>CM060922.1:778968374-781419646 GCA_030737875.1 Allium sativum
TTATTCTTGATTAATAAATAATACTTGTTAATTAAATACTAAATGTTAAACATTAGTTATCGAATATTGATCATTAGTTGTTCATTATTTAATATTAACTACTAATTTATTTATTTATTATTAAATGTAATTAATAAATATTAATTATAATTTACTAACTTTTAATAATTAAATATAATAAATTATTAGATATATAAAATAATTAGTTACTGTTCATAATAGTTTGTAATTATAAGTTATTTATTTATCAATAATTATAATAAATAATGAATAACAACATATGTAAGTTGCTATTTAAGATTATTGATGTGTGCATTTGATATGATAAAAATAATTTGTTGTTGCTTCAGTTCTTTAAGAACTGATGCAAATAACATTAATTGCTTCGGATGTAAGGACAACGGAAGCAAATGACATTATTTGCTTCGGTGCATTTGCTTCAGTTGTTAATATAACCAAAGCAAATTATATTATTGCTTCAGATTTGACCATAACCGAAGAAAATAACACTATTTGCTTCGGAAGTTAACATAACCGAAGCAAATGATATTATTTGCTTCGATTGTGAGCATAACTGAAGCAAATGAGGCGAAGCAACAGACTTATTTTGTAGTAGTGGTGGACCCAAATCCCCTCGGCCCCCTGAACCAAGCCAATCACGAAAATCTGATTTGGCCATTTTGCTATTAAACTCACACTCTATTAAGGATTTAATTGCGAAATGGAGGAAATCAGGGTGGTTCAGGAATCGAGGTATTTGGGTCCAGGTGATTTCTTTCCCGTGAAAGTGGTCATGAATCGTAATTTCAAGAAGTGTCTGTGTAGAGTAGGATTGGACATTTTTGCCATGTTACCACTTACCAACCATTATCAACCGAACCAATGAAAGTGGTACCGAACAATTGGTAACCGATTTGATTGGTACGATATGTCAAAACATATGAAAATAGGTGGTACGGTGATGGTAATTGATCATTAAAATGGTAATTACCATATCTACCACCTATCTTAAACAATACATATATATGTATATATATATTCTTATATTTCATCGTATATGTTTATTAATATATGATGATTTAATAATACATCTAGAAAAATACTATTATATTACAAAATTGAATGCAATTTTTATCATGTATCTTAGAAACAATACAATGTATATGATATTTTAGTTCATCCATAATGTTTTATTGCATGTTTTGAGTATGTAAAATAAGATAGATATATAATAATGTAATAACAAAAAACAATTTTAATATTTTAACGTGAAATATTGTAAACAAAAAATCTCATACTAGTAAACTTATTATTCACTTCTACCAACCATTACTAGCCATAAACCAAACTGTTGGCAATCGATTTATTTAGTTGATAATGGTATGATTTTTCTATTACCATATAAGTTTGTACGGTAACGATGGTACAAAATTCGAATCCATCTGTGTTGAGCGTAGCGGGTAAATTTCAAAGACAGAAGAAGCCGTACATTTTTTTAATAATTTGGCTTGCTCCATCTGTTTTGTCGATTCTAGATAGAACTAGACGAGATAAGCACCTTCCTGAGCCATCTCACATGACACCTGTTTCTGGAAGCTCTTGGATGTTACACGTCTTAAACACTTATACCCTTTCTCAGTTTCTCCAATTACATTTTATAACGAACACCCTGCAATACTTCATATCCAAAGAGTTCACCTTTTCAAAACCAGCAATATGCAGCAGGTTGCACTTCGACGATCATCAAGAATTCTCAATCTTCCCATCACCTGCCGTCCTCTGGTAGCACATGTTTCATCCAAGTCTCTGGACTCAGCCGTTCATTCCCATAGCTCAAAGGTACGTACAGTATTGTTTCCATATTCGCCGGTACTAAAGATCCAATTTAAACTTATTTTCAGCAGAGCTGTGATTGTGAACAAATTATATACACAAATGACAATATACTGATGCATGATGAATGACATTAACTAGGAAGACAACATCGAAGAACATGCAAAATCCGACACCGCAGACGAACAACGCAACATAAGTGCCGAGCACAGCATCCCAATATCAAAAGATCCAACCGAAATTGTAAAAACACCGCCTTTCGCATCGCTGGGCTCAACCATCAAGAACAGCGGCATTGTCACGCCCGCTGTGGACCCCACGTTTCGTCAGAAACGCCAACTTTCCAGCCTGGACGGAGTGTCATGTGTCGGAGTTGATGGCTCACCCTTAGATGCCGGGGACAGTGAAAAAAGAAGCGAAGAGTTCTGGGAGAGTCGAGGAATAAAGGAAGAGAATGAGGATTACAAAGAGTACTACCAAGACCGCAAGCCTTCTCCTTTATCCGAGCTGGAGTTCGCTGACACAAGGTTGCCTATAACACGAGCTACCGATGGAGAGAAGAAAGACAGCATTTGGGGAGGCGAAGGCAGGGGCTATTACATAGAAGACACGGTGGATGACTCGCTCGAAAGAGCTCAAGCTATGTTCAATGAGGCTCGCGAGCGAGGCGACCCAACCATGCCACATAGTAGAGCCTTGTGGAACAAGATCAAAGAGCTTTATAACGTTGAAATGAACTGATGTGCTGTAAGTTTATGCAATGATATATGTATACATAACGTTTGTAACCGTTTCGTTAATCAAAGGCTGTTGAAATATTGTACGACGACTCGGCATAGGGGGCAACTGGAATGGCTCCCGAACCAAAAGTCGACGCACTCCATATGAAAGACATGTCTGCAATTCGGCAACTCTCTTAATAGCTCCTCAGTTTTAAACTCCGTCAAGCAAATAACACATTCCGGTTCTTCGTTTTCATCAGGTGAAGCAATGTAACTGAATGTAGGTAATGAGGAGAGAGTCTTACAGTTTAGCTTTTCGTCGTTGCCTGTAGAAGTAGGTGTGGAAGTGGTTACGCTACTGATGTTATTTTGACATCTGCGGCGGAGGTACCTCAGATAGCAACAGAGTGCGAACACCGTAATGGAAATGAGAGCCAATAGCGACAGTGGTGTAATTCTCTCATGCTTGTTTATGAATTGGTGTGAATTTGGAGATTCTGCTAGGTTTCCCCTCGGCATGGTTTTGGATTTAGGCAAATGATGATTTTTGAGTAGGATCGGTGTGTTTTTTATATTCAAATTGAGTTTGGTTTGATTCCAAGTGGGGATTTATATTGTAGCTTAGTTTGCCTCTCCTGTACAAGTAGATGCTTTCGCCTGTCGCATTTCGTGTATAGCCATTTTGTCTTTCGTTCAACTGCCTATAAGATGGGGAGGTGGGGTTGCAAATTGATAGGCATTGAAGTTGAATATATTCATGGTTAGTTTACTAGTATTAATGGTAACGTGGTTTAAGAAAGATTAGTTTAGAAAATTTAAAATTTCAATTGGGGAAAATTTTAGTGACAATTAAAATATTTTGAAATATTTATACAACCTTTTGTGGGTTTAGAACGGTGGAGGTATAGAAAGACATAGCATGGTAAAAATGAAGAAATAGCGAATTCATAAAAAGAATCATTTGATGTAAAATCAAATATTTGAAAATTAATTGATTATTTTTATCATATTATATGTGTATAAGAAATTGATATTAGTTAATCTTACATAGCAAAAACAAGAAATATCATAGTTATACATACTAAATTTGATGAGTATAACTGAATGTACTATGTATTAAGTCCTTATGCCTTAAAATCAAGGAATATCATAGGTCATGTCTATTCAAGAAAGGATTTAAACGAACAAACACTTCTTTTGAAATTTATATTTTTAGAAAAACGGCTATGATGTCGACATATGGGCAGTGCATGTCGGTATGCTCTTTGTAAATTTGAAATCTAAAATTTTGAAAATAATGCAAATGATGTTTAAATAAATCAAAGTTATTCTGGAGTTTAAACAAATTATTTTCCTGTATACTAAAATAGTACTATAAGATATAAGAATATAAATTTAAAACGTATATTTATAACCTACAAAAGTGATATCAGAATTCAATATAAAACTATAAATATAATATAAATATAAGAAAATAAAAATTAATATAAAATTGATTATTTAAACATAAACATATATATATAATTCAAGAAATAATTTAAATAATCAAAACACACGCACGCGCGCATACACACACACACACACACACACACATATATATATATATATATATATATATATATATATAAAGGGAAGTACTTTTGAAATCAATTGAAAACAGAAGGCTTTTGAAATATGATAAGACATAATTGGTTAGAGAATTGGAATAAAAAATTTAGTGCGGAGTTTTAACATAAATTCTAGACTCTATTACTTATCATGATATATTTCTTGAACTCTTGAATTCTTGTTACTCGCGAGTCTTCAATCTTGGACTCTTCTTCTTTGTAATCTACAATCTTGAATCTTTAAACTGCACAGTCTTCAATAATCAATACCTGCATAAAATGCATATATATATATATATATATATATATATAATAATAATATTAGTATATATAATTTTGAAATCAACAGGGAATAGACGATTTTCAAAAACCAATAAGACATAATTGGTTAGAGAATTGGAATAAAGATCTTAGTGCTATTATGGAGTTTTTACGCAAATTATAGATTACTTATCATGATATCTTTCTTGAATTGTTATTGCTTCTAAGTCTCCAATCTTGAACTCTTGAATTTTGATTTGAATTCTTATTACTTATAAGTCTCCAACTTTGGACTCTTGAATTTTTATTACTCTTAAGTCTCCAATCTTGAACTCTTCTTCTTTGTAATCTACAATGTTGTATCTTTAAACTGCACAGTCTTCAATAATCAATACCTGCATAACATTCATGCATATATATAGATATATATATATGGATTGGTAATAATGTTAGTATATATTTTATAATAACAGTTAAAAAGGATAAATGGTTGTTGTCATCAAAACCATCATCTCATTTCCTAACATGGTTGAGCGACGATTGGGGAACACATTAAATATGATAGCATAAAGAATAGCTTAAAGACAAGAGTTGAAGGCGGGGACCTTCAAAAGGAAAGAACTGCTTGTTGAGCTTCTTTGGTTCGCCATCGGGATATACATTGTAGCAATGGTTCTTGTGTTCTGGTGTCTTCGTATTGCAAGGGCTACTTATTACTAATCCTAAGGATGATTCCCGACAGGATGTAGTAAATAGTGCCTTCAGCTCATTCAAATCCATGACAACTTGTATGGATGAATGTGTGATATTGCATTTCTAACCCATGTACATTGTTTTTTTTTTTAACATACATCTTTTGTAGGAGGTAAACCATCATATGCTAAATATCATTCCTTGTGGCATATGAATTCATTGTGGGATTCAATTAATGTATTGGAAATGCTAATGTTGAATTCTATGTGAAAACAATTGAAGAATGGTAAACACGTGATATTTGATAAAAACAGAGAAAGCTTTAAAGCCATGTGGTAGGCTGCCATTATGAGTCATCATCTCTGTTCTAGGTGCATTCTTCGTTTTTGGTTACACATAGACATCGTAGATAGGGTCATCACGGTACGATGTCAGGGATGAGGTAATCCGAACTATCATGTTTGAGGGGTAGTCCTACTCTTGTTCGAAGGCGGCCGTAGATCGACTCTCAAGTGCATTTCCTAGGAGTGCATCATGGAATGTAGTCCCTTCCCCTGACATAATATGAAATCTAATTTCCAATATGTGCCTTAACAATTTTAGATGTTAACAAATTACGCTAAAATGTGAGATGCAAGCATTTTAGCTATTTTCTAAGTATTTATATTCTAGACATTATTGTAATATCATTAGATTTACAACAAAAATATTTTGGTTATTGTAAGGTAAAAACATGTCTATGTTTATGTGTAGCAAAGTCTTATCACATGCCATTGATTTCAAAGCGTTATAATGTTAAGAAAATTAAGTTTTCAATTATTTAAGTTTTCTCACGCTGGTTTTCCAGGCTGATGTGAGTGTTCTTTTGCGATAATGTTCTGGTCAGACTGAGCACTCTTGTAGGTTAGCTTAGGTACTTTGAGCTTAGGAGAAGAGCAGGTGGCCCAAGACGCACTTCTGTGTTTTAGTTACTTATTCCGCTGTTGTTCAGTATTTAGTCTTTAGTATTTAGTAGTTCAGCTTAGGTACTAATGCATTCTGATATACGTAAACAAATAAAGTTTATTTCCTTTTTGTAAAGACTTGTCCATATTATATAGTATTCGACATTTTTTGCGAGATTCTATTTCTTCTTTCCTCTTATTTTCCATTAATGACTTGTCTTTTGAACGATTAAATGATCGACACACAAATACCGATGATGCATTAAGTGGCTTCTTTAGTGATAATAATGGCATGATCGTTGCATTAACATTTGAGTAGTGGTAACTAGACTAATCGTTGTAGCTTTGACTTGTGTATTGCGGTTGTTGTTGTGAATGAAATTACGATGCATTCTAAAACCTTATACAAATACATATGCGCGTGCACACACACACATACATACATACAAACATATACGTATATATATATATAATTTTGATTATTTTGTTGATTCCTTGACGGATAACCGTAAACATTAAGATTTTGATTATATTCTTGAAATTATTGAAATGAGAACATCTGATTTTTCTTATTCGAATGTTTGATATTTTCTACGACCAAGTTTGATTTGTGTTATGTAAGAAGAAAATAGAAAGAAAGTTCGTATGATTGACAATGCTATTTTATTTTTTTGGTGTTGTTAATGTGTATGTTTTAAGAGAAAATATGTTAGGGATAACATTTATATGTTAAAGGACAAATTCATTTGTTCAAAATACCAGTTTTCTCCTTGAAACTTAATAAATAGAAGGAATTTGAAGGACCATTATGATAATATCAATATTGATGTATCTTATTGGTGCTTGCAATAACTTTTTTTTATAACTATTTCCTTCATGCTAGGTAACGCCGGCCCAACCAGCTAGCTTGCTCTAGGAAGCATATAGGAAACTGGAAGGGTTGAGTGGGTATGAAAAAAATTTGTGTAGCATATAGAAAACAGGAAGGGTTGAGTGAGAAAAAAGTTTTTATAGGTGGCTTCTAGACTTGAGCCTAGGTGAATGGCAAACCAACAAAGCATAAATTCCACTGCACTACACGTACTTTCTGAAATATGTTCCCTACTTCTTTTTTCACTGGGTATTTTTTTCAAAAGCATTCGAAAGCCTTGTTGCCCCTCTCAAGCAATCTTGGTGGTGTTGCTATATGCGGAGGCCTTAATTGCTTACCTCCCTCTTGGGTCGGGATTGATGCTAGGTAAACTATTAAATGCATTTTAGACTCATTTAATCTCCGCTCGGGATGCTTCGAAGTATTTGGTGGATATATGTTTGACCGAATCATAATGGGTAATAACTGCAAATCTCGTATTGAATGACATTGGCTTTTGCAAATGATATCAGTAACAAATAACAAGTTTACAATATAAGTCAAAGTGGCCATGAATCGTAAATTCACGAAGTACCTGTGTAGCGGGTAAACTTCAGAAGACACAAGTTGTAATGTTTTGTATATTCTGGCTTGCTCCATCTATTTTGTCGATCCCAGATAGAACTAGATGAGATAAGCACCTTCCTAGGCCATCTCACATGACACTTGTTTCTGGAAACTCTTAGATGTTACATGTCTCAAATACCTATATCCTTTCACCAGTTACATTTTATAAAGAACCCCAGCAACACTTCATATTCAAAGAGCACACCTTTTCAAAAGAGCAATATGCAATAGACTGCACTTCGACGATCATTAAGAATCCTTATTCCAACCACCTCTCGCCTTCTTGTAGCACGTTGTAACAACCCGAAAATCTGGGCCAGTTTAAAATTTTTATTTTGGCAATTTTAGTGAATTTTGAATATTTAAAATAGATTATTTTAAATAATATCGACGAGAAATTTATTTTGAATATAATTCGAACGAATATACTATACGCGTCGTCGTTAGAATATAAATAATTATATATATAATTATAAATAGAATTGAAAATGGCACGGTAGTTCGATAATTCGATTTCAAACTTCAATTGAATGTACCAGGTGCAAAACAATCCGGATTTTAGTGAAACCAAAAATGATAGGATCTATTTGAGGATATCTTTCCAACGAATCCGAAGAATCGAAATTTAATAACGGGAATCGAAAGATATGTCCAGTTGAAAATTCTGAATAGTCGCTATGGAATTCAGGCCCTTAAAAATAGACATTTTGCAAACGACCTCAGATTTCGATGAAACCAGTTTTGTTGGATCCGCAGTGTCAAGTTATTGCTAGATTCCAAATTTCGGAATTTTTCGAATCAATATGTGAGCGTGTCAAAGGAAAACGCGTTTGACCAGTTTCAGTAGATTTTAATCGACTGGAAATTGGCCATTTTTCAAACGGTCTCAGAATTCGACAAAACTAGTTTTGTTAGGACCGTATCGTCAATACGAAGCTAGAAAATATTTTTCTGCAATTTATAGAGTTAATATGTGACCCCGGTAATTTGGAATGTACGTTTAAAATTCAATATAGCGATTCAAATGTAAATTCAACGGAAACTGATCGAAATAGTCGAATCAGCTTACGATATATATTTCATTGTGTTCGGAATGGGGGTAAAACGCTATGGACGACAGGCGGTGGACCTCGTTTAGAGGTCGTATGTAAAAGTCAACACTTTGCAAAATAAAATAATTAAATAAATTAAAAAGTAAACTCTCTCTCCCTCCTCCCCTTATAAACCGCTGCCCCCCCCCCTTTTCAATCGATTACAGATCGAAATTAAAAAAAAAAGAGAACAGAGGGATCAACGGACGACCAAGCCACCGCCGCCCTCTGGTCAGCGCCTCCCCTCGCGCGCACAGCCTCCGACCTCCCCCTCGCGCCCATCCTCTGATGAACCCCGCTCGAGCCTCGCGACCCCTGGACCCGAACCCCAAATCGCCACCGCCCAGCAAAACCCAACGCCACCGCAAATCGAAACCCCCCCCCCCCCCCGACTGCAACCGCCCTCTAGGCGATGTCCAGACTCCGGCGCCGCAGCAGAGACCCCCCCCCCCTTTTTTTTGACTGTAAGTTTTGTTTTTTATTATTATTTATTTATTTTCATTTATCTGTTAAATTTTATTTAATGATTAAAGCCAGATTTTTAAAATGATTAAGACCAGATTTTTTAAAATGATTAAAGACCAGATTTTTAAAAAATGATTAAAGCCAGATTTTTAAAATGATTAAAGACCAGATTTTTAAGATGGAAAAGTTTAGATTTTTAATAGATAAAAGATTGAATTTTTATAATGTTAAAAGACGAGATTTCTCTTAATTAATAGAAAGAATAAAAATATAATTTTTATATGATAGGAAAAGTAAAAATGTGATTTTTATATAATGTATAGCATAATAAAAATATGATTTTTATATATTGAACTTCGAAATAAAAATATGATTTTTATATATTGAACTTCGAAATAAAAATATGATTTTTATATATTGAACTTCGAAATAAAAATATGATTTTTATATATTGAACTTCGAAATAAAAATATGATTTTTATATATGGAATAGCGAAGTAAAAATTCAATTTTTACTTATGTAGAGAATACGGGCAACGAAGCTGACAAAGATGAGATAACGACGAATATTTCTCTAAATGAAGTGCCATGAAGTTGGATAGCTATCGGTGAGAATTTCTCACCTTTCATTTTTTTTTAGTTATATATATATACTAGGATGCAGACGGTGCTTAGTAGCACCCGACACAATCGTCCACAGACCATGGACTTGTTTGTTTGATTGCAAATTAGTTAGACTATTTGGTTTGAATTGAATGGTTGGGTGAAATGAAATTGAATTTGATTGATGTGTGAATGGCGTGGGCCTTCACTAGACCGGGGATAAGGCTAGGCCTTGTCCCGTTTCTAGTATCGTGCCGTTATGCTGCCGAAATTTTCTAAAAATAAGTTAGAAAAATAAAAATATCATTTTATTTAAAGAATGAACTGAATAGAAATTCATATGTTGGAATAAAATGTTTTATCGTTAAAAATATAATTTTTAACGTGAATGGGAATAAATAAATATTCATTTACAAACCAGAAGGTTTGTTTATGTACACCTATTTGAAGGACATTGATTGGGTCGATAAATTTTACACATCGCCCAACTGCACAAATAAAATATGCGTTTGATTGTTTGAAACCCCACACGGGTGTTGGGATGAAATTTGAAGTTCACTCATCCTGATAGATTAAATATGTCGATCGATTGATTGACAGGCTGTTATAAGCGTTAGATATCTATATTTGATGCTTATACAGTGTAGTGCACTTTGGTTGATGGTTGATTATTTTTCAATGCTATTATATGTGTGTAATGTATGAAAATCCATATAATTAACTTTATATGGTAATTGATTGGGCCTCCTTCCAATTTGAAAAATAAAGAATATTATAAAATAAAGGTTCATGTGTTGACAATACTCATCCATTGAGATTGGTCATGTGTTGAACGAAATATTTTAGTAATAAAATTTACATCTTTATCGATATAAAATAAAGGTTCATGTGTTGACAGTACTCATCCATTGAGATTGGTCATGTGTTGAACGAAATATTTTAGTAATAAAATTTACATCTTTATCGATATAAAATAAAGGTTCATGTGTTGACAGTACTCGTCCATTGAGATTGGTCATGTGTTGAACGAAATATTTTAGTAATAAAATTTACATCTTTATCAATATAAAATAAAGGTTCATGTGTTGACAGTACTCATCCATTGAGATTGGTCATGTGTTGAACGAAATATTTTAGTAATAACAACTATTTTGAAAAAGAAATATTTGAAATAGAATATTTGAAAATAGAAATTTAGGAAGCCGTGTTGATTAGATTGACGCCATTTTGACGTAAACGATATTTATATCGATTTTATTCATTTCGAAATGAATTGAATTGAAAACGATTTCGAAATGAATTGAATTGAAAACGATTTCGAAATGAATTGAATTGAAAACGATTTCGAAATGAATTGAATTGAAAACGATTTCGAAATGAATTGAATTGAAAACGATTTCGAAATGAATTGAATTGAAAACGATTTCGAAATGAATTGAATTGAAAACGATTTCGAAATGAATTGAATTGAAAACGATTTCGAAATGAATTGAATTGAAAACGATTTCGAAATGAATTGAATTGAAAACGATTTCGAAATGAATTGAATTGAAAACGATTTCGAAATGAATTGAATTGAAAACGATTTCGAAATGAATTGAATTGAAAACGATTTCGAAATGAATTGAATTGAAAACGATTTCAAATTGAATTGAAAGCGAATTGAAATGAATTCAAATTGAATTGAAATTTGAATTGAATAGAAATGAATTTTAAAACGAATTTATAAAGAAGAATTCAATTTTGATTTGAATTGAAATAGAAGTTGAAATTGTTTTGAAAACGAAATTAAAACTATTTATATAATTCGTTTTAAATAGTAATCGACGAAATATATATTATATATATTATATATATAATATAATGGCCTGAATAGAACGCGCCGCGCCGCGGCAGTTCGCGAATTTCGACCATTTATTTCAAACGGATATTACGGGAGATCCGACCGTCGGATTCTCCTAAAACCGGAACCGTTGGGTTCGTATCGAAAAGAGCTTTCTAACGAATATTAGAAATTTGAAATTTAACGGTTGGATTTGGAGATACGTCCAAATCAAATTCGAAAAAGGTCGCTGTAAGTGCAGTTCGATGGCCGTTGATGGAAATCGACTGTACGGGCCTTGATAAAATTATTGAAAATAGCAATAATTTGTGTAAAATCATAAGAAATGATTTAGAAAGAATTGGGATGAAAAACTCCATATTTGAAAAGATAAAAATAGATTTTTATCAAAATGAACTAGTTTTGAACTAGAATTATAATTCTATTTATTTTTAAATAAATAAATTGAATATGAAAAGGATTTTAAAAATAACCAGCATTTCCAATGATTACATCAGAGTGGATTTGAATCGAAATTGTCTTCGGAATATTTCGATGTTGGAATTCATGATTATACAGATGTTGTTATGGAAATTTGAAAGATATATATTTATATCATTATTTCCAATACGACATTTGTTAGTCGTAGAATTTGATATTGAATATAAGCCGATATATTTTCTATTCAGAGTCTTGTATTGAATATCAAATGTGATTTGGGTTTGTCGTGAATGGTGTCTTCATTAACACTGTTCTTGAACCCAGTTGAGAAAAGATTAAATCTTTTTATTTAGATTTAATGAAGTGTACCAATTAAATGATATTTAATTGGAATTGAATTGATATTGATTTTTGGGTTTATCGTGAACAGTGTTTTAAATAACACTTGTTCTTTAACCCGGTAATTAATGGAAAGTGATTTTGGGTTTATCGTGAACCATGTTTTAAATGACACTGATTCTTTAACCCAGTCAAAGATTAAAACTAAGTGGAGTTTTAATGAATCATTAATTAGATTGAAATAATCGAAATGGAGTATCACCAGTTTTGCTCCAGGCGATAGTTAAATCTTTAATTAGATTTGAACGTGAAATGGTAATTGAATTTACCGATAACACCGTGGTGTTAGATATGAAGTACTACCAGTTTTACTTCATGGGATGAATAGGTTGGGATTGGGAAATTAAAACAAATGATTACTTCGGTAAGGTTCGCTAATCCCGACTAGTTTGAATTGATATTCAAAAATAGATTAAAGAATAAATTCAAGAAATTTATCTTGGATAAAATTAATGGGAACCTTTCCCTATGAATGTGAAATTTAGAAACTAACTGTCGGTTAGCCAAGCAGAATGGTTTTCTGGATATTGATCTGATGTTGGTTTCGGCCTTCGGGGTTAATATTTGGGAAATTATTCTCTTGATTAATTTACGGTTAGTGACTAATGAATTGGAATGAGGCGTATGTTGTGTTTGTGTAACACTTATTTAAAATATACGCGAGTTATTCGGAAAGACCGGGTTTATCCCATTCTGAATAACTGATACGACGATAAATCGAAGATGAAGACGATGGTCGAAGACCGGAGGTCTTCACGTCGTTTGGGTGATTACTGATGATCTTGATTGGGCTGTACACCCAAGAAGATGGAAACAGTTGGTGATCGTCCAGACGTACTTGGAGATCGAAGGATATGCGGGGTACTAGGTGCCTCCGGTTTCGTTCAGACCCAGAACGGACTTGTAAATGGACTGTGTGTCTGACATTGGATTTTAGTCCGTGCGATTGATCTCTATTAAATATATATCTGTTTGGCGGCGGAGAATTTATTCTCTTGCTTAACGCCCTTCTCTGAGACGTACGAGCTCAGGGGTTATATATTTATGGATATCAAACGCATGGAGTGAATTGCCTGTGTGGCATGCCTAAGTGGCAATTGATCGAGGCTTCTGTTGAAAAGCAAAGTCTTGTGGTGATGATCAAAGCAAGGCCTTTGTGGCGTAGCTTTGTGTAACGTTTGCTTCGCGAGTTTCACACCCGGTATGAACCACAAACGGGAGAGGACGTCAGGGAGGGCATGCGTTTCTTTCTAGCTAGAAGTGGCGTCAGTGGTTTTACACGCCCTGACGAGTTTGACTTATGTGGTTGTTGCTGTTGCGAGGCGCCTCGGTTAATCGGTTTCGGCCGATGCATTCTGGTCGGCAGACGGACCAGACTTACACCCCATAGGGTGGGGAAACGTAGTGTTCAGGCATAATAATCCACATCGGTGGACCGGCCCTGACGATCTAAAGGCTTTCCTGCACGCTTGCCTGTGGCTCGGGCTAGAGAGTCACGAATCGGTAGAGGACTATCTTTTGCCTCGGTTCATAGACGGAAATCCAATTTCCAAATACGTGACATTTGCGGTTTTATTTGTAGAGCCTAGTATGGCGACATAGTGGGATGGGGCGCTCATGCCGCCTATGATTGATACTTATGATTTGAAGTTGTTTTATACACTATGCACTTATAATAGTATCAAACGATTTGTTTTAACCGTATCAAGCATTCTTTAGCTGTTATAAGGGAAAACCCTATCCTCGGCTGCGTTGCATTGTGTGATGGGACCTGGGTCTTATAACAGCTTCATTTTTCTTTATTTAGCATTGCGCTGTTTGTTTTATGCACTGGTATTCTTGGGAGGAAACCCGTTCCGTGTTATACGGCGTGGTCCCTTGATTTACCTAACTTTAAAAATAAAGATTAACTGTTTTAGTTCTCACACCAGTCACATGACTGACCTGGAGTTTATTGTTTTAACCTAAACTCTGGGTGCCCTTATTTTGACACGGGCAGCTAGTAGTTTTGGTTTTGCAGATTTATATTCACAGGATCCTGGTTTATAGCTGGAACGATATCCGGAAAGCTTTGTATCCGTATATCCCTTCTAGTTGTGTATTGTATTATTTTCCGCTGCTATGTATTTAAATGTAATCTTAATCTCTGATATTTCTGTGTAATTTTCATTTATACTCTGTATATTCTTATAATCTGATGCATTGTTGTAATATACAGTGAAATGTTCTTCTGTATGCGTTCTGTTGTGGCTTGTTCTCAAACGATAGGGCGTTTCGAATGGCCTGGATCGGTTTAGCGACTGGTTCGGACCGAGCGAAATTCCTTCTCGTCACAGTTTGTTTCATCCAAGTCTGTGCACTCGGCTGTTCATCCCCATAGCTTAAAGGTACTCTATTGTTCCCATATTTTGTCGTGATGTAGATGCAATTTAAATTTATTTTCAGCAGAGTTGTGAATGTGAACAAAAAATATGCACAAATGACAATATCCTGATGTATTGATGTCATTCGCTAGGTAGACAACGTCAAAGAGCACGCCAAATTCGGGTCCACTTAGGAACAAAGCAAACAAAGTATCGAGCATACATCCCAATATCAAAAGATCCAACCTGAATTATAAAAACGCCGCCTTTCGCATTGCCGGGCTAAACTGTAACGACCCGCATTCTACGCATCATAGGATCGTAGAATATTTATTTCTTTCACATACGAAGTCGTATGGTCATGTAACTTTGGGAGACGACTATTGGGGTCATTTCCCATGTTCATGATTTTTCCCGATTTTTAAATGACCATTTTACCCCTAGTTAGCACTGTTTTGGCCATAACTTTTGACTGGAAAGGAATTTTGACCTGAAACCACTTCCATTGGCTTCGAATGATGGTTTCTCTTTCCGTAGAGTGGTCACATTAGCCAAACGGACTCACCGTTTGGGAGATATGGCTGAAACAAGTTTCAGATAGTGAAAGACAGCTTAATTGGGCTTAAGCGGGTGATTAGCAGCTAGGCCCAAGGGGAATTTCGGGTTTAGAGGTATAGGAGGACTGATTAGGGTTAGGTTATCATTTTCATTTCAGTTTTGAGCCGCCACAAACCTCCTAGAGATCCTAGTAATGGCTTCCTACATCTAAAACACCCCAAATCACCCTCTAATTGAAGATTAGGCTTAGCAACACCAAATTAAGGAGAAAAAGCACCTAAGCAAGGTTGGAACTGCTGTTAGACATCAGTATTCGCCCCAAATCAGAGGAGTTTCAGTTCTGAGAATTTCATTTGTGGCCAAGGTGAGTGATTTGCATAGTTTTTGCACTAATTACGGTAATTAAGGGTAATTAGTGAAGATTAGCGAATTTATACGTAAATAAATTCTGGGAAAATTCTTAAAATTCTAAAATAATGTTTTAAGGCTCTGTTAGAAATTTGGGTTAATTTCGATGCGTTTTGCTAATTGTATGCTTAAACATGATTAGGAGGGATTATAAGAAAATGTGAGGTTTTGGCCACTTTTGATCCATTTTGATTCATTTAAATTGTTGTTTGTTGTTTGTGGTTGCTATTACATGTTACTATGACTCTATGGTATGTTTCATGATTGATTAGAATAGTTAAATTGCTCGAAAACGTCGTCGAATGGCGTAGAAAGCTTGCTGGAAAGTTGCAGAAGTGTGCAGGTTCCGAACCGGTTCGGATCGGAGAAAGGGGTCGGATCGGACTAGGGAACTGACCAAGGGAATCCGAACTGGATGAGGACTTGCCACTGGAAGAAGTTTGGCAGGAAGGAAGGCCATTGCTTAGAGTTGGAGTTAGACAGAAGATCGGATCGGAGCGATGGAGCGGATCGGATCGGAGTAAGCTAGGGAGCGGAGCGGATCGGATCGGAAGAGTGATTGAAGGCCAGATCGGATCGACTTGAAGACGCAGGGATCGGATCGGAAGCAAAGAAGAAATAAGCTAGGGATTGGAGCGATGGAGGGAAGGACACCCGACCCGACCTGGAGGAGGACCCCGACCCGACCCGGAGCGAAGTAACCGACCCGAATCGAATGAAAGAAGGCAAGGAGAAGGACCCGAACCCAGAGGAAGGTGGCACTCCGAACCGAACCGAGCATGGGTGACCGAACCGAACCGAGCATGGGTGACCGAACCGAACCAAACTAGATGAGGAGCACCGAACCGAACCGTCCGTGGGCTATTACTACTACGCGATGACTTTTCTGAAGACCCACTCCAATTCAACCAAACCCGAGATGCAAAGGAAGTCCAAATGAGAAGTTAGAGCTTAAGATTCAGATGGGAATCAACGAGTTCACTTCATGATTGGGCTTTGCTGCGGGACGCGTGCTAAGGAGTTATCGACACCTATAGCTTTGGACCACTATGGTAGGAGGTATGAAGGCGGATTCAGGGCCATTATGGCATTGGTAGAACCAAGGGCTATGACCAATGAAGTGGGTCATTGAAATGTTTGGTCATGACTCCAAGTGTTTGGCTTGGTCACAGCAGGGTTTCTACAAGTCGGGATTCGTCGTTGCCTCAGTTTGTCTAGTGTTCCAAAGTGGTAGATGTCGTACGCTTTAGGCACTGAGTGAGAGGTGTGAGGATGGTTGCTATGGATGATTTGTTGCTATCATTGTGACATGCACACCCCACCCCCGTATTCTTACACTATTTATTATGGCGCCTTGGAGTATTGTACGGTATGTGGTACTAACTCTTTGGTTGCAGGTCCAGGTTCAGGTATGGTTTAGTATACCTGTTATTATTCTGTTTAGATGCTTATCGCTCATACCAGGCTTTATGTCTGACCCAGAGTTTTATGTCTCTTCTTATTACTCTGGGTGCTCACACGAGCAGACTAGAGACAGGTTAGCTGGTGATGCACGGGTAGATGATCCGGAGACGAGCAGGAGGCTTCCACGTACTATATACATAATATTCTCCCTGTGTTCTTGAAGATCACTGCTTGGGCATTGTTGGTGTATCTTCCACTTCAGCTTTCTTTTGTTTAGAGACAGTAAATTTGGGAAATTGTAATAAGCTGTATTTGGATTTCCGCTGCTTTGAGATTGATGTTGGTTTTAGTTATCAGCTTATGCACTGTCTCGCCTGTTTTATGTCAAGTACATTATTATTATATTTTATTCCATGCGCTGTGAGACATTCTACAGGTTCTTTGACTAGTTCATTCCCTTCTTTCCTTTCTTATGACGACCGTCTTGTGCTAGTCGGGCATGTGTACAGCGCACTTCTGGAGGAAATGCAGGCTGGTGTGAGGCGGGCCGTCACACTTGGTATCAGAGCTCTAGGTTGCGTAGTTAACCTAGGGAAGTTATCAGGGAGAGATATTACACGTATACGAGAGAGCGTATTTGTGATTACTTTGGTTTTTAAGAAGCTATATATATATATACTATTAGTAGTATAAGGATGGAGTCGTACTGCACTAACACCACTATGGAGTCGTTAATCATTTCTTTTTTCAGATTGACGATGAGCCGATATGTTAGAGGTACCGGTAGAGGGGCCAATAATGGGAATGCTGCTGACATGAGGACGATGTTTACTGACCTCATGAGAGAGATGCTTAGAGATGTGCAGAGGGCAGCTCCCAATGGTGGAAATGGTGGTGGCCCAATGGTGCAGGCGCCAAGAGTCGACTTCGCCAAGCTGAATAAGGATTATACTAGTCTTGGTGGGAAGTCATTCCATGGAACGGAGTCGGCTACGGACGTTCAGGATTGGTTGGATAGTTGCGAACGTATCTTCGAGGATTTGGGTATCGAGGATGCGATGAAGAGAAAGCTAGCGTCCCGTCAGCTGCAAGGGCGGGCAATGAATTGGTGGAATGCTATAAAGGCAGCTACTCCCGAAGACCAGATTACTTGGGAGCAGTTTAAGGCTCGCTTTAGTGAGAAGTTCATTCCAGCTGCTCAGAAGTCAATGTTGTTTAAGAAATTCTTGGAGCTCAAGCAGAATGGCAGGGCTGTCTCGGAGTATATTGCTGAATTTGACACTTTGTCAAAATATGGGTTATCTCTTATAGATACTGCCGAGAAAAAGAATGAGAAATTCATAACTGGATTGGATCAGTACTTGGGGGAAAAACTTATTAACCACATCGATGAGACGTTTGAATCGATTGTGGGAAAAGCGTTAAGGTCAGAAAGTCTCTACCCTAAGCCAAAGACTGAGGTTGCATCCGCAGACGAGCCAAAGCCACAAGCTAGTGGTGGAGGCAAAGGTGGTTCCCAGAATAAGAGAAAGCAGAATCAGGCTAAGGATGGCCAGAAGAAAAAGAATAAGCAAGATGTGGAGTGCTTCAGCTGTGGTAAGAAGGGCCATTATGCTAGTAATTGTCGGGCCAAGCCAGCGGATAGGAAGTGCTTCAACTGTGGCCAAATGGGACATCATAAGGACAAGTGTCCACAGCCCCCTAAGGAAAAGCAAATGGTGAAAGCATATGCTCTTAATGCTATTCCTTCTTCGTCGAATGCCCCAACTGCGGCGGAGAAGGGAAAGAATGTCGTCATTCAAGGTATGCTTTCTGTTTATGATGTTCCTGTTAGAGTTTTGTTTGATACCGGAGCTTCCAGTTCTTTCATATCTAGTGACCTGGTAGATAGGTTGGGATTGGAGCCCGAGATTGTCGATAGACCTTTAGTAGTGACGAACCCGATTGGTGGTTCGACTAGCCTTAGCATGATTTGTCGTAATGTGGTTCTATCGAGTCATGGATGCATGTTTGTTTGTGATTGCTTTGTTTTGGGCTTTACTGGGTTTGGCATTATTTTGGGAGTAGATTGGCTCCAAAGATACGGGGTGGTAGTAGACTGTGAGGGCTTGTTGGTGACAGCTAGAGCGGATGATGGGCGGAGGATAGTGTTTGGTGGTCTACCCAGTAAGGGGGTATTGGCTAGTTTTCTAAACTCCCTCGACATTCCGCATAGTGAGTTGTCAGGTTTGCCCGTGGTTGGCCAGTATCCGGATGTTTTCGAAGAAGTGACCGGACTTCCACCACACCGAGAGATTGAGTTTCGTATTGATTTGGTAAAAGATGCCAGACCTATAGTGATGCCACTTCGTCGTATGGCACCAAGGGAGCAGCGGGAGCTCGAGGTGCAAGTCAGCGATCTTTTGAGGAAGGGATTTATCAGAAGGAGTGTTTCTGAATGGGGAGCACCAGTTGTGTTTGCTACCAAGGCGGATGGTTCCCTTCGTTTGTGTGTAGACTACCGCGAATTGAATAAAGTGACGAGGAAGAATAAGTATCCTCTACCGCGGATAGATGATTTGTTTGATCAGTTGAGTGGCGCGAGAGTATTTTCTCAGTTGGATCTCGCGACAGGTTTTCATCAGCTTAGAGTGGAAGCTGAGAGTATAGCTAAAACGGCATTTCGAACGCCGTCTGGATTTTATGAATGGTTGGTTATGCCATTTGGGCTGACTAATGCCCCGGCATATTTTGTGGACCTTATGAATAGGGTATTCAGAGATCAGCTGAATAAGTCTGTCCTTGTGTTCGTTGATGATATTTTGGTCTATTCGAGGACAGAGGAGGAACACAAGGAACATTTAAGAGTAGCGATGGAGGTGTTGAGAAAACACCAATTGAAAGCAAAGTTTTCTAAGTGTCACTTCTGGAAGAGGGAAGTGAGGTTCTTGGGCCATGTTGTATCAGAGAATGGTATTGCCGTGGACCCAGCAAAGGTGGCTACGGTACAAGATTGGCCTAAGCCCAAGAATGCAACAGATGTAAGAAGTTTCTTGGGATTAGCGGGATATTATCGTAAGTTTATCCAAGGTTTCTCCAAGATAGCAGCACCATTGACCCAGTTGACCAAGAAGAGTCAAGCTTTTGTCTGGGATGAGAGGTGCGAGAATGCATTTAAAAGCCTAAAGGACAAGTTGACAAGCGCACCAGTGTTAGTCATTCCTAAGGGGGATGAAGAGATGACGGTATACACGGATGCCTGTGGTACCGGGCTGGGTGCTGTATTGATGCAAGGCGGTAGGGTTGTAGCTTATGCAAGTCGGCAATTGAAACCGCACGAGAGAAGATACCCTACCCATGATCTAGAATTGGCAGCGATCGTGTTCGCGTTAAAGATGTGGAGACACTATCTCTTGGGAGAAAGATTTGAGCTGTTTACAGATCATAAATCGTTGAAGTATCTATTCTCCCAGAAGGATTTAAATCTCCGTCAGCAGAGATGGTTAGAGTTCTTAGCTTCCTATGATTTTGACATCGCATACACACCAGGAAAGGGCAATGCGGTGGCTGATGCATTGAGTAGAAGACATCCCAGCTTGGGGGCTATGTTCCTTGAATGGAAGCAACTGGAGTTTATCGCGGGGTTTGATTTCAGACCAAAGTGCGAATTGGATCCAGAAATGTTAGCGAGTTTGACGGTCAGACCCACTTTAATTGAGCGGATCGGCTCTAGTCAGAGGGACGATCCTAACCTATTGGAAATCATCTCCAAGTTAGAGATGGGTATCGATGAGGAGGTGAACAAGTATGGGCTTGATCGAGATAGATGGCTTAGAAAGGATGGAAAGCTTGTTGTACCCAATGTCACTGGATTGAGAGATGAAGTGCTTAGAGAATGTCATCACTCAAAGCTGACTATACACCCCGGTGGTAATAAGATGTATCGAGATATGAAGCAGACCTACTACTGGGAAGGGATGAAAAGAGACGTTGGGAAGTTTATATCCAAGTGCATGAATTGCCAGCTAGTTAAAGCCGAGCAAAAGAAGCCTAGTGGGTTGTTACAGCCCTTAGAAATTCCCGAATGGAAATGGGAGCAAGTCTCGATGGATTTCATCGATGGGTTACCAAGGACTAGATCGGGATATGACAGCATTTGGGTAATCGTAGATCGACTGACCAAAAGTGCAAGGTTTATACCAGTTAAATCGACTAGAACGGCAGCTAAGTTAGCAGAATTGTATATGAAGTGGGTAGTGAGATTTCATGGAGTACCTAAAAGCATTGTGAGCGACCGAGACCCGTTGTTCACTAGTGGGTTTTGGAGGAGCTTGCAAGAGGCGCTAGGGTCAGAGTTACATCTCAGTACCGCATATCATCCTCAGACCGACGGTCAGACGGAAAGGGTGAATCGTATTTTGGAAGATCTCTTGAGAGCATGTATATTGGATTTTGGTGGATCATGGGATGACCATTTGCATCTAGTAGAGTTTGCATATAATAATAGCTACCAATCCAGTATCGGTATGGCTCCATTTGAAGCTTTGTATGGAAGACCGTGCAACTCACCATCATGTTGGATAGAAACTGGCGAGAAGTTTATGCTTGGACCAGATGTGGTGAGGGAAACTTCAGATAAGATCAAGATCATTCAGCAACGAATGAAGGCAGCCCAAGATAGGCAGAAGAGTTATGCTGATAAGAGAAGAAGAGACTTAAAATTCTCCGTTGATGACTTGGTGTTTGTCAAGATTTCTCCGTTGAAGAGCGTAATACGATTTGGCAGGAGAGGTAAATTAGCACCAAGATTTGTTGGCCCATTCCCTGTTCTTGAACTAGTCGGGAATTTGGCATATAGAATTGACTTACCAGAGAAGATGGCGGGAGTTCACAACGTATTTCATGTTTCCCAACTAAGGAAGTTCGTTCACGACTCAGATATGACTATCTCACCTGATCAGTTGGAAGACTTCGAAGTAGAACCCGAGGCGGTTGGAAACCGCAAGCCGGCCCGTATTGTCGCACACGACATGAAGCAGCTTCGAAGGAAGTCGGTGAAGCTAGTCAAGGTACAGTGGAGCGAAAACGAGAATGATTGTACTTGGGAAACAGAAGAGGACATAATGAAGAAGTATCCAGAACTCTTTGTCTGGTAAGATTTTATTAGCGATTTAGTTTTCCGCATGCTAGGATAGACTTGTTTGCTTGCTTTGCATGTTTGATTGTTGTATGTGGGTGTTAGGCATGCGGGATCCTGTGTATGTTTTGGGGTTAAGGAATTTCGGGGACGAAATTTCTTAAGGGGGGAAGAGTGTAACGACCCGCATTCTACGCATCATAGGATCGTAGAATATTTATTTCTTTCACATACGAAGTCGTATGGTCATGTAACTTTGGGAGACGACTATTGGGGTCATTTCCCATGTTCATGATTTTTCCCGATTTTTAAATGACCATTTTACCCCTAGTTAGCACTGTTTTGGCCATAACTTTTGACTGGAAAGGAATTTTGACCTGAAACCACTTCCATTGGCTTCGAATGATGGTTTCTCTTTCCGTAGAGTGGTCACATTAGCCAAACGGACTCACTGTTTGGGAGATATGGCTGAAACAAGTTTCAGATGGTGAAAGACAGCTTAATTGGGCTTAAGCGGGTGATTAGCAGCTAGGCCCAAGGGGAATTTCGGGTTTAGAGGTATAGGAGGACTGATTAGGGTTAGGTTATCATTTTCATTTCAGTTTTGAGCCGCCACAAACCTCCTAGAGATCCTAGTAATGGCTTCCTACATCTAAAACACCCCAAATCACCCTCTAATTGAAGATTAGGCTTAGCAACACCAAATTAAGGAGAAAAAGCACCTAAGCAAGGTTGGAACTGCTGTTAGACATCAGTATTCGCCCCAAATCAGAGGAGTTTCAGTTCTGAGAATTTCATTTGTGGCCAAGGTGAGTGATTTGCATAGTTTTTGCACTAATTACGGTAATTAAGGGTAATTAGTGAAGATTAGCGAATTTATACGTAAATAAATTCTGGGAAAATTCTTAAAATTCTAAAATAATGTTTTAAGGCTCTGTTAGAAATTTGGGTTAATTTCGATGCGTTTTGCTAATTGTATGCTTAAACATGATTAGGAGGGATTATAAGAAAATGTGAGGTTTTGGCCACTTTTGATCCATTTTGATTCATTTAAATTGTTGTTTGTTGTTTGTGGTTGCTATTACATGTTACTATGACTCTATGGTATGTTTCATGATTGATTAGAATAGTTAAATTGCTCGAAAACGTCGTCGAATGGCGTAGAAAGCTTGCTGGAAAGTTGCAGAAGTGTGCAGGTTCCGAACCGGTTCGGATCGGAGAAAGGGGTCGGATCGGACTAGGGAACTGACCAAGGGAATCCGAACTGGATGAGGACTTGCCACTGGAAGAAGTTTGGCAGGAAGGAAGGCCATTGCTTAGAGTTGGAGTTAGACAGAAGATCGGATCGGAGCGATGGAGCGGATCGGATCGGAGTAAGCTAGGGAGCGGAGCGGATCGGATCGGAAGAGTGATTGAAGGCCAGATCGGATCGACTTGAAGACGCAGGGATCGGATCGGAAGCAAAGAAGAAATAAGCTAGGGATTGGAGCGATGGAGGGAAGGACACCCGACCCGACCTGGAGGAGGACCCCGACCCGACCCGGAGCGAAGTAACCGACCCGAATCGAATGAAAGAAGGCAAGGAGAAGGACCCGAACCCAGAGGAAGGTGGCACTCCGAACCGAACCGAGCATGGGTGACCGAACCGAACCGAGCATGGGTGACCGAACCGAACCAAACTAGATGAGGAGCACCGAACCGAACCGTCCGTGGGCTATTACTACTACGCGATGACTTTTCTGAAGACCCACTCCAATTCAACCAAACCCGAGATGCAAAGGAAGTCCAAATGAGAAGTTAGAGCTTAAGATTCAGATGGGAATCAACGAGTTCACTTCATGATTGGGCTTTGCTGCGGGACGCGTGCTAAGGAGTTATCGACACCTATAGCTTTGGACCACTATGGTAGGAGGTATGAAGGCGGATTCAGGGCCATTATGGCATTGGTAGAACCAAGGGCTATGACCAATGAAGTGGGTCATTGAAATGTTTGGTCATGACTCCAAGTGTTTGGCTTGGTCACAGCAGGGTTTCTACAAGTCGGGATTCGTCGTTGCCTCAGTTTGTCTAGTGTTCCAAAGTGGTAGATGTCGTACGCTTTAGGCACTGAGTGAGAGGTGTGAGGATGGTTGCTATGGATGATTTGTTGCTATCATTGTGACATGCACACCCCACCCCCGTATTCTTACACTATTTATTATGGCGCCTTGGAGTATTGTACGGTATGTGGTACTAACTCTTTGGTTGCAGGTCCAGGTTCAGGTATGGTTTAGTATACCTGTTATTATTCTGTTTAGATGCTTATCGCTCATACCAGGCTTTATGTCTGACCCAGAGTTTTATGTCTCTTCTTATTACTCTGGGTGCTCACACGAGCAGACTAGAGACAGGTTAGCTGGTGATGCACGGGTAGATGATCCGGAGACGAGCAGGAGGCTTCCACGTACTATATACATAATATTCTCCCTGTGTTCTTGAAGATCACTGCTTGGGCATTGTTGGTGTATCTTCCACTTCAGCTTTCTTTTGTTTAGAGACAGTAAATTTGGGAAATTGTAATAAGCTGTATTTGGATTTCCGCTGCTTTGAGATTGATGTTGGTTTTAGTTATCAGCTTATGCACTGTCTCGCCTGTTTTATGTCAAGTACATTATTATTATATTTTATTCCATGCGCTGTGAGACATTCTACAGGTTCTTTGACTAGTTCATTCCCTTCTTTCCTTTCTTATGACGATCGTCTTGTGCTAGTCGGGCATGTGTACAGCGCACTTCTGGAGGAAATGCAGGCTGGTGTGAGGCGGGCCGTCACATAAACCATCAAAAATAGCGACATTGTCACACCCATCGTGGGCCCCACCTTTCGTTAGAAACTCCAACTTTCCAGTCTAGACGGAGTGTCATGCATCGGAGTTGACGGCTTCCCCTTGGCTTCCATTGATAATGGAAAAAGAAACGAAGAGGAGTTCTTGGTGAGTTGAGGATTTAAGGAAGAGAATGAGGACTACTAAGAATACTACCAAGACCGCAAGCCTTCTCCTTTATCCGAGTTGGATTTTGCTGACACAAGGTTTCCTATAACACGAGTTGCCGATGGAGAGAAGAAAGACAACATTTGGAGAGGCGAAGGCAGAGGTTATTACATAGGACACATGGTGGATGACTCCCTTGAAAGAGCTCAGGCTATGTTAATGAGGCTCGAGAACGAGGTGACCCAACCATGCCACATAGTAGAGCTTTGTGAAACAAGATTAAAGAGCTTTATAACGTTGAAATGAACTGATGTGTTGTAAGTTTATGCAATGATATATGTATGTGTGTGTGTGTATATATATATATATAGTGTTTGTAACTGTTTCATTAATCAAAGGCTGTCAAAATATTGTACGACAACTCGGCATAGGGGGAAATTGGAATGGCTCCCTGTTGAATTGTCAAAAGAATTGAGAAATGCTGAATGAAGATGAAACAAATGTTTTGAGAAGAAATGCCGTTAGTACTATTTTCTAGAAATGCATATAGATCCGAAAGACAGGCAAGGGAAAGTGACAAAAAAAATTAACCGCATGATTGCTTGTCTCCTTTAATTTTAGCTTGCCTCCCTTATTTTTAGCCTTTCAATTTCAAATCCGCACTTTTCTGACCTTTTTTTTCGAGCTCTCTAGTATCTTTCATTATTTTGTGAAGAAATGAATTTTAATCGAATTGAATTGCAAACTGTACACAATATGTAACTTATACATATCGATGTCAGGCTTGCACGTGGCCTAAAATACCAATTCGGGCGCATTCTGCATAAAACTAAATAAATAATAGAAAGCTCTTTACTTTTCAACATCCCCCTCTAACCTAACTTTATGAGTTAGGGTTTGGAGAGTATTATCATAGCTTCCGCCGCCTTTGATAAAATTGGTCTTCGTCTAAGTAAAATCTTTCGAAATCTTCTTGACCTCAATGACTCCTTCACTAAGATTACTTTCATGACTTGGTTGAGGGGTTAGCTCCTTCCATGATTGTAGCGGATCCAGTTAATTTCGTATTTGATGTCAATTTCTTCAGATTTTGATGGTGAGACTTTAGATAATTTCTGCAGCCTTCATATCTGAGAGAATTTGAGATAGAAGCATCTCTCGACCGAGATTGAGGCTTAATCAAAGTCGTGCTTGAAGCAACGACTTTGGTTGAAGTAGATCTGGTTGATTTTGATGATTTCTGAGCTAAATTGACATTTGGTTTGACTTTATGTTGCTTTGAATTTGGGATCTTTTCGACTTTCAGGTGCAATCTTGACCTCTGATTTTTTTTTACAGATAAAGGTTTTGTTAGATTTTCAACTCTTTGATAATACGATGGAGCATGATTGAGTAATTTTCCATTGATAACTTGCTCTTGAACAAAATATAAGTCGATTTCAGTATGTTTTTTTCAAGAACGCAAAACTGAATTAGTTGTCATGAACAATGTACTTTGATTGTCACACCACAAAGTTGGCTTTCCTTGAGTATTAACTTGTAACTCCCTTTGAAGAGATTGTATCCACATCATTTTAGCGGTAGCACTGTCTATACTTCTATGTTCGGCTTCATTGCTCGATTTAGAAATTGTTGATTCCTTTTTTGAGCTCTAGAAAATTAAATTGTCTCCTAAAGTAAATGCAGTACCCTGATACATATTTTTTGTCATCAGGGTCACTTGCCCAGTCAGCATCACTGTAGCTAATTAGGTTGAGAGTTTTGCTTCTTCTTAAGTGTAGACCATACTATAGAGTGCCTTTAAGATATCTCAGAATCATTTTGATGTATTTCCAATGAATGCTAAGAGGATTCTGCATAAACTGAGACAATTTGTTAACACTAACGGCTATATCAGGTCTTGTAATAGAAGTATATTGCAATGCACCAATAATGCTTCTATATTGTTTAGAATTAAGTATAGTTTCTCCCTGTTTTAGAATAAGCTTGGCTGCTTATCATTAGAATAGATTGAGGAATAGCATTACACTTTTTTTATTTTGACAGAATTCTAGCAATATACTTCTTTTGACTGAGTATCATGTCACTGCCAGTGTTGTTTAAAACTTCTATACTCAAAAAATAATTTAAGTGATCAAGATCTTTGATAGAGGTGTACTGATCCAGATATTTTATTAATTTATTGATCTTCTCACTTTCATTACTTGTAATAGTTAAATCATCAACATAATTTAAGTAAATTTTGTAAATAGTGAGTACAAATTTGGTAAACTGATAGCCTAACCTGACTAGGGTTGCTTTTAGTTTATCAAACCATACTTTATGTGCTTTCTTAAGACAATACAGAGCCCTGTTGAGTTTACACAAAAAAATGTTTTGTTCATAACCTTATGGCTGACTCATATAGATTTCTTCTTGCAAGTCACCATTAAGAGAAGAATTGTTCATATCTGATTGCCTTTTATACCAGTTTCTATGTAAGGCAATAGCGAGAACAAGCCTTATAGTAACAGGTTCAACAACAGAAGAAAATGTTTCATTGAAATCAGACCCATATTCTTGACTAAATCTCTTGGCAACAAATCTTGCTTTATATTTGTTAATGGATCCATCAGAATTTTGCTTTAGCCTATAAATTCTCTTACATTTCACTATATTTTTGTTACTTAGAGGTGAAACAAGATCCCAAGTATTATATCCAACAAGAACATTATACTCCTCATCCATTGTTATTCTCTAGTTTTTATCTTTGACGGCTGGATCAAATTTTTTTGGTTCATCACAAATTGAGATAGCAGTGGTATATACTTGTGTGTACTGCAGTTTAACTGCATACATGTATGCATTTACACTGCAGTTTGATGCATCACGGAAATATATGCATGAATATATGCAACTATGTACAAATAGGTGCATCTTTTGATGCACATTACTGTTGTTTCGCTGTTTTTTTCTTGTATTTCGATTTTTGGTGCGTTATTTTTTTTTTTAAATTTATTATGTTTACGTGTTTAATTTAAATATGAATTTACGTGATTTTTTTAATGAATTTTCGAAAAATAGGAATGTAATTTGTAATAAGTTTAGGACCGGATGTGAGCCTAATTTTGAAACTTATTAGGGATGTGAGCCAAAATTACCCTAATTTAAATCCACTCACTTGTAATTTGTGCTCCAAATTCTGAATCTGATTTGGATTAAAATTATTATACGTGGTCTTTCTTATCTGAATCTGCAAACTCATGCGGATAGAGAACATGGACATATGAAATTTAAATCTACAGCATTTGCCTTCAAATTTTGGGCAGATAGCCTAAATTTAATATTTTATATTTCTGAAGAATTGGAGGAGGAATGGAATGACAGGTCTTCTGCACCCACTCAGAAAAATATGAGTCTGACGACTAGCCTTCACTGTTTCAAATCTCGCAAATATCGCCCGAGATCTCCTCGTAGATCTCATTTTGGGCTCCTTCCGAAACGAAACAGCAAATGTCACTCTAAATCTCCTTTCGAATATATCGCCCGAGATATTGCAATATCGAACGATATATCGACCGAGACGAAATACTGGAATATCGTCCGAGATCTTAGTTTTTTTGGTTAAATTTTAAATTTGCGCCTGAACTAGAACTATAATTAAAAAACTCAAATCTAGCCATATGAATCTTTTGTTATTTTACATTTTGCATGTTAAATGACTATATTGTATGTTCGTTGTTAAATGACTATATTGTATGTTCGTATATGTTTTACAATGCTTATGATTTTCATATTCGTCTTTTTACATATATGTTACTTATGAAATTATGTATTTTATGGTATATTTATGTTGAATTTTTTAATGCTTTGGATCCTTTAATGTTTCCTGTCTAACAATATTCCTGTTTTTAAGCATATTACGATTTTGAGTGTGAATGATCTTTCACAAAATAAAGAATAATAAAGTTATTTTGCATTTTAAGTTACTATGTTTTTGATAGCATTGAAAAAAATCATTTTGCTAAAATATCATTTTTAACATACCATGTACCCCGAGATTGTTCCGATGTGAACTTTCAGACCCGAGATGAAAATCCGAGATGAACTCCCGAGTTAGACTCATCTCGTCCGAGATCTCCCCCGATACGAGACCGAGTCTTTAAAATCACCGTGACGAAACGCGACCGATATCCGAGATTTAAAACCTTGCTAGCCTTGTAGGTTAATTTATAGATATCCAAACTAGTTGTATTCGTCTGATTTAAAATAATAAAATCCAAGTTGTTCGAATAACCTTTCATTATTACTTGGCCTGGGTCGACCCATACGATGCTTGGGTTAACACGTAGGTCGACCACTGGGTCGACCCAAACGCATATTAATGCGTTTTGCTTGGAGTTATTTCGAGCGTGTTTTAATTGTTTCGAACGTTGGCTCCTAACGTTATTTTAGTTTCCCACTTTTTCAAATTCAAACGCGTACTGTTTATGGAATTAATACACGAATATATTTTAAAAATAAATATATCTGTACACATTTACACCTATGAATATTTTTCGACACAAGATTTCGAACGTTAATAACTTTTCCGTACGAACTCCGTTCGAAACATACTATATACGTAAACTAATCAGAAAATCAAAATGAATGCAGTGATATACATTTTGAAGCTAAACACTGACAATCCCAAAAATGTATGTTTTCCATTATCAATTATTTTGATTACTTTTATTTTTAAAAAGTGGGGTGTTACAAGTGAGATGCAAGCATTTCAGTTATTTTCTAAGTATTGTATTCTAGATATTATTATAATATCATTAGATTCATAACAAATATGTTTTGGTTATCGTAAGGTAAAAAGTAAAAACGTGTTTGTGTTTATCTGTAGCGAGGGATTACCAGATACCATTGATTTCCTAGTGTAATTAAGTTAAGAAAATTAAGTTTCTAGTTATTTGAGTTTTCTCATGCTTGTTTTTCAAACTGGCCTGAGCGTTGTTTTGTGATAATGCCTTTGTCAGACTGAGCATTCTTGTTATGTTAGCTTAGGTATTTTAAGCTTAGGAGAAGAGCTGATGGCCCAAGATGTACTTTCGTATTTTAGTTACTTATTCCGTTGTTCTGTATTTGGTCTTTAGTATTTATAAGGATATAAGTTTTATGATCGTCCATGGTTCATAATAGGTTAGTAATTAATGTACTCTGATATATGTACACAAATAAAGTTTATTTCCTTTTCATAAAGACTTGATCATAGTATATATTATTCGACATGTTTTTGCCAGATTCTGTTTTTTCTTTCTTTTTCCTTCCCTTAATATTCCGTCTTTTGGACAATTAAATGATCGACACACGAATATCGATGATGTATTAAGCGGATTCTTTAGTGATCATAAAGGCACGATCTTTACATTAACATTTGAGTAGTGGTAATTAGACTAATCATTGTAGCTTTGACTCATATATTGCGGTTGTTGTTGTGAATGAAATCATGGTGCATTCTAAAACTTCTTTATGCATAATTTTGATTGTTTTGTCAATTTCCTGGTGAGTAATCGCAAATATTAATATTTTGACTATATTCTTGAAATCGTTGAAATGAGGGCTTCTTGTTTTTCCTATTCGACCGTCTGATATTTTCCACCACAAGGTGTGATTTGTGTGATATAAGAACGAAAGAGTAAGAAAATAGAAAGAAAGTTTGTAATTGAAAAAAAAAAACTAAGAACTAAAACAAATTTATAGATAGAAGACAACAGTCTAAAAATATATTATTGCTATCTAATTTGGCATAAATGTTTTATGATTGACAATGCTAATATGTTTTAGGTGTTGTGGTGTTAATGTGTATGTTTGAATAACATATGCTAAGGATAACATTTGTATGTTAAAAGGACGAATTCATTTGTCCAAAATACCCGTTTTTTTCCTTGAAACATGATAAATAGAAGGAAAATGGAGGACTATAATGATAATTTTATCAATATTAATATATGTTGTTGGAGCATGTAATAATACTTTTTTTTAACTATCTCCTTAATGCTAGGTAAACCATTAACTGCATTTTGGACTCATTTATACTCTTATCGGGATGCTTCAAAGCATTTTGGTGGATAAATGCAAGGTAAAACATTGTAGAGCAATGATAAGTACATTCTCCCTTAAAGACTAAATACTGATATCAACTCGTTTCCACCAAATGGGTAGCAAGTATAAGCTCGCTGTGCTATGCCTTAGTAAGAGTGTGCTTAGCATTGCTCAATATTAGATACATTTTGGACCTATTTAATCTCCGCTCCCGGATGCTTCAAAGTATTTGGTGGGTTTAAGTTTGACCGAATCCTAGCGGGTAATAACTATAACAAAAATGCTACTATGACAGAAAAGGTTTTTGTCAAAAAGTACACCAGAGACAAATAAATAGGAGGCTCACCCCTTGAATTACAAAAATACCCCCTGAATTCAATGCCTAGCACCCCTGAATTCCGGAATTACCCCTATTTCTTAGTTTTTGACAAAAAAAAATTCGGGTATTCTAACGTATCTCCAAATGTCATACTGAATGACGTTGGCTTTGCGAGTGGTGTTCGTAACAAATAACAAGTTTACAGTATAAGTTAAAGTGGCCGTCATGAATCGTAAATTCAAGAAGCATCTGTATAGTGGGTAAATTTTAGAAGACAGAAGCCGTACATTTTTTGTGTGTGTGTGTCTATATATATATATATATATATATATATATATATATGGGAAATTCTACAGGAACACAAAATTTTGACACAATTAATTTGCACCATTGGATCACCCCATGAATTACACTTGTCCATATAAAAACAAAAAGATCCAACGATTGAGGCTCTGTGTCTCTTTATTTGTATCAAATTTTGTGTTCAAATAGCCGTCCCATATATATATATATATATATATATATATATATATATATATATATATATGCGCGCGTGCGCGCTCAGGCTTGCTTCATCTATTTTGTCCATTCTAGATAGAACTACGACGAGACAAGCACCTTCCTGAGCCATCTCACATGACATCTGTTTCTGGAAGCTCTTGGATGTTACCACGTCTTAAACACCCATATCTTTTAACCAGTTACTTTTTATAACGAACGCCCAGTAATACTTCATATCCAAAGAGTTCGCCATTTCAAAACAGCAATATGCAGCAGATTGCTCTTCGACGATCATCAAGAATTCTCAATCTTCCCATCACCTGCCGTCCTCTGGTAGCACATGTTTCATCCAAGTCTGCGGACTCAGCCGTTCATCCCCATAACTCAAAGGTACGTACTCTATTGTTTCCATCTAAAGATCCAATTTAAAACTTATTTTCAGTAGAGCTGTGAATGTGAACAAATTATATGCACAAATGACAATATACTATTACTGATTCATGATGAATGTCGTTCACTAGGAAGGTAACGTGGATGAACATGCGAAATCCAATACCATAGACGAACAAAGCAACCAAACTGTCGAGCACAGCATCCCAGTATCAAAAGATCCAGCCGAAATTGTAAAAGCGCCGCCTTTCGCATCGCCGGGCTCAACCATCAAAACAGCGGCATTGTCACGCCCACCGTGGACCCCACCTTTCATCAGAAACGCCAGCTTTCCAGCCTGGACGGAGTGTCATGCATCGGAGTTGATGGCTCCCCGTTGACTGCCATCAACAATGGAAAACGAAACGAAGAAGAGTTCTGGGAAAGTCGAGGAGTAGAGGAAGAGAACGAGGACTACAAACAGTACTACCAAGACCGCAAGCCTTCTCCTTTATCCGAGTTGGAGTTCGCTGACACAAGGTTGCCTATAACACGAGCTACCGATGGAGAGAAGAAAGACAGCATTTGGGGAGGCAGAGGCAAAGGTTATTACATAGAAGACACGGTGGATGACTCCCTCGAAAGAGCTCAGGCTATGTTCAACGAGGCTCGAGAGCGAGGCGACCCAACCATGCCACATAGTAGAGCCTTGTGGAACAAGATCAAAGAGCTTTATAACGTTGAAATGAACTGATGTGTTGTAAGTTTATGCAATGATATATGTATATATAACGTTCGTTAATCAAAGGCTGTTGAAATATTGTACGACGACTCGACATAAGGGGCAACTGGAATGGCTCCCGAACCAAAAGTCGACGCACTCCATATGAAAGACATGTCTACAATTCGGCAACTCTCGTAACAGCTCTTCGGTTTTAAACTCTGTCAAGCAAATAACACATTCCGGTTCTTCATTTTCGTCGGATGAAGCAATGTAACTGAATGTAGGCAATGAGGAGAGAGTCTTACAGTTTAGCTTTTCGTCGTTGCTTGTAGAAGTAAGTGTGGAAGCGGTTACGCTACTGATGTTATTTTGATTTCTGCGGCGGAGGTACCTTAGATAGCAACAGAGTGCGAACACCGTAATGGAGATGAGAGCCAATAGTGACAGTGGTGTAATTCTCTCATGCTTGTTTGTGAATTGGTGTGAATTTGGAGATTCTGCTGGGTTTCCCCTCGGCATGGTTTTGGATTTAGGCAAATGATGATTTTTGAGTAGAATCGGTGTGTTTTTTATGTTCAAATTGAGTTTGGTTTGATTCCAAGTGGGGATTTATATTGTAGCTTAGTTTGCCTCTCCTGTACAAGTAGATGCTTTCGCCTATCGGACTTCGTGTATAGCCATTTTGACTTTGTTCAACTGCGTATAAAATAGGAGGTGGGGTTGCAAACTGATAGGCATTGAAGTTGAATATCGTCATGGTTAGTTTACTAGTATTAATGGTAACATGGTTTAAGAATGATTAGTTTAGAAAATTTACTATGGCTAATTCTATTGTCCACCACTATTTACTGTCCACACTCCATTATTTATTTTTTTGGGTTAATTACTACAATATCCCCGTGATTTTAGTTTGGGAAATGAGGTGGAAAGAGGAGAAACTGGGGTGGGAAAGGGAAAAGGAGATCGGCGGGGTGTGTAAGGAGGAAAGAGGGAGGCTAATAGAATTAGTCATTTACTATTTCATGTTATTGTTGACAGCTTTGTGGGGATCAGGGAAATTTTAGTGACAACTAAAATATTTTGAAATGTTTACATAACCCATGGGTTTATAACGGTGGAAGTATAGAAAGACGTATAAATGAAGAAATAGTGAATTCATAAAAAGGTTCATTAGATGTAAAATCAAATATTTGAAAATTATACTAAATTTGATGTAATGGATTGTACTATGTATTAGGCCCTTATGCCTTAAAATCAAGGAATATCATAGGTCATGTCTATTCAAGAAAGAATTTAAACGAACGGACAAGTCTTTTGAAATTTATATTTTTAGAAAAAAAACAGCATGTCAACATATGGGCAGTGCATGTTGACATGCCCTTTGTAAATTTGAAATCCAAAGTTTTGAAAACAATGGAAATGATGTTTAAATAAATCAAAGTTATTTTGGGGTTTAAACAAACTATTTTCCTATATATTAAAATAGTATTATAAAATAAGAATATAAATTTAAAACGTATATTTATAATCTGCAAAAGTGATGTCAGAACTTAATATAAAACTATAAACATAAATATAATATGAGTAAAAGATAACAAAAATTAATATAAAATTAATTATTTAAACATAATCATATATCTAAAAATTAAAATATAAATAAGAAAATCTAAAATATTTAAATCATGAGTTAGATTTAGATTAAAATTCAAGAAATAATTTAAATAATCAACGCACACACGTGTGCACGCTCGCGCGCACTCACACACGTGTGTGTATATGTATGTGTGTATATATGTATATGTATATATATATATATATATAGGAAAGTAATTTTGAAATCAATTGTAAACAGAAGGCTTTTGAAATATGATAAGACATAATTGGTTAGAGAACTGGAATAAAGATTTTAGTGCGGAGTTTTAACATAAATTCTAGACTCGATTACTTGTCTTGATATATTTCTTGAACTCTTGAATTCTTGTTACTCACGAGTCTTCAATCTTTGACTCTTCTTCTTTGTAATCTACAATCTTGAATCTTTATACTGTATAGTCTTCAATAATCAATACCTGCATAAAATGCATACATACATATATATATATATATATATATATATATATATATATATACACACACACACACACACATACATATACATATACATAAAATATGTTGGTATATATTATTTTGAAATCAACATAAAATAGAAGATTTTTAAAAACCAATAAGACATAACTGGTTAGAGAATTGGAATAAAGATTTCAGTGCTATTATGAAGTTTTAACAAAAATTATAGACTTTATTACTTATCATGATATCTTTCTTGAATTCTTATTACTCTAAGTCTCCAATCTTGAACTCTTGAATTTTTATTTGAATTCTTATTACTCGTAAGTCTCCAATCTTGAACACTTGAATTTTTATTACTCTTAAGTCTCCAATCTTGAACTCTTCTTCTTTGTAATCTACAATCTTGAATCTTTAAATTGCACAGTCTTCAATAATCAATACCTGCATAAAATTCATGCATATATATATATATAGAGGGTGATAATAATGTTAGTATATATTTTATAATAATAGTTGAAAAGGTTAAATGGCTGTTGTCATCAAAACCATCATCTCATTCCCTAAAATGGTTGAGCGACGATTGTGGAAGACATTAAATATGATAGCATAAAGAATAGCTTGAAGGCTAGAGTTGAAGGCGGGTACCATCAAAAGGAAAGAACTACTTGTTGAGCTTCTTTGGTTCGCCACCAGGATATACATTGTAGCAGTGGTTCTTATGTTCTGGTGTCTTCGTATTGCAAGGACTACTTATTACTCAAGGACTACTTATTACTAATCCTAGGGGTGATTCCCGATAGGATGTAGTAAATAGTGCATTCAGCTCAGCTTATTCAAATCCAGGACAACTTGTATGGATAAATGTTTGATATTGCATTTCTAACCCATGTACATTTTTTTTACAAACGTACATCTGGTGTAGGAGGTAAACTATCATATGCTAAATATCATTCCTTGAGGCATATGAATTCAAGGATTGTATTTTTATGGGATTCAATTAATGTATTGGAAATGCTAATGTTGAATTCTATATGAAAACAATTGAAAAATGATGTGATATTTGGTAAAAACAGAGAAAGCTTTAAGGCCATGTGGTAGAATACCATTATGAGTCATCATCCCTATTCTAGGTGTATTCTTCGTTTTTGGTTGCATGTAGACATCGTAGATAGTGTCATCACGGTACGATGTCAGGGATGAGGTAATCCGAACTATCATGTTTGAGGGGCAGTCCTACTCTTGTTCGAAGGCGGTCGTAGATTGACTCTCAAGTGCATTTCCTAGGGGTGCATCATGGAATGCAGTCCCTTCCCTTGACATAATAGGAAATCTAATTTCCAATATGTGCCTTAACAGTTTTAGATGTTAACAAATTATGCTAAAATGTGAGATGCAAGCATTTTAGCTATTTTCTAAGTATCTATATTCTAGACATTATTATAATATCATTAGATTTATAACAAAAATATTTCGGTTATCTTAAGGTAAAAACATGTCTATGTTTATGTGTAGCAAAGTCTTACCACATGTCATTGATTTCAAAGTGTTGTAACGTTAACCAAATTAAGTTTTCAATTATTTGAGTTTTCTCACACTGGTTTTTCAGGCTGATTTGAGTGTTCTTTTGCGATAATGTTCTGGTCAGACCTAGCACTCTTGTAGGTTAGCTTAGGTACTTTGAGCTTAGGAGAAGAGCTGGTGGCCCAAGACGTACTTCTGTATTTAAGTTACTTATTTCGCTGTTGTTCAGCATTTAGTCTTTAGTATTTAGTAGGTTAGCTTAGGTACTAATGTATTCTGATATATGTACACAAATAAAGTTTATTTCCTTTTCATAAAGACTTGTCCATATTATATAGTATTCGACATGTTTTGCGAGATTCTATTTCTTCTGTCTTCTTACTTTCCCCTAATGACTTGTTTTTTGGACGATTAAATGATCGACACACAAGTACCGATGATGCATTAAGTGGCTTCTTTAGTGGTAATAATGCCATGATCGTTGCATTAACATTTGAGTAGTGGTAACTAGACTAATCGTTGTAGCTTTGACTTGTGTATTGCGGTTGTTGTGAATGAAATTATGATGCATTCTAAAACCTTATATAAATACATACGCGCGCACACACACATACATACATACATATACGTATATATATATACATACATATACGTATATATATATATATATAATTTTGATTATTTTGTTAATTCCTTGACGAATAACCGTAAACATTAAGATTTTGATTATATTCTTGAAATCATTGAAATGAGAACTTCTGATTTTTCTTATTCGACTGTTTGATATTTTCTACGACCAAGTTTGATTTGTGTTATGTAAGAACAAAATAGAAAGAGAGTTCATAAATTCAAAAAAAAAAAAAAAAAAAAAAAAACTAAAACAAATTTGTAGATAGATGATAAACGGTTGAAAAATATATTATAGCCATCTTATTTGGCATTAATAACGTCGTATGATTGACAATGCTAATATGTTTTTAGGTGTTGTTAATGTGTATGTTTTAAGAGCAAATATGCTAAGGATAACTTTTGTATTAAAGGACGAATTCATTTGTTCAAAATACCAGTTTTCTTCTTGAAACTTAATAAATAGAAGGAATTTGAAGGACCATTATGATAATTTTATCAATATTGATATATCTTATTAGTGCCTGCAATAACCTTTTTTGTTACTATTTCCTTCATGCTAGGCAACGTCGGCCCAACCGGGTAGCTTGTTGTAGGCAGCTTATAGGAAACTGGTAGGGTTAAGTGGGTATGAAAAAAACTATGTGTAGCATATAGAAAATTGGAAGGGTTGAGTGAGAAAAAAGTTTTTATAGGTGGCTTCCACACTTGAGCCCAGGTGAATGGCAAACCAACAAAGCACAAATTCCACTGCACTACACTTACTTTCTGAAATATGTTGCCCTACTTCTTTTTTCACTTGATATTTTTTTTCAAAAGCATTCGAAAACCCTGCTGCCCCTCTCCGGCAATCTTAGTGGTGCTGCCCTATGCGGAGGCCTTAATTGCTTGCCTCCCCTTTGGTCGGGACTGATGCTAGGTAAATTATTAAATGCATTTTGGACTCATTTAACCTCCACTCTAGATGCTTCGATGTATTTGGTGGATATATGTTTGACCGAATCATAATGGGTAATAACTGCAAATCTCGTATTGAATGACATTGGCTTTTGCAAGTGGTGTCAGTAACAAATAACAAGTTTACGGTATAAGTCAAAGTGGCCATGAATCGTAAATTCACGAAGCACCTGTGTAGCAGGTAAACTTCAGAAGACACAAGTTGTAATGTTTTGTATATTCTGGCTTGCTCCATCTATTTTGTCAATTCTAGATAAAACAAGATGAGATAAGCACCTTCTTGAGCCATCTCACATGACACCTGTTTCTGGAAACTCTTGGATGTTACATGTCTAAAACACTCGTATCCTTTCACCAATTACTTTTTATAACGAACCCCAACAACACTTCATATCCAAAGAGCACGTCTTTTCAAAAGAGCAATATGCAACATACTGCACTTTGACGATCATTAAGAATCCTTAATCTTCCAACCACCTCTCGCCCTCTTGTAGCACGTGTTTCATCCAAGTCTGTCCACTCGGTTGTTCATCACCATAGCTTAAAGGTACTCTATTGTTCCCATATTTTGTCGTACTACAGATACAATTTAAATTTATTTTCAGTAGAGTTGTGAATGAACAAATAATATGCGCAAATGATAATATACTGATGCCATTCGCTAGGTAGATAACGTCAAAGAGCACGCCAAATTCGACTCCACTGAGGAACAAAGCAACCAAAGTATCGAGCATACATCCCAATATCAAAAGGTCCAACCTAAATTGTAAAAACGCCGCCATTTGCATTGTCGGGTTCAACCATCAAAAACAGCGGCATTGTCACGCCCACCATGGTCCCCACCTTCCAGTTTGGACGGAGTGTCATGCATTAGAGTTGACGGCTCCCCCTTGGCTTCCATCGACAATGGAAAAAGAAACGAAGAAGAGTTCTTGGTGAGTCGAGGATTTTAGGAAGAGAACGAGGACTACAAACAGTACTACCAAGACCGCAAGCCTTCTCCTTTATCCGAGCTGGAGTTTGCTGACACAAGGTTGCCTATAACACGAGCTGCCGATGGAGAGAAGAAAGACAACATTTGGAGAGGCGAAGGAAGAGGTTATTACATAGGAGACAGTGGATGACTCCCTTGAAAGAGCTCAGAATATGTTTAATGAGGCTCGAGAGCTAGCTGCCCCAACCATGCCACATAGTAGAGCTTTGTGAAAGAAGATTAAAGGGCTTTATAACATTGAAATGAACTAATGTGTTGTAAGTTTATGCAATGATGTGTGTGTGTGTGTGTGTGTGTATAAAGTGTTTGTAACTGTTACACTAATCAAAGGCTACCAAAATATTGTACGACAACTCGGCATTGGGGGAAACTAGAATGGCTTCCTGTTTGAATTGTCAGAAGAATCGAGAAATGTTGAATGAAGATGAAACAAATGTTTTGAGAAGAAATGTTAGTATTATTTTCCAGAAATGCTTATAGATCCGAAAGACAGCCAGGGAAAGTGACAAAAAAAATATTAACTGCATGATTGCTTGTCTCCTTCAATTTTAGCTTGTCTCCCTTATTTTTCGCCTTTCAATTTCAGATCCGCACTTTTCTGACTTTTTTTTTTGGAGCTCTCTAGCATCTTTCATTATTTTGTGAAGAAATGAATTTTAATCGAATTGAATTGCAAATTGTACACAATATGTAACTTAAACATATCAATGTCAGGCTTGCATGTGGCCCAAAATACCAATTCGGGTGCATTCTGCATACAACTAAATAAATGATAGAAAGCTCTTTACTTTTCAACATCCCCCTCAAACCTAACTTTATGAGTTAGGGTTTGGAGAGTACTATCATGGCTTCCGCCGCCTTTGATAAAATTGGTCTTCGTCTAAGCAAAAAAATTCAAAATCTTCTTGACCTCAATGACTCCTTCACTAAAATTACTTTCATGACTTGGTTGAGGGGTTAGCTCCTTCCATGATTGCAGCTGATCCAATTAATTTCAGATTTGATGTCAATTTCTTCAAATTTTGATGCTGAGACTTTACATAGTTTTTGGAGCCTTCATATCTGAAAGAATTTGAGATAGTAGCATCTTCCGACCGAGATTGAGGCTTAATCAAAGTCGTGCTTGAAGCAACGGCTTTGGTTGAAGTAGATCTGATTGATTTTGATGATTTCTGAGCTGAATTGACATTAGGTATGACTTTATATTGCTTTGAATTTCAAATCTTTTCGACTTTCAGGTGTAATCTTAACCTCTGATTTTTTTTTATAGATAAAGCTTTTATAAGAATTTCAGCTCTTTAATAATACGATGGAGCATGATTGAGTAATTTTCCATTGATAACTTGCTCTTGAAAAAAATATAAGTCGATTTTAGTATGTTTTGTTCGACAATGCAAAACTGAATTAGTTGTCATGAACATTGTACTTTGATTGCCACACCACAAAGTTGGCTTTCCTTCGGTACTAACTTGTAACTCCCTTAGAAGAGATTGTATCCACATCATTTTAGTGGTAGCACTGGCTATACTTATGTATTCGGCTTCATTGCTCGATTTTGAAGTAGCTGGTTGCTTTTTGAGCTCTAGAAAATTAAATTATCTCCCAAAGTAAATGCAGTACCCTGATACATATTTTTTGTCATCAGGGTCACTTGCCCAGTCAGCATCACTGTAGCTAATTAGGTTGAGAGTTTTGCTTCTTCTTAAGTGTAGACCATACTTTAGAGCGCCTTTAAGATATCTCAAAATCATTTTTGATGTATTTTCAATGAGTGCTAAGAGGATTCTGCATAAATTGAGACAATTTGTTAACACTAACAGCTATATCAGGTCTTGTAATAGTAGTATATTGCAATGCACCAATAATGTTTCTATATTGATTAGAATTAAGTATAGTTTCCCCCTGTTTTTAGAATAAGCTTGATGGCTTATCATTAGAGTAGATTGAAGATTAGCATTACACATTTTTTATTTTGATAAAATTTTAGCAATATACTTCCTTTGACTGAGTATCATGTCACTGCCAGTGTTGTTTAAAACTTGTATACTCAAAAAATAATTTTAAGTGATCAAGATCTTTGATAGAGGTGTACTGATCCAGATATTTTATTAATTCATTGATCTGCTCACTTTCATTACTTGTAATAATTAAATCATCAACATAAATCAGAATATATATAGATGTTGATTTAGTAATTTTTGTAAATAGTGAGTTCAGATTTAGTAAGCTGATAGCCTAACCTAACTAGGGTTGCTTTCAGTTTATCAAACCATACTTTATGTGCTTTCTTAAGACAATACAGAGCCCTGTTGAGTTTACACAAAAAAAAAATCTATTTTGTTCATAAACTTGTGGCTGACTCATATAGTTTTCTTCTTGCAAGTCATCATTAAGAAAAGAATTGTTCATATCTAATTGCCTTTTATACCCGTTTCTATGTAAGGCAATAGCGAGAACAAGCCTTATAGTAGCAGGTTCAACAACCGAAGAAAATGTTTCATTGAAATCAGACCCATATTCTTGACTAAATCTCTTGGCAACAAATCTTGCTTTATATTTGTTAATGGATCCATCAGAATTTTTCTTTAGCCTGTAAATTCACTTACATTTCGCTATATTTTGTTACTTGGAGGTGAAAAAAGATCCCAAGTATTATTTCTAACAAGAGCATTATACTCCTCATCCATTGTTATTCTCCAGTTTTTATCTTTAACAACTAGATCAAAATTTTCTGGTTCATCACAAATTGATATAGTAGTGGTATATACTTGTGGTTTGAATATACCACTCTTAGCTCATGTGATCATAGGATGACCAGAATTACTTTAAGGTAAATTACTTGCATTGTCTTGAAATAAATTTTCAGTATGATCGTGTCCACAACTTTCACTTTCAACTTGATCATTGTTACTAACAGAAATTGACGGAGGCTGATAAGGGTGACTAGTTGATTGAGTGGTTTCATGGCCTGGCTTGATGACATTGTGTGTTGTGACTCAAAACTGTGAGATCAATCTCTACATCTCTTATAATCTTTGAGTATACTGGTATGTTTGGTATAAATCCTTTTGGACTATAAATCTTACTTGTTGTTTTGATGTCTGATCTACTGAATGAAAAAACATGTTCATTGAACACAACATATCTGCTAATGATGACTTTACAAGATTCATTTAAGTATTTGTAGCTCTTTTGATTGGTTGCATAACCAATAAATGCACAAGGCTTAGATCTAAAATTGAGTTTATTTTTATTGAATGGTCTAAGATAGGGAAAACATAGGCAACCAAATGTTTCAGCATGTTATATTCTGCTTTTACTTGCAGACATTTTTTTCATGAGGGATTACTTCATTTAACACTCTTGTTGGTGACTTATTTATCAAATATATAACAATGTTAAATGAATCTGGCCAAAACTTTAAAGGCATAGAAGCATGAGCAAGTAAAGATAACCCACATTCAACAATATGTTAATGTTTTCTTTGTGCCAAACCACTATGTTCAAATGTATAGGGATAATTAGTTCAATGAATTATGACCTTTTTAGAAAAGAAATAAACAAGAGGTTTATACTCACTACATCCATCTGTTAGCACAAATTTATCTTTGCAATTAGTCTGATTCTCAGCCATATTTATAAACTGTATTATGACATTGAATGTATCAAACTTATTTTAAGGAAATAAACCCAAGTGTATCTAGTAAATAAATCAACAAAAGAGATATAATACTTATATCCATAGTCATAATTTATAGGGTCAGGACCCCATCGTCATAATTCAAGTGGCTTAGCATAAATAGTTTTAGAATCATCAAATGACAATTTATGACTTTTTCTTAATTAATAGTACGTACACACATATGGTGATGCACATTCAGCAAAGGAAATATTATTTTTCTAACAATTCTTTCATTAGGATGACCCAATTTACTGTGCCAGTGATCAAAGACATTTTTATCTTTATAGTCTTCCGTCAGTTCGAAATTATTACAACAATTACTTTCATTTACCTCATGACTGTGAGTGACAGAATTAAACTTGTAAAGACCTTTAACAGCTTTACCCTGCAACAAACTTTCTCTAGTTAGTAAATCTTTAACTAAGAAATATTTTTGATAAAACTCAAAAAATACATTATTGTCGTTGGAAAACTTAGAAACACTAATGGGATTTTTCTTAATTTTTGCCACTCTTAGGAGATTATTTAAATATAATAATCTCTTTCCTTTGACCTGTGGATTACCAAAATGGGTGATAGTTATACATTTATCATTAGCCAAACAAATAAGTTGTTTACCTTTGTACTCTCTATTACCAAGATTTAGATTTTCCAGATTGCTAGTGATATGATTTGTAGCATCTGAATCTGGATGCCAAGCATCATTATTAATGTGATCTAGTCTGGCAGTTTCAATTAATTGGTTGTTGTTGATGACACTCTGACTATCAGTTAGCACTTCCATTTATGTTTCTTTGATTTGTAGAACTTTGACTAGGCATATAATTCTGAGTAAATCTACAATACCATTTAGCAGCAGTATGCCCCAGTTTTCACATATTTGGCATTTGGGTCTGGTGTTGTTATTCCACCTTCCTTTGCCTCTTCCTCTTTTTTGCTTATCCACCTCTTTGATTCATTTGATCATTTCTTGATTGATTTGTATCCTTTTTCTTGACATTTGCAGCAAAGTTGATGGATAAATCCGACTCTTGTGGTTTTTTGTATTCAATTCTTTCTTCATGAGCAAGCAATGTTGAGTGCACAAACTACATCTCAGAACATTTCTCTTAGAAGAAAGAATTGCAACAACTTCATACTCATCTTCCATCCATTCAAACCGGTGAGAACTTGTTCATTCTCAGTTACTTTAAGTCCTGCAGATTCAAGTAAGTTGCAAACTTTCTTGACTTTTGCTAAATATTCTCTCATTAGTTCACTCATCTTTTTTATATTTAGAGTTGTAATCTATAATGCATCACTTTCATTGTCGACTGAGTACCAAACACTCTTTTAATAGTAGTACAAATCTCATTAGCAGACTTACACTTAATAACTTGAGGAAATAAGTTGAGGCAGATTGAAGATAACATCCAAGAACTTATTAACTTATCTTGCCTATAGTATTTGGTATGTCTTTCATTGACAAAAACTCTGTTTTCAGTATTAGTGACAAATCTAGGAGGAATTGAGAGGGTGCCATGGAAAAAACCGTCAAGAACATAGCCTTAAACTGTTGTTTCAATCTAAAGCTTCTATAGAAAATAATTTTCTTCATCAAGATGCATAATGATCAGTTGACTTCGAGGACTAATCACTATTTTAACAAGCTTTTCAACACTAAACTGCACATTTTAATGTTCTGGTTGAGTTGAGGGGTCATTTCTAGATGTTTTTGAAATATTATCATAATCCATTGTTAATTAGAGGGAAGAAAAGGTAAGAAAATAAGCAAAGCCTTCAAGTACGAGATTAAATTCAAGCAAAAAATACGATGAACACAATTATACTGCAGATGCAACCAAATTGTTGAATGAAAACGAAATTCAGGATAGCGCTATAGTAACATTCTGATTTTCGAACGAATTCTTGAATTTGAAATGGCTTTCTTGATTTCCTGGAAGTAAATTTTGAACTTAAGATAATTGCAGTCTTGAATTCTTTGAGGATTCAAAGGCGAGGCAAGGAATCTTAAGTCTGAATTCACTTTTTAAAACCCGAATGATGAAAAACATGAACTGATGGATTTAACACCATATAAAAATGATCCAAGAATAAATGATAAAGAAAAGATGGAAATCTAGATAAGAATTCAAATAAAAATAGGATGCTGAGAGAAAAGAAAATAGCAATTATGTAGATGGCTCTTATGCAATGTTGAACCATCAGAAGAATTGAGAAATGCAGAATGAAAATGAAATAGACGGACTGAGAAGAAATGTTGTATTATTTTCCGAAGAAATGAAATTTTAATCGAATTGAATTGCAAAATGTACACAATATGTAACTTATATACAAATCGATATTGGGCATGCATATGGCCAAAAATAACAATTCGGGTGCAACCCACATACAACTAAATAAATGGTAGAAAGATCTTTACTTTTCAACACTCTCGACAAAAGTCGACGCCTTCCATATGAAAGACAGGCCTGCAATTTGGCAACTCTCATATTATCTCTTTAGTTTTAAACTCTGTCAAGCAAATAACACATTTTGGTCCTTTATTTTTGTAAGATAAAGCAACATAACTGAATGTTGGTAAGGAGGAGAGAGCATTACAGTTTAGCTTTTCGTTGTTGCTTGTAGAAGAGTGTGGAAGCAGTTACCCTATTGATTTTATTTTAATTTCTACGACAGATGTACTTTAGATAGCAACAAAGTGCAAACACCATAATGGAAATGGGAGCTAATAGTAACAGTGGTGTAGTTTTCTCATGCTTGTTTATGAATAGGTTTGGATTTGGAGATTTTGCTATGTTAGCCCTCGACATGGTTTTGGATTTTGGTGGATGATGTTTTTGAGTGGAATCGGTGTGTTTTCATATTCAAATTGTGTTTGGTTTGATTCAAGTGGTGATTTATATTCTAGCTTAGTCTACCTCCCTTGTACAAGTAAATGCCTTCACTTGTCGGATTTCGTATATAGCTGCTTTGACTTCATTCAAATGCCTAAAAATAGGAGGTGGGGTTACAAACTGAATAGGAATTGAAGTTGAATTTTGACATGGTTAGTTTATTAGTATTAATGGTGACGATATTGTAGAAAGAGAAATTCAGAAAACTTACTAGTTCATATTATTATTAACAACTTGTGGAGAATCAGGGAAATTTTTAGTGACAATTAAAATATTTTGAAATGTTTATATAATCGTGAGAAATGGTATATTTACAATGAAAATTTTACCAATGACAGCGATAAAATATCAAAAGTCATTTTGACTTATCGATAATAGTTGTACAATAATAATATTTTTGTATCAATCACACTAGTTTTTTTTGTTCTTTTCATAGACACAAGAGATTGCTGTCAAACTTAGGTTTTCATAAAATAAAACATCTATTTAAATTAAAGGTAGAGGAGAGTAATTTTTACAATAAGAAACAAACTCCAATTTCCACACTTAATCATTATTATGTACTATAATAAAACTAATAGAGAACCTGGTCACCATAGGAAAATTAATTTTTGATATTGAAAGGAGTCATTTTGTTTTAACGTCCAACAACCAATCAACAACTGCAATCTATGTGATAAATATTTACTTTAGTTAATATATTATTATCCAACACTGTAAATTGCAAATAAAACAATGTCAAAATTGCTAGATTTTAATCGCAAAATTTTACCATATTACATATTCACAAAACTACCTGATGATAAATGAAATGTGAAACGAGATTTCACTTAATAGCTAATGATGAATGAAACGTGAAACGAGATTACACTTCCTTTTTTGTTCTACCTTATATATCTGTAACAAAAGGTTCTTTGGGAGATCGTTCCTTGTTTCTGAGAAAAATAGATAAAATATCATTTTTCAATAATTTATGTAAGTCAAGCCTCTTCTATCGACATATTTTATTTAGTAACAGCTATTCTTACATACATGTCAATATATACTTCACCCATATATATTTCAAATATGCAATAGAAACATCAAATTAATATTTGTTTCATCCTTAAATCATAAATTTTATTATCTTTTAAATGATCGTGTTATGCGTTTGTAGATATCTGGTTTTTAAATTTTATTTCAGAAATATCCATATATATAACGTATTTGTTATAGCATCGTTCAAATACCACTACACTTACATCATTCAAAAAAGTAATTTCAAAATTAATATATATAATCCAACCAAATTATAATGTAAAGATGGAATTTTTTTTCAAAGGTAGTCAAAACTGGTACTGCATTGATATTCAAATACGACTACAATTGCATAACTCATAAAGTACATGTAACGATCCATCTTTTCGACCCTTAAAAGCCAGCACTAATACATCCATGAAATCCCATGATGAAAATCTAAGTGTTGGAAATACAAATTATTATGGGAAAAAGAAAGTAAGTACAAAACAGAATCCTAAGACGGAATGGAAATCTATAATATAAAATAATGTTTAATAATAGAAAGACTATTAGATATGCAACAAATAGACATACATGAGAGTGTTAAACTATAAATCAGCTTGGATAGTTATAACAACATGTTCTCACAAATACTGATAAATAACAACAACAAAATGGAAAATTAAAGAAATACACAAGCGTATGTCTTGGCTTTCAGCTTATCACATGAAGCTTCAAAGCAGTCCAATCTAATGCGTATATATGGCTGGCTTGACTTGAGCATTATAACGAAATAACACCCAGATCAGTCTGGTAAACCAGCGTGCGAAACACAAATAAATTTGTTTTTTATTGTTAAAATTTCACTTTAATCAAAGGTATCGCAAGCCCATATCGCACATAGAAATCTTACGATCACCAAACCATTTCATATTAAAATCCAATGATATTTTGATAATGTTCAAGAGTGAAGGTAATAATAGTCAAGTAGCTGTGATGTTTGTGAGTGTACATCAAAACAGTACTAGTTATATAATAAAAAATGATGCTCATGAGCAACAGTACTAGGAATATAATTAAAAACTGATAAGGCACATTCGCAAATTATGTAGTGTTTCTATAGAGATGCCTTTCGGTTTTTCGAGAATGATCTCTATACACAGTGATCAGAGATATCATTCCAAAGTATTGTCCCAAAAAGCTAGGATATTATAGGAAAAACACAACTGGTCTTGCTAAAATCCAATGTATTGCTCACGGCATGCCAAAAAATCCTAAAGTTCTATTATAAGCAAGCTGACTGCACCCTACGACAAACCCTATTGGCTAGTTTTCCTATATCTAGTTCTAGTCTTCTCCGCTAATGAGGCAACGTATGGCATTTCATCCCATGCATCGCATCTAAAGAAAGTCACGGAATTCTATGTGGACTCTCATACCTCGACAGGTTTTGGAATCACGCACAGATTCCCATATCTCAAGATCCCGGATTCGTACTTGGATTCCCATAACCAACAAGTTTTGGAATACAAAATGAATTTCAACATCTAAAATAAATGTGACACCCCACATCCGTTAATGTCACTCTTTAACAATATGCATTAAGTTCCGTGAAGCGTTATAGGTAAACAGAACAGAATCTCAAAAGACAGATATATAGAATAGCAGTGAAAATTTAAAAATTTATTTTCCAATAGAAAACATCGTGGTCTCAAAATCCAGTTACAACATCAGACTGAAATCCTGGAACAAAATACATCAAATAAAAACATCTGTCTTGCGCTAAAAACCATCAAAGTACAGAGGTAAAAAGCCATAGTCCGGATAAGTAGCCATAAACGAGTAGATAAGTAGTCAAAGCGATACATCAAAGCAAATCCAAATCCAAGCAGAAACAGAAGAGAGAGACCTAAACAAGCCTGAGCGTTCCTACCCTGAGAACCTAGGAAGGATAGGAAGAGAGAGAAAAGGAAACGAAACGGCTTAGACATTAAGTCTGGCGAGTCCGGTGACTTTTAGCATATAAATTAGTAAACGTACCATGATAGGCATATAAACTGGATGAGAGATAACAATATCATATAACAGGTATGAACAGGCTGAACAGAATAAGCAGGATAAACATAGTAGATTATGCTTCTCAAATTCTTTTCTCTGCACCAATACTAGTATACCGGATTAAGTGTTTTCCAATTACATAATAGAAACAGAATGATCCCAACAAAAACATAAACGGTAGACTTAGGTGTACTTCTAGTAACGGGTTTTACCCCCAAACAGAAATAACAGGTACCTAAGCAGAAATAACGGGTGTCACCCTAAACAGAAATAACAGGTACTTAAATAGGACTAGATGTACCCTAATTACAACCCCAGCAGTCGGCTCCCTACCGCGTAAATACCCTGTGTCCGCCCCACAATAGGGTATATTACTTCCTAAAGTGGCAACCACCAGGAGGACACAGACCTATTTATAGGTGTTACTGCAGCTTATTTTCCTAAGCAAGTCGGACCCATGCACGCACATGATTCCATTGGAACGCGCCATCAAAACACCTCTCCCCAAACGAACCTCTTATAATCAGTTCAGTAAGCGTGCCCTGACCCTCTACCTAGTGGGGGGGTCCCCCCTTCAATACCAGAATGGGTTATTGACTGATATGGGCTCCACACAACAGATGACACAAGCCACCCCTTAGGCTTGCATCCCCAACTAACTAGGATTTTGACAGGTTATGACCAACAGATTAACAAGCCCGCACAACCCCAGCAGATCAAACAGGTTAAGTTTAATGGGTACTTATAACCCCCCTCCATAGATTTAATAGATTTACTTAACCCCACAGTATCAACATGTTTACTTAACCCCACCCACAGATTAAACAAGCCATAGATTAACAGGTTTATATGTATATAACCCCCACAGATTAAACAGGTTAAGTATCACAGGTTAACACGTATGCATAACCCCCCAACATGTTTCGTAGGTTACTTACAATTTCATTTACATGTTTCACTTAATCTTTAAATTAAGCCTAAAGATTTATATGCCCTAAGCCACAAGTCATAATTCACAATCTAAGATATGCCCCAAATTTTAGTCATATTTCACAGTATAGTTTATGCCCCCAAAATCCCAGTCGTCATTCATAGTACAAGTTATGCCCCGAAATTACCATTCCCAATCATTCCTAATTTAACCCAATTTGGTTCATATGCATATTTCAGTGATATCGGCCTAGGCTCGAACGTAGTCTAGGCTATAAAAATAAAAAGGGAAAGAGAGAGAAGAACAGAATAGGCATAAAACAAAATAAGCATATAATAACAGAGATAGGCATATGATAGCAGAAATAGGCATAGCAAAAATAGGCATATCAGAAATAGGCATATAAGAACTGAACAGCAGATCAGGTGTACATGTAATATCAGGATTGATTAGTTATGAATCAAATTCTTAACAGATATAGGTTTAGATCCAATTTTATAAACATGTCAGGATTACTTGTTAAATGTTTATATCTAAAAGTAACATGAACTAACAGAGATTGGATCTAAAGAACAGAGGATAATCAGGCTAAAGTTGCAAAAGAAATTCTCGTATGCATATAAGTTGTTAAAGAAAATAGGCTAATTCAATCCAAGCTGGGGTAGCATCTCGTTGTCTCCATTATTTTTTATGTGTAAAAACAATAGAAATGTTGTCCTATATATAGCTTACCGCCAACGAACCCGGTCAACAATTCAGTCCCGATTCAGAGAAAAGAATCCACCCAGATCCCTCAACTAGGTCGACCCATAGGTCAACCCACATGCTCTTTCACTACAAGAAAAACTGCATATAGCAGCGGCAATATCCGTCGCTAAATTGACCTTAGCGACAGATTTCCTGCACAACACTGTGGTCGGTAAAAACCTTGACGGTAATTGTGTCAGATTTTGCGACGGAATTTAGAGTGAGTTTTCCAACAGATTTCCGTTATTTTACTAATTATATAATAAAAATAAAATTTTATTTATTAATTTAATTTTAATTTATATACCGACTATTTACCGACGAACAAATAATTTATAATAAAATATTATTTATTAAAGGCATTGGTAAACCCTTACTAATTGCCAAGGAATTAGCGACGGATTTTAATTTATGTAAATATTTAATCTAGCATCATCTGTTAATAATTTGTCGTTGTTCCCCTTCTAATCTGCAAATATATTATATATATATATATACACACATTCATATATATATACACACACACACACAAACATAAACAAATAAATACATGTATATTTATCGAACTAATATCAATCAACTATGAACACTGAAATAAATAGCATATAGAAAAATACAAAGATAAATTTGCAATTGCGATTTATTTATCGTTCGGTGCATTCAAATTCGACGACTGCGTATGTCTTGAACTTTCTAATACGCCAATCATACACTAGTAATATACATTTAAACAAAAGCAGTTTGACCGATAACCACCTAACACTACATCTAAAATTACAAGAGACTGCTCTATTACCATCCAAAGAAGTTGCTTTTTGACTCGGGGTCTTGCTTCTAAAATAACAACAAATACAGTAGCTCTTTCATTTTGTGCTTTCGTACCTCCAACATGTAAAGTTGTATGTCTCCCTTTTCGGTCCCAAGTTCTTGAAGCATTTGCTCTGCATCACCTATAGATAAACAGTACCATGTCAACTAAAGCTAAATTCATAGTGAATTCACAAAGCCAAATTCACAGTGCTGTAAATACAAAAAAATCAAATAAATTAAAAGACAGCTGATGCAAGTTAATAACCATTCAATAGTTATTAAAAGTTCTTACACTACCGTAACAGTCAGCAGCAAATTTTCTAGTTAAAACTTCTACCTGGAGTTGCTTCTAATCAAAGAGCTTTGGTTTGAGTCCTCACACAAATATATAATAATCATAACTTCACTTCTGAGCAATAAGGATAAGAGGTTTGTACCGAAATCTGCATTGAAGCATCACAACATGGATGACTAGTGGGTGAGGTCACCATCAAGAAATGCAGTTTTATTGGTGGCAAAAATTTGTTTGTGTTGCACAAATCAAACATTTACCATGAACTTCATTATAATTGAATGTTTGCCCTATCAAATAAACAAATAATTGTTCACAGGTAAAATATGTTACCTAGCATATGAAATTATGAGGTGAAAACGTTAATTTCATGTACTGAAATGTAGGAGTATTACATGTCTGAAACATCCCATGCCATAAACTTTTTAATTAACATGGAATTAGATCATGCAATTAGATATTAGCAAGTACTGATGATATTAGCATGTTCATTCAGTACACGCATGTTGCACAATGAACAAATTTTCCCAACAACTGAATGTTTGCTCCATCCAGTACCCGCATGTTCATTTGTAGTATTAGGCATACAATATGATATATATGGTGAAAACTTTTAGCTTGCTTTTCTTGGACATGTATAACATGCATGCATCAGTTCAAAAATGTTGCCATAGGACTTAATAAGTTCAGCTTAAATTATGATGCTCATCTTTATCAAGACAGAGGACATCCATACAAGTCAGCTAGTTTTTCAAAGGAAATAAGATATAACTTTGGTTCTTAATCCTAGGAGTTACGTTACATTTGAGTCCATTTTTCAACATCCAATTTCTACACTGAAAGTAGTCGACTACATATTACAATAAATGGATGAAAGATGCCTTTCTATTATTCTCTTTAATCCTTATGTTGTGCGCACTATAGCTGAGCCATGGGTGTGATGTCCCTAATGGTGCTAATGTGAACCATGCTAAATTATCAACATGCGAAAATAGTGGTATACAATACTAACATTAATGAAGTTGGAAATACGAGGACACAGAGTTATTGATACATATTCTAGCACAGATGTAAAGGTCAAACATGATAGAATAATTGTAGTTTTGAACAACTTCACAAATGACTAAGCATATAAAATGATTAAGGGCAATGAATCAAATGGGAGAGTTTGTAAAAAAAAATCTAGTTTGGAATGCGATACTGAGGATACCTTTGAATCATTATATGGTTGTTGATTCCATAGATCCGCCTGTAAATACAACAGAACAACAGTTAGTTATTTCCGAACTATACTAGAGAAAAAGTAGAATAATAACAAATCATAAAAAGAAGCATAATAGAAGAATAATCCACAACATGATTTTAGAACCTTTTATTGACTAATCCAATCCATTTTGTGTGCTGATTCTCAGTATGGAATTCGTCAATAAAAAATATACTACATTTAGACATACACACTATTTAAATACAGCAAAAAGCATTTGTATCACAAAATATGAAAACGGAAACCTTAATTTGGAAAACTTAATTTAATGATGATAAGAAGGAAGATATATGAATCAAAATACTAAGGTCACAAAACTGCTGAAACTTGTATTCCATACCATCATAAAGATATGAAAAGTAAAAAGAGCAATATTCCATACCATCATAAAGAGAGGATATGAAATAGCCCTGGGCATGCAGCAGGCTATGAGTTTAATTTTCAAGCACAATATCTATGCTACTAATGCCTAGTAAATTTATCAATGCTTCATTTAAGGTAAAAAATTAATATGTCGTTTATTAATATCATAAAAGGCAAGTTGAAATATGAGATCAATAATATTGCTTGCTTTACAAGGGAGGATATTTCAAACATTACCGTTTATTAAAATTTGCCCAGAATTGATTGCTATATCTCAATTTTTTTCCTATATTTCTATTATTCTCAAAGTATTGTCCAAAACAATGCTATATATATTCCTCAAACAATGCTATATATTAATACGTGCTCTCCTACTTTTCTCTATCGCTGCTTTTCTTCAGAGTTCAGACTCAGCTGTAAGTTGGAGTTTAATTAAGTTTGCTTCAACACGTAAGCATGATTTCTGTTATATCTTTGGATTTGTTCGGTCTTCTTTTAATCTTGATATCCCATATTTACATGATTATATATCAACTTAGGATTTATTTTCTTCTTCTTTGTCTGATTTAGTTGATTTCTGCATGCAGAACAAATCAAAATTAATGCACATTGATTTTTAATTTGTGGAAGTAATTCTCGTGTGTATAAGGTTAATGAGAATTACTGTTCATATACATGTGTTTTCTATGGACAAACATTGGCTAATTTTCATGTCTTCTTCTTCTTCATAAAAAAAAAGGGAAAAGCATATGACACTTACAATACAAATACCGCACTTGAGCACATTTTTTAGTATCTCAAAAATTTTCCACAAGTCATATGCTTGGAAAAACATTCGTCTATTTCAGTTTTGTTAAACAAATATACCTATTTTGTTAAGTATTTCAGTTTTGCTAAACAAATATGCTTATAATACAAATATTCGTCTATTTCAGTTTTGTTAAACAAAAATATTCATGTATTTTCCGCAAGCTAGAGTTCTATCAACATAGTCACGTTCAACTGAACTCCCTTTTTATATTGTTCCCACATCTTATGTTACGTTAATACATAATATATGTTCCCCCATCTTATGTTATAAGCAGCAGCAGCAACAGCAGCAGCACTGAACATCATCCAACATGTAAAAAAATAAGAAGGTGAAAATAAAAAATGTGAGAAATGACCTGGATTTTCGGTTTTATTTGCAGACTATTGGTTTGTTGGAATTTTTTTTATTTAGAGACTCATATGAACTAAGAACATGAAGCATGCAATCTCTTGATTTAAAACCTTAAGAAGAAGGAGGAGCAGTGTTTTTTTTTTACTATAGGAAAAGCGCTTGCAATTTCCTTTTTCTTAGAAGCAGTATATGCAATGTGTACCTAAACCAAGCATATGAATTCATAAAACACCATCCATGGAATATTTAACTAAGTTGCTCTAATATGTACCTGATTAAAATCAAGATACCAAGGTCGCAAAACATATATGAACGCTCCAGCAAACAATAAGAAAGTGGAAAAGAGAAAAATTACTTTCGACGATTAAAATTGAAGCAATCGAATCTGATGTTGGTAGCCATCGGATATAAAACTGAACAGAGGAGGAACCAAATAACAACGTTACATAATAGTGTTCAAGGATCGATTGTTTGGTTTTTGTTTAACCCATTAGAATTCTTCCTTGTCCTTTGAGCTTATTAGTGAACCTGCCTTAGAAAATAAGTTGGATATAACTGCTATACTGCAAAACCATAAACTAAGAAATAATTACTAAAGATGAAGTGTCCATTGAACAGACTAAAAACCAAAAATTAGTAAGACTCACAAGTTTCCTTTTCCTACCAGCGTTCACCATAGCAAGGCACAAGCTAGCAATTCAGAACTCAGATCGAAGGCTAGGCAGGCAACAAGGCGATTCGAATCCGATTCAAAGATTTGATTTGAACTCAATTACGAAAGTCGAACGAACAATGTTTTTTTTCCTTTTTTTTCGAAGAGAAAAAGAAATCGTATTGCAGCAGATTCTCGGATAGAAGAAAGAGTATTGACTGTTGCGGCTCATAGATTTAGGGTTTATTGTCTCTTCCAATTGATAACGGGTCGGGTGGGTCGAGTGCAAGTTACCCGATATTCATTCTTTCATTAAACAAGTTTCAGTAGTTAACCGTGACATTGAGAACTTCTCAATATTACTTCCTTTTTTTAGTTTTGACCGCCGTTTTTATTACAATTAAATGTAAAAAACATATGAATGATCTTTTTTGTTAATAAAAAAATTAAATATTTTGAAATCATCGAGCAAAACCGGATTAGAATAAGTATTGAGATTTGTAGTCATGTTAATATTTTCTAGAATTGTCGATAACAATAAGTTATTAACTTTAAGTTACTAAATATTGATTATATATTATTATTTACACATTATTATTTGAACTTATCAATAAATTAGTTAGTTAATAATAATTAATTATACGATATAATTAATTAATAAAAATAATTATAAATTACAAATTATGAAAATGTTACTCGATAATTATTAAAAATTACAATAAACTATTAAAATTTACTTATTAGTGATTAAAAATATTAATTATAAATCATTATATAGTATTATTAATACTAACTAATCATTGATTATCAAAATAAATTTAATCAAACATTGAATATTAACGTATTTTGTTAATTATTATCACCTATTATTTATATTTTATACTAATTAATAATTAATCAGTAATAATTATTGAATATTATTTACTTTTAATAGCAATTATTTATTATTAATATATTATTAATGTTAATTATTTAAAATTTATCTTTACTTATTAATTACTAAGTAAAAACACAAATGCAAAACATTTTATAAATAATAAATATAAAAGTCCTTTCAAATCTCTTGAAAAACTGCTGCAAAAATAGCTTCAAAATTCTAACGTCGGTAAATAGCCTCTATCTGCAATGGAAATTAGCGTTAAATTAAGGATGATGGTAAAGTGCTGCAATTTCCCAATGATTTAGCGACAGAAATAAAATTCGACGGTAATAATATAAAATAACTTACCATATGAAATTCAAAATATTATTTCTTACAAAGGCCACGAAAATCCGTCGCTAATTTGCGATGGAATTTTCCGCTGCTAAAAATCTGTCGCTATATACAGCTTTTCTTGTAATATTTCACCGTCAACTTCCCTTGTTTGAGTGCTAAGAACCTCTCCATCTGTATGCTTCTCTCGGCTTGGGAAAGAGATTGCATTTCAATTCTTTGTCTAAAATCTTCCCAAGTTTCCACCGAACATCCAGCTTAGGTAACTTCCCACTAGAATGAGGCTTCGTCTTTCAGTAGCCAAGAAGCTAACTGAATCTTCGTTCTATCCTCTACTTCAAAGATTACAAGAAAGTTCTCAGTCTCCTTGAGCCAATTCCGCGTTTCCACGAATGTCTCGTTCCCATGGAATGGCTTCCCTTCCATAGAACGGAAGTCTTTGCATATCTTAGCGAAATTATCTGCTCTTGGAGGGGGAGGAGGAGCAATGAATGGTACAACTGGGAAGGAATGTTTCCTTGGCCTTCGGCAGGCGTCGTGGCCTCCAGATACCTACGGAACCATCCGGGTACCGTAACACCCTCTGGAATGTTTGGTTCCCGAGACATGCTGAAAAGAAAAGGAAGAGATTCAGACAAAGGATCTAAAGATATTACATATGGCTTTTTGGGGAATGTTTTACAAAACATACCTTTCTTTTTGAAAATACTTTCTTTTAAAACCTTTTTGAAAATAAATTTTAGAAACTTTTATCTAATCTGGTAACCTTCAGCTCTGATACCAAGTGTGACACTCCACGTCCATTAATGTCACTCACAAAAGGAATACATTAAGTTTCGTGAAGCGTTATAGGTAAACAGACACAGAATATTACAAGACAAGTATATAGAATAACAGCGGAATAAAAAACTTTATTTATCATAAGATACCGTGGTCCAAAAACATCACATGTCTGGAACATAAAAGCCCATTACAACATAAAAGTTAACGTCTTGTACTTCAAAAATATCAGAGTACATAAAAGAAGTAAAATTCCCCAAAAACAGAATGCAGCCATAACAACAAGGATAAGAGCTTGAGCCATACATATCAGCAGCTCTAGCAAAATAAGCAGAATCACGGTCAAGCTTGAGTGTTTCCTCCCTGAGAATCTGGGGCGAGGGGGAATGGAAGAAAGAAGGAGAAACAAAAAGGGCCAAACATAAATTCTGGCGAGTCCAGTTACTTTTAGCAAGTAAATAAGTAAAAGCAGCATGACAGGCATATAAAATGGATAAGAGAGATTACTACATAAAAGGAAGGTATGACAAGGTAAACAGGACAACATGATAGAATAGATAGTGCTTCTTAATACTTTCCTTGCTCTGCACCAATACTAGTATAATAGATATGTAATAGGATTACATACTCCCCAATTGCTTAACAGAAACAGATGATCCTAACAGAAACATAATGGTAGTTTTAGGTGTACTCTAGTAACGGGTTTTAACCCAAACAGAACTGGTACCTAAACAGAAATAACGGGTGTTAGCCCAGACAAAAACACATGTATCCCCACAGAAACAGACAGGACTAGATGTACCCTATTTACTACCCCCCCAATCGATCGGCTCCCTAACTCGTAGATACCCTGTGGTGGCCCCATAGTAGGGTGTATCACTCCCTAAAGTGGCAACCTTTCATTTTTCGGATGTGCACAACCATATCTACTGATGTCACAACGTCTTATTTTCCCGAGCAGGCGGAGTCATGCACGCACATGACCCCGATGGAACGTGTCGTCATGACACCATCCTCCACATTTGAATCTGTTATATTCAGCTAAGTAAGCGTGCCCCCACTCCGACCTAGTTCGGAGTACCCGTTTGATACCTATTTAAGGGTTACTGACTGAAATGGGTCCCACACAAGATGATGCAAGTTCTCCCCCGTGTCTTGCATCCCCACTACTAGGTTTTCCACTGGTTATGTTTACCTAACGGTGTCTTTAATTCCATAACCCCAACAGGTTAAGTTTGTGAGCCTATATATACAAATATTACCCACCAATCCAAGATGTACTTAACCCTCCCACTGATTCAAGCATGTTTATTTAACGGTTAAGTTTGTGGGCTTATATATAATAATATTACCCACCTACCCAAGATTTACTTAACCCTCCCATTAATTCAAGCATGTCTATTTAACAGTTAAGTTTGTGGGCCTATATATAATAATATTACCCACCTACCCAAGATTTACTTAACCCTCCCACTGATTCACGCATGTTTATTTAACGGTTAAGTTTGTGGGCATATATATAATATAATTACCCACCTACCCAAGATTTACCTAACTTAACCCACCCACTGTCCAACCAGTTTTTACTTAACCCTAACTTTAGTTCATAATCATACAATCCATATGGATTAGATTAGGTTAAGTTGTCCAATTCATTACCATGTCCATTTATGGTTTATAAAGGGCTAGACCTCCCATATTAGGCCTATAACTTGTGGGTGCTGGATATGCCGGTCGGGTTCGGGCAGTCTTATTCCACAAGTTGGGCCTAACCTCGTGTCTTAGCCTGATTCGTATTTGCGCACTTAGACCTCTCACATTAGGTTCAACATTAGTGGCAATTGGATATGTCGGTCGGGTCTGGGCAGATTCCACCACTAATGTAACCTAACCTCGTGTCATAAGTGCAATTACCATTTCTAATTGTAATTATTAAACATTCCATTTTTATCCAGTTCTTACCTATGTCTTAATAGGTGATTATGTCCCCACTTTCCCCTTTTGAATTTTATGTTCAACTCATGTTTATATTCAGATTATGCCAATATTAACCATTTTCCCTCCCTGTTCCCTAACTAGCGTGTTCACATAATTTACGGCATGTATAGGCTAAATAATAGCCTAATCATAAACGGTAAAAAGGGAAGGTAAAGGAAATATGACAAAGGTGAATGTTCTAACATAACTAGCATAAACATATATTAACATGGTGATAAATAAGCATGGATCTAATGAACTTGTGGCAGTTAACTAGTTGTAACATAGCAAAGGTGATGAGATGAACATGACAAGATCTAAATTTAATTTAGATGTCCAACAGGTTCAGATCTAATATGAGAAGCACAAGGGGATCCAAATAATAAACTAGATCTGATTAATAATTTAGGTGTCTACATAATACAGATCTAATAGGTAAAAGTAGATCTAACAAATAAGGATTAAGATCTACATCATAAAATGTGTACATAATTCAGATCTAATAGGTAAAAGTAAATCTAACACAAATAGGGATAAGATCTACATCATAAAATGTCCATATAATTCAGATCTAATAGATAAAAGTAGATCCAACACAAATAGGGATAAGATCTACATCATAGAATGTCCACATAATTCAAATCTAATAGATAAAAGTAGATCTATCACAAATAGGGATAAGATCTACATCATAGAAATCTATATCCAAGTTATAACCAATCCAAAAATGTCATATGTTCATAATTTACAATGGATCCAATATAATATAGGCACATGAACAAATCCAAACTATAATCCTATCAAGTTTACTTTTAAATATTTAATTCTAGAAGTAACTAAGAACTCACAAAATTTGGATTAAAGATAGAACTAGAAAAGATTGGATCTTGAATTTCCAATAGATTTGCTTTAGTTGATAGTTGTAGAAGATAAATGATCCAATTCAGTTCAGATGTCGGCAGAGTTTGGCCTCCACGGATTCTCAGTGAAGAAAACAAGAGAAATGATCATGTATTTATAGCTGCCAGCCTCCAGGATTCAGTTACCACATCAGCCCTAGGGCGAATCGGGCCACGGGTCGACACCCAAACACCCTGGATCAACCCAGCGGGTCTTGGGTCGACCCCCGAAATGGGGCGGTTCGGCTATTCTCCCTCCCGATTCGCTGTTTTGAATTTTTTTGAATATTTGTTTATTTATATTTATCTATCTATATACATATATATTCTCATATGCATACAAACTTCAAGGCTTAATAACTTCTTCATACGGTGTCTATTTTACGCAAACCAAATGTCTATCTTGACCAAAATTTCGAGACGAACGTAATGGTACAGTCTGTTTTACTTAATTTGCAGTATTTAATAAAGTTATCACATTATATTCATTGTATAATGTGGTTTAAAATGTCTAAAATTTTCATGGTGTTACACAAGCCGGACCCATGAACACACATGACTTCATTGGAAGCGCCATCTGAATACATCTCCCCAAATGGACATCTTATAATCAGTTCACTAAGCGTGCCCTGACCACTACCTAGTGCGGGGTCCCCCCTTTAATACCAGAATGGGTTACTGACTAATATGGGCCCCACGCATTAGTTGACATAAGCCGCTCCTTAGGCTTGTATCCCCACCTAACTAGGATTTTGATAGGTTATGACCAACAGATTAACAAGCCCGCATAACCCCAACAGATTTAACAGGTTAAGTTTAACGGTACTTATAACCCTCTCAGATTTAATAGATTTACTTAACCCCACAGTTTCAACATGTTTACTTAACCCCACCCACGGATTAAACAAGCCACAGATTAACAGGTTTATATGTCTGTAACCCCCACAGATTAAACAGGTTAAGTATTACAGGTTAACAGGTATGCATAACCCCCAACATGTTTCATAGGTTACTTACAGTTTCATTTACATGTTTCGCTTAATCTTTAAATTAAGCCTACAGATTTATATGCCCCAAACCACAAGTCATAATTCACAGTTTAAGATATGCCCCAATTTTTAGTCATAGTTCACAGTATAGTTTATGCCCCCATATCCCAGTAGTGATTCATAGTACAAGTTATGCCACCAAATTACCGTTCCCAATCATTCCCAATTTAACCCAATTTTGTTCGTTCACATATTTCAGCGATATCGGCCTACGCTCGAAGGTAGCCTAGGCTATAAAAATAAAAAGGGAAAGAGAAAAAAGAACAAAATAGGCATAGAACAAAATAAGCATATAATAACAGAGATGGACATATGATAGCAGAAATAGGCATATTAGAAATAAGCATATAAGAACTGAACAATAGACCAGGTGTACATGTAATAGCAGGACTGATTAGGTATGAACCAGATTCTTAACAGGTATAGGTTTAGATCCAGATTTATAAACATGTCAGGATTACTTGTTAAATGTCTGTATCTAAAAGTAACATGAACTCATAGAGATTGGATCTAAAGAACAAAGAATAATTAGGCTGAAGTTGCAGAGGAAATTCTCATATGTGTATAAGCTGTTGTTGAAGAAAATAAGCTAATTCAATCCAAGCTGGGGCAGCATCTCGTTGTCTCCATTGTTTTTGATGTGTAAAAACAATAGAAATGATGTCCTATATATAGCCTACCGCCAACGAACCCGGTCAACAATTCAGTCCCGATTCAGAGAAAAGAATCTGCCCAGATCCCTGTTGAGTCAACCCACCCTCACCTGGGTCGACCCAGCCCAGGTGTGGGTCAGACCGAACGGGTCATTTTCTCCCTGGTTTTCCCGCTCCACGAATTTGAACTGTTTTGAATTTTCTGAGTTCGTGTGTGTGTATATATGTATGTATGTATGTATGTATGTATGTATGTATAATTCTCTTGTATGTATACACATATCTAAGCTTAATAACTTTCTCATATGATGTCCGTTTTATGTAAAATCGGAGTCTATCTTAAGCAAAATTCCGAGACGAATGCAATGATATGGTCTTTTTTACTTTTTTCCCAACATTTAATTAAGTATTCCTTAGTTTATTGTTATAACGTCTTTTAGAATTACGGGTGTTACAATAAATATCAATTCTTCTTTATAGACCACGTCATATGGTTTTTGGAGTGATTCTTGTTCGAGTCATCTCTTGCGAGTATACACCCTTGCTTACCTGACGCTTCTTAGTCTAGTGATCGATTTTCTAATGGGATCAACTTCAGTTTATTCAACAATCCAAAATTTTAAGTAACAATAATTAATTAAAGAGTGAACTAAATAATAAAATAAGTTTATGAAACCATTAGGACTTAGCTATGGGAGTTGCATTATTGAGTCCATGACAATTTTATGAGCAGTTTACATATTTAACTTATCGAATTTGAGTTTATATGAAAAAGTTTTTATAGAAACAAGATCAAAAAATAATATAATAATTCAAAAATGAGCAAACAAGAAAGAAAAAGAATATGCGCAAAGGTCGACCCGACCTCATATAGGTTGACATATACGTCGACTCCTAAGGCACGCGGGTCGATCCACAATTTGGCATGAATGAGATTTCATCTAGGTACGAGCCGAAGATTGAAAAAATATTTTAACTAAAATTTGAGGCGTTGTTAACAAGGTTGGATAGATAAAACTGGTAATGTTACATGGTTGGATCAGATTAAATCAACTAATCTAATGGTATGAGATCCCCAAGCTTCACTATAAATTAACCTTAGAATTAGCTATTCATTCACCATGCAAATCTTTTCCCTCAAGGTTCTCTCTAAACAGAGATGGACCTAAAACTTAAATACATTCTTCGTGTAAGATTTAAAAATAAAAACATTTATAATTAGCCTAGGGACGGGATCTGGAGAGGTCGTGTGTGCAAAAGTGAAGGATTATAGATGAGTGTTGCAATTATTTAGACATTTAAGTAATTTAAAGAAATAGGGTTTGGGTTCTTAATAGTTGTAGTTTCTTTAATAGTATTTCTTACAATTTTTAGTAGTTTTTCTGTAAGTTATTCTTAGTAAGTATTTTTCAATCCTTTTTTTACAGTTTCTTTTTGCTAAATTTTGCAAATTCTTTTTCCCCTTTATAGTTATTTTATTCTATTCATTTATTTACAGTTTTCTACAATTATTTACATTTGTTCTTAAAATGGATAGATCCGTAAATATTAAATAAAAGACATAGATTTAATCCACTGTTTACGCGTAAAAAATAGAATGAAAAGTGTAAACTTAGCTAGCACTGATTAAATAAAAGAACGTTAAGTTTATTATAAGCATTTGTATAAGTTGTGGATTTGCAATAAAAAGGAATCTGATTAAATTAGGCAATTTTATAAAAATTCATAGTAAATTATGATAACATGGTAATTTAAAAAGTAAGAGAAAAATGAATAGATTATTATGATAACCTAGAACCGTATTAGCATGTTAAAACATCATAATAAAAGGAAAAAATACAAATTTATTATGATAAAAAATAGAATATCGTAGGATCGGATCAGGGACAGAGTCAATAGGTTTAGCTTAGGTCTGGGATTAAGCTAGGAGGAATAAAACTTAAATCATGGATTAAGTTAATAAATTATACCTAGGTCAAAGCTAGATGGAGTGCATTATTATTTCTGAGGGTATGTACTAATGACAGATAAATGCCGAATTGTGGTAGATAACTGACCAGTAGATGAAAGATGACGACCCTTCCTAACAACATATTAGACGTATATGTCGATTCATGGTAGATAAATGGCCAATAGATACACAATAAACGTTTGTATCAACGGCAAATGCCGAATCATGGTTGATAACAAACCAATAAATAAAGCTTTCAATAGAGGCGTAACTAGGTTATTATTTAGAGGAGTTCGTACCAGTGGCAGATTCGACGCACATGCCGAATTGTGGTAGATAACTGACCCAGGGCCTGTAATAGTAGCGCTCATGAGGAGACAAGCTTGCTGAATTATGGTCGATAATTGGCCAATTAAAAGAAGGGTCTCAAGTCAACACGTACCAGTGATAGCCGCGCATGTGGTGCATCGAATCATAGTACTATTGATCCTAGAATTAGATAGATGTCCATTTGAAGGCGAATTCACGGACAAATAATGTTAAGGACAAGATCCAGTTTACATCCTTTAACACCCTGTAAAATATACCCTAAATAGACATAAAAATTTTAATAATAATTTAATAAAATATTAATGGATTAAAAATAAGAATTTTAGGTTATTGGGAATTGAGCCACAAAAATATTACTATCGTATTCATGGCGAGATTTCAATCCATTTTCATATTTTATTTGTCGAAAACGAAGTCTGTATGAAGAAGTTATTAATAAAACAAGTTACATGATAATTATATGCACACAAGGTTTGAATTTCAAACTAAATAAATATAAATTTGGTATAAATATATATTGGTTGGCATAATAAAGTATTCCTTAAAGATTTGATTTTCTTTTGTGCGTGTGTATATACATATACACATACATATACATATATATATATATATATATATATACATGCAAGAGGGGACAAAAATGAATAATAAAATTAAGACTTATTTGTAATTTGTATAAAAAGTAACATTAAAACAAAACCCAACGTCGACACTAACAGGAGGTCGACCACCCCAAAGATGGGGTGTCGATTGTCCGATCGAGCGCCCTCCTGTGAAGGGGGTCGACCGCTGTAACATCCCAAAATTTTAATAAAGCAATTTAAGTAACAGATTAATAAAATAAATATTAATAAGAAAAAATAATGAGAATTGGGCAACAGGGGTTGCACCATTGGGTTCGTTACGAAATTCTAGTTAAGATAAACATTTGTTTTTTGAAATTGGACTTAAAACGAAGAAGTTACAAATAAAAGACTGGAACCAAATCCTAAATAAAAAATAAAAAATATATACTTAATAAATTCGAATGTTAGAGGTGGGACGACCCAACCTAGAATGAGTCAACACATGGGTCGACCCATGTCTCTGGTGGGTCGACACACCCAAGGGATTTATCGACCCATCCCTTGCAACGTGCGCGATTTTTGCGTGCATTATTTCCAACGAAGGATTCAACTTTCGGGCGATGTATGGAGTGTTCTTTTGATTTGATAAACCAAGTAAAAAACCTAATATCTAACGGTCCTACGCTTCCTAACTCTATTATAAATATAAACCCCGTCTAACCCTAAACCCTCACAACTCCATAGCCCTTTTTCTTGTGCCTCCACCACATAAATTTCTTTCTCAAATATTTTAACGGAGTTATGAGATTTAGGTTTTTGCATATATAAAATTGGGAGAATATTTATACATAGTCCTAGAAAATTCCTACCAGGGCTTGTTGGATTGCATAATTTTGTGAGTATTTTCTGTGATTACAAGATCAGTATAATTTGTGGATTATTTAGACAGTATAAAAGTTGTGAATTTCTTTAGCAATTTACAGTGTTCAGTGTTTATTTTCTATAAATGATTTTTATATATCTGATTAGTATTTCTATCCCTTCTTCAATTTATTTCAATAATTTATTTGTTACTGTAAATCGTTCAGTTTACTTCTGTCTCTTTTTCTTTATAGATAATTTTTATGTACAATTCAGATTTTGCCTTATTTTATTTATAGATTTGTTTCATTAGTTTGAGTCTAGGCCATGCGAGAGCCTAGACCCTTATCTTTTATATTTCGCACTGAGTTTAGGCCTTTCAAAGAGCCTAAACCTTTATCCCTTTTTGCTTCTGCGCATATTGAGAAGAATTGCGAATTTGATTATAAAGCACATATTGAGAAAAATATGAATTGAGTATAAAAGAATTAATTAGGGCTAATTAAATTAATACAGCAATGCACGATTGAACTGTAATTTTGGCGAAATCATTGATAAACTGAATAATTGGAAATTTGAATGGACACTAAGTAGCGAGGATTGGGGTTTGTATAATTGAATAAAATAATGTTTAAATGCAACCTAAAATATTACAAGAAGTTATATGGAATAAGTAGGCTTATTAATAAACTTAAAATGGACGTTAAGTTTAATATAAAAAAAAAATAAGCATGAGTAAGGGTCGCTTCCGACAGCGTAAACTGATTAGGGAAAATAAAGGGCCTATTAAGTAATTGTATAGTGGGAGTTCGTTCCGGCAGTGACGGTTGATTAGAGAAAATCGGTGGCTCATAGTTATAGTTCGTTCCGGCAGCGGGGGTAGACTGATTAGGAAAAATAAGTGGCCAAACAAAATAATAAATTTATAGTGGCCTTAGCATTTGTTAACAATTCTTTGGGGGTCTAGGGTAGCAAGGTGGTTAACAATAATTCTATAGTGGCCTTGGCGATAATAAATTAAATTGGGGACTAAGTCTAGGGGTGACTTGAGTCAAATTGCATTTTTGGTTGAGGACCCAAATCAGGCAGTATCCCTTCTATCACACTATACAGAGGTCTCACGAGGAGGCGAGGGAACGCTTTACTATACTGGGTAGTAAGAGGTACAAACGAGGTGGGTACGGGCGCATTCTGACGGAGAGGTGAGCGTGCATCACGTAGATTAGAGAAATAAGACGCTATAACGCATGTGATTAATGCTATGTCCTTTAGAAATGATGGGTCAGGCCTGATAAACCCGAGGCCGTTGTTGGCATTGGTTATTACAACTGTGGTTTACAAGCCGATCGATGGGTAAAATTAGGTTACATCCTAATTATGAGTTACGGTAAATGGTGCAGAAATTGAATGATACAAATGAGATGACAATCGACTATATCCTTACTTTCCTTTATATTATCTTATTTACTGTTATTGTGCCTTAAACTATTATCCTGTCTAGATTTCTTCTTTTATCACTCATGCCAGTAATTACTGAACACGCCAAGCTTTATGTCTGACTAGTTTTCTTTCCTTCTTCTCTCTTCCTTTTCCTCCCTAGGTACTCAGGGTGGAGGATCTCAGAATTGATCGGTTTTTGGTTCAGCTTAGCCTATTGGAGGTTTTTGCTTGACTCACTTTCTGCTAGTTCAAGTATCGTTCCACGTTTGACTTTCTTTTGTAATTGATGTTGAGAGAGATTTTAATTAGTACTCTGATTATGTTGCTTTTCAAGAGACAACAATGCCTTTATGATGAAGTACATTTTATGATGCAATAACATTTATGTTTTTCTTTAAATAAAGTTTTAAATTCCGTCGGGTATTCATATGTTGTCTTGTGAATTTTAGTCTTTGCCATGTTATTTTATACCTATGCGCTTCATATTCCTTAACGAAATCCTCACACGGGCGACGTTAAGGGGCGCGAGGTGTTATAACTGCTCTCCTGGTTGAATGTGGAGGGAGGCACTATTTTTAAGGGATTTTTCTATTTTTTCTTCATTGGTGTGTCCAGATTAAATTTAACTAATCATACGGTCCACATAAGGTGGTGCCTGGCGCAACGGTAAGGTTACCCGGCTGGTAATCTGGAGCGCGCAGGTTCGAGTCCCGACCTCTTCACATATGTGAGGGAAAGACTTTGGCACTAATAGACCACCCCCAGAGCCCGGAAAGCCGTGAGAATAGTACCAGGACGGGAGACTGACCTGGGAAGTCCTCTTGCGCTTGAGTACGGGAGCCTTTGGCACTGGGTATCCACCTTATACGGTCCACATACACACTAGAAACTATAAAAAGACCACCTAGCCTCTCCCCAAAACGCTACCTTCATTTTCCTCTATGCCTCTCCGCCATTTTGTTAATTCCAGAAACATGTTAGAATTATTCTCTTCTTCTAACCTATATTTTATCGCTTCTTATCTAAATTCTTATATAGATCTAGAATTAATTATAATGTATGTGTGAGATTCTAAATCAGATTCATATATATATATATATATATATATATATATATATATATGGAAAATTTGGAGTATGTTGATTCAAGGGTTCAATCCAAATCATTATATTCTACACTGAATTGCTATTCTCCTCTTCCTACCTTTGCGAGTAGAAATTTCATTAGTTTTCTATTTTCTATATGATGTTTTTGTAGATTTGAATTATTATGCCTAAAGAGATTTGGATTTATGCGTAAACAAAACAATAACAAATCCTCCAAATCTCTTATAACTTGCGAAAATGGTCAATCAATCGTGTTTACTGGGTTTTGATCATTGAGGTAATAAAGATAGGCTTTTAGGTGTTGTATAGTTTCTGATAATGGTCTGATTCACTTTCTTGTAAGTTTGATATATATGTGTGCAAAGGCATAAGGCTTGAGTATTTTAAATCTAACAAGTGTAAACATCTATTTTTAAAATAAGTAGTTTGAATGTATTAGATACAAATCACTAAAGTCTTAAGTTTTTATGTATGTTTATTAATCTTATCAAAAGTGATGCAGTACCAAAAAGGATACTTACATATATTATTGGATTATCACACCTTATTTTTCTTTTATTATCAAAATAATCATTTAAACCTTGCTGGCAAGTTTTATGTATATGTTGTTGTTTCCCTGTTATTGATTATGATATACATGCTGATGCCATATTGAGAGAAGTTAGGGAAATAAACTTGTAAACCTTATTTTGATGTTAGTATTGACATTTAAAACGAATTAAGACATTTATTCTCGTACGCTTAATTTACGTTTTGTTTACTATTAATTATTAGCATAATTAACGTATTATTAATGCATATTAAATTTGTATTAAATAGTGTATTTAATGTGTTGAAATAGAAAATTAGAATTATAAATGTTTCCATTGGAAAATTGTATATTTGTGAGTTTAATGGCTTTTATTAGTATTAATGACACACAAACACGAGGTTAATCCCTACTTGTAGTAGAAGCCTGCTAAGAACCGACCAACATATCCATCATTTACAAGTTAGTCGGAGTAATGTGAGAGGTCTAAGTGACATGAGACATTATAATAATTACACAATGGCACGAGGTTAAGCCTAACTTGTAGTAGAAGCCTTTCCGGAACCGTCCGACACATCCACCATTAACAAGTGGTAGGTTTAATATGAGATGTCTTTTGTGTGTATGTGTGTATGTGTGTATGTATGTATGTATGTATGTATGTATGTATGTATTTGGGTAGTAGTCCTGCCTCGGGAACAGACTTAAGTGGTTGACCTATCTTGTTTGAGTATTAAGTAGTTAGGACTGCGTCCGCTCCTAAAGTTTACCTCTTGGTTCCGGACCCAAGTCATGATGCTCACCCTTGCAAAAGTCTTAAGTGGTCACGAGGTCTGCCTTTCTCAAATAATCATGAGGTATTAAATGGTCTTAAGCGATTACGTTGAGTGAGGTAGTTCTTCGGAAGTTGTCTGCTTCCTCAAGGGGGTTGTGTGAGGGCTTACCTAGGGATGAGAGATAAGAAAATTTTCTAAAGGGCTGCCTATCTTCGGGAAGTATTAAGTGGCTAGGAGTTCACCCGTAATGCCAGATAAATAGTAACAAAAGACTCTGTCGGATGGTCTTAAATGACTATGGGTGTCTACCTAAACCGGTCTTAAGTGGCTACTTACTATTTCTTGTATTACAATAGAGAGAATATTTACTAGCGTTGGAGACTTTAAAACGAAAGGTCTTAAGTGACTATGGTCTGTCATAGGGTTTTAAATGATTGAAGGAATACACCCTTAAATAAGTATTTGTATATTGTCCTTAAGTGACCAAATGGTAGTCCTCCTCATAGGGTATTAAGTGATAATTGAATTCGCCCTCCTAATACGAATGTTGGCCTTCACTGACTTTGGGATAGTCTCTGCTTAGTTTGTATATGAGTTTATGTGTAACACTGCGTAGACATAATTTGATAAATGTATACTGCCATATATAGCAAATAGACATTCCTTAAGCTTGTGTAGACATAATTTGCACTACAACAAATTCACCCTATAACAACGGTGCAAAACCGTTGTAATATCATTTTACAACGGTGCCCCCACCGTCGTGTATGCCGAAGTTGTAATATATTCAAATCTTTTACAACTTTTCTGCACCGTTGCAACACCGTTGTAATTGGGTTATTTAACAACAGTTATATACCATTGTAATAAATTTTATTACAACTCTAGTTCTCCGTTGTTGTATATGCTATAGTAAAGTAAGAGTATACGTATAACAACTTTTGTCACCGTTGTAATAAACCGTATTACAACTTCTATCCCGGTTGTTGTAGATATTGTAATATCGTGAGACCACAGATATAACAACATTTTTACACTATTGTAATAAACTGTATTACAACTCTTATCCCCGTTGTTGTTCATATTGTAATATCGTGAGATCATAGATATAACAACATTTTTACACCGTTGTAAGTTCCTTAAATTACAACATTTTTACACTGTTGTGATTTCCCTGATATTATAACATTTTTCACCGTTGTAACATAGCTTATTACAACTTTTTTTTTCTGTTGCAATTTATACAGACCTGACTAGTAAAACAAATTCATATATATTAATAATAATATGATTCACATTTCAACGTAACAAATATTACTACACGGAATCATTCATATTACTTGACATAATATTCGATCAACATAAAACAAACGTACGTAGTACATCACCAACTTAACCCATCACAAAAAACATAACCGTTTCAAAATACATATGATCTAACCCAAAATATACATAAGAAAGATGAAGTTTTGTCTACAAAAGGCTGCATACCCTACGAAAGCACTCTAGCTGAAGGCAACTTAATTTTTATTCCAGGCCACAGTCGATCCAATAGCTTCTCCAATAGTAGTCATTTCGGGATTCGGCCTCCACAAGAAAGCTTCTGCATCCAACGCCGCATCAATCCAAACTTTCCAACCTTGCGTTCCAAATTTTTTAAAGTGCACCAAAGCTTCTGGATCAGTGGATACCAATGTTCCTTCTGCAACTACTTGTTTGTCCCAATTCAATATTTTACATTTTCTGCCCTCATTTTCTTCAGCGTGATCGTTTTCAGCGTTCTTTCCAATTTGTTTATACTGCTGAACTGGTCTTCTATCCTGATCATTTTCGGCTTTCTTTCCATTTGGTTTAGACTGTTGAGCTGTTTTTCTGACCACATTTTCAACTGCTTGTTTTTCATTTTCAGCTGCTTGCTGTGCAATTTGTTGTTGAACTGTCAAGTTATTGCTTCCGCGGTGTGACTACAAAAAAAAAATTAATAAGTTCAGCATAACAAGATTGTGAATGAACTGAAAAATGACTCCTCTCTTTACCCGGTGCAAAACTCAGTGCAAAACTAATTGAATAAAGTGGTAAGTATTAATGGTTACTGATTACTGGTTTAGCATATAAAAATTTGAACACAAGCAGTATATTAATTAACAGATTTTCTCTTCTGTTAATTAAACTCAAGCAGTATATTAAACTCAAGCAGTATATTAAGCAGTATATTACTTAACAAATTTGAACACAAGCAGTATACTAAACTTAGTGCAAAACTCCCCCTTTATTCTTTTCTCTTCTGTTTTAGCATATAAAAATTTGAACACAAGCAGTATGTTAGTTGTTACTGGTTAAATTAACATATTTGGATCCAACTCTTGACTTATTTTTGGGAACTGAAGAGAACAAGACTTGTACTACAAAGCCCGAAATGAAACAGTTAACAATAATTAACAGATTTGGTTAAAATGTATTTACTTCACAGGTAAATGAAATGTATTTGCATTCCATTATTTACCTAGTGCTGCCACTCAACGATGTAACTCACTAACAAAATCGCCGAACACAAGTGAATTCAGGAGGATGAGAAGCAGACAAGAGCGATTCAGGTCTCATATATTCTACTTAAAACCATAAGAGGTCATTTAAATGATCAAAAGAAGGTCAAGATAAACAGGGTTGAGAAAACTGGGAACGCACTGTGTGCATGTACAGTTCTGGTCAGCTAATTCCTCCATGTTTGGAATACTTGGGCGCCATTATCGATGTATGATCATGGTTATTATCATTGTATAATCAAGTCTTGGAGAAACCTCAATGACATTTTTTTTTCATTTTGTACATGTAGCGTGCTGTATCCCTCCCTCCCCTTTTTTCCCATAAAAATAAAATAAAAACCCGATTGCAGTGTAATTTTACTCTATTTCCAGTTTTTTTTTGTTTTTTTTATCTAAGCCAGTCCAATTCTGGATCATTATATAACACATATATGTTGTTGTGGACTCTAGATATATGATGAAGTGGCAAAGCGACAATATTTTTCTTAACACGTTATTTGATCTCACCAATCATTTAAACAAACAAATTGGTGCTGCGAGTTAAAGAAAATCGATTTTCAAATTACTATGAAGTCAAGAGGATTACTCTTCTTAATTAATTATAGTAATACTGTGGAGACCGATTCAAACAATCTGTTGAATTGACCGCAAAGATGAGAGCATTGATTTTGTAATCTCAAAACAAAATAGTGTTGAAAGACATAAGCAAGGAGAAGAGGATCAAAAAACTTGAATTTATTGTGCTTTCTTGGCGTTTCTGAATCTGTAAAAATAAAGTGTATCGAAATTCTTTCCAAACATTGCAGATTTAAGGGAGATCTGGTATGCACACAAGACAGTGCCACATTAGGGGATCATTTTACCCATTTCTCAATTTACCCAACCACCATCGAAATACCTTTTTAGCAGTACCCAACCCCCCTCCATTTACTATCCTTAAAATCACCCTAAAATTTCACAGCCCCGGTTAAAAGCATTTCAATGTTCACCAAACATGTCACCCAAGAATTAAACTTGCATTGTCAAAAAAAAGTTGACGCATTTTAACAGCAATATTCCAATCCCGTAGATCATGAAATGTTACAGCTTTCTATTAATTATACCAATAAAAAAGGGTACCTGAGGCGTATTAGGATCAGGAGTTGCTGGATTTCCCGCATTACTTGTTTGCTTTTCTTTTAGCTCCTGTAAAGATTGCATGGACTGAAAACTATATATACTCAACTATAAATACATATATCAGTTCAATTGTAAAAAAAAGTCCACCTAAACTGTAAATTACTTCATTCTGTTCCCATCACACACGCGTCATCTACTGACAATGACGCTTATGAAATGGATGGTTTGCCACTGGTTCACAACAAGCATCATAGCATTGGATTCTACCTTCAAATCAAATATTAATCATTGTGAACTTAAAATATCAAATTTATCATGTTAGATAAATTCAAAAGAACCCATAATGAATACACATCCGCTACGTTACCTCATATTGTATATAGGCTATATACAGGGATTTTAAGAACAGTTCATGAGGGATTTTAAAATGATTGAATGAGCAAGGAGGATCCAAAATATATAGGCTATATACAGGGTATGGTTCATTGTATATACATAGGTCATATAAAATTAGCACAAAAATAATTTTGATTATAGTCATATAAAATTAGCACAAGTGGGAAGCCGTAAATTTAAGAACAATTCATTTCCATTTAGGATGATGGTTTACTATAGGAAAACAGAAAAAATCTTAAAACTAATCTTAAAACTAATTATTTTGGCAGCAAACTGAGGGCAATAGCCACACCTGCTGCCGGCAATAGCCACACATGCACTGTCTATAACAGCACCATTTTTATTTCTAATTACTTGCTTCGACACTGCATTATTAGCTTCAATCGCAATGCTTATTTCATCAGATGACACCAAACCATCCTCCCCCATAACAACTAAATTTTGATGACTATCGTTGACCACAACTACAACTTCTGAAATCGTACTAGTCGTGCCATTATGACAAACATTTCTCCCCACATCACTTTTACTAACGTTGTCCACTTTAATGACTGACTCACCACTTTTCCCAACCTTCTCGCTAGCTTTGCAGGAAGAGTGAACCGCTTCATTTCTCATTAATTAAGGGGTTGAACCATCAACTAGAGTGCTCTCAGTCACATCTCTATCAACTTTATCCCCTTACCAATATTTATAGTATTTTTGATTTGAAGGAAAACAGGAAAAATTGCTGTTAAATAAATTTCTAATTAACACTTACCATCAACATCGAAGTAAGCTCTTGTACTTTGTTTTCCAAGCCACTAACTTGGTTTCGCAATGCATGTACTTCACCTGATGAGTTACCCTGAATACGAAGCTGAGATGGTACAACCCCAAAACCAAGCCCTCTTACACGTCCTCCATGCTCCTGACCAAAAAGCTTTGACACGCCATCTTGAGTAACTGATGTTCCTCCCTGAGAAACCTGACTTGCGGCATTATGATGCTCTGTTATCTTAGACTACAAATTCAAAAACAACCAATACTTAGAAATTAAAACTACATTAACAATAGCAACAGTTTCTTATATTGTATATTTGAACTTTTCTTACTATGCATTCGGCAATAACTGAATTCGGAGGTTTTCCATCTTTTCTAGTGTGGCCTTTGCACCACAATTCGTCTCTAGTGATACTAGATGTTGCCTTTTCCTTTTTCTACAAAAATAGCTTAGTTAACAGCTTAAAAATGTACAAGTGATAACAAATAAAAATTGCTTTAATAATATTTTTTTACCATTTCTTCTTCCAATCTTGCATAACCTTTTCTGCTCATGGTGTGCGGAAGTATATTCTTTTCTCTAATACTTTTGAATCTTTGGCTTGTTGCATATAAGATCAATTAAATAAATATGATATAGGAAAATGTAATATATTTAACAGTTAAAATCAATCAGACAAAAATAACCACCTCAAACTTTTCTGACAAATTTTCATTTACAAAAGCATTCCACTCGTCAGTGCTCTTTATGTTTAATGGTTTTAGGTCTGCTAAAGTATTGGTAGAGTCGGGATTTTGAGACGCTTTTTTGATAGCTACAACTAACCTTGATTTCGACTCCTTCCATTGCTGTCCTATTATCATTAACAGGTAATCCTTATACACTTCATCTACCTTGAATCTTGAGTGCACCCAAAAAAAAAGCAGATTAGTCTCTAACAGTTTTGCAAAATGCAATGTTATACCATAGGCATGTGCATAATGCATATTGCACATAGAGGTACTATAACAACAAGTATATAATATGTTGCTTTGAATATTGAGACATATAGGTACTATAACATAAATAACATAGAGTCACTAAAATTAAATACAATTGAAAGCCAGGTTTTATTGTTCACTTGCTCATTTTATCGCCAACAGCTGGTATATACAAGTCAAATATCACTACCTGTATACAAGTCCACAGATTATCCCTCAAATCGTCATTGACTTTCCTCCATGAGCTAATGGTAAAAGGCACCATCTCCCTTGCTAGAGTACCAATATATGACGACAAATGTTTGGAATTAGTACCTATTGCTTGTCCATGTTCATTAAATTAAACTTCCGGCTTCTTATCTGGTATCATAGCTAATGATTTCAACATCGTTCTGCCTCTCTTTTTTCTGGTTTGCGTCAATCTATGACCTTCACTAGAATCCGGTTGAAGTTCGTTTGGACTGGAATCTGAGGTGGTTGTAGTTTGCTGGAAGTTTAGTTGACGGACAGGGGGTTGTGCTGTGTTTGTATTGTCGATGGGGCTGTTACTGGAAGGAGGGGGCTGAATCTGGTTTGTAGTGTCGATGGGGCTATTACTGGAAGGAGGGGGCTGAATCGGGTTTGTAGTGTCGACGGGGATGATATCATAAGGAGGAGGGGGCTGCATCCGTTTTGTAGTGTGGCCAAGGTTGCTTCCAGTTTTAGAGTAGTGCGTATTGGGTATTCAACATGCTTTCGAGGAGATCTTCTTATAGCAAAATTTAAATCATGAAGCAATGGAATTGGTCCACTTGGGTGATCGCTGATTCTAATCCCAACCATCCTCTCATCATCAGCATTAGCAGCTGCAAGTGCAACTAAACTTTGCTTTTTCGCTCTTTTGTTTGCTACTTTTGATCTCTAAAAAATAAAAATCTTAAGTCAGTTTTCAGTAGTTAAGTCTTTGTAACCGTGGTGTTTAAAAAAAGATAAGTAGCGATAAAAGAGGCTGATCGATCTTTAAAAAAATAAGGACATCCTGTACATTTTTAGGAAAATTATTTATTAAGCTTTCCTTAGTTTGGATGACTTAAATAAGTTTTTTTTTAGTTTTTTGAAAGCTCAATGAATAGATTTTGCCTTTCAAAAAGCTGGAAGGTAACATATGTGATTTGAATGGGGCTTAAATAATTTTCTTTTGTTTAAGAAGTTTCTCCCAGTACTCGTAGTTGTCTAACGGTAGATTTGATTGCAACTGAACAAAAGTGAACATTGTTGATATTTTCTGTAGCTACGGGCTCTTTGGTCATTGAACAGACTTTGTATGATATATCTGATTGCACTGCACTATGAATCTGTTAACATGTGTTTTACTTTGACGACTTAAGTAGCGCGTTGTTGATACTTGCTAATGTCCAGTGCAATTCCTCTTGAGCTTTGTATGTGTTGAGTATGTGTTGATACTTGCTAATGTCCAGTTACAATAGAATTTGCCTTCGTAAAGTTTTTACAGTGCAAGCAAACTGTAAATTGTTTAAAAATCAAATTTGCCTTCTTTGAGTATTTACAGTTTGCATAAAAAGAAAACTGTAAATTGTTTAAAAATCTTTACTACTAACAACATTAAATCATGAACCAAATTAACTGAAATATAATCAAATCCGAACCCATGAAGTTGTTCAGTGGTCATGGAATTAAAGTCCTTTGATTTTTCAATATTTAATTACTACAATATAGTCAAAACTGGATAAATGTTTGATGTTTTAACAAGGAAGCACAACTCAATACATATCCCTTTGCGACTCAGAAAATTCAATTCAAAACTGGATGAAATTTCAGTCCATGTCTCCAAGTTTGACGTATACCACTTCCACCTAAATGACTACCGCAAATGTCAAAAACAAAACAAGTATAAAAATATCATTCGTTGTCTATATGAACAAAAACTTCTCCCCTAAAGTCTTCAGAAAAGCTCAAAAAACTAATCTAAAAAAGATGGCGTTCTACAGCACGCCTAAATATGATTTCCTAGCCATCGTAGTTCCTATTCTCGTCTACTGGGCTTATTCATGTATGTACCTAATGCTCGGCTCGCTCGATAAATATCGCCTTCATTCAAGAAACGACGAAGATGCTCTCAACCTGAAATGTTAAATCAGGTATCTATTATTTTTTTTGTAATTATTGATTTGAACTATCCTTTTTTATAATGTTTCAAAAAAATTGAATTTTTTTAGAAAATGCTAATTAGCTTGCAGTATTCGTTAAAAAAAGGCAAGTTAAATTGCATTTAACAAAAAGTTACGTAGGATTTGGGAATTAAATGTTTTATGTCCATAAATAATAATAGTAGTCAAGTATGAATTTAGCAAATAACTATTATGTTTTAGCATTATCAATTTTTTTGAACTTTTATGTTTTTTCCATGGATTTTGTACTAGAAAAATACAAATCATTTTGCATTTTATTATATTTAAAAAATAATGATTTGATTTACAAAATCATTTGTATAAGCTTTTTTTTATAACATAAAAAACATAGATATGTAGCTATTTTCTTCGTCTTAAATTTTTGTTATAATCAGGTTAATGTCTGCAATTTTTCAACAAACTGCATCTATTCCTAAAAGTTTTGCTGAAACTTGATTTTTCTGTTCATTTTTGTGCTTTTTTATACTTTTCTAACATAAATACATCTCTCTCTCTTTTTTTTCAAAATATTTCTTTGATAAGTGAGAGCCTAAAATTATAAAGAAAAATATTATGAAAATTATGTTGAGATTATAATTTGAACTTGTGATATAATTTATGTACGAAAAAATACATCTGAAAATACTTAATTTGGTTTTGAGCAGGATCTAAACTAGAGATCTCTAATTTATATACATAAGCTTGTTTTTTAAATTTAATAATTGAATTAACCAAAGATGTTTGGCACTCATTAGGTCTCTAAAACTCAATATTCAGGGACCCAAATTTGGATTCCTGGAACAGGAAAATGGGCTGAAGGAAGTTTTATTCAAATTATTTGGGCCTACGGACGCGGCTCTTTTTTTTCATCTGAAGGAAGCGGTCGTTAAACTTTCGTTCCAAGGAAAAAGACTCAGCAACGTTTAAATTTTTTCTTCTGTTTAATTTGGTTGTGATCTTCTTCATCACCGATTTCTCGATTCAAGACGACACTCACTCTAATTTTGTATTCGATTTCTCCATTGTCAATCGATTTTCGTCTTCTTTCATTGCTACAGATCTCCATTGGCGATTTCTATCTTCATTAAACAATTAGGTAAATTCAGGTATGCTTCTTTAATTTCTTTCGAGTATTTCTGTTTTTTATTGCGTATAATTGTTGTCGATTAATAATCGATTTTTTGCTCATCTAGGTTATACAGCTTGTTCTTCTTCCAGTAATTGATATCGAATTTGGATTTATTTCAATGGAGAAGTAAGATTTTAATGTTTATTTTTTCATTTCTTCAACAATGTTTATTGTTTTATAGTTTGATGATGTTCCGTCGTTTTAGTGAATATTATATGTGGTTTGTTATTTTATGCTATGTTTATATAGCATTACTGCAGTATTCACATTTAGACTATAATCTTGCCAGTGATATGTTTATTTATCATACGGTTTTTTAGTTAATGTATTCTTGTTTAATCCAGCCGCAACATTGGTTCTATTTTGTTATGATATGTAAATTTAACATTTGATGTTACTGTTTTATTCGTTTAAGTATTTTAATTGGATTTTTTTTGGCAGTTCTGATACTATCAATAATGAAGCAAATAGTTTGCTTGTTATCTTTGAATACAATGAGAATTGTTATTCTACTCGTCTGACCACGGCCTCTTCTTTATTTGGTGTTAAAAGTGAAATATGTGATGTTTGGCCACATCTTAATCGGTTTTCTATTGAGATTTCTTATGTTCTTGAGAATAAGACTATAGTTATCGACACTGATTCAGACTTGCTTAGCATTTTATGTCTTCTAACTTTTAAGAAGAGTCAATATTTCAAGTTTACGGTTAAGGAGAATGTTGGTGTTATGGAATCTGATAGTAATGGCTGTGGTTTGGGTTCTGAAAGCATACAAAGCACTTCGATTGGTAGTAATTCTGGAACAAATTGCGAGTCACATGCCGATTCATCTCATTATTTGAAAGATATGTTAAAGAAAGGTTCTCAGAAAAATATTGCGGATTTTCTTGGTTTTTGTTTTAATGGAGTTGAGGATTTTAGAGAGTTTTTAATGGCGTATCAAATAAAATATGGTTATGCTTTGATTTTTGTTAGAAACGCTCCGGATAGAATTTCGGTAAATTGTTCTTGGATTAATGATGGTTGCAAGTTTTATGTTAATGCTTCTTCGGATCCGGGCTTGCTCTCTCGATTTTTTATTAGAACTTATAATTTTAATCATTCGTGTGGAGCGGGTCTTAGAGATGTTAATAGAGTAACTATTTCAAGTAGATTTGTTAAATCTTTGATTTTGGATCAAATTCGGGATGCTCCTATGAAGAAGTCGAAGGATATCATTGCGGAATTTAGAAGAGAGTATAATTTCAATTTATCATACTATTATGCTTATAGCGGAAAACAGTTAGCATTGAAAGAGATATATGGGGATGATGCGATGTCATATAATGATTTACGTTGGTATTCAGAGGCATTGCAACAGTATAATCCTGGTAGTTATGTATCTATGGATGTTGATTCTTCAACCAATCAGTTTGAGAGAATTTGTCTTGCTTTTGGTGCTTGCTTGCTTGGTTTTAAACACTGCAGACCATTAATATTTTTAGATGATGCTCATTTGAAGGGAAGACCTGGAGTTTTGTTAGCTGCTACTTCTAAAAATGCTAATCAAGGTACGAGTTTAATTTTACTTTTGTTTTCTTTTTCTTGGTTCTTTTTATACCTATGATACATGAAACTATCATTTTTATGCACATTAACTAATTTTAATGCAACAATGCTTACACTAGATTTGTTTGCTTTATTTATCAATGGTTCCACTGGAAGTGTTTGTAGTATTAATGTTTAGACAATAAGGTACTAAAAGACTAATATATAATATATGATATATTCATATATCATTTTGATTCTAATTCAATTGTGTTTGCCAGACATTACTATCATATTTCTGATGCTTAATAAGGCTCATGTATCTTTGTTTTGGAAGGTCATTAATTAATTATTTTGCAGGTTTCTTTCCTCTTGCTATGGGTATTATTTCACATGAAAACGAATCTAACTGGTCTTGGTTTTTGTCCCATTTGGAAGAAATGCTAAATGAAGACCGATCTCTAGTTTTTATGTCTGATCGTCATTGGGGTCTCTTATTAGGTGTTCCTAAAGTATTTCCTTCTTCATATCATAGCTACTGTTTGCTTCACATGGAACAAAATATTGGTAGTGTTGTGAAGGCAGCTAAAGGTGATTCTTCTGTTGTAGAGTTATTCAAACTTTGTGCTAGAGCTTCTAATATGTATGATTTTGAGCGATATCTTTCTAAATTTAAGAATATTGGGGGTATGGCTGCTGAAAATTTTCTACAAGATAAACCTTTTGATCACTTGGCAGATTTGTTTTTTCAAGGAAAGCGGTATGGTGAATATACTTCAAATGTTGCAGAAAGCTTCAACTCTTGGATTTTGAAAGATAGAGTAATGCCGATAACTTCTTGTTTGGATGGTATTCGAGTGAAAGTTATGGAGCAAATGGCTAGGCGAAGGGAGGAATGTCGTTTTTGGACAACGACTCTTTGTCCTGTTATGGAGGAACGCTTGTCTAAGTTAGTCGATGTTGGTTTTGGCTGGGATGTTTACAAGTCTTCAGACTTTGTGTTTGAAGTAAAATCCCCTAAATCTCATTTTGTTGATCTCAAAAATCATTTATGTAGCTGTAATCAATGGAGAATTACCGGATTTCCATGTGCTCATGCAATCAATTGTATTAATAAGTCAAGGTTATCAGTTTACGACTATGTGGAGCACTACTTTACTGTTGACGCTTTTCGATCTTCATATGCTGAAGCCATTAATCCAATTCCTAATTTTGATAAGCCAGTTATTGCTGAAAATGATGTTATTATTAGGCCTCCTAAAGAAGTTCGCGGAGCTGGTAGACCTTCTACAAAGAGACGTGGTGGCTATGGCTATTCTCAGAATAAAAGAAATAAATGTAGCCAATGTAATTCTACAGGCCACAACAAAAGAAACTGTGAGGCTTCTTCTATACCTTGATGTTTAATACTGTTTTTTTCCACAATGACCAATTTTTATACTGTAATGATACATATAGTTATCATTTTTTTTATTATGCAATTCATATATGTAAACTGTTTGACTATATGACTATTATGATAATGTTGTTTGAGTGATTGATTTATGTTAGATTTGCTTTTGGCTTCTGTGTATGTTTAGTGGATGTATTATTGTTTGTCATTTAATAATGCTATCTGCAATTTGTTTTAATTTTAATGTTGCTTAGTTTCTGTATGCTGTTTATAATATTGTATGTTTGACAGTGATATGGCGATTTTGATTTTTGTTATACGTTTGTATTGCTATAATATTGTAGGATGGTTATAATTATGTATAATGGTTATATTACATAATGTTTATGATGCCATCTGTATTATCTTTGGTTATAACATTGTTCGTCAATTTCTGCTAATTATAATAGTGGTTGATGGTTATTTATGTTTAGCATGCATTTTGTCATTTTGTTAGTTGACAGTATTATTTAAACAGACAATTTACGCTATCTGCATATAGCACTGTGCTTTTGAGAATAAGATAATTTATATTTTTTAATGTTTAAAGCTATTACAACTGTTATTGTACTAATTAATGTTTAGATTTCATCGACAGCAAAAAATAGAAAATATTTTTAAATAATGATAGTTTCATATATCATTTTGATATTCTGTAATGTTGGAAAACTTTTGAGACAACATCATATCATTTTGATATCATTACACGCAATTTAACAGCATCTTACTGCATGCAAAACAACAATATTGCAGTTTGATGATGAAATGAAACATATCAAACTTTCAACGTTACCGTACTACAAATGATGTTATCAGCACATATTATTACAGACTAAACAGTTAGCATAAGTCTATTGTGCTTTCTAGAAATATAGCAAGGAAACTTATAAGAAAATTACAAGTAAACTTCAATATATCAAATCTAATTGCAATTAAAAATCAATCTTTTTGCTCTGCTACTGGTTTCATTTGTTCCTTTTCCGCCGTTGTAGATGATTTGAAATACTGTATCCGCTTTGAGTCGGTCGATCTCTTCCTTTTCATACATCTGCGGAAGATTTCCACTGTCAAGCAATTTAATGTTTGTCATTACAAACCAAGCACAGTCATTCCTACAAATGGCAAGAAAAGCATTTAGTAACAATCAATTATTGAGCTTTTTTTAAGACAATTTACAAAATAGTTGAGTGTTGCCGCGTGGATGGTTACGGTATCACTGTTACAAAGGTATTACTAAATACTTTTCGTGTGCTTTATGTGAATGAAAACTGGAAACCACTAAATCTATATTTTAGGAATGACTAAATACTTACGAGGATGGTTCTTGCCGCGGGGATGGTTCTTGTATTAGTGTTTTTTTCCTGAAACTTTTATTCAAGATTCCCTTTTCCTGCCATTTTTTCTCAAATAGCCCTTCAATCTTCTTTCTCTGGATATGTAGAAAATAATTAAATTATGATAGTTGAATGTAGCATTATTTAGTTTTTGTCCATCAAGATACTAATTATTTTACCTGATCAATAGCGTGCCTGTAGCTTGGATTTGACATCCTTGTAGATCTAGTTAGAGGCTTATTTGAATCATAATGGGTCCATTGCATTGTGACATAGTTCAATTTCAAAAGCGTCCAATGATTGATATGATGCAACGGAAAGAATATGTTGTCGGTATACTCATTCAGAACAATACTTTCTATCATAGGAAGAACTAGTTTGTGTATCACATTATCCAAATCATTGCTTATTGCATTCTGCATATTAAATTTTTTTAGCATAATTTTTAAAGAACTTAACCTTACTTTTAAAAAAGGTTTGCCTTACCGTCATTATAGTGGAGAAGGTATAGCTGTGCTCATACAACTCTTGGTTTTGAACATACCAGTCAATTATCTGATAGAATAAAGAAAATAATAACCTGTGTTAGTAGCTTTATACAAAAATGATAAGTTTTATATCATTTACAAAATATTTGTCTATCTTTGTTTTCGTCTGTTCATTCAATATGAATATAAGCATAATACGTATGTTGCTAATTTTCCAGGTGTGGTAGTGGCATTATATCAAAATGATACATTTATGTATCATTTCAAATACACCTATTTATTTTCAATTTTTCCTGTTAATCATATCCCAGCTATTATCATAGCATGCAAGGCTCTTTTTTGCATGTACAGTTTATATATACTATGTATAGTTGAGGCTTTATATCAAAATGATAAGTTCATATATATCATTTTGAGCATACGTGTACATTGTCTATTTTTCCATCCTATTAAATGTGAATATAAGTTATATACAAATAAAAAGAAAAATACCTGGCCATCTGTGTACAATTCCAGCAAAATAGATTCAAGCATAGATTTTACAATTGTAATCCCACCCCTTTTACCATCATCTGATATGAAAACCACCGAGCTGCATTTTACATAAACACAAAATAAGTTAGTAGGTATTATTTCGATGAAATTGTAATGAAAAACTATTAATGATAATATAATTACTTACTTCTCATTCTCATTTGTTTCAAAATACGAAAGAACTATGCTTTTCTTGCTTTCTTCAAGAAGATTTAGAAGCTTGCTTTTTTGACTTTTAAACTAGTTTGATAGTTTTCCCTTTTTGGCAAGTATGCATCAACATCTACTAGTTTGACTGTATTGTCCGTACCGGTGTCATTTTCTTCATTGCTTTCTTCTTCAATGTTTTCTTCATCGCTTTCTTCTTCAATGTTTGATACATCTTTCAACTTGCTGTCAATTTCTTCGTCGATACTAATTTTATTTTCATCTTCCTTTTCCAGATCGGTTTTTTCTACATTTTCTTCATGTTCATTTTTCCTTTCATCAACTTTTCCCTCAGCTTCTGATTTTTTTCGAGCAGCCCTTGTTGTCACCCTATTAACCAATGAGCTTGGGGCTATTTCTATTTTTGACTTTGATTTTTCCTTCTCTCTCCTTTCTGCTTCTTTCCTTTTTTCCTGTAGAATTAGCATTTGTTGTGTGATTTTCAGATCAAATGTGGGACCTTCGAAATCAATTTCATTTTGCTTATTTACATTTTGGCTTTCATCTCCTTCTTCTGTGCTGGTTGTTTTTTATTTCAATTTCTCAATTTCTTTTTTCAATCCTACAATCAACTCTTTCTCTTTTATTCTTTCAGCTCTTTCATTTTTCAGCTCTTCTTCAGTTTTTCTTAGTTTACTTTCCAGTTGTTGTATATACTGCTGAAGAGAGGCAATTTGATTATTATCATCATCATTTTCCATTTCAGATCTGTGTGGAGCATGTTGAACTTGCAATTTTTCTTGTTGCAGTAAAGTCATCTCATTTTCAGTAATTTGTCTCAAGTTCTCAAAAATCTGTTCAAAACCAATAATAAAATATCTAAATGATTAAATATAAATTTACAGGACAAAAATGTAAATTGAATATTACCTTTTCATCATCCATTCTGGTTAATGTATCATTTGTGACATTGTTCTTCAGACAGCTTATATCCCATTTCACAAACCTTGGGAAATTATTGTTGCATTTTGCCTTTTCTTCAATTAAATTAACATGTTCGCAAAGAAAATACTGCAAAAGTATAAATAAAAGCATTTGAGAAAATTATATGTTTGGGTATGCAGGAAAATAAAATATGCAGTGTAACTGTGAAAGTTAATTAAATGCTATTTTCAACTATCATTTTAATTTACAAACAAAAAGGTATGTGTTATATAATAAGGTAGAAGATAGAAATTTTATATCTATGTTAATAAACCAATTGTAGCTAAAAACATAAGGTTATATAAAATGATATGTGAAATTATCATTACATATTTCAATGTAACATCTGAACAAAAACATTGACAGAAAAAGCAAATTCTGATGTTTAATTAACAAAATTTAAAACCTTTGAAAAAAAGGAGGTTTCAATGATTAAAGTTGAGTTAAAAAGTAACATAAAATAATGATATGTAGAACTATCATTTCAATGTAACTGGTTTAAGTGTACTTAGAGAAGCAATTAAGTTAATAACATAGGCTGTTGCCTGAATAATGCATTAATAAAAAGGGTATCTCTTACCAAAATTAGCATGGAACATCCGGACATTTGACGTGGCTTGGACTTGAACACTTTTAGTGAACGTAACAGTGAACATTGTATTGTTAATGGCCATGATACATCAAACATTTTTTCTTCATCAATTAAGTACTGTAGATAACCCCAAGGTAAATACATTTGGTTATCTGGAAAAAAGAAAGTTATAATTGCTAGAATTATTATTAGTTTTGGTAAATCAGTTTGATATTGATAATTTTCATTTTCAAAAACAAAGTTAATTCTAGCAATGGTATGTATTTTAGTAATATGATCAACTATTCCAAAATTCCTTACAACAAATTCTTTACAGTAGTCAGATAGGTGTTGAAAAGAAGATTTTGGTAGAGGAAATAAGTTTTTTCCATGTATTGGCAAACCAAACAGGAATGCAATATCTTCAGTCATAATTTTTAAACTTTTTTTCCCAATTTTGAAGTCTTCATTCTCATCAGAAAATGTACTAATAAGAATATCCACAGTCAAAGTTGATTTTCTACATTCTTTCAAAGTTACATAACCTTCATATATAGAAAAAATGAACTGATGAAATGGTGTTTGTTTAATGAAATCTAATTGATCTGCTGTAAAACCTTTGCCTTTTTTAATTTTTTCCATTGTTTTGATCATGGCCATTAAACTACAACGATACTGATTTGTATCGACTTCTTTCTTTTTCTTTGTCCTTTCTCTTTTTTTTTGTATTTTTAGCTGCAGTATTCTGTGCATACACAAATGTTTAAATGTTAATATAACATCACAAATTCAGCATAATAGACAAATTCACCAAAACATTATAAATGATATATAAAACTATCATTTTAATACTATTAAAAGTAACAGTAAATAACATACTGTTATTGATACCAGTAAGTAACAATAAAACAAGAGTAAGTAACAGTATGATAACTGTAAATTGGTTGTGAACATGGATAAAAATGATATATTAAGCTATCATAATTAACATTATCAATATTCTAAGCAATTTAAGAATAAAATGTCATATGAAATTATCATTACTTATAGGACAATCATGTTACTAGAAATGGTTCCATTACAAAAATGCTATATGGAACTGTCATTTTATTTATATCTTTATTCATCCGAAATCACAATTATTAAAATGCTATATGGAACTGTCATTACTTATAGGGCATCAAGCCTTTATTTCACGTTTAAACCAATTCAATGACTAAAAATACATGGCACACACAACAACAGTATTAACAAGGCAAAACTAAGTAAAAAAAAAGGTCAAAACCAAAGATCGTGCAAACCATTCCTCTATAACTATCTTCTTTCACAAATCTTAATCATGCATTAGATGACAAATTAAAATGCAAAGTGATATCTATAACTATCATTATGTTTTGTTGGAATGCAAAATGATATGCTAAAAGGCAAAGTGATATCTATAACTATCATTATATTTTGCTGGAATGCAAAATGATATGTAAAAAGGCAAAGTAATATCTGTAACTATCATTATATTTTGCTGGAATGCAAAATGATATGCTAAAAGGCAAACTGATATCTGTAACTATCATTATATTTTGCTGGAATGCAAAATAATATGCTAAAAGGCAAACTGATATCTATAACTATCATTATATTTTGCTTGAATGCAAAATGATATGCTAAAAGGCAAAGTGATATATATCTATAACTATCATTATATTTTGCTGGAATGTAAAATGATATGCTAAGAGGCAAAGTGATATGTATAACTATCATTATATTTCGCTGGAATGCAAAATGATATGCTAAGGGGTAAAGTGATATCTATAACCATCATTATATTTCTCTGGAATGAAAATGATATGCTAAGAGGCAAAGTGATATCTATAACCATCATTATATTTCGCTGGAATGCAAAATGATATGCTAAGAGGTAAAGTGATATCTATAACTATCATTATATTTCGCTGGAATGCAAAATGATATGCTAAGAGGCAAACTGATATCTATAACTATCATTATATTTTGCTGGAATGCCAAATGATATCCTAAGAGGCAAAGTGATATTTATAACTATCATTATATTTTGCTGGAATGCAAAATGATATGCTAAGAGGCAAAGTGATATCTATAACTATCATTATATTTTGCTGGAATGCAAAATGACATGCTAAGAGGAAAAGTGATATCTATAACCATCATTATATTTCACTGGAATGCAAAATGATATGCTAAGAGGCAAAGTGATATCTATAACCATCATTATATTTCGCTGGAATGCAAAATGATATGCTAAGAGGTAAAGTGATATCTATAACTATCATTATATTTCGCTGGAATGCAAAATGATATGCTAAGAGGCAAACTGATATCTATAACTATCATTATATTTTGCTGGAATGCCAAATGATATCCTAAGAGGCAAAGTGATATTTATAACTATCATTATATTTTGCTGGAATGCAAAATGATATGCTAAGAGGCAAAGTGATATCTATAACTATCATTATATTTTGCTGGAATGCAAAATGACATGCTAAGAGGCAAAGTGATATCTATAACCATCATTATATTTCACTGGAATGCAAAATGACATTATATTTCGCTGGAATGCAAGATGACATGCTAAGAGGCAAAGTGATATCTGTAACCATCATTATATTTTGCTGGATTGCAAAATGACATGCTAAAAGGTAAAGTGATATTTATAACCATCATTATATTTTGCTGGAATGCAAAATGATATGCTAAAAGGTAAAGTGATATCTATAACTATCATTATATTTTATTGGAATGCAAAATGATATTCTAAGAGGCAAACTGATATCTATAACTACCATTATATTTTGCTGGAATGCAAAATGATATGCTAAGAGGCAAAGTGATATCAATAACTATCATTATATTTTGCTGGAATGCAAAATGACATGCTAAGAGGCAAATTGATATCTATAACTATCATTATATTTTGCTAGAATGCAAAATGACATGCTAAAAGGCAAACTGATATCTATAACTATCATTATATTTTGCTGGAATGCAAAATGATATGCTGAGAGGCAAAGTGATATCAATAACTATCATTATATTTTGCTGGAATGCAAAATGATATGCTAAGAGGCAAAGTGATATCTATAACTATCATTATATTTTGTAATTCATGTATCACGATTTTATCGTTCTCATTTAGACGAAACATACAAAATTTCAACAAAATCTAATACCTTCAAAACCCTAGGACGCTTCCTTGAACGCACAGTACCTTCTTCATCGCCGATTTGCAGTGCGAGTTGTTTAACTGCTCTTGATTTTGCAACTCTAGCTTTTGATTTCCCACTTTTTGGAGATTTTTCCTTCGATTGAGGAGTTGATGATGCACGATTCGGGGATCATGCCTTGAATACCCAATCGCCTATCGGCAAATTAGAGGTCGAAGTTGAAGAATCTGTTTCAGTTGTCGACATTACTGATTTTAGTGATTGATTTTTTTTTTGGATCGAATATACTGATGATCTTTTGATCGAGACAAAACCCTAGAACGAATGAAATGGGGAACGGTTTGTTAGTGGGGTTAGTGGGGTGAAGCGCGCGTCCTTCAAACCAAAAATAAAAAGTTCCGTCCGTAATTTAAAATGCGGGTCTAAGTTTTTCCTTTAAACTAAAATCCTCTTCCTGGAATCTAGGTGATACCGAAAATTACGGTAACATTTACATTTCTAGTTTCATTTGTAGTGAAGGCGTAAGCAATAGTGAAAATAGACAATTCGTCCAGAAAAACCCGAATCAGTTAGTATTCTTTCGCCGTAGCTCCTCCTCCCACCGACAATCCCAGAAACGTAAAATTGTATTTTTATTAATATTATTAATTAGGATATATTGTCTCGCACGTGAATCAAAGACAAATACAAAGGTGCATTAATTTGTAATGAAGAAGAGATACATGTGTATCGAAATAACACACCTAGAAAAATTAAAAGGCAATTTACCTATTTCAATGTTATTTGCAAAATAAATGTATGTAAACCTATTTTCTGAATGAGTAATAATGTTTTATAATTATTTAAAAAATACACAGTTTTGCAAGTAATTCAAAAATAATCTAGTATAAACTTAAATTTATACAAGATAGTCGAATACCTCAACACAACGTACCAAAAGAAACAAAATAAGGCTGAAGTAAAAATAGCATGTGGTAAAAAATGCATATGTAACATGAATACCTCTGCATCGTGTAGCACCATCTTCCTCGTCAATAATACAAGATCAATCTTTCTCGTCGACCTATAAAAAAAATAACGATTTACAAAGGATTAGAACATCACACTAAATATAGCACTACTTTGTAACAACCATGTACAAAATAAAATACACATGCAAAGAACACGTACAATAGAAAATAAAATTATTTTGATACACCCTAAGATGTCAATCTATATCAGTTTTACTAGTTGATTCTTCAAGATGCGACCTTCTCTATTATCTACGTTATCTACGTCTCTATCATCAAGTTGCGACTCATCCAATGGTTTACTAGTTGATTCTTCATCCTCGTCGTATTTTTCCAATTCATGAAACCCTCTAGAGGGCGCTCTCAACACAACATACCAATTTGAAGAACTACCTTCTCTAGAGAAGAAAACTTGAACCGCTTGCGTTGCTAAGATAAACCGGTCGCTTTCAAACTTATTTTGAAATTGATGCAAATTGACCAATGTAAATCCATCTTCAACTTTGACTCCACGATAAATATTTGCCCAATCACATTTAAACAAGGCAACTCGAATTGACGATAATCCAACAAGAAAATCTCACGCAAGACCCCATAATATATTACTTTTTCAATAGACCCATCTACACAAACAGTACTTGCCTCAATGGAAACACCACTATTTTGTGTAGCCTTCTCATCGTCTTTCGTATGAAAACGTCAACCATTAACAATATAGCCAGAATAAGAAATTATTTGCGAACGAGGTCTGTACGAAAGCCATTTTATTATATTGCTGACATTGGATATACGTCTATCCTCTCTAACCTGGACAAATACAATATATTAAATAAAGATTTATGTTGATCTGTTACTTTCGTCATTAATAGTTTTTTAAGATATAACTATCAAACTTTTTTTTCCAAACCAAAAACTAAAAGTCTCCGATTGCAATTTTGACAGTTCCAAATCGTCTTGTGCAAGATGAGGATGCAAACATTTTAGCTCCTCTTTGTGCATTTTGCATACATAAATGTAATTAAGGATCTAATTTATTTTGTATGTCATAGTTAAGTTGGGCTTATACTTACTCTAAATACGGCTCTACTTCTTCCATATTAAACAAAACGTATCGATGAGCAGCAATAATCACCTCCTCATCAACTGTAGTAGGTTTTCCTTTGGAAATAGGACGCCCCTCGAGTATAAAATCATTTTGTTCCACTTCATTTCGGTTTTTCCTCTCTCCAATTTGTAATGCATCTTTAATATATCCAGAGCAATATTTCATACATTCTTGAGCAATATAGCGCTCAGCAATGCACCCTTCAGGCCGTGCTTGATTTTTAACATATCTTTTTAATATTTTCATCTATCTATAACCAAAATGAATAAACAAGTTACTTTCATAACTATACATACTTTTAACCTTCAGTTATTTATAATAAATATTACTTTTCAAATGGATACATCCATCGATATTGGACCGGCCCACAAATTCTTGCTTCTCTCCCTAAATGTATTGTTAAGTGAATCATGATATCGAAAAAGGAAGGGGGAAAGAACCTCTCTAGATCACATAGTGTTAATGCAACTTGATACTCCATTAATTCTAGTTTATCCCTATTAAGCACTCTTTGGCATATGTCATTATAAAATGAACATAGTCGTAGTAGTGCATTCCTTATCCCTGTAGGTAGAAGTCCTCTTAATGCAATGGACAATAGTTGTTGTATCAATACATGATAATCATGAGACTTAAGGTTTGATATCTTGTCTTCGTTTGCAAAACATTTTCCAATATTTGAGCTATATCCATCAGGCACTTTCAACTTCTTCATTCTGCTATAAAAGATCTCTTTTTCTTGATCGGATAAGGTGCACGGTGCGGCTGGGAGCAATACTTTATTTCCAATGTCTATAGGATGCAATTTTTTTCTAATGCCCATTGCTTCTAGATCTTGGCGTGATTTGAGGCCATCTTTTGATTTTCCTTTGATATCAAGCAATGTACCAATAATACTTTCACTAATATTTTTTTCAATATGCATCACATCTCGATTATGCCACAAAGGAAGAGCCTAAAAATTGACAAAACACAAATAATTAAGTAATAAGTAGCAAACATGAATAGAAAATGAAAAGCAATGTGTTTCTATTTAAATTTCACCTTCCAATAAGGCAAGTCAAAGAAAATGGACCTCTTCTTCCACATTTTACATCCTTTTTTCATCATAGTTTTCCTTTTCCTTTCACCTTTCTCTTCCTTTTTTAATTCCCCCCCCCCCCAATCATTAATAATATCTTGAACATCATCAAAGATTTAAACACCAGTTTGTATCTAAGGCCTTTGTTTATTCTCTATAGTTCCATCAAATAAGTTTTTCCGTTGACGATACTCAATGTTAGGTTCAAGGAATCGTCTATGACCCATGTATGCACATTTTTTACTAAATGGTAGCCATATTGAGCAGGTATTGACACCACAAATAGGACATGCTGTAACAACCCGTAAAATTCACAATAGTTTATTTAAGTGAATATTTGAATATCGAATCGATGTATTAGTTTTGTCCCCGAAAAGGTGAATTTGTGTAAACGATTGAATTATGGCTCGGGACCACCTCCATTGGTTCCTGGACGTCGTTTACAATCTTTTTGAGTACAAGCATCGATACATTTCGAATTCGGGAAAATTGGAGTTGTTTGGAGGGGCTAGAGTGCAAATTTGTGCACCCAAACCTATTTGGACAGCACAAATAGGCACCCAACCTCCTCATCTCTCATTTACTTCTTCATTTGCTTTCCCTCTTACTTCCTTAACTTAAGAAAATGGGAAAATTAAAATCCTAAGCCCTAGAATCTTAGAAAAGCCCAATCTTTTTTGTGTTCTTCATCTCCTAGCTTAGGTAAGTTGATCTTTATCTTCTCCATCACCCTCTCTATGCAACCTCAGAATTTCTATGTTCCTAATACATAGAATTATTGGGTTGATGTGTGTAGGTTGTGCTTTGTTGATTCTTGTGAGAAGATAGTACCTTTAGCTTGGGTTCCTTCTTGTTGATTGCTTCATTAAAACTAAGGTGAGTTCTTCGTGAACTCACATCAATGCCACAAGCTTTAAGCTTGTACAAGTGTAATTTTAGGCTATTCATGATGTTCATGTTTGCTTGAATTAGTTTGATTCTTGGTTTATTCTTGAATGTATGATTGATTTCAAGTTTTGTTGAAATTTGGTTTGAAAATCTTCATGTGAATATAAGTTGAATCACACTCGTCTCCGTCTTGGATGGGAGTTGTACACGTACTGTAAAGTACCATAACAGAGCCGGAGGGGAGCTAGGAAAAAGGAATGGTCGAGACGGAGGATCGAAGCCCCCGTCCTCGGTGCCTGGGCTCATGCCCAGGCAAAACCGGTCGACCGACCAAAGTGGGCCGGTCGACAGGTTCGGACTATGCCTGGGCTTATGCCCAGGCACAAGTCGGTCGACTGGCCCTGGGGGGGCTGGTCGACCGTTTGAGTCTCTGTCTCAAACCGGTCGACCGGCCCCCTTGGACCGGTCGACCGGTGACCAACCTGGGAGTTGCCCAGGTTTGGTTACCCCCCCCCCCTTTTTGTCGCACGCCGAAGCGCGCGACTCCGTGTTCTTCCGACCTTCTTCCTTGACCTTCCCCCTCGCGTACTATGGCGATCTTGAGATCGTTCGGATCATCGTTGTCGCGCCGTCTTGTTTAGTTTTCAAATCATTTTTAAACCATGAATTGTGGAATTGTGTGCTACGATTTCTTTGTGTCCCATTCGCTACGGCGATGGGCTTTTATGAATATTGAACCACAATGGATTAATGGATTTTATATTGTCAATGGGAATCGAACCAATGTTTAAATCAGTTTTTAAATACAACCCCCTTTAAAATAAATTTTATTTCTAAAATCCGGTTCTGATACTATTGATTTATATACGATTCCTTATCCTATCGATCGGACGATAAATTTAGTTTATTCACCTTAATAAAACTGAGGACTATGACCCCTTATATGTTTATTTCGGCGAATAACTACCGGACTCATTCATTTGAACCTATGTGGTGATTTTCTCTGTTTGGAATAGAAATCAATTACGGGTTCGTAAATATTCGAGAATGGCATGTGGTTATGGGACATGTTGTCATTCCCTTATAATTACTAGCTCGGAGTGATTTCTATTCACCCGGATCGTTAATATCCGCCTCCCGACATAGTTGTTTGGTTCGCAATCGCCTAGTGGGACTTTACGATTAGGACATTCATCTATGGGACTTCGGTCCAACCCTTTTATGATTTTCTATGAACTATGTTTTCCACTACCGGGGTCACGACCCGGATTCTTGGGGAGCTCCGGCTCAAACAAATGGGTTAGCTACCTAGGGATCGTATCTCATCTTCTATGAACCTGCAGGCCCTTTTTATGATGTTTTCTATGATTTTCTATGATTAATATGATGCGATGCGCGTCAATTTGATTTATGTTTGGCATTTATTTGTCAATTCTTATTGTTATATGTTCTTTGCTTGTCATGGAATTAATTGAGATTTCATATATGTTGACATCACGCATTTCATAATATTTATGTTACATCTCTTCATATTGTCTCATGTTATGGATAAGAATGGTTTGACTGATCCGTTTATTGTTTATTTCTTAAATAATACTCGGGTCAGACCCAAGTGTTACAGTTGGTATCAGAGCCAATCTTCAGAACAATATAGAATTTTGTAGCAAGGATCATGTCTCGGACATCTTTTCGGAGTTTGAAGCTTAGAGTTAGATTGAGTCATGGTTGCTTATCTATCCTAGAATAGAGCTATGATCCTTAATTTTTGAGTGATGTTTTCCTTTTCTTTCTTTCTTAAAGAAGGGAAATGGCTGGACTTCCTCGTCGATATCCTGCTAGGGCAAATGTCAGGCCTAAAGCTCCACCTCCTGTAGCTCCACCGCCTATAGTTCCACCTCCTATGTTTGGAGCGGTCACAATGACCACTCAACAACTCCTTGATCTTATTGCAAATGCCTACGCGGCAGGCGCTCCCCCACCTCCTACGCATCCTAAATCTGGGTTTGCAACCTTATGCAGTGATTTCGCAAAGCTTGGTGGAAAGCCGTTTAAAGGCTCCGAAAGCGTAATCGAAGTCCAGAATTGGCTCAGAACATGTGAGCGCATCTTTACTCGCATGGATCACAATGATTTACATAGGGTGCAATTTATTTCTAGTGTGCTCGAAGAGCGAGCGTTGAACTGGTATGAATTGCTCACCATTGATACCCCCGAAGCGAACCTTACTTGGAACTTGCTTAAGGAAAGGTTCAAAACAAAATTCATACTGGACGGGGAGAGAATAGCGCTATCACGTCGCTTCCAAGACCTTGTTCAAGGCACCTCTACTGTGGCAGAGTATGCCGCCTCCTTTGACTCGTTATCCAAGTATGGACTCGAGCATATTAACACCCCGAAGAAGAAGAATTTGCGCTTTATTCATGGACTCAAGAAATTCCTTGAGGAGCCATTGACTCCTAAGTTATCTGAAACATTTGATGAGTTGGTTAATATCGCACTACAACTTGAAGTGGTCCAGAAACGCCCCAATGACGACGAAGCTGGGGGGTTCTCAAAACAAGGGAAACACTGGCAACAAGGGAGGACCCGGGAAGAATCCTTGGTTTCAACCCAATAAGAAGGCAAGGCAAGTGACTTCGGAGGCCGGAACCTCTAAATTCCGCAACGGCGAATGATACAATTGCGGAGAAAAGGGCCATATAGCCTCTGCTTGCACCAAGCCTCTTACTTCCGCTATTGCAAGAAACATGGCCATATGATAAACACATGTCCCACTCGTCCTCCTAATAAGAGTGGAAAGCTCAATGTCATACAAGCTCCTCCCAACACTACTTCGGGCCAAGGTACATTAAATTCTATTCTCGATGGCATAATTGATTTTTATGGACACCATACACGAGTTCTTTTTGATACGGGCGCATCTCATTCTTTTATTTCACAAGAACTTGTGCATGCTAATTCTTTGAACACTGTTTGTTTGATGACTTCTTTATCGGTTACTAACCCCATAGGGGGATCAACTACTCTTAGTTTGTTATGTCGCGACATTGAAATCATTTTGAGTGGTCACCCTTTCCTAGCGGACTTGCATGTTATGCGCTATTTGGGTTTTGGGGTTATTCTGGGAATGGATTGGCTTCTCCGTTATGAAGCCCACATATTATGTCCAGGGCGGACAATTTATCTTCGACACCCTCAATCCAAAGACCGGGTAGGACTGGTGCTTCCGAATCCAGACATGGGGGTTATGGCTTTGTTATTTGCTCCCAATTCTCGGGATGTGGATAACGATGATGAGGAGGATGTAATATCTCGAATTGCAGTTGTTCGAGAATTTCCTGATGTATTTGCGCCTGTGTTTGGTCTCCCTCCAAACTGGGCTATTGAATTCCGGATTAATATAATTCCCGGATCCCTCCCTATCACTCGTCCCGCGTATCGATTGTCTAACAAGGAAAATGAAGAAATGTGCAAGCAACTATCCGAATTAGAGAAGAAGCAGTTTATACGCTCAAGTTCCTCACCATGGGGAGCCTCAGCAATCTTTGTGAAAAAGTCGGATGGAACCCTTAGGCTTTGCGTGGATTACCGCAAGCTTAATGATCTCATCATCAAAAATAGATATCCTCTTCCGCGCATAGATGATCTTTTTGATCAACTTAGTGGTGCTAAAGTCTTCTCCCAATTGGATTTAGCTACCGGATTTCACCAATTGCGCATCGCGGAGGATAGCATTCCATTGACTTCCTTTCGAACCCGATTTGGTTCTTATGAATGGCTGGTAATGTCGTTTGGATTAACAAATGCCCCGGCTTATTTTGTTGATCTCAAGAACCGTGTTTTTAGGGATTTTCTTGATCGGTTCGTGCTTGTATTTATTGATGACATCCTCGTTTATTCTAAAACTGAGGAGGAACATGAGAACCACCTTCGTGTCATTTTGGAAACACTTAGAAACCACCAATTAAAAGCTAAATTTTCCAAGTGCAACTTTTGGCGATCAAGCATGAGATTTTTGGGGCATATTATTTCCGAATCCGGAATCTCCGTCGATCCATCTAAGATTGAATCCATTCAAGATTGGAAGAGACCAGAGAGTGTGACGGAGATTCGTAGCTTTCTTGGGTTGGCAGGTTATTACCGTCGGTTCATTAAAGATTTTTCTAAAATCGTCGTTCCACTCACTCATTTGACAAAGAAGGAAGTAAAATACACTTGGTCGGACAAGTGTGAGGTCGCATTTCAAAAGCTTAAAGAACTTCTTTCTAATGCTCCCATTCTTGTTATCCCCGAGGGAAATCAAGATCTTGTTGTTTATATCGACGCTAGCCACATTGGATTAGGAGCCGTTCTCATGCAACGAGAGCGTGTAATTGCCTATGCTTCTAGGCAATTAAAACTGGCCGAGACTCGCTATGCAACCCATGATTTAGAGCTCGCTGCGGTTGTTTTCGCTCTCTGAATTTGGCGCCATTATCTTTTAGGGGAGAAATTTGTGCTTTACACGGATCATAAGTTGCTCAAGTATTTATTTTCTCAAAAGGAACTCAATCTACGGCAACAGCGGTGGAAGGAGTTTCTTGCTTCTTATGATCTACATATTCTTTACACGCCCGGTAAAGGAAATTGCGTCGCCGATGCCCTTAGTCAAAAGCAACATGCGGTCTTTTCTATGATGTTATCGGAGTGGAAGGATCTTGAATTATTATCTTCGTGCGAGATCAGGAGTTGTTACTCCAACCCGGGTTCCACTCCCATAGTATGTAGCCTCATGGCTCATCCATCCCTTTTTGACCGCATCTATGAAGCACAAAAGCAAGATCCCGAATTGGTCTGCATCAGTCATGATCTTCGAAATGAATCTTATGTTGAAAGAAATGGTGATTATATCCTCGATTCAAGAGGAGCCGTTCGAAAGTTCGGACGGCTTATCATTCCAAATCAAGATGATTTGCGCAAAACTGTTTTGGAGGATTCTCATCATTCTAAATTTTCTATCCATCCTGGGAGTAGCAAAATGTATGCAGACATGAAGCGACTCTATTATTGGGAGGGTATGAAACGAGATGTTGCTAACTTTGTTAGTTGTTACACAACTTGCCAACTCGTGAAAGTCGAACATCAAAGACCCGGCGGGTTGTTGCAACCACTAGAAATTCCCGTATGGAAGTGGAAGAATGTTTCCATGGATTTTATCGACGGATTGCCCCGTTCTCATCAAGACCATGATAGTATATGTGTAATTGTGGATTGCCTCACCAAATCCGCACACTTTTTACCCGTTCGATCTAATCGCACCGCTCCACTTTTAGCTAAGCTTTATGTTAAAGAGATCGTTCGACTTCATGGAATCTCTCTTTCCATTGTAAGCGATCGTGATCCGTTGTTTACTAGCGGATTTTGGAGGAGTCTCCAAGGATCTTTGGAAACAAGGCTTGACCTTAGTACCGCCTATCATCCGTAAACCAATGGGCAAACGGAGCGGGTGAATCAAGTTCTTGAGGATCTCCTCCGCGCTTGCATTCTTGAGTTTGGAGGAAGTTGGGAAGACCACATTCCCCTTGTGGAATCCTCATACAATAATAGTTATCAATCAAGTATTGGCATGGCACCTTTTGAAGCCCTTTACGGAAGGCCATACCGATCTCCTTCTTGTTGGCTCGAAACTGGAGAGAAATTGATTATAGGCCCCGATCTTGTTCAGGATGCCACGGAGAAAGTTGAGCTTATACGTCACCGCATAAAAGAATCTCAAAGTCGGCAAAAGTCCTATGCCGATAGCAAGAAAAGAAAGTTAGAATTTTCCGTGAGGGACTTGGTTTTTATTCGTGTATCACCTATGAAGGGTGTTATGCGATTTAGCAAATCGGGGAAATTAGCGCCAAGGTTTATTGGTCCATTTCCCGTCATCGAGTGCGTTGGGGTTGTTTCATATCACGTGAAGCTACCGGATCGATTTTCTTCCATTCATAATGTGTTCCATGTTTCTCAACTCCGGAAGAAATTGGGGAAATCCCACAGTGCTATTGAGCCCTATGTTCTTGAAGAGATAGAAATTTCACCGAATCTTACCTACGAGCAACAACCCCTCCGAATTTTTTCCACGGAAGTAAAACGCCTTTGTAATAAAGAAATTCCCCTTGTTAAAGTCCAATGGTCCGCTAACCCAAAGGATTGCTCATGGGAAACTAAGGAGTCCATTGAGCATTCTCATCCGGACCTATTCTCATAAAGTGAGCTTTTCTTTACACGCAATTGTTGAGAATTTAAAAAAAAATTGGTTGTTACTCTTGTAATTTATTTTGAATAATTGCGAGGACACAATTTCTTTAAGGGGGGAAGTCCGTAACAACCCGTAAAATTCATAATAGTTTATTTAAGTGAATATTCGAATATCGAATCGATGTATCAGTTTTGTCCCCGAAAAGGTGAATTTTTGTAAACGATTGAATTATGGCTCGGGACCACCTTCATTGGTTCCGGAACGTCGTTTACAATCTCTTTGAGTATAAGCATCGATACATTTCGAATTCAGGAAAATTGGAGTTGTTTGGAGGGGCTAGAGTGCAAATTTGTGCACCCAAACCTATTTGGACAGCACAAATAGGCACCCAACCTCCTCATCTCTCATTTACTTCTTCATTTGCTTTCCCTCTTACTTCCTTAACTTAAGAGAATGGGAAAATTAAAATCCTAAGCCCTAGAATCTTAGAAAAGCCCAATCTTTGTTGTGTTCTTCATCTCCTAGCTTAGGTAAGTTGATCTTTATCTTCTCCATCACCCTCTCTATGCTACCTCAGAATTTCTATGTTCCTAATACATAGAATTATTGGGTTGATGTGTGTAGGTTGTGCTTTGTTGATTCTTGTGAGAAGATAGTACCTTTAGCTTGGGTTCCCTCTTGTTGATTGCTTCATTAACACTAAGGTGAGTTCTTCGTGAACTCACATCAATGCCACAAGCTTTAAGCTTGTACAAGTGTAATTGTAGGCTATTCATGATGTTCGTGTTTGCTTGAATTAGTTTGATTCATGGTTTATTCTTGAATGTATGATTGATTTCAAGTTTTGTTGAAATTAGGTTTGAAAATCTTCATGTGAATATAAGTTGAATCACACTCGTCTCCGGCTTGGATGGGAGTTGTACACGTACTACAAAGTACCGTCACAGAGCCGGAGGGGAGCGAGGAAAAAGGAATGGTCGAGACGGAGGATCGAAGCCCCCGTCCCTGGTGCCTGGGCTCACGCCCAGGCAAAACCGGTCGACTGGCCAAAGTGGGCCAATCGACAAGTCCGGGCTGTGCCTGGCCTATTGCCCAGGCACAAGCCGGTCGACTGGCCTTGGGAGGGCCGGTCGACCGTTTGAGTTTCTGTCTCAAACCGGTCGACCGGCCCCCCTGGACCAGTCGATCGATGACCAACCTCGGCGTTGCCCATGTTTGGTCACCCCCCTTTTTTGTCGTGCGCCGAAGCGCGCGACTCCGTGTTCTTCCGACCTTCTTCCTTGACCTTCCCCCTCGCGTACCATGGGGATCTTGAGATCGTTCGGATCGTCGTTGTCGCGCCGTCTTGTTTGGTTTTCACATCAATTTTAAACCATGAATTGTGGAATTGTGTGCTACGATTTCTTTGTGTCCCATTCGCTACGGCGATGGGCTTTTATGAATATTGAACCACAATGGATTAGTGGATTCTATATTGTCAATGGGAATCGAACCAATGTTTAAATCAGTTTTTAAATACAAACCCCTTTAAAATAAATTTTATTTCTAAAATCCGGTTCTGATACTATTGATTTATATACGATTCCTTATCCTATCGATCGGACGAGAAATTTAGTTTATTCACCTTAATAAAACTGAGGACTATGACCCCTTATATGTTTATTTCGGCGAATAACTACCAGACTCGTTCGTTTGAACCTATGTGGTGATTTTCTCAGTTTAGAATAGAAATCAATTATGGGTTCGTAAATATTCGAGAATGGCATGTGGTTATGGGACATGTTGCCATTCCCTTATAATTACTAGCTCGGAGTGATTTCTATTCACCCGGATAGTTAATATCCGCCTCCTGACATAGTTGTTTGGTTCGCAATCGCCTAGTGGGACTTTACGATTGGGACCTTCATCTATGAGACTTCGGTCCAACCCTTTTATGATTTTCTATGAACTATGTTTTCCTCTACCGAGGTCACGACCCGGATTCTTGGGGAGCTCTGGCTCAAACAAATGGGTTAGCTACCTAGGGATCGTATCTCATCTTCTATGAACCTGCAGGCCCTTTTTATGATGTTTTCTATGATTTTCTATGATTACTTTGATGCGATGCGCGTCAATTTGATTTATGTTTGGCATTTATTTGTCAATTATTATTGTTATATGTTCTTTGCTTGTCATGGGATTAATTGAGATTTCATATATGTTGACATCACGCATTTCATAATATTTATGAATCATCCTATTTATTCTTTTCATGTCATTTATGTTACATCTCTTCATATTGTCTCATGTTATGGATAAGAATGGTTTGACTGATCCGTTTATTGTTTATTTCTTAAATAATACTCGGGTCAGACCCAAGTGTTACACATGCTCTCTTACCTTTTACAGTGCAACCAGCTAAATTTCCGTAAGCTGGAAAATCATTGATTTTCCACATAAGAATAGCATGTAATCTAAATTCACTACAACTGTAAGAGTCGTACACTTTCACCCCTTTATCCCACATTTTTTTCAAATCTTCAATAAGTGGTTGCAAGTATACATCAGTGTCATTTCCCGGTTGTCGTGACTCAGGAATTAACAAAGATAACATCATATTATCTTTGTGCATACAAAGCCACGGAGGAAAGTTGTAAGCAATAAGAAACACTGGCCAACAACTATATCCACAATTCCAATCACCAAAAGGATTAAAGCCATTAGATGCAAAGCCAAGCCTTAAATTTCGTGGATCGGAAGCAAAAGAATGATACATTCCATCAATCGTAGCCCACTGAGTAGAATCCACTGGATGATGCAATTTACCATGTTCACTCTTATGACTGCTATGCCATCTTAGTTGTTCTGATGTTTCTGGGGATGCAAACATTCTATTCAGTCTTGGTATCAATGGGAAGTATCTCAAAACCTTCATAGGTATTTTGGTTTGCTTCCCATCTTTAGTGGTCTTGTTTTTTTTCCAGCGAGACTTACCACACTTAGGACAGAAATCACTATTTGCAAGCTCTTTTCTAAATAAACAACAATCATTTACACATGCATGTATCTGCTTATAGCCTAAACCAAATGACTTAAGCAACTTCTTTGTTGCATATGTAGAATCGGGAAGCATGTTTTCTTTAGGCAACATATCCTTTAGAAGTTTAAGAAGCTCTGCAAAAGCCGTGTCCGATATACCATTTCGCGCTTTGTGCTTGAAAAGAAGTACTGTAGCAGACAACTTTGTGTGGCTTGCACAACCGGGATACAAAGGAATTTCGGCATTCTCCATCATTTCCTTAATACCTTCCCCATGTCTTTCTTCAACATTGGCTTCTACCTCCTCATCATAGATTTGCACATTAACATACATTCTATAAGTGTCAGTCTCACTTTTATTTTGTGATGGTCGTTTTTCTCCATGAAAAATGCATATATCATAGGTTGGGTCCATTCCAAAACAAATCAAGTGTGACACAACCTCCCTTGATGTTTGCCACATTAGATTCCTACAATTACGACATGGGCATCTAATTTTTTCGGGATTCCCTTCACTCACAGCATGCCCATATACAAAATTTTCCACAGCTTGCCTATATTCGCTTGTCATTCTACAAAACAAAAAATGTATTAATACTCATTCTTAAACACTTATAGTGTGATGCTAGGGCACCTCATTTTCTTCTTTCTAATACCAAAATTTTATACTACATGCTTCCTAATACCAAACTCATTCATAAATACTTATATTTATTTATAATGGTATTAGGAAGTACATAAAATTTATTGTACTTATTATTTTTATTCATGGTATTAGTAAGAGGAAATGATGTGCCCTTAGCATCGTACTACTTATACCTATGGAAGTAACAGCCAAAATGGTGAAACCTTGGTAGATTGACCCGTGCTTTGTCCATCTTGGTAAAACAACACCTCTAATTTTCGGACCTACTGGAAAGAAGTATGCTCAACATTATTGTATAACTTGGTTATATGCAGCCATCTTGGTAGATTACCCCTCTTATGTAACAAATATTAACTTATATATTTGTTAGAATTTTATATCTCAAATGATCATATATGGTTCAACAGTTCATTAATGAATTGGTTAAACTTAGCAATGAAGTTGATAGTTTTATACATCCATATCCTTATTCTCTCTCTCTCTCTCTCTCTTTCATATCTCATTTCCAAATTTAATAACGGTTGTTTCCAAACTTATTAATGAATAGTTTCTTATTTACTGCTCTCATTATCATTCTAGCTCCTGTCAGTAGACCATAACTAACATAACTGGAAAGTGTACTCAACGTACATCACATACTAGAGATAACTCCATTGCAACCAACCCATTGATCATCCTATCTCCAATTAGATGACCAGCTCCAAGGGAACTAAACCAAAACTGCTCCTCCAGATTAGCATACAAACCAACACACTGCCTATCTAATATATTTATTATTTATTTTGTTTTCCAATTTTAACTTTTTATATATAAGCAGGAACTTGAGCCAGTATTAAACAAATAAAAAGTGTGATGGTAAAGTTGTTAAATTAGGCAATCAAAATACGATAATTCAGAGAAGATCCCAAAGCATTGCTGATCTTTTTAATTCAGAGAAGTTCCCAAAACATATGCTTAGCCTCATAACGAGTTAGGTACTTATATATCAATTATTCATGGGCAACAAGGATATACAATTAACAAGCATACTTATGCTACAGGTGTATTTATAACAAACATAGGGTGTGTGTGTGTGTGTGTGTGTGTGTGTGTGTGTATATATATATATATATATAAAACGTACAAGTACACTTAGCAAGAATATTTATCAAATAAGACATGAAATACAAGTAACAAATATACTTCCAGTTTAATTCATCAAGGATGCACATCAACAACATTGTTGTGGTCCAGGCCTGATATGTAGGGGACAAAACTAAGTACATACATGACTTCTGGTTTCTAAATACACAAGGTAACAAATGCTCAGTTTTTTTTCTTTTCAAGTTATACTAATATTTCTGAATGCCAATATATCAACCCATATATATATATATAGATAGATATAGATATATAACCCAACAAATGTAAAAATGTACTCATTAATATAGGTAGGATGTCAATATGGGCAAGACAGCAAACCACCGAACTTTAAAAGTTAGCAGGAAGGTTATGGGAAGGAATTTAATCAGGAGTTCCAGGACCAAACATGTTTACTCATTTCGTAAAACTACATTGGAAATAGTTTTATAAAATTCCTTTAAATACGCTATGCTTTATTTGGACAATACATGACAGGGCAGCCGGGTACATACTAAACTAACATGCCTACAAGTTTCTACCTAATATATAGTGTGACATATACTCAGTTTTCAACTAGACCCACAGAGGCAAACTATTGCAGCAATAATTATGTATAGCTAAAATCAAGTGTGTGTTTTCAGTTTTAGCCAAACAATATGGGTGTTTCATCTTTACAAATCAAGGCAGAATTTACATGGTGAAACAGTTTAGATAACGACTTTAGCAAGGCTAACAAAACTTATCAAGATGACCACAAGGGACAATGCATGTTAATTTAACAACAATGTAGTTGTATGAATCTCAATGTAGACCAAATGCAAAAATATATAAGCATTCCCAATACAGAAGCATACATATATATCAAATATATATATTTCATATAATACCCCGTCTTAACAGCATATACATATATGAACCTGGTTTAAGGTCTCCCCAATTACATATATATATGTATATGTATAAGTGTATATTTAATAAATGATCAACCAGTATTAACCCATGCTTTTTGTGGTTGAAATTAATCCTGACTGTATACAAAAATAATGCTAATATAATGTATATATATTCTAGCCTATAAAGTCAGTACCGCAGTACAAAGTATGAAAATGCAAGCGAACAAACTTTGGTCATTCTAACATACTGGTTTATGGAAAATACTCTAGCACCACAGAGTCGTACAAGGCATGCAGGTTTACTTTAGTGATTATTTTTTGAATGTGACATAGCATTTCAAATAAATAACATCCTGGAGAGAGGCAATCTATTTTTGTAGTTAGCTATATTCATTTATGCAGCTATGCACCTCGAGTCCTGCTGTGCATGTTAGTGATTAAGTTTCAGTACAATTAATTTTTACATCTTACATTAAAATCTGAAATTTATAATAGATATTCCAAGGATAGAGTCAACAACTAATTCATCTCTATGACTTCCTCAGCTTTCCTTATCATAAATATAAATAAAATAATTGATAATACAACATACCCTATAAACTTACATCAGTTTCTTGGTCATTATTAAGGTTTGTCATCAGATTATGTACAAAGTTCAACCTAAAAGGAGCATGGTTACAATCAATATGACATAGTAGCATGAGCCAAAAAGTTGGTCAAGCTTTGCATGTGTAAGGGATTGGATATATGGGAAATACTGACGGGGAGCATTCTCATGGTTATCAGCGAGAGGAAAACAGTAAAATTACAGTAAAATTACACAAATGCAATAGCGGAGGGAAACAATAAAATTACAATCACATAAAATTGAAACAACAAATAAAAATTTACCAGCGAGAGAACGCAGGCAAGATACGTCGGCGATCGAGCAGTGAACGACGGAAATAGAGAGCAGCGGCGATCGAGTAGTGGCGATGTGAACTGGAGGAGATCACTACGCTGGCCTGATTATCAAAAGGGGAATTAGGGTTTGCGATGGAATACGATGGAAAAGGAAATGTACTGTGAACCGACGGAAAAGGAAATGTACTGTGAACCGATGGAGAAGGAAATGTTGTGAACGGATGGAAAAGGAATACGATGGAATACGGTCGAAATGTTGTGAACCAATGTTAAAAGGCACAATGTTTCATCCACAGTGGGAAAATTAATTGAACCGATGGAAATTTTGTAAAGTGTCAGGGGTGAGAAATCAGTTTGGAGCTGAGTTATGTTCCAGTATTCTCAAAAAACGTTTTCAGCATTATGCTTTGAATTGTGCCACATTTTAAATTAATAATTATTATTTATTCTTAGTTATTAATTATTATATATTTGTATTTAATTTTTATTGTTTATTAAAATCTTATTTATTAATTATTATAAATGTTATATTTATTATTAATATTTTTATGAATTATTATATAATTTAATTGCCAAATATTAAATATTACTTTGTAATTAAAATTCCCAAAAGCCGGTAGATTAAAAGGAAATGCCAGGGACTACTTACAACATTAAGTTTACATGCAAATAAAAAAAATCTATCAAAAGCGCACAAACGTCTATAACACGGTTGTTAACTGCTGAACAAACAAATTTGCCAAAATTATATTTATTAAAACTGCTGAAATAGCAAATATTACTTATTAATTATAGTTATTAATTAATTAACTTTTACTTATTTTCTACTTAGTTAATTATAATAAAGAGTAATACTTATTAAAAGCTTATGTTACTATTAATTAATAAAGTAGCTAGTTAACATACATTAACTATTAAAAATAATTACTACTTATTAACTATTGATTATTTAATAATAATTGACAAATATTATTGATTCCCAAGTTTATTATTAATTATTATGATTAAATATCAATATAATTAGTTATTAAATATATATATTATAAACATGAAGTTTGCACTAGGCATCTCTATTACAACCAATAAAATGAAAAGTTGTGATATATATGTTTATTACAACAGTGATTATTTCACAGTTATAAAAAAACATTTATTACAACAGTGCGTTTTGCACAGTTGTAAAAAAGCATTTATTGCAACTGTGCTTTACGCACCATTGTAAAATTAAAGTTGTAATATGGTGTTTTTGTTGTAGTGTTGATAAATGTATACTGCCATATATAGGAGAAACACATTCCTTAAACTTTTTTGATTTTTATCCACTAGAACCTTTTGTTCTGACCTCCCTCCTCTTAATAAATAAACAGGTTAGTAAGTGGGAAACGCTCGGTTGATGCAGTATGGGAGCCTGACGAAGAAGGACCCTTAGTTATTACCATTATTATCATGATTTTTGTTTATTGGGATATTAATATTATCATCGATGTACCTTTATTGATAGTTGAAACTTTTATGTAATCAACATTTACTGGTTTTAATTAATGGTACATCTACTTCTAGTTATTATATTTTACCCTTTCCGCTGTGAGAATCTGATGTCGTTATTAGTTTTTCTCTGTGAATGTAATCCTTATAGGAAGCAACAACCCATTTGGAATGGCTCTAAGTTCTGGTGGGTCATTTCTAGGTCGGAATTTAGGCCTATTCCGGGCAGGTTGTTGCATCTGGTATCAAAGCCTACGTTAATCAGTTTCGGTATGTATGAGAGACAGACTTATTATTTGATATTTTTTCAAATTATATAAATATACATATATATATATATTATACCCCATAAGCATACACAACTACACCAAGCAATTTCTATTTTTCTTCCTTTTGCTTTTGGCTTAAACATTATCTTAGGAGTTTCCACTAGGGAATTTTCCTTTTTCAAATAGTAGAAATGGTTGAAAATCAGCCCGAGGAAGGGAATCAGGCAAGGCTTTGGTATTTGCCTAAGTGGTTCTAGTTGTACCTTGGGACTTTGGATCATATTCCCATCGCTCCCCCAGCTCTAGCGAAACCAGCAGCTCAACCCCTTGAAGCAGCTCTCTACTTTCGTCATCTCTGTAAGGATTTTGTGAACTTAGTAGGAAAACCATTTGTTGGAATGGAAGGCTTTCTAGAAGCTAAGGCGTGCCTATCTGAGTGTGAACGTATCTTCGAACTTACAGGATGGGAGGACCCTTTGAAACGTAGGATAATTGCTTGGCATCTTAAGGGAGAAACACTAGAATGGCAGATTATGGTTTCCAGAGAAAACATGGGAAAAGTGCTTTCATGGGATGAGTTTAAGACCTGTTTCGAAATGAAGTTCTTACCCAATGCGAAGATGAGCCTACAGATGGAGAGATTTATCCAGCTTAAACAAGGAGAGTTCAGTTTAAAGGAAGTGCATTGCAAAGTTTATTGAGTTGTCTAAGTTTAGTAGATGATTGGTAGATAAACTGATGAATAAGGGGTTAAGATTTCTAAAAGTACTTAATTCCCCGTTGAGAGAGACGTTGTTAGATCAAGTAACCTTTGGATCTAATTTTGAGTCATTGGTAAAGACTAATATCCTATGCACCGCTGAGGAGAAGAAGGAAAATAAGGGTGAGAAACGTGAAAGTGATTTTGTACATGGAAAGAATAAGAAGAGGAATATCTGGTTTAATAAAAATAAGAATGGGAAGTTTAAGAGAGAGGATAAAGTATGCTCAAGATGTCATAGGAAGGGCCACGAGGCCAAGGATTGTAGGGTGAACCCTAGGGAAGTTTGATTTTAAAAGAAAATGCTTCAATTGTCATGAGGAAGGACACTTAGCAAGGAACCGCCCTCAAATAGAAGGGAGTAGAGACTAGTCAGAATTATTCTTTAGAGATAACACTACTTCAGAGTCAACCCTAAAGAGACTAAGGACATCCAGCTTTGGAAGGTATAACCTCACTTTTAGGAACTTTGGTGTGTACCTTACTTGATTCGGAAGCAACCCGTTCCTTCATCGCTAGGAGTATCATTGATTTCTTAATTCTTCCTATATCCTGTGCTAGCAGTCCGATAGAGGTGTCCAACCCTATCGGAGGAGCTAAGCAACTTTCGCTAATTTGTAAAGACCTAATACTAGATACCGACAGTGTTGATTTCTTATGTAATGCGTATGTATTAGATTTCGAAGGGTATGGTCTAATATTAGGGATGGATATTATGGAGCCATCCTTGGTTGCGTAGGGATAGTTATTTGCTTGAGAATCCATGGATGTCGTAGCTTAGAGATCCCTTATAGGGCTAGGAATAGATATTCGACCTTATTGATTTCTTTATCATTTGATTCAGGAGGACCATCTTCACTTCCGGCTGTGTATGAGTTTCCAGACATCTTTTAGGAAGTCATGGGACTTCTACCCCATAGAGAAATCTTGTTTAGGGTAGACCTCGAGAAGGATGTGAGGTCAGTAGCATTGTCGTTGAGGCATATGGCACCTTGGTACAGAGAGAATCAAACAAACAAATTTCTGAGTTATTGAAAAAGAATTCATCTTATAGAGTACTTCAAAGTGGGGAGCACCGGTAGTATTTTCCAACCAAGTCGATGTATCATTAAGATTGTGTGTTGATTATAGGGAACTCAACAAGCTATCTAAAAAGAAGAGGTACCCCCTACCTAGGAAAAGCGACCTATTTGACCATTTGGGAGGTTCCCAAGTCTTTTCTCAGCTATATCAAGCTATTGGATTTCATCAATTTAGAATTTCAGAGGAAAGTAAACCTAAGACAACATTTAGGACACTTGATGGATTATTTGAATGGGAAGTAATGCCTTTTGGTGTGATGAATACCCCTGCTTTCTTTGTATATCTTATGACTATATATTTACGGACATTCCCAACATGATAGTTGTGGTATTCGTAAATGACATCCCCGTATTTTCCAAAGACTTTAAGGAGCATGAGGATTATTTAAGGAAGGTCCTTATAATTTTAAAGGAAAATCAACTTAAGGCTAAGTTTTCGAAATGTCACTTTTGGAGAAAGAAAATCAAATTTCTTTTATACATAGTTTTAAGGAAAGGATTGGTACCAGACCCCGTGAAGGTATGAGCCATTCATGAGTGGAGGATACCCCAAAATGCATCAGAGTGAGAAGTGTAGTAGTGTTTTTGAAAGGTTAAAGGAATCTCTTACGAGTGCACCAATCCTTATTATTCCTGATGGTACGAAGATGTTCACGATTTACATCGACGCATGTGAAACAGGGTTAGGAGCGGTACTCATGCAAGAGGCTAGAGTAGTTGCCTACGCAAGTTGACAACTTAAAAACCATGAGAAGAGGTACCTTGTGCATGACTTGGAACTTGCAGTTGTGGTATTTGCCTTAAAGTTACGGAGACACTACCTTTTAGGAGAGAAGTTTGAGCTCTTTAATGACCATAAGTCTCTTAAGTACTTTTTTTCTCAGCGTGATTTGAATCTTAGGCAGCAATGGTGGGTGGAGTACATAGCAAAGTTCGATTTTGCTATTTAGTATACCCCATGGAAGGTTAATGTCGTTGTCGGTGCTTTAAGTTGGAGGCATACCTTAAATGTGATTACTAAGTGGAAGTAGTTGGAGTTTCTTTCTGGCTTTAATCTTCAGCTGTCGTTCGAAACATCTCATGGATTTCTTGGAACTTTGGTAGTAAGACCAGCCTTAGTGGATATGATCAAGCACGAGCAAGGATTTAATGATAAGTTGAGGATACTGAGGGAGAGGAGTGCTAAAGGGGAGAGTTTTTCTCATTATGATAAGTATTCTATTGACAATAGTGGAAGTTTGAGAAGGGATGATCGACTTTGTGTCCCTAAGAACGGAATTCTTAAGGAGAAGGTTCTAGAGGAGTGTCATTGGTCGAGGATGACCATACACCCCGGAGGAGATTAAATATTTAGAGATATGAGAAGGAGTTTTTATTGGAAACATATAAAGAAGGATGTTTCAAAGTTTGTAGCTATATGGTCGACTTGTCAAAAGGTTAAGGCAGAGCAAGGTAGGCCCAGAGGGTTGTTGTTTCCTTTGTAGGTTCCCACTTGGAAATAGGAACATATTTCGATGGATTTCATATAGGGCTTCCGAGGAGTCAGAAAGGGAATGAAACCATTTGGGTCATTGTGGATCATTTAACAAAGAGTGCCCATTTAATTGTAACGACCCGCATTCTACGCATCATAGGATCGTAAAATATTTATTTCTTTCACATATGAAGTCGTATGGTCATGTAACTTTGGGAGACGACTATTGGGGTCATTTCCCATGTTCATGATTTTTCCCGATTTTTAAATGACCATTTTACCCCTAGTTGGTACTGTTTTGGCCATAACTTTTGACTGGAAAGGAATTTTGATCTAAAACCACTTCCATTGGCTCCGGATGATGGTTTACAATTCATTAGAGTGGTCACATTAGCCAAACGGACTCACCGTTTGGGAGATATGGCTGAAACAAGTTTCAGATAGTGAAAAACAGCTTAATTGGGCTTAACCGGGTAATTAGCAGCTAGGCCCAAAGGGGATTTCGGGATTGGAGATGTATAGGGGCTGATTAGGGTTAGAAAACATTCCTTTCAGCCGCCACATTCATTCTTTAACCCTAACAATGGCCGCCAACATCTAGAAACATCCCCAAATCACTTTCTAATCAAGTTTTGGCTTAATCTACATCAAATTAAGGAGGGAAAACACGAAAGCAAGGTTAGAGCTGCTGTTAGACATCAGTATTCACCCAAATCAGCGAGGTTTCAGTTCTGAGAATTTTGTTTGTGGCCAAGGTGAGTGATTAGCATTGTTTTGACACTAATTACGGTTAATTAAGGGTAATTAGTGAAGATTAGCGAATTTACACACTAATAAATTCTGGAAAAATATCTATAAATTCGAAAATAATATTTTATGCCTCTGGTAGAAATTTGGTTTAATTTGGTTAAGTTTTGTTAATCTTATCACTAGTTTCACTTAAACATGCTTAAGGGAAAATATGGGGTTTTGGGTATATTTGATCCATTTTGACATGTAAATTCATTATTTTGGTGTTTGTGGTTAGTTTGCTATGCTGCTATGACTGTTTGGAATGATTTGTGGTTGATTAGAATAGTTAGATTGATCGAAAACGTCATCGAATGGCGTAAACAAGTTGCTGGAAAAAGTTGCAGAAAGTTGTGCAGGGTTTCGGATCGGATCGGATATGGGGCTCGGATTGGATAAGTGGACGGGCAAGGACATCCGGATCGGATTGAAACTTAACACATGAGAGGCTTGGCAAAAAGGAAGGCCATGTTGGTTAAGCTGGGGATCGGATCGACTTAAGGACGAAGGGCTCGGATCGGATCGACTCAAGGATGAAGAGCTCGAACTGGAGTAAGGCGAAGGGATCAGATCGGAGTAAATGAAGAACGAGGGAGCTGATCGGAGCGGGAGCACGAACTGAATGGGAGATGGCAACCCGACCCGACCCGAAGTGGGACACCCGACCCGAACCGATGCAACGTTGTGAACCCGAACCGAACCGCGCAGGGGAAGACTACGAACCGAACCAATTCAAAGTAGAGGACCCGACCCGAACCGATGGCTAGAAGGGGAAACCGACCCGACCCGGTATTGACCAATAACCCGAGATGCAAAGGTAGTCCAATATGGGAAGTTAGAGCTCAGGATCTAGTTGGGAACCAATGAGTTCGCTTCATGAATGGGCTTTGCTGCGGGACGTGTGCCAAGGGGCTATCGATATCTATGACTTTGGATCACTATGTATGGGAGGTACGTGAACGGATTCAGGGCCACAATGGCCTAGGTACGACTAAAGGGCTATAAACCAATGAAGTGGGGTCATTTGTAAAGATCTGGTCATGACTCCATGTGGTAAGCTTGGTAGTAGCAGTAGTTGTACAAGTTGAACACCGTCACTACTTCGATGGGTCTAGTGATTGACAGTGGTGGACATCGAACGCTTTACGCACTGAGTGAGAGATGTGAGGATGGTTGCTATGGTTGATTTGTTTGCCATCATTATGACATGCACACCCCACCCCCGTATTCTTTACACTATTTATTATGGCACCTTGGAGTACTGTACGGTATGTGGTACTAACTCTTTAGTTGTAGGTCCAGGTTCAGGTATGGTTTAGTATACCTGTTATTGTTCTGTTTAGATGCTTATCGCTCATACCAGGCTTTATGTCCGACCCAGAGTTTTATGTCTCTTCTTATTACTCTGGGTGCTCACACGAGCAGACTAGAGATAGGTTAGCTGGTGATGCACGGGAAGATGATCCGGAGACGAGCAGGAGGCTTCCACGTAATATATATATATAGTATTCTCCCTGTGTGGTTGAATATCACTGCTTGGGCATTAGTTGTGCATCTTCTACTTTAAGCTTTCTTTTTTTTTAGAGACAGTAAATTTGGAAAGTTGTAATAAGTTGTACTTGGATTTCCGCTGCTCTGATGTTGATGTTGATTTTAGTTATCAGCTTATGCACTGTCTCACCTGTTTTATGTCAAGTATGTTATTATTATTATATTTTACTCCATGCGCTGTGAGACATTCTACAGGTTCCTTGTTAGTTAATTCCCTTCTTTCCTTTCTTTGACGACCGTTCCGTGCTATTCGGGCATGTGTACAGCGCACTTTAGGAGGAAATGCAGGCTGGTGCGGGGCGGGCCGTCACATTAATCCTAGTTCAGAAGAGTATGACTGAAACTTCGTTAGTCCAGTTATACGTCAAGAAGGTAATTCTATAGCATGGAGTCCCGACGAGTATAGTTAGTGGTAGAGACCCATTGTTTACGAGTGAATTTCGAAGAAGCCTACAAGTAGCCTTGGGGACGATGCTTAACTTGAACACAACTTATCACCCGCACACCGACAGACAAACGGGGAGAGTCAATAGATTTCTTGAAGATCTACTTAGATCTTGCATCATCATTGATAGAAGGAGGAAGGGACTCGAGTTTGACGTTGATGATTAAGTATTTGTTAAAGTTTCTCCTCTTAGGAAAGATATCCAATTTGGAAAGACTAAGAAATTAGCTCCCAGATTCATTAGGACATTCAAGATCATTGATAGAATCGGGAAACCAGTTCATTGTGTCGATGTTCCTGAGCGCTTATCAGGGATCCATAATGTTTTCCATGTTTGTCACCTTAGGAAGTGCCTTTACGATTACGCCGTCAGACTTGATCTTGATCAGATTGGGGACTAAGGGAACTTTGAGTTAGAGCCTAGGATGTCTCGTTCCACCATAAGGATTGTGGAGCACGGAATCAAAAGACTCCAAAATAAATCCATCAACCTAATCAGAGTACAATGAGGAGATAAACCTGCGGAAAGCACATGGGAAACGAATGAAAAGATGAGGCAAACTCGTCCAAAGCTTTTCATGGGTAAATTTTTTCTCTAAATTTTCCTTTATGGTTGCATTGTGTTTGCTAGATTAAAAGGTAAAATATGGTTGCAACACAGATGCACCGAACGCTCATGTAGAAATCAAACATATTAGGGTGTTTTGCATACATTCTTCATCACACATTACACTTCCACGTTAGGACTGAGCTCACTTTTGCAAGTCTGTAGTGCATAATCACATTCAATAATGTATGTTTTATGGATGTTTTATAAATAACATGGATGCATAACATGTTTGTTAGAGTGAGTTGTGTTTTTCTCCTCTTCGAGAAGATTTCAGGACGAAATCTCTTTTAAGGGGGAGACATAGATAATTTAATAATAAATTAATAAAATATTAAATGGTTGAAAATAAGAACTTTTGACTATTAGGAATTTAGACATGAAAATATTAAATTTTATTCATGGCGAGATTCTGATACGTTTTCTTATTTAATTTGCCAAAATCGGAGTCCGTATAAAGAAGTTATTAATAAAACAAGTAACATGATACTTGTATACACATGAGGTTTGAATTTCAAACTAAATAAATATAAATCTGGGAAAAATATACATTGGATGGCATAATAGAATATTGCTTAAATATTTGAAATTTTGTGTAGATATATATACAAGACGGTACAAGAATAAATAATAAACGCAAGAATTAATTGTAATTAATATAAATCGTAACGTTAAAACAACACAAATCTCCTAATATCGTCCCCAGGAGGGGTCGACCGGCCGGTCGACCGCCCTTCTGTGAAGGTGGTCGATCGTGTAACACCTCACACTATAATACACTATAACCATAATAAATATTCAGAATTAACTAAAATCGGCATTACCCTTAAGTTCGTCTCCGAATTCTGGTTGAGGTAGACCCCAATTTTGCGCAAAACAGACAACGTATGAAAAAGTTATAGGCTCTAGAAGTTTTTATACATATAAGGAGCTTGTGTGTAAACTTAAATCAAATAAGATTGCAGAGAAATAAAAAACGAGACGACTGGGGGTAGGCGGGAAAAAGATCCGTTTTGGCTCGACCCCAACTGGCCTGGGTCGACCCAATAAGGGTCGGGTCGACCCTAGGGTCGACCCATGGGTAGGTGGGTCGACCCATACGTGATTTGGCCGAATTCTGAAGCCTGAATTTGGATTGTTTTGTGTCTATATTCATGTTGACTCAACATGACTTGTACGGTTTAGATTTAAAACCTAGATTTATGGGTTGATGTTGGCTCTGTAACTCTATGAATAGATGACTTCCCTCGTTCACAATTCACACCAATTCTTCATATCTTCTTCTACCACTGTAAAAATATGAATAAAATAAACATATAATGGGGGAATGATGTTGAAATTCGGATCAATTAGAGGCAACGTCAAGACTTGTATACATACAATTTGGATTGGATTTGGACTTTCTTCGGCATAGTGTCTTAATTATCTTCACCAAGACTCACTGTGAGTTACAGTTATTTACAGATCTAATTTCTTTGGCCTTGAACATGACAGTTAAATAAAACTAGTTAGGATTTACAGTAAAGTAAATATACCGGTTTCACTAGTATCGCCTATGCCATTATAATCCATTATTGATATGCATGTGATGTTGTTCATTTAACCTGGTATACATATGCATGTGATGTTGTTAATTGAACATGTTATGCATATGCCTGTGATGTTGTTAATTGAACCTGTTATACATATGCATGTGATGTTGTAATTGAACAAGTTATACATACGCCTGTAATGTTGGAAATATTAACAGGTTATATGTATCTATATTCCTTTTCCCATTTTCTATGTTTATTTCCAATCTTGACTATATACATACGTGATTTGATTCTATTCCTCTCCCTTTTGTTTTCCATTTTATTTTACACTAAGCCTAGTCCTTTGGTAGCCTAGGCTATACCCGATTAGAATGGGCGTACATTTGTGGCAAAGATGAATAATATAAAGAGGGACCTAGGCATGTTATTTACTTGGACTGATTAGCCATAATTTGGGGAAAAGGAAAAATATACATGTTTAGACTTGCTGTAGATACTTGCTTTAAATGGACATTATGAATAAACCTGTAACTTGGGGATGTAGTTGATAAATAATATGCATATGGAATAGACATGTTAACCTTGACTTAAACGAACATTAAATAAATGTCATGTTAAGAATTGGGTTGTATACACATAATGACATTACAACCATGCTTATTAATAAATCTGAACCTGCTAGGTTAAACATAAATACTAATAAGAAAAAAGGTCCACCGTCTGCTGTTGTATCGGGTTTTGAGGGCTCTTAAGTCCTAGATAATAAGGGGCACAAGCCTAGGGGGTATGGCTTGTGTCAATCTGTTGTTTGGAACCGATATCAGTTAGTATCCTTGTAAGTATCTTATTAATGGCGGTCCTGCACTAGGTAGGGGCCAGGGAATGCTTTACTGGACCGAATAATATGAGGTTCACATGGGGTTGGTTACGGGCGCATTCTAGCGGAGTCATGAGCGTCATGGATCCGACTAGGGAAGATAAGACGCTATAATACCAGTAAATAGGTCTTTTTTTATATATTTGTTGGGTTAGGGAGTGATACACCCTACTATCGAGGCTGACACAGAATATCTATGTAGTAGGGAGCCAGTCGTATGGGTAGTAATTTAGGGTACACCTAATCCTGTTGTTATGTAATTAGGTTAACCCCTAATTCTGTTATGTATTAGGGTACACCTAAACCTGCTGTTTACTTCGCTGTAAATCATGTTGATATGTAGTCTTGTTGAACTTGTTATACTGGTATTGGTGCAGACATATATGTTCAGACATTACCTATTTTTGGGATAAATGTGAAGCATTACTTGATCATAGTTTATTCTTGTCCATCATACTGTTCTGTTTAGTTTATATGTGATGACACTATACCTTTCTTATGCAGTCTTATTTACCTATCTTAGCACTCCTATTTTATGCATATTTATAGGTCAATGGAACTCACCGGACTTTATGTCTGACCCTTTTTCTTTCGCTTCTTTCTTCCTTTCCCCCCTCCGGTCCTCAGAGTGGCAACGCTCAACAATGACTAGGATTTCTCTTCATCTTGGACTTGACTTGGACTTCTTGAGATGTATCATTTTGACTTGCTTTCTACTTTAGTATGGCATATGGCACGGGATATGATTTTATGTGCTTTGGTATTTTATTTTATGAGATGACTTGAAAGACAGATTTGAGACAGTTTGCTAGTTTTAACTGGCTTTGATGTATTTCTAAGACTATGCTTTGTTTCTATTATAATAATGTTTAAAAAAATTCCGCTTTCTTTTATCTGTCTTGTATATTCTCTGTAATGGTTGCCTTTTGCGCTTCACGGAACTTTATGCATTCTTTTATGAGTGACATTAACGAACGTGGGGTGTCACATTTGGTATCAGAGCTGAGGGTTACAAGATCAGAGAAAAAGTTTTCAAAAAGTAAAGTATTTTTCTGTTTTTGAAAGACATATCCCCGCAAGCCATAGTCAAAATTCTCTCGATCTCTTGTTGAATCCTTTTTCTTTTCTTTTCAGCACGTCTGGGAACCCAATCTTCTTGAGGGTGTTCAGATGCCGGTGTGGTTCCGTAGATATCTTGAGTCTATAACACCCGCCGAAGGTCAAGGAGATGCCCCTCCGCCAACTGCAACCGTTGTTCCTCTACCTCCAAGAGTAGATAACTTCTCTAAGATATGCAAAGACTTATGCGCTATGGGAGGAAAACCATTCCGTGGAACTGAAAGCTTTGTTGAAGCACGAAATTGGCTACGAGAGAAAGAACACTTGTTTGGACTTTTTGAAGTTGATGACCGAAGGAAAATACAATTGGCTACGTGGCAACTTAAGGATGAGGCTTCTTACTAGTGGGAAGTAACACAAGCTGGATACAACCGGCGGTGACTTAGGATGACTTCAGGCAAAGGTTTGAGGTGAAATTCTTATCTCAGGCAAAGGAGGGACTGCAAATGGAAAGGGTCTTGGCTTTAAAATAAGGGGACATGCCGATTAAGGAATATGTGAATAAGTTTAATCAATTAGCGAGGTTTGGACTAGAGTTGGTGAATATGCCCCACAAGAAGGTACTTAGATTTGCGAGAGGGTTAAATGAACCTCTCCAAGGACTTTCTTTGTCTCACATAGCGATGGGGTTAACTTCTGAAAGGCTAGTTGATATGGCACTTATGCAAGAGGAAGGCAAGGAAGAAAAGAAAGAGACTAAGACTGAGGAGACTAAAGCTTTGGGCGAAAAGCAGAAATTGTGGCCCAAGAAAGGAAAGCAACAAAAGCAAGGTGGAAAGCCCAACACGGCTCAAATAAAAAAGGATGTAAAGTGTCATGGTTGTGGTGTTATGGGTCACTTTGTAAAAGACTGCAGAAAGACTAAGGGAGATTGCTTTAATTGTGGACAGATGTGACACTTCACCAAGAAATGCCTTAACAAGAAAGGGTAAGGGGCAGGAACTTCTGGACAAGTGCATTCTTTGGAAGCAAGTAGACCTGATCGAGGTAGGAAATTCATGGTTGAAGGTTTGATTTCCCTTTTTGACTATCGTGTTCAAACCATGTTTGATTCTAGTGCTTCACACTCATTTATATCCAGTTCTTTAATAGATAGTATGCACCTAAATACTAGTATAGTCTCTGAACCTGTAATAGTCTCAAACCCCATAGGAGGATCGGCTCATTTATTCATGATGTGTAGGGGTTTGAGGATTTCTATCTTGGGGGTCGACTTTGAATGCGACGTATATGTACTGGCTTTATGGGCTATGGTTTGATTCTAGGCATGGATGGGCTAGACATTTTATGGTGCCATCCTTGATTGCGAAAAGAGCGTGGTTAGACTTCTTTCTTGTCATGGTAGGACTCTCGAAATTTCCTGCGATCCATTGGGATCAGTGATGCTCAGTTTTCGAGAATCACTAGGTACTTCTGTTGATGACTTGCGATCGGGGCCCATAGTTAGAGACTACCTGAATGTGTTTGAGGGGGCTAAGGGACAACCTCCAAAGCGCGAGATAGACTTCCAAATTTATTTGGTAGAGAACGCGAAGCCAGTTTCTCTACTAACATGGCTTCAAGGGAAAGGAAGGAGATAAGCAAGCAAATAGCGGAGTTATTCGAGTAACGTTTTATTAGGCGAAGCATTTCAGATCGTCTTTGCAACTAAGGCAGACAACTCACTTCATCTATATGTGGATTATAGAGAGCTGAATAAGCTTACTAAGAAGAACAGACACCCGCTACCCAGAATTGACGACCTGTTTGATCAGCTAGTTGGCGCGTCAATATTCTCGCAGATGGATCTGGCCACGGGGTTTCATCAATTGAGAGTAGCATAGGACAACATTGATAAGACTGCATTCATAACTCCAGATGGCTTCTTCAAATGGTCAGTTATGCCTTTTGGGCTAACCAATGCACCCGCCTATTTTGTGGACTTGATGAGTAGGGTGTTTAGGGAGTTCCTGAACAAGTTTGTGGTGGTCTTTGTGGATGACATCCTGGTCTTCTCAAAGAACAAGGAGGAGCATGCCCAACACTTAGGGGTGATGCTATACACCCTCAGGTCACATCAGCTCAAGTCGAATGTGATAACCCTGTATTTTTGAACATTTATGATTTCATAATTTTATATGATAGTTTCTTTGTACAAAATGGAATATGGTTATATGTACATTATTGAACACAATTGAAAATCAGTATAAAATGTTGTATATAACGGTGTTGTATACACAATTATATGATTTTAGTTTGATGATAACAACCAAATATATTTTATAAATGTGTTTGTTACTGTACTGTTCTATATTTACATCACATACAGGAATGTAATATTTATATTTAAATAAAATACATCTGTACAGAAATTCAAATATTTACTGTATTTTATTTAAAATATAAATATTATATTTCTAACATTCAAACAGTACATCTATTTTAACTCCACTATTTAATCTCTTCACATATTTGTACATATAAATAAACAGAATAGAATAGACAAGTCTGTTTGACAACAATGAAATGATATTTTATTTCAAACAGATTTTGTTTATTCCAAATAATCAGTACAATCACTTTTTCATATACATTAGCTCCTCACTATATCACTCAACACTCATTCGATTATATATTCAGTTATACATTCACAGACTCAAATACAGACACTTTCACTGTTACACACACTGGTCTTGTTTTCTGCCTTCTGTCTTTTATCTTCTGTCTTCACAGCATTCTTCAGTCAGTCCAATAATCATCACCTGTCACATGAAACAGAAACACACAGTACACTGCAATAGAAATAATACTGAACACATGCGAATATAATTTTTATTTTTAATTTTTTTTTATTTGCCTCAGTTTTCTGGTGTGTTTCTCATCATTTTTCATGACTTGATCTGATTCATCTGTGTCTAGACAGACAGTTTGTATATGTACAGGGACAGGAAAATTTTCTGATCGACTGCATATACACACGTGTATAGATATACACGTGTGCACTGCCTCGCCGATCAGTGTGCAACTGGGGAGTAGCCACGTGGACCTTCTCGACTCAGTACACATGAAGTCAAAGTCAACACAAGTCAATACAAAAGCAGTTTCAATGTGGTTAAGCAAACATGAATGATCAATGTCAAGTGCAAGTTCAATGTAAAGCCAAATGGTACAAGACAGGGTAACATAAGTGGTCGAGTAGTCATGCAGCAATGAAAGTGTACACAGTAAGGTGACAAACATGGAAAAATGGTCAGGACCAACCAACAATGAAGAAACAGCTCAAACAAGTGATAAAGAGAGTAAGCAAACACAACAGCATGGTGAATGCAACAACAAAGCAAAGAGATAAGTGCCAAATACATGAAGAAAGAGTGGTCGAGCATAATGCTAAGCAATGGAGCAGTGGAACTTGGCAACATAGATTACATACAAAGCAAGGTTCAGTTTTTTTTTTACAAAGATGTGAAACAACAACTTGTATGTCTGCATGCTCAAACAACTCGAGGAAGGATTCAATGTACATACAAGACAACAACATGATTCAAGTGTGCAAGTGACAGCAGCAAAATGGTAATGCAAGACAGACTACAAGTATAAAGTTAAGTTTTCATGGCAAATTACTCATGTGACAAGTAGCTACAGAACACAAGCAGTTGCATATATGTGTGCATGTGCATTCACAATTGCGTGACAAATCAGGTGATATAGTGGCATGTATATGTTGAGCATGTTCGAGACTAAGCAATTTTGTACATGCAGCAGTTTCAGAAGCATACAGCAAGTTCATGTATACAAGTAATGGGTGGTACAATTTCAGTACAAAGTAGATTCATGCTCAGCAATAAAGAATCAGAAATTCAAAAAAAAAAGGAGAAATGTTTTCTGAAACTAAATCTGGTTTTGTTTAAGTCAAGCACCAGTCAAGGATGCAATGCAAGGGACCACAAGTTCTTTTTGTTTACAGTTTTTTAATCAAGGGTCAATTAAATCAATGCTCCAAACTTTGCGAGAATGAAATGTCAAAATATTTCCAGAAAGCAGAATATGGCATTTCCAAAAATGTTTTTTGAAATACTTTGTTGGGCAGGAAATACACAAAATCAGTGTGTGTTACATTGAGCAAGATTTCTTTCTTAGTTTCCAGAAATGATGCCAGCAGTTTTGGGAATCATTTCAAAAGGGAAAATCACATTCTTTCTTTTTTGGTCACAAATATTTTTAATATCAGAAATCCGAATTATAACTTTCCAGAAAATGAATGCAGAGAATAGTTTTAGAGAAACAAAAATGGGAAAGTATCAATTCGGCAAGATCATATTTGAGCAAGGTGTTTATGGCATGCAAACAGTTTTATTTTGTTTTCCAGAAATCAGCTTTGGGATGAAACAAAATTAAATGTGGCAAGATGATATATATTTCCAGAAATAACAAAGCAATTCTTTTTCAAGAGGCCGATTTTGGTTCACAACAAAAGGAAACAAATTCAATCCAGAAATCATGATATATTTTTTGGCATCAAAAAGAGAATTCACACAAGGAGATTAATGGCAACAAATCAAAGTAAATTCGTGCAAATCAAAAGAGGAATCCACGCAAATCAGTCAGGTCATTTAATTGAAATCAGAGTGTTGATTTATAGGCTTTCCAAATCCTATTTTTCGATCACACCCATTACATCATCGGCATTTTATTTGAAATCAAAAAAAAAAATTCAATTCAAGGAACCAAAGTTCAAAATTTCAGAGAGCTTACAGCTTCTAGGGTTTCGATCGAAAGCCATCATAGTTCCCAGTCGAAGACAAGGATAAAGCCACATAGTTTCCAGCATCAGAAAGAAATCGAGATCAACATCAATTCATAGATCGATTTGGGGATGAAGCAAAAAACCCTAGTTTTCTATCGAGGCCGCCATTTTTGAGTTCCAGAGCAAAAGAGAACGGGCTGAACTAATTTGAAAAGGGCCGGCCAAGTGTTCAAATGAAAAGGGGATGACCCCTTAGTTATATCCTAGGGTTTTTTTTTTGTATTTTTAATTTTGTTTTGTAAATCGAACCGAATCAGTTCTAGGTCTGGAAAATACTAGAGGAATCAGTCAGGGTGTTGACTGACAGTTGACAGAGTCTGTAAAATCTGGGTTACTGGTTACGGGGTCGTAAACAGGGGAATCTGATCGAGTGGATATCGGTCAGTCTAGGGTTTTGAGCGTAGGGTCAGAACAGGAGCAGGCGCTGCGAGTGTACATGGTCTTGTATGCGGGATCTGTTTATAACACCTAGTAGAAACCTTAGGAATGCAGCAGTAGGCAGGGTTTTGCCGAAGCTGGGTATATCTGTGTGTGATTTATTTTCTGCACTTTTATTTCTGCTGTATTCGGTGATCTGTTCATTATTTTAATATTCTGTCAGTTTTTCAATTCGGTTTAAAAACTGTGATAAACCCAATTCACCCCCCTAGGGTTAATCTAGATCCAACAAGTGGTATCAGAGCCTGGTTTCTGTTTAACTCTAGAGAAATGGTGTTCACTAGCTGTCAGTCTTCTGAGGATCAGTCCAGTCGTATTCCATTTATTTTCAATGGTACCAATTTTTTAAATTGGAAATTAGAAATGGAATTATATTTAAAATCTATTGATATGAAATGTTGGGATACTGTTATTAATGGTTATGATATGGTCAATAGGAATGATATTGGATTTAATTCTCGTGCTATTCACACTTTGTATTCTTATATTGATGATGTCCAATATAACCTCATCTCTCATTGCTTGACTGCGTAGGAAATATGGAATTTTCTCGATACGAAGTATGGAAAGATTGACAACAGCAGCTCAAAATCCAAAATGGAAAACTCAGATTCAGATCTATGCTCAGGAGAAGAAACAAATGAAAATTCAAGTAGATCAAACGATGGAGACTCAACAGACAATGAGACTGAGAGCTTCTCATATGAAGAGTTGGTTTATATGTGTATTGATTTAACAAAAATCGTTGATAAACTCCATCGTAAAAACAAATCTTTAAAATCGAAAAATCATGAGTTAAATAGCAAAATTAACTGTTTGGAATCAGAATTTACAAATGTCATGAAATTAGAAAATTCTGACTATGAAGGTTGTTTGAAATTGAAAACTGACCTCGTTCATCTCAATAAAAATATTCAAAGGGTTAAAGAGGAAATTTTGATTTTAAAAGATAACGAGGTTAAGCTAAAAGATTCAAACAATTCTATGCAAAAAGAATTTAATAATTTTAAGGCCGTTAAGAATTCCAAACATGAAATTGCTGAAAAAGAAAGCTTGTTGAAAAGTGATTTAATTTTAAACGAGCTTGAAAAAGAGATTGAAAATTTTAAGAAACTTGAATCTGAAATCCTTGAGTCCAAGACCAAAGTCAAACTTCTTGAAAACGAAAATTTGTTTCTGAAACAAAATGATACTGAAAGGAGGAAGATCAGCATTAATCGTTGTTCAAATCTGATAAAAGAAAATTCTGATCTTAAATCCAAAATTCAACGATTAGAATCAACTTTGGATAAATTTTCTAATGGGGAAAAATCGTTGAATATGCTGTTACAAAACCAATTTACGGTTAGTCATAAACAAGGTCTTGGTTTTGGAAAGACAAGTGTTTTTGAAAAGTTAGATTCCTTTATTTCTAAAAATCCTTCGAATTGCTTCAAGAAGGGTCGTTCTGAAAATTTGAATTTTGAAAATTCGAAAAGATTTTTAAGTCACAACAGATATGAGAACTTGTTTTATAATAAACCATTTATACATTCTTCAATCCCAAAAGGAAATAAGACAGGCTTTGTTAAACTCAAACAGAGTTGGGTTCCTAAGGGTACAAAGGTAAATTCAGATGGTTTGTTATACAGACAGGTTTGGGTACCAAAAGTAGTAAACACATTTCAGAGTGGTTTTACAAATTTTGTTAAACCACTTAACCCTCTAAACTGTTAGGTACCGGAGGAGGATGAGGAACTGCTTTGTTAAAGAGAAACTGAATTCAAACTGCGTCATATCATCAGGTTATTCACAGTTCCTTAGCCAAGACTGTTGAGTTAGAAATTCCGATTTACACTGGATTCTGGTATGATCTCTAAACTCACCTCTGTAAATATTTTCTGTTTTGATTTTTTTCTTTTGGTTATTTCTTCTTCTCACTTCTTTCTCTTTCTTCTGTCTTTTCTGATTTGATTTATCACTGCCATATTTTTGTTGTGCTTCTTGAATTGCAGTAGTTGAATTGCAGTATTCATGATATTCTGGAAATTTGTTTTGTGTGTATAGAATTCTGATTGTTTTGAAGTTCTTTTTCTGTTTTCTGAATTTCTAACGGTGTTGACGTATTCTTGTTATATCTTGAACACTGTTAATCTGAATTCTAAATTGTTTTGAAGATCTGAAAATTATATGGAAATTCACACACCTTTGCTGTTCTAAGTTTATTCTATTTCATTTTAGAAAAGCTCAAGATATTATACTCATTACAGCACACTGTTATTTATCAGTTGTGACAATTCCAGTAATTTTCAGATTGGCTTGAATACTTTTTTTTTTTGAAATACCTTGTCTCAATGATACATCTTAAAATTCATTTTTATTCATGATTAGTACAGTTGAAACTAGTTTGTTTGAAATCATCTGAAATTCCTGATGTTTTGAATCTCACACACCTCCTAAATTTGAAATTATCAACCTTGTGTGACTGATTCATTATATCCCAGAACTTGACATTGATTCAAGTGATTTCAAATAAATTACTTTAATTTTCTAGTTCATGAATACCTCTCAAATTTGATGTAAATGATTTGAATTTAATCCCACACTTGTCAGAGATACTTGTGAAAAATTCTTTTGTAAAACTGGTCTTAAAATTCTCTGTTATTCCATGATTATTTGGTTTGAATATCAGTTTGTTTAAAATCATTTGAATTTATTGATTTACTGATATCTTCATCTTCCATCAAATGATTTCAAATAAATAGTACTTTTAATCTTGGATCATGAATCATATTCTGTGACCATCAGAAATGTCTTAACAAGTGTGCTTTGAAACGATTTTTGTGTTGCTCTGATACTGGAGTGAAAATGCTCTAAATGACTGCTTGTATTGAGAAGAATTGTTTGCTGCTCTGATACTGTTTTTTTTCTTCAAATTATTGCTTGTTCTTGTCTGCAGTTTTGAAAAATGTGCAAATTTGTTAAGTCTGTCTGTTTGGGCTTTGTGAATAAAGACACCAAGTGGTATCAGAAGTGCTTATATTTGTTTCACCCATCTGTACTGAGATTAAAATTTTCACCTTGTATAGATCCATACATTTTTTTTTGCCTTATACAAATAAATGTGTTAAATTTGTCTGGCTGGGTTTGTGTTTAAATTTCTTTGGCCTGAGATGTCCATGATAGTCCATCAGGGTGTAATTAAATTCCTCGATAAAGGAGACTACAATTGGTATCAGCCTTTTTTTTTCTCATCTGTTTTTTGAATTATCATCCTGTATAGATTCAATTTTTTTATATAAATCTGTTTAATTTCCTCTTGTAATTGATTTTCAATTTTAAAATTATTTATTGATTATTCATTCAGAAATTGAAATCAATATCTGAATTGAACTGTATTTATAATTCATCAAAACATATTATCAGAATTTGAAATTGTGATGAAATTGTGACTGCAGTATATTTCACAACAAGAGAGGATTTTATTTAAATTCTTCATGATGGTTGAACATTCATTATAATATCTTTAAATTGGGAATTATTTCACGGCCATCTCCTTTATCTATCATCATTCTGCCATCCATGATAATTTTATATTAATGAGGAGAGTTAATATGTTTTAAAATTCTTTTGAATAAACGATGCAAATTTTTGTGATAGAAATTGGACTATGTTATTATTCAGAATTAGTGATAATTGAAAATTTTCAATAATCCCGGTACAGTCGAGCATATTTCATAATAAAATTAATTTAGAGATTTATTTCACAGACCATTTCTGTACCTACCGCAATTCTATCATCCATTTTTGGTTCTATATAGTGAGGAGTTTTTTTTCCTTTATAAAGCTGAAAATGATAAAAATATAATTAATATATAAGAGTGTCTCTAACCTCATTTAAAAATCCAAGCTCTGGTTATGCGTGGTTATGAGACGTCTTATAATTTAAGCTGCGACTGATCCCATTTAAAAATTCAAGCTCTGGTTATGCGTGGTCAGTGTGCTCTTAAATAAAATAAAAAGAAAAAAGAAATATAGTGCTAAAAATAGAAATAAATTTGAAATTCTCCTCTGAGTATAAAAACCAGCCTATTAATCCATCTTCTAATCCGTGAAATGTGTTAAAATCTTATGACGTATTATGATTTGTTGATTGATGGGTATTGGAATTTGAGATTATTCGATTTTCTCACTTAAGTTGAATTATTAATTATAGTCCAAATCCATCACTGTTTTTTGTGCTTTATTTTTATAAAAAACCTTTGAAAATAATTGGAAATGAATTGTTTTTAGAACTCTCTCCATTCTATATAAAATTCATCGTATATCCGTCATTCTCTACAATGTGAAATATGCCACTTGTTCTTAGAATATTATGATTTTTGTTTGACTGATTGAAATTTATGATGACCGTTCTTCCTCTTAAGCTGAAATTATATTTTTTAGTCAATTTTCATCTGTATCCTTTTGATGATAACAAAAGGGGGAGAATGGATTAGATTTTGATTTATGAGTGAATATTTTATAAATATTTTTACTTTTGACAATTCATTATCATTCAGTTCAATTCACTCATGCACAGTTATAGGGGGAGTTTCCTGTTGTAGGGGGAGCTACTAAATAGGGGGAGTTCAATTTTCACTGTAAAACACATTTGTTGGATTCAAAATCTTTTATTTGTTTGTCATCATCAAAAGGGGGAGATTGTTGTATATAACGGTGTTGTATACACAATTATATGATTTTAGTTTGATGATAACAACCAAATATATTTTATAAATGTGTTTGTTACTGTACTGTTCTATATTTACATCACATACAGGAATGTAATATTTATATTTAAATAAAATACATCTGTACAGAAATTCAAATATTTATTGTATTTTATTTAAAATATAAATATTATATTTCTAACATTCAAACAGTACGTCTATTTTAACTCCACTATTTAATCTCTTCACATATTTGTACATATAAATAAACAGAATAGAATAGACAAGTCTGTTTGACAACAATGAAATGATATTTTATTTCAAACAGATTTTGTTTATTCCAAATAATCAGTACAATCACTTTTTCATATACATTAGCTCCTCACTATATCACTCAACACTCATTCGATTATATATTCAGTTATACATTCACAGACTCAAATACAGACACTTTCACTGTTACACACACTGGTCTTGTTTTCTGCCTTCTGTCTTTTATCTTTGTCTTCACAGCATTCTTCAGTCAGTCCAATAATCATCACCTGTCACATGAAACAGAAACACACAGTACACTGCAATAGAAATAATACTGAACACATGCGAATATAATTTTTATTTTTAAATTTTTTTTATTTGCCTCAGTTTTCTGGTGTGTTTCTCATCATTTTTCATGACTTGATCTGATTCATCTGTGTCTAGACAGACAGTTTGTATATGTACAGGGACAGGAAAATTTTCTGATCGACTGCATATACACACGTGTATAGATATACACGTGTGCACTGCCTCGCCGATCAGTGTGCAACTGGGGAGTAGCCACATGGACCTTCTCAACTCAGTACACATGAAGTCAAAGTCAACACAAGTCAATACAAAAGCAGTTTCAATGTGGTTAAGCAAACATGAATGATCAATGTCAAGTGCAAGTTCAATGTAAAGCCAAATGGTAGAAGACAGGGTAACATAAGTGGTCGAGTAGTCATGCAGCAATGAAAGTGTACATAGCAAGGTGACAAACATGGGAAAATGGTCAGGACCAACCAACAATGAAGAAACAGCTCAAACAAGTGATAAAGAGAGTAAGCAAACACAACAGCATGGTGAATGCAACAACAAAGCAAAGAGATAATTGCCAAATACATGAAGAAAGAGTGGTCGAGCATAATGCTAAGCAATGGAGCAGTGGAACTTGGCAACATAGATTACATACAAAGCAAGGTTCAGTTTTTTTTTACAAAGATGTGAAACAGCAACTTGTATGTTTGCATGCTCAAACAACTCGAGGAAGGATTCAATGTACATACAAGACAACAACATGATTCAAGTGTGCAAGTGACAGCAGCAAAATGGTAATGCAAGACAGACTACAAGTATAAAGTTAAGTTTTCATGGCAAATTACTCATGTGACAAGTAGCTACAGAACACAAGCAGTTGCATATATGTGTGCATGTGCATTCACAATTGAGTGACAAATCAGGTGATATAGTGGCATGTATATGTTGAGCATGTTCGAGACTAAGCAATTTTGTACATGCAGCAGTTTCAGAAGCATACAGCAGGTTCATGTATACAAGTAATGGGTGGTACAATTTCAGTACAAAGTAGATTCATGCTCAGCAATAAAGAATCAGAAATTCAAAAAAAAAGGAGAAATGTTTTCTGAAACTAAATCTGGTTTTGTTTAAGTCAAGCACCAGTCAAGGATGCAATGCAAGGGACCACAAGTTCTTTTTGTTTCCAGTTTTTTAATCAAGGGTCAATTAAATCAATGCTCCAAACTTTGCGAGAATGAAATGTCAAAATATTTCCAGAAAGCAGAATATGGCATTTCCAGAAATGTTTTTTGAAATACTTTGTTCGGCAGGAAATACACAAAATCAGTGTGTGTTACATTGAGCAAGATTTCTTTCTTAGTTTCCAGAAATGATGCCAGCAGTTTTGGGAATCATTTCAAAAGGGAAAATCACATTCTTTCTTTTTTGGTCACAAATATTTTTAATATCAGAAATCCGAATTATAACTTTCTAGAAAATGAATGCAAAGAATAGTTTTAGAGAAACAAAAATGGGAAAGTATCAATTCGGCAAGATCATATTTGAGCAAGGTGTTTATGGCATGCAAACAGTTTTATTTTGTTTTCTAGAAATCAGCTTTAGGAAGAAACAAAATTAAATGTGGCAAGATGATATATATTTCCAGAAATAACAAAGCAATTCTTTTTCAAGAGGCCGATTTTGGTTCACAACAAAAGGAAACAAATTCAATCCAGAAATCATGATATATTTTTTGGCATCAAAAAGAGAATTCACACAAGGAGATTAATGGCAACAAATCAAAGTAAATTCGTGCAAATCAAAAGAGGAATCCACGCAAATCAGTCAGGTCATTTAATTGAAATCAGAGTGTTGATTTATAGGCTTTCCAAATCCTATTTTTTGATCACACCCATTACATCATCGGCATTTTATTTGAAATCAAAAAAAAACCAACAAAATCAATTCAAGGAACCAAAGTTCAAAATTTCAGAGAGCTTACAGCTTCTAGGGTTTCGATCGAAAGCCATCAGAGTTCCCAGTCAAAGACAAGGATAAAGCCACATAGTTTCCAGCATCAGAAAGAAATCGAGATCAACATCAATTCATAGATCGATTTGGGGACGAAGCAGAAAACCCTAGTTTTCTATCGAGGCCGCCATTTTTGAGTTCCAGAGCAAAAGAGAACGGGCTGAACTAATTTGAAAAGGGCCGGCCAAGTGTTCAAATGAAAAGGGGATGACCCCTTAGTTATATCCTAGGGTTTTTTCTATTTTTTTTTTGTATTTTTAATTTTGTTTTGTAAATCGAACCGAATCAGTTCTAGGTCTGGAAAATACTAGAGGAATCGGTCAGGGTGTTGACTGACAGTTGACAGAGTCTGTAAAATCTGGGTTACTAGTTACGGGGTCGTAAACAGGGGAATCTGATCGAGTGGATATCGGTCAGTCTAGGGTTTTGAGCGTAGGGTCAGAACAGGAGCAGGCGCTGCGAGTGTACATGGTCTTGTATGTGAGATCTGTTTATAACACCTAGTAGAAACCTTAGGAATGCAGCAGTAGGCAGGGTTTTGCCGAAGCTGGGTATATCTGTGTGTGATTTATTTTCTGCACTTTTATTTCTGCTGTATTCGGTGATCTGTTCATTATTTTAATATTCTGTCAGTTTTTCAATTCGGTTTAAAAACTGTGATAAACCCTATTCACCCCCCTCCCCTCTAGGGTTAATCTAGATCCAACATAAAAGACAATGGTAATATTTAGGCAAGTGATCATGTTTTAACATAGAATATATGTGAGTAGAATATTTATACTTAGAATATGCAACATGCTAGCCAAAGAAAAAGAAATGAAATTTGAATTTCAGGTATCCTTTTCTTTGCCCATTTTATTTTGTCCTCTGGTTTTAAAAAGGAAAAGAAGAAATAAGAGGAGGGGACCAACCAGAGTCACACCATTTGAGTGATAATCATATTGCCAATTATAGCCTAAAAACTGAATGCATTCAGAATAGTACACCTGAAAGATTTTGTACATCACAATGTAGTTTATATGAGGCAAAACCCTAGGAAAAGCACTGATTACAAATAGTATATAAATCATTTTTAGAAAGGTGTAATGCCATAACATTATCTTTGGAAAATATTTGCTAAAGAAGCCGTAGGAAAATAAGGAAGAAAACTGGAAAACTTAGGAGAAGGGAGAACTTTGGTGAGTATATCTCACACTTTAATGGCCATAAGTCCTATTCAGGCAGCCTTGTTTGTATGAATACTACAGTTTATGGTGTGATATGTTGTTTTCATGTTTAGTTTGACTATCTGATTGTGTGAATACTACTGATAGGATTCATGTAGATCTGAGATTAGAAACTTAGAAAAATAGCATAAACATTGTCATGAGGAAGGATTTGTAAATTAAGGGCATGCAGCATTAAACAAGAGGGTTTGAAGCTTATATGTGCTTTTAGTAATGGTGAATGGAGCTATGATAAGTTCTCATAAGCTTATCTATTCACCAAAAATAATCTCTGGTTCAAATTATAGATCTGATAAAGAGGAATACTAGGTTAGGAGATGTCCTAATCATCTCCATCCTATGCTCAAGACAATGAAAAACCTATGATTATTGTTTATTAATAACTAGAATATTTCACAACTGAAACTGCTTGTGTTTACCATATTCTATATGTTTCTAAATGATTGTACATTGATGATATTTTGATGAATGTTTACCTGAATCTCAGCATGAACACTCATACTTAATTTTGGGTAGTTCATTCATCTTTAGGAATGAGGCAACATGCATTAGGAAAAGGGATGTATGGGGTCGTTGGGTCAAAACAGTATAATCTAACTAGAATGATGAAAGTGGATCAGGTTGGGGTTCTAGTCACGTGTTGTGTTGATCTGTCTATCCTCAAGTAAGGATGTTAGATATGCATATGGCTTAATATAAGCCCAGTAGGCCTTTGTGTATTTGGGAAATACAGTGTGCACTTGTGTTCAACACATGGTATTTTAGGATGGTGATCCACTAGGGTAATTTAACTGTCAGTCTAAGTGTATTAGGTACATGGAGTTATGGGGAATACTGACATGTATGAGAGGGACTGGGGTATGAATGTGCATTGTATGATGTTAGCTATTATCTGCATTTGCCATGCTTTGTTTATATATATACAAATGTTTGTGTTAAAGATTTCTGTCAAGAATGCCATGGTAATACTGATTTATACTCACACTTGATTGTAAATCTGATCCTGTTTGATTGTTTATCCAATCTTTGGGGTACCTCATTGGCAATGGGTAGCTCAAGGAATTGATTCAGGAAAAGAGGCTTGAGTGAGGTGTCTTGAAAGTATAAATGGGAATGCTTTATCAAAAGGGATTGTTGCAGTTAACTAAAAGAGTTTTAAGTAGTTTTATGTTAAAAAATAAATGTATGCAAATATTTGCAAGAGACTAAGAAAATTGTCTACAATATGAGCGATGCAAATGTAATGCATGAACCTCTATGGAACTAGTGAAAGTGCCAGTGCTATATGCTTTATTATCATATAAAAAATGGGTAATCTGTTAGGCCATGGTGCATGGTCTAATAGAATCCCCTACAAAACGGTAGTTTTTGACTTAATGAAAGTATAGAGGGGATGCATTCTTATATGAGCATTGTGCCCTATATTTATTATTAGCAGGAATGAATTATAAGTGGTTGTTTACACAGTTTCAATGTGCATATCTTATCGCTGAACCGTTCTCATGCCATGTCTATTTTCAAGCATTTTATAATTTTACCTGTAATCAACAAGTTCTTTCTGAGTATATGATATTATTTATGGATTATAAGTAGTTTTCTTTCTTTATAAAGTTTATGACATATCAGGTAGGTGTAGATGAATGTACTTGGTGCATTGGTGCTCAGCCAGTGAACAAAGTATGACCATCACATACCAATTATGATCTGGATATGTCTTTAGCAATCACAAATGTAGTCTAAGAATGAGTTTTATGAAAGAACTTAACCTGTTTATGCAAGAACATGGATTTCCCTATGCCACTTTTGTAGTTCTTTTTGTGTAGGCATTTCATCATATATTTTGACAAGTGTAATGCCACTATGAGGTGTTAAATGGTATTTTTCATGTTAAGATCTTAGAAACTACATGAGATTTTCTCCATATAAATACTTTCTGCTAAATGATCCCTTTTTGTTTAAAACACTTATATATATATATATATATATATATACACTAAGGTGTTGTGTAGGTGTACATCCCATGCACATGCACATTCTCACAATGCTTTGTGCATTCAAAGCCTTATTTATTTTGAAATCCCTACATGAAGAATGATAAGATGTGTTCATCAAAGATTATTTCATGCTATTATATAGGGAAATATACACTGATAGGAATTTATATCTTTTAGGATTTAAAGAAGCTATGAATTCATATAATTTCAGGAAATCTACATTTCAAATTAAAGACATATTATGTAGGAAGTTATGGACTTCATGTATGAAGTATTTTAAGTAATTTGTTTCAAACAACTATATCAATATTTTTATATTGGTGGATGTGTGGTCTTGGGGGCTTAATAAAGGAAATTATTAAGCAAGTGATCCACGAGTTCAACGATTTAAGTCCGTGCAATTGTTCAAATAAGCAATTGGGTATTTAAAGGGGGGTCACTTCAATTGGTATCAGAGCTATGCTAGAACTAAAACATAGCTGAAAAAGGCATCACATGTTTGTTTGTATTGATTGTTTTGTTTGGAAATAGTCACATATCTGCATGTATGGTTGTTTTGTTTGAAATGTTTGCAAACAGTAATAATAACAGTTAAGTTACTATGATATATCAATAACTAACTTAATGAAAGTATGGACTGTCACTAGAGATCCATGGTTGGGAGAGGAGCTCATCAAGGAGTAGGGGGTTCAAATGACCCTCCTATTATTAGTGTCTAAGAATTTATGAGAGCAATGAGTGATGGGAAAGAGGCAAGGCCTGAGAACCCTCATAAAGAGCTATCTAAATTTCTGAAGACCAATACCCATCTAGGGGGAAAGAGTTTGAGGGCACAGAAGGAGTCATGGGTGTGAAAACTTGGTTGAGAAATCTAGATAGGATATTTGCTGATATGCAAATAAATAATCAAAGGAAAAGACAAATTACTTCAAGGAGATTGAAAGGGGTAGCCTTGGATTGGTGGGAGGTAATGATAGCTAGGAGGGCAGAAAATGACATCATCTGGAATCAGTTTAAAGAAATGTTTGAAGCAAGGTTTGTTCCAGCATCAGCAAGAGCCAATTTACTGGAAGAGTTTATTAAGCTTAGACAGAACAATACGAGTGTAACTGAATATACCCAGAAGTTTGAGAGTTTATCAAAATATGGCATTGTTCTAATAACTGATGAAACAGCTAAAAATGGGAGATACATTCAAGGACTTAATGCAGGCTTGAGTAGGGCTATGTTTCCCTATATAGATAGAACTTTTGATCAGGTCTTGGATTAACCCTGAAGTTTGAACAACATGACAATGCAAGAGAAAAATTCAGGAATATGAAGAACAACAATAAGGGAAAAGAAAGAGTTCAACCTTATGAGAAGAAGTCAGTGAATTCTAATGTTAAAAAAGGAGAAAGTGGAACAGCTTCTGAAACAAAGAAGAAAATCTTTTGCTTTAATTGTGTAAAGGAAGGCCACATGAAATCAACTTATAGATTTGGAAAAGTAGCAGCATTTAAATGCTTTAACTGTGGGAAAGAAGGTCATATTAAAAAGAACTTCCCTGGACCAAGGAAGTAAGCAAAAATGGGAGCTATGGAGGGAAAGGAGTAAATAGTTGGTCAAGTGGAAGGTATAATTTTTATTGAAAATTTAACCATACCGGTAGTTTATGATACAGGGACTACTCACTCTTTGATATCCTATAATATTGTCCAAAAATTGAAACTTGCTTGTGTGTATGTTCAAAACCCTTTGCATATAAAAAGTCCTTTAGGAAGTACATGTGTTTTAGAAATGCAATGCATAGGGGTGAAAGTGAAAATAGGAGGCCATATATTTTAGCAGATTTATATATACTAAAATATCCTGGAATTGGATTAATTTTAGGCGTTAATTGGATACAAAAACACAAGGCAGTAATCAATCTGGAAGAATTCACCATTTCTTTGATAAATTCAAACAATAAAAGGATAACTATTGATTGTTAGACCTTTAAGTCTAGAGCAGGAAATATTTGGGAAGTCAATGGAGATGAAAATGTGACGAAATTAGAGTTCATACCCATAGTTAATCAATACTCTGATGTATTTGAAAAGATAAGTGGAGTTCCACAAGAAAGACCGGTAGAGTTCCAAATTAGATTAGTTCCAGGAGCAAACCCTATAATTAAGAAACCAACTAGAATAGGTCCAAAAGAGTCAATTGAGCTTAAACAACAACTTGAGGATCTAGAGAAAAAGGGGTTTATAAGACCTAGCAGTTCTTGTTGGGGTTCCCCGATTGTCTTTGTTAAAAAACAGGATGGATATTTAAGGATGTGCATTGATTACAGAGAACTAAATAAAGTGACTATTTAAAACAAATATCCATTTCGAAGAATTGATGATCTATTTGATCAATTAAATTGAGCAAGGGTTTTTAGCAGGTTAGATTTGGCATTAGGGTTTCATCATATGAAACTGGAGGAGGAAAGTATCAAATATACTGCTTTTAGTACTAGGCATGGATTATATGAATACTTAGTAATGCCCTTTCGCTTAACTAATGCTCCCTCTTACTTTGTTGACTTGATGAATAGATCCTTTAGAGACTATGTAGATAAATTTGTTTTAGTGTTCATAGATGATATACTGATTTATTCAAAATCTAGAGTAGAATATGAAGAACACTTACATTTAGTCCTAACAAGGTTGAGACAACATGAATTAAAAGCCAAGCTTACAAAGTGTGTTTTTTGGCAATCTGAAGTAAAAAAATTAGGACATATCATATCAGAAAAAGGCATTGCAGTGGATCCTTAGAAAGTGATCATAGTGCAGGCATGGCAAAAACCAAGGACAGTGACTAAAGTTAGATCATTTTTAGGCATGGTTGGATATTATAGGAGATTTATAAACGATTTTGCAAGAATGGCCATACTGTTGACTATGTTAACCAGAAAGGATCAGCCTTTTATTTGGACTGAAAAGTGTGATCAAGCATTTGAAAGATTAAAGCAAGCGTTGGTAGAAGCACCCATATTGCAAGTGCCTGAAGGGAATGAATTGTTAGTGGTGTACACTGATGCTAGTGGTTCTGGTTTAGGGGTTATGTTGATGCAACATGGACAGGTAATTGCATATGCATCTCGACAGCTTAAACTAAATGAAACTGGGTATGCAACCCATGATCTTGAACTCGCAGCTGTAGTTTATGCTTTGAAATTATGGAGACACTACTTACTAGGAACAAAATTTTATTTATACACTGATCACAAGTCCTTAAAGTATTTGTTTTCACAAAAATATTTGAATATGAGACAACATAGGTGAGTTGAATTCCTTGCTGCATATGGTTTGGATATCTTGTATACTCCTAGCAAAGCAAATAAGGTTGCTGATGCATTAGGTAGACAACAAGTTAGATTGGCTAATCTAGTGGTAGAAGAGTTTAAATCCCTAACTGTTTTAAGTGAGGCAGTTGAAATAATTGAGAGAAAAGAATTAGATGAAGGGCAAAATTATGGGAAGTTGAGCATGGTAACCATAAAGCCAGTTATGACGGATAAAATAGGATCACTAAAAGATCAAGATCCATACTTAAAGGAAAAGAAAACTCAGCTAATAGAGGGAAAAAAGTGGAAAAAAATTCATTGAGTAAAGATGGGTATTTAAAATTTAAAGGAAAAATGTGTGTACCAGATTTAAAGGAAATTAAGAAAGAGGTAGTGGATGAGAATCATAGAATAAAATATACAATTAATCCAGGAGGGATGAAAATATATCATGATTTAAAAAGAAGCTACTGGTGGAGAGACATGAAGAGTGATGTGGTGAAATATGTTTCACAATGTCTGATATGCCAACAGGTGGAAGCAAATTATCAAAAACCTTCAGGTATGTTACATCCTTTAGAAGTACCCATCTAGAAATGGGAAAGTATCTCCAGGGATTTTATTATTGGATTTCCTAAATCAAGAAAAGGAAATGATAGTATATGGGTTTTAGTAGATAGGCTTACCAAATCAGCTCATTTCTTACCAGTAAAATAAAATATAACTGCTCCAAAATTGGAACAATTGTTCCTTAAGGAAATAGTGAGGTTGCAGGGTGTACCCAAAAACATCATAAGTGATAGAGATGCTTTGTTTACATCCAAATTTTGGGGTGGTTTTCAAGAGGCAATGGGCACTGAATTAAGCTTAAGTACTTCATACCACCCATAAACTAATGGGCAAACAGAAATCATAAGCAAAGTGTTGGAGGATTTGCTTAGAGCGTGTGTATTAGACTTTGGTGGCAATTGGGAGGAGCATTTACATCTAGCTGAATTCACTTATTATAATAGTCGCCAATTTAGTATTGGGATGGCACCCTTTGAAGTTTTATATGGAAAACCTTGTGCTTCACCAGCATGTTGGATAGATGGGGGTGAAGGAATTCTGTTGCGACCAGAATACATTAAAGAAACAATTGCTAAAATAGAATTAATAAGACACAGGATGAAAGTGGCACAAGAGAGACAGAAAAAGATATGTTGATAGAAGCAGAAAGCCAATGGAATTTAAGGTGGGAGATTATGTGTTCCTTAAAGTTTCTCCAATGAGAAAGATATTAAGATTTGGCAAAGTAGGAAAACTTGCACCTAGGTATGTGGGTCCTTATGAAATCTTGGAAATAATAGGTATATTGGCCTATATATTGAAATTAACAAAAGAATTAAGAGGCATTCATAATGTATTTCAGGTGTCACAGCTAAGAAAATGGGTACATGATAAAGATACTATTTTAGAATTACCTACTAAAGTTAAGATTAACACAAATTTGAGTTATGCAAAGGAACCAGTGGGAATTTTAGCAAAAGAAGAAAAGAAATTAAGAAATAAAGCTGGTTAAATTGCAATGGAGTTTAGATTCAAATGATTGCACATAGGAGGTTGAAGATAAAATGAAAATTAGTTATCCAGGACTATTTTCTGATAGGGAGGAAAAATCCAGATCAAACTTGGGTAAGTGTTTAATTATTTCTGCTTTGGATTTATGCTTCGTTAAAAAAAAATTATAAATACATATTAGCATTAGTAAAAGATTGTAGGACACAATCCCTAAAGGAGGGGTGTATGTGATAACCCTATATTTTTGAACATTTATGATTTCATAATTTTATATGATAGTTTCTCTGTACAAAATGGAATATGGATATTTGTACATTATTGAACACAATTGAAAATCAGCATAAAAGACAATGGTAATATTTAGGAAAGTGATCATGTTTTGACATAGAATATGTGTGAGTAAAATATTTATACTTAGAATATGTAACATGGTAGCCAAAGAAAAAGAAATGAAATTTGAATTTCAGGTATCCTTTTCTTTGCCCATTTTATTTTGTCCTCTGGTTTTAAAAAGAAAAAGAAGAAATAAGAGGAGGGGACCAACCAGAGTCACACCATTTGAGTGATAATCATATTGCCAATTATAGCCTAAAAACTGAATGCATTCAGAACAGTACACCTGAAAGATTTTGTACATCACAATGTAGTTATATTAATATACATGAACAAAGGATAATACTAGTATTTGATATGAGGCAAAACCCTAGGAAAAGCACTGATTACAAATAGTATATAAATCATTTTTAGAAAGTGGTAATGCCATAACATTATGTTTGGAAAATATTTGCTAAAGAAGCCATAGAAAAATAAGGAAGAAAACTAGAAAACTTAGGAGAAGGGAGAACTTTGGTGAGTATATTTCACACTTTAATGGCCATAAGTCCTATTCAGGCAGCCTTGTTTGTATGAATACTACAGTTTATGGTGTGATATGTTGTTTTCATGTTTAGTTTGACTATCTAATTATGTGAATACCGCTGATAGGATTCATGTAGATATAAGATTAGAAACTTAGAAAAATAGCATAAACATTGTCATGAGGTAGGATTTGTAAATTAAGGGCATGCCACATTAAACAAGTGAGTTTGAAGCTTATGTGTGCTTTTAATAATGGTGAATGGAGCCATGATAAGTGCTCATAAGCTTATCTATTCACCAAAAATACTCTCTGGTTCAGATTATAGATCTGATAAAGAGAAATACTAGGTTAGGAGATGTCCTAATCATCTCCATCCTATGCTCAAGACAATGAAAAATCTATGATTATTGTTTATTAATAACTAGAATATTTCACCACTAAAACAGCTTGTGTTTACCAAATTTTATATGTTTCTGAATGGTTGTACATTGATGATATTTTAATGAATTTTTACCTGAATCTCTGCAACACTCATACTTTATTTGGGGTAGTTAAATAATCTTTAGGAATGAGGCAACATGCATCAGGAAAAGGGATGTATGGGGTAGTGGGGTCAAAACAGTAAAACCTAACTATAAAGATGAAAGTGGATCAGGTTGGGGTGGTAGTCACTTGTTGTGTTGACCCATCTATTCTCAAGTAAGGAGGTTAGATATGCATATGGCTTAATATAAGCCCAGTAGGCCTTTGTGTATTTGGGAAATGCAGTGTGCACTTGTGTTCAACACATGGCATTTTAGGATGGTGATCCACTAGTGTAATTTAACTATCAGTTCAGGTTTATTGGGTACATGGAGTTATGGGGAATAATGGCATGTATAAGAAGAACTGGGATATGAATGTGCATTGTATGATGTTAGGTAATATCTGCAATTGCCATGCTTTGTTATATATATAAAAGTGTTTTTGTTAAATATTTCTATCAAGAATGCCATGGTAATACTAATTTATACTCACACCAGATTGCAAATCTGACCATATTTGATTGTTTATCCAATCTTTGGGGTACCTCATTGGCAATGGGGTAGCTCAAGGAATTAATTCAGGAAAAGATGCTTGAGTGAGGTGTCTTGAAAGTATAAATGGGAATGCTTTATCAAAAGGGATTGCTGCAGTTAACTTAAAGAGTTTTAAGTAGTTTTTATGTTAAAAATAAATGTATGCAAATGTTTGCAAGAGACTAAGAAAATTGTTTGCTATATGAGTGATGCAAATGTAATGCATGAACCTCTATGTAACTAGTAAAAGTGTCAGTGTTATGTGCTTTATTAACATATCAAAAATGGGTAATCTGTTAGGCCATAGTGCGTGGTCTAATAGAATCCCCTAAAAAATGGCAGTTTTTGACTTAATGGAAGTATAGAGGGGATGCATTCTTATATGAGCATTGTGCCCCATATTTACTTATTAGCAGGAATGAATTATAAGTGGTAGTTTGCACAGTTTCAATATGCATATCTTATCACTGAACCATTTTCATTCCATGTCTATTTTCAAGCATTTTATAATTTTACCTATAATCAACAAGTTCTTTCTAAGTATATGATATTATTTATAGATTGTAAATAGTTTTCTTTCTTTATAAAGTTTATGACATATCAGGTAGGTGTAGATGAATGTACTTGGTGCATTGGTGTTTAGCCAGTGAACAAAGTATTACCATCGCATACCAATTATGTTCTAGATATGCCTTTAGCAATCACATGTGTAGTCTAAGAATGAGTTTTATGAAAGAACTTAACCTGTTTTTGCAAGAATATGGATTTCCCCATGCCACTTTTGTAGTTCTTTTTGTGTAGGCATTTCATCATATATTTTGACAAGTGTTTGAGGAAATGCCACTATTAGTTGTTAAATGGTATTTTTCATGTTAAGATATTAGTAACTACATGAGATTTTCTCCATATAAATAATTTCTGCAAAATTATACCTTTTTGTTTAAAACACTTATATATATATATACCAAGGGGCTGTGCAGGTGTACATCCTGTGCACGTGCACACTCTCACAATGCTTGTGCATTCAAAGCCTTATTTATTTTGAAATCCCTATAGGAAGAATGATTAGATGTGTTTATCAAAGATTATATCATGCTATTATATAGGAAAAATACACTAATAGGAATTTATATCTTTTAGGATTTAAAGAAGCTATGAATTCATATAATTTCAGGAAATCTGCATTTCAAATAAAAGATATATTATGCAGGAAGTTATGGACTTCATGTATGAAGTATATTAAGTAATGTGTTTCAAACAACTATATCAATATTTTTATATTGGTGGATGTGTGGTCTTGGGGGCTTAATAAAGGAAATTATTAAGCTAGTGATCCATGAGTTCAATGATTTTAAGTCAGTGCTATTGTTCAAGTAAGCAATTGGGTATATAAAGGGTGGGTCACTTCATCGAAGTTTTCTAAATGTCACTTTTGGAGATAGGAAATTAGGTTCTTAGGGCATGTGGTCTCCATGGATGGGGTAGCAGTGGATCCCATAAAAGTTGTTGCAGTTTAAGATTGGAGGGCTCCAAAGAATGCAGCGGAGGTGAGAAGTTTTCTAAGATTGGAGGGCTACTACAGAAAGTTTATCAAAGACTTTGTAAGAGTATCAACCCCTCTTACCCGGCTGATGAAAAAGAACTTGGCTTTCTCATGGAGTGTGGATTGCGAGAATGCCTTTCAGAGGTTGAAGAGTGCTCTGACAACAACCCCAATTCTGGCCCTCCCAGACGGATGCAAGATGTTTACGATTAACACATATGCTTGTGGCACAGGGATTGGTGCCATTCTGATGTAAGAGGGAAGGGTGGTGCGCTATGGAAGCAAACAATTGAGGGATCACGAGAAGAACTACCCAACCCATGATCTAGAGGTAGCTGATTTAGTGTTTGAATTGAAGTCTTGGCAGCAGTATCTACTTGGAGAAAAATTTGAGCTATATATGGATCATAAATCGCTCAAGTACTTGATCTCAACCTAAGGCGGTAGCGATGGATAGAGTTCCTACCATCCTATGACTTCGAGATAGCCTATACCCTTGGCAAGGGTAATGTAGAGGCGGACGCATTGAGCAGGCAGAGGATGATTTTGAGTCCTTTATTCGTAGAAAGGCGGAGCTTGGAGTACATCTCGACTTTTGATTTTAAGCCCTCTATGGATTTCACAATTGGATTGTTGGCCTCTTTAGAGGTGTGGCCTACTCTACTGGAGCGAATTGGATCTATGCAACAAAAGGAACCACATATTTCAGACATCTTGGACAGGCTTGATAGAGGAGAGATTTCTAGTCACCTTGCTAGATATACCATGGATGATAAGGGGTGGCTAGGATGAGATGGAAGGCTATGTGTCCCTAAGATTGGGGAGTTGCTTAAGGAAGTGCTTGAGAGGCTCATCATTCTCAGATGACTGTCCATCCAGGCGACGACAAAATGTATCGAGACATAAAGAGGGTTTTCTTTTGGACTGGCATAAAGAAGTACATGGCAGAATTTGTAGCTCGATGCATGACTTGCCAAAGAGTAAAGACTGAACAAAAGAAACCAGGCGAATTGCTTCAGCCCTTGGATATCCCGCAATGGAAGTGGTAGAGCGTCCCTATGGACTTCATCGACGGATTGCCCAGATCAAGGAAGGGCAATACGAGCATTTGGGTAATAGTGGATAGGCTTATGAAGAGCGCTCATTTTATTCCTGTAAAGACCAAGAGGACGTGGTTTTGGCTGGCATCAGTTTGTCTCCGAGAGATAGTTTGATTGCATGGAGTACCATCCAGTAAAGTGAGTGATCGCGGCCCTGTCTTTACTATCCAGTTTTGGAAGAGCTTGCAAGAGACATTAGGTGCACAACTACGTTTAAGAATAGTATACCTGTAACGACCCGAAAAAGTCGATCTTGGTTATCCGATATGCGACACATATCGAACATCCGAGGATCGAAAATACCGGTAGTTAATGAAAGAAATTAGAGGGTGAGAATAGATAAGATAGAAACTTAGAATAGAAGAAGAAGAAGAACACAACATCAGAGTAACACGAACCTCACAGCAGAATGTATAACATATAATATATATCATAACTTTGAAATATAAATATGTACTTGAATATACATGTCATTTCCAAAGTACAACACTCACAACACAGCGGAAATAAACAATAGCTATATGATCCTGAAGCCTCCTGCTCCAGCTCTTCAAGTATCTGTAAATCCCGACTACTTGACTGCCCGTATAAAATTGGGCACCCAAGAGTTTAGGGAAAACAAAACAAAATAAATTCTGGGTCAGTCATGGGACTGGTATGAGTAAAACAGTTTAAAACAGTTTGAGCCATCAAACGATATCTCATAAGACCACGCCGCATAACGGAACGGGTTCTTCCCTTATGAGAATCCAAAACAAAACTTTATATCAAAACTCATTGATATTATAATAGTGTCTATCAACCACAATATAATAATCATCTAGCAGAAACGCTTTCATCTCACGTTCTACATATATAGTATACAATCAAAACCGCAAGCATGTATTGGGTAATGGATTTCCAACTATGACAAGGTATGGAACCACCTTTCGCTAGTGTACCTCTAGAGAGAAATACACTGGGTTCAACTAGCACATCTTGCAACCCGGCCACACATGACCGACCACTCATTTCGCTTGAGTGTATCGAATGTATATCACCAATGGTTGGGATCAGCAACTGTTTCCCGAATGGGACAACATCGACAATAGATTTTTAGAAGTAAATGAAACTCTAGATTAGGTGATTATACTTCCTAATAGGTACGACCTACATAGCCATGCTGTCTGCCCAATTTTTGTCATTTCCCGGTTGTGAGGCTAGATGCCACGCTTATCTCTGACAGATCACACATTTATTCACTTTGAATGTCACATCGTCATACGACTCATACCCGCCAAATCACAAATTGATTTCCCCAAAAATACCATGGGTATACAGCTAAGAGAAACGAATTCCTCCGCCACCAAACGTAAATACGTTTGAAGAGATCAACTTATGCGGTCTATTAAATATACTTTGTCAGACATTCTTCCATACAGGTCGTCCTGGGACTGGACAAACCGAAGGCATTATTCAGTACATCCATCTTAGGTAATCTTTACCTAAGATTTATACAACAGCCCTTGCACTTTTACTCCGTCTTCAATTATCTTTGGCATATATGATTCGCAATGCTTATGCCAATACGGAGTGGTTCTTCGGATAATAATCCAACCGGTCTCTCCATATTAACAACGTTAAAATAGTCGAAAACTTCGATAGTCGATGAGTTAACTATCAAAGAAAAACACGTGTGCAAACAACTATATTATTTCCAAATGGAAATTATATCGATCAATCATCATTTAACATTTATCTCTTTAGTTCATTAATTTACTTATCTCCTGTTTCCATATATTCTAAATTCTTATTTTCTATTATCAGAAAACATTTCTGATTCTTATTTGGAAAACATTTTCAAAACTCCTTCACTGGATTTAAACTAATGTTTAAATCAAACATCGCAATGCCAACTCAAACCATTTACTAAATTCACTTAACCATCATTCACTATCAAACCTTAGTCATTCCTTAGTTAAAAAGGAAGTCAATCAAGTTGGGGTATAATTACCTCTCAGACCTTAACTGAACAACGTTTTAACTTTGGAATAGACAAAGTTTATCTTTTAAATCTTTAACAACTTCCTTACGAAACTCTCGGATTCAATTTAAGAATCCACTTCTTTGTTGAAAACCTTGGTTATAATGATAACGTCATAATCCCTACTTTCGAAATATCTAACTTCCATTATAACTTTTATTCTTTAATGTGAATAAATAAATAAACACCGGATTTATAAATAAATGAATTTTGATTTAAACACCGGAAAGTATAAGTACTTTCCCGAATTCGATATAATCGAATTCGCCTATTAACTCTCTTCGAGTAGTCTCTATTTGATTAACTCTTCTTCGAATAATCTATATTCGATTATCTCTCTTCGAATAACTTATATTTGATTAACTCACTCTTTCGAATAAACTATATTCGATAATCTCACTTTAGAATAACTAATTTTGATTAACTCCTTTCGATTAACTAATAATCGATAACTCCTTTCGATTAACTAATAATCGATAACTCCTTTCGATTAACTAATAATCGATAACTCCTTTCGATTAACTAATAATCGATAACTCCTTTCGATTAACTAATAATCGATAACTCCTTTCGATTAACTAATAATCGATAACTCCTTTCGATTAACTAATAATCGATAACTCCTTTCGATTAAACTAACATCGATAACTCCTTTCGATTAACTAATAATCGATAACTCCTTTCGATTAAACTAACATTGATTAACTCCTTTGGATTAACTCATTCGGATTAACTCGATTTGATTAACTCCATTTGAATAACTCTAACTGGTTAACTCTAACTGGTCAATTCTAGCTGATTAACTCTAACTGAATAACTCTAACTCGTTAACTCTAACTCTAATCGATTAACTCGAACTGGTTAACTCTAACTCTAATCGATTAACTCCAACTATTTAACTTTAACTCTAATCGATTAACTCTAACTGGTTAACTCTAACTCAAATCGATTAACTCCTCTAACTCATTTTGATTAACACATTTTGATTAACTCCATTGGTTAACTCTACGTCCATATTCAGTTTCAAATATCGATATTGAAATCGATTCTTACTTCTCTATATAAGTCCTGACTTATATATTCCATTTATCCAATGATAAATATTTTACTTAATTTATAAAATATTGTTTATAAATTAATCCTCCCAGTTCATCTGTTAAAACAGATTTCTATTTAATCTCACTTTAAATAGATCTTTTCCCTTTCCTTTATATCCTGCCAATTTTCCTTTTTATAACTCTATTTATTTCATAAATAAATATTTCCTTTTATTTATTTTCGCAAATAAATTCCTTTTATTTATTTTCCAAATAAATAATCCTTTTTCAATTTCTATTTGTAAATGTTTTACAAATATTTCCCTTTCTATTTTATTTGTAAATATTTACAAATATTCCCTTTTTCTCTTTCTATTTATTTAACAAATAAATATTTCATTTCCAATTCTATTTATTTAACAAATAAATATTTCTTTTTATAAAATCCTTTGATTTTATAAATATTCCCTTTTCAATATAACATTGAAAATTTCCTTTTATAATTATTCAATTTATTTTCTAAATAGATATTCCTTTTATAAGTCTATTTACTTTCTAAGTAAATAATCCTTTTTATACCTTTATTTACTTTCTAAGTAAATAATCCTTTTTTATAAAATTCTTTGATTTTATAAATATTTTCTTTATTAAATTCTTTTTTATAAAATCCCTTGATTTTATAAATATTCTATTTCAATACACAGTTTGATATTTCCCTTTCCTATTCCAATATTTCTTTTGGTATTCAACAGTACTAAATAACAGGACCAGTGTCATTATCATCAGTCACAGATTATGCACCACATCAAATAACACAAAATATGAAAACAAACAGTATTATAAATATTGAGGAATCCGGTTGGATCCCTCCAACCTGCTTTCCCGCATCACAGATGTTAAACAACACGAATATAAAATATTCTGATAAACAGAATCAATATTCGATTAACGATTTATATATATATCGTTATCTATAATTTCAACCAATACATAAGCAATTTAGCCAAACAGTTAACACACAACAATCAACATATGATTAACAATTCTAAAAATACGTTATAAAAATATAACTGTTCAGAGTTGGTGAGTTTTACTCACATTGGACTGTTATCGTTAAAAACGATTAACTGTCTTTGATTCAGACGGACAATATATTTTGCAATAAATTGTAACGAGCTTCGATTCACTCCCCGTTAGTTCCATCGTGTCGTCGTCGTCCATACGATCCCAACGCGATAGACGGTTCGAGATTGTGATAACGTATGACGAAGATATTGAATTTACAAGTTATATAAACATTAATAGTTTTAAATAAAAACAAGGTTAGTTCATTTTCAAATGGGCTCACCCTCTTCAAACTCGGCCCACTCAAAACCCAAACCCGCTGATGTCTTTCTTCTTCACGAGTTCCCATTTCGACGCTCATTCCAGTAACCATTTCCAATCATTTCAAACACCATACCCCTTTATTTTCTTCATCGATTCAATAACCAATATCACCATTTTAAACTACAACAAAATCTCCTTCTACTTATGTAATCTTCCTCCAGCTCGCACCCAATTTCGCTGCGTCATGTCCTCGTTCGAGACCGCAGTACACAATGAAGATCGACATTTACTTCCACCGAATCCTTCAAAACTCGCATCCCAGATGCTAAACAACCTCCCAAAACTCAAGATAACCTTCCTTTCTTGCATTGATGCCTCCTCTCCACGATAACTCAAACCCTAGGCCTTCTGTCAGTTTTCGAGTATCAGGAAATTTGCGTCGAGTATAATAGAACTTGTACTGGAGCGAAGGCAATTGCAAGAGGAACTCAAATATGTATATATATTGATTAATAGAATTTTGTTGAATTTTCTTTTGATTTTCCTTTTTCTGGTTCTCTGCGTTTTTGTTCTGGTGAACGAGATGGTGTTCTCGCGTTTTAATCTTGACTGTGTGGTTAGGAAAAGAGGCAGCGTGGCCTCCCTTTTGATCAGAGAACTAATTAGGATATTTTTATGTTAATTATTTTATTGATTTTTATATCAAATTTTAAGCAAGCGTTGTATGTATTCGTCCTTTAAAATTCCTATGGTCACATACAATACCCAAAAATCACGAAAACTGGCATGAAGCTACAGTTCGACATTACGGTCCCAACGAAACTGGTTTCGTTGAATTCCGACTTCGATTGCTCACACAGCGTATTTTTAACCGTCAAAATACTGACTGTTTTTCACAATAAAAATCCGTACGGCCACATACTGACTTTAAAAATCACGGAAATTGAAATCTAATAATAATTTAACATTGCGGATCCAACAAAATTAGTTTCGTCGAATTCTGAGGTCGTTTGCTAAACTGACTATTTTTGAAGCTCTAAATAACCCATTTAAATATATAAATATATTTAAAAACAATTAAATTTAATATTTAAAAATAAATATTATCATATAGATTCACAGTGGAATACCATACAGCTCTAGAACATTCTTATATGAATTTCTAACTCAATATTTCAAATCCCGATTAAATCGATATTCGATTTATAATGAAATTCCTTTTATAAATATAAATAAATCGTCATAAATTATAAAGGAATTCCATAGCGACTTTTCTAAAATTTGATTTGGACATAACTCAAAATCCACCCGACGAAATCCCGATTTTTCTCTTCCATTAGAAAAATATACTTCACCAGCTCTGAACGTTTCTTGTTTCACAGGAATCCGATTTAAAACGGCTTTTGTATATTCGTTTAAAGTTCGAATCGCCAAATTACGAACTGCCGCGCCATTTCGAGCTCGATTTTAATTATAATATAATTATACGTTCAAACTTGGTTTATATAATATATTCGTTATTCTAATTCAATTCTAAACTGAATTATATCTTATAAATAATCCAATTCACACGATATTGTGAATTTCACCATTTTCGATTATTTCTGAATTATATATATTATTTAATTATTATTTTAATTAAATATTCAAAGTTATTTAATTTAAATCATTTCTAAATTACCAAACCATATTTTAAATAATTAAATAAATTAATTATTCGTCCGAAAAATACGGGTCGTTACATTCTTCCCCACTTAAAATAATTTCGTCCTCGAAATTGCTAAGGTAGAAAACAAACCCTATCAACTGGGTAGAACTTATTTGTTCACTTCTTAACTTCAGTTTCAACCGAACCAATTTAATTTCAATTAAATATTAATTAATTCATATCAGCGAAAATTTTCAAAAATCCTGAAAATTTTCTAACACCCGAAATTTTGAAAAATTTCGCCAGCACCTCGTTTGTACCGGCCAATACGTCAAACCACAACTCGCCTCTCTGGGCCTTTTCCAACCGAAAAGAAAATCAAACAGCCAAGCGGCTTGTCAATTCGGCTCATAAATTCCAAACCCATATATAAAATAAACTTGTACCTTTTTGTCGGCATACCATTATATCTTTTCCTTTCATTACCAACAATTCAGCATATACCAATGCACTCCAATCAATCTTTAATCGATTTATCCTCAAATCCAATCATTCTCTTATATCCAAGCCAAATTCATTCAAACTCCAATATCAAATTTCAAACTCTTAACTTACCTGTCCAAAATTTCAGATCCCCATCTCCCAATTCAATTGCCACTTACTGGTCTTATTTTAAAATCTCAATTAGCTTTTACAAATTCCAGTTTAATTTGTTTTAAAGTAAACAATCTATTTCTGGGAGTTTTAAACAGCTTTGTTTTTCTCAAAAATCAACTTTCCTTTTCAGGATTCAAAACAACTTGTTTTTCTAAAAACAATTCAAATTGAATACCTTTGGTAGTAATCCGTCACTCAGAACTCGAAAATGAATACTAATGATGCTGCAGTCATTCTCAGAATTATTTCCCAGCTACAGAAGTGAGTTCAGTACTATATCACTTTTCAAAACCATTTCCATTTTGAGATTCATTTTCAAAATACTATTCCCAATGCTTGTAAAACAATTTAAAATCTCCCAGGATTTTAAAACTCTCATATACTTAATTAAATTCCATTTACAAACACCTTTTCAAATTCTAGGGATTTTAAATTCCCATTCTGATTCTAAATTCAGATTTTATTCAATTCATAACACTTATACGAATTTTGCTTGGTTATATATATATATAACCATTTAATTTATAATCTTACTCGATTATAATAACAACCAATATATCCAATATATTATAATATTTCCAATATATATTTTCTCTGTATCAAAATATACTTTGCGGTAAATTATTTCATTTACCCTTCTTTTCAAAATAAATCGTGTCGACCCATCGCATTCGAGTGCTTAGAAACTCCTACCGATACAGTGAATCAAACTGATCGACCAGAACTCATAAACAACTCAACCAATGAATCTCCACAATATAAAACAATTTTAATGTCAAATAATAAATATGCTCACTTGTATATACACTCAACTCAATCTAGGGTATTACTAACCCCATCTCTACTGAGTCACGCCACAGAGCCAAGGTAATTACTTAACCTTAAGCTTTGATACCACTGTAACGACCCAGAAAAAGTCGATCTTGGTTATCCGATATACAACACATATCGAACATCCAAGGATCGAAAATACCGGTAGTTAATGAAAGAAATTAGAGGGTGAGAATAGATAAGATAGAAACTTAGAATAGAAGAAGAAGAAGAAGAACACAACATCAGAGTAACACGAACCTCACAGCAGAACGAATAACATATAATATATATCATAACTTTGAAATATAAATCTGTACTTGAATATACATATCATTTCCAAAGTACAACACTTACAACACAGCAGAAATAAACAAAAGCTATATGATCCTGAAGCCTCCTGCTCCAGCTCTTCAAGTATCTGTAAATCCCGACTACTTGACTGCCCTTATAAAATTGGGCACCCAAGAGTTTAGGGAAAACAAAACAAAATAAATTCCGGGTCAGTCATGGGACTGGTATGAGTAAAACAGTTTAAAACAGTTTGAGCCATCAAACGATATCTCATAAGACCACACCATATAACGGAACGGGTTCTTCCCTTATGAGAATCCAAAACAAAACTTTATATCAAAACTCATTGATATTATAATAGTGTCTATCAACCACAATATAATAATCATCTAGCAGAAACGCTTTCATCTCACGTTCTACATATATAGTATACAATCAAAACCGCAAGCATGTATTGGGTAATGGATTTCCAACTATGACAAGGTATGGAACCACCTTTCGCTAGTGTACCTATAGAGAGGAATACACTGGGTTCAACAAGAACATCTTGCAACCCGGCCACACATGACCGACCACTCATTTCTCTTGAGTGTATCGAATGTATATCAACAATGGTTGGGATCAGCAACTGTTTCCCGAATGGGACAGCATCGACAATAGATTTTTAGAAGTAAATGAAACTCTAGATCAGGTGATTATACTTCCTAATAGGTGTGACCTACATAGCCATGCTGCCTGCCCAATTTTTGTCATTTCCCGGTTGTGAGGCTAGATGCCACGCTTATCTCTGTCAGATCACACATTTATTCACTTTGAATGTCACATCGTCATACCCGCCAAATCACAAATTGATTTCCCCAAAAATACCACGGGTATACAGCTAAGAGAAACGAATTCCTCCGCCATCAAACGTAAATACGTTTGAAGAGATCAACTTACACGGTCTATTAAATATACTTTGTTAGACATTCTTCCATACAGGTCGTCCTGGGACTGGAAAACCGAAGGCACTATTCAGTACATCCATCTTAGGTAATCTTTACCTAAGATTTATACAACAGCCCTTGCACTTTTACTCCGTCTTCAATTATCTTTGGCACATATGATTCGCAATGCTTTTGCCAATACGGAGTGGTTCTTCGGATAATAATCCAACCGGTCTCTCCATATTAACAACGTTAAAATAGTCGAAAACTTCGATAGTCGATGAGTTAACTATCAAAGAAAAACACGTGTGCAAACAACTATATTATTTCCAAATGGAGATTATATCGATCAATCATCATTTAACATTTATCTCTTTAGTTCATTAATTTACTTATCTCCTGTTTCCATATATTCTAAATTCTTATTTTCTATTATCAGAAAACATTTCTGATTCTTATTTGGAAAACATTTCCAAAACTCCTTCACTGGATTTAAACTGATGTTTAAGTCAAACATCGCCATGCCAACTCAAACCATTTACTAAATTCACTTAACCATCATTCACTATCAAACCTTAGCCATTCCTTAGTTAAAAAGGAAGTCAATCAAGTTGGGGTATAATTACCTCTCAGACCTTAACTGAACAACGTTTTAACTTTGGAATAGACAAAGTTTATCTTTTAAATCTTTAACAACTTCCTTACGAAACTCTCGGATTCTATTTACGAATCCACTTCTTTATTGAAAACCTTGGTTATAATGATAACGTTATAATATCTACTTTCGAAATATCTAACTTCCATTATAACTTTTATTATTTAATGTGAATAAATAAATAAACACCTGATTTATAAATAAATAAATCTTGATTTAAACACCGGAAAGTATAAGTACTTTCCCGAATTCGATATAATCGAATTCGCCGATTAACTCTCTTCGAGTACTCTCTATTTGATTAACTCTTCTTCGAATAACCTATATTCGATTATCTCTCTTCGAATAACTTATATTCGATTAACTCACTCTTTCGAATAAACTATATTCGATCTCTTTCTTTCGAATACGCTATATTCGATTTAACTCCTTTCGAATAAACTATATTCGATAATCTCACTTTCGAATAACTAAATTCGGTTAACTCCTTTCGATTAACTAATAGTCAATAACTCCTTTCGATTAACTAATAATCGATAACTCCTTTCGATTAACTAATAATCGATAACTCCTTTCGATTAAACTAACATCGATAACTCCTTTCGATTAACCAATAATCGATAACTCCTTTCGATTAAACTAACATCGATTAACTCCTTTGGATTAACTCATTTGGATTACCTCGGTTTGATTAACTCCATTTGAATAACTCTAACTGGTTAACTCTAATTGGCCAATTCTAACTGATTAACTCTAACTGATTAACTCTAACTCGTTAACTCTAACTCTAATCGATTAACTCTAACTGGTTAACTCTAACTCTAATCGATTAACTCAAACTGGTTAACTCTAACTCTAATCGATTAACTCTAACTGGTTAACTCCAACTCAAATCGATTAACTCCTCTAACTCATTTTGATTAACACATTTTGATTAACTCCTTTGGTTAACTCTACTTCCATATTCAGTTTCAAATATCGATGTTGAAATCGATTCTTACTTCTCTATATAAGTCCTGACTTATATATTCCATTTATCCAATGATAAATATTTTACTTAATTTAAAAAATATTGTTTATAAATTAATCCTCCCAGTTCATCTGTTAAAGCAGATTTCTATTTAATCTCACTTTAAATAAATCTTTTCCCTTTCCTTTATATCTTGACAATTTTCCTTTTTATAACTCTATTTATTTCATAAATAAATATTTCCTTTTATTTATTTTCCCAAATAAATTCCTTTTATTTATTTTCCAAATAAATAATCCTTTTTCAATTTCTATTTGTAAATGTTTTACAAATATTTCCCTTTCTATTTTATTTGTAAATATTTACAAATATTCCCTTTTAATATTTCTATTTATTTAACAAATAAATATTTCGTTTCTAATTCTATTTATTTAACAAATAAATATTTCTTTTTATAAAATCCTTTGATTTTATAAATATTCCCTTTTCAATATAACATTGAAAATTTCCTTTTATAATTATTCTATTTATTTTCTAAATAGATATTCCTTTATAATTCTATTTACTTTCTAAGTAAATAATCCTTTTTATACCTTTATTTACTTTCTAAGTAAATAATCCTTTTTATAAAGTTCTTTGATTTTATAAATATTTTCTTTATCAAATTCTTTTTTATAAAATCCCTTGATTTTATAAATATTCTATTTCAATACACAGTTTGAAATTTCCCTTTCTATTCCAATATTTCTTTTGGTATTCAACAGTACTAAATAACATGACCAGTATCATTATCATCAATCACAGATTATACATCACATCATATAACACAATATATGAAAAAAAAAACAGTATTATAAATATTGAGGAATCCTGTTGGATCCCTCCAACCTGTTTTCCTACATCACAGATGTTAAACAACACGAATATAAAATATTCTGATAAACAGAATCAATATTCGATTAACGATTTATATCTATATCGTTGTCTATAAATTCAACAAATGCATAAGCAATTTAACCAAACAGTTAACACACAACAATCAACAGATGATTAACAGTTCTAAAAATACGTTATAAAAATATAACTGTTCAGAGTTGGTGAGTTTTACTCACATTGGACTGTTATCGTTAAAAACGATTAACTGTCTTTGATTCAAACGAACAATTTATTTTGCAATAAATTGTAACAAGCTTCGATTCACTCCCCGTCAGTTCCATCGTGTTGTCGTCGTCTATACGATCCCAACGCGACAGATGGTTCGAGATTCTGATAACGTTTGACGAAGATATTGAATTTACAAGTTATATAAACATTAATAGTTTTAAATAAAAACAAGGTTAGTTCATTTTCAAATGGGCTCACCCTCTTCAAACTCGGCCTACTCAAAACCCAAACCAGCTGATGTCTTTCTTCCTTCACGAGTTCCCAGTTCGACGCTCATTCCAGTAACCATTTCCGATCATTTCAAACACCATAACCCTTTATTTTCTTCATCGATTCAATAACCAATATCACCATTTTAAACTACAACAAAATCTCCTTCTACTTATGTAATCTTCCTCCAGCTCGCACCCAATTTCGCTGCGTCATGTCCTCGTTCGAGACCGCAGTACACAATGAAGATCGACATTTACTTCCACCGAATCCTTCAAAACTCGCATCCCAGATGCTAAACAACTTCCAAAACTCAAGATAACCTTCCTTTCTTGCATTGATGCCTCCTCTCCACGATAATTCAAACCCTAGGCCTTCTGTCAGTTTTCGAGTATCAGGAAATTTGCGTCGAGTATAATAGAACTTGTACTGGGGCGAAGACAATTGCAAGAGGAACTCAAATATGTATATATATTGATTAATAGAATTTTGTTGAATTTTCTTTTGATTTTCCTTTTTCTGGTTCTCTGCGTTTTTGTTCTGGTGAACGAGATGGTGTTTTCGCGTTTTAATCTTGACTGTGTGGTTAGGAAAAGAGGCAGCGTGGCCTCTCTTTTGATCATAGAACTAATTTGGATATTTTTATGTTAATTATTTTATTGATTTTTATATCAAATTTTAAGCAAGCATTGTATGTATTCTTCCTTTAAAATTCCTATGGTCACATACAATACCCAAAAATCACGAAAACTAGCATGCAGCTACAGTTCGACATTACGGTCCCAACGAAACTGGTTTCGTCGAATTCCGACTTCGTTTGCTCACACAACGTATTTTTAACCGTCAAAATACTGACTGTTTTTCACATTAAAAATCCGTACGGCCACATACTGACTTTAAAAATCAAGAAAATTGAAATCTAATAATAATTTAATATTGCGGATCCAACAAAATTAGTTTCGTCGAATTCTGAGGTCGTTTGCCAAATTGGCTATTTTTAAAGCTCTAAATAACCCATTTAAATATATAAATATATTTAAAAACAATTAAATTTAATATTTAAAAATAAATATTATCGTATAGATTCACAGTGGAATACCATACAGCTCTAGAATATTCCTATATGAATTTCTAACTCAATATTTCAAATCTCGATTAAATCGATATTCGATTTATAATGAAATTCCTTTTATAAATATAAATAAATCGTTATAAATTATAAAGGAATTCCATAGCGACTTTTGTAAAATTTGATTTGGACATAACTTAAAATCTACACGATGAAATCCCGATTTTTCTCTTCCATTAGAAAAATATACTTCACTAGCTCTGAACGTTTCTTGTTTCACAGGAATCCGATTTAAAACGGCTTTTGTATATTCGTTTAAAGTTCGAATCGCCAAATTATGAACTATCACGCCATTTCGAGCTCGATTTTAATTATAATATAACTATACGTTCAAACATCGTTTATATAATATATTCGTTATTCTAATTCAATTCTAAACTGAATTATATCTTATAAATAATCCAATTCACACGATATTGTGAATTTCACCATTTTCGATTATTTCTTAATTATATATATTATTTAATTATTATTTTAATTAAATATTCAAAGTTATTTAATTTAAACCATTTTTAAATTACCAAACCATATTTTAAATAATTAAATAAATTAATTATTCGACCGAAAAATACGGGTCGTTACAATACCACCCTCAGATAGATGGACAAACTAAGAGGGTGAATAGAGTTCTTGAGTATCTTCTAAGACTGTGTATCATAGACTTTGAAGGGACTTGGGAATAGCGCCTTCCTTTAGTGGAGTTTGCCTACAATAACAGTTACCAATCCAGCATAGGTATGGCAACCTTCGAAGCACTATATGGATGAGCTTGTAGATCGCCGACTTGTTTTGTGGGAGTCTATCAACAGACTTCTGCTTGGTCCAAACATGATTTGAGATACTTTTGAGAAGATTGATCTTATCGGTCAAAGAGTGAAGGCCTTCCAAGACAGACAGAAATCTGATGTTGATAGAAGGAGGACGGATCTGGAATTTTATATGGGAGATATGGTCTTCATTACAGTAACACCGCTGAGGAACGTAGTTCATTTTGGCTCAGTAGGGAAGTTGGCGCCAAGATTTGTAGGACTATTCCCTATAGTAGAGAGGATATGACAGATGGCTTATAGAATTAAGCTACCGGATAGATTGGTGGGAGTACATGACGTATTTCATGTTTCCCATCCAAGGAAATGTCTCCATGATAAGGCAGAGATAGTAGAGTCAATCACTCTTGAGGATGTAGAAGTTGAGAAAGAAGCATCAGCAAGACGATTTCCTACTCATATCCTTGGAACAAAAATCAAGAAGTTGAGGGACAAGGAAATCAGATTGGTAAAAGTGCAATGGGGAGAAGACTGCGAAGATGCGACATGGGAACCCAAAGATAGGTTTTGCACTTCTTATCCTTTTCTCTTGGAGAGTATGTTCTTGACTTCTTTTCCAAGCTTTTACTTTACATTTTCATCTACCATTCAAGTTTATTTATTCTATCGTTCGAACCTTTCGATCCTTAGGTAGAATCAAATAGTTGGAAACATGTGTTTGAAACATGTTATGGTTGATGGTTGCAAGTGGATGCAAGTTTTTGCTAGTGGTTGCTCGTGGATGCATACACACACACAAGGCATTAGATTGGCTCAATCACTTACATGTTTCTTATGGATGTGTGTGCATTTTAGATTTCTATGGATGGAAATAGATGTATCTTCATATGGATGTTGCATTTGGATGAATGGTTATGCACACATATAGAGTTTATATGTTATATTAGGGCTAATTGCACACATTTTGGATTCATGGCACAAACATATATTGCATTAAGGAAGTCAACTAAATCAGTCGACTGCCTAATTTTCACATTAGTGTTAGGACATATACACACAACACTTTGCATAAGTTCATACAAGCATTAGAAATCTCTTAAGGATAATGAATGCCTGTGGATGATGGATAAGTAGATGGTTGTAGATGGATGTTAGGATAATAACATTCTTCTAGACTTGGAGATTTCGGGGACAAAATCCTCTAAATAGGGGAGAATGTAACACCCAAACTATAATACACTGTAACCATAATAAATATTCAGAATTAACTGGAACCGGCATTACCTTTACGTTCATCTCGGAATTATGGTTCAAATTGATCACAAATTGCGCAAAACAGACAACGTATAAAAAAGTTATAGGCTCTAGAAGTTTGAATACTTATAAGGAGCCTATGTGTAAACATAAATTAAATAAGATTGCAGAAAAATCAAAAACGAGACAAGCGGGGGTAGGCGGGAAAAAGCCCCGTTATGGGTCGACCCCAACTGGCTTGGGTCCACCCAATGAGGGTTCGGTCGACCTTAGAGTCGACCCATGGGTAGATGTGATCTGGATGAATTCTGAAGCCTGAACCTGGATTGTTTTGTGTCTCTATTCATGCTGACTTAGCATGACTTGTACAGTTTAGATTTAAAACCTAGATCTAAGGGTTGATGTTGGCTCTGTAACTCTATAAATAAATGGCTTCCCTCATTCACAATTCACACCTCTTCATACCTTCTTTTGCCTCTGTAAAACTCTGAATAATATAAACATATAATGGGGGAATGCTGCTGAAATTCAGATCAAATAGAGGCAACATCAAGACTTGCATACATATAACTTAGATTGGATTTGGACTTTCTTCAGCAAAGGTTATAGTTATCTTCACTAAGACTCACTGCGAGTTACAGTTATTTATAGATCTGATTTCTTAGGCCTTGAACATGACATTTAAATTAAACTTGTTAGAATTTACAGTAAAATAAATATAACAGTTTCACTATTTTTACCTATGTCATTATAATCCATTATTGATACGCCTATGATGTTGTTAATTTAATTTGTTATACATATGCCTGTGATATTGTTAATTAAACCTATTATACATATGCCTGTGATGTTGTTAATTGAACCTGTTATACATATGCATGTGATGCTGTGATTGAACAAGTTATACATATGCCTGTAATTTTGGAAAGATTAACGAGTAATAGTATCTATCTTCCTTTTCCCATTTTCTATGTTTATTTCCTGTATTGTCTCTATACATACGTGATTTGATTCTATTCCTCTCCCTTTTGTTTTCCTTTTTATTTTACGCTAAGCCTAGGCCTTTGGAAGCCTAGGCTATATCCGATGAGAATGGGCGTACGACTGGGAAAAAATGAATGATATAAAGAGGGACTTAGGCATGTTATTTACTTGGACTGATTAACCATAATTTGGGGAAAAGAATAAATATACATGTTTAGACTTGTTGTAAATGGACACTATGCGTAAAACTGCAACTTGGGGATGTAGCTGATAAATAATATGCATATGGAATAGACATATTAACCTTGACTTAAAAGGTCATTAAGTAAATGTCATGTTAAGAATAGGGTTGTATACGCATAACGACATTACAACCATGCTTATTAATAAACCTAAACCTGCTAGGTTAAACATAAATATTAATAAGCAAAGAGGTCCCCCGACTACTGTTATATCGAGTTTTGGGGACTCCTACATCCTAGATAATTGGGGGCACAAGCTTAGGGGTTTGGCTTGTGTCAATCTGCTGTTTGGAACCTATATCAGTCAATATCCCTGTAAGTATCTTATTAATGGGGGTTCCGCACTAGGTAGGGGCCAGAGAACGCTTTATTGAATCGAAAAGTAAGAGGTTCACATGGGGGTGGTTACGGGAGCGTTCCCAAGTCATTTGAATCTACACTGAATTTCTATTTTCTTCCTCTACACCAATGTTCTCCCTCTCCGCTATTTTATTAATTCCAAAAACAGGTTAGGTTTCTTCTTTTCTTCTAACCTATATTCTATCTCTTCTTATATGAATTCTTATATAGATTCAGGAATTAAGTATAATACATGTATGAGATTCTAATTCAAATTCTTATATATATATATATGTGTGTGTGTGTGTGTGTGTGTGTTAGAAGAATTTAGAGTACGCTGATTCGAAGGTTCAACCCAAATCATTTGAATCTACACTGAATTTCTATTTACCTCTTCCTACCTCTATAAGTGGAAATTTCATCAGTTTTCTATTTTCTATATGATGTTAGGGTCGATATGGATTGTTATTCCTAAAGAGATTTGGATTTATGTGAAAACAAAACACTAACAAATCTTCCAAATCTCTAGGAACTTGCTTAAATGGTCAGTCAGTTTTGTTTATGGAGTTTTGATTATTGAGGTAATAAAAGAAAGGCTTTTAGGTGTTGTACAGTTTTTGGTACTGGCCTGATTCACTTTCTTGTAAAATTTGAAAATATCATATGCATGTGTGCGAAGGCATATGACTTAAGTATTGTAAATCTAACAGTTTTAAGCATTTATTTTTAAAACAGATAGTTTAAACGTATTATATACAAGTCACTGAAGTCTTTAGTTTTTATGTATATATGTTAATCTAATGAAAAATGAAGCATTACCAAAAAGGAGACTTTACATATATAATTGGATTATCGTACCTTGTCTTTCTTTTGTTATCGAAATAATTATTTAAACCTTGCTTAAAGGTTTTATGTATATGTTGTTGTTTCCCTATTATCGATTATTAAATACAAGTTGATGCTATATTTAGAGAAGTTAGGGAAATAAACTTGTAAATCTTTTTTGATGTTAGGATTAACATTTCAAACGAATTTGGACGTTCATTCCCGCACGCTTAATTTACATTTTATTTACTATTATTTATTAGCGTAATTAACGTATTATTAATGCGTATGAAATTCGTATTAAATAGCATACTTAATGCATCAAAATAGGAAATTAGGACTATAAATATCCCTATACTAAAATTGTACGTGTGTGAGTTTAATGGCTTTTATTAGTATCAATGACATGTAGACACAAGGTTAATCCTTACTTGTAGTGGAAGCCTGTCCGGAAACGACCGACATATCCAGCATCTTCAAGTTAGTCAGATAAATGTGAGAGGTCTAAGCGTCGTGATCCATTATAACAACTACACAAAGGCGCGAGCTTAAGAACAACTTGTAGTAGAAGCCTACCCGGAACCACCCGACAATTCTAGCATCTACAAGTGGTCAGTTTAATGTGAGATGTCTTTTGTGTGATATGTATATACATACATACATATATATATATATATATATATTTGTGTGCAGTAGACCTGCCTTGGGAAAGGTCTGAAGTGGCTGACCTACTTTGTTTGGGTATTAAGTAGTTAGGAGTAGGTCCGTTCCTAAGTTTTACTCCTTGGTTCTAGACCCAAGTCATCGGACTCGGCCTTACAAAAGTCTTAAGTGTTCATGAGGTTCACCTTTCTCAAATAATCATAAGGTATTAAATAGTCTTAAGTGATTACATTGAGTGGGGGTAGTTCTTCAGAAGTTGTTCACTTCCGCGAGGAGCTGTGTGTTGGCTTACTTAGGGATGGGCAATATGAAAATTTTCTAAAGGGTTGTCTATCTATGGGAAGTATTGAGTGGCTAGGAGTTCACCCGTAATTCCAGTAAAATTGTAATAAAGGGGTCCACCAAAGGATCTTAAATGACTATGAGGGTTTACCTAAACAAGTCTTAAGTGGATGCTTACTATTTCTTGTATTACAATATAGAGAATATTAATTTGTCTTAATGATTTTAGAATGAGGTCTTAAGTGATTGAAGGAATCAACTAAAAAAATATTTGTATATTGTCCTTAAGTGACAAAATGGTAGTCCTCGTCGTAGGGTGTTAAGTGATAGTAAAATCTGCCCTCATAATTATACATATTAGCCTTAAGTGACTTTGCGACACTCCACCTAGTTTATATACGAATTTGTGTGTTAAGCTTGCGTAAACATAATTTGATGAATGTATATTGCCATATATAGGAAATAGACATTCTTAAACTTATGTTATTTTCATTCACCGGATCTTTGTTCCGACCTCCATCCTTTTACATATAAACAGGTTAATAGGTGGGAACGCTCGTTGATGCAGTCATGGATGTGGAAACCTGACGGAAAAGGATCCTTAGTTATATCATTATTACCAGGATTATAATAATTATTGTTTATTGGGATATTAATATTATTATCGATGTACCTTTATCGATAATTGAAACTTTTATGTAATCAACATTTTTGGGTTTTACTTAATAGTACATCTACTTCTTGTTATTATATTTTACCCCTTCCGCTATGAGATTCTGATGTCATAAATAGTTTTGCTCTGTGAATATAATCCTTGTATGAACCAATGACCCATTTGAAATGGTTCTAAGTTCGGATGGTCCTTTTATGGATCAGAATTAAGGCTCGTTCCAGGTGGCTTGTTACACATGTGGGCAGGGTGGGTTCAGTTTAAGGGGCATCAACTACCATGCTAGTAGAACTGTGCAAACAATTGAATATTTATTTCAGCTTGAACTAGACAAATAATCTAATTACCTTAGAAAGCATTTTAGGTTATGCACGTACACATCTCCTTACGACACAAGAGTTATTCGTAAGTTTATTTCATTTATCTTGCGCAATCATGCTAGTAATTACTTCATTCACTAGAGTTCATGTCTGACTTACTCAATTTTTCCTTCTTTATCTCCCCTATTAGTCTCAAAGGACTGAGATTGCTTGGTTCAGACATCTTGGAGTTTCTATCTAGTTGCTAATGTATTCTTCTTCAATTTTACCTCTTTTACAATTCGATTTGGTTGCACTGGAACTTATGAGAGGGATTATTATGTTGGTACTCTGATTTTATGTGATATTAGGTTTTTTATTTATGAGACATGTGGTTTTTATGACTTGGTATTTTATATGAAATGGAAATTGGCTTTTGAAATAATAAGTTATGCTTTAATTTATATGTTTCCACTGTATTTATTTTCATGTCTTGTGAATCTTAACTTTGTGATTAGTTTCTTTATACAAATAATTTTCTTGGCATAATCCTACTTTGGGGAATACTAAGGATTGCGGGGTGTTACATTTGGTGTTAGATCCTACTATTACAGAATTCCCAAAAAAAAAAATTTAAAATATTATTAGAAGAAAATAAAATTTCAAAAGTAAAATATATTTTAAAAATAAAGTTTATCTCCTTAAGTTCAATAAAATCTTCTTTTGATTCCTTCAAATCTTAATACATGTCTTTTCTCTTGCATAATATGAAGGATGCCCCTAATCTTCCTTAGGGCGTCGTAGTTCCTGCCTGGTTTTGTTGGTATCTTCAAGCCATAACACCAACAGTCCAACCACTGGAGAATGTGCAAAATCCAACAATGGATGATAGAGCCCATACTATTCCACCCGTGATATGCCGACTTCTCTAGATTTTGTAAATACTTCTCTTATCTTGGTGGTAAATCTTTCCTGGTCTTGGCGACTTTTGTCGAGCTACGTACATGGTTGAGGGGTACGGAGCTGGTATTTGGGCCTATTGGTCAAGACACCATGAGAGAATTTAGCTCGCCTCATGACAGCTAAAAGAGGAGGCTTCTTATTGGTGAGAAGTGGTGGAGGTGGAAGCAAGGATGACGTGTTGGGATGAATTTTGGGAGAGATTAGAAAGGAGGATCTTATCTCAAGCTGAGGAAGGTTTGCCGGTAGAGAAGTTCATTCAGTTGAGGCAAGAAGATATATAAATAAAATAGTACATTAATCGCTTTACTAATTGTTGAGGTTTGGATAGAATTTGGTCAACACACCTCAAAAGAAACCTCTCAAGTTTTCTAAATGATTTATCCAGCCCCTATAAGGCTTAGCATTGACACAAGTACCTATGAGGGTGACACTTGAATCCCTTATCGAGATGGCGTTGATGTCCAAGGTCAGCAAAGATGATGTTAAAGAGGTTCCTAAAGAGTCGATTCAAAGAATCCATGTGGAAGAATAACAAAGGTAATAACTAGAAGAAAGTTAAAGGATTCCAGAAGGATCAGGTTAAGAAAGATGAGAATTGTCGGGGTTGTGGAATACTCGGTCATTACGCTAAAGATTGTAAAATAGGTAAGATGAAGGGGAAGTGTTTCTTTTATAGGCAGACTGGACACTTTAGTAGGTACTGGCCCCAAGGGATAGAAGGAGCGTAGAGGGTCAGTGCAGAAGTAGATCGGGTTCAGGTGTTGGATGCATCTCCATCATATTGCAATGGACCAGACAGAGGTTGAAAATTTTAGTGGAAGGTTTGACTTCCACTTTTAGTTTTTCCCATCCACACTCGGAAGTATTACACTTTCTTTTCTGGTTAACTTATTGATTGTAGAACTTAGGAGTATCACTACTTACAGATCTTATAGTTGTCTCGGACCCCATAGGATCGGCACCTTTATCAATGTATTGTTGGGGTTTGAATTTTTTGATTCTAGGGATATAGTATGATTTTACTGGGAATTTCTTGGATATGGAGTAGTCTTAGGGACATACTGAGTAGCCACATGCGAGGCTAACTCGGATTGCGGGAGGATGGTTTTAGGCTAGGCAGACGAACCCTTGAGAATTCTTATGGATCGAAGGGGTAATTGATTTTAAGTTTCCTAAATTCCCTAGATGTGTCTCTAGATGATGTCTATTCAGTTCCTACTAGAGACTTCCCAGATGTGTTTCAGATGGTAAATAAGTTACCTCCCAGGCGAGAGATTGGTATTCGAATTTGTCTGAGCAATAATGCCAAACCTGTGGCATTACTTATGAGGCACATGGTTCCAGGAGAAAAAAGAGAATAGAGTCTCATATCTACAATTAGAGGCTTTCCAGGTATATTGATGCTTATAACATTACTAGATATGGGTTGATTTAGAGATCAGACAGGTTAGCTAAACGATGAGCCGTCTCAGATGTTAAGAGGTGAATAGTTACTTGAGTACGCAAAAGTGGACGCACCTTCAATTTTACCTGTGATAGGAGTTTTCCAAACATATTTGAGAAAGTCACTAGACTTCAACCGCCGTATGAGATTTCATGAAAAAACAGATTAAGGAACTTTGGAAAAAATATAGATAATGGTAAGTGTAAGCATTTTTGGATGAGAGTCACCCCTCGTCTTTGCTAGAAAGTGGAATAGTTCCTTTCATATACGATGGTCATAAGTAAGTTGTTTTAGAACAACCATTATTCTCTGCCTCATGTAGATGGTTTTTTGATTAATTAGTTGGATCCCAAATTTTCATATAGCAAGATTTTTTTATCAGTAGTTTCCACCAGTAATAAGTAGTCAAAAGAATTAGAGATGAAACCAACTACTAGAATACTTGATGGATTTTAAGAATAAATTTACCATACCTTTCAGACTAGCTTGTGTTTAAGCCTAGTTGTTAACTTGATTAGTTATTGTGCTTGGTAAAGTTTTATAGTAAGTTGGTAGGAGTCTGTGTACATGATACGTTGGGCCAATCAAAAGATAGTAAGGAGCAAGTTTGATATTAAGTAAAGGAATTTAGTACCTTATGAGCACATGCACCCAAGACCAAGTTCTCTAAGAATCACTATTTGGAAGGAAAGGAATTTTCTAGGATTAGTGGGTTATCATAGAAAAGTAATTAAAAGTTTTTCCAAGATATCAATTCTACTAAGTGGCACTAAGTATAGGGATCCATAGAAGGATAATCTTAGGATGATTGTCTTTAGTTTTTATAGTTAGGTTATGGAGGCATTACCTATTTCAGAAAAGGCTTAAGTGGTTGATAATCATAAATCGGTGGTTAATTTGTCCTCTATGAAGGGTTTACCTTGGAAGTGTACATTGGGTTATGACGAGATGTAAGGATAAAGTTTATTATTGGAAAAGTTTGATAACGAGAATTTGACATTCATTAAGATTTCATCATCTGGGCTTGGGATAAGATTAGTAGACCTTACAAATCCTGTTTATATAGTAACATATAAAAAGTATTTAAAAATGAACTTGCATATAACTTTCAAAGTGGACCGATGGAACTCAAGCGTGTTAGATCCTTATAAGACTACCAATTAAAAATAACCAATAAGTTTGGCTACTGAGTTAATAGTTGAATGTTTTTGTGCTTTAGACAAAAAGGATATAAAGAATTCAAATAGACTAATGATAAGGTTAATATTTGTGTTCCAAGAAAATAATTTTGAAGAAGAATATTTTATCAAGAAAAAAAAGGAAATTTGAGATCCATTTTGAGTCTATTCTCACATATCTATTTACGTGATCTTAGGAATAGAAGTTTTCTTAAAGGCTAGTAGGTTTTAATATGAAATTAGTATTTTTAGAAATTCCATTAAATAACTATATTTGTTTTAAAAAGGAATTTTGTAACTCTATGAATAATAAGTTTTCTTACTGAAAATTTTCAAGTAAGATTTGAAAAGATAAAATTAAATTTTTGAAAAAATATAGAAAGCTTAAAACTAAATACATCCTTATAGGGTCGGGCAATATAAGTGGAACGGATAGAGGAATGCAAGATGGTAAAGGGAAAGTCAAGAATTTGGAATATGGATACGGTAATAGTAGTGAGGTTGTGAAGATTCTATTTGGAGGATAAAGTAGACTCTAGAGTTTTAAGCCAAGAAGTAACAACTACGAAGCCATACTAAACAAATTAAGAATAAAATTAAAAATACAAAGATGAATCAGAAGAAGATGATTATTTTTTTTGATGAAAAATTGGTAAAGCTGCTTGGAAGATTTCGTTCTTGAGTAATTAGAGTAGGTAAGACGATAGAAATCTCCAATGGATTTTGTTATAATGACTCAACAATTGCAAGGAGAAACATTTGGTTATAAGAAATAAAGGATAGATATGAGTCATCCACTCACCATCTTAAAAATAAGGCTTCAACTAGTTCTGCAATATGATTTTTCATCTCATAGGAAGAATTACTGATAGAGCAACTTGGGTATCTTAGGAGAATCCGAATTTCTTGCTCATATTCATTCTTTAGATAATCTATCATAAGCTTTTTACTTTGATTGGGATCTTTCTTCTAAGTATCCATGGAGAGGGTAGATATTAGGATTAAGCATATGGATGTAGGATTGATAAACATGTTAATAGAACATGTATTGTATGATGGACGCAAGTGGTCGGAAATGATTGCAAGTGGATGCAAATGGTCGCATATACACACGCTATGCACTAGTATTTCTTGGAGATTAACTAACTAGGACATTGAGCATATGCATATGGATGTGTGTACACTTTATTTTATTTTCATGGTTATTGTAAATGGATGATGTTCATATGGTTGTTGCATATGAGTGATGATTGTAGCATGCATGTTCAACTATCAGTTATCGTTATGATATTTTCTTACATTTGGTTGCACACTACACCAATATGCTAATTAGGTTGTGTTTTTAGCCGTATCTAAAGCAGTTAGACATGGTAACAAGCCGTATCAAAAAATGACGCGTTAAATTATTAGATACGTCTGTAAACCGTATCCCGCTGTAATAACATACGGCTATTGGTCGTATCTAAACAATTAGTAGATACGGCTATAAACCGTATCTTATATATATATAAGCAGAAACTGCAGCATATATTATTTGTAACACAAAGCATATATAACACAATTTATACATAGGATACACTAATTCACAATTGTAACAGTAAACGAAATAATTGTATGAAATATTTCATTACAATACAATGTATAATGATACATGCTATTTGATTACATTACAATAAATAAGATACACGTTGTTTCATTACAATAAAGAAGATACATAATGTTACATTACAATAAAGAAGATACGTACCGTGTCATAATTACATTACAATAAAGAAGGTAAACTTCAGCGATCAACCACTCTCCGCTTTTCAACTTTAGCGATCAACCACTTCGATCTGCAGCTAATGCATTCACCAAGTTGAAGATGTAACTTTCTGGTTAAGAATTTACTGGGGGATTCACCAGGTGGATGCACTTTAGCTTACGCACCAGGGTCGGGTATTTATCCTAACTTATGCATTTAACTAAGCGCCAAGACTAGCAAAGGGGGTAATATATCAAGTGTCATATGTTGCTTCACTAAACCTTAGGAAAAAGCATTTGACACTTAATATTATCCTCTTTGCCAGTCCTGACGCTTAGTTAATTGAATAAGCTAGGATAAATACCCGAACCGGCGTCGTGAGCTAAAGTGCAGCCACATGTTGAATCACTCAGTAACCCTTAACCAGAGAGTTACAGCCTTTAGCTTGATGAGGTTTCACTGGTGGATCATCCAGTAAATTCTTAACCAGAATGCATCATCTTCGTCTATACTTGCAACCTAATTTGCATTAGAACAATAATGAGTCAGAATATACATATACAACACACACATATTTACACATAAAAGAACATATTTCCATAAGGCTAAGTACTGACTTGAATGCACAAGATAACATAAGAATATACAATTACAACACAAACACATAGTCTGCATAACAACATCATGAACATACAAGCAAGAAGAACACAGTCATGGATGAATACAATAAATCAGTGCACAAGCACATGCACATACATGATGCACATAATGTCATATACATGAGCACAAAGCAACTTGGTTCAAGGCAGCAAGTCATAAATGGAAAAGCAACTCTCAGGTGGAGAAGCAACAACAACACATATACACATACTTATACATAAAAGAATATATTTCCACGAGACTAAGTACTGACTTGAATGCACAAGATAACAGAACTAGCAAGCAAGAATGAAGTAATTGTTCTTATCAATTTTTAAAGTGTCCAAAACACACAGAAGAAAACATCAAATACATGAAGCTTAGTCAACAAAAATATTATGCTTTAGTTTTCAAATCATACCACATGATTTTTTTTGGCATAAGCCAGAAATGACACATGCACTTCAGATCAGTAAGGATCAGTGTACATGGTGCAATAATACACACAAATGAGCAGGGCAACACAAGTAAAAGTGTCTGAATTCAAGGTAAACAAATACAGCATAAGTAAATGATAGCAAATACACTACCGCATTATAAACTGGGGATAATATCCAGTTTAAACACAATAGCAGCATAAATTCTAGGTAGACAAGCACATGCAAATATCTATCATTCATATTTTTGAACTAAGGCATGGAAATTCAAAATTAAACCCAATTTAAACCCAATTCGAATTAAAATTACACCCAATTTAAACCCAATTCATATTTAAATTTAACCATGATCTAGTATTCACCTCCAGTAGCGACGAGACGGATAGACAACGGTGGACTGAGGCTTCGTCGGTCAGCTGAAGGCAGCACGGGCTGACGATAACCCATGGACTGCGGTGGATGGCTTATTGACAAAGGAAGTCGGTCGAGTACCAAAACTCTAATTTGGGTATTCGGTGGTGGCCATTGAAAATAAAAAGAGGGATAATTCGGCCGAAAGTTTTGATGTGTCAAAACTCGATTGTGCCATAATGGAAGTAAGGAGGGAAAAATTTGATACGTATTTCATACGGTCCAAAGGCGTATCAAATGAACTGATCCGGGGCTTCATCGATGGATGGTCAGATTTAGGGTGTTTGGGATGGTGCAGATTGCAAAATGTAGTTTGATACGGATATGAGCACTATCAAATTTGAAACGGCTTATAGCCGAATTGTATATCTGCATCCTTGTGTGCCAAATTCGCTGATATGGTGTAGTGGCATGACACAGGCATAATTGCATAAAGAGGAGGTCAACTTAATCAGTGGACTACCTAGTCTTTTGTATTAGTTAGGAATATACACATTAAACCACTTCATAATAACATAAATTGCATTAGAAACTTAAGGACTATGGAAGCAATGGATGATGATTGAGTAAACGGAAGCAGTAGATGCAGACCTTAATTGTGATTTACTTATTTCATTCTTCGATCCTCGGAGATTTCTTCAAGGACGAAATCCATTAATATAGGAAGAGTGAAACTAATCAAAATTTAAGTAATAATAATTAATTTTTAAAAAACTTTGTGAAATTGTTAGAATTTAGCAATGGGAGTTGCACCATCGAGTCCATGGCAATTTTCTGAGCAACTAACATATATAACTTGTCGAAATCCCAATCGTATGAAAAGTGACTGAAGAAACAAGATATAGAAATAATATGTAATAACCCAGAATTTTGATCTTTGAATATTAAAAGATTTTAAATATTAAAGTAAATGAAACTGAAATTTAACGACTTAAGTTAAATTTGCACGATAATTTGAGTATATAATGAACTTGAAATTCTAAATCTGAATTTAATATGAAACTAAATTGATTTGAAGTTTAACAATAATTCCAATTTAATTAGAGTGATAACAAGATATTACTATGAATCAGTTTTGAGTGTTTGGAAATTCGATTATCATTTACTCGATTTCGTTAATACGTGAAAATAACTATTTTTCAAACTATCTCGAAATTCAACAAAACTATTTTTATCAAATCCGGAATGGTAAAGTATTGTAAGATTCCAAATTTCGTGTCAATTGGAGGTGTCAGGAGATCGTGCATGATATAAATGTGTATCGATAAACGTTATAAATTTTAATATTATAATATGATTTCAAAATCTAGATTTTTCATACAATTAAATTAGCTTTCGAAAATAGTTCCGTTGTGTTTAGAATGTGGGCTATTACTATAAATGACAGTTAGAGTGTCTTGTTTCGAGTTTGAATTTTTTTTACCTCGATGAATAATGTTTTGGATGGAGGCTATAAATGGAAGTCATACCTCATTTCTTAAATCCTAGTCGTCACACAAATCAATGGCCGAAATTCACTTTTCAATCCATCCACAATTAGCTAAAACCTCCAACATAAAAGTTGTTTGCATCATCGAGTGGAGTTCATCCATGGTCGGTGCTCGACCAACGTACATCGAAGTTGGCTGGAAATTTCCAAAAATAGTAAACTAGCCACTTTCGTTCTTTTGGCCATAGATCGCCAACGACGATGTTTCAGATGAATGGGTCTGAAAGGAAAAGGTAAGCAAGAGGCTTGTCTTTCGATATGGGGTGGTGCGGTAGTGTTTCGTGGCATAACGACGTCAGATCTTGGAGTTGAACGATTTCCGTTCACTCGCTACCCAGAGCGATCAAGCGGGCAATGATGAAACAGTGTTCAAGGCGAAGGTTGGGATGGAGTGGCAGTGCTGGGGATGGGATTGGTTGGGGCTCCAGTGCATTGTAGCAGCAGCGGTGGAGAAGAGATGGTGGTGAACAGTTGCGATATCATGACCTAGGTGTAACTAATATTGGGGGAGGATTGATTTAAGTTAATCAAGGTAGTTAAGGTGCTAATGACGCTGAATAATAAATTTTGAACTACTTTAAATTGTACCAAATGTTATAGCACACATATATTTTTTATTTTAGGTTGTATTCGCAGGAAACAAGTTGCGTTGGGTTCGTACTCATGAACAGTATGTGTATGGGTTGGATTGGTCTGATTTGGAGCCATTTGGATTTTTATATAATTTCAAACTCCTGTTTGAAATTACATAAAACAATGTGAACACATTGATTGGTGGATGGTGAGTTAACTCTTACACTTTCTAGAGTACTATTATACCATGTCGTATAATATATATATCCACCTGTGAATGGATGACCTTTGACATTACCTGCTTTTAACCGAAAGATTCATATTATATGAATTAGATTTTATTATCTAATTATTATGCTATATGTGCTAATATATGAGCTGTGATGCAGGTAGATAGGTTGGAGGGATCCAACAGGATTCTTCAATGTTTTTAATGTTATTCGCTTTCATTTGATACACATATGAATTGTCTAAACTAAGTATAACTAAAATATGATTTGGATGATGTTTTTTGAATTAAAATCAACATTGCTATGCTATTAATTAACAAATAGTATTGGTTAAGTGATTGGTGGAGGACCGCCCAAAGTTAAGATTTTGAATGTGAGGATTTGTCGTAAGACAAAATTGAGGAACTTTTGAAGTTACAAACTGTTTTATAACAAAGTAAGAATTTTGAAGTGATTTTATATAGAATTATATAAAATGAAGTTTTATACATAAAGGAAGATTTACAATCGGATTTTAATAAGGATTTTATAAATGATTTTACAACGAATCCCTGTTTTATAATCACGTTTTATAAATAAGATTCCTTAGTGTTAAAACGTAATTAAGTTTAACATTCAATTTTATGAAATTATTATTGCAGATATGAATAAATGAATAGGTTTGATAATTGATTTCTAGATGTTGAAACTTAACCGAGTTTATAAAAAGAACATGAAGTTGGATAAAACCAAGTTTTATTAATGAAGGAATTTTATAATTGATTTCTAAGTGTTTTGAACTAAGTTTTATAAAACTACGTAAGAACTTGTAAGAAATTTATAAATGATGTTAGAACTTAGAAATGGAGATTTATAAAGTTTAGTAATCTAAAAGACAACTTATAAATGACGTGAATTTGACTTGTAAGCTTTATAATCAAATAAAATTAAAATGAAGATTTGAAGTTTCCAAAACTTAACATGTTTTGGAATAGAATATTTATAATATTCTCATTTTACTTGTATTAATTCTGAATATGGAACTCGTATTATTCGTATGAATTTGGAAGGTGCTATCACCGTTATTTGACAAAATATAGGTGGAATTTGGAGATTGGTATCAGGATTATTGCTATGTTTAGTATTTATACTTAATACCAGTGTTTTAGTTTTCTATAGGAAACGATGTATTCCATGACATTGTTTCTGACCCATGATTTGTAACTATACTTACTATTACTTTGATTTAAGTATGAACATGTTTCAAAATATGAAAACTATGATTTGTGAATACGCTTATTCGATGGAGATAAGTGTATGGAGAGGCTTTCCAAGTATGAAAATGAAGAGAATTGTGAATATACTTATTAATTGAAATAGTATACATAATGTTTTGTAAGAATCGATAAAATGTTTTGAATGAAGAATTTAATTAAAAAGGGCTAAAGCTACTGATATACTTGACTGTATGATTGTCGTTGATAGTTAAATAACTGACTATCATCTGAGTTCACTTTTTGAATCATAACGTGTTGGATTCGAAATCGCTTTGAATCGTTGTTGCGTTCGAACTGTGATGCAAGTGACCATAAGACTATACTTATTTCTTTGAAGTGAAGACATGGATCTTTAGAAGGAAAGGACTGCTTGTTGATGTACTGGTTAGCTCCCAAGATTTATAATACATACGTATAACGGTGGACCTGCGTTGCATGATATAGGGATTTCTTGTTACTAATCCTAGGGGTGATACCCGATATGATATGGTAAAAGATTTCGATCAATTTGTCATGTTCTTGGATAACTTGTATAAATGGGTGTCTAACATTGCATTATTAGTTTTTTACAAACATATATCTATTGGTGGCGGAGAAGGAAACTTCTCTTAGCGTTACATCCTTCTATGAGATGTATGAGTTCAGAGCTTGTATTTTTTTGGAAGTCAATTAGTGATCGACGAATGGAAATGTGGCATCCAAAGTAAGTGAATGATTGTCAGATGTAAGGTAATTGTAGCTTCTTAGCCTTAATAACTGGTGTTGGGGGAACACATTTAGGTCAGTTTGGGTAGCTCCCACGAGGAGACATTCTTCTCCTTTCTAGATTTACTCGTTATATGTTGAGTAAGTGATGTATGCGGGTACTCTTGAGGGAAAGGTCGGTTATGATCTGGGCGATGACGTATCCAGGCAATGCACCACTTGGGGAAAAGGTCTGTCTAATTGTTTCGGCCTTGGCAGTTGGGCAGATGAGAGTGGTCATCGGTACATCCCATCTAGAGATGTATTGTATGGAAGGTAGTTTCCTTACTTCGCCCTCGTATGGAATCCAATCCCAATAAGAACCATCCAGTTTCTATCGTAGAGCCTATAGAGGGCGTGGAATTTAATTAGAAACAATTTCGCATATTTTTATAATTTACTTTCCTAGGTTTTATCCTAAGACAAACATTATAATAATATTACTTGATTTGATATAATATATTTGGTTATCATAAGGTAAAATATGTTCCATCCTTATGTGTGCTCGTGTGAGAGTTCCATTCTTTCAAAAGAATTTTCTAAAGTTAAGCAAGATGTTTGTAAAGTGAGTTTGCTCACTATATCTACATAGACAGATCAAAGAGCAGTTTTCCTTAGGTCGAACCGAGTATATATTCAAGTTAGCTTTGGAGTTTCTTGGAGCTCAGGAGAGGAGCTCAAGTCAAGACGTATTGGCGTATTTCCTATATTAACTTCTTTCCTTCTATGCTATGATGATTGATGTTGTATTTCTGTTGTGCTTGTAACTACATTTGTGAGGGACAAGTTATTACTACTGTCCAGGCTAATTTATTGTTATACTCTGATTGTGTATGTTGTATATATGTATGGATATACATACATACATACATACACACACACACACACATATATATATATATATTACTCTTTTATAGGAAAGTGGGTTGTTATATTATATTTTGTTAATTTGTTGTGAGATTATATATCTACCTTTATTCTGATGTTGTTGTCTTCTTCTTTCTTCTATTATAAAGATTTTGTCTTTATTCTTGCTACCCTCTAATTTCTTTCTCAAGCATTCAGCTTAGGCGTTTGCCATTCGGCCGGTGGGGCAGAAGGTAGGCATCAGAGTGGGTCGTTTTATTTGGTATGAGAGCTTTGGTTTGGCATTACCAAGCTCTGAAGTTCATTTGGATGTCTGGTATGTTGGAGAATGGAGTTTTGATGACAACAACCTTATTTCAATTATCATTATTAATTTATTGTTAAATATATACTAATCTAGAATATATACATATATATGCAGGGTTTATATATAGGACTAAACTACTGAAGACTATACGGTTTTAGGGTTCGAAGAGATTCAAGGCTCATGAGTTATCAAGTTATTAAGATATCAAGATTTCAAGAAAAATATAGTAATTGAATCTAGTTTATATGTAAGACTCTGAATAGCTCTCCAGATTCAAATTCTGACTTTCAGACTTCAAATTTTGATTTTCAAATTTCAAATTCTATCCTGATTTCAAATTATTTCAAACTATTATCTTACTTATGATTTCAAACATATGTGTTTATAAAGTTTTAATATATATAAGCTTATAATATATATATATATTATAGTTTTAAATCTTATACCTTTATAAATATCTTTATATAATATATTACTATGTTTCCATATGATTTTACACTTTAGAATATTCATTTAATTAATAAGTTTTGATTCAAGAATTTCCAGAATAATATATATGTTTAAACACTTGAAAAATAATTTTAAAAACCAAAATATAAGACATATGTCGACATACATTTTTGGCTATGTCGACATACAACTGTCACAATTTCAATTTTCAAAGGAAATGTCTTTTCACTATTTTTAACGTTTATGAAACGTTGCAACCATTGAGGCACTATAAATAGAGGCTGATTTCGATTTTTTTTCATAATTCTTCTTCTTCATCTTCACCCTTTTACATACCACCATAATATACATCATTTTCTTGATTTCTACACTTATACTTTGCCGATTTCTACTCAAATTACATCAAACTTCTTCTCTTCTCAATTTCTATCAAATAATCTTTGAATTGAAGTGCATTTGAATAGTTCTAGGGCTTTTGTAATCATTTGGGAATTGTTTGGGAAAGGGTGTGTTCCTTGTAGCCCTAAAATTAAGGAACTGGAGCGGTGTTAACTTTGTAGCCGTGAAATCAAGGGTGTTTGGAGCGGTATTAACCTTGTAGCGGTGAAATCAAGAAGTTGTATTTGGATATTGATAACAATAAAACTCGGTGCAATCCAGCGTTGTGAGGGACTGGACGTAAGAGTAATCTGAATCAATATAAAATTCGGTATGTTCTTTCTTTTTCTGCATTTTATATTTACTTATCTTTATGTCTGTTTTTGATTTTGTGTTTATTATCATCTCTGATGTATGTGATTCATATAGTAGATCAATTAAGTTTTAAGATTTTCATAAATTCCATATAAACACTATTCACCCCCTTCTAGTGTTTGTTTTGCCTTAAGATACGCATTTCGCATTCCCTAACAATTGGTATCGGAGCATAGGTTTTCAAAAAGTTCATGATCTGATTTTTGAAAATATTAAATGGCAACCAACACTGGTAATAATAGTTCTTTTGTAGAGGGTCAGTCCATTGTTAGACCACCACTATTTAATGGTAGTAATTACTCGTACTGGGCATGTAGAATGAAATTATATTTACAATCAGTAGGAGTAGAAACATGGAATAACACACAAACTGAATATGTTGAACCCACTACTAATTTTGTATAATGGACTAATGAATAAAAGGTTGCGGCACAAAGCAATTCTAAAGACGTGAATATGTTGTTCTGTTCATTAAATAGAAATGAATTTAATAGAGTGTCAGTTTGTAAATCTTCTTATGAAATATGGAGAACATTACAAATTACTTATGAAGGAACTAATAAAGTTAAACAGATAAAAATATCAATGATAATTAATCAATTTGAGTTATTTAAAATGAGAGAGAATGAATCTATCTCTGATATGTATTACAGATTATAGGAGATCATGCATTCATTAATAATATTGTGAAAATTTTATTCAGAAGAAGCCCAAGTCAGAAAAATACTTAATTCCTTGACTCCAGAATGAGATCAGAAAACATTGGCGATTAAAGAAGCCAATAATGTAAATGAAATGAAGGTTGAGGAGTTAATTGGAAATTTGACGTTGCTCGAAGTCCAATTACAGAAAAGAAAAGAAATCTATAGCATTCAAAGAAACAATAAATGGTTCTGATTCAAGCAGTGAGGACGATGAAGAAATTGCTTTAATGACAAGGAATTTCAGAAAATTTCTGAGATATAAAAGGAGAAATAATTTCCAGAGAAATAGTCAAGGGATTCGGGAAGAAATGATGATAGATGTTATAACTGCAACAAACCAGGACATATAAAGGGAACGTGTCCATATCCAAATAAATCAAATCAACAAACAAACAATAGTAATTTGTCAAAGAAGAGAAAGAGGGAATATGCAACAACTTTAGAATATTCAGATTCATCATCAAGTGATGAAGAGCCAAAAACCGGAAATTCAAATATGTGTTTCACAACAATTCAGAATTCAGAAAATGTCGAAGAAATAGACTTACAAACCAGGTACACCTTAATTAATTTTTTTTTTTTAATTTTTTGGTTGATTTGGATGAATGGATGTTTTGTTTGCCTTGTTTGAATTTGAAATTTAAACTTTAAAATTAAAACATAAACTTTAAAATTCAAATTTGAATTTTGAAATTCAGAATAACAATAAAATAATAAAAAATAAAAAATTAGTTTTATATGTTTGTTTGGATTATATATTATTTCAGGAAATAATATATCTGAAATATAAAACATTAATATAATACAACAAAAGTCAAAACAACATGTCTTTTGAAATTCAACATGTATGTCGACATACATAAATCGACATGTCGACATATAGGCCAGAAAATGAAATTCAAATTTTGAACTTTCAAACTTCCGTCCAACTTTTTACTAACTCCTAAGGTCTGAAAAGGTGTCATTAATTTCAGAAAAGTTACCCTCTCTCTCCTACCCTGTTGATCCTTGCTGCTGAGGCTTTATTCATGGATTGCACTCCCTTATGATTGCTGGGCAGATTTAGAGGTTCGACATCCCTAGGGGGTTGCCCTCTTATCTCCTCCTTATCTTTCGCCGACGACATCATCGTTTTTACCAATGGTAGTCGTCGTTCTTTTAGTGGTCTTTTGGGTCTTATTAGGCAGTATGAGAGACGCTCAGGTCAATTAGTTAACTCCTCTAAGAGTTGCTTCGTTCCCGCAAAAGACCTGCATGCTGCTAGATCCTCCTGGATCGAAACAACTACAGGATTTAAGGCGGCCTTGCTCCCGCTTCCTTACTTGGGTATTGTTCAATATCGAGGCAGTAAATTCAACTCCATTTTCGATCCCCTAACTGACAAAATTAGGGGAAAGATCCTTAGGTGGAATGCTACTCTCCTTTCTCAGGCAGGAAGAAAGTTCTCATTAAGTCCATCCTTGACTCCGCGGGATCACGTATCTTTGCTGTTATGACTCCTACTGCTTCCTTCTTCCGTTCGTTCTGTTCCTTGGCTTCTTCCTTTTTCTAGGGTTCCAAGGAGAACGCTTCTCGCCACCACTGAATCTCTTGGAACTCAATTTGTCATCCCAAAAGTGAGGGAGGCCTAGGCCTTCATAACCCGCAGGACATCTGCGTGGCTTTTGCTTGCAAGCTTTGGAGAGAAGAACTCCCTTTGGGCGACGTTCCTCTGAGCTAAGTACCGAAGGCTGGCAAGTACGCATTTCACCGGTGTCCCATCCTACGCCAGTGAGACGTGGAAACGGATGCAATCCGTAAAGGCCTTGTCAAATGCTCATGGGGGTGGTACCTCGTGGGACGACAATCCCTTCTCCCTTTCGGCTGCATGGAACTCTGTGCGAACTCCTACGCCAAGGCTGCTTCTTTTGTCCTTCATTTGGAATGTCCGTATTCCACCAATGGTTTCCTTGTTTATGTGGAAAACCTTGCAAAATGGTTTACCAATAGATGAGAACCTCCAGAGAATCGGCATCCCCCTCGTTTCAAAGTGCAAGTGTTGCAGTGCTGGTAGCACCGAATCCTCCTTCCATTTGTTATTCTCTAAGGCCTGTGCCAGGGCTGTTTGGAATTACTTTGGGAACTTGATGGGTTGCCGAGGTAATGGCACCTCGATAGAAGCTTTCCGGAGATTCTGGTGGTCAGGGATCTCCGGCAAAAGTCTTCGCGCAAGCCTCTTCTGTCTGATCCCGTGCTTGATCTGCTGGCACATCTGGTGCTCGCGGAACAAGACAGTTTTTGACGAAGTGGTTATGGACCCTCCGACCATTATCCGGAAAATTAGGAATGATGTATTCCTAGCTTTTTGGGGTAGGCCGTTCAAGGGGGTTATTGGTTCCCGTTCTAGGAGGTTGGTTGTTCCCTTTGATGTCTCATAGCTTACAGCTACTCCCAAAGACCTTCTTAGTGTTGTCTGTCTTCAGTGGCTCTGAGGCCTAGCCTGTTGCTTTGGTAGAGCTAGGCCGGTGATCGGTGTTGTTGGCTTTTGGTTTTCTTGTTTTTTTGTTTCTGTTGTATGTGTGTGTGCACGGTTTCTTCTTCCTGTGGAAACCGTTTTTGTGAGCCATTGGAGAATGGCTGGATTCTCCCCTTTGTTATATTATATTATCTGTTTGTCAAAAAAAAATTCAGAAAACTTGTGCCCATTCAATCTCTATTTATTTATCTACTCAATCTAATTCTTTCTACCTTTCATTTAAATTTCAAACAACTTTCTTCATATTTATACTCTTCAAAAAACAACTCTTTAATGACTTCCTCAAACACACCTCAAACAATGAGATTAACCAAAACCACCAAAGGTTATCTCTACAATGATAAAGAAGCCACTAATACTTATGTTGACTACTTAGCAAATGAAAAAGTCAATACGGAAGCTTTCGCCATCTTTGAAGATTTTCCATCTTATGATCTTCCTTCTCTTTTCAGTTAAAATGAAGTCCTAAGCTTGGTTGACTCTCAGGATAACAATGAAGTATGTTACCCGCAACTCGTCAAAATGTTCTATGCAAATTTGAATCGTGGCTTTTATGAAGGAGACGAAAATCAAGTATGGAGTAGTGTAAAAGGCACTCAAATCGTTTTGGATTGTGAAATTTTGGGTACTATCTTAAATTATAAGTGTATGGGCTTAGATTTTTCGGAATTCGAAGTTGATGAAACATATTTAGAAACCTTTCATCACATATTTGAAAGCAGTGCTTATTTGGGACTCAAAAATCCTTCTTCCATCCAAAAGAAAGAATCATCAACCTCCTCCTTCAACATACAATCACTCCCATTTAGGGAATTTCAACAACCCTACTCTCAAAATTCAAAAAGCTCTCTTTGCTATTTTTGGAGTTTATAATACTAGTTGGGTCGATATGATTTTAAAAGAATTTAAGCCCAAAGGAACGTCCACAAGAGAAAACACACTTTATTATGGAATTTACCTTACTTAAATTTTTAAATATTTTGGAGTGAATCTTAAAGGAGAAGAATTTGTGTCAAGAATGGTGTTTGACTCGACAAATATACATCTTATGCAAATTCCAATTACCTTTTAAACCTTACGAAACATTCAAAAATAAACAAGCTCGAATGAAACAACAACAAGAAGAAAATCCTATGGATATCGAAGAAGAAGAAGAAGAATAGACCTCTTTGGAAAGTATAGAGTGTCCATCTAATACTAGAACAATATCCAAATAAATGCTTGTTCAAAATCAAGCCAAGTTAGTCAAGAACCAAAAGAAAATCAAAAGGACTCTTACCCATACATCTAAGTTCATTGGCATTGAACAATAATTGGAATATCATCTTCCGCCTCCTCAACCACTGAAATCTAAGCTTATTTAGTTTATGTTATCATTTGTATTTGCTTTCGAATCTCAAGTTTATTATCTTGTATTAGTTGAATGTATTTGCTTTCAAGTAGTAATGGATTATGTTTATTTCTATCAAAAACATTCTTTAATTTACTGTAAAAACAGTAGAATTAAATAAATTAAAATAATATAGTAAAAATTAACTAAAAATTGATAATAAACAAAAACTAACATAAGTATATCGACGTACATTTTTCATTATGTCGACTTGCAACTGCCAGTTTTTCAAGTTTGTTCAAAATTTAAATAACTAACTAATGTCTATTCAATTCCAACGAATTCCAAACCCTATAAATACCTATTTCTTCCAGAAAAATTTATTCTATCTTTTCTCCTTCTTCTCTAATCATTTCTTATCTAAAATATCAAATTATGGCAAATCCTATTCATAATTTGAGTGAGAATCTTGAAGAAACCTTGAATTCATTCAAGAGTATCTTATCTATAATACAACGTAATCAACTTCATCTCAAATTGAGTCAAATAAAGATGGTTGAACATTAAGAGAAGCACTTTGATGCCATCCGTTGGCTAATATCTTCTCTTTTCAGAGACGAAGACGACAATCTCGCTAAAGCACTACCCATAAATGAAGATGAAGATTGGGAAGTCATAAAAATAGATCCAATCTTTGGAGGAGACAGATGGGTGGAAGTTCCAAGAGGTATTTAAATTGTTTGATTGGTTTGTTTTTAATTTGTTTGAACTTGTTTGTAAATATTGCTTGGTTTGGATTGCTTAGATTTGAATCTTGTATATATATAATATATATATATATATTGAAATATTTGTGAATATTAACTTTAATACTTGGATAGATTGATTTGTTTACATTTATGATATTATAAGCATGAATTTAGGGGGAGTCATGTTTTTTTTTTGTTTTGAAAATTGGTATAAACTTTATTAAAATTAGCCCAAAAGACAAAACGTTCATATATACAAGCTAGCACAACTTAGCCCATCAATCCAAGTCATCCCATCTTAGCAAAGCCGCACCATTTAATTACATAAACTAATCAACTTCGGCTTCAACTAAAACATTCCCAATTTGAGCAAAACTTCCATAACCCTATCATGGCGGCTGAAATTGGTTCGCAATATCTGGGATTCCAACGTCTCTCACCCTTCGATCCTCGTGTATCTCACCATCTTCACTGCGTTCCAGGGATTGTGTAAGTCTCCTCCTCAATTTCGTCTTCTTCGTGATGTTAACATCAATTAGTATGTGACGGCAAATCTCATCTGACGTTTTGCTTTTGTTGTTATGGACTCTTCTATTTCGCTCCTTCCAAATCCACCAAATAGCAGTAGTGAAGGTGATGCTGTTTACTTCGGTCACCATGTCTTTACGCTTCCAATCGCTGAGCAGGTGAGCGATTAAGTTTTCAAGTTTATCTATATTGACATGCATGGTGTTTTGAATAATGAATCTGGTGTATGGACACAGGAAAAATAAGTGGTTATGCGTCTCCTCTGCATTATTGCACAGAACACAATTTGGCTCCACCGTAATGCCCCATTTACACAGTCTGTCTTTAGTGGGTAATCTTTGTAAAATTGCTTTGTAAGCTGCGCATGCCATCTTAGGGGCATTGACTGTATTCCACACAATTTTGTGCCATTCAGTAATTATATGCGCATGCCTGATATTGTCGTAGGCTTTGCTGAGAATAAAACTATCATTATGGTTCCATGTCCAAATATCATTGTCTCGGGAGTTCAGTATAGGGGTTTGTAAGATTTCATTTCTAATATCATTAGTGATAGGCAATTGAGAACAGTTCCAATTTCCATTGCGTATAATGTCATTCACAGTCTTATTCGGACAACCATAAGCTGGATAATTATCCCATCCCACTCTTTCGACAATAGACTTTCCCTGAAACCAAGGATCCCTCCACAAATCCGTATCATATCCATTAGCAATATCTTTCGTACAATTTAACACCAATGAGTCACGAGCTTTTAGAATTGCTTTCCAGGTGGCCGAGACGTTGTTATCCATTCCCATAGTCCAAAAATTGTCCCGAATATATCTATTCCTCATCCATCTAGCCCACAAACCATGCGAAGTTATAATTTTCCAACCCATCTTAGCTGCAAAAGTATCTCTCGTTACTCTAAAATTGCATAAGCCAACACCTCCTTCTTTTTTAGGCCTGCACAAGTCTGAGTATTTAATTTTATGAAGACCCCCTCTCCATATAAAATCCGCACAAACACTTTCAATTTTATTAATAGTTGCATCAGGCAGTTGAAAAGTTTGTAACCAAAATTATATCTTTGCCTGAATAACCGTATGAACCAATTCAATTCGTCCAGCAAAGGAAAGTATTCTAGAACTCCATCCTTGCAATCTGTCTCTTATACCAGTTAAGAGAGTAGCACATTCACTATCTGTAATTTTGTTAGAGGATAGAGGTACCCCCAAGTACTTAACTGGTAAGTCGCCTTCAGAAACATTTAAAATCCTCAAAATCTCTTCTCTTCTAGAACAAAAGGAATTGAAATAACATTTTGTCTTTTGTTCATTAACTTTCGATCCAACATATCTATCAAGGTTCATAAAAATGTCCTTCACTTCTTTTGCTGCATCACAGTTAGATTTTATACAAATAATAAGATCATCAGCATATAACAAGTGACTGATTTTAGGGGGAAAATTATGGATGCTCTGAATTTTCTTGTGATGAGTGGCAATTTCCATCTGACGGGAGAAAAATTCCATCGCAACTGCAAACAGGTATGGGGATAAGGGGTCCCCTTGTCTGATACGGAACTCCATTAATCAAAATGGAGAAGGTAGGCGTGGTAATACATTCTCTAATTAGCTCCACAAATTTATCCGGGAAACCCATACATTTAAGCATATGAATAATGAAATTTCTACTAATCTTATCATACGCTTTCTGAAGGTCAATTTTCAAGCAAAATTTGTCCGCACCTTTCTTATTAAAGTTTCTAATCAATTCGTGTGCCAGCAGAGAATTTTCAGAAATGTTCCGCCCTTTAATGAATGCACTTTGACACTCGGCAATCAAGTCAGGGAGCACTTTTTTCATTCTGTTGCATATTACTTTACTCAAAATTTTATAAATGATATTGCAACATGCTATCGGTCTATAATCCGCAATGCAAGAAGGTTTGACCTTTTTAGGAATGAGACATAAGAAAGTATGATTGATTTCTTTGAGTAATTTACTAGATCTGAAGGCTTCTTGAATTGCTAACACTACATATTTTTCCAGGTCCCCCCAATGATTCAAGTAAAATGCCGATCCCAAACCATCAGGACCGGGAGAAGAATCCCGATGGATGGACTTCAAGGCAGTAGTGACCTCCTCACTATCAATGTCAGCCAACAACATGCGCCTCCCATAAGCATTGACCAACCTCCGAGGAATGATGTTGGGTAAGTTTGCATTTGTTTCTCCATTGTACAATTCATTAAAGTAAGTTATTGCTTCATGTTCAATCACTTCAGAATTTGTGACTGGATTGCCATCCTGTGCAAGAATTTGAAAATTGTAATTAGTGTTACGACGTACATACATTTTAGTATAAAAAAACTTAGAACAAGTATCGCCATCCGTAAGCCATTTTTCTTTGGCCTTTTGTTTTAACTCCACCGCCTTGATTTGAAGAGCAAACTTGAGCTCCTGTTGTTTTTCAGCATACACTTTCCACACTCTATCTGAATTATCAACATCTTCAATAGCTTTAATAACATCAGCACATTGAGTTTCCAGTTTTTCAATAAAATCATTATTCTTTGGACGTAATTTGTTCCATTCTTTGAATTTTGCCTTAGTTCTATTGAGAAATTGAACCAAATTGTACATGAAACAGTCTCGGATGAGTACTAATTCAGACAAGCAAATGTTATTGTGATAACCTTCTAAATGTTGCCAATGATTAGCATATTTGAAAGGTTTTCCTTTCTCTTGACCTTGTCTAATAATTAGAGATATGTGTATAGGACAGTGATCACTAGTCGTTGGTGGAAGGACATTGACTTTCATATCATCGAACATGGTCATACATCTAGCATTAACAAGAACACGATCAAGTTTGCTTAAGATTTTCCTGTTTTGATCCCCTGACCATGTGAATTGAAGGCCACTACTAATTGGTTCAATCAGTCCAGTTGCAAGCACCACTTTGTTGAATTCGGCTAACTGGGAAGTACGTATAATATTTCCACCTTGTTTATCTTGAGCACTCAGATATGTGTTAAAATCACCATCACTATCCATGGCAAATTAGTGATTGTTGCAGTTTCTTTTATTTGTTTCCATAAAGCAATTCTTCTCTCTGGTTGATTATGAGCGTACACCATAGTAATATGAATTTTAAGTCCCCCTAAATTATCTGCACACATAGTTATTTGTTGCGGATCTTTGTTAATAACCTGCATTTGCCATGTGTTTTTATTCCAAATAATCATGACTCTGCCTTTAACTTCACAATCATCATTATGTAAGACGTCCCATTCATTACCCAAATTGTCTGCAAAGAAATTAATATTTCCTTGGTTCATTTTGTTCTCTAAAACACCCAAAATAGAAGGAAGGAATTTCCTTCGTAGATTGTAGAGGTCTAAAATACGTGTGTCATTATTCAGACCTCTAACGTTCCATGATATTATGGACATGTTGGTATGAGAGTTCTCCTCCTCAGTTTGCGAGGAGAAAATTCTCGTACCAAAGATGCACCAACTTCCTTATTTCTTGCATCCTATTCATTAAATTGTTTTTCATATTCCTGATTCGGTTCTGAATATGTCTCATTGTTTTGGTTATCATCTTGATCTTCTTCTTCATCTGAACTGGGTATAACAATGTCTAATTTTCTTAATTCATCTTCTGTTTCAGGTTGATCATCTATCCCAACCAGATGAGCTGACGCCTCTGTTGCTCCCCTTCCTACCTGCTGCACATCCTGTTCAGCCACCAGGGGATAATGAGGGTCCACCTGCACCGCTTCAGTAATGGATACATCACCAGTGTTTGTAGATAGGGATCTAGGGGTTTGGGAATCTTCAACAACGACGCTGTGATCAGCATTTTGTTCTGTACATATATCGTTGTTGAACGTTTTGGCTTTGGCTGCCCAAACTTGTCTCACTGGTTTGGCTACAACTTCACATTGCGCATCAGAGTGCCCAAAGCATTTGCATGTTTTGCAGGAGGGGGGATGTAGTCATACTCAACTTCTTGTATATATAAATTACCCAGACTGTCTTTTGCTCGTATGGAATGTATAATATCACTTTCCGCTTTCATATCTACTAACACCCTTGCATAATTCAATTTAGTCACATTCCTAGTGTTGTCATCCATAGTGAGTGGAGTGCCAATCATACTAGCCAATTTGTTGATGCCTCTCGCATTCCACAGAGATAAGTCAAGATTTTTAAGCTTGATCCACACAGGGTGTGACTCTAACATGTCCCTCTCAAGTCTAATATTAGGCTCCCATCTCTTAAGGAAAATAAGCTTACTATCCATAAACCATGGACCGCCATTTAAAACTCTTTGACAATCATCTTCCCTTTCAAACTTAATCAGATAAAAACCGTTTTCACATGCAAAAATATCCCATCTACCCACTGGCTTCCATTCACTCCTGATATACGCATTTAAATGCAAAAAGAAAAGCCTTCTTCCTGTTAAATAAATATAAATCGAATTCCTCCACATAGTTTTCGCAGATTCAAAAATTGTATCATCCAACTCCACATATTTACCGTCTTCGTCAGAAGCAGTATCAAAAAATTCTACACTACCAGAAATTGTGGTGTTACCTGCCACCGCGTTGGCCCATGTTCTAGTACCAGATCTAAATATTGGGCTTTTATTCCAATTATTAGAAATATTCATTGGTTGGTTCTTAACATGACTTGAATTGCGAGAATTTGTCCGTGTCGCAACGTGTCGCTGTTGTGATTGATTCTCCACGTGATGAGATTGACTGCCTGTAGTTTGCAGCACGTTTGCATATCTCTTTCTAGATCTGACTTCTTGCCACCCAGTATCATCATCATTTTCTACAGATTCGTTTGATTCATGGATGTCGTCTGGGTTAGGGTTAGGGTTAACGTTCGCCATTTTCTCTTTTCTTTCTTATATAGTTATAGCGATAGGGGAGTCATGTATATTAAGTACTTTAATATAGAATCAAGTATTATAATCTTAGAATATATAGATAGATATAGGTTATGAATATTTATGGTATAAATTTAGGGGGAGTACATTTAGAATTTCTTTTTGTAGATGACAAAGGGGGATAAATTATAAAATAAGTATTATTTAGGCCTAGTTTAATGGGGAGTATATAGGATTCATGGTGAAAGGAGGAGTATTCAAAAGACCATATCAAAAAGTATCGGCGGGTATGAACAGGTATGAATATTTTATAAATCAAGGTTGTCATCATCGAAAAAGGGGAGATTGTTCGAGAATGGAGTTTTTATAACAATAACCTTATTTCAATTATCATTATTAATTGATTACAAAATATATACTAACATTTCTACCTAGAATATATATATATATATATACATACATACATATACATATATATATATATATACAGGGCTTGCATACAGGACTTAACTACTGAAGACTGTACAATTTTAGAGTCCCAAGAGATTAAGAATTCAGAAGAGATTCAAGGCTCATGAGTTATCAAGTTATCAAGATATTAAGATTTCAAGAGTTCAAGAAAAATATAGTAATTGAGTCAAGTTTATATGTAAGACTCTCAATAGCACTCCAGGTTCAAATTCTAAATTTTCATATTTCAAATTCTGATTTTCAATTTTCAAACTATATTTTCAAATTCTATCCTGATTTCAAATTATTATCTTACTTATGATTTCAAACATATATGTCTATAAAGTTTTAATATATATAAGTTTATAATATATATATATATAATTTTTATAGTTTTAAATCTTATATCTTTATAAATATGTTTATATAATATATTACTATGTTTCCATTTGATTTTACACTTAAGAATATTCACTTAATTACTAAGTTTTGATCCAAGAATTTCCAGAATAATATATATGTTTAAACACTTGAAAAATAATTTTAAAAACCAAAATACAAGACATATGTCGACATACATTTTTGGCTATGTCGACATACAACTGTCACAATTTCAATTTTCAAAGTAAGTGTCTTTTCACTATTTTTAACGTTTATGAAATGTTGCAACTATTGGGACACTATAAATAGGGGTTGATTTCGATTTTTTTCATAATTCTTCTTCTCCATCTTCACCCCTTTACATACCACCATAATATACATCATTTTCTTGATTTCTACACTTATACTTTGCCGGTTTCTACTCAAATTATATCAAACTTCTTCTCTTCTCAATCTCTATCAAATACTCTGTGAATTGAAGTGCTATTAAAGAGTTCTTGGGCTTTTGTAATCATTTGGGAATTGTCTGGGAAAGGGTATGTTCCTTATAGCCCTGAAATCAAGGAAAAGGAGCGGTGTTAACCTTGTAGCCGTGAAATTAAGGGTGTTTGGAGCGGTGTTAAGTAACCTTGTGTTAGGGACTGCGGAATGGATCGTCCAGGCAAAGCAAACACTAGAGGGGGGTGAATAGTATTTGTAAGAATTTGAACAAAACTAAAAACTAAAGAGAACTACGAGATGAATCAAACACCACAAATACAATCAGAGACACATGTTCAAACAAAGAAGCAAAATAAACAGAAATAAAATTGTAAAAAAGAAAGAACACACTGTATTTTATACTGGTTCGGATCACTCCTACGTCCAGTCTCGCACAACGCTCGATTGTACAGAGTTTTAATACTATTTCCAATAGTCAAATACAACCTCCTTGATTTCACGGCTCAACAAGGAGACGCCGACTCCTATCCCTTGATTTCACGGCTCAACAAGGGCACACCGACTCCTATTCCTTGATTTCACGGCTACAAGGATACATCGATTACTCTTTGACTTACAAACAGGGTTTATTCAACCCATGCAATTACAAAACAGCCCTATAACTCTTCAATAGCACTTGATTCAGAGAGTGTAGATAGAAGAAGTTTGATCAATCCAGAAGTGAATTCGACAGAATATAAGTGTAAAAACCATAAAAATGATTAAGAATAATGGAGGGATGAAAGAGGATGAAGTTGGAGAAGAAGATAAGTTAAAAAATTCGGTTTTAACCTCTTTTTATAGAGTATGAAGGGTTGCAACGGTTCTGAAGCGTTTCAAATAGTGAAAAGACACTTCCCTTCAAAATTAGAAAAACAACTATTATATGTCGACATGTTCTTTTTGCTATGTCGACATACCCATGTACATTTTTGATTTTCAAAGCATTTTCAAGTGTTTTGATATAAAACTAATTCTGGAAATTCTTGAGTAAAATTCTAGTGTTGTAAGTTAATATTATATGATAGAAAACATATGAAAACATATTTTTAAGCTATATAAATATATTTAAAAATTATAAGGTTTTAAACTATATATAAAGTATATAAAAAAATTCAAGTTTGGAAAACAAAGAAGAATAAAAATAGAAACGAACAGAAAAACAAAATAGAGTGGATTGAGAAAAATTGAAAACCAAAATAGAGAGGATTGAGGATAGAATTGAAAATCATATTTTGAATTTGAATTTGAACCTGAAGTGCTATTTAGAGTCTTACAAAATCTAGACTCTATAATTATATTAATCTTGAACTCTTGAAATCTTGATTACTCATAAGTCTTGAGATTTCTCTAGTCTTTGAATCTCTATCATCTTTATAACTGTACAGTCTTCAGTAATATTTCCTGTATATAATTTATGCACACACACACACACACACACACACATATATATGTATATATATATATTATATACAAAAAGTGTTAGCATATACTTTATAATCAATGATAATTGAAATAAGGTTGTTGTCATCAAAACTCCATTCTCCAACAATCTCCCCTTTTTTGATGATGACAACCTTGGTTTATAAAATATCATACCTGTGCATACCTATTTGATTATGATCCTCTTATACTCCCCCTGTCTGTAAGAATTCTATAAACTATGCCTATATTTTATAATTTCTTCCCCTTTGGCATTATCAAAAAGAAAGATAAAAGATACTTTCCCTAAGTTATACTATTCTAGAATCTAAGTGATATCCCTAAAAATACTCCCCTTAAATTGAATAATACTCTGAATAGAACATAAGTAACTATCCTTAAAAAATACTCCCCCTTAATTTATTAACTAATTTTAAGTAGAACATTCCTAATCTATTTAAACTAAAGAGAATAATACTTAATATGATAATTAAACACAAACCAAATCAAGTATCCTTATTACATATGTTTGTCAAATACATATACAAACCAATCCAAACTAAACCACACCATATGTCTTAATATATACAAGTTTCAAACAATATAGTCTAAATCACACCACACCATATGTTTTTAGAGTAATTAAACAAATCAATCAAATTGTACCAAACAACTAAACGTCTCTTGGAACTTCAACCCAACCATCTTCTCCAAAGATAGGATCCTTCTTAATTACTTCCTAATCTTCATCTTCTTTGGTTGGTGGAGCCTTTGCGAGATTAGCCATCGCATTGCATCGAAGTGCTTTTATTGTTGTTCGAAAATCTTTATTTGACTTAATTCAAGATGACGCTGATTTCGAAGAACAATAGAGAGGATATTTTTGAATGAATTGAGAGTTTCTTCTAGATTTTCACTTAGATTATGGATAGGATTTGCCATGGATTTGATGAGAAATGATTAAGGAGGAAGGAGTAATGAAATAATGAAGTTTTCTGGGAGAAATAGACTTAAATAGAGTCTAGACTTTGTTGGATTTTGAATGGATATGAGTAGTTATTTTAATTTAAAATTTCAAAAGATTTGAATTTTTTTCTGTTATATGTCGACATACATGTTTTGCCATGTCGACATACTATAGTATGTTTTTTGAAAATTTTGAATTTTTGAATTCATTTGAACTCTTGTAATATTATGATATATTTTATGATTTTTCCAGAAACATAAAGATGATTTAAACAGAAATAAAACTTCAATCATTACTTAATAGAAAGCAAATGCATCCAATTAAACAAGACACACTTAAATACGAGATTTGAAAGCAAATATATAAAGATAGATTAAACTAGATGGCCTAGTTTTCGAATGATGATGAGGAAGATGAAATCCCAAGCTTTCTTTCTATCTTGACCATGAATTTGGATATTTTGGAAAGCTTTTTGTTAAACTTCCTGTTAAGCTTCTTTTGATTTTTGACGATTTTCGCTTGATTTTGAATAATCGTGTCTTTGAGATTACGCTTTGAGGTTGGATACTCGATGCTTTCCAAAGAAGTCTCTTCTTCTTTGACTTCCATTGGGTCTTATTCTTGTTGCAATAGAGCTTGTTTGGCCTCATATGTCTCATAAGGTTTGAAAGTGAGAGGAATTTGCATGAGATGAATGTTTGATGCGTCAAACACTTTTGTAGGGACAAATTCTTCTCCGTGAAGATCAACTCCAAAGTATTTGAAAATGCGAGTGAGATAAACACCATAGTAGAGAGTGTTTTCTCTTGAAGATACATCTATGGGTTAAATTCATTTAGAATCATATCGGCCTAATTGATAAGGCAATTACCCATAATGGCAAGGAAAGCCTTTTGGACTTTAAGAGTTGGATTATTGTATTATCCGGAATGAGGAGTGATGGTATGTTGAAGGAGAAGGTTGACAATTCTTGTTTTTGAACGAAAGAAACGATTTTTGAAATCCATTGGAACACCATCTTCGAAGATATCGTGATAGGTTTCCATATCAGTTTCATCGATAGCGGAAGTTGAGAAATCCATGCCATCGCTTCTACAATTTAGAATTTCTCCTAAAAGATTGGCATCGAGAACAATTTGAGTTCCCTTGACACTACTCCAAATTTGATTTTCGTTCCCTTGAAAAAATCCATGGTTGAGATTCACATAGAACATCTTTACGAGTTTGGGATAACATACTTCATCGTTATCACATGAGTCAATTAGACTCAAGATTTCGTTGTGTTGGAAGAGAGAGACGAGATCATAAGATGGAAAGTCGCTAAAGATGGCGAAAGCACCCGTGTTAACTTTAGCATTTGCTAAATGGTTACCATAGGTTTTGATGGCCTCTTTGTCATTGTAAAGATAACCTTTTATGGTTTTGGTTATCTTCAATTTCTGAGATGAACTTGAGGAAGCCATTGAGATGATAGCTTTGAAGAGAATAAATATGAAGAATATTGTTTTTGAGTTGTGAATGAAAGGTAGAAAGGATGGATATATATATATATAGAAAATGAATAGATATGAATTGAGTGAATATGAATTGAATAGGCACAACTTTTCAGATTGAAAGGACACCTTTTCAGATCTTGGGAGTTGGTGAAAAGATTGGAGGGAAGTTCGAAAGTTTAAACTTTTGAAATTCAAAATTTAAATTTAAAAAACTGTTGGATATGTCGACATATGTATTTCTGTATGTCGACATACAGGGCTTATTTGTAACAACCCGTATTTTCAATAACCTGTTATAACGTAAATCGAGGCAGAATTTAATTTATAAATCTGAATCAAGGGAAACGGGCTATGCCATTACGTTCGTCTCTGAAAAATACGCGAAATAGAGTCCGAGTTTTCGAAAATCGGAGTCCGTATGACCCGATTAAGGCCCAACGAAGTTTTCAGAAAATTTCAAAGTAAAAACAGATTTCAAATTCAAGTTTGAATTTGAAAAATTAGGTCAGATTGGGCTAGGCGGGAAAAATCCCGCCAGAGCACCCAAGTCGACTTGGGAGTCGACTTGGTTGGACCCAAGTCGACAGCCCTGTCGACTTGGCTGTCGACTTGGTCCAGCCGGGTTGTTTTGCCTGGTGCACCATTTTGGGTTTGTGTTGAGCTTGGGGGCCAGATTCGGTTTTAAGGGCTGAGATTGGAACTAGGGTTTAATCCTAAGGCTAGAACTAGTCCTAATCTCTATAAATAAGGCCCTAACCTAACCCTAAATCATCATTATTCATTCAAGTAACTAAACTATGGCAAAATCAATCCTCTCATGGCCTCCACTCTCTTCATAAAATTCCTAAATAAATTTCTATGAGAGATTTTCCATGCATACAAGGGTTTTCAAGCTTGTATGAGCATCATTAGCTTGCATTCAAGTCAAGTTTCCATATTTACATCATAAAGCAAGGGTTTTGATCAATTTTGCTTAAGGGTTTTTCTATTGAAGCTTGCATTTTGGGTTTAATTGGTTGCATAAGGGCTTTGTCATATTTTTGTGACTTCATAAGCATTGTAAGCCCTATTCTACTTTCATACTTAAACTCTAAAGTTAAATGCATGATATGCAAGTTTACTATGTCATGATATGCAAGTTTGATATGTTATGATATGCAAGTTTATCATGTTGTGTTATGCAAGTTTGCTATGTTATGATATGCAAGTTCATCATGTTATGTTATGCAAGTTTGCTATGTTATGATATGCAAGTTTATCATGTTATGTTATGCAAGTTTGATATGCAAGTTCGTCATATGATATGCAAGTATGTTATGCAAGTTTGGGATGATCATTTGGTCCATGTTATCATGTTATGCAAGCTTATCTTGAGTATGTGAACATAAAGCTTCAAGCTTTATGCTAAAGGTTGCATTTTGGCATCATGAAAGTTATCATGTCCCTTATGATAACTTGCATGTGAGGCTAAATGCGAACTTATGGCCATTTCTACATGTCATTTATCACCATGTATCACCAATATGCTAAGTTTGGTTTTATGCATGCTTTTGAGGCCTAATGCAAGTATATGAACATAAGTACATTTCATATGCCACCATGTTGAACTTGTGGCTTCAACACTTTTATGTCATGATTATTCTAAGTTCCCCCTTTCTATCCTTTATGCGCTATTGCGATATGTAAGCGATGGGATTGCGTTTGGGGTTGGGTAAACTTAAAAAGACATAAAAACATAAGCTTGGGAATTTACCTATTAAGTTAGGTCTACCCATTGGGAATTTACCTATTAAGTTAGGTCTACCCAATTGCTTGAAAACTTGTAATATGTTTTGGAAACATAATGGACATGACACTTAGAGAATATGAGAATGGCCAACTCGAGGTTGGGTTGAGCTTGTAGCATAAACCTACCCGGAACCGACTGGCTTAACTAGTGGCTACAAGCAATAGGACCCAATGTGAGTAGTTGGTCATGTTGCGCGTGAAACCCGAGGTTAGACTAAGTTGTGGTGTAAACCTACCCGGACCCGCCCGGCCTAACTAGTAACCACAACAAGGTCTAATGTGAGAGGTTGGGTGCATTAAATTAATTAATGCCACATGGTAGGGTTAAGTCATGGACCGCTTGAATACTTAACCAATTAAACACGATGGGTTGGTAGGGTTAAGTCATGAACCTTGGGTACACTTAACCAACTTGGTACTTGAATGGGTTGGGTTAACCACGTTTAACCCATTAAGGAAACCCTAGTCACGTGGTCCTTTGCACCAGTAACCCTCTTAGTTGTATCATGATACCCTAGAGACTAGGCTAGGGAGGGGCACGATTACTGGGATGCCATGTAAGCGACCAAAACGACGGCTGAGTAGGTGCGCCGGTGTAGGTTCAGACGGGCCATGGTCGTGCACATGGTCCGGAGTTGAAAAAGCAGGCACGGGCACCAGTAGGTTTAGACTGTGCGTGCATTGATTTGTGTCAGTGGTTGACACCCTAGGACTTGATACACCCTAGGGTGGACCTAGCACAATTTAGCTACACTTCGTAGTTGGGCCGTATGACACCGACACTTGACGAGTTAGGCTTAGGGAGCCGATCGACTAGACCGTTTGGTTGGACCTCGTGTTAGGGTCACTTCATGTTATTGGGCCAAAGCTTGGGCCAAGGGATCAATACGTGTTTATTCAAGTCATGTTAGTTTGCTAGTACACCTGTGGTGCAAAACCTTAATCCTTATTATGCGATGACACCTCTATCTACCTTGTTAGTTAATCATCATGCTAGTATGTTGTTATCCTTATGTTCATCCCTGCTGCTCATGCCAGTTAACTTTACCAGTTTACATTGATTGTAGTAGGGCTTACTCAGTCTTTTTGACTGACCTGTTTTCTTTCGCCTCTTTTCTTCCGTTCCCCCCCCCCAGGTTCTCAGGGAGGGAATATTGGAGCTTAGCTGGATTTCTGATCGCTTGCTTGTGGGATTTTAGCTCATGTACGGTCTTGACATGAAGCTAGCTATGGTTATCACTTATTTTGGGGATAGTACTTATGTATTTCAGTTTTGCAGTAATGTTGTTTTTATCTAGACTTGTGTATTTGGAAAGTTGACATTATGTTGTACCAGACTTGTTTTTGAAATAGTTTGAAATCTTCCGCTGTTTTATCTATGTTATTTACTCTGTTTACATATATACATATGTTCTTGTTCTGCCTTGATATATCATTATGCATGTTTACCTGATTCAAACGCCCCTCCAAAGTCAGAGTGCTTGCAAGAGCCACCCTGGCGGAGGTGGGGTGTTACATTTGGTATCAGAGCATATGGTTTACGAGAAGGAACAAAAAGGTTTTTAAAAAACTTTTGGAAAACTATTTTCAAAACCAAGTATAAAGTATTTTCCAAAGAAAAGTCTAGTTTATTTTAAAGGCTATTCCCCAAAAAGCCATTAGCAAAATTCCTTCGTTTTTCTCCATTCTGAATCTATCTTTTTCTTCGTTTTAGTATGGCCGATAACTTCGCTATTCCGGAGGGAGTACACGTACCTGTTTGGTATAGGAGACTTTTGGAGGCTAGGGCGACCGAAGCCGGCCCCGCAGATGTTCCTCATCCTCCTCCTCCGGTAGTTAATGTTCCTCCTCCTCCGGTAGTTAATGTTCCTCCTTCTCCTGTCGCTGAGGTTCCTCTTCCTCCTCCCCCTCAGCATCCTCAGGCTGACTTCGCAAAGACTTGCAAGGATTTCAAAGCAATGGGTGGCAAGAACTTTCAAGGCACCGAGACTTTTGTAGAGGCCAGAAATTGGTTGAAAGAGACCGAGGATTTATTTGCTATCTTTGGATTAGACGATCAGAGGAAGATCTTGTTGGCGGTTTGGCTTATGAAGGATGAAGCCGCTTATTGGTGGGAAGTCACCAATGGTACTAGGCCTGTTGAGACTTGGGCCGATTTCAGGGCAAGGTTCGTGCTTAAGTTTTTATCTTCAGCTGAGGAGAATCTGCAAATGGAGAGGTTCATAACTTTGAAACAAGGGGATATGCCTGTCAGAGAATATGTGAACAAGTTCAATCAGTTAGCTCGTTTAGGCTTGGATATGGTGAATACTCCTCAGAAGAAGGCTCTTCGTTTTGCTAGAGGATTGAATGAGCTGTTGCAGGGATTGGCTATGTCACATATTCCCCATGGGGCCACGTTTGAGAGCTTGGTTGATATGGTGTTACTTCAGGGAGATGTCAAGAAAGAGATCAAGGTGAATGATACTCAAGCCAAGAAGACTGATTCCCAGGGGAAAGGAAATCAGAGTAATCAGAACAACAAGAACAACAAGAACGACAAGGGCAACAAGAACAAGGCAAAGGAAACAAGAAAGTGCAACTTCTGTGGGATTGTTGGGCACATAGTCAAGGACTGTAGGAAGAAGAGAAGGAAATTGGGTGGGTGCTTTCACTGTGGAGAGACTGGACATTTCAGTAAGGATTGCCCGAAGAAGCAAGGGCAAGGCCAGGGTCAGCCTCAGCGTGCTGGACCTTCAGGAGGGCAAGTTCATGCTCTCAATGCCGCTCCAGTTCCCGATCGAGGTAGTATTTCTGTTGAAAGTCTTGTTTACATTTCTGATTTTCCTGTTCGTACCTTGTTTGATTTTGGTGCATCGCATAGTTTATTTCATCTGATCTAGTTGAAAGTTTGCACCTAAGTACTAGTCTAGTTAATGATCCCGCGTGTGTTTCAAATCCAATTGGGGGTTCCGCCCATTTGTCTATTATCTACGTGGATTTGAAAATCTCTATCTTGGGTGTAGAGTTCTCGTGTGATGCTTGTATTCTCTGTTTCTTGGGGTATGGGTTGATTTTGGGCTTGGATGGGTTGTCCAGTTTTGGAACCATCCTTGATTTTTGAGCATAGGGTTGTGAGGCTCATGACTCGCCTCGGTGATACCCTAAAAATTTCTTGTAACCCTATGAGTCCCGTCATGTTGTGCTATCTTGAATCCCTCAACTCGTCTATCGATAGTTTGCAATCGGTGAGGGTGGTCCGAGAATATTCTGATATCTTGGGTGAAGTGAAGGGGGTTACCCCTAAACGAGAGATAGATTTCCGCATTTATCTGGTTGATAATGCCAAGCCAGTTATGTGGCCGGTAAGGCACATGGTCCCGTAAGACGGGAGCTAAGTAAGCAAGTGAAGGAGTTGCTTGAGAAGAACTTCATTCGATGAAGCGTTTCCGAGGAAGGTGCTCTAGTAGTATTCGCTACTAATGTGGACAGTTCGCTTCGCCCGTGTGTTGATTATCATGAGTAGAACAAGAAGAATAGACAACCATTACCAAGGATCAATGATTTGTTCAGCCTGTAGGAACATCTGTTCTCTCTTGATCTTGCTACTGGATTCCATCAGCCCAGAGTAGCTGAGGATAGTATAGACAAGACTGCGTTCAGAACGCCAGATGGATTCTTCGAATGGCTTGTCATGCCGTTCGGTTTGACTAATGCACCCGCCTACTTCGTGGACTTGATAAGTAGGGTGTCTAGGGAGTTCCTGAACGAGTTTGTGGTAGTCTTCGTAGATGATATTCTGATCTTCTCTAAGGATGAGGAAGACCACGCAAGGCATCTCGTGGAGGAGATGGATACGCTTAGAGCGCATCAGTTGAAGGCCAAGTCCTCCAAGTGTCACTTTTGGGAGAAAAAGAAGTTAGATTTCTTGGGCACATAGTTTCTAAGCAAGGCTTAGTGGTGGATCCTGCTAAAGTGGTCGCGGTTCAAGACCGGAAAGCTCCGACGAGGACAATTGAAGTAAGAAGCTTTCTCAGTTTAATTAGTCAGTTAGCGTCCCTTGAGTTTAGACCTACCCTTCTGGATCAAATAGGGACTTCACAAAAGGAAGACCCGCAGTTAGCCGAGATCATGGACAAGTTGATTCGAGGCGAGATGGTAAGTCACCTCGCTATAGATGACAAGGGATGGCTAAGACGCAATAAGGGAAAGAAGGCTCTTGAAGGTGCACATCACTCGAGGAGGTGGCCGAGTTTGTCCCAAGGTGCATGTTGTGCCAACAGGTTAAAGGCCGAGTCATAGAAGCCCGGTGGGCTATTACATCCATTGGAGATCCCCGCAATGGAAGTAGTAAAGCGTCACGAAGGATTTCATGGATGGACTGCCTAGATCAAGGAAAAAGAATACGAGCATGTGGGTCATAGTAGGTAGACTCACGAAGAGTGCTCATTTCACTCCGGTAAAGAGCGAAAGGACTGCATCATAGCTAGCGACAGTTTACTTTCAAGAAATAAAGCGGTTGCACGGGGTTCCCTAAAGGATAATTAGTAACCATGACTCAATTTTCACTAGCTAGTTTTGGGATAGTCTACGGGAAGTCATGGGCAAACGGCTGAATCTAAGTACGGCCTATCATTCATAGGCGGATGGTTCATTTCGTTCAAGCATGAGTTATAGAAAATCACGTTAGTAAGAGCAATTGGCAACGTGGATTGGTATTTTCAAGAAAAGTGCTGCTGCGTGGAATACTTTATAGTAAGTAAACGAGATCCAGGATTCATTAGTGAATTTTGGAGAGCTTGCATGAAACCATGAGGTCATGGTTATGTCTAAGCCAAGTATGATAGAAGAGTAAGTGAAAAAGGAAGACGAGAGGCGAAAATGAAATGGGTTCCAACTCATATTTGGAAATAAGAGTTAAGAAGCCAAGAAATCATGAGGTAAAAGATGGTCAAAGCACAGTGGAGTTAAACTCAAGGAAACGTGACTTAGAAGATTGAAGGCTAGATACGCGCATCATATCTCTTTCTAAGAGTATATCCTTGATCCTTGTTTTCCAGTGGAACTTACTCCCGTGTTATCTTTTTACGTATATCCTCTCGGTCCTATTTCTGTCGGGAGGTATGACTTATTGGCTAGTAATACATGTCAGGGTTTGAAGGGGTCCGTTAGGTTGACTAAACCTTTTGGGCTTTTATAGAATATGGGTTGGGTTAGGAAGGGATTTCTTGTAATCCGAAAGGAGTATATCCTGCTTATCCTCCCGATCTCTTTGTAGCATATCTTTGCTATCCATGTTTATCTAGTTTATCATGTTAATCTCATCATGAGAACCTTAGGTAGAAACCCTTTGGATGAAACATGTGTTTGAAACATGTTATGCTTGATGGTTGCAAGTGGTTGCAAGTGTTTGCAAGTGGTTACTCGTGGATGCATTATACACATTAGGCACTAGATCGGCTCACACACTCCTCATATTGCATATGCATGAGTGTTTATGCTTATTCATGGATGAAGATTTTTGTGTTATCACATGGATGTTGCATATGGATGTATGTTATGTGCACACATATGGATGTTATACATTATGTTAGGAATTGCATACATATGGATTCATTTCACTAACATAATTTTCATTGATGATATTTGCATTAGATAAGTACATATACACACACCTTTACATATGTTCATACAACATTTAGAATCTTGTAAGGACAATGATTGCTCGTGGATGATGTTTTGAGTAGATGGATGATTGGATGGTAGGATACGTTCTTCCTAACTTGAAGATTTCGGGGACGAAATCCTTTAAGGAGGGGAGAATGTAACAACCCGTATTTTCAATAACCTGTTATAACGTAAATCGAGGCAGAATTTAATTTATAAATCTGAATCAAGGGAAACGGGCTATGCTATTGCGTTCGTCTCGGAAAAATACGCGAAATAGAGTCCGAGTTTTCGAAAATCGGAGTCCGTATGACCCGATTAAGGCCCAACGAAGTTTTCAGAAAATTTCAAAGTAAAAACAGATTTCAAATTCAAGTTTGAATTTGAAAAATTAGGTCAGATTGGGCTAGGCGGGAAAAATCCCGCCAGAGCACCCAAGTCGACAGCCCTGTCGACTTGGGAGTCGACTTGGTTGGACCCAAGTCGACAGCCAAGTCGACTTGGCTGTCGACTTGGTCCAGCCGGGCTGTTTTTCCTGGTGCACCATTTTGGGTTTGTGTTGAGCTTGGGGGCCAGATTCGGTTTTAAGGGCTGAGATTGGAACTAGGGTTTAATCCTAAGGCTAGAACTAGTCCTAATCTCTATAAATAAGGCCCTAACCTAACCCTAAATCATCATTATTCATTCAAGTAACTAAACTATGGCAAAATCAATCCTCTCATGGCCTCCACTCTCTTCATAAAATTCCTAAATAAATTTCTATGAGAGATTTTCCATGCATACAAGGGTTTTCAAGCTTGTATGAGCATCATTAGCTTGCATTCAAGTCAAGTTTCCATATTTACATCATAAAGCAAGGGTTTTGATCAATTTTGCTTAAGGGTTTTTCTATTGAAGCTTGCATTTTGGGTTTAATTGGTTGCATAAGGGCTTTGTCATATTTTTGTGACTTCATAAGCATTGTAAGCCCTATTCTACTTTCATACTTAAACTCTAAAGTTAAATGCATGATATGCAAGTTTACTATGTCATGATATGCAAGTTTGATATGTTATGATATGCAAGTTTATCATGTTGTGTTATGCAAGTTTGCTATGTTATGATATGCAAGTTCATCATGTTATGTTGTGCAAGTTTGCTATGTTATGATATGCAAGTTTATCATGTTATGTTATGCAAGTTTGATATGCAAGTTCGTCATATGATATGCAAGTATGTTATGCAAGTTTGGGATGATCATTTGGTCCATGTTATCATGTTATGCAAGCTTATCTTGAGTATGTGAACATAAAGCTTCAAGCTTTATGCTAAAGGTTGCATTTTGGCATCATGAAAGTTATCATGTCCCTTATGATAACTTGCATGTGAGGCTAAATGCGAACTTATGGCCATTTCTACATGTCATTTATCACCATGTATCACCAATATGCTAATTATGCATGCTTTTGAGGCCTAATGCAAGTATATGAACATAAGTACATTTCATATGCCACCATGTTGAACTTGTGGCTTCAACACTTTTATGTCATGATTATGCTAAGTTCCCCCTTTCTATCCTTTATGCGCTATTGCGATATGTAAGCGATGGGATTGCGTTTGGGGTTGGGTAAACTTAAAAAGACATAAAAACATAAGCTTGGGAATTTACCTATTAAGTTAGGTCTACCCATTGGGAATTTACTTATTAAGTTAGGTCTACCCAATTGCTTGAAAACTTGTAATATGTTTTGGAAACATAATGGATATGACACTTAGAGAATATGAGAATGGCCAACTCGAGGTTGGGTTGAGCTTGTAGCATAAACCTACCCGGAACCGACCGGCTTAACTAGTGGCTACAAGCAATAGGACCCAATGTGAGTAGTTGGTCATGTTGCGCGTGAAACCCGAGGTTAGACTAAGTTGTGGTGTAAACCTACCCGGACCCGCCCGGTCTAACTAGTAACCACAACAAGGTCTAATGTGAGAGGTTGGGTGCATTAAATTAATTAATGCCACATGGTAGGGTTAAGTCATGGACCGCTTGAATACTTAACCAATTAAACACGATGGGTTGGTAGGGTTAAGTCATGAACCTTGGGTACACTTAACCAACTTGGTACTTGAATGGGTTGGGTTAACCACGTTAAACCCATTAAGGAAACCCTAGTCACGTGGTCCTTTGCACCAGTAACCCTCTTAGTTGTATCATGATACCCTAGAGACTAGGCTAGGGAGGGGCACGATTACTGGGATGCCATGTAAGCGACCAAAACGACGGCTGAGTAGGTGCGCCGGTGTAGGTTCAGACGGGCCATGGTCGTGCACATGGTCCGGAGTTGAAAAAGCAGGCACGGGCACCAGTAGGTTTAGACTGTGCGTGCATTGATTTGTGTCAGTGGTTGACACCCTAGGACTTGATACACCCTAGGGTGGACCTAGCACACTTTAGCTACACTTCGTAGTTGGGCCGTATGACACCGACACTTGACGAGTTAGGCTTAGGGAGCCGATCGACTAGACCGTTTGGTTGGACCTCGTGTTAGGGTCACTTCATGTTATTGGGCCAAAGCTTGGGCCAAGGGATCAATACGTGTTTATTCAAGTCATGTTAGTTTGCTAGTACACCTGTGGTGCAAAACCTTAATCCTGATTATGCGATGACACCTCTATCTACCTTGTTAGTTAATCATCATGCTAGTATGTTGTTATCCTTATGTTCATACCTGCTGCTCATGCCAGTTAACTTTACCAGTTTACATTGATTGTAGTAGGGCTTACTCAGTCTTTTTGACTGACCTGTTTTCTTTCGCCTCTTTTCTTCCGTTCCCCCCCCCCAGGTTCTCAGGGAGGGAATATTGGAGCTTAGCTGGATTTCTGATCGCTTGCTTGTGGGATTTTAGCTCATGTACGGTCTTGACATGAAGCTAGCTATGGTTATCACTTATTTTGGGGATAGTACTTATGTATTTCAGTTTTGCAGTAATGTTGTTGTTATCTAGACTTGTGTATTTGGAAAGTTGACATTATGTTGTACCAGACTTGTTTTTGAAATAGTTTGAAATCTTCCGCTGTTTTATCTATGTTATTTACTCTGTTTACATATATACATATGTTCTTGTTCTGCCTTGATATATCATTATGCATGTTTACCTGATTCAAACGCCCCTCCAAAGTCAGAGTGCTTGCAAGAGCCACCCTGGCGGAGGTGGGGTGTTACATTATTTCAAAAGGAATTTTGGATTTTCAAATTTTGAATTAAATTATCGATTTATATTTCAGGTTTAACGATTTCCTGAAATACTTCTAATCCTAATTAACATACAATAATTTATTTTATTAATTTATTGGTTGTTTAATATTATATTATTATTTTAAATTTCAAAATTCAAATTTCAAATTTCAAAGAATTTATTAAATTTTAAATTCAAACTAAAGCAAATAAACTAAGCAACCATTCAACCAAATAAAATTAAAATTTAATTAATGTGTACCCGGTTTTTTAATCCTTTTCTTTATGATCTTCTGAACTCTGAATTGCTATAACGCATATATTTGTATTTCCAGTTTCTGCTTCTTCATCAGTTGATGACGAATCTGAATCATCTAATGTTGTTGGATATGCTTTCTTTTCCTTGATGAATTGGAGTTGTCCGATTGTTGAGTAGATTTGTCTGGATATGGACACATTTTCTTTATATGACCTGGTTTGTTGTAGTTAAAACATCGTCCATCATTTAATTTTGAATTTGCTTGATTATAACCCTTCCTTTTATATTTTAGAAATCTTCTAAACTGATTTGTCATGAGTGTTGTCTCTTCATCATCTTCACTACTTGAGTCAGAATCATTTGTTGTGGCTTTCAGTGCAACAAATTTCTTTTCAGTTGATCTGTTTTCTTTTCTTTTCTATGATTGAACTTCATATGACATTAAATTCCAAATTAACTCTTCAATCTTCATTTCATTGACATCATTGGCTTCTTCTATAGCCCTTCTGATCCCATTCTTGAGTCAACGAATTTAATATTTTTCTGACTTGATCTGCTTCGGAATAAGTTTTTCCAAGTGCTGCTAGTGAATACACTATCTCTTGAAATCTTCAATACAAATCTGAAATAGATTCATTCTCATTCATTTTAACTAATTCAAATTGATTGACTAACATGCCTATCTTAGTCTGTTTAACTTTACTAGTTCCTTCATGAGTAACTTGTAAAGTTCTCCAGATTTCATAAGCAGTTTTACATACTGATACTCTATTAAACTCATTTCTATCTAATGAACAAAATAACATATTCATGGCTTTAGAATTGCTTTGTGCAGCAGCCTTTTGTTCATTTATTCATTGTGCAAATGCAGTTGTGGGTTCAACATATTCATTTTGTGTATTATTCCATGTGTTTAATCCTATAGACTGTAAATAAATTTTCATTCTACATGCCCAATATGAATAGTTACTACCATTAAACAATGGTGATCTAATAGTGGATCGACCCTCTATAAAAGAACTATTATTGCTACCAGTGTTGGTTGCCATTTTACCAAATTTTCAAAAATTAGATTATGAACTTTTTGAAAGACTTGCTCCGATATCAATTGTTAGTGACTACGGAATGGACCGTTTAGGCAAAGTAAATACTAGAGGGGGGTGAATAGTATTTGTAAGAATTTAAACAAAGATAAAAACTAGAGAGAACTACGAGATGAATCAAACACCACAAACACAATCAGAGACACAAACAAAGAAGCAAAATAAACAGAAATAAAAATGCAGTAAAGGAAAGAACACACCAGATTTTATACTGGTTCGGATCACTCCTACGTCCAGTCCCGCGCAACGCTGGATTGTGCAGAGTTTTATTACTATTTCCAATAGTCAAATACAACCTCCTTATTTCACGGCTCAACAAGGAGACACCGACTCTTATCCCTTGATTTCACGGCTCAACAAGGGCACACTGACTCCTATTCCTTGATTTCATGGCTACAAGGATACACCGATTACTCTTTGACTTACAAACAAGGTTTATTCAGCCCAAGCAATTACCAAACAGCCCTATAACTCTTCAATAACACTTGATTCAGAGAGTATAGAGTGTAGATAAAAGAAGTTTGATCAATTCAGAAGTGAATTCGGCAGAGTATAAGTGTAAAAACCATAAAAATGATTAAGAATAATAGAGGGATGAAAGAGGATGAAGTTGGAGAAGAAGAAATGGTAAAAAATTCGGTTTTAACCTCTTTTTATAGAGTATGAAGGGTTGCAACGGTTCTAAAGCATTTCAAATATTGAAAAGACACTTCCCTTCAAAAATAAAAAAATAACTGTTATATGTCGACATGTTCTTTTTGCTATGTTGACATACCCATGTACATTTTTGATTTTCAAAGCATTTTCAAGTGTTTTGATATAAAACTAATTCTGGAAATTCTTGAGTAAAATTCTAGTGTGTAAATTAATATTATATGATAGAAAAACATATGAAAACATATTTTTAAACCATACAAATATATTTGTATAATTACAAGGTTTTAAACTATATATAAAGTATATAAAAAAATTCAAGTTTGAAAAAAAAGGAGAATAAAAATAGAAACAAATAGAAAAACAAAATAGAGAGGATTGAGAAAATTTGAAATCAAAATAGAGAGGATTGAGGATAGAATTGAAAATCATATTTTGAATTTGAATTTGAACCTGAAGTGCTATTTAGAGTCTTACAAAATCTAGACTCTATAATTATATTAATCTTGAACTCTTGAAATCTTGATTACTCATAAGTCTTGAGATTTCTCTAGTCTTTGAATCTCTATCATCTTTATAACTGTACAGTCTTCAGTAATATTTCCTGTATATAATTTCTGCATATATATATATTCTATACAAAAAGTGTTAGCATATATTTATAATTAATGATAATTGAAATAAGGCTGTTGTCATCAAAACTCCATTCTCCAACACCTTGTAGCCGTGAAATCATGGGGTTGTACTTGGATATTGATTATAATAAAAATCTACGCAATCCATCATTGTGTGGGACTGGACCTAAGAGTAATCCGAACCAGTATAAAATACGGTTTGTTCTTTCCTTTTCTGCATTTTATATTTACTTATCTCCGTGTCTGTGTTTGACTATGTGTTTATGACCATCTCTGGTGTGTGTGATTCATATAGTAGATCAATTAATTTTTAAGATTTTCATAAATTCCTTATAAATACTATTCATTTGATATGATAACTAAAAGAATATCATGTTTTCTGAGTGTATCTACTATATATATATGTATATATATATATACACACACACACGAGCTCATAATTGTTATTTAATATTAAATGGTTTTCCCAAAAGTGGTAATTGAAATAATTTTGCCAACTTTTCATATTCTTATATGTAAAGGAATTTTTTTAAACTAAGTATAGTTTTTATGGATGATTAGTTTAATAAGGGAATTATGATACGCAATTATTATCATTTATTGATTGACTGGTCCTGCTCATCCACTTTGGGTGTTGAATATTGTTGATTGATGTGTAGTTATTCCCGACCACTTTTGGGTATAAACTACTTTGTTTAGATAAGCCGATCTTATCATTTTCATAAGTATGGTGAGTAAGAAATTAAACTTAATGGAGAAGTAAACTTAATGAGGAAGTGAACTAAACAAAGAAGTGAACTTAATGAAGAAATTGAACTTAATGGAGAATTAAACTAAATGGAAGATCAAATTAATTGGAGAATTAAACTAAATTAAGCTAATATGGAATTAAACTAAATGGAAAATAAAACTAAATGGAGAATAAACTAAATGAAGAATCGGAGTAAATGGAAAACCGAATTAAATAATATTGTTTAATAATGAATTTAAATAGGAATGAAAATGAAGTGGAGTATTCGACGATTTTGGATAGTGATAATTTCCAAATTGAATTAGGAGAACTTAGTAAGTTTTGTGAAACGTAAGAGAATGAATTTATAATTTACCAGTACACATGCACGTCCGATGGACGTGTGCATAGATGAATTTGACAAAAGCAAAAAATGAAGTTTAAAATGGACAACTGTTGTGGCGGTTTGTGTCTTGAATTTTAGGATATTGCAAGATGAATATATAATTATACAAAATTACCGATGTGAAAACAAAACATTAGGACTGGTAATAAACTATTATCCAATTTTATAACTCTCTCCTTTTCCAGGCTTGAGACACTCCCTTACTAAGTGAATAGATATACGTGATAGAGTTAGGCAATGACCAAATTACTTTACAACATCCCCTCACTGGGAGTTCAACGTAATACAATTAGCTAAGACAAAAACAGTTAAAAACAAATGAAACAAACAAAGAAAAAAGTATAATATTACAAAATTAGTATCCTCAAATTAAGCGTCATCTGTCCTTTTTAATTATGTGGATGGGCTTAATAAGTGAATTAACTTCATCTGAAAGATCATCAGCATCAAAATCCAACTTTTTCGCACCAAAGTCCTTCCCATATACATACTGTCACCATCATCAGTATTAGAATTGTAAATCAAGGCTGATGAATTCAGCAAAATCTTCCGTGTGGCACTTTACAGAAGAAACAATTGACATATTTTCACTCCCTCCAAAAGCATTGAAACCGAAGTAACGGCTAGCTGTTGTAGTATTTTGTGTTTTACTGAGTTCTCTTCTTGCTTTCACCAGTGCTCTAAGGATGGTGTAGCTTGCATTTGGATCCTTCTGGGCAGCCGCCTGTTGCTTCAAAAGTTTGGCATGTGTAACAGTAAAGCTTCAGCGCTGTTTGTTGCAATAATTTTTATATTGCATTTGAAAACAAATAAAGAGACACTGGGTAGAACATATGTTGCTCTGTAAATAATTTATCTAAATAAAAAGCATACCAAAACTGAGCTGCAACGACTGAAATTGTATAGATTCAGCAAATCCTGCAATATGCCTCTTTACTGTAATGCATGCATCGTAAAATCGGAAAATGAAGTACTACAAATATGGATAAGGTGACCTCATTAGTATCATCCATACTGAGATATATGTAAACTTTTTAACAAATGCTAAAAAACAACACACATTGAAATCTTTGCTTTTACAAACAACTGACTGACATATAGAAACAGTATTATAACATCTAACTAACCGGCCAAACAACGTAGATTTTGAACTACATTAAATGGAAAATGTATAACAAATTGTACGCACCTCGCTGCTTACAAATGGGAAGTTGTCGCTTTGTCCCTCACCTTCTAATTTACTGGAGCGAGCATCTTTGCTTATGTTGCCAACTGCCACAACTTCTCCAAATCTTCTCCGATTCTCGAGTCTTCCCGAATTGTACTATGCTTAAACTTGCATGGCTTGTGATGAAACCTGTTGAACTTTATATTAGGGGACACTAAGTGAAATTAGACCGGCATCTATAGCAAGCAAGGAATGTAAATGGCGGAGTTAAAAATTTGGACAATGTCATAATTATAATATGCAGCACTGGCAGTCAAACCGCAACAATATATTCAATATGCATAAAGTAGAGGAGAAGCAGTATCATCGGTGATAAGAGCGGTAGTATCAACGTGCGCTTACAGGATCATCGATGACAGGGGAGGCAGTATGGAAGACACCAACACAGCCATCAATCGCAGCACGAAGAGCTTCAAAGTCTAAGAGATCAACCTTGCAAAGTCTCAGCCTTGCAAAGTCTCAGCCTTGCATCAGCTCCATCTAGAGCTCTCAGGTGATCATTCTTCGGATCCACTATGTGTAAGATAAGTAATTGTATAATTGAATATTACTTTATGACGATTTTTAATCAATGACACTACTCAATTCGTTATTCATATTTCTCCTTCTTAGGTTTGTTAACTCTAACCTTGCTATTCTTGCAAAATTCAAGATCACTCCAACATGATTCATCGACAACCACATCGGGTCCACGATTTGGGTCCATGTTCATTGGTCACTGCACCGATGGATGATGTAATGACCACTCTTCGGACTTTGGCCTCTGCAGTTGTATCAATAACATACTTGTCCCTCTTACTGCAGGCTCCACCATTAGCTCCTATATTCAATTCATACAACATCACATTATAATAATAAATAAAAATAAAACCAAAGATTGTATTATAGCCACAAATTATATGCGCTTACAGGATCATCGGTGATAGAAGAGGCAGTATGGAAGATGCCAACATAGCCATCAATCGCAGCATGAAGAGCTTCAGAGTCTAAGAGATCAGCCTTGCAAAGTGTCAACCTTTCATAAGATCCTTCTAGAGCTGTCAGATGATCATTCTTCGGACTAAGAAAAATCCAATGCAAATTAATTCAGTTGATGCCCAAGTTACCTGATTTAGTTCATTCTACTTCTTCGTCAACTATAGCATCTAACATCATGGTAATTAAGAAAAAATGATAATCAAGTGCATCAGACTACTGTCCCAAGAGACTCAAATGGTAACCATGCAAATTAATTAAATGAAATAGTCTAAAATGTATTAAGGTAGGTGGACTTAAATTAAGTAAACGTAAGAATGTTTCTGAAGCCTTAATCATTGGTTACAATAAATTCTGGGTTCACGATAAAATCGTTGCAGCAATCAAAATCCAATGAAGATGAAATTACCTTAGTTACTGCAGATGTATGGATCGATCTGTCAGACGTCATCGCGAATTTCGTAGCTTTAGCGTATTCAAGGAGTCCGAATGCACAAACCCGCAAAGTCTGGAGAAGGCGAACCGATCTTTCTCCTTTAGTTGCCTTTAATTCAGTTGACGCCCAAGTTACCTGCCAGAACAATCGATCCCCTCAGCTAAAACCCGATTTGGACCAACTGGACAAAAACCAAGCAACTTGATAATAATGATGAATCAATAATGCAGATTGTCAAAACTGGTCAAGTAAGGGGAAAGAAGAATCAAAAATCAAAGACTGAATAAAAATGAAGAGGAAGGAGGCGGAATTAATTTCACCTTTTGTTCTTCCTTCTGGGCCATCAGTCAAAACAATTGAAGAATATAGCAGCGTTAGGAAATAAGAGGAGAAATGAAAGATTATGTGAGAAGAACAGATTTGAAGAAAGTAGTTTCTCAGTAGAAAGTGGACGGTTGAGAGGGACGAACTGAAAGGAAAGGAGTGGAACGTGGAAAAAGGGGAAATGGTTGTATCGTGGGGAAACAAATGACGCAAAAGTCCTTGATTGGTTTTGAGATGGGAAGTAAAAGGAGGGGCATTATAAGAGTTGCCAAAAAGGCTTCACTTTGACTGGGTTGACCAAGGTTTTGCATTATAATATAAGATAAATTATAAGCAAGGTTGAATGAATAAACTAAATTTAATTAAAACAAGCTCGTTGCGATGCGGCTGTAGCACCACACATTTCTTAACAAGAGCTATATGAAGATTTCATTAAGAAATATGAAGAGTATAGGTAAAAATAACATCACATAGGCTAAAATTCGCAAAACAACAATAAATAAACACAACGAAATTTAAACTTTTATTTATAACAAAATAAGAAGTAACATTACATCAAAAGTCACAAAACCATAGTTGTCTCAACAACAACAGATCAGAGTACCAAAATAAAAGTATCCCCTTCATCATCAAGTACGGAAAATAAATAAAACGTGGAAAGATACATGTAAGCACAAAGAACAAGACATATGATATTCTCCAAAGGACTGAGCTAGGTCAAAGCTCTCTCAAGCGCTAGATACTCTACCCTAGGAACCTGGGGGAAAAGGAAAGAAGAAAAGAAAACAAAACTAGTCAGACAGAAAGCCTGGTGAGTTTAGTTATTACTAGCATGACTGAAAAAGAAAAATCTAGATAGGATAATAAATTGAAGCTCAACATAGTAACTAAGAACAAAAGTATATTTCTACAAGATATTCGATTGTCAAATTATTCAATTCTTGCACCAATTGCTATAATTCATAAATTAGGATATAACCCAATTCTACCCATCGATCGGCTCCTAAACCATAGTTGTGATAACCTAGCCGACTATGGACCCGGGTTTATCAGACCCGACCCATCAAATCTAAGGACACAGCGAATATCATTGGCATCAAAACATCTTATCTTCCATAATCGGCGCGATGCACGCTCACCGTCCCGGCGTAATGCGCCTATACCCACCACGTTTGGACCTCTTACTACCCAGTTCATTATAAGCGTGCCCTCGCCTCCTCGTGAGACCTCAATGTGATAAAATGGAATACTGACTGATATATAGATCCCAAATCAAAAATATGCAATTTGACATAAGTCACCCTTAGACTTAGTCTACCATTTTATTTGGTCTCTTATTTTCCATAATCAGTCTACTCTCACTGCCAAAACAGATCAATACTACGAGCCACCTATTTTCCCTAATCAACCTTCAGTGCTGGAATGGACTCCAACTACACCTTCTTATTAATTTAATTAATTAAACTTAACGCCAATTTTAAGTTTATTAATAAGCCTACTTTCCTTTATGTAACTTTTCTATCATTTCGTAGGTTGCATGTAAACTTAAATTTACAGGTTGTCAATAAAACATCTTTTTTTTTTATTTTAATTGTACAACCCAACCCTCATTATTTGCATCTATCCAAATGTCATTTACTCAGTTATCAAAGTTACAGTTCAATTTGCTTTTTTTTTTCCTCAATTTCAATTAAACCCAATTTGTCTTTTTTATACATATTTCGTATTATTCTCCAATTGTGCAATCATTGACCAATCTCATATACCCAATTTGCACATAAATTAGAAAGAAGGAACGGTTTAAGCTCAAGAAGGCCTAAACTCAACGTCAAAATTAAAAAGAAAAATGGCCTAGGCTCTCACATGGCCTAGGCTCAGATAAAAAAAAGTAGATCTGAAATAAAAACAGGGCTAATACAAAACTGTAATAAAATTACATACGAAGAGCAAGGGTATAGACATCTGAATAAAACTACAGTAATAGGTTTACTGAAAATAAACAAAAGGGGGATAGAAGCATATTCAGATTTAGACAAAAAAAAAAGAATTTAAATCCAAGACTTATATACTATCAAGAAGAAACCTCAAATTTTTACTGAATCTTGCAATCATTGAAATATACTCACAAATTCTAAGCAATCCAAATGAAGCTATGTTCACAAATTTTAAGCAATCCAAATAAAGCCTCGGTAGATAGTCTCTAGCTATGAATTTCTTCCAAAAACATATGCAGAATCAAACCTCAATACTCTATTAAAATTTTATCTGAGAAGAGGGTTATTCAAGTGAGAAGCAGAGAAATGAAGTAGTGAGACTGGTTAGGTTTTGGAGGCTATTTATAAAAGAGCTAGGGCGTTAGATGCATTAGAGTTTAGACCATCAGATCTCAGAATTCTCTAGAAGAACACACCCAAAAGCCATTGAAAATTGATCGACAACGTGTGCACAGGGTGCGCACGTTACCCATGTTGGGTCGACCCATATACTTGAGGTCTGGGTCGACTCCCTTGTAGACCCAGTTAGGCGTTGGGTCGTCCCAACTTTCGTGACGCTGAATGTTAATTCTAATTAATTCGAACGCTTCTATATTTTAAAATTAGAATCTCAAACTTGTATCTTTTATATTTCTTCGTTTTACGTCCGATTTTAATAAATTAAATGTCTATCTTAACCAGAATTATGTAACAGACTCAATGGAACAACCCCCATTGCACATTCCCCAATATTTTTCTGATTAGTATTTAATTTATTAATCTTTTAATTAATTTACTATATTAAATTTTTGGGTTGTTACATTCTCCCCACCTTAAAGTATTTCATCCTCGAAATATCTAAGGTTAGAAGATTGTCATAAATATTATCAACCATTATCAACACCCATCCACTTAACCATCAACCACTGCATTCACTATCCTTAGTTTTTTCTAATGATTTTTACAAACATATGCAAGAGGTGTAGTGTATATGTCCCTAAGCTAATGCAAAAATTTGGCGGTCCACTGATTCAGTTGACCTCCTTGATGCAATTTCATGTCTATGTTATGCATCCATTATGTATGCAAAAGAATCCTAATGATACATATAATTCTACATGTGTGCATAATCATTCACCAAAATGCGACATCCAAGTGATGATTCAACCATTTTCATCCGTTTTAAAGTAGATTAAAATGCACACGCATCCATATGCAAGTACATAAGTGTTATAGTTTGTCGATCTCTAACTAGTGCCTAGTGTGTGTAGATGCATCCACTAGTAAACACTTGTATCCACGTGAATCCATTTAACCGTAACATGTTCTATTAACATGTTTTAAGCCATTTCCTACTACCGATAGGCTTCTACCTAAGATTAATAATTCAAACGATAGGAAAAATAGATTCAAATTCAAAGCTTAGGAAAGGATTAAGAGCATACTATTAAAGAGAAACGGAAAAGAAGCGCGAATTCTATCCTCTGGTTCCTAAGTCATGTCGTCGCTATTCAAAGGCGCATCCACGGACGAGTGATCTTAAGGACAAGATAGTGTTTGCATCCAGGCAGGGTTAATACAGAGTAAGGAGCATCAATAACCATGCTAGCTTCATGGTAGAGAGTGCAGACCGATCAGGTTAGAATTAGGAAATCTTATCTTAATTAGATTTTCATAGTTGTAGAATTGTGCAAACAGTCGAATAGTTATTTCAGCTTGAACTAGACAAATAATCTAATTACCTCAGAAAGCATTTTAAGTTGTGCACGTACACATCTCCTTATGACACTAGAACCGTTACTAAGTTTATTTCCTTTATCTTACTTAACCATACTAGCAACTACTTCATTCACAAGACTTTATGCCTGACCCACTTCTCTTTCCTCCTTTTTCTTCCCATTAGGCTCGAAGGATTGAGATTGGTTTGTTCAGACATCTTGGAGGATCATTCTTGGAGTTTCTATCTTGTTGCTAATGTACTCTTCTTCTATTTTACATCCTTTTCAGTTTGGTTTGGTTGTACTGGCATTATGAGAGAGATTATTATGTTAGCACTCTAATTTTAAGTAAGACTATGCATTTTCTTTATAAGACATGTGGTTTTTGTGACTTGATATTTTACCTAAAATGGAAGTTGGCTTTTGAAATAATAAGTTACGATTTAACTAAAATGTTTCTGCTGAATTTATTTTCATGCCTTGTGAATCTTAGTTTCCGTGATTAGTTTCTTTATACCTATAACGCTCCACATTTCTTGGCATAACCATACTTTGAGGAATGCTAAGAGGTGCGGGGTATTGTGGTTTACAAATAATCAAACAATACACAAGGACGGGGATCACGCCCTAACCATTTATATGAACGGATCTTCTTGTCATTTTCCCTAGAAGAGTCACGAGCTTATACATACAATATAACACCATTGAAGTCAACCGTGCCTTATAGTTTCCTTGTTTTTCTAAAATATTTCATGAGTTAGATAATTCCATGTTGAGTATGGTAAGCATTCCACATCACCAGTTTAGAAAGATTTCCCTTTAGGTCAAGATTTAATAGTCGATTATTTAACTATCAAATGAATAAGCAAGCAAATCAACCGTGTATTTAATTACCATGAAAATCACTAAGCCTCATTTAATTATTTCTTATCAAGTAAATCTTTTCCATACATGGAATTTTTTTATATACTTATCTCAATGGTATTGGCATATTCACAAGTCGTTCAGAAAAGTTTCTTTAATTTCAAATCATATTTAATGGATCTAAAAAGTTAATATTCAAAAACATGGTTTTCTAAACTTTTGAATAAAACATGTAAATATAAATATCATTCATAAAACTTCCCTTCTGTAATATTATTCTTATCACAAAATTGTTTAAAAATACATTAATAAATAAACATTTAAGATCTATTATATAAATAATTTCTTGTAAAACCTTATCAGTTGATAAATTTGTATAAATGTTGTCTTCGATCATCTAAGAAAATATTTTTTATTTTTAGAAGACTACTGGTATGAAACATAATTTTCATTACATATAAAAGCATCATTAACCATATTTTGATGTATTGTTAGGTCATATCAGCAATTAGAAAATGTATTTTAGAATATTTTTTTTTGGAAAAGCCGATCGATTTTTATAGTGATCCGTAACACTTTTTATTATAACAAATAATAAATACGTTATAACAGGAGTAAACAGTTTGTCTAGCTACTATATTCGGTTTTTAAGGTGGACCGTCCATCACTACAAACTTCACGTAGGGAGTAAATTGACATAGGGTACAACTAGACTCAATAACATACTTCACAAAGAAGTGACATTACAAAGTAGAAAAACTACAACACATCACAACATGACCCAACTTACAATAAGTAAACCACAATGAACCTTACATAGTGACCCTAGGACACAAAACTAACATTGCATAGGGACACTGAACATCAGTAGCCACCTAACAAATAACATAGTACTTGTGACATGAACCAGCGTAACACTTCCAACGTCATACAACAAACCAAGGAATTGACTTGGAATAGCCCAGCAACTTCGACGAAGAAGTTGAACTGACATTGACATAGATAGAAAGTAACCAAAGCCTCACAACAAATGATTTTGCCACATGTAGAAGACTGAAGGCAAAAACAGTGCATACGCCACCAAGTTAAAGACAACAAAGACACTAGTTCTTTCAACAAATAAACAACACCTTGCAAACTCCAAAAGGAATGCCACCAGCAACCTAAGCAACAAACGTCTAGTTTTGAATTTGTACGTCATACATCACAATGTGAAGTTGTAACCCTAAGTAATCGCTAATTAATTATATATATTACTTCAGTTATCTACAATTATTAAAAAAGTGTTACTATTTGCACACATCAAACATAAACCTCTCTCCCATTTATCTCGTAACCCACTACACTATCCATCCACATTCACCAACTAAATTTTCTTTCCTCTATGTATGTTTGTTCTTCCCTTGAAAATACAATACTTGTTTTAAACCAAATTACGTACCTTGTAAAAAAAAAAAATTCTCCCAGGAATTAGACCGACCCTTCAAATGACGAATGATTAAAAAAAAAAAAATCAAAGAAGAAGAAAAGGTTAAGCTAGCTTTTCATAATACAATTTGACAATTTTCTAATAAGTCAATGCAACTTTGCATTCATATACTTAATAAAAACAAACAAGCGAGCAATTTATTAACTGAATTATTCATACTCAAAATAAATTTAAATAAAGTGATGCAAATGAAGTTCCAAAACTGGGTCTAAGACTATCGCTACCACGAATAACAATCAACAAAAGTGGAGGACAAGATAAATAATTTATAACATTTTTATCAATATTAGCACACGGTTTGAAGGCGTCTTCTAATTTGCCATCAATTTAGAAATTTGGCTAATTTGAGTAAATTTTATTTTATTTTTGAGAGCGAGATATGAATTTAAATTATCATGCCGCTTGTTTAAGTTTTTTATATTTGTATTATTTAGACATAGAAAAACTCATAGCTAGTTCTTCACTCGACTTTATGTAATCGAGCAAAGTGGGTATTTGAAGTATTTTATCCAAATTGATTTTAATAACTATTTAAGTGACGTTAACGATAGTTTGAGTGCACGTAGACAGTAACACCCTAACAAAGAATAATTGCAAATATTATTGTCATGTTCGCAAATATTGGATCAAATCATCATCAACCTATTTACAGATGACACATAAACTTTGGGTGGGGACATTATTTCTGGAACAACAATTCTTGTATATCAAAGAAATTAAATAAGAAAAGCTAGGAAATTAAATAGCAAATATTCTATACGTGCAAAAATCATGATTTTCTTCCTTCATTTTGAGATGACTTTTTTTGACCTTTGGCATCATTCTTTCCGAAATGGGTCGAATATGCTCTAAGCTACGCATTTCTGTTGGTTTTCCTATATCCAACTATTTTTCCCTGCTATACAGAACAAAAGCGACGAAAGCAGAAGGAACACGGGAAAAATTGCTTTTACAAAAACAATACACCATTACCGATCAAAAACTATTTGATCTTTTTCAGACATTTCCCCAATCCTCAAATCTTCAATGGATGAAATCATGGCAGATTCAAATCATCGATACGTGAAGATGCAATCGGAGCCGTTGATTTCTCCATCTAGTTCATTTCGTTTACAGCCATTAGAAGATAGAAATTGGATTTTTGATGAATTGCCGAAAGCAAAGATCGTGTCTGTTTCCCGACCAGATGTCAGCGATATCACGCCTGCCCTTTTAACGTACACCATTGAATTTCAGTACAAGCAGGTAGGTACCTTTCTCTGATTTTACTTTTGAATATATGAATTTGAACTTGATGAAATTATGTTGAATGAACTGAAAATTCAGTAAGTGAAATGGGAATAAGTAAGGTGAAATGAGAACTCAGTAAGGTGATATAGGTTTTATTTGCGAGGTCCAAGTGAGATTATGTACAGTGTATTGGTATTGGGAAGCTTAGTGAATTTGCAGGGTGTAAACTAAGCGTCTTTTGATTTGATAAGCGTACATCAATGGAGCAGTATTATCTTCTTTAGTCTTGTAATTTTATATCTCTCTCTCTTAAATATTTTGTGCAACAATCAAAGATTTTAGACTGTGTAGTTTCATGAGAGCACTTGTATGTATATAGCCATTCGCCTCCCCTGTAATTCTCCATCTACTGCACCTTCTGTATCGGATCACATAGGCCTTGCCGATATGTGATAATTCTTCCTAGATAAATCAGTGATATTTTGAGCACACCTGGTACCGAATTGCCAATAGAAGTATATTTGCCAAAGATCGTTATATCTATTGTCTGTAAAATATGGGTGAAACGTTTGGTTAGTTTTGTTTATCCAGTGATGAAAACAGTTAAACTGAACTAAACCAAATAAAATTGAAAACCAAACCTACCAAATTAAGTTGGTTGGTTTTGTTGGCTGTCCGATTTAATCGAACTTAAAATGATTTACATTTTATGATTTCAATATACATTGTATTTTAAAGTAAGACCTAAAAATATTATTAAGGTATTCTTATTTAGTATTCTTACACTTTCTAATAGTAATTTGACGCATATATAATGAATAAAATTTATTTAGATTTCTAAATTCATCCAAAAAATTATTATAACATCAATAATAAAAAAAAAGTTTGGTTAGCCGATAACCCTTTTTTTTACGGACCGATTATAAATCAATCTTGTTTCAAAACCAAACCAAATTGGTCAGGTTGTTTTTTTTGATTTAATCAAAGATTGTTCACCCCTATCCGTGAAAGCCTAATGATACAGTTAGGCTAGGCGAGTAGTCGATAACGAGTTGGTACATGCCCTGGGCCGGTCTGATTTGCATAAGCATGAAATGGTGCAAATAATGTTTTAGCATAGGATCATATTTTCTTCTAAAATGTATATGCCTACTTTTCAGGTTGAGGGAACTAGCAAAAAGGCAAACATAACAATTTTTTTTAGTTCTACTTCACTAGTTTCAAAATTTTGGGAAGAAGGGCAAACTTCATCCCCTAAGGGCCTAAGCCACATTGCCTGCCAACTCATCGTCATTGCCTTAGAGAAACACCATGCCACCTCATACGCCCAACCTCCCCCCTGCTGCACCACCTAAGGACCGCACCACCTTGTTGTCGACATCTTATCCATCTCGTCACCTAAAACTCCATGGACTTCATCACCGCTTAAGCACGTCTCGGTCTATGTTATCAAAGCCCTCGCCTAAGCGCACCTAGGCTCCAAAAAGCCCTAGGCCCTGGTCTGGGACTTTTTTACCTTCCAAGGCGCCTACGATGCATGAGGCGACAAAAAAGCCTAAAGGCGCCAAGGCACTCGCCTTGTGAAGCGCCAAAAAAGCGCGCCTTTTGTAACATTTGAGTAGAAATTAAAATTTTCAGCATTCGATCCAATAGGAGCTCGAAATTCAACATGGTAAGAAAAAATGTGATCAGTTGATTTAGAGCGCATTCTATAAAAACACTGCTTTTCTTTCGTCGATCGATAAGCAAAAAAATACCTAAATTTCTTTCGTCGAATTGTCCAAAAATCATAGTTCATGGAAGGTTAAAACTTTATTTAATACTTTACGTAATGTTGTTCGTAATTTCTACATTTTAAGTATTGTGTTGCTTGTAGACTTGAGTTTGAATGGCATTTGAGCATTCTTAGTTTGATTTATGTTACTTGTATGATGTTTTGTTCTAATATTGCTTTTATATTCCCTTTTTGGAAGAAAAAAATGTGTTTTATTGCATTTTTTTAAATGCAGTTTTTTAATTGAAAAATGAAAAAAAATGTCATTCAAGGCTCGTAAAAAAACCCTGGGCGAGGGCATGGGGCTTTTCCGCCTTGACAACTATGGTCTCGATACACAATTCAAACTCTAAATCTCAAATGCTAAATTTAATATACAATTCATACTCTAAATCTCCAACGGTAAATTTAACCGTCGCACTACCATGACACACCACATCACCAGAACTTGGCGCATACTCGTCGAGTTAAGTAAAAAAAATCAACTGCAAAATCAAAAGTGTTAATTTAATTAGCACTAAATCAACATAATGCAATATTCCATTTTTTTATTGTTCAAAAATGCTAAATTAATCTTAACAAATCAACATAGTGCCATTCTCATTTCTGTAGAGATAAGCAATATTTAATCATAGTTATCAAGGCGCGCCTAAGCGCAAAAAAGCCCAAGGCTCAAGGCTTGCGCCTTTTTGCAGTTTGAGGCGCTTTTTTGGCTAAACTCAAAATTTTGTTTATAAATAGTTAAATAAAAATTTTGATTGTTCAACAAATTATAAAATATGGTTTAAAATATAAATCTTATTAATAAAATATGTAAATAATTGAATAAATTATAAAATATGGTTTAAATAATTTGTAGTTAGTAAAATAATAGATCAAACTCATATAAAAGACACACAAAAAAGCCCAAAGCTCAAAAAAGCCTCAGGCTCAATGCTTGCGCCTTTTTGTGCCTTAGCGCTTTAACTACTATGTATTTAATAGCACTATCATTCATTTTCATAGGTTAAAAACATGCTAAATTAAATTAGCATCATGCACATAAAATGTTATATTTATGTTCTGTAGTTCAAAAAATGTTAGTTTAAAATTTAAATCAACAGAATATTATATCCATTTTTTACGGTTCAAAAAATGCTAGATCAAGCCTGCACTATTTACAGTCTGAAAAAAAGGCTAAATTATATTAGCACCGCGCACATAATGTTATATTCATTTTTATTTATAGATAATGCTAGTCGTATTTAGCATTTCCGATTGCTAATTGTTCAAGAAAATCGATCGTCACCAGCAATCATTGTCTTCACTGCCACCATCATCAACATCATGGCACCACCATGCTTTGCTGCTGCACCTTTGACACCCATGTCCTCAGTAGTTTAGCAAAATGGACCCAAATCGCCCCTAAAACGAACCCAAAACGAGCCATCACCTAAGTCGCTGCATCCTCTTCGTCTCCTAAGCCACATTCTTCCACCACCTTGTTGCCTCCCAGGTCATTGTCGTTTCCGTTGTGTCCAGATAAGTTTGATGTAGCAGTGCATCAAAGATGAAACGTCGTGTCTTCACATCAATTTTTTTCCCTGTTTGTCATTGTCCCTATTTCTCACATTCAGATTTGCCTTATTAGAACAATATGCAGGTGCTAGAAACAAATCATATAAACTTTATATGGATTTCTCTTATGTCTTTTCCTTATTCCTTCAATTCTATTATCTCATTTCCATTCTTCTATACCTAAAGCTATATCAAAACCGAATTATTTAGTGCTTTCACTAGCATTAAATCATGACCCAAGCCACTATCACCCACAACCAAGTTATCGTTGAAATCGATGTCTCCTTTAGCCACATCCTCCATTCACTAACCAACTCTCCACAAGAATCAACCCTACATTTTCATCAACCCCTCCCGCACTACCAATTAGCACACTGACACATCTCTTACCACCACCTCCACTTCCACCTTCAAACCCAACAAGAATTTGTATTCCAAAACAAATTACATCAGCCCTGTATCCAATCAAGCATCTCACTTAATTTGAGATGCAACAAAGTGGAGATCATGATTTATGTTTTAACTGCGATGAAAATACACTTCAACTCATCATTACCAAACTCATAGAATCCTTTTATCTTACCTAATGATGATTCAGATCTCGAGCCACAAACTCTTATGTCCCTTGAGAATATGAAGCATCAACTTTGTTGACTGATTTTTATTTTTTGTGGGAAAAATGAGGTAGTCTTATTGAGTTGTTTCCATAGTTATAAAAGACGTGCTAAGTCGTAAGACTTAACATCTACTCTTTTTTTCCGTATGGTGCAATGCATATGGGAAGACACATCGAATGATGCAAATGTCATACAGTCAAAAGTTTTATTTTTCGTTATTTCATTGTCTATTTTTTATTACTATTAAATTTTTATTTTTCACAATTCAAGCTCTATAAAAGATTAATTGACTAGCTCAAGTTGAACTAAATGATTTGATATTTGTAAAATACAACCGAGCTAAAAAAAAAGGTATAACATCCGTGACACCATTGGTTTGGTATCTTTGAATGATAATGATGGGTGTAATGAATGGTAAACGAGAAATATGATGCATGTGATGATGAAGATGGGTTTGTATTTGATGATGACAATAATGATTTGACTTGGGTATTGTTACTTGAGCGGCAGTAGTGGTGGAAGCTAGATGTTCAATTGGAAAAACATCAACCTCAAGAGTTTTTTTTACCACCTCATAAGCTTTTTTACATCTTCAAAGATACAAATCTGATTGACACATACAAGGAAGATACTGAACCTTATTAATCGAAAGACGCAGAGAATGATTTGAAAAGTATGATTACCATCAGATCTTTGCTTACCAGTAATATATACTATTATATTGAATTTTAGCTTTTGAAGACTGTTATGATGATGTTTTTTGCAAAATGTCCAAAAAAATTGTTGCATATGTTTTAGTAAAAAAGTAAATAAATTGTATCGATTTTTTCAAATTAATTGTTATATATATATATATATATATATAATTTAAAAAATAATTCTACATGCCTAGTAAATTAAAAAAGCATGTGCAATTTGTCATGCTGTACATCAAGGCTTCGAAGAGGATTTGCGCCTTTTAGCGTCGTGCACTATTAATAACTGTTGTTATTTCTCTCAATCTAAAGGTTATATGATTGCAAATGGGACCTTCAAATCCTTTGTTCTGATACCTGATAAAGCTGGTATCATTCCCAAGGTGTTAAAAGCCCATGTAATGTAGCTTGCGGGATATGTTGCTCAAAATGGTTTTAACACAAAGGCGTACAATATATTCTTATTGGATGTAGTGAATCATATAGTGCATATGATTAATGTCGTTGTTGCTATGACGAGGGACTGCTGTATTGAGTCATTGATGGATTTTGTCGATTGGACAAAAAGGCCAAATGAGAGCAAAGTTTCATATTTGACCTAGATGGTGAAATCGACGTGGAAAGCGTTTTTGAGATGAGATCCATATACGGTGATGATACAGTGAGGCTGAGAGATTTTAATAATGAATTGATACATGAACTGGACTGGTTTGGCATCACTGTTTCAGATCTCGAAAATATCACCCGTGATCTCCTCCGAGATCTCGTTTTAGAGGCTCCTTCCAAAACGAAACAACATATCTCACTGTAAATCTCGTTTCGAATATATCGTTCGAGATATTGCATTACCGAACGATATATTGACCGAGACGAGATACTGAGATATCACCCGAGATCATGGTTTTTCTATTTAAATTTAAACTTGTGCCTAAACCAAAACCATAATTAAGAAAACTCAAATCCAGCCACGATAATCTTCTGGTATTTTATATTTTGCATGTTAAATGAGCATATCATATATTCATATATTTTCTACAATGCTTATGATTTTCATATTCTTCATTTTTACTAGAATGTTACCTACGAAATTATGTATTTTATGTTTTATTTATGTTGAATTATTTTATGTTTAGGATCCTTTTTATGTTCTTTATCTAACAATAATTCATGTTCATAGATCATAAGTTATAAACACTAATCTATTTATATTATTTTATTTTAATCATATTCCGATTTATGAATATGAATGTTCTTTCGTAAATTAAGAACTATGAGGTGATTTTGCAATCCAAGTTTAATTTACTATTTTTATAATGGCATTCATGAAAATTTTTGTGTAAGAATATCAGTTTTTAACATATCATGTACCCGAGATTGTTCCGATATGAGATTTCATGGCTTAAAGCTTAAAAGCTATTCCAGATTATACTGTAAGCATGCGAATAGGTTAGTATATATCATTGTTATTTTCGTTTTATTTTATGTACTCTGCACTGTCTTCCAATTTTCGTATATCACAAAGTATATAAGGCACAACTGTATAATTTATGATATTGGTTTCTGCACTCATTAGACATAAACAGCCTTCTCTTTTACAGTTGAATGACCTACAATTTATGTTCCTGTTTCTTTTCTTTATTTGCATTCTGTCAGTTCAAATGGCAATTAACCAAGAAAGCTGCTCAAGTTTTTTACCTACATTTTGCATTGAAAAAGCGTGCATTTATTGAGGAACTTCATGAGAAACAAGAGCAGGTATGTTTGAGATATCATTTGGGTTTATATTTTCTTTTACATGCTAACCTAAACCAGCGCACCATTTGTTGTTATGATTTTGTGCCAACAAAGTAAAATTTAGAAGTTTTTGGTTTGACATACTTATCATTACTGCTAATGCGTAATGTTTCTCTTAGGGTGCTAAAATTGCAATGAGTATTTCAAGTTTTCATCAATCACACTAATCCTTTCGGTTCTGAAACGTTTTTAAATTCTAGAACTGGCTATTAGAAAGAAAAATCTCATAGCTGGAACCTGGAAGTTTAATCTTAAAGAATATCAAATTAAGAACCAGGACTTTTTTCCCTTCAATTTCTGATAACTGCTCACTACGTTAATTAACCCCCCCCCCCCCCCCCCCCAAAGAAAAAAACCACAAATTTATATACCCAAATTGAAACGTAGTTTGTAAAATTGGTCTATAAAATGGTCCTTGCTAAGGAGAGTAAAAGGGAAGGTTTTGCATGAATATCAACAGCTACTGTACTGCACTGATCGTTTTATTTGTAGCTGAAAAGTTAGATATATTTGACAGTCTCGACTTAATATCTCAGTTTAGCCAACGGATTGCATTGAAGAAGCGTGCTTTTATTGAGGAGTTTCATGAGAAGCAAGAACAGGTGTTCCTTTATGCCTCCATTTAACTTTTTATGACTATGTTTTACAGTTTCAACAGAACCTTGTGATTTCCAAATTATTATGTATATCATTTCTCACTTTCTCAGCTATACATGCTGCAGTGTGCTGCAGTGTGAATCTTAGATGGTGTCAAAAAATAAACTAATCATTCTACTTTTCTGTAATCATATCCATTGCTCATCTTGATATACGATGAGAAACAAATCAGTTCAGTTTTCAAACATATTTCAACTTTCTTCACCCTTACATGTCATGATTTCAAGAGTTATGGTTGCCGTTAGACCATATTTGAGGAAGTAACGATATCAAGAAACCTGGAAATTTATTGTGGGAGAAAAGATATGCCTAATTAATTATCAATTTACAAGCTAGGTTTTTTCTGGTGCACAAGGTCACTCACCCTTATGCACTCTAAATATATCGTGGAATGTACACATGCCAAATTAGAGCCCAATTTTCATATCTTCTTTTAGCTAGCAACAGTTTTTATTTTGGATGATATCACTTTTAAAATGTTTATAGGCAGAACAATAGCTGGATATACTTGATTTTTTAAACTCTGGAAATATAAAGGTAAATAGTATTTATAAAGAAAAATTAATCTTACGTTAGTAGGTATATTTTTACTTTACTCACTATGTCACTTCTTATCCCAAGTTTGGGATTAATGTTTAGATTAAATGAAGGATATGTTCTCTTGTGTGCATCTTTGTTAAGGTTAAAGAATGGCTTCAAAATCTCGGGCTAGGAGAGCACATAACAGTTGTACAAGATGAAGATGATGCCGATGATGAATCTATTCATTTGGTGCAAGATGAAAGCACTTCAGCAAAAAATAGGTTCTCTTTGCTCTACCTCTCACCATTTACATGCCAATTACGATTTCTTTTATATATTTGTATATTTGCCTTTCTCCCAATCCCTTGGAAATATACATCACTGATCTCTTGAGGATTGTGCATGCATGATAGATTAATAGTATTCTCAAAAGCTATTCATATTATTATGTATAGTGCACACGTTGCTTCTTAGTTAAAAGTCACAACTGTTGCTGCATACAATAGTTGTAGATTTTGCCTTCTAGGATGAGTGTGAATAATTGTCCACGGTTACTGTGATCACTCATGCTATTCATTGACTTGTTCCCTATATACATATTAGATTAGGAGCAAACATTTCATGCTTGTATTTAGATATTGGCACCGAATTCTATACCTATCTAATATCAGCACAAATTATTTACATTGTAATTCCCTTTCCATAATGCCAACTCTTCCTACAGCTCGTTGAGTTTGAACTTGTTATATTCTCAATGCATTAAACTATAGAAAAACCTCTCCCTGGGATTCCAGTATCCAAAGGTGATTAATGAACTGAAATTTTGATTAGGTAGAGGTATTATTGAGTATGTAGAAAATATAAAATGAAAAAACAAAGGAATATACGTACATATACATACAATATATATGTATATGTGTGTGTGTGTCTATATATATAGGGAAAGTCTATTTAAACACAAGAATGTGACACAAATTGAGAGACAAAATTTCAACCATTAGATTGCTCCCTGATTTCCACCCTTTACATGAGGACAAATTGATCTAGTGGCTGAGATTCTATGTCTTATGCTTTGTGTCAATTTTTTTTGTCCAAGTAGTCTCCCCTATATATATACATACACACACATACATACACACGTGTGTGTATCTTTAATAATAGTTGTAATATCCTTGGTGTCACACTTTTTTGGTGTCAACTTGAACTATCAAAAATGCACCTCTATAAATATTATTGAATCTTCTTAAAAGTAGGATTTAATAAATAAACTTCATTTTTAAATTCAAAACGTCTCTTAGCAAATATTTTGTGAATCTTAATATCCATTGGAATTAGGATATAACTGTAAGTTCTTTTTACAAATTCAAATGTTACTCTACGAATATTTCCAAATCTTAATATAACATAAAAATAGGATCTACAAATTCATTCTTTATTAGTTAATAGTAGAAGTACAAAATTCAAATTAAAAGAAAATTAGATGTTACAAAGTAGAAATAAATATATTCAAACTAACTACATATAATTTCAATTAAAAGATATAGTTAAATTTTATCTTTATTAATAACTGGAATAAAAACACAATTTTTTGGTTTGATAGTGAAGTTCCAAAAACACTCTTTTATGTCTTTATGTGTATTTATCTTCATTGATATTTGGAATGTAAATACAATTTTTTGGTCTGATTGGGAAGTTTCAAAATTATCCTCACTTATCTTTATATTTATATACATCACTTAAAACTAGGATATAGCAATTAAACATCTTTACAGATTCAAACTGCATTTCTTCAGATATTGATAAATTTTAATAACAACAACAACAAAGCCATATATCCCAAACAAGTTGGGATTGGCTAGATATGAAACCCAAAATTAAATTAAAATAAAATAAATAATAATGATTATATATATAAATAGTTTAAAATAGCCAAACAGATAAAAAGTCGTCTGATAAAGGTTTTTTTTATAAATAATAAAAATAATAATAAAGTCATAAGGTTCAATAAAAGTGAAATAAAGTGTAAAATAGTAATAAAAAAAGTAAAAAGGTTCAATAAAAGTGAAATAAAGTCTTAAAAAAAAGCATGTATGAATATAGTTAATCTTATGCATGCATGAATTAATATGTTGAAAAACGCATGTATTCTTATGCACGTTGGCTTATATACAGCTTGCTGTGTTTTTGGCACTCAGATTTGATCATGCGCGTTCCGTAAACGCGCATGAACAAATTTGTTCATGCGTGTTTATGGAACGTGCAATTTTTTTGTCATGCGCGTTCGCGTTAATGGAACGCGCATGACCATATACCCTGCTAAAAAACAAGCCTAGTTTCCTAATAAGTTACGAAACATGCTTGTTTCTAGAATAAGTTGTTTTGAGAGGCTCAGTTCAAAAATTTGTCCTAGAATTATTATATAGAGATAAATAATAAAAACAAAAGAGTAAACATCTGGAGAGAATTAAGGAGAGTGGAGAAAATTCCTAAAATTAATAAGACAGCTAAAAATTCTTTTGCTTTAATATTATTTAATAGACAAGCTGTCATGCACACATACATGCATTATGATGTCAAATCTTCTGGGCAATGCTAGCTATGTTGATTTTAATATATAATATTTCACAATAACAACTAAATCCACGAGAAACAGGCTCCCAATGCTCCATTCTTTAGAAATGGCTCTACTCATAGACTTCGAGAGTAATAATAACTAATTCATGTTAAGACCTGTGATTTTAGGTGCATTGCTATATGTAATGTCTCGTTACCTAGCACACTAGACCAATTGTCTTGTTTTTGCTGCATACAGAAATGTTCCATCTAGTGCTGCACTGCCAATTATTAGACCTGCGCTAGGAAGACAACATTCTATTTCTGATAGGGCAAAAGTGGCAATGCAGGGATATTTAAATCATTTTTTAGGGAATCTGGACATTGCAAATTCTCAAGAGGTACATATTTATCAACCAAGAGATTGCTTGACAGATTTTTTTTATTGTCCAATGTTGTATGGTAATCATATATATTTATGTGTACAAGATGAACTTGTTCCTGATATCTCTTATGGGGGAGAAAACTTAATCAATCAGATATTGTTATGGCTTTATATAGATCAAAATATTTCAAAGAGTTTTTAATGTTGTACAAATTTACCTGCAGATCGGTTATGTCTAATGGTCAATCGATTCTTTAGAGATGTTGAATTTTACCTCAACCACATTAATGTACATCATCTTATCTCCCATCTCCATTTTCACCAAATGTCGTGTGTGTGTATATATTATGTATATATATGTGTGTGTCTATATATATATATATATATATATATATATATATATATATCATACGCTGATAAAATAATAACCGATATTTAGTATATTTCATGCAAACGGGACATGGTAGAGAGAGGATAGGGGAAGGAGCAGTTGCTGGTGAGAGAGCAATAAAAAGAAAGAAATTGCATTTAACATTGCCCACTTTCTTATTCCTTACATTGCCTACTTAAAGCCACAAGATACAAATCCCATTGTAGCAAATTGGTCAGTTGTCCAAAGTAGTGGAGAGCAGTAGCCAATTTATTACACAAAATAACAAAAGCAATTATTTAATAAAAAGAACACCCCCCCCCCCCTCAAGCTTTTGTCATCATGCTTGAAAATTTTAAAACATATTAGCATGTTGTATTAAGTTGTAATTCTATCACTCTAAGAACAAAGTTGGTCGTTTAGTGCATATGGGAGTAATATTAGTTGTTTATGGTTGCATTATTACTGCCTCCACGACCTTGACCTTAAGGACAAAATGCGGGATTGGGCGGTTTATCAAAATCGGGAAAGTGTGCTTTTGGATAAGGCTCATCATTGAGTGGTATAAGTAGAACATACTGATTTTGACAATGATGACCTGGAATATGTTTGGCATCACAACTGAAACATAGACCTGACCTTGTGCTAGACGTCCTTGCATCTCAGAAGTGGTAAATTGCTTTGTTGGGTAAGACGAATTGGCCATGGTTTTTGGTGGAGGAATTAGTGGTAGTGATGAGAGTGGGGTTGGTGTTAGGTATTGGTTAAGTTTTTTTTTGAGATTCGACGAATTTGCTTTCAATATGTTAAGTTGACAACATCAGAGATGGTGGACGGTCTTAAGATAGGAGCTTTTTTTGTTTTTTTTGTTTTTTTGGGAAGGGGGAGGGGCTGGTGGGTTCAGTGGTTCAGTTATGATGGTTTCAAACAATGATTGCTAGTTTTTAGTGGTGTATGCTTGCTTGAGTGCGAGTACTTTGACTTCATGGTTGGTTAATGAAGAGTGACCGAAAAGCCAGACCGTTGCTTTATGGATTTTAGTGTTACCAGAACGAGTGTTGATATCAAAAATGGTTTAACACCCCTGAAAAGTCTATGTAGAAAATAGAATTGAAAAAATGTAAAATTAAAATGAGGAAAAAGATAAGGCATGATTTATAGTGGTTCAACTATGATTTGCCTAGTCCACTTGCTCTTTTCTACTCTTTATTAACCAAACTTGAATGGTTACACGTTTTCAGATCGGAGTGACCGTGAGTACAACAATAACAATGGAGGAAAATTGCAAGAAGCCCAAAAGATACTTAGTTTTTCCATGGGTCTCATATTTATAGACTGTAGTAGGTTTGGATCGGTCAGAAATCGAGGAGAAAAAATGGGAAAAGTGGGAGGACCATTTCTGGATAGTTACTGGCGATTCCACATAACATGGTTTCGGGTCGTAGGCTAACCCGGGGTCATCTATGTCGGCGACGAGCCGGATCCACCCACGCTTGATCGAGTTACTTCGACGCTAGCCTTGCACGCATGCGTTTGAGGTTGCCATGGTATTTGAACTAATTGAGTGATGCCAAAGTTGGTGCCACGTCTGCATGCTAAAGCCAAGTCGATCCGATCAACAAGTGCAATGCCGATGCGAGGCAATCCCGACCCCGGATAATGCAAGTGATCCGGTTTGATCTGTTAAGCGCTAAGCGATCTAATCCAACAGTGAGCCTCTGTCCGGTCCCAGTTTAGTAGATGATCACGTCGAGCTGATCCAAGGTCTTTAGTCGGTCACGCCTAAAATTTACCATATCCATCCGGATTTGGTAAATCCGGGGTCTAGTAATTGCCAAATTTACTGGATCCAAGGAGGGCCCCTTAGTGAGCCACGTGGCTTAAAGGTGATCGGTCTTACCCAATCAGGCACCAGTATACACGACCGATTCGAGTCGTTTAAATCCAGAATTCCAAGTATCTATAGTGTCTAAAGCCTAGTCTAAGTGCTCATGAGTCCAACTAAGTCCATGTTCGAGTCTCGGGCAATCCGATAACCAGAAATCCAAAGCATGACGGTCTTGTAAAAAAGTGGGTCAACGCTTGTTCCTTAAAGTATGTCGTGTTGCAAACAGGATGTGCCTTGAGTCGAGCCGGTCTCCAATGTTTGTCGACGTCGTTTCTGAAGCAGTCATGTCTTTTTTGGAAGTTGCGTCAAAGAATAGTAATATCTTTTTCGGTAACCGCGACACTTGATTCACTTTAGTCTATATAAGTAGTCTGGCGTGCTTTCTATGACATCTTAGTTTGATTCTGTCAGGTTGAACATTCTAGATTGGGAATCTTCGAAAGGCACAGGTTATAATACCTCAAACTCGAACTCCATCTAGTTAGGAAGTTGAGCATGCCTCTTTATTCAATTCGGCATGTCGAATCATCGGCTCGTGTATGCGTTTAAACACATCTAGGTCGTTGTCGTGCGACATTTGCACCCGCCTTAGTCGGGCACGTCACTAGTTTGAGTCAATTCATTATGTTCACCTTCTTCATTCATCCCAATCGTCAAACAATTTTTTTGAATTTCGGATCAGTCTACGATTTGAAGGCAAGGTTTGTGCCCCAAATCGGTGCCAGTCCAGGGTGCTCTTGTTAAATCGAAGGGGAGATGAATAGTCTGCCCCTTTGAAGTATAAAGCATGCCTTTCTCTTCCTTTTTCTTCCGCCTTCCGAACCCGTGCTAACCCCCGCCATAAAACCTAATTCTGAAATCTGGTAATCTCAAGTCACATCTTCGACTTCACGTTTTCCACGCTTGCAAGGACCACCCTCCATCTTGCCGCTTCGATTTGATTCTTGCCCAAGAAAGTGGGTTTGAAGACTTATTCTCCTACTTTGATGGCGTCGATAGAAGAAACGTGCTCGAATCTCGAGCTCAGTCCTTCCATGGTAATGGCCATAAGAGTAGATGATGTTGAGGAAGCAGTGGCGAAGGACGTCTCTGGAAGCGCAGTTATGCCGAGGTGGCTAAATGACGTGGCGGCGCTGAGGATTCTGTTGATATGAGGGCGTGTGGTGATGGCCTTGTTGGGGTAAAAAGTCGGAGATGGAAGAAGAAGAGAGTGGATTGGGTAGAGGGAGATGTGGAGAATTGGTGAAAGAGAGAGGTTGATGACCCGAATCGGCGCGATACGGGTCGCTAGAGCCTCAGACCGACTTAGGCCGATTCAGATCAGCACTGCGAGCTTGACCGTGAGTTGCCTTCTAGATTTGGTTCGACCATGGGGAACGACATGCTTCTTTGCATATGACTTGCATACTCAAATTCTCTGGACTTGGGCTTTTAGGATTAGAGCATATTCGGACTAATACTCGAACTTGAAAATGCCTGTGAACTGCTTTGATGGCTGAATGTTGTTCCTCGCATCGAACCGAATTTCAAACACTCATGGCCAAAACTTGGTGAGACAGTCAGCGATGACAGTCACTTCGGTTGCTGCTTGGATCACGCCTTTAGCGCTTCGTCTTTGTGAATTCTGATATGCTTGTTTTTGCACTACACTGCATACAACGCACTAATCCATGCATGGAGGGTACATGTCAATTATTATAACCGCTGGTATTTGTTGAGTAATACAACAAATGAGCCAAAGACATTTCATCAAATCCACCGAGTTGGCTAGTAGAAAGGATGTTACATATAAAGGTCGAGACAATGAATCCTGCTCAACCGCTGAGTCAGACAGTAGTTCGTCGCAATAAGAAGTTAATCCACAATTTGCGCCACAAGTCAAACCTCTTGTCGTGCACCATGGTATCGTTGAAGGCAGAGTTGTAGATTTTGCTCCTGCTCCGATGCTCTTGAATGAGCTATTTTCCTGGAAAATCCAACCGATTCGATACAGTCGACTTTGTAATAAGCACAACGTCTCTTTCAATTAAGTTCAAGTGCCAGGCTCATTAGGTAGAGGACACAACCCTCCAACGTGTTATATATCATGCAATTGACACGTGCTCGGTCGGTTGCGTTTCTCCATTCAACTTTTGTATTAGAGATATCGTGCATTATAAGAGACTGACGCCGATGCAATTGCATCTTACCGTCGCGTACTTAGTCGTCGTCCATGCCTTGTATTCAAAGAATATTTTTTGAGTGTTCACCATTGATGACATTCACTACTTATTCACTTTCCAGCACCGGAAAGACACTCCATCGTTCACCTATTTTGAAGCGACTACGAGTAATCGGGTCCTGGTTGGCAGTTGGGGTAAGCTGAGTAGATCAAATCTGATTGGTTCCATGTCCAATGTCCACAGGGCTTCGCGAGGCGATGGTTTGAAGGAAATAAGTGTTTGGAGAAGGCACTTAGTCTCATATCAAATTTAACTTTGTCTTACACTTTAGTTCTTTTCATCTTTGAAAATTCGAGCAGACCTACTGGTGAAGCACTTGAGTCAGCATTGACAATCTTGCGAGCAGCGGCGATGGTGATGAAGGAGATTTCAATATCACCGTGCCCCCGATCGGTGAGCATGAAGGCGACGAAGCTTACGATTAAGTCGTTGTAGAGGGGCGTCGTTGGTGATGTTGGCGCTGAGACGAGCCAAGAGCTGATTGTTGAAAAAGGGGCATGGACATTCAACCTCCGATTACTGATAAACCAACTACGGAAGGCTCTGTTTCCGAGCATACACCCCAGCCTAAGTCTCTAGCTCGATGCACTGAGAAAGAAGCCTTTATTAGTGCTAAAGACCCTTTCAAGGATCTCATTGACTTGCCATTGAAGGTGGGGTCATACTCTTTTACGGATCTCGATTCTCAGACTTTATTTCCACTTTGAAAGGGGAAAACATCCTTACCGATACTGAGGAGATTACTCGGTCGAGCAAGGCTTCAGAAGTTGGTACGTTGGGGGATCACCAGGACACACACATCACAAACACTATACATAATATCTCCTGTTTGCATTATGGTTAGGTCCTGCCACAAGCTTGCTTTATTTACAGGTTCAATAGGTAGGAAAGCAGTTACCGACAACACTTTGCTTTCAGCATTTTTAAGGGTGACGTCCAGTCTAAATATTCTTCTGATTACGACAAAGATCACCGAGATGGCCGTGAGAGAGATGATAGGGAAAAACACACACGATTACATCCACCGCTCCCACTTTCACTCTCCGACCCGTCGTGATCTCGATAAGACTTCAAGTCACAAGGAGGACTCTCGCGACAACAAGCACTCAAAGTTTCAGGCTCCGACTCCTCCAAATGACGATCTAGGCAATCACCACGTTAAAAGAGAAAACACTCATCCGCTCTGACAAGCACTAGCAAAAATCCGTCGAAACCTCTGAGCCCAAAGACTTGAACTCAATGTTCAACAACTAAAGAAAGAACTCGTGGCTCAATTTCCGCAATTCTACCTTTCCAAGATGAAATTCCTTCCCCATATCCACTGTTTACCTTGCGAATTTGATCAGCAGTTGAAGGCGGGAGTGGACGAAGTGTGCGATCAATATCGCGAGATGGTTAAATACGATGTAGAACTTTTTGAAATTATCAGATCATTAGAGCTCAACATCGCAAACATGAAGCAAAAGTGGGACTGAGATAAGAACGCCTTGGCTACCCTAGACAAAGAAATCGCAGAATACAAGGCCAAGCTAACCTTAGCTGAGAAAGTAGTTCAGTCAGCCAAAGAGAAGCTTACGGTAGCACGAGCACAATTCCACACTAAGCTCGACTCCCGGTCTTTCATGTAGACACATCAAAGTTTGCACAGAGGAAACTAGCAAGTACCCACATTTGTAGGGGACCAAGATGTAAGTCGATTTTCAAGATTTTTGATAGGTTGTCGTTATCAATCGGGATTGCCATAACAGTCTCATTTGGTTCGTCCTATGGTATATCGACTCCTCGTATTTTCCGGGTCTATCTTTAAATAGGCGACTATGTTGTTCGGGCCAGGATCTGATCTATGGTTGCTATGTATCGGCATCTTTGATGCAGAGAGAAGTTTTTGTGTTCTCTCTTCTCTATGCGACGGGGATCTTTCCACCCGACCATATAGCACGACGCCCTTCCAATAAGTTGATATCTCTGTATAATCCCGACTTTGTTCTCCATCGGGAATTTCAAGAACAAGCACCAAGAAGCAATGTAAACTATGAAGTCATCTAGGGCTGATTGGTCCAAGAAAGCATTATATGAAGAGTATATATCCAATACGATAAACAGAAGGATTCGTGCTCTCCTGCAGTTCCCCTCTACAAGCTCTATCGGTAGCTCCAACCATCCTTACCAGTTCATTTGCAGTTCCATTGAATCCATGTATCTGAGCTGTGCATAGCTTCAAGTCCTTGGCCTCCAGCATCATCTGGTCGTAGGCCCGTTTAAACAATATACTCACGGAGCTACCGCAATCCACAATCATTATCCGTTCCAAAGCAAGGTCAATTGGTCCCGATATCTCAAGCAAATCGATACTTTGGGGCTCCACCCCACTCACATCTCTTTTTTCGGAAGACATCGTTGGTCATTGTCCTACTTTGCTTGATTGGAACAGACTCCTCCCCGATGTTGCACTCCTCGTCCTCCACTGCTTCACCATATTGATATTGTTCCATGGTTCTTAAACTTGCATCGACTGGGAGTGGTCCGCTGATAATGGTATTGATAATGACTTCTTTTTGTTTTTGTTGGGCAATAGCTTTAGGTGCTACCTGACCTTATCTGTTTGGGTTCGAAGTCCCTTGCCTTTCGTCCCTCGGTGTCACTCTATACTTATCCAACTTTCCTTTTCGAATGAGTTTCTCAATTGTACCTCTGAGATGACGACATTCATTTGTCATGTGGTTCGTACATCTCGTGAAAAAGACAAATTTCCCTTTCTGCTTCTCCTTGTCAGTTGATTCTCGGGGTGTAGGTGTTTGGTATTGCATAGTGTTACAGGTTTCCAAATAAACGTTTTTCAATGTATCGTTTAGAGGCGTGTAATTGTCATACATCGGGAATCTAGGATACTATCTCGAATCCCTCTTCTGATCGCGACCACTTCCTCCATTGTCGCCTTTCCATTGATTGTTGTTTCTCTTGTTCTGATTTTGAACTTTACTACAAGTATCTCCAGATTGCTTAATAGCTACGTTATTCTGCATCCCCTTATTACTGGGAACTTCCGCACTCTATTTTCTAGTTCTCTTAGCCGCTTCCCTTCGCAGGAACAGAAAAGCCTTTTCATAAAACTGGTTCAAAGTTGGCGGCTTTCCAATCAACCATTCTTTGAATGTCGTGTCGTGGTGTCTTCGATTAATGCCATCAAAATCATTTCGTTAGGATTACTAACTTTGGTGACGACCACGTTGAATGACTTTAAATAATCTTTTATTGATTCCAACGAGGCTTGCTGTATTCGGGACAATGTAATCACATGCTCCGGTTGAGAAGTGTGGATATATAATTGGTTTAGGAACTTCCTCCCAGGCTTCTCAAATGAAGACACAGACTTCGGTTGCAGTTTCGTAAACCATATAGTTGCCACACCGTCTAAGTAAATTGGGAAGACCTTACACTTGATGGCGTCAGAGGCTTGAGCTTAGTCCATATACCATTGGTAGCGCATTGAATGATGAGTGAGATCAGTCTTTCATGTGTAATGTGACATATGCGGCAAGTTAAACTCGCGCATGAATTCAACATATATAATGTAATCTGTGAACGGCGTATGACTTCTATCGATCCCCCAATCTTCATTGAAGAAACCTTGGTTGTCCTTTATAATTTGTCTGACCATGACTGTCAGATCCGGAGTCTGGATGATGAATCTGCTCCATGCCTATGCCTTCTGGTCTTCCTCGTTGGCAACGTCGCTTATGCTACAATTTTGGTGCACTTCCCTGGCCTTGGGTGCGTCAGTCAATCAAAGGACGCGACGAAGGAACGTCGTGTTCACGAGCAGGGTCTGAAGAGGTTTTTCCATATCGTGTTGCTAAGTTCGGGTTGGCCTGCTTCGGATCGGCGTGAAGCAATTGATTTGGGTCGGCCTACCCCGGATCGTCCTGGAGCGACCAATCCGGGTCGACCTAAGCAGATGGTCCAGGCTCGGCCTCAAGCCAGATCTGCTGGGATCCTTTTCCAGCCCTTCCCACTTCAATTCTACAGTGTGGCACTTCGCTGCTGCTATTTGAAGCCTTTGAAACACAATGCGGTGTGGTAGGAAATTGCCTCCTCAGTTCATTCCACTACAGTTATCTGATTCAGTTGTGTCCTTAGCTTTATGTCATCACGCCTCTGTTGATTTGGAACATTATTAGTCTTCTTTAACTTTTTCATCACTATCATTAAAATGTCACGTGTGACCAAATTAGAAGATGGCGCATTAGGGGTTATTGCAGTGGTATCGGTGGTGGTCATTGTGTTCACTGTGTTGTTAGGCTGCTTACTAGCTTTGTCTTTGGCCTGATTCGTCAGCCTTGAGGGGGTAGCTCCCTTCTTAGTCACCACCACTAACTTCTTAACTAGTGAAGCTTCAAAAACTGGTAGGAAGATGGAAAAAATTGGACCATCTCAATGGATTTTGAAATCCACTAGTAGATCAAAAGAATCTGACGTTGAGAATTTGGTTTTTCAGTGAAAACACCAAAAATGTTTATACCGAAAATAGTTAAGGGGATTTTATTGTGAATGACAAAATTTATAACTTTTTCAAGTTCAAGGACAACCCATCGAAAATTTATTCTCAAGGACAATACACACTGTAAAACTGATATCATACCCACTATAAACTGATACTTAATTAATTCTGATATTATACACACTCTAAAACTGATACTTAAAAACTGCTAGTCAAATTCTGATATCATGCACACTGTAAAACTGATACCTACGCATGCTTTGTGCTTTAGAATAAAATTTCAGCAGGCCGTCCTTACGGCTGAAAAACCCATAACTTTGTCCTTGAGATTATTTTTCTGAATAATTAAACACCCCAAAAAGTCTATGTAGAGAATAAAATTGAAGAAATGTAAAATTAAAATGAGGAAAAAGGCCAGACACACAAAGATTCGGCTAATATTTGCCTTAGTCCACTTGCTTTTTCTAGTCTTTGTTAATCAGACTTAAACGATTGCACGTTTTTGGGTCGGAGTGACCTTGAGTACAATAGTAATAAATAATAATAGAGGAAAATTGCAAGAGAGCCCGAAAGATTCTTAGTTCTTCCATGAGTCTCCTATTTATAGATTGTAACAGGCTCGAATCAGTCTTAAATTGAGGGAAAAAAGTAGGAAACATGGGAAGATCATTTTTGGACGGTTATAGGCTATTCCATAAAATGTGGGTTTCGGGTTTGAGATCGACCCGGGGACCATCCGGGTCGGGGACGAGTCGGATGCTCCCACGCTTGATTGAGTTACTTCGACGTTGGCTTTGTCCAGTGTTTTAAATCTTGGTCATCTCGACCGATATCTAGGTTAAAGGATGAAACAAAACGAAACTGATATCGGAGGATATCTCGTTTTGAATACATCGATCGATATTTACAAATATCGGTCGATATTTAAGCGAAATGATATTCCGAAATATCAATTCGATTTACTTTATTTTTTTGGAAAAAAAATAAGCTCATCTAATTTTCAACCCATTATCAATTGACACAGTCCTTTGCTTTATTATTTGATTTTTCTCCTCAAAATGTCGACTTCCTTCATCAAATGATTGAATTCCCTACTTTAAAAAACACTCTATGTCCTTAAAAAATCGAACTTCACTTCCAACTCTCAACAGCTCGCTCTCGCTTCCGACAACGCAACTTTGCTTTCTACTCTCTGCAAATATGTTAATTTGGGTTTTTTTAATTATCTTAATGAAATTCTATTTGTCATGAAATTATGTTTTACGTGTAGTAAAGTTCGGCTTGTTTTCATTTTCAAAATTTACAATTTTTTCTATAAATAGACTTTATTAAACTCTTTGTATGGACCGAAAATTATTTTTGTTGTATGCATTAATAGCTTCTTGCCCTGTGTTAAGTACGTTTATGACTTCTTGCTAATAATATAAGAGGTTATGAAATAGGCATCATCTAATCTCAACATTTATGACTTATTGCTAATAATATAAGAGGTTATGAAATAGGCATCATCTAATTTCAACATTTTTATGGTGGGGACTTGTTAACGGTGATCTATGAATTGGGCACCATGTTTTTTTTGCACTTTATTGAATAATTCAATATTAAATAAATTGGTTCTATGTTCTTTTGTTATAAATTATGTTGATGTGTTATTGTTTTATTTACAAATCAAGTAGGCTTAATTTTCTATATATTTTAGTAAATGTAAATATTATTGTATAATCAAATTATTTTTTAACAAAATATATTCCGATATGGTCTCGAGATGAGTTTTAAGCTTCGAGATGTAAATTCAATATTGGCGCCCAAGATGCACTTGTCTCGTTCGAGATCTCACTCGATACGATACCAAATCACTAAAATCTTTAGACGAAACATGATCGATATCCGAGATTTAGAGCCTTGGCCTTAACCTTGGAGTTGACACGCATGTGTTTGAGGTTGCCATGGTATTTGAACTAATTGAGTAATGCCAATGTTTGTGCCACATCTACATGCCAAAGCTAGGTCGATCCGATCAACAAGTCCAATGCCGATCTAAGGCATGGACGACCTGGGGCCATGCAAGTGATCCGGTCCGATTTGGCAAGCGCCAGGCGATCTTATCCAGCAGCGAGCCCCTGTCTGATCCAAGTTCAATAGATGATCAGGTCGAGCTGATTCAAGGTCTTTAGGTGATCATGCCTAAAATTTACCAGGCCGATCCGGATCTGGTAGACGCTAGATGTACCATATCCAAGGCGGGCCCTTAGTGATCCACAGGGCTTGAAAATGATCAGTCATGCTGGACCAAGTGCCAGTGTACGCACACGACCGATCCGAGTCGTGTAAATTCAGAATTCCAAGTATCATTTGAGTCCAAAGCAAGGTTTGAAAACTCGTCCGATACCTCGAGATCTCGAGATTCTCGGATCAGTTTCGGTGGCTTCCGGTCCGAAATTCTCCCCCAGAATCGGGATCGGATTAGGCACAGAAAAAGGAAAAAAAAAGGAATCTCGTATGTAGAAGAAACATCAAACGTGAAATAAAGGCACCGCAAGCAAAAAAGGAATCAAACAAATCGAATAAAATCGATTTCGGACTAGGGTAAAAAAAATTGCGAACAAATCTAGGGCAAAAAACAAAGCGGTGAAAAAATCGAATCGTGTAGATAAAAACATGATTACAGACAGAAAGCTTATAAATTACAGTAAAATCATAAATATACTTACCACAGAAAGTAAAATATAGTAATTATGTTTCTTCGTTGTTTTTGTAGTCGATCGATCGATCGTCTCATTTTTAGCTTCGGGCCATCGAATGATTTGTGTCTTCAGAGCGTTGGCTTTTTTTCTTCTTCTTCTTTTTCTTTTTTCGATGTCGATGATAGAACGAGGAGGGAAACGGAACGAAACATAATTTAGGGTTGAGGGAAGTTGGGCTGGGCTTGGTGGTAGGCTAGGGCTAAGGATATTTGAATGGAACAAATGCACAGCTGTAGCCTTGTAAATTAATATTGAAAGCTTCTAACTGAATTTGTTTATTTTTCTAATATACCCTCAGCTAATAATTATATTTTAGTGTGTTAAATGAGTATTGAGTCTATTGACTTTAAGATAAACATATTTATCAATTTATTATCCTAATCAACAAACACAAAATTAATGAAGATTGTCTTTATTATTAATAAAGCTACTGAAAACCGAAATCTGAACCGAAACCGAAACAAAACCGAAACTCCCAAAATTTACGAAATCATCCGAAATTGGCAAAATTTCAAACGACCGAAACCGAGACCGAAACCGAGTTCTTGAACCTTGGTCCAAAGCTTAGTCCAAGCGCCCCGAGTCCGAGTCAGCCCATGCTTGAGTCTCGGGCAATTCGATAAACAGAAGTCCAAATCGTGATGGTCTTGTAAAAAGGCGGGTCAACAACGAGTGTTATAGCACGCTATAGCGACAAATAACACATAGTGCAGAGCTTGTGCTGTTTTACTTATAATTGCATATCGGTCCCATATTATTGAAGCGTAAAATAGTGCACTACTTTAGCAAAATAGCACATAGCTCTAAATAGTGCGTTATTTTTTTATAAATGTCTGGACAATGAATAAAACTCATTCTGGTTCATTTGGAGTTGAATAATTATGCAGCATATCCTTTCTATTTTCTGATTTAGTTCACAACTCACGTAATCTTGTAGCTTCCGATCTAGGGCAAAAATTCTATACTCAATAAGTCAATATCAACTATTGAAAAGCTCAAGCTGGCACTGTTAAACTTACGTGTTTTGTTTATTCAATTAATTTATTAATTGATTTTTCTTTCTAATTACTTTTTCTTCTCAAATCAGAAGTTTTGAGCCATCCATCATTATTTAGTATTGATTCCTAAGATATTTTTCTCTTTTTTCCTTTGTTCTGAACCAGGCTTTTATATAGTTTCTACTTTCTAATAACACTTGGAATGAAGATCGAATCATGATTTTTTCTCAAATTTAGCGTTATTCTGCTGCTATTGAAGAAGCAAATTGTTTTGCTGAGTAGCCTGAAAGTCTTTACTATTTACCTTAATTAGCTTCTTCATTGTATTTTCTTGGTTTCACTTTCAATAGATTAGTAAGTTGTGAGTGGTAACTATATACATTGATTTTAAATCAGCCTGTCTGAATCTTGGCTATGATGTTCGAGTTGAACAATTTAGTAAAATATCTGCAAAAAATAGAACTAAATCTCAGTTATGCATAATATATTTTGATTAGTTGTAAAAGAATTCAGAGGGAAAAAAGGAACCAAATAGCGTGTGCTATAGCTCATAGCACAAGCCTTGCGCTACACTGAAGGCTTTGGTGAATGGGCTCCAAGATGAGAGTTGATGATTACGGTACATTCCTTGAAACCATATCAGTGCTTGGCCCATCATATAGAAACTAGAGAGATCAGCACTAGTGTAGTCAAGACGTACGCCTAGGCGCAGAAAAGGGCAATGGGTGAGCTTTTTAGAATTCAAGGTGCATATGTTCATGAAGCACAGAAATTTCCCCACAGTGCAAAAAGATGCAGTGCAGCAAAAAGCGCATTTTCATTGTTTTTTTGAAAAAATAAAATAGAATTTTGAGTTTTCAGCCCAAACCAAAATCTGAACGCCAAAAAAAAATTCTCGCCACTTAATCGATATCGAATCCAATAAAATAGTCAACAAAGTTGAAGTATTTTGTTATTGTAAATTTAGGTTGGGCGACTTTTCGACTACTTATTTTGCTTTGTGTTGTGAATTTAAGAAGATTTATTTGCTAAATTGCAAGTATATGCTATTTTTTGTTGGCAAAACAGAATATTGACCAGTGGCTTTAGCTGCAGTTTCTATAAAGGAGCAACAACAAAAAAAGTGCAACTAAGGCACACCAAAAAGCGTTGTTTGCAAGAAGTTGAATGGTCGAAAAAGAATCTTTTTGCTTGAAGTATCCAAGCTAGTGGATTTGAACCATTAAAACATGTCAACTTATGCTTAGGTATTCGAGTAGGAATAGGGCTAGGGGTCGTAAGGAGGGGTTGTGGCCAATGATATGTGTGGGTGGAGGTGAAGAGTTGTTAACAGTTGTGAGTATTGGTGGAGATTAATTGAAGTGGGTGTCGATATTTTGAGGTATCAGTGAAGATTGAGGTGTTAATGACTTATGCCATGGGGGACTAGTTTCTCTCTCTCTTTCTTCCGCCTTCTTCAAATCCCTCCTACGCTCTTCTACATCCTTTCTGCCTTTTTTCTTCACTGTCCCGATATCTAGCTTTCCCCTTTGTTTGTAAGCCAAGCCTGTCGTCTCCTCTTCAAAGCCTTGCGTCTTTTGCCCCAGTTTTTAGCGCTATTTTCTAGGCGCTTTATTCGACGCTCCTGAGATCACTCTACCCTCTCTGGGTAAGATGTGATTTGGCAGATCTGCCGAAGAGAGTTTAGCCGTGGCCTCGAATCCGGTGCTATCGGATCTGGTTCTTTACTTTGATTTGGAGCTTTAGGTCAGATCCATCGTCTGCCCTGTTGTTTGCATCTCGGAATTTCGTCTTCTTGAATTTGTTGTGCTCTGTGATGCTCTTGAACCCATCGCAAGGTCAGCCGGTTGTCAGTTAGCCTCTTTTGGTCTTATTTTTTTGGTGCTGCTCTCTTGTTTTGGAACTACAGTTTTTGTCGATACTCTTTGCTGTACTACTTTGGGTTGCCGTTTTTCTGGTAGTTGATGCCTTGATGGTTTCTTATGCCTTTGTCATGCTATGCTCCATGTTACAAAGTGCAGTGCTGCATATTGCTTGATCTTATCTAGTCAGTAGCTTTGCTTTGTCTCTGGGGGAGTTGGTACTTTTGGCCGTTGTCAGATGCCTATTGCAATTCTGAAAGCCTGTGACGGCCCGCCCCGCACCAACCGACATTTACTCCAATTGTGCGCTGTACACATGTCTAATTGGCATGGGACGGTCGCCAAAGAATGAGAAAGAAAGAAGATGAACCAAATAAAGAACCTGTAATATGTCTCACAGCGCATGGGATAAAATATAATAACCAACATATACTTGACATAAAACAGATGAGACAGTGCATAAGCTGAAAACTTGAACTAACATCATCAGAGTAGCGGAAATCCAAAAGTACAGCTTATTACAACTTCAAAATACTGTCTCCAAGATAAACAAAATAGGTATGCTACTAATGCCCAAAGTAGATACCGATCACGACACAGGGAGAATAACTATATATCATACGTGGAGCCTCCTGCTCGTCTTCAGTCCATCTACCAAGCGCACTACCAGCTATCCCTGTCTCTAGTCTGCTCGTGTGAGCACCCAGAGTAATAAGAAGAAACATAAAACTCTGGGTCAGACATCAGTCTGGTATGAGTGGTAGCAAGCATAAACAGAATAATAACAGGTATACTAAGTCATACCTGAACCTGGACCTGCAACCAAAGAGTTAGTACTACACGGTACAATACTCAGTGATTTCACAACCACATAATATAAGTATACGGGGGTGGGGATGTGTATGTCAAACAATCAAGCATAGCAACCATCCTCACAACTCTCACTCAGTGCGTAAAGCATACGGTATCTACTTCTTTGATCACCATAACCCTTCAAGAAAACGACAGAACTCGACTTTGTACGACTATGTCCATTCCTACTACCACCAACGCCAAACCTATGGGATCACGCCCAACGTATCCATGATCCCACTCCATTGGTAGGTAGCTCCCTAGTCGCACCATATCCAAAGCCCGAGTCCGTCCATACACCTCTAATACATAGTGATCCAAAGTCATAGACACCGACAACTCCTTAGCACACGTCCCGCAGCAAAGCCCAATCACGAAGTGAACTCATTGGTTCCCATCTGGATCCTGAGCTCGAACTTCCACTTGAACTACCTTTGCATTTCGGGTTATGGATCTTCATTGGATCGGTTCGGATTCCTTTCATCTTCATTGGGATCGTGGTCTTCATCGTCTCGGTTCGTGACTGCTACCTCGGGTCGGATCGGAGTGCACCATCGATTCGTGGCCTCCAGTCCCATCCGGATCGGATCGGGTTCTCCACCACGCAACGGCTCGGGTCACGCCTCCTGGTCATAGCTCCAAGCCCTTCGCCCTCCTCCAAGTCTCCGGTTCGTTGTCCTCAAGGTGATCAGATCGGATCGTGTCGTTATCACTCCAAGCGGGTCGGGTCGGAGTCTTCAATCACCAAGCCTTGAATCGCGACCTCTCGGATCGGTTCGGATCCTTCAGCTCGTGGCGCCGCTTGCTTCGCTATAACGATCCGGTTCGGTTCGTGGTGAAGGGAAATGGGCGGTTCGGATCGGGTAGGGGGCGATCCGATCCGATTTCCTGCACCGATTCCTGCAACCTTCCAGCAAGTGTTTATACGCCTCTCGACGGCGTTTTCGACCATTCTAACTATTGAAACCAATCACAAAGCATGTCATAGTGTCATAGCAATACATACAAGTGACCTCAAACACCAAAACAACAACATGATATGATAAAATGGATCAAACATAACCAAAACCCCATGTTTTCCCTTAAGCATATGTGAGCATAACTAATGGTACGATTAGCAAAACTTAACCAAATTAACCCAAACTCATATCAGAGGTCTAAAACATCGTTTATGATTTTATAAACATTTTTCCAGAATTTATTTTCCTTTAAAAACGCTGATTAGCACTAATCACCCCAATTTAGCCATAATTAGTGCAAAAAGCAAGCTAATCACTCACCTTAGCCACAAAACAAACTAAGATCTGAAATAATTCTCTGATTTGATGCGAATCCCAATGCTAACAGCAGTTCCAAGGTTGATTAGGTGAAGATCTTCTTTGATTTGGTCTTGCTAATCTCTTTTTCTTCGGAGTTGGAGTGGTTTGGAGGTGATTTGGAGACTTTAGAGAGTGGAGGCCATTATTAGGTTTCTTGGGGACTAAGTGGAGGCTAGAAAACTGAAATGGGATCAAATCCTAGGCCAACCCAGCCCTCTCCTAACCCTAATCCCGAAATGGGTCATGGGTCTACTCACTAATCACCCGATTTGGCCCGGTTAAGTAGTTTTTCACCCTCCAAACCTTGTTTCAGCCATATCTCCCAAACGGTAAGTCCGTTTGGCTATTATGACCACTCTACGGAAAGAGAAACCATCAAACGAATCTAATGGAAGTGGTTTCAGGTCAAAATTCCTTCCCTATCAAAAGTTATGGCCAAAACAGTACTGACTAGGGGCAAAATGGTCATTTAAAAATCGACAAAAATCATGGACAGGGGAAATGACTCTAATAAATGTTTCCCAAAGTTACATGACCATACAACTTCACACGGGAAAGAAATAAATATTCTACAATCCTATGATGTGTAGAACACGGGTCGTTACACTCTCCCCCCCTTAAGAAATTTCGCCCCCGAAATTCCCTAATCAAAACACACACGAGGGTCCCGCATGCCTATCAATCATAAAACAACCATCAATCATGCAAAACAAGCAAAACAAGTCTATCCTAGCATGCGGAATAACTAAATCGCAAAGTAAATCTTACCAGACAAAGAGTTCTGGATAAGCCCTTCTAATGCTCTCCTCTGTCTCCCAAGCACAATCATTTTCGTCCTCGCCCCACTGAACTTTGACTAGCTTCACCGACTTTCTTCGAAGTTGCTTCGTATCATGCCCCACAATACGAATCGGCTTGCGGTTCTCAACCGCCTCAGGTTCTACTTCGAAGTCCTCTAACTGATCAGGTGAAATAGTCACATTTGAGTCGTGAACGAACTTCCTTAGTTGGGAAACATGAAACACATTGTGAACTCCTGTCATTTTCTCTGGTAAGCCAACTCTATACGCCAAATTCCCAACTTCCTCGAGAACTTGGAAAGGACCCACAAATCTTGGTGCCAACTTGCCTCCCCTGCCAAATCGTATCACGCTTTTCAACGGAGAGATCTTGACAAACACCAAGTCACCAACAGAGAATTTCAAGTCTCTTCTCCTCTTATCAGCATAGCTTTTCTGCCTATCCTGAGCAGCTTTCATTCGTTGCTGAATGATCTTGATCTTATCGGAAGTTTCTCTCACCACATCTGGTCCAAGCACAAACTTCTCGCCAGTCTCTATCCAACATGATGGTGAATTGCACGGTCTTCCGTACAAAGCTTCATATGGAGCCATACCAATACTGGATTGGTAGCTATTATTATATGCAAACTCCACTAGATGCAAATGGTCATCCCACGCTCCACCGAAATCAAATATACAAGCCCTCAAGAGATCTTCCAATATCCGATTCACCCTCTCTGTCTGACCATCGGTTTGAGGATGATATGCGGTACTGAGATGTAATTCTGATCCTAAAGCCTCTTGTAAGCTCTTCCAAAATCCACTAGTAAACAACGGATCTCGGTCACTCACAATGCCTTTGGGTACTCCATGAAATCTCACTACCCACTTCATATACAGTTCTGCTAACTTAGCTGCAGTTCTGTTCGACTTAACTGGTATAAATCTTGCACTCTTGGTCAGTCGATCCACAATTACCCAAATGCTATCATATCCCGATCTAGTCCTCGGTAAACCATCGATGAAATCCATCGAAACTTGTTCCCATTTCCATTCGGGAATTTCTAATGGTTGCAACAACCCACTAGGCTTCTTCTGCTCGGCTTTAACTAGCTGACAATTCATGCATTTGGATATAAACTTCCCAACGTCTCTTTTCATCCCTTCCCAGTAGTAAGTCTGTCTCATGTCTCTATACATCTTATTACCACCGGGATGTATAGTCAGTTTCGAGTGATGACATTCTCTAAGCACTTCATCTCTCAAGCCATTCACGTTGGGCACAACTAGTCTTCCATTCTTCCGAAGCCATCCATCTCGATCAAGCCCATACACATTCATCTCCTCTTCGCTACCCCTCTCTAACTTGGAGATGATTTCTAGTAGGTTAGGATCGTTCCTCTGACTAGAACCAATCCGCTCTATCAAAGTGGGTCTGATCGTTAAGCTAGCTAGCATAACTGGATCCAATTCGCACCTTGGTCTGAAATCAAACCCCGCGATATACTCCAGCTGCTTCCATTCAAGAAACATTGCCCCTAAGCTGGCATGTCTCCTACTCAAGGCGTCGGCTACCGCATTACCCTTCCCAGGTGTATACACGATATCAAAGTCATACGAAGCCAAGAACTCTAACCATCTCTGCTGACGGAGATTCAAATCTTTCTGAGAGAAGAGATACTTCAACGATTTATGGTCGGTAAACAGCTCATATCTTTCTCCCAAGAGGTAATGTCTCCACATCTTTAGCGCAAACACAATCGCTGCCAATTCCAAATCATGGGTAGGATACTTCTTCTCATGGGGCTTTAGCTGTCGACTAGCATAAGCTACAACCCTACCTCCTTGCATCAATACCGCACCCAGTCCGGTACCACAAGCATCCGTGTATACCGTCATCTCTTCATTTCCCTTAGGAATGACCAACACTGGCGCACGCGTCAACTTTTCCTTTAGACTCTTGAATGCTTTTTCACACCCTCCGTCCCAAACGAAGGCTTGATTCTTCTTAGTCAACTGAGTCAACGGTGTCGCTGTCTTGGAGAAGTCTTTGATAAACTTACGATAATATCCAGCTAACCCCAAGAAACTTCTTACATCTTTTGCATTCTTGGGCGTAGACCAATCTTGTACCGTAGCCACCTTTGCAGGGTCCACGGCAATACCATTCTCTGAAACAACATGGCCCAAGAATCTCACTTCTCTCCTCCAGAAGTGACACTTAGAAAACTTCGCTTTCAATTGGTGTCTTCTCAACACCTCCAACACAATTCTCAAATGTTCCTTGTGTTCCTCTTCTGTCCTCGAGTAAACAAGGATATCGTCTACGAACACAAGAACAAACTTATTCAGTTGGTCTCTGAATACTCTATTCATAAGATCCACGGAGTATGCTGGTGCATTGGTCAACCCGAATGGCATGACCAACCACTCATAAAACCCAGACGGCGTCCTAAATGCCGTTTTAGCTATACTATCAGCTGCTACACGGAGCTGATGAAATCCTGTCGCGAGGTCCAACTGGGAGAACACTCTAGCTCCTTCCAGTTGATCAAACAAATCATCTATCCGTGGTAAAGGATACTTATTCTTCCTCGTCACCTTATTTAACTCGCGATAGTCCACACACAATCGAAGGGAACCATCTGCCTTAGTAGCAAACACAACTGGTGCTCCCCACTCGGAAACACTTCTTCTAATAAATCCCTTCTTCAAAAGATCGCTAACTTGCACCTCGAGCTCTCGCTGTTCTCGTGGTGCCATACGACGAAGTGGCATCACTATAGGTCTGGCATCTTTCACTAAATCGATACGAAACTCAATCTCTCGGTGTGGTGGAAGTCCGGTCACTTCCTCGAAGATGTCCGGGTACTGGCCAACCACGGGCAAACCTGATAACTCATCATGCGGAATGTCGAGGGAGTTTACAAAACTAGCCATTACCCCATCACAGGGTAGATTACCAAACACTATCCTCCGCCCATCATCCGCCCTAACTGTCACCAAAAAGCCCTCACAGTCTACCACCACCCCGTATCTTTGGAGCCAATCGACTCCCAAAATAATGTCATACCCAGTAAAGCCCAAAACAAAGCAATCACAAACAAACATACATCCGTGACTCGATAAGACCACATTACGACAGATCATACTGAGGTTTGTTGAACCACCAATCGGGTTCGTCACAGCTAATGGTCTATCGACTAACTCGGGTTCCAATCCCAACCTATCTACCAGGTCACTAGATATGAAGGAATGGGAAGCCCCGGTATCGAACAAAACTCTAACAGGAAGATCATAAATGGAAAGCATACCTTGAATGACGACTCCCTTTCCTTTCTCCGCCGCAGTTGGGGCATTCGACGAAGAAGGAACAGCATTGATGGCATATGCTTTCACAATCTGATTCTCCTTCAGAGGTTGCGGGCACTTATCCTTAAAATGTCCCTCCTGGCCACAGTTAAAGCACTTCTTTCCCACTATCTTGGCCCTACATTCCCTTGCATAATGGCCCTTCTTTCCACATTTGAAGCACTCGACTTCTTTCCTGCTTTTCTTCTGGCCATCCTTAGCTTGGTTCTGCTTCCTCTTATTCTGAGAGTTATTCTTGCCTCCACCGCTTGCTTGCGGCTTTGGCTCTTCAGCAGATGCAGCAACAACCCCAGTCTTCGGCTTAGGGTAAAGACTTTCTGACCTCAAAGCTTTTCCCACGATCGACTCAAACGTCTCATCGATGTGATTAATCAGCCTCTCCCCTAAGTATTCATCCAAGCCAGTGATGAACTTCTCATTTTTCTTTTCGGGAGTATCGATCAGAGATAAACCATACTTCGACAAAGTGTCGAACTCAGCAACATAATCCGATACTGCCCTTCCATTCTGCTTAAGCTCCAAGAACTTCCTAAACAATTCCGACTTCTGGGCAGCTGGGATATACTTGTCGCTAAAGCGAGCTTTAAACTGATCCCAAGTAACTTGATCTTCTGGTGTGGCTGCCCTAATAGCATTCCACCAATTCATCGCTCGTCCTTGCAGCTGACGAGACGCTAGCCTTCTCTTCATCGCATCCTCGATACCCAAGTCATCGAAGATTCGATCACAGCTATCCAACCAATCCTGAACATCCGTGGCCGACTCTGTTCCGTGAAACGACTTTCCACCAAGATTAGTGTAATCCTTACTCAACTTGGCGAAATCGACCCTAGGCGTTTGCACTACTGGGCCACCACCAACTCCGGGATTAGGAACTGCCCCTTGCACTTCTCTAAGCATGTCTCTCATGAGGTCGGTAAACATCGCCCTCATGTCAGCGGCATTTCCATTATTGGCCCCTCTACCAGTACCTCTCACATATCGGCTCATCGTCAATCTGTAAAAAGAAGAACGATTAACGACCCCATAGTGGTACTAGTGCAGTGCAACTTCATTCTTATACTACTAATAGTATATATGTATACATAGCTTTTGAAAACCAAAGTAATCACAAATACGCGCTCTCATATACGTACTAACTCTCCCTAGTGTCTTTCCCTAGGTTAACTACCCTAGGTTAACTACGCAACCTCGCTCTGATACCAAATGTGACGGCCCGCCCCGCACCAACCGACATTTACTCCAATTGTGCGCTGTACACATGTCTAATTGGCATGGGACGGTCGCCAAAGAATGAGAAAGAAAGAAGATGAACCAAATAAAGAACCTGTAATATGTCTCACAGCGCATGGGATAAAATATAATAACCAACATATACTTGACATAAAACAGATGAGACAGTGCATAAGCTGAAAACTTGAACTAACATCATCAGAGTAGCGGAAATCCAAAAGTACAGCTTATTACAACTTCAAAATACTGTCTCCAAGATAAACAAAATAGGTATGCTACTAATGCCCAAAGTAGATACCGATCACGACACAGGGAGAATAACTATATATCATACGTGGAGCCTCCTGCTCGTCTTCAGTCCATCTACCAAGCGCACTACCAGCTATCCCTGTCTCTAGTCTGCTCGTGTGAGCACCCAGAGTAATAAGAAGAAACATAAAACTCTGGGTCAGACATCAGTCTGGTATGAGTGGTAGCAAGCATAAACAGAATAATAACAGGTATACTAAGTCATACCTGAACCTGGACCTGCAACCAAAGAGTTAGTACTACACGGTACAATACTCAGTGATTTCACAACCACATAATATAAGTATACGGGGGTGGGGATGTGTATGTCAAACAATCAAGCATAGCAACCATCCTCACAACTCTCACTCAGTGCGTAAAGCATACGGTATCTACTTCTTTGATCACCATAACCCTTCAAGAAAACGACAGAACTCGACTTTGTACGACTATGTCCATTCCTACTACCACCAACGCCAAACCTATGGGATCACGCCCAACGTATCCATGATCCCACTCCATTGGTAGGTAGCTCCCTAGTCGCACCATATCCAAAGCCCGAGTCCGTCCATACACCTCTAATACATAGTGATCCAAAGTCATAGACACCGACAACTCCTTAGCACACGTCCCGCAGCAAAGCCCAATCACGAAGTGAACTCATTGGTTCCCATCTGGATCCTGAGCTCGAACTTCCACTTGAACTACCTTTGCATTTCGGGTTATGGATCTTCATTGGATCGGTTCGGATTCCTTTCATCTTCATTGGGATCGTGGTCTTCATCGTCTCGGTTCGTGACTGCTACCTCGGGTCGGATCGAAGTGCACCATCGATTCGTGGCCTCCAGTCCCATCCGGATCGGATCGGGTTCTCCACCACGCAACGGCTCGGGTCACGCCTCCTGGTCATAGCTCCAAGCCCTTCGCCCTCCTCCAAGTCTCCGGTTCGTTGTCCTCAAGGTGATCAGATCGGATCGTGTCGTTATCACTCCAGGCGGGTCGGGTCGGAGTCTTCAATCACCAAGCCTTGAATCGCGACCTCTCGGATCGGTTCGGATCCTTCAGCTCGTGGCGCCGCTTGCTTCGCTATAACGATCCGGTTCGGTTCGTGGTGAAGGGAAATGGGCGGTTCGGATCGGGTAGGGGGCGATCCGATCCGATTTCCTGCACCGATTCCTGCAACCTTCCAGCAAGTGTTTATACGCCTCTCGACGGCGTTTTCGACCATTCTAACTATTGAAACCAATCACAAAGCATGTCATAGTGTCATAGCAATACATACAAGTGACCTCAAACACCAAAACAACAACATGATATGATAAAATGGATCAAACATAACCAAAACCCCATGTTTTCCCTTAAGCATATGTGAGCATAACTAATGGTACGATTAGCAAAACTTAACCAAATTAACCCAAACTCATATCAGAGGTCTAAAACATCGTTTATGATTTTATAAACATTTTTCCAGAATTTATTTTCCTTTAAAAACGCTGATTAGCACTAATCACCCCCATTTAGCCATAATTAGTGCAAAAAGCAAGCTAATCACTCACCTTAGCCACAAAACAAACTAAGATCTGAAATAATTCTCTGATTTGATGCGAATCCCAATGCTAACAGCAGTTCCAAGGTTGATTAGGTGAAGATCTTCTTTGATTTGGTCTTGCTAATCTCTTTTTCTTCGGAGTTGGAGTGGTTTGGAGGTGATTTGGAGACTTTAGAGAGTGGAGGCCATTATTAGGTTTCTTGGGGACTAAGTGGAGGCTAGAAAACTGAAATGGGATCAAATCCTAGGCCAACCCAGCCCTCTCCTAACCCTAATCCCGAAATGGGTCATGGGTCTACTCACTAATCACCCGATTTGGCCCGGTTAAGCAGTTTTTCACCCTCCAAACCTTGTTTCAGCCATATCTCCCAAACGGTAAGTCCGTTTGGCTATTATGACCACTCTACGGAAAGAGAAACCATCAAACGAATCTAATGGAAGTGGTTTCAGGTCAAAATTCCTTCCCTATCAAAAGTTATGGCCAAAACAGTACTGACTAGGGGCAAAATGGTCATTTAAAAATCGACAAAAATCATGGACAGGGGAAATGACTCTAATAAATGTTTCCCAAAGTTACATGACCATACAACTTCACACGGGAAAGAAATAAATATTCTACAATCCTATGATGTGTAGAACACGGGTCGTTACAAAGCCATACTGCTATATCGTGTATATTGAACTGCCAAGGCTTGGCCTTTCCAGTGCCATCTTCTACACTCCTGCTTTTGGGTCTGCTATGTTTCAATTTGCTCGAGCTACTGGTGCTTGATCTTCTTAGTTGATGTAGTATTGTCGTCTTCGTCATGTGTTTGCCTAAGTGTGTTTATGGTCTTTGAGGTTGTGCATTTCCGGTTTATGTCGCCTGCTTCTTCTCAACTCCACCTTTCTCCATGGTCTTGTGATGTTTAGGTGTCGATTGTTGTTCTTCATGGGAGTTTGGCTTGATGTATCCCGGTGGCGCTCCTTTAGGTTTTGCTGTCCACTACGGTATGCACTGCGCTTGGACTGCTTTGTTATATCTCTTGGGCTGATCTTGGTCCTCTGGCTTGCGATTTTGAGACTCTGTGGATATGTATTTGTTGCTTGGCTCTTTTGGTGGTTCTAGATATTCCTTGGCTATTTTTGGATGTGCTTCTGCTGTGTGCTTGATTTTATTCGTGCTTCCTATTGTTTTGGTATTATGGTTTTTGTATTGTTCGGTTTTGTATTGGGTGTTTCACATTAGTGTTAGCGGACATCCTCTTTGGCTAGCGGTCAAGCCTTGTTGGCCGTTATTTTGGTTTGTTATTATATGATGAAATTTTTGGCAGTGAGGTTGACAGGAGTTTAGGAGATGTGTTGACGTGTTGTAACATGGGATTAAGAGATGATTGGATTTCAACCATTGGTGTATGTTGTGTGGTAAGCATGGCCTCATGGGAGGCTAAGGTGGTTTGGATAGTTTCACTGGTAGCTTGTTGGTGGTCTGTAGTGTCATGGAGTTGGTTGATGGCGCCACCGGTTTCAGATTGTGGCTGTTTCAACCTAGGCTTTACTGGAGGAGAGAACAATGATGAAACTCATGAAAGCACCAAAATGATAAGATAATAACCACTGTTTAGTATATTCCAATGCAAGTGAGACAGAGTAGAAAGGGAATAGAAGAAGCAGCAGCAACAAGAATTACAGATCAGATAGTAATGAAATGAAATGTAGATATGCTTAACTGCATTAAACATCGTCCTCTTTCTCATTCCTTACATTGCCTGCTTATAGCCACAAGATACAAATTTTATTGTAACAAATTCGCTAGTTGTCCCAAGTAATGGAGCGCACACAACCACTTAATGAGAGAAAATAACAAAAGCAATTATTTAATAAATAATAAAAAGGGAAAATTCATTCTTCGGGTTTTTGTTTTCGTGTGCACAATTCGGAAATGTAAAAGCATAGTAGCGAGTTGCTTTAAGGTTTTTTTCATCAATCTAAGAACTAGGTTGGTAGACTAGTGCATACGGGAGTAACATTAGTGGTTTAGGCTGCATCATATGTGTGTGTGTGTCTATATATATATACATACATAGATATATATATATATATATATATATATTTGTTATACGATGTGTACTCTAATACCATGTACATTATCATTTTAATACACACACTAAATATGCTTATTAACGTCTTAGTATTTGTCTTGTTGAATGAAGTTGATTGAATTCACACACTAAATTATATATATATATATATATATATATATATATATATATATATATATATATATATCTGTTATACGATGTGTACTCTAATACCATGTACATTATCATTTTAATACACACACTAAATATGCTTATTAACGTCTTAGTATTTGTCTTGTTGAATGAAGTTGATTGAATTCACACACTAAATTATATATATATATATATATATATATATATATATATATATATATATATATATATATATATATGTTATACGATGTGTACTCTAATACCATGTACATTATCATTTTAATACACACACTAAATATGTTTATTAACGTCTTAGTATTTGTCTTGTTGAATGAAGTTGATGAATTCACACACTAAATATGCTTCTTAACTTGAGAAACCTTATTGTAATGTAGGTTTGCAAGTTTTTGGAGGTATCAAAGTTATCATTTTTGCCAGAATATGGACCCAAACTGAAAGAAGATTATGTTACAGTTAAGCATTTGCCGAAGATTCAAAAGGAAGGCAATGACAGAAAATGTTGTTCATGTGGCTGGTTTAATTGTTGTGATAGCAATTGGCAAAGAGTATGTTCATAATGCTTATATTTACATATCATTAAAACATATGATTCTTATATGTTTTTCAAAATATAAAATAGGTTTTTATGTCATGAAATCAAACACTTGTAGCAAGCAGGCTATCTTTTTTTTTTTTTTTTTTTTGGGGATCTGGCATCAACATTCCATGTCGTGTTTTCTATGCATGCCTGAAGTGGACAAAACCACTAATTTTGTGGAAATACTTGTTTTCCTCCTGTGTGATTATAACATATCTGCCGAAAATCAGGCGACATGGTAAAAATAATATTTTTATATAGGTCTGGGCTGTGCTAAAACCAGGCTTCTTGGCTTTGCTGGAAGATCCTTTGGATCCAAAGCTTTTGGATATCATTGTATTCGATGTATTGCCGCCATCAGATGGAAATGGAGATGGTCGTGTTCTTTTAGCAAAAGAGACAAAGGATAAGAATCCTTTGCGGTTTGGTTTTACGGTAAGCTACTTCCGATTAAATATTAATGAAGAACGTGTATCTCAAGCAGTGATTACTCTAATTTCTCTTCTTAGTTATGCAATGAAGCGGTAAATATGTCTTTCTTCAAGCGTAATTTCATGTCAATCGATAATAAGTCGTTACCAGGTTTTTAAGCTGGTGTCTTGGATGTTGGGTAATGTAATGTTGATGGTATAGCACTATATTGGTCTGCCTGTTCATGTATATATTATATTTCGAGCAATTCTCTCCAACTGTGAATTCACCTGCTTACACCTCTTGTTGTCTTCTGGAGTATATATTGTCATGCATTAATATTCCATGGTCACATAAGCATTTCTTTAATTGAGCTGTCCTGACATAATAAAATGGTTAAATAATTTGGTAGTTATTATTGATGATTATAAACAAGATTGGTTCTGAAAGTTTCGTTAGTTGCTCAAAATAACCACTAACGATTTGATCACTCACGAATCCATTTGTCAATAATGAAGTGTTTCAGGATCATTTCATTTCATTTCTTTCTTTCCTTTTTTTCCCTTTTGGTTGATTGTTGAAAATAGAAGCATTATGAAATGCACTGAAGAAGACAAGGTATTTTGATCTTAATTTGCATGTGATGTTTTGTGCGGCTTTTTTGGGGTACCTAAGTTCTTTTCAATTGTAAAACTATTTAATTTTCCGTGCATTAAATAAGGTTTTGGTTATTAAAAAGAAAAATTCTTGTTATAGACCGCCTTTGGCAAACAGTAACATGAGCACGGTGTTCCAAAACTATGTACAAAATTATGAGTAATTTTGCTGCGTCCACATGTAGTTGAAAAAACACTGGTGCAATTTCAAATTGCACGTGCATCTTTTTTACAAGTTTACAATGACATGATTTAGGTTCGCTCCAGTGTAAATTATTGTTTTCCTCAAAATTTCACCCACGTGATCCTAAATTGCTCTATGGTAAAGTAAATTTCTCCTTTTTTTTTCTTCCTGTGTTGACTACTGACTGTATGCTAGCGTGTTGAAACATGGATGTTTCTATTTTTGTTTAGCTAAACAAGTCTATTTAGCTAAGTTTATGATAACAACGTGCTTTTATATATTTTTATACATGCATAAACACATTCTCTCTTTAGCAGTCTGAAGAGTTATAATCCAATGATCTCAAATCATGTCAATACAGGAAACAAAATACTTTTACATAGTTTTATATACTTTTATACATATATAAACAGCCCCTCTTTTGCAACCTTATGCGCTTAAGATATACTAATAATTGTCCTTTGTTGATGTGGTTTGTTCAACGCCGCTGGTCATACAATAGATACCCACATATATGATTTGAAGTCTGTTCAGGGGCACTTCAACCGCTGCAATGCTGGTGTCTGACGTGTCTTATGTCAAAGTAATGCTTAGGTTTAAATTTAGGTCGGTGACCACCTTCAGCTCTGTCGGTAATTTGGGTGTTGTCTTTTAGCATTTACTCCTGACATGCAAGCTTATGTCCGACAAACACATTATTACATAGTTGCAAATAATTGGTAATAATCTTATTTTGAATCCTTTCAGCCTTTTTCAAATATGTCTACAGATATGTTGCTCTTCCATATCTACAACCACGAACTTGTGGTTAAGACTTAAGACAGCAAGCTTGTGATCACTGACATGTGATCATAATTGTTAGTTCTCAAATGCACCCTGAAGTAATAACTATCAACCACACCTTTCATTAACATGACTTCCAACTTAAAAAAAAAAAAAAAAAAAAAAAAAAAAAAATCGTAATTTTAGTCAACAAGAAGTCACCTGCTGCATGAAAATTTGTGCAGGTTTGTGATTAAAAATGATATATACCTTACATAATTCGATGAATTTACACATGTACCTCATCTCTACTATTAATAAATGGAATTAATCGGGTGCTTATCGTCTCAATCGTCAACAAAGTTACGCAAATACCCAGTGCCATACGCTTAACATTGATGTTCATCCCTGCTGCTCATGCCAGTTAACTTTACCAGTTTACATTGATTGTAGTAGGGCTTACTCAGTCTTTTTGACTGACCTGTTTTCTTTCGCCTCTTTTCTTCCGTTCCCCCCCCCCCCCCCCCCCCAGGTTCTCAGGGAGGGAATATTGGAGCTTAGCTGGATTTCTGATCGCTTGCTTGTGGGATTTTAGCTCATGTACGGTCTTGACATGAAGCTAGCTATGGTTATCACTTATTTTGGGGATAGTACTTATGTATTTCAGTTTTGCAGTAATGTTGTTTTTATCTAGACTTGTGTATTTGGAAAGTTGACATTATGTTGTACCAGACTTGTTTTTGAAATAGTTTGAAATCTTCCGCTGTTTTATCTATGTTATTTACTCTGTTTACATATATACATATGTTCTTGTTCTGCCTTGATATATCATTATGCATGTTTACCTGATTCAAACGCCCCTCCAAAGTCAGAGTGCTTGCAAGAGCCACCCTGGCGGAGGTGGGGTGTTACATTTGGTATCAGAGCATATGGTTTACGAGAAGGAACAAAAAGGTTTTTAAAAAACTTTTGGAAAACTATTTTCAAAACCAAGTATAAAGTATTTTCCAAAGAAAAGTCTAGTTTATTTTAAAGGCTATTCCCCAAAAAGCCATTAGCAAAATTCCTTCGTTTTTCTCCATTCTGAATCTATCTTTTTCTTCGTTTTAGTATGGCCGATAACTTCGCTATTCCGGAGGGAGTACACGTACCTGTTTGGTATAGGAGACTTTTGGAGGCTAGGGCGACCGAAGCCGGCCCCGCAGATGTTCCTCATCCTCCTCCTCCGGTAGTTAATGTTCCTCCTCCTCCGGTAGTTAATGTTCCTCCTTCTCCTGTCGCTGAGGTTCCTCTTCCTCCTCCCCCTCAGCATCCTCAGGCTGACTTCGCAAAGACTTGCAAGGATTTCAAAGCAATGGGTGGCAAGAACTTTCAAGGCACCGAGACTTTTGTAGAGGCCAGAAATTGGTTGAAAGAGACCGAGGATTTATTTGCTATCTTTGGATTAGACGATCAGAGGAAGATCTTGTTGGCGGTTTGGCTTATGAAGGATGAAGCCGCTTATTGGTGGGAAGTCACCAATGGTACTAGGCCTGTTGAGACTTGGGCCGATTTCAGGGCAAGGTTCGTGCTTAAGTTTTTATCTTCAGCTGAGGAGAATCTGCAAATGGAGAGGTTCATAACTTTGAAACAAGGGGATATGCCTGTCAGAGAATATGTGAACAAGTTCAATCAGTTAGCTCGTTTAGGCTTGGATATGGTGAATACTCCTCAGAAGAAGGCTCTTCGTTTTGCTAGAGGATTGAATGAGCTGTTGCAGGGATTGGCTATGTCACATATTCCCCATGGGGCCACGTTTGAGAGCTTGGTTGATATGGTGTTACTTCAGGGAGATGTCAAGAAAGAGATCAAGGTGAATGATACTCAAGCCAAGAAGACTGATTCCCAGGGGAAAGGAAATCAGAGTAATCAGAACAACAAGAACAACAAGAACGACAAGGGCAACAAGAACAAGGCAAAGGAAACAAGAAAGTGCAACTTCTGTGGGATTGTTGGGCACATAGTCAAGGACTGTAGGAAGAAGAGAAGGAAATTGGGTGGGTGCTTTCACTGTGGAGAGACTGGACATTTCAGTAAGGATTGCCCGAAGAAGCAAGGGCAAGGCCAGGGTCAGCCTCAGCGTGCTGGACCTTCAGGAGGGCAAGTTCATGCTCTCAATGCCGCTCCAGTTCCCGATCGAGGTAGTATTTCTGTTGAAAGTCTTGTTTACATTTCTGATTTTCCTGTTCGTACCTTGTTTGATTTTGGTGCATCGCATAGTTTATTTCATCTGATCTAGTTGAAAGTTTGCACCTAAGTACTAGTCTAGTTAATGATCCCGTGTGTGTTTCAAATCCAATTGGGGGTTCCGCCCATTTGTCTATTATCTACGTGGATTTGAAAATCTCTATCTTGGGTGTAGAGTTCTCGTGTGATGCTTGTATTCTCTGTTTCTTGGGGTATGGGTTGATTTTGGGCTTGGATGGGTTGTCCAGTTTTGGAACCATCCTTGATTTTTGAGCATAGGGTTGTGAGGCTCATGACTCGCCTCGGTGATACCCTAAAAATTTCTTGTAACCCTATGAGTCCCGTCATGTTGTGCTATCTTGAATCCCTCAACTCGTCTATCGATAGTTTGCAATCGGTGAGGGTGGTCCGAGAATATTCTGATATCTTGGGTGAAGTGAAGGGGGTTACCCCTAAACGAGAGATAGATTTCCGCATTTATCTGGTTGATAATGCCAAGCCAGTTATGTGGCCGGTAAGGCACATGGTCCCGTAAGACGGGAGCTAAGTAAGCAAGTGAAGGAGTTGCTTGAGAAGAACTTCATTCGATGAAGCGTTTCCGAGGAAGGTGCTCTAGTAGTATTCGCTACTAATGTGGACAGTTCGCTTCGCCCGTGTGTTGATTATCATGAGTAGAACAAGAAGAATAGACAACCATTACCAAGGATCAATGATTTGTTCAGCCTGTAGGAACATCTGTTCTCTCTTGATCTTGCTACTGGATTCCATCAGCCCAGAGTAGCTGAGGATAGTATAGACAAGACTGCGTTCAGAACGCCAGATGGATTCTTCGAATGGCTTGTCATGCCGTTCGGTTTGACTAATGCACCCGCCTACTTCGTGGACTTGATAAGTAGGGTGTCTAGGGAGTTCCTGAACGAGTTTGTGGTAGTCTTCGTAGATGATATTCTGATCTTCTCTAAGGATGAGGAAGACCACGCAAGGCATCTCGTGGAGGAGATGGATACGCTTAGAGCGCATCAGTTGAAGGCCAAGTCCTCCAAGTGTCACTTTTGGGAGAAAAAGAAGTTAGATTTCTTGGGCACATAGTTTCTAAGCAAGGCTTAGTGGTGGATCCTGCTAAAGTGGTCGCGGTTCAAGACCGGAAAGCTCCGACGAGGACAATTGAAGTAAGAAGCTTTCTCAGTTTAATTAGTCAGTTAGCGTCCCTTGAGTTTAGACCTACCCTTCTGGATCAAATAGGGACTTCACAAAAGGAAGACCCGCAGTTAGCCGAGATCATGGACAAGTTGATTCGAGGCGAGATGGTAAGTCACCTCGCTATAGATGACAAGGGATGGCTAAGACGCAATAAGGGAAAGAAGGCTCTTGAAGGTGCACATCACTCGAGGAGGTGGCCGAGTTTGTCCCAAGGTGCATGTTGTGCCAACAGGTTAAAGGCCGAGTCATAGAAGCCCGGTGGGCTATTACATCCATTGGAGATCCCCGCAATGGAAGTAGTAAAGCGTCACGAAGGATTTCATGGATGGACTGCCTAGATCAAGGAAAAAGAATACGAGCATGTGGGTCATAGTAGGTAGACTCACGAAGAGTGCTCATTTCACTCCGGTAAAGAGCGAAAGGACTGCATCATAGCTAGCGACAGTTTACTTTCAAGAAATAAAGCGGTTGCACGGGGTTCCCTAAAGGATAATTAGTAACCATGACTCAATTTTCACTAGCTAGTTTTGGGATAGTCTACGGGAAGTCATGGGCAAACGGCTGAATCTAAGTACGGCCTATCATTCATAGGCGGATGGTTCATTTCGTTCAAGCATGAGTTATAGAAAATCACGTTAGTAAGAGCAATTGGCAACGTGGATTGGTATTTTCAAGAAAAGTGCTGCTGCGTGGAATACTTTATAGTAAGTAAACGAGATCCAGGATTCATTAGTGAATTTTGGAGAGCTTGCATGAAACCATGAGGTCATGGTTATGTCTAAGCCAAGTATGATAGAAGAGTAAGTGAAAAAGGAAGACGAGAGGCGAAAATGAAATGGGTTCCAACTCATATTTGGAAATAAGAGTTAAGAAGCCAAGAAATCATGAGGTAAAAGATGGTCAAAGCACAGTGGAGTTAAACTCAAGGAAACGTGACTTAGAAGATTGAAGGCTAGATACGCGCATCATATCTCTTTCTAAGAGTATATCCTTGATCCTTGTTTTCCAGTGGAACTTACTCCCGTGTTATCTTTTTACGTATATCCTCTCGGTCCTATTTCTGTCGGGAGGTATGACTTATTGGCTAGTAATACATGTCAGGGTTTGAAGGGGTCCGTTAGGTTGACTAAACCTTTTGGGCTTTTATAGAATATGGGTTGGGTTAGGAAGGGATTTCTTGTAATTCGAAAGGAGTATATCCTGCTTATCCTCCCGATCTCTTTGTAGCATATCTTTGCTATCCATGTTTATCTAGTTTATCATGTTAATCTCATCATGAGAACCTTAGGTAGAAACCCTTTGGATGAAACATGTGTTTGAAACATGTTATGCTTGATGGTTGCAAGTGGTTGCAAGTGTTTGCAAGTGGTTACTCGTGGATGCATTATACACATTAGGCACTAGATCGGCTCACACACTCCTCATATTGCATATGCATGAGTGTTTATGTTTATTCATGGATGAAGATTTTTGTGTTATCACATGGATGTTGCATATGGATGTATGTTATGTGCACACATATGGATGTTATACATTATGTTAGGAATTGCATACATATGGATTCATTTCACTAACATAATTTTCATTGATGATATTTGCATTAGATAAGTACATATACACACACCTTTACATATGTTCATACAACATTTAGAATCTTGTAAGGACAATGATTGCTCGTGGATGATGTTTTGAGTAGATGGATGATTGGATGGTAGGATACGTTCTTCCTAACTTGAAGATTTCGGGGACGAAATCCTTTAAGGAGGGGAGAATGTAACAACCCGTATTTTCAATAACCTGTTATAACGTAAATCGAGGCAGAATTTAATTTATAAATCTGAATCAAGGGAAACGGGCTATGCTATTGCGTTCGTCTCGGAAAAATACGCGAAATAGAGTCCGAGTTTTCGAAAATCGGAGTCCGTATGACCCGATTAAGGCCCAACGAAGTTTTCAGAAAATTTCAAAGTAAAAACAGATTTCAAATTCAAGTTTGAATTTGAAAAATTAGGTCAGATTGGGCTAGGCGGGAAAAATCCCGCCAGAGCACCCAAGTCGACAGCCCTGTCGACTTGGGAGTCGACTTGGTTGGACCCAAGTCGACAGCCAAGTCGACTTGGCTGTCGACTTGGTCCAGCCGGGCTGTTTTTCCTGGTGCACCATTTTGGGTTTGTGTTGAGCTTGGGGGCCAGATTCGGTTTTAAGGGCTGAGATTGGAACTAGGGTTTAATCCTAAGGCTAGAACTAGTCCTAATCTCTATAAATAAGGCCCTAACCTAACCCTAAATCATCATTATTCATTCAAGTAACTAAACTATGGCAAAATCAATCCTCTCATGGCCTCCACTCTCTTCATAAAATTCCTAAATAAATTTCTATGAGAGATTTTCCATGCATACAAGGGTTTTCAAGCTTGTATGAGCATCATTAGCTTGCATTCAAGTCAAGTTTCCATATTTACATCATAAAGCAAGGGTTTTGATCAATTTTGCTTAAGGGTTTTTCTATTGAAGCTTGCATTTTGGGTTTAATTGGTTGCATAAGGGCTTTGTCATATTTTTGTGACTTCATAAGCATTGTAAGCCCTATTCTACTTTCATACTTAAACTCTAAAGTTAAATGCATGATATGCAAGTTTACTATGTCATGATATGCAAGTTTGATATGTTATGATATGCAAGTTTATCATGTTGTGTTATGCAAGTTTGCTATGTTATGATATGCAAGTTCATCATGTTATGTTGTGCAAGTTTGCTATGTTATGATATGCAAGTTTATCATGTTATGTTATGCAAGTTTGATATGCAAGTTCGTCATATGATATGCAAGTATGTTATGCAAGTTTGGGATGATCATTTGGTCCATGTTATCATGTTATGCAAGCTTATCTTGAGTATGTGAACATAAAGCTTCAAGCTTTATGCTAAAGGTTGCATTTTGGCATCATGAAAGTTATCATGTCCCTTATGATAACTTGCATGTGAGGCTAAATGCGAACTTATGGCCATTTCTACATGTCATTTATCACCATGTATCACCAATATGCTAATTATGCATGCTTTTGAGGCCTAATGCAAGTATATGAACATAAGTACATTTCATATGCCACCATGTTGAACTTGTGGCTTCAACACTTTTATGTCATGATTATGCTAAGTTCCCCCTTTCTATCCTTTATGCGCTATTGCGATATGTAAGCGATGGGATTGCGTTTGGGGTTGGGTAAACTTAAAAAGACATAAAAACATAAGCTTGGGAATTTACCTATTAAGTTAGGTCTACCCATTGGGAATTTACCTATTAAGTTAGGTCTACCCAATTGCTTGAAAACTTGTAATATGTTTTGGAAACATAATGGATATGACACTTAGAGAATATGAGAATGGCCAACTCGAGGTTGGGTTGAGCTTGTAGCATAAACCTACCCGGAACCGACCGGCTTAACTAGTGGCTACAAGCAATAGGACCCAATGTGAGTAGTTGGTCATGTTGCGCGTGAAACCCGAGGTTAGACTAAGTTGTGGTGTAAACCTACCCGGACCCGCCCGGTCTAACTAGTAACCACAACAAGGTCTAATGTGAGAGGTTGGGTGCATTAAATTAATTAATGCCACATGGTAGGGTTAAGTCATGGACCGCTTGAATACTTAACCAATTAAACACGATGGGTTGGTAGGGTTAAGTCATGAACCTTGGGTACACTTAACCAACTTGGTACTTGAATGGGTTGGGTTAACCACGTTAAACCCATTAAGGAAACCCTAGTCACGTGGTCCTTTGCACCAGTAACCCTCTTAGTTGTATCATGATACCCTAGAGACTAGGCTAGGGAGGGGCACGATTACTGGGATGCCATGTAAGCGACCAAAACGACGGCTGAGTAGGTGCGCCGGTGTAGGTTCAGACGGGCCATGGTCGTGCACATGGTCCGGAGTTGAAAAAGCAGGCACGGGCACCAGTAGGTTTAGACTGTGCGTGCATTGATTTGTGTCAGTGGTTGACACCCTAGGACTTGATACACCCTAGGGTGGACCTAGCACAATTTAGCTACACTTCGTAGTTGGGCCGTATGACACCGACACTTGACGAGTTAGGCTTAGGGAGCCGATCGACTAGACCGTTTGGTTGGACCTCGTGTTAGGGTCACTTCATGTTATTGGGCCAAAGCTTGGGCCAAGGGATCAATACGTGTTTATTCAAGTCATGTTAGTTTGCTAGTACACCTGTGGTGCAAAACCTTAATCCTGATTATGCGATGACACCTCTATCTACCTTGTTAGTTAATCATCATGCTAGTATGTTGTTATCCTTATGTTCATACCTGCTGCTCATGCCAGTTAACTTTACCAGTTTACATTGATTGTAGTAGGGCTTACTCAGTCTTTTTGACTGACCTGTTTTCTTTCGCCTCTTTTCTTCCGTTCCCCCCCCCCCAGGTTCTCAGGGAGGGAATATTGGAGCTTAGCTGGATTTCTGATCGCTTGCTTGTGGGATTTTAGCTCATGTACGGTCTTGACATGAAGCTAGCTATGGTTATCACTTATTTTGGGGATAGTACTTATGTATTTCAGTTTTGCAGTAATGTTGTTGTTATCTAGACTTGTGTATTTGGAAAGTTGACATTATGTTGTACCAGACTTGTTTTTGAAATAGTTTGAAATCTTCCGCTGTTTTATCTATGTTATTTACTCTGTTTACATATATACATATGTTCTTGTTCTGCCTTGATATATCATTATGCATGTTTACCTGATTCAAACGCCCCTCCAAAGTCAGAGTGCTTGCAAGAGCCACCCTGGCGGAGGTGGGGTGTTACATTATTTCAAAAGGAATTTTGGATTTTCAAATTTTGAATTAAATTATCGATTTATATTTCAGGTTTAACGATTTCCTGAAATACTTCTAATCCTAATTAACATACAATAATTTATTTTATTAATTTATTGGTTGTTTAATATTATATTATTATTTTAAATTTCAAATTTCAAATTTCAAATTTCAAAGAATTTATTAAATTTTAAATTCAAACTAAAGCAAATAAACTAAGCAACCATTCAACCAAATAAAATTAAAATTTAATTAATGTGTACCCGGTTTTTTAATCCTTTTCTTTATGATCTTCTGAACTCTGAATTGCTATAACGCATATATTTGTATTTCCAGTTTCTGCTTCTTCATCAGTTGATGACGAATCTGAATCATCTAATGTTGTTGGATATGCTTTCTTTTCCTTGATGAATTGGAGTTGTCCGATTGTTGAGTAGATTTGTCTGGATATGGACACATTTTCTTTATATGACCTGGTTTGTTGTAGTTAAAACATCGTCCATCATTTAATTTTGAATTTGCTTGATTATAACCCTTCCTTTTATATTTTAGAAATCTTCTAAACTGATTTGTCATGAGTGTTGTCTCTTCATCATCTTCACTACTTGAGTCAGAATCATTTGTTGTGGCTTTCAGTGCAACAAATTTCTTTTCAGTTGATCTGTTTTCTTTTCTTTTCTATGATTGAACTTCATATGACATTAAATTCCAAATTAACTCTTCAATCTTCATTTCATTGACATCATTGGCTTCTTCTATAGCCCTTCTGATCCCATTCTTGAGTCAACGAATTTAATATTTTTCTGACTTGATCTGCTTCGGAATAAGTTTTTCCAAGTGCTGCTAGTGAATACACTATCTCTTGAAATCTTCAATACAAATCTGAAATAGATTCATTCTCATTCATTTTAACTAATTCAAATTGATTGACTAACATGCCTATCTTAGTCTGTTTAACTTTACTAGTTCCTTCATGAGTAACTTGTAAAGTTCTCCAGATTTCATAAGCAGTTTTACATACTGATACTCTATTAAACTCATTTCTATCTAATGAACAAAATAACATATTCATGGCTTTAGAATTGCTTTGTGCAGCAGCCTTTTGTTCATTTATTCATTGTGCAAATGCAGTCGTGGGTTCAACATATTCATTTTGTGTATTATTCCATGTGTTTAATCCTATAGACTGTAAATAAATTTTCATTCTACATGCCCAATATGAATAGTTACTACCATTAAACAATGGTGATCTAATAGTGGATCGACCCTCTATAAAAGAACTATTATTGCTACCAGTGTTGGTTGCCATTTTACCAAATTTTCAAAAATTAGATTATGAACTTTTTGAAAGACTTGCTCCGATATCAATTGTTAGTGACTACGGAATGGACCGTTTAGGCAAAGTAAATACTAGAGGGGGGTGAATAGTATTTGTAAGAATTTAAACAAAGATAAAAACTAGAGAGAACTACGAGATGAATCAAACACCACAAACACAATCAGAGACACAAACAAAGAAGCAAAATAAACAGAAATAAAAATGCAGTAAAGGAAAGAACACACCAGATTTTATACTGGTTCGGATCACTCCTACGTCCAGTCCCGCGCAACGCTGGATTGTGCAGAGTTTTATTACTATTTCCAATAGTCAAATACAACCTCCTTATTTCACGGCTCAACAAGGAGACACCGACTCTTATCCCTTGATTTCACGGCTCAACAAGGGCACACTGACTCCTATTCCTTGATTTCATGGCTACAAGGATACACCGATTACTCTTTGACTTACAAACAAGGTTTATTCAGCCCAAGCAATTACCAAACAGCCCTATAACTCTTCAATAACACTTGATTCAGAGAGTATAGAGTGTAGATAAAAGAAGTTTGATCAATTCAGAAGTGAATTCGGCAGAGTATAAGTGTAAAAACCATAAAAATGATTAAGAATAATAGAGGGATGAAAGAGGATGAAGTTGGAGAAGAAGAAATGGTAAAAAATTCGGTTTTAACCTCTTTTTATAGAGTATGAAGGGTTGCAACGGTTCTAAAGCATTTCAAATATTGAAAAGACACTTCCCTTCAAAAATAAAAAAATAACTGTTATATGTCGACATGTTCTTTTTGCTATGTTGACATACCCATGTACATTTTTGATTTTCAAAGCATTTTCAAGTGTTTTGATATAAAACTAATTCTGGAAATTCTTGAGTAAAATTCTAGTGTGTAAATTAATATTATATGATAGAAAAACATATGAAAACATATTTTTAAACCATACAAATATATTTGTATAATTACAAGGTTTTAAACTATATATAAAGTATATAAAAAAATTCAAGTTTGAAAAAAAAGGAGAATAAAAATAGAAACAAATAGAAAAACAAAATAGAGAGGATTGAGAAAATTTGAAATCAAAATAGAGAGGATTGAGGATAGAATTGAAAATCATATTTTGAATTTGAATTTGAACCTGAAGTGCTATTTAGAGTCTTACAAAATCTAGACTCTATAATTATATTAATCTTGAACTCTTGAAATCTTGATTACTCATAAGTCTTGAGATTTCTCTAGTCTTTGAATCTCTATCATCTTTATAACTGTACAGTCTTCAGTAATATTTCCTGTATATAATTTCTGCATATATATATATTCTATACAAAAAGTGTTAGCATATATTTATAATTAATGATAATTGAAATAAGGCTGTTGTCATCAAAACTCCATTCTCCAACACCTTGTAGCCGTGAAATCATGGGGTTGTACTTGGATATTGATTATAATAAAAATCTACGCAATCCATCATTGTGTGGGACTGGACCTAAGAGTAATCCGAACCAGTATAAAATACGGTTTGTTCTTTCCTTTTCTGCATTTTATATTTACTTATCTCCGTGTCTGTGTTTGACTATGTGTTTATGACCATCTCTGGTGTGTGTGATTCATATAGTAGATCAATTAATTTTTAAGATTTTCATAAATTCCTTATAAATACTATTCATTTGATATGATAACTAAAAGAATATCATGTTTTCTGAGTGTATCTACTATATATATATGTATATATATATATATACACACACACACGAGCTCATAATTGTTATTTAATATTAAATGGTTTTCCCAAAAGTGGTAATTGAAATAATTTTGCCAACTTTTCATATTCTTATATGTAAAGGAATTTTTTTAAACTAAGTATAGTTTTTATGGATGATTAGTTTAATAAGGGAATTATGATACGCAATTATTATCATTTATTGATTGACTGGTCCTGCTCATCCACTTTGGGTGTTGAATATTGTTGATTGATGTGTAGTTATTCCCGACCACTTTTGGGTATAAACTACTTTGTTTAGATAAGCCGATCTTATCATTTTCATAAGTATGGTGAGTAAGAAATTAAACTTAATGGAGAAGTAAACTTAATGAGGAAGTGAACTAAACAAAGAAGTGAACTTAATGAAGAAATTGAACTTAATGGAGAATTAAACTAAATGGAAGATCAAATTAATTGGAGAATTAAACTAAATTAAGCTAATATGGAATTAAACTAAATGGAAAATAAAACTAAATGGAGAATAAACTAAATGAAGAATCGGAGTAAATGGAAAACCGAATTAAATAATATTGTTTAATAATGAATTTAAATAGGAATGAAAATGAAGTGGAGTATTCGACGATTTTGGATAGTGATAATTTCCAAATTGAATTAGGAGAACTTAGTAAGTTTTGTGAAACGTAAGAGAATGAATTTATAATTTACCAGTACACATGCACGTCCGATGGACGTGTGCATAGATGAATTTGACAAAAGCAAAAAATGAAGTTTAAAATGGACAACTGTTGTGGCGGTTTGTGTCTTGAATTTTAGGATATTGCAAGATGAATATATAATTATACAAAATTACCGATGTGAAAACAAAACATTAGGACTGGTAATAAACTATTATCCAATTTTATAACTCTCTCCTTTTCCAGGCTTGAGACACTCCCTTACTAAGTGAATAGATATACGTGATAGAGTTAGGCAATGACCAAATTACTTTACAACATCCCCTCACTGGGAGTTCAACGTAATACAATTAGCTAAGACAAAAACAGTTAAAAACAAATGAAACAAACAAAGAAAAAAGTATAATATTACAAAATTAGTATCCTCAAATTAAGCGTCATCTGTCCTTTTTAATTATGTGGATGGGCTTAATAAGTGAATTAACTTCATCTGAAAGATCATCAGCATCAAAATCCAACTTTTTCGCACCAAAGTCCTTCCCATATACATACTGTCACCATCATCAGTATTAGAATTGTAAATCAAGGCTGATGAATTCAGCAAAATCTTCCGTGTGGCACTTTACAGAAGAAACAATTGACATATTTTCACTCCCTCCAAAAGCATTGAAACCGAAGTAACGGCTAGCTGTTGTAGTATTTTGTGTTTTACTGAGTTCTCTTCTTGCTTTCACCAGTGCTCTAAGGATGGTGTAGCTTGCATTTGGATCCTTCTGGGCAGCCGCCTGTTGCTTCAAAAGTTTGGCATGTGTAACAGTAAAGCTTCAGCGCTGTTTGTTGCAATAATTTTTATATTGCATTTGAAAACAAATAAAGAGACACTGGGTAGAACATATGTTGCTCTGTAAATAATTTATCTAAATAAAAAGCATACCAAAACTGAGCTGCAACGACTGAAATTGTATAGATTCAGCAAATCCTGCAATATGCCTCTTTACTGTAATGCATGCATCGTAAAATCGGAAAATGAAGTACTACAAATATGGATAAGGTGACCTCATTAGTATCATCCATACTGAGATATATGTAAACTTTTTAACAAATGCTAAAAAACAACACACATTGAAATCTTTGCTTTTACAAACAACTGACTGACATATAGAAACAGTATTATAACATCTAACTAACCGGCCAAACAACGTAGATTTTGAACTACATTAAATGGAAAATGTATAACAAATTGTACGCACCTCGCTGCTTACAAATGGGAAGTTGTCGCTTTGTCCCTCACCTTCTAATTTACTGGAGCGAGCATCTTTGCTTATGTTGCCAACTGCCACAACTTCTCCAAATCTTCTCCGATTCTCGAGTCTTCCCGAATTGTACTATGCTTAAACTTGCATGGCTTGTGATGAAACCTGTTGAACTTTATATTAGGGGACACTAAGTGAAATTAGACCGGCATCTATAGCAAGCAAGGAATGTAAATGGCGGAGTTAAAAATTTGGACAATGTCATAATTATAATATGCAGCACTGGCAGTCAAACCGCAACAATATATTCAATATGCATAAAGTAGAGGAGAAGCAGTATCATCGGTGATAAGAGCGGTAGTATCAACGTGCGCTTACAGGATCATCGATGACAGGGGAGGCAGTATGGAAGACACCAACACAGCCATCAATCGCAGCACGAAGAGCTTCAAAGTCTAAGAGATCAACCTTGCAAAGTCTCAGCCTTGCAAAGTCTCAGCCTTGCATCAGCTCCATCTAGAGCTCTCAGGTGATCATTCTTCGGATCCACTATGTGTAAGATAAGTAATTGTATAATTGAATATTACTTTATGACGATTTTTAATCAATGACACTACTCAATTCGTTATTCATATTTCTCCTTCTTAGGTTTGTTAACTCTAACCTTGCTATTCTTGCAAAATTCAAGATCACTCCAACATGATTCATCGACAACCACATCGGGTCCACGATTTGGGTCCATGTTCATTGGTCACTGCACCGATGGATGATGTAATGACCACTCTTCGGACTTTGGCCTCTGCAGTTGTATCAATAACATACTTGTCCCTCTTACTGCAGGCTCCACCATTAGCTCCTATATTCAATTCATACAACATCACATTATAATAATAAATAAAAATAAAACCAAAGATTGTATTATAGCCACAAATTATATGCGCTTACAGGATCATCGGTGATAGAAGAGGCAGTATGGAAGATGCCAACATAGCCATCAATCGCAGCATGAAGAGCTTCAGAGTCTAAGAGATCAGCCTTGCAAAGTGTCAACCTTTCATAAGATCCTTCTAGAGCTGTCAGATGATCATTCTTCGGACTAAGAAAAATCCAATGCAAATTAATTCAGTTGATGCCCAAGTTACCTGATTTAGTTCATTCTACTTCTTCGTCAACTATAGCATCTAACATCATGGTAATTAAGAAAAAATGATAATCAAGTGCATCAGACTACTGTCCCAAGAGACTCAAATGGTAACCATGCAAATTAATTAAATGAAATAGTCTAAAATGTATTAAGGTAGGTGGACTTAAATTAAGTAAACGTAAGAATGTTTCTGAAGCCTTAATCATTGGTTACAATAAATTCTGGGTTCACGATAAAATCGTTGCAGCAATCAAAATCCAATGAAGATGAAATTACCTTAGTTACTGCAGATGTATGGATCGATCTGTCAGACGTCATCGCGAATTTCGTAGCTTTAGCGTATTCAAGGAGTCCGAATGCACAAACCCGCAAAGTCTGGAGAAGGCGAACCGATCTTTCTCCTTTAGTTGCCTTTAATTCAGTTGACGCCCAAGTTACCTGCCAGAACAATCGATCCCCTCAGCTAAAACCCGATTTGGACCAACTGGACAAAAACCAAGCAACTTGATAATAATGATGAATCAATAATGCAGATTGTCAAAACTGGTCAAGTAAGGGGAAAGAAGAATCAAAAATCAAAGACTGAATAAAAATGAAGAGGAAGGAGGCGGAATTAATTTCACCTTTTGTTCTTCCTTCTGGGCCATCAGTCAAAACAATTGAAGAATATAGCAGCGTTAGGAAATAAGAGGAGAAATGAAAGATTATGTGAGAAGAACAGATTTGAAGAAAGTAGTTTCTCAGTAGAAAGTGGACGGTTGAGAGGGACGAACTGAAAGGAAAGGAGTGGAACGTGGAAAAAGGGGAAATGGTTGTATCGTGGGGAAACAAATGACGCAAAAGTCCTTGATTGGTTTTGAGATGGGAAGTAAAAGGAGGGGCATTATAAGAGTTGCCAAAAAGGCTTCACTTTGACTGGGTTGACCAAGGTTTTGCATTATAATATAAGATAAATTATAAGCAAGGTTGAATGAATAAACTAAATTTAATTAAAACAAGCTCGTTGCGATGCGGCTGTAGCACCACACATTTCTTAACAAGAGCTATATGAAGATTTCATTAAGAAATATGAAGAGTATAGGTAAAAATAACATCACATAGGCTAAAATTCGCAAAACAACAATAAATAAACACAACGAAATTTAAACTTTTATTTATAACAAAATAAGAAGTAACATTACATCAAAAGTCACAAAACCATAGTTGTCTCAACAACAACAGATCAGAGTACCAAAATAAAAGTATCCCCTTCATCATCAAGTACGGAAAATAAATAAAACGTGGAAAGATACATGTAAGCACAAAGAACAAGACATATGATATTCTCCAAAGGACTGAGCTAGGTCAAAGCTCTCTCAAGCGCTAGATACTCTACCCTAGGAACCTGGGGGAAAAGGAAAGAAGAAAAGAAAACAAAACTAGTCAGACAGAAAGCCTGGTGAGTTTAGTTATTACTAGCATGACTGAAAAAGAAAAATCTAGATAGGATAATAAATTGAAGCTCAACATAGTAACTAAGAACAAAAGTATATTTCTACAAGATATTCGATTGTCAAATTATTCAATTCTTGCACCAATTGCTATAATTCATAAATTAGGATATAACCCAATTCTACCCATCGATCGGCTCCTAAACCATAGTTGTGATAACCTAGCCGACTATGGACCCGGGTTTATCAGACCCGACCCATCAAATCTAAGGACACAGCGAATATCATTGGCATCAAAACATCTTATCTTCCATAATCGGCGCGATGCACGCTCACCGTCCCGGCGTAATGCGCCTATACCCACCACGTTTGGACCTCTTACTACCCAGTTCATTATAAGCGTGCCCTCGCCTCCTCGTGAGACCTCAATGTGATAAAATGGAATACTGACTGATATATAGATCCCAAATCAAAAATATGCAATTTGACATAAGTCACCCTTAGACTTAGTCTACCATTTTATTTGGTCTCTTATTTTCCATAATCAGTCTACTCTCACTGCCAAAACAGATCAATACTACGAGCCACCTATTTTCCCTAATCAACCTTCAGTGCTGGAATGGACTCCAACTACACCTTCTTATTAATTTAATTAATTAAACTTAACGCCAATTTTAAGTTTATTAATAAGCCTACTTTCCTTTATGTAACTTTTCTATCATTTCGTAGGTTGCATGTAAACTTAAATTTACAGGTTGTCAATAAAACATCTTTTTTTTTTTATTTTAATTGTACAACCCAACCCTCATTATTTGCATCTATCCAAATGTCATTTACTCAGTTATCAAAGTTACAGTTCAATTTGCTTTTTTTTTTCCTCAATTTCAATTAAACCCAATTTGTCTTTTTTATACATATTTCGTATTATTCTCCAATTGTGCAATCATTGACCAATCTCATATACCCAATTTGCACATAAATTAGAAAGAAGGAACGGTTTAAGCTCAAGAAGGCCTAAACTCAACGTCAAAAATAAAAAGAAAAATGGCCTAGGCTCTCACATGGCCTAGGCTCAGATAAAAAAAAGTAGATCTGAAATAAAAACAGGGCTAATACAAAACTGTAATAAAATTACATACGAAGAGCAAGGGTATAGACATCTGAATAAAACTACAGTAATAGGTTTACTGAAAATAAACAAAAGGGGGATAGAAGCATATTCAGATTTAGACAAAAAAAAAGAATTTAAATCCAAGACTTATATACTATCAAGAAGAAACCTCAAATTTTTACTGAATCTTGCAATCATTGAAATATACTCACAAATTCTAAGCAATCCAAATGAAGCTATGTTCACAAATTTTAAGCAATCCAAATAAAGCCTCGGTAGATAGTCTCTAGCTATGAATTTCTTCCAAAAACATATGCAGAATCAAACCTCAATACTCTATTAAAATTTTATCTGAGAAGAGGGTTATTCAAGTGAGAAGCAGAGAAATGAAGTAGTGAGACTGGTTAGGTTTTGGAGGCTATTTATAAAAGAGCTAGGGCGTTAGATGCATTAGAGTTTAGACCATCAGATCTCAGAATTCTCTAGAAGAACACACCCAAAAGCCATTGAAAATTGATCGACAACGTGTGCACAGGGTGCGCACGTTACCCATGTTGGGTCGACCCATATACTTGAGGTCTGGGTCGACTCCCTTGTAGACCCAGTTAGGCGTTGGGTCGTCCCAACTTTCGTGACGCTGAATGTTAATTCTAATTAATTCGAACGCTTCTATATTTTAAAATTAGAATCTCAAACTTGTATCTTTTATATTTCTTCGTTTTACGTCCGATTTTAATAAATTAAATGTCTATCTTAACCAGAATTATGTAACAGACTCAATGGAACAACCCCCATTGCACATTCCCCAATATTTTTCTGATTAGTATTTAATTTATTAATCTTTTAATTAATTTACTATATTAAATTTTTGGGTTGTTACATTCTCCCCACCTTAAAGTATTTCATCCTCGAAATATCTAAGGTTAGAAGATTGTCATAAATATTATCAACCATTATCAACACCCATCCACTTAACCATCAACCACTGCATTCACTATCCTTAGTTTTTTCTAATGATTTTTACAAACATATGCAAGAGGTGTAGTGTATATGTCCCTAAGCTAATGCAAAAATTTGGCGGTCCACTGATTCAGTTGACCTCCTTGATGCAATTTCATGTCTATGTTATGCATCCATTATGTATGCAAAAGAATCCTAATGATACATATAATTCTACATGTGTGCATAATCATTCACCAAAATGCGACATCCAAGTGATGATTCAACCATTTTCATCCGTTTTAAAGTAGATTAAAATGCACACGCATCCATATGCAAGTACATAAGTGTTATAGTTTGTCGATCTCTAACTAGTGCCTAGTGTGTGTAGATGCATCCACTAGTAAACACTTGTATCCACGTGAATCCATTTAACCGTAACATGTTCTATTAACATGTTTTAAGCCATTTCCTACTACCGATAGGCTTCTACCTAAGATTAATAATTCAAACGATAGGAAAAATAGATTCAAATTCAAAGCTTAGGAAAGGATTAAGAGCATACTATTAAAGAGAAACGGAAAAGAAGCGCGAATTCTATCCTCTGGTTCCTAAGTCATGTCGTCGCTATTCAAAGGCGCATCCACGGACGAGTGATCTTAAGGACAAGATAGTGTTTGCATCCAGGCAGGGTTAATACAGAGTAAGGAGCATCAATAACCATGCTAGCTTCATGGTAGAGAGTGCAGACCGATCAGGTTAGAATTAGGAAATCTTATCTTAATTAGATTTTCATAGTTGTAGAATTGTGCAAACAGTCGAATAGTTATTTCAGCTTGAACTAGACAAATAATCTAATTACCTCAGAAAGCATTTTAAGTTGTGCACGTACACATCTCCTTATGACACTAGAACCGTTACTAAGTTTATTTCCTTTATCTTACTTAACCATACTAGCAACTACTTCATTCACAAGACTTTATGCCTGACCCACTTCTCTTTCCTCCTTTTTCTTCCCATTAGGCTCGAAGGATTGAGATTGGTTTGTTCAGACATCTTGGAGGATCATTCTTGGAGTTTCTATCTTGTTGCTAATGTACTCTTCTTCTATTTTACATCCTTTTCAGTTTGGTTTGGTTGTACTGGCATTATGAGAGAGATTATTATGTTAGCACTCTAATTTTAAGTAAGACTATGCATTTTCTTTATAAGACATGTGGTTTTTGTGACTTGATATTTTACCTAAAATGGAAGTTGGCTTTTGAAATAATAAGTTACGATTTAACTAAAATGTTTCTGCTGAATTTATTTTCATGCCTTGTGAATCTTAGTTTCCGTGATTAGTTTCTTTATACCTATAACGCTCCACATTTCTTGGCATAACCATACTTTGAGGAATGCTAAGAGGTGCGGGGTATTGTGGTTTACAAATAATCAAACAATACACAAGGACGGGGATCACGCCCTAACCATTTATATGAACGGATCTTCTTGTCATTTTCCCTAGAAGAGTCACGAGCTTATACATACAATATAACACCATTGAAGTCAACCGTGCCTTATAGTTTCCTTGTTTTTCTAAAATATTTCATGAGTTAGATAATTCCATGTTGAGTATGGTAAGCATTCCACATCACCAGTTTAGAAAGATTTCCCTTTAGGTCAAGATTTAATAGTCGATTATTTAACTATCAAATGAATAAGCAAGCAAATCAACCGTGTATTTAATTACCATGAAAATCACTAAGCCTCATTTAATTATTTCTTATCAAGTAAATCTTTTCCATACATGGAATTTTTTTATATACTTATCTCAATGGTATTGGCATATTCACAAGTCGTTCAGAAAAGTTTCTTTAATTTCAAATCATATTTAATGGATCTAAAAAGTTAATATTCAAAAACATGGTTTTCTAAACTTTTGAATAAAACATGTAAATATAAATATCATTCATAAAACTTCCCTTCTGTAATATTATTCTTATCACAAAATTGTTTAAAAATACATTAATAAATAAACATTTAAGATCTATTATATAAATAATTTCTTGTAAAACCTTATCAGTTGATAAATTTGTATAAATGTTGTCTTCGATCATCTAAGAAAATATTTTTTATTTTTAGAAGACTACTGGTATGAAACATAATTTTCATTACATATAAAAGCATCATTAACCATATTTTGATGTATTGTTAGGTCATATCAGCAATTAGAAAATGTATTTTAGAATATTTTTTTTTGGAAAAGCCGATCGATTTTTATAGTGATCCGTAACACTTTTTATTATAACAAATAATAAATACGTTATAACAGGAGTAAACAGTTTGTCTAGCTACTATATTCGGTTTTTAAGGTGGACCGTCCATCACTACAAACTTCACGTAGGGAGTAAATTGACATAGGGTACAACTAGACTCAATAACATACTTCACAAAGAAGTGACATTACAAAGTAGAAAAACTACAACACATCACAACATGACCCAACTTACAATAAGTAAACCACAATGAACCTTACATAGTGACCCTAGGACACAAAACTAACATTGCATAGGGACACTGAACATCAGTAGCCACCTAACAAATAACATAGTACTTGTGACATGAACCAGCGTAACACTTCCAACGTCATACAACAAACCAAGGAATTGACTTGGAATAGCCCAGCAACTTCGACGAAGAAGTTGAACTGACATTGACATAGATAGAAAGTAACCAAAGCCTCACAGCAAATGATTTTGCCACATGTAGAAGACTGAAGGCAAAAACAGTGCATACGCCACCAAGTTAAAGACAACAAAGACACTAGTTCTTTCAACAAATAAACAACACCTTGCAAACTCCAAAAGGAATGCCACCAGCAACCTAAGCAACAAACGTCTAGTTTTGAATTTGTACGTCATACATCACAATGTGAAGTTGTAACCCTAAGTAATCGCTAATTAATTATATATATTACTTCAGTTATCTACAATTATTAAAAAAGTGTTACTATTTGCACACATCAAACATAAACCTCTCTCCCATTTATCTCGTAACCCACTACACTATCCATCCACATTCACCAACTAAATTTTCTTTCCTCTATGTATGTTTGTTCTTCCCTTGAAAATACAATACTTGTTTTAAACCAAATTACGTACCTTGTAAAAAAAAAAAATTCTCCCAGGAATTAGACCGACCCTTCAAATGACGAATGATTAAAAAAAAAAAAATCAAAGAAGAAGAAAAGGTTAAGCTAGCTTTTCATAATACAATTTGACAATTTTCTAATAAGTCAATGCAACTTTGCATTCATATACTTAATAAAAACAAACAAGCGAGCAATTTATTAACTGAATTATTCATACTCAAAATAAATTTAAATAAAGTGATGCAAATGAAGTTCCAAAACTGGGTCTAAGACTATCGCTACCACGAATAACAATCAACAAAAGTGGAGGACAAGATAAATAATTTATAACATTTTTATCAATATTAGCACACGGTTTGAAGGCGTCTTCTAATTTGCCATCAATTTAGAAATTTGGCTAATTTGAGTAAATTTTATTTTATTTTTGAGAGCGAGATATGAATTTAAATTATCATGCCGCTTGTTTAAGTTTTTTATATTTGTATTATTTAGACATAGAAAAACTCATAGCTAGTTCTTCACTCGACTTTATGTAATCGAGCAAAGTGGGTATTTGAAGTATTTTATCCAAATTGATTTTAATAACTATTTAAGTGACGTTAACGATAGTTTGAGTGCACGTAGACAGTAACACCCTAACAAAGAATAATTGCAAATATTATTGTCATGTTCGCAAATATTGGATCAAATCATCATCAACCTATTTACAGATGACACATAAACTTTGGGTGGGGACATTATTTCTGGAACAACAATTCTTGTATATCAAAGAAATTAAATAAGAAAAGCTAGGAAATTAAATAGCAAATATTCTATACGTGCAAAAATCATGATTTTCTTCCTTCATTTTGAGATGACTTTTTTTGACCTTTGGCATCATTCTTTCCGAAATGGGTCGAATATGCTCTAAGCTACGCATTTCTGTTGGTTTTCCTATATCCAACTATTTTTCCCTGCTATACAGAACAAAAGCGACGAAAGCAGAAGGAACACGGGAAAAATTGCTTTTACAAAAACAATACACCATTACCGATCAAAAACTATTTGATCTTTTTCAGACATTTCCCCAATCCTCAAATCTTCAATGGATGAAATCATGGCAGATTCAAATCATCGATACGTGAAGATGCAATCGGAGCCGTTGATTTCTCCATCTAGTTCATTTCGTTTACAGCCATTAGAAGATAGAAATTGGATTTTTGATGAATTGCCGAAAGCAAAGATCGTGTCTGTTTCCCGACCAGATGTCAGCGATATCACGCCTGCCCTTTTAACGTACACCATTGAATTTCAGTACAAGCAGGTAGGTACCTTTCTCTGATTTTACTTTTGAATATATGAATTTGAACTTGATGAAATTATGTTGAATGAACTGAAAATTCAGTAAGTGAAATGGGAATAAGTAAGGTGAAATGAGAACTCAGTAAGGTGATATAGGTTTTATTTGCGAGGTCCAAGTGAGATTATGTACAGTGTATTGGTATTGGGAAGCTTAGTGAATTTGCAGGGTGTAAACTAAGCGTCTTTTGATTTGATAAGCGTACATCAATGGAGCAGTATTATCTTCTTTAGTCTTGTAATTTTATATCTCTCTCTCTTAAATATTTTGTGCAACAATCAAAGATTTTAGACTGTGTAGTTTCATGAGAGCACTTGTATGTATATAGCCATTCGCCTCCCCTGTAATTCTCCATCTACTGCACCTTCTGTATCGGATCACATAGGCCTTGCCGATATGTGATAATTCTTCCTAGATAAATCAGTGATATTTTGAGCACACCTGGTACCGAATTGCCAATAGAAGTATATTTGCCAAAGATCGTTATATCTATTGTCTGTAAAATATGGGTGAAACGTTTGGTTAGTTTTGTTTATCCAGTGATGAAAACAGTTAAACTGAACTAAACCAAATAAAATTGAAAACCAAACCTACCAAATTAAGTTGGTTGGTTTTGTTGGCTGTCCGATTTAATCGAACTTAAAATGATTTACATTTTATGATTTCAATATACATTGTATTTTAAAGTAAGACCTAAAAATATTATTAAGGTATTCTTATTTAGTATTCTTACACTTTCTAATAGTAATTTGACGCATATATAATGAATAAAATTTATTTAGATTTCTAAATTCATCCAAAAAATTATTATAACATCAATAATAAAAAAAAAGTTTGGTTAGCCGATAACCCTTTTTTTTACGGACCGATTATAAATCAATCTTGTTTCAAAACCAAACCAAATTGGTCAGGTTGTTTTTTTTGATTTAATCAAAGATTGTTCACCCCTATCCGTGAAAGCCTAATGATACAGTTAGGCTAGGCGAGTAGTCGATAACGAGTTGGTACATGCCCTGGGCCGGTCTGATTTGCATAAGCATGAAATGGTGCAAATAATGTTTTAGCATAGGATCATATTTTCTTCTAAAATGTATATGCCTACTTTTCAGGTTGAGGGAACTAGCAAAAAGGCAAACATAACAATTTTTTTTAGTTCTACTTCACTAGTTTCAAAATTTTGGGAAGAAGGGCAAACTTCATCCCCTAAGGGCCTAAGCCACATTGCCTGCCAACTCATCGTCATTGCCTTAGAGAAACACCATGCCACCTCATACGCCCAACCTCCCCCCTGCTGCACCACCTAAGGACCGCACCACCTTGTTGTCGACATCTTATCCATCTCGTCACCTAAAACTCCATGGACTTCATCACCGCTTAAGCACGTCTCGGTCTATGTTATCAAAGCCCTCGCCTAAGCGCACCTAGGCTCCAAAAAGCCCTAGGCCCTGGTCTGGGACTTTTTTACCTTCCAAGGCGCCTACGATGCATGAGGCGACAAAAAAGCCTAAAGGCGCCAAGGCACTCGCCTTGTGAAGCGCCAAAAAAGCGCGCCTTTTGTAACATTTGAGTAGAAATTAAAATTTTCAGCATTCGATCCAATAGGAGCTCGAAATTCAACATGGTAAGAAAAAATGTGATCAGTTGATTTAGAGCGCATTCTATAAAAACACTGCTTTTCTTTCGTCGATCGATAAGCAAAAAAATACCTAAATTTCTTTCGTCGAATTGTCCAAAAATCATAGTTCATGGAAGGTTAAAACTTTATTTAATACTTTACGTAATGTTGTTCGTAATTTCTACATTTTAAGTATTGTGTTGCTTGTAGACTTGAGTTTGAATGGCATTTGAGCATTCTTAGTTTGATTTATGTTACTTGTATGATGTTTTGTTCTAATATTGCTTTTATATTCCCTTTTTGGAAGAAAAAAATGTGTTTTATTGCATTTTTTTAAATGCAGTTTTTTAATTGAAAAATGAAAAAAAATGTCATTCAAGGCTCGTAAAAAAACCCTGGGCGAGGGCATGGGGCTTTTCCGCCTTGACAACTATGGTCTCGATACACAATTCAAACTCTAAATCTCAAATGCTAAATTTAATATACAATTCATACTCTAAATCTCCAACGGTAAATTTAACCGTCGCACTACCATGACACACCACATCACCAGAACTTGGCGCATACTCGTCGAGTTAAGTAAAAAAAATCAACTGCAAAATCAAAAGTGTTAATTTAATTAGCACTAAATCAACATAATGCAATATTCCATTTTTTTATTGTTCAAAAATGCTAAATTAATCTTAACAAATCAACATAGTGCCATTCTCATTTCTGTAGAGATAAGCAATATTTAATCATAGTTATCAAGGCGCGCCTAAGCGCAAAAAAGCCCAAGGCTCAAGGCTTGCGCCTTTTTGCAGTTTGAGGCGCTTTTTTGGCTAAACTCAAAATTTTGTTTATAAATAGTTAAATAAAAATTTTGATTGTTCAACAAATTATAAAATATGGTTTAAAATATAAATCTTATTAATAAAATATGTAAATAATTGAATAAATTATAAAATATGGTTTAAATAATTTGTAGTTAGTAAAATAATAGATCAAACTCATATAAAAGACACACAAAAAAGCCCAAAGCTCAAAAAAGCCTCAGGCTCAATGCTTGCGCCTTTTTGTGCCTTAGCGCTTTAACTACTATGTATTTAATAGCACTATCATTCATTTTCATAGGTTAAAAACATGCTAAATTAAATTAGCATCATGCACATAAAATGTTATATTTATGTTCTGTAGTTCAAAAAATGTTAGTTTAAAATTTAAATCAACAGAATATTATATCCATTTTTTACGGTTCAAAAAATGCTAGATCAAGCCTGCACTATTTACAGTCTGAAAAAAAGGCTAAATTATATTAGCACCGCGCACATAATGTTATATTCATTTTTATTTATAGATAATGCTAGTCGTATTTAGCATTTCCGATTGCTAATTGTTCAAGAAAATCGATCGTCACCAGCAATCATTGTCTTCACTGCCACCATCATCAACATCATGGCACCACCATGCTTTGCTGCTGCACCTTTGACACCCATGTCCTCAATAGTTTAGCAAAATGGACCCAAATCGCCCCTAAAACGAACCCAAAACGAGCCATCACCTAAGTCGCTGCATCCTCTTCGTCTCCTAAGCCACATTCTTCCACCACCTTGTTGCCTCCCAGGTCATTGTCGTTTCCGTTGTGTCCAGATAAGTTTGATGTAGCAGTGCATCAAAGATGAAACGTCGTGTCTTCACATCAATTTTTTTCCCTGTTTGTCATTGTCCCTATTTCTCACATTCAGATTTGCCTTATTAGAACAATATGCAGGTGCTAGAAACAAATCATATAAACTTTATATGGATTTCTCTTATGTCTTTTCCTTATTCCTTCAATTCTATTATCTCATTTCCATTCTTCTATACCTAAAGCTATATCAAAACCGAATTATTTAGTGCTTTCACTAGCATTAAATCATGACCCAAGCCACTATCACCCACAACCAAGTTATCGTTGAAATCGATGTCTCCTTTAGCCACATCCTCCATTCACTAACCAACTCTCCACAAGAATCAACCCTACATTTTCATCAACCCCTCCCGCACTACCAATTAGCACACTGACACATCTCTTACCACCACCTCCACTTCCACCTTCAAACCCAACAAGAATTTGTATTCCAAAACAAATTACATCAGCCCTGTATCCAATCAAGCATCTCACTTAATTTGAGATGCAACAAAGTGGAGATCATGATTTATGTTTTAACTGCGATGAAAATACACTTCAACTCATCATTACCAAACTCATAGAATCCTTTTATCTTACCTAATGATGATTCAGATCTCGAGCCACAAACTCTTATGTCCCTTGAGAATATGAAGCATCAACTTTGTTGACTGATTTTTATTTTTTGTGGGAAAAATGAGGTAGTCTTATTGAGTTGTTTCCATAGTTATAAAAGACGTGCTAAGTCGTAAGACTTAACATCTACTCTTTTTTTCCGTATGGTGCAATGCATATGGGAAGACACATCGAATGATGCAAATGTCATACAGTCAAAAGTTTTATTTTTCGTTATTTCATTGTCTATTTTTTATTACTATTAAATTTTTATTTTTCACAATTCAAGCTCTATAAAAGATTAATTGACTAGCTCAAGTTGAACTAAATGATTTGATATTTGTAAAATACAACCGAGCTAAAAAAAAAGGTATAACATCCGTGACACCATTGGTTTGGTATCTTTGAATGATAATGATGGGTGTAATGAATGGTAAACGAGAAATATGATGCATGTGATGATGAAGATGGGTTTGTATTTGATGATGACAATAATGATTTGACTTGGGTATTGTTACTTGAGCGGCAGTAGTGGTGGAAGCTAGATGTTCAATTGGAAAAACATCAACCTCAAGAGTTTTTTTTACCACCTCATAAGCTTTTTTACATCTTCAAAGATACAAATCTGATTGACACATACAAGGAAGATACTGAACCTTATTAATCGAAAGACGCAGAGAATGATTTGAAAAGTATGATTACCATCAGATCTTTGCTTACCAGTAATATATACTATTATATTGAATTTTAGCTTTTGAAGACTGTTATGATGATGTTTTTTGCAAAATGTCCAAAAAAATTGTTGCATATGTTTTAGTAAAAAAGTAAATAAATTGTATCGATTTTTTCAAATTAATTGTTATATATATATATATATAATTTAAAAAATAATTCTACATGCCTAGTAAATTAAAAAAGCATGTGCAATTTGTCATGCTGTACATCAAGGCTTCGAAGAGGATTTGCGCCTTTTAGCGTCGTGCACTATTAATAACTGTTGTTATTTCTCTCAATCTAAAGGTTATATGATTGCAAATGGGACCTTCAAATCCTTTGTTCTGATACCTGATAAAGCTGGTATCATTCCCAAGGTGTTAAAAGCCCATGTAATGTAGCTTGCGGGATATGTTGCTCAAAATGGTTTTAACACAAAGGCGTACAATATATTCTTATTGGATGTAGTGAATCATATAGTGCATATGATTAATGTCGTTGTTGCTATGACGAGGGACTGCTGTATTGAGTCATTGATGGATTTTGTCGATTGGACAAAAAGGCCAAATGAGAGCAAAGTTTCATATTTGACCTAGATGGTGAAATCGACGTGGAAAGCGTTTTTGAGATGAGATCCATATACGGTGATGATACAGTGAGGCTGAGAGATTTTAATAATGAATTGATACATGAACTGGACTGGTTTGGCATCACTGTTTCAGATCTCGAAAATATCACCCGTGATCTCCTCCGAGATCTCGTTTTAGAGGCTCCTTCCAAAACGAAACAACATATCTCACTGTAAATCTCGTTTCGAATATATCGTTCGAGATATTGCATTACCGAACGATATATTGACCGAGACGAGATACTGAGATATCACCCGAGATCATGGTTTTTCTATTTAAATTTAAACTTGTGCCTAAACCAAAACCATAATTAAGAAAACTCAAATCCAGCCACGATAATCTTCTGGTATTTTATATTTTGCATGTTAAATGAGCATATCATATATTCATATATTTTCTACAATGCTTATGATTTTCATATTCTTCATTTTTACTAGAATGTTACCTACGAAATTATGTATTTTATGTTTTATTTATGTTGAATTATTTTATGTTTAGGATCCTTTTTATGTTCTTTATCTAACAATAATTCATGTTCATAGATCATAAGTTATAAACACTAATCTATTTATATTATTTTATTTTAATCATATTCCGATTTATGAATATGAATGTTCTTTCGTAAATTAAGAACTATGAGGTGATTTTGCAATCCAAGTTTAATTTACTATTTTTATAATGGCATTCATGAAAATTTTTGTGTAAGAATATCAGTTTTTAACATATCATGTACCCGAGATTGTTCCGATATGAGATTTCATGGCTTAAAGCTTAAAAGCTATTCCAGATTATACTGTAAGCATGCGAATAGGTTAGTATATATCATTGTTATTTTCGTTTTATTTTATGTACTCTGCACTGTCTTCCAATTTTCGTATATCACAAAGTATATAAGGCACAACTGTATAATTTATGATATTGGTTTCTGCACTCATTAGACATAAACAGCCTTCTCTTTTACAGTTGAATGACCTACAATTTATGTTCCTGTTTCTTTTCTTTATTTGCATTCTGTCAGTTCAAATGGCAATTAACCAAGAAAGCTGCTCAAGTTTTTTACCTACATTTTGCATTGAAAAAGCGTGCATTTATTGAGGAACTTCATGAGAAACAAGAGCAGGTATGTTTGAGATATCATTTGGGTTTATATTTTCTTTTACATGCTAACCTAAACCAGCGCACCATTTGTTGTTATGATTTTGTGCCAACAAAGTAAAATTTAGAAGTTTTTGGTTTGACATACTTATCATTACTGCTAATGCGTAATGTTTCTCTTAGGGTGCTAAAATTGCAATGAGTATTTCAAGTTTTCATCAATCACACTAATCCTTTCGGTTCTGAAACGTTTTTAAATTCTAGAACTGGCTATTAGAAAGAAAAATCTCATAGCTGGAACCTGGAAGTTTAATCTTAAAGAATATCAAATTAAGAACCAGGACTTTTTTCCCTTCAATTTCTGATAACTGCTCACTACGTTAATTAACCCCCCCCCCCCCCCCCCCCCAAAGAAAAAAACCACAAATTTATATACCCAAATTGAAACGTAGTTTGTAAAATTGGTCTATAAAATGGTCCTTGCTAAGGAGAGTAAAAGGGAAGGTTTTGCATGAATATCAACAGCTACTGTACTGCACTGATCGTTTTATTTGTAGCTGAAAAGTTAGATATATTTGACAGTCTCGACTTAATATCTCAGTTTAGCCAACGGATTGCATTGAAGAAGCGTGCTTTTATTGAGGAGTTTCATGAGAAGCAAGAACAGGTGTTCCTTTATGCCTCCATTTAACTTTTTATGACTATGTTTTACAGTTTCAACAGAACCTTGTGATTTCCAAATTATTATGTATATCATTTCTCACTTTCTCAGCTATACATGCTGCAGTGTGCTGCAGTGTGAATCTTAGATGGTGTCAAAAAATAAACTAATCATTCTACTTTTCTGTAATCATATCCATTGCTCATCTTGATATACGATGAGAAACAAATCAGTTCAGTTTTCAAACATATTTCAACTTTCTTCACCCTTACATGTCATGATTTCAAGAGTTATGGTTGCCGTTAGACCATATTTGAGGAAGTAACGATATCAAGAAACCTGGAAATTTATTGTGGGAGAAAAGATATGCCTAATTAATTATCAATTTACAAGCTAGGTTTTTTCTGGTGCACAAGGTCACTCACCCTTATGCACTCTAAATATATCGTGGAATGTACACATGCCAAATTAGAGCCCAATTTTCATATCTTCTTTTAGCTAGCAACAGTTTTTATTTTGGATGATATCACTTTTAAAATGTTTATAGGCAGAACAATAGCTGGATATACTTGATTTTTTAAACTCTGGAAATATAAAGGTAAATAGTATTTATAAAGAAAAATTAATCTTACGTTAGTAGGTATATTTTTACTTTACTCACTATGTCACTTCTTATCCCAAGTTTGGGATTAATGTTTAGATTAAATGAAGGATATGTTCTCTTGTGTGCATCTTTGTTAAGGTTAAAGAATGGCTTCAAAATCTCGGGCTAGGAGAGCACATAACAGTTGTACAAGATGAAGATGATGCCGATGATGAATCTATTCATTTGGTGCAAGATGAAAGCACTTCAGCAAAAAATAGGTTCTCTTTGCTCTACCTCTCACCATTTACATGCCAATTACGATTTCTTTTATATATTTGTATATTTGCCTTTCTCCCAATCCCTTGGAAATATACATCACTGATCTCTTGAGGATTGTGCATGCATGATAGATTAATAGTATTCTCAAAAGCTATTCATATTATTATGTATAGTGCACACGTTGCTTCTTAGTTAAAAGTCACAACTGTTGCTGCATACAATAGTTGTAGATTTTGCCTTCTAGGATGAGTGTGAATAATTGTCCACGGTTACTGTGATCACTCATGCTATTCATTGACTTGTTCCCTATATACATATTAGATTAGGAGCAAACATTTCATGCTTGTATTTAGATATTGGCACCGAATTCTATACCTATCTAATATCAGCACAAATTATTTACATTGTAATTCCCTTTCCATAATGCCAACTCTTCCTACAGCTCGTTGAGTTTGAACTTGTTATATTCTCAATGCATTAAACTATAGAAAAACCTCTCCCTGGGATTCCAGTATCCAAAGGTGATTAATGAACTGAAATTTTGATTAGGTAGAGGTATTATTGAGTATGTAGAAAATATAAAATGAAAAAACAAAGGAATATACGTACATATACATACAATATATATGTATATGTGTGTGTGTGTCTATATATATAGGGAAAGTCTATTTAAACACAAGAATGTGACACAAATTGAGAGACAAAATTTCAACCATTAGATTGCTCCCTGATTTCCACCCTTTACATGAGGACAAATTGATCTAGTGGCTGAGATTCTATGTCTTATGCTTTGTGTCAATTTTTTTTGTCCAAGTAGTCTCCCCTATATATATACATACACACACATACATACACACGTGTGTGTATCTTTAATAATAGTTGTAATATCCTTGGTGTCACACTTTTTTGGTGTCAACTTGAACTATCAAAAATGCACCTCTATAAATATTATTGAATCTTCTTAAAAGTAGGATTTAATAAATAAACTTCATTTTTAAATTCAAAACGTCTCTTAGCATAAATTTTGTGAATCTTAATATCCATTGGAATTAGGATATAACTGTAAGTTCTTTTTACAAATTCAAATGTTACTCTACGAATATTTCCAAATCTTAATATAACATAAAAATAGGATCTACAAATTCATTCTTTATTAGTTAATAGTAGAAGTACAAAATTCAAATTAAAAGAAAATTAGATGTTACAAAGTAGAAATAAATATATTCAAACTAACTACATATAATTTCAATTAAAAGATATAGTTAAATTTTATCTTTATTAATAACTGGAATAAAAACACAATTTTTTGGTTTGATAGTGAAGTTCCAAAAACACTCTTTTATGTCTTTATGTGTATTTATCTTCATTGATATTTGGAATGTAAATACAATTTTTTGGTCTGATTGGGAAGTTTCAAAATTATCCTCACTTATCTTTATATTTATATACATCACTTAAAACTAGGATATAGCAATTAAACATCTTTACAGATTCAAACTGCATTTCTTCAGATATTGATAAATTTTAATAACAACAACAACAAAGCCATATATCCCAAACAAGTTGGGATTGGCTAGATATGAAACCCAAAATTAAATTAAAATAAAATAAATAATAATGATTATATATATAAATAGTTTAAAATAGCCAAACAGATAAAAAGTCGTCTGATAAAGGTTTTTTTTATAAATAATAAAAATAATAATAAAGTCATAAGGTTCAATAAAAGTGAAATAAAGTGTAAAATAGTAATAAAAAAAGTAAAAAGGTTCAATAAAAGTGAAATAAAGTCTTAAAAAAAAGCATGTATGAATATAGTTAATCTTATGCATGCATGAATTAATATGTTGAAAAACGCATGTATTCTTATGCACGTTGGCTTATATACAGCTTGCTGTGTTTTTGGCACTCAGATTTGATCATGCGCGTTCCGTAAACGCGCATGAACAAATTTGTTCATGCGTGTTTATGGAACGTGCAATTTTTTTGTCATGCGCGTTCGCGTTAATGGAACGCGCATGACCATATACCCTGCTAAAAAACAAGCCTAGTTTCCTAATAAGTTACGAAACATGCTTGTTTCTAGAATAAGTTGTTTTGAGAGGCTCAGTTCAAAAATTTGTCCTAGAATTATTATATAGAGATAAATAATAAAAACAAAAGAGTAAACATCTGGAGAGAATTAAGGAGAGTGGAGAAAATTCCTAAAATTAATAAGACAGCTAAAAATTCTTTTGCTTTAATATTATTTAATAGACAAGCTGTCATGCACACATACATGCATTATGATGTCAAATCTTCTGGGCAATGCTAGCTATGTTGATTTTAATATATAATATTTCACAATAACAACTAAATCCACGAGAAACAGGCTCCCAATGCTCCATTCTTTAGAAATGGCTCTACTCATAGACTTCGAGAGTAATAATAACTAATTCATGTTAAGACCTGTGATTTTAGGTGCATTGCTATATGTAATGTCTCGTTACCTAGCACACTAGACCAATTGTCTTGTTTTTGCTGCATACAGAAATGTTCCATCTAGTGCTGCACTGCCAATTATTAGACCTGCGCTAGGAAGACAACATTCTATTTCTGATAGGGCAAAAGTGGCAATGCAGGGATATTTAAATCATTTTTTAGGGAATCTGGACATTGCAAATTCTCAAGAGGTACATATTTATCAACCAAGAGATTGCTTGACAGATTTTTTTTATTGTCCAATGTTGTATGGTAATCATATATATTTATGTGTACAAGATGAACTTGTTCCTGATATCTCTTATGGGGGAGAAAACTTAATCAATCAGATATTGTTATGGCTTTATATAGATCAAAATATTTCAAAGAGTTTTTAATGTTGTACAAATTTACCTGCAGATCGGTTATGTCTAATGGTCAATCGATTCTTTAGAGATGTTGAATTTTACCTCAACCACATTAATGTACATCATCTTATCTCCCATCTCCATTTTCACCAAATGTCGTGTGTGTGTATATATTATGTATATATATGTGTGTGTCTATATATATATATATATATATATATATATATATATATATATCATACGCTGATAAAATAATAACCGATATTTAGTATATTTCATGCAAACGGGACATGGTAGAGAGAGGATAGGGGAAGGAGCAGTTGCTGGTGAGAGAGCAATAAAAAGAAAGAAATTGCATTTAACATTGCCCACTTTCTTATTCCTTACATTGCCTACTTAAAGCCACAAGATACAAATCCCATTGTAGCAAATTGGTCAGTTGTCCAAAGTAGTGGAGAGCAGTAGCCAATTTATTACACAAAATAACAAAAGCAATTATTTAATAAAAAGAACACCCCCCCCTCAAGCTTTTGTCATCATGCTTGAAAATTTTAAAACATATTAGCATGTTGTATTAAGTTGTAATTCTATCACTCTAAGAACAAAGTTGGTCGTTTAGTGCATATGGGAGTAATATTAGTTGTTTATGGTTGCATTATTACTGCCTCCACGACCTTGACCTTAAGGACAAAATGCGGGATTGGGCGGTTTATCAAAATCGGGAAAGTGTGCTTTTGGATAAGGCTCATCATTGAGTGGTATAAGTAGAACATACTGATTTTGACAATGATGACCTGGAATATGTTTGGCATCACAACTGAAACATAGACCTGACCTTGTGCTAGACGTCCTTGCATCTCAGAAGTGGTAAATTGCTTTGTTGGGTAAGACGAATTGGCCATGGTTTTTGGTGGAGGAATTAGTGGTAGTGATGAGAGTGGGGTTGGTGTTAGGTATTGGTTAAGTTTTTTTTTGAGATTCGACGAATTTGCTTTCAATATGTTAAGTTGACAACATCAGAGATGGTGGACGGTCTTAAGATAGGAGCTTTTTTTGTTTTTTTGGGAAGGGGGAGGGGCTGGTGGGTTCAGTGGTTCAGTTATGATGGTTTCAAACAATGATTGCTAGTTTTTAGTGGTGTATGCTTGCTTGAGTGCGAGTACTTTGACTTCATGGTTGGTTAATGAAGAGTGACCGAAAAGCCAGACCGTTGCTTTATGGATTTTAGTGTTACCAGAACGAGTGTTGATATCAAAAATGGTTTAACACCCCTGAAAAGTCTATGTAGAAAATAGAATTGAAAAAATGTAAAATTAAAATGAGGAAAAAGATAAGGCATGATTTATAGTGGTTCAACTATGATTTGCCTAGTCCACTTGCTCTTTTCTACTCTTTATTAACCAAACTTGAATGGTTACACGTTTTCAGATCGGAGTGACCGTGAGTACAACAATAACAATGGAGGAAAATTGCAAGAAGCCCAAAAGATACTTAGTTTTTCCATGGGTCTCATATTTATAGACTGTAGTAGGTTTGGATCGGTCAGAAATCGAGGAGAAAAAATGGGAAAAGTGGGAGGACCATTTCTGGATAGTTACTGGCGATTCCACATAACATGGTTTCGGGTCGTAGGCTAACCCGGGGTCATCTATGTCGGCGACGAGCCGGATCCACCCACGCTTGATCGAGTTACTTCGACGCTAGCCTTGCACGCATGCGTTTGAGGTTGCCATGGTATTTGAACTAATTGAGTGATGCCAAAGTTGGTGCCACGTCTGCATGCTAAAGCCAAGTCGATCCGATCAACAAGTGCAATGCCGATGCGAGGCAATCCCGACCCCGGATAATGCAAGTGATCCGGTTTGATCTGTTAAGCGCTAAGCGATCTAATCCAACAGTGAGCCTCTGTCCGGTCCCAGTTTAGTAGATGATCACGTCGAGCTGATCCAAGGTCTTTAGTCGGTCACGCCTAAAATTTACCATATCCATCCGGATTTGGTAAATCCGGGGTCTAGTAATTGCCAAATTTACTGGATCCAAGGAGGGCCCCTTAGTGAGCCACGTGGCTTAAAGGTGATCGGTCTTACCCAATCAGGCACCAGTATACACGACCGATTCGAGTCGTTTAAATCCAGAATTCCAAGTATCTATAGTGTCTAAAGCCTAGTCTAAGTGCTCATGAGTCCAACTAAGTCCATGTTCGAGTCTCGGGCAATCCGATAACCAGAAATCCAAAGCATGACGGTCTTGTAAAAAAGTGGGTCAACGCTTGTTCCTTAAAGTATGTCGTGTTGCAAACAGGATGTGCCTTGAGTCGAGCCGGTCTCCAATGTTTGTCGACGTCGTTTCTGAAGCAGTCATGTCTTTTTTGGAAGTTGCGTCAAAGAATAGTAATATCTTTTTCGGTAACCGCGACACTTGATTCACTTTAGTCTATATAAGTAGTCTGGCGTGCTTTCTATGACATCTTAGTTTGATTCTGTCAGGTTGAACATTCTAGATTGGGAATCTTCGAAAGGCACAGGTTATAATACCTCAAACTCGAACTCCATCTAGTTAGGAAGTTGAGCATGCCTCTTTATTCAATTCGGCATGTCGAATCATCGGCTCGTGTATGCGTTTAAACACATCTAGGTCGTTGTCGTGCGACATTTGCACCCGCCTTAGTCGGGCACGTCACTAGTTTGAGTCAATTCATTATGTTCACCTTCTTCATTCATCCCAATCGTCAAACAATTTTTTTGAATTTCGGATCAGTCTACGATTTGAAGGCAAGGTTTGTGCCCCAAATCGGTGCCAGTCCAGGGTGCTCTTGTTAAATCGAAGGGGAGATGAATAGTCTGCCCCTTTGAAGTATAAAGCATGCCTTTCTCTTCCTTTTTCTTCCGCCTTCCGAACCCGTGCTAACCCCCGCCATAAAACCTAATTCTGAAATCTGGTAATCTCAAGTCACATCTTCGACTTCACGTTTTCCACGCTTGCAAGGACCACCCTCCATCTTGCCGCTTCGATTTGATTCTTGCCCAAGAAAGTGGGTTTGAAGACTTATTCTCCTACTTTGATGGCGTCGATAGAAGAAACGTGCTCGAATCTCGAGCTCAGTCCTTCCATGGTAATGGCCATAAGAGTAGATGATGTTGAGGAAGCAGTGGCGAAGGACGTCTCTGGAAGCGCAGTTATGCCGAGGTGGCTAAATGACGTGGCGGCGCTGAGGATTCTGTTGATATGAGGGCGTGTGGTGATGGCCTTGTTGGGGTAAAAAGTCGGAGATGGAAGAAGAAGAGAGTGGATTGGGTAGAGGGAGATGTGGAGAATTGGTGAAAGAGAGAGGTTGATGACCCGAATCGGCGCGATACGGGTCGCTAGAGCCTCAGACCGACTTAGGCCGATTCAGATCAGCACTGCGAGCTTGACCGTGAGTTGCCTTCTAGATTTGGTTCGACCATGGGGAACGACATGCTTCTTTGCATATGACTTGCATACTCAAATTCTCTGGACTTGGGCTTTTAGGATTAGAGCATATTCGGACTAATACTCGAACTTGAAAATGCCTGTGAACTGCTTTGATGGCTGAATGTTGTTCCTCGCATCGAACCGAATTTCAAACACTCATGGCCAAAACTTGGTGAGACAGTCAGCGATGACAGTCACTTCGGTTGCTGCTTGGATCACGCCTTTAGCGCTTCGTCTTTGTGAATTCTGATATGCTTGTTTTTGCACTACACTGCATACAACGCACTAATCCATGCATGGAGGGTACATGTCAATTATTATAACCGCTGGTATTTGTTGAGTAATACAACAAATGAGCCAAAGACATTTCATCAAATCCACCGAGTTGGCTAGTAGAAAGGATGTTACATATAAAGGTCGAGACAATGAATCCTGCTCAACCGCTGAGTCAGACAGTAGTTCGTCGCAATAAGAAGTTAATCCACAATTTGCGCCACAAGTCAAACCTCTTGTCGTGCACCATGGTATCGTTGAAGGCAGAGTTGTAGATTTTGCTCCTGCTCCGATGCTCTTGAATGAGCTATTTTCCTGGAAAATCCAACCGATTCGATACAGTCGACTTTGTAATAAGCACAACGTCTCTTTCAATTAAGTTCAAGTGCCAGGCTCATTAGGTAGAGGACACAACCCTCCAACGTGTTATATATCATGCAATTGACACGTGCTCGGTCGGTTGCGTTTCTCCATTCAACTTTTGTATTAGAGATATCGTGCATTATAAGAGACTGACGCCGATGCAATTGCATCTTACCGTCGCGTACTTAGTCGTCGTCCATGCCTTGTATTCAAAGAATATTTTTTGAGTGTTCACCATTGATGACATTCACTACTTATTCACTTTCCAGCACCGGAAAGACACTCCATCGTTCACCTATTTTGAAGCGACTACGAGTAATCGGGTCCTGGTTGGCAGTTGGGGTAAGCTGAGTAGATCAAATCTGATTGGTTCCATGTCCAATGTCCACAGGGCTTCGCGAGGCGATGGTTTGAAGGAAATAAGTGTTTGGAGAAGGCACTTAGTCTCATATCAAATTTAACTTTGTCTTACACTTTAGTTCTTTTCATCTTTGAAAATTCGAGCAGACCTACTGGTGAAGCACTTGAGTCAGCATTGACAATCTTGCGAGCAGCGGCGATGGTGATGAAGGAGATTTCAATATCACCGTGCCCCCGATCGGTGAGCATGAAGGCGACGAAGCTTACGATTAAGTCGTTGTAGAGGGGCGTCGTTGGTGATGTTGGCGCTGAGACGAGCCAAGAGCTGATTGTTGAAAAAGGGGCATGGACATTCAACCTCCGATTACTGATAAACCAACTACGGAAGGCTCTGTTTCCGAGCATACACCCCAGCCTAAGTCTCTAGCTCGATGCACTGAGAAAGAAGCCTTTATTAGTGCTAAAGACCCTTTCAAGGATCTCATTGACTTGCCATTGAAGGTGGGGTCATACTCTTTTACGGATCTCGATTCTCAGACTTTATTTCCACTTTGAAAGGGGAAAACATCCTTACCGATACTGAGGAGATTACTCGGTCGAGCAAGGCTTCAGAAGTTGGTACGTTGGGGGATCACCAGGACACACACATCACAAACACTATACATAATATCTCCTGTTTGCATTATGGTTAGGTCCTGCCACAAGCTTGCTTTATTTACAGGTTCAATAGGTAGGAAAGCAGTTACCGACAACACTTTGCTTTCAGCATTTTTAAGGGTGACGTCCAGTCTAAATATTCTTCTGATTACGACAAAGATCACCGAGATGGCCGTGAGAGAGATGATAGGGAAAAACACACACGATTACATCCACCGCTCCCACTTTCACTCTCCGACCCGTCGTGATCTCGATAAGACTTCAAGTCACAAGGAGGACTCTCGCGACAACAAGCACTCAAAGTTTCAGGCTCCGACTCCTCCAAATGACGATCTAGGCAATCACCACGTTAAAAGAGAAAACACTCATCCGCTCTGACAAGCACTAGCAAAAATCCGTCGAAACCTCTGAGCCCAAAGACTTGAACTCAATGTTCAACAACTAAAGAAAGAACTCGTGGCTCAATTTCCGCAATTCTACCTTTCCAAGATGAAATTCCTTCCCCATATCCACTGTTTACCTTGCGAATTTGATCAGCAGTTGAAGGCGGGAGTGGACGAAGTGTGCGATCAATATCGCGAGATGGTTAAATACGATGTAGAACTTTTTGAAATTATCAGATCATTAGAGCTCAACATCGCAAACATGAAGCAAAAGTGGGACTGAGATAAGAACGCCTTGGCTACCCTAGACAAAGAAATCGCAGAATACAAGGCCAAGCTAACCTTAGCTGAGAAAGTAGTTCAGTCAGCCAAAGAGAAGCTTACGGTAGCACGAGCACAATTCCACACTAAGCTCGACTCCCGGTCTTTCATGTAGACACATCAAAGTTTGCACAGAGGAAACTAGCAAGTACCCACATTTGTAGGGGACCAAGATGTAAGTCGATTTTCAAGATTTTTGATAGGTTGTCGTTATCAATCGGGATTGCCATAACAGTCTCATTTGGTTCGTCCTATGGTATATCGACTCCTCGTATTTTCCGGGTCTATCTTTAAATAGGCGACTATGTTGTTCGGGCCAGGATCTGATCTATGGTTGCTATGTATCGGCATCTTTGATGCAGAGAGAAGTTTTTGTGTTCTCTCTTCTCTATGCGACGGGGATCTTTCCACCCGACCATATAGCACGACGCCCTTCCAATAAGTTGATATCTCTGTATAATCCCGACTTTGTTCTCCATCGGGAATTTCAAGAACAAGCACCAAGAAGCAATGTAAACTATGAAGTCATCTAGGGCTGATTGGTCCAAGAAAGCATTATATGAAGAGTATATATCCAATACGATAAACAGAAGGATTCGTGCTCTCCTGCAGTTCCCCTCTACAAGCTCTATCGGTAGCTCCAACCATCCTTACCAGTTCATTTGCAGTTCCATTGAATCCATGTATCTGAGCTGTGCATAGCTTCAAGTCCTTGGCCTCCAGCATCATCTGGTCGTAGGCCCGTTTAAACAATATACTCACGGAGCTACCGCAATCCACAATCATTATCCGTTCCAAAGCAAGGTCAATTGGTCCCGATATCTCAAGCAAATCGATACTTTGGGGCTCCACCCCACTCACATCTCTTTTTTCGGAAGACATCGTTGGTCATTGTCCTACTTTGCTTGATTGGAACAGACTCCTCCCCGATGTTGCACTCCTCGTCCTCCACTGCTTCACCATATTGATATTGTTCCATGGTTCTTAAACTTGCATCGACTGGGAGTGGTCCGCTGATAATGGTATTGATAATGACTTCTTTTTGTTTTTGTTGGGCAATAGCTTTAGGTGCTACCTGACCTTATCTGTTTGGGTTCGAAGTCCCTTGCCTTTCGTCCCTCGGTGTCACTCTATACTTATCCAACTTTCCTTTTCGAATGAGTTTCTCAATTGTACCTCTGAGATGACGACATTCATTTGTCATGTGGTTCGTACATCTCGTGAAAAAGACAAATTTCCCTTTCTGCTTCTCCTTGTCAGTTGATTCTCGGGGTGTAGGTGTTTGGTATTGCATAGTGTTACAGGTTTCCAAATAAACGTTTTTCAATGTATCGTTTAGAGGCGTGTAATTGTCATACATCGGGAATCTAGGATACTATCTCGAATCCCTCTTCTGATCGCGACCACTTCCTCCATTGTCGCCTTTCCATTGATTGTTGTTTCTCTTGTTCTGATTTTGAACTTTACTACAAGTATCTCCAGATTGCTTAATAGCTACGTTATTCTGCATCCCCTTATTACTGGGAACTTCCGCACTCTATTTTCTAGTTCTCTTAGCCGCTTCCCTTCGCAGGAACAGAAAAGCCTTTTCATAAAACTGGTTCAAAGTTGGCGGCTTTCCAATCAACCATTCTTTGAATGTCGTGTCGTGGTGTCTTCGATTAATGCCATCAAAATCATTTCGTTAGGATTACTAACTTTGGTGACGACCACGTTGAATGACTTTAAATAATCTTTTATTGATTCCAACGAGGCTTGCTGTATTCGGGACAATGTAATCACATGCTCCGGTTGAGAAGTGTGGATATATAATTGGTTTAGGAACTTCCTCCCAGGCTTCTCAAATGAAGACACAGACTTCGGTTGCAGTTTCGTAAACCATATAGTTGCCACACCGTCTAAGTAAATTGGGAAGACCTTACACTTGATGGCGTCAGAGGCTTGAGCTTAGTCCATATACCATTGGTAGCGCATTGAATGATGAGTGAGATCAGTCTTTCATGTGTAATGTGACATATGCGGCAAGTTAAACTCGCGCATGAATTCAACATATATAATGTAATCTGTGAACGGCGTATGACTTCTATCGATCCCCCAATCTTCATTGAAGAAACCTTGGTTGTCCTTTATAATTTGTCTGACCATGACTGTCAGATCCGGAGTCTGGATGATGAATCTGCTCCATGCCTATGCCTTCTGGTCTTCCTCGTTGGCAACGTCGCTTATGCTACAATTTTGGTGCACTTCCCTGGCCTTGGGTGCGTCAGTCAATCAAAGGACGCGACGAAGGAACGTCGTGTTCACGAGCAGGGTCTGAAGAGGTTTTTCCATATCGTGTTGCTAAGTTCGGGTTGGCCTGCTTCGGATCGGCGTGAAGCAATTGATTTGGGTCGGCCTACCCCGGATCATCCTGGAGCGACCAATCCGGGTCGACCTAAGCAGATGGTCCAGGCTCGGCCTCAAGCCAGATCTGCTGGGATCCTTTTCCAGCCCTTCCCACTTCAATTCTACAGTGTGGCACTTCGCTGCTGCTATTTGAAGCCTTTGAAACACAATGCGGTGTGGTAGGAAATTGCCTCCTCAGTTCATTCCACTACAGTTATCTGATTCAGTTGTGTCCTTAGCTTTATGTCATCACGCCTCTGTTGATTTGGAACATTATTAGTCTTCTTTAACTTTTTCATCACTATCATTAAAATGTCACGTGTGACCAAATTAGAAGATGGCGCATTAGGGGTTATTGCAGTGGTATCGGTGGTGGTCATTGTGTTCACTGTGTTGTTAGGCTGCTTACTAGCTTTGTCTTTGGCCTGATTCGTCAGCCTTGAGGGGGTAGCTCCCTTCTTAGTCACCACCACTAACTTCTTAACTAGTGAAGCTTCAAAAACTGGTAGGAAGATGGAAAAAATTGGACCATCTCAATGGATTTTGAAATCCACTAGTAGATCAAAAGAATCTGACGTTGAGAATTTGGTTTTTCAGTGAAAACACCAAAAATGTTTATACCGAAAATAGTTAAGGGGATTTTATTGTGAATGACAAAATTTATAACTTTTTCAAGTTCAAGGACAACCCATCGAAAATTTATTCTCAAGGACAATACACACTGTAAAACTGATATCATACCCACTATAAACTGATACTTAATTAATTCTGATATTATACACACTCTAAAACTGATACTTAAAAACTGCTAGTCAAATTCTGATATCATGCACACTGTAAAACTGATACCTACGCATGCTTTGTGCTTTAGAATAAAATTTCAGCAGGCCGTCCTTACGGCTGAAAAACCCATAACTTTGTCCTTGAGATTATTTTTCTGAATAATTAAACACCCCAAAAAGTCTATGTAGAGAATAAAATTGAAGAAATGTAAAATTAAAATGAGGAAAAAGGCCAGACACACAAAGATTCGGCTAATATTTGCCTTAGTCCACTTGCTTTTTCTAGTCTTTGTTAATCAGACTTAAACGATTGCACGTTTTTGGGTCGGAGTGACCTTGAGTACAATAGTAATAAATAATAATAGAGGAAAATTGCAAGAGAGCCCGAAAGATTCTTAGTTCTTCCATGAGTCTCCTATTTATAGATTGTAACAGGCTCGAATCAGTCTTAAATTGAGGGAAAAAAGTAGGAAACATGGGAAGATCATTTTTGGACGGTTATAGGCTATTCCATAAAATGTGGGTTTCGGGTTTGAGATCGACCCGGGGACCATCCGGGTCGGGGACGAGTCGGATGCTCCCACGCTTGATTGAGTTACTTCGACGTTGGCTTTGTCCAGTGTTTTAAATCTTGGTCATCTCGACCGATATCTAGGTTAAAGGATGAAACAAAACGAAACTGATATCGGAGGATATCTCGTTTTGAATACATCGATCGATATTTACAAATATCGGTCGATATTTAAGCGAAATGATATTCCGAAATATCAATTCGATTTACTTTATTTTTTTGGAAAAAAAATAAGCTCATCTAATTTTCAACCCATTATCAATTGACACAGTCCTTTGCTTTATTATTTGATTTTTCTCCTCAAAATGTCGACTTCCTTCATCAAATGATTGAATTCCCTACTTTAAAAAACACTCTATGTCCTTAAAAAATCGAACTTCACTTCCAACTCTCAACAGCTCGCTCTCGCTTCCGACAACGCAACTTTGCTTTCTACTCTCTGCAAATATGTTAATTTGGGTTTTTTTAATTATCTTAATGAAATTCTATTTGTCATGAAATTATGTTTTACGTGTAGTAAAGTTCGGCTTGTTTTCATTTTCAAAATTTACAATTTTTTCTATAAATAGACTTTATTAAACTCTTTGTATGGACCGAAAATTATTTTTGTTGTATGCATTAATAGCTTCTTGCCCTGTGTTAAGTACGTTTATGACTTCTTGCTAATAATATAAGAGGTTATGAAATAGGCATCATCTAATCTCAACATTTATGACTTATTGCTAATAATATAAGAGGTTATGAAATAGGCATCATCTAATTTCAACATTTTTATGGTGGGGACTTGTTAACGGTGATCTATGAATTGGGCACCATGTTTTTTTTGCACTTTATTGAATAATTCAATATTAAATAAATTGGTTCTATGTTCTTTTGTTATAAATTATGTTGATGTGTTATTGTTTTATTTACAAATCAAGTAGGCTTAATTTTCTATATATTTTAGTAAATGTAAATATTATTGTATAATCAAATTATTTTTTAACAAAATATATTCCGATATGGTCTCGAGATGAGTTTTAAGCTTCGAGATGTAAATTCAATATTGGCGCCCAAGATGCACTTGTCTCGTTCGAGATCTCACTCGATACGATACCAAATCACTAAAATCTTTAGACGAAACATGATCGATATCCGAGATTTAGAGCCTTGGCCTTAACCTTGGAGTTGACACGCATGTGTTTGAGGTTGCCATGGTATTTGAACTAATTGAGTAATGCCAATGTTTGTGCCACATCTACATGCCAAAGCTAGGTCGATCCGATCAACAAGTCCAATGCCGATCTAAGGCATGGACGACCTGGGGCCATGCAAGTGATCCGGTCCGATTTGGCAAGCGCCAGGCGATCTTATCCAGCAGCGAGCCCCTGTCTGATCCAAGTTCAATAGATGATCAGGTCGAGCTGATTCAAGGTCTTTAGGTGATCATGCCTAAAATTTACCAGGCCGATCCGGATCTGGTAGACGCTAGATGTACCATATCCAAGGCGGGCCCTTAGTGATCCACAGGGCTTGAAAATGATCAGTCATGCTGGACCAAGTGCCAGTGTACGCACACGACCGATCCGAGTCGTGTAAATTCAGAATTCCAAGTATCATTTGAGTCCAAAGCAAGGTTTGAAAACTCGTCCGATACCTCGAGATCTCGAGATTCTCGGATCAGTTTCGGTGGCTTCCGGTCCGAAATTCTCCCCCAGAATCGGGATCGGATTAGGCACAGAAAAAGGAAAAAAAAAGGAATCTCGTATGTAGAAGAAACATCAAACGTGAAATAAAGGCACCGCAAGCAAAAAAGGAATCAAACAAATCGAATAAAATCGATTTCGGACTAGGGTAAAAAAAATTGCGAACAAATCTAGGGCAAAAAACAAAGCGGTGAAAAAATCGAATCGTGTAGATAAAAACATGATTACAGACAGAAAGCTTATAAATTACAGTAAAATCATAAATATACTTACCACAGAAAGTAAAATATAGTAATTATGTTTCTTCGTTGTTTTTGTAGTCGATCGATCGATCGTCTCATTTTTAGCTTCGGGCCATCGAATGATTTGTGTCTTCAGAGCGTTGGCTTTTTTTCTTCTTCTTCTTTTTCTTTTTTCGATGTCGATGATAGAACGAGGAGGGAAACGGAACGAAACATAATTTAGGGTTGAGGGAAGTTGGGCTGGGCTTGGTGGTAGGCTAGGGCTAAGGATATTTGAATGGAACAAATGCACAGCTGTAGCCTTGTAAATTAATATTGAAAGCTTCTAACTGAATTTGTTTATTTTTCTAATATACCCTCAGCTAATAATTATATTTTAGTGTGTTAAATGAGTATTGAGTCTATTGACTTTAAGATAAACATATTTATCAATTTATTATCCTAATCAACAAACACAAAATTAATGAAGATTGTCTTTATTATTAATAAAGCTACTGAAAACCGAAATCTGAACCGAAACCGAAACAAAACCGAAACTCCCAAAATTTACGAAATCATCCGAAATTGGCAAAATTTCAAACGACCGAAACCGAGACCGAAACCGAGTTCTTGAACCTTGGTCCAAAGCTTAGTCCAAGCGCCCCGAGTCCGAGTCAGCCCATGCTTGAGTCTCGGGCAATTCGATAAACAGAAGTCCAAATCGTGATGGTCTTGTAAAAAGGCGGGTCAACAACGAGTGTTATAGCACGCTATAGCGACAAATAACACATAGTGCAGAGCTTGTGCTGTTTTACTTATAATTGCATATCGGTCCCATATTATTGAAGCGTAAAATAGTGCACTACTTTAGCAAAATAGCACATAGCTCTAAATAGTGCGTTATTTTTTTATAAATGTCTGGACAATGAATAAAACTCATTCTGGTTCATTTGGAGTTGAATAATTATGCAGCATATCCTTTCTATTTTCTGATTTAGTTCACAACTCACGTAATCTTGTAGCTTCCGATCTAGGGCAAAAATTCTATACTCAATAAGTCAATATCAACTATTGAAAAGCTCAAGCTGGCACTGTTAAACTTACGTGTTTTGTTTATTCAATTAATTTATTAATTGATTTTTCTTTCTAATTACTTTTTCTTCTCAAATCAGAAGTTTTGAGCCATCCATCATTATTTAGTATTGATTCCTAAGATATTTTTCTCTTTTTTCCTTTGTTCTGAACCAGGCTTTTATATAGTTTCTACTTTCTAATAACACTTGGAATGAAGATCGAATCATGATTTTTTCTCAAATTTAGCGTTATTCTGCTGCTATTGAAGAAGCAAATTGTTTTGCTGAGTAGCCTGAAAGTCTTTACTATTTACCTTAATTAGCTTCTTCATTGTATTTTCTTGGTTTCACTTTCAATAGATTAGTAAGTTGTGAGTGGTAACTATATACATTGATTTTAAATCAGCCTGTCTGAATCTTGGCTATGATGTTCGAGTTGAACAATTTAGTAAAATATCTGCAAAAAATAGAACTAAATCTCAGTTATGCATAATATATTTTGATTAGTTGTAAAAGAATTCAGAGGGAAAAAAGGAACCAAATAGCGTGTGCTATAGCTCATAGCACAAGCCTTGCGCTACACTGAAGGCTTTGGTGAATGGGCTCCAAGATGAGAGTTGATGATTACGGTACATTCCTTGAAACCATATCAGTGCTTGGCCCATCATATAGAAACTAGAGAGATCAGCACTAGTGTAGTCAAGACGTACGCCTAGGCGCAGAAAAGGGCAATGGGTGAGCTTTTTAGAATTCAAGGTGCATATGTTCATGAAGCACAGAAATTTCCCCACAGTGCAAAAAGATGCAGTGCAGCAAAAAGCGCATTTTCATTGTTTTTTTGAAAAAATAAAATAGAATTTTGAGTTTTCAGCCCAAACCAAAATCTGAACGCCAAAAAAAAATTCTCGCCACTTAATCGATATCGAATCCAATAAAATAGTCAACAAAGTTGAAGTATTTTGTTATTGTAAATTTAGGTTGGGCGACTTTTCGACTACTTATTTTGCTTTGTGTTGTGAATTTAAGAAGATTTATTTGCTAAATTGCAAGTATATGCTATTTTTTGTTGGCAAAACAGAATATTGACCAGTGGCTTTAGCTGCAGTTTCTATAAAGGAGCAACAACAAAAAAAGTGCAACTAAGGCACACCAAAAAGCGTTGTTTGCAAGAAGTTGAATGGTCGAAAAAGAATCTTTTTGCTTGAAGTATCCAAGCTAGTGGATTTGAACCATTAAAACATGTCAACTTATGCTTAGGTATTCGAGTAGGAATAGGGCTAGGGGTCGTAAGGAGGGGTTGTGGCCAATGATATGTGTGGGTGGAGGTGAAGAGTTGTTAACAGTTGTGAGTATTGGTGGAGATTAATTGAAGTGGGTGTCGATATTTTGAGGTATCAGTGAAGATTGAGGTGTTAATGACTTATGCCATGGGGGACTAGTTTCTCTCTCTCTTTCTTCCGCCTTCTTCAAATCCCTCCTACGCTCTTCTACATCCTTTCTGCCTTTTTTCTTCACTGTCCCGATATCTAGCTTTCCCCTTTGTTTGTAAGCCAAGCCTGTCGTCTCCTCTTCAAAGCCTTGCGTCTTTTGCCCCAGTTTTTAGCGCTATTTTCTAGGCGCTTTATTCGACGCTCCTGAGATCACTCTACCCTCTCTGGGTAAGATGTGATTTGGCAGATCTGCCGAAGAGAGTTTAGCCGTGGCCTCGAATCCGGTGCTATCGGATCTGGTTCTTTACTTTGATTTGGAGCTTTAGGTCAGATCCATCGTCTGCCCTGTTGTTTGCATCTCGGAATTTCGTCTTCTTGAATTTGTTGTGCTCTGTGATGCTCTTGAACCCATCGCAAGGTCAGCCGGTTGTCAGTTAGCCTCTTTTGGTCTTATTTTTTTGGTGCTGCTCTCTTGTTTTGGAACTACAGTTTTTGTCGATACTCTTTGCTGTACTACTTTGGGTTGCCGTTTTTCTGGTAGTTGATGCCTTGATGGTTTCTTATGCCTTTGTCATGCTATGCTCCATGTTACAAAGTGCAGTGCTGCATATTGCTTGATCTTATCTAGTCAGTAGCTTTGCTTTGTCTCTGGGGGAGTTGGTACTTTTGGCCGTTGTCAGATGCCTATTGCAATTCTGAAAGCCTGTGACGGCCCGCCCCGCACCAACCGACATTTACTCCAATTGTGCGCTGTACACATGTCTAATTGGCATGGGACGGTCGCCAAAGAATGAGAAAGAAAGAAGATGAACCAAATAAAGAACCTGTAATATGTCTCACAGCGCATGGGATAAAATATAATAACCAACATATACTTGACATAAAACAGATGAGACAGTGCATAAGCTGAAAACTTGAACTAACATCATCAGAGTAGCGGAAATCCAAAAGTACAGCTTATTACAACTTCAAAATACTGTCTCCAAGATAAACAAAATAGGTATGCTACTAATGCCCAAAGTAGATACCGATCACGACACAGGGAGAATAACTATATATCATACGTGGAGCCTCCTGCTCGTCTTCAGTCCATCTACCAAGCGCACTACCAGCTATCCCTGTCTCTAGTCTGCTCGTGTGAGCACCCAGAGTAATAAGAAGAAACATAAAACTCTGGGTCAGACATCAGTCTGGTATGAGTGGTAGCAAGCATAAACAGAATAATAACAGGTATACTAAGTCATACCTGAACCTGGACCTGCAACCAAAGAGTTAGTACTACACGGTACAATACTCAGTGATTTCACAACCACATAATATAAGTATACGGGGGTGGGGATGTGTATGTCAAACAATCAAGCATAGCAACCATCCTCACAACTCTCACTCAGTGCGTAAAGCATACGGTATCTACTTCTTTGATCACCATAACCCTTCAAGAAAACGACAGAACTCGACTTTGTACGACTATGTCCATTCCTACTACCACCAACGCCAAACCTATGGGATCACGCCCAACGTATCCATGATCCCACTCCATTGGTAGGTAGCTCCCTAGTCGCACCATATCCAAAGCCCGAGTCCGTCCATACACCTCTAATACATAGTGATCCAAAGTCATAGACACCGACAACTCCTTAGCACACGTCCCGCAGCAAAGCCCAATCACGAAGTGAACTCATTGGTTCCCATCTGGATCCTGAGCTCGAACTTCCACTTGAACTACCTTTGCATTTCGGGTTATGGATCTTCATTGGATCGGTTCGGATTCCTTTCATCTTCATTGGGATCGTGGTCTTCATCGTCTCGGTTCGTGACTGCTACCTCGGGTCGGATCGGAGTGCACCATCGATTCGTGGCCTCCAGTCCCATCCGGATCGGATCGGGTTCTCCACCACGCAACGGCTCGGGTCACGCCTCCTGGTCATAGCTCCAAGCCCTTCGCCCTCCTCCAAGTCTCCGGTTCGTTGTCCTCAAGGTGATCAGATCGGATCGTGTCGTTATCACTCCAAGCGGGTCGGGTCGGAGTCTTCAATCACCAAGCCTTGAATCGCGACCTCTCGGATCGGTTCGGATCCTTCAGCTCGTGGCGCCGCTTGCTTCGCTATAACGATCCGGTTCGGTTCGTGGTGAAGGGAAATGGGCGGTTCGGATCGGGTAGGGGGCGATCCGATCCGATTTCCTGCACCGATTCCTGCAACCTTCCAGCAAGTGTTTATACGCCTCTCGACGGCGTTTTCGACCATTCTAACTATTGAAACCAATCACAAAGCATGTCATAGTGTCATAGCAATACATACAAGTGACCTCAAACACCAAAACAACAACATGATATGATAAAATGGATCAAACATAACCAAAACCCCATGTTTTCCCTTAAGCATATGTGAGCATAACTAATGGTACGATTAGCAAAACTTAACCAAATTAACCCAAACTCATATCAGAGGTCTAAAACATCGTTTATGATTTTATAAACATTTTTCCAGAATTTATTTTCCTTTAAAAACGCTGATTAGCACTAATCACCCCAATTTAGCCATAATTAGTGCAAAAAGCAAGCTAATCACTCACCTTAGCCACAAAACAAACTAAGATCTGAAATAATTCTCTGATTTGATGCGAATCCCAATGCTAACAGCAGTTCCAAGGTTGATTAGGTGAAGATCTTCTTTGATTTGGTCTTGCTAATCTCTTTTTCTTCGGAGTTGGAGTGGTTTGGAGGTGATTTGGAGACTTTAGAGAGTGGAGGCCATTATTAGGTTTCTTGGGGACTAAGTGGAGGCTAGAAAACTGAAATGGGATCAAATCCTAGGCCAACCCAGCCCTCTCCTAACCCTAATCCCGAAATGGGTCATGGGTCTACTCACTAATCACCCGATTTGGCCCGGTTAAGTAGTTTTTCACCCTCCAAACCTTGTTTCAGCCATATCTCCCAAACGGTAAGTCCGTTTGGCTATTATGACCACTCTACGGAAAGAGAAACCATCAAACGAATCTAATGGAAGTGGTTTCAGGTCAAAATTCCTTCCCTATCAAAAGTTATGGCCAAAACAGTACTGACTAGGGGCAAAATGGTCATTTAAAAATCGACAAAAATCATGGACAGGGGAAATGACTCTAATAAATGTTTCCCAAAGTTACATGACCATACAACTTCACACGGGAAAGAAATAAATATTCTACAATCCTATGATGTGTAGAACACGGGTCGTTACACTCTCCCCCCCTTAAGAAATTTCGCCCCCGAAATTCCCTAATCAAAACACACACGAGGGTCCCGCATGCCTATCAATCATAAAACAACCATCAATCATGCAAAACAAGCAAAACAAGTCTATCCTAGCATGCGGAATAACTAAATCGCAAAGTAAATCTTACCAGACAAAGAGTTCTGGATAAGCCCTTCTAATGCTCTCCTCTGTCTCCCAAGCACAATCATTTTCGTCCTCGCCCCACTGAACTTTGACTAGCTTCACCGACTTTCTTCGAAGTTGCTTCGTATCATGCCCCACAATACGAATCGGCTTGCGGTTCTCAACCGCCTCAGGTTCTACTTCGAAGTCCTCTAACTGATCAGGTGAAATAGTCACATTTGAGTCGTGAACGAACTTCCTTAGTTGGGAAACATGAAACACATTGTGAACTCCTGTCATTTTCTCTGGTAAGCCAACTCTATACGCCAAATTCCCAACTTCCTCGAGAACTTGGAAAGGACCCACAAATCTTGGTGCCAACTTGCCTCCCCTGCCAAATCGTATCACGCTTTTCAACGGAGAGATCTTGACAAACACCAAGTCACCAACAGAGAATTTCAAGTCTCTTCTCCTCTTATCAGCATAGCTTTTCTGCCTATCCTGAGCAGCTTTCATTCGTTGCTGAATGATCTTGATCTTATCGGAAGTTTCTCTCACCACATCTGGTCCAAGCACAAACTTCTCGCCAGTCTCTATCCAACATGATGGTGAATTGCACGGTCTTCCGTACAAAGCTTCATATGGAGCCATACCAATACTGGATTGGTAGCTATTATTATATGCAAACTCCACTAGATGCAAATGGTCATCCCACGCTCCACCGAAATCAAATATACAAGCCCTCAAGAGATCTTCCAATATCCGATTCACCCTCTCTGTCTGACCATCGGTTTGAGGATGATATGCGGTACTGAGATGTAATTCTGATCCTAAAGCCTCTTGTAAGCTCTTCCAAAATCCACTAGTAAACAACGGATCTCGGTCACTCACAATGCCTTTGGGTACTCCATGAAATCTCACTACCCACTTCATATACAGTTCTGCTAACTTAGCTGCAGTTCTGTTCGACTTAACTGGTATAAATCTTGCACTCTTGGTCAGTCGATCCACAATTACCCAAATGCTATCATATCCCGATCTAGTCCTCGGTAAACCATCGATGAAATCCATCGAAACTTGTTCCCATTTCCATTCGGGAATTTCTAATGGTTGCAACAACCCACTAGGCTTCTTCTGCTCGGCTTTAACTAGCTGACAATTCATGCATTTGGATATAAACTTCCCAACGTCTCTTTTCATCCCTTCCCAGTAGTAAGTCTGTCTCATGTCTCTATACATCTTATTACCACCGGGATGTATAGTCAGTTTCGAGTGATGACATTCTCTAAGCACTTCATCTCTCAAGCCATTCACGTTGGGCACAACTAGTCTTCCATTCTTCCGAAGCCATCCATCTCGATCAAGCCCATACACATTCATCTCCTCTTCGCTACCCCTCTCTAACTTGGAGATGATTTCTAGTAGGTTAGGATCGTTCCTCTGACTAGAACCAATCCGCTCTATCAAAGTGGGTCTGATCGTTAAGCTAGCTAGCATAACTGGATCCAATTCGCACCTTGGTCTGAAATCAAACCCCGCGATATACTCCAGCTGCTTCCATTCAAGAAACATTGCCCCTAAGCTGGCATGTCTCCTACTCAAGGCGTCGGCTACCGCATTACCCTTCCCAGGTGTATACACGATATCAAAGTCATACGAAGCCAAGAACTCTAACCATCTCTGCTGACGGAGATTCAAATCTTTCTGAGAGAAGAGATACTTCAACGATTTATGGTCGGTAAACAGCTCATATCTTTCTCCCAAGAGGTAATGTCTCCACATCTTTAGCGCAAACACAATCGCTGCCAATTCCAAATCATGGGTAGGATACTTCTTCTCATGGGGCTTTAGCTGTCGACTAGCATAAGCTACAACCCTACCTCCTTGCATCAATACCGCACCCAGTCCGGTACCACAAGCATCCGTGTATACCGTCATCTCTTCATTTCCCTTAGGAATGACCAACACTGGCGCACGCGTCAACTTTTCCTTTAGACTCTTGAATGCTTTTTCACACCCTCCGTCCCAAACGAAGGCTTGATTCTTCTTAGTCAACTGAGTCAACGGTGTCGCTGTCTTGGAGAAGTCTTTGATAAACTTACGATAATATCCAGCTAACCCCAAGAAACTTCTTACATCTTTTGCATTCTTGGGCGTAGACCAATCTTGTACCGTAGCCACCTTTGCAGGGTCCACGGCAATACCATTCTCTGAAACAACATGGCCCAAGAATCTCACTTCTCTCCTCCAGAAGTGACACTTAGAAAACTTCGCTTTCAATTGGTGTCTTCTCAACACCTCCAACACAATTCTCAAATGTTCCTTGTGTTCCTCTTCTGTCCTCGAGTAAACAAGGATATCGTCTACGAACACAAGAACAAACTTATTCAGTTGGTCTCTGAATACTCTATTCATAAGATCCACGGAGTATGCTGGTGCATTGGTCAACCCGAATGGCATGACCAACCACTCATAAAACCCAGACGGCGTCCTAAATGCCGTTTTAGCTATACTATCAGCTGCTACACGGAGCTGATGAAATCCTGTCGCGAGGTCCAACTGGGAGAACACTCTAGCTCCTTCCAGTTGATCAAACAAATCATCTATCCGTGGTAAAGGATACTTATTCTTCCTCGTCACCTTATTTAACTCGCGATAGTCCACACACAATCGAAGGGAACCATCTGCCTTAGTAGCAAACACAACTGGTGCTCCCCACTCGGAAACACTTCTTCTAATAAATCCCTTCTTCAAAAGATCGCTAACTTGCACCTCGAGCTCTCGCTGTTCTCGTGGTGCCATACGACGAAGTGGCATCACTATAGGTCTGGCATCTTTCACTAAATCGATACGAAACTCAATCTCTCGGTGTGGTGGAAGTCCGGTCACTTCCTCGAAGATGTCCGGGTACTGGCCAACCACGGGCAAACCTGATAACTCATCATGCGGAATGTCGAGGGAGTTTACAAAACTAGCCATTACCCCATCACAGGGTAGATTACCAAACACTACCCTCCGCCCATCATCCGCCCTAACTGTCACCAAAAAGCCCTCACAGTCTACCACCACCCCGTATCTTTGGAGCCAATCGACTCCCAAAATAATGCCATACCCAGTAAAGCCCAAAACAAAGCAATCACAAACAAACATACATCCGTGACTCGATAAGACCACATTACGACAGATCATACTGAGGTTTGTTGAACCACCAATCGGGTTCGTCACAGCTAATGGTCTATCGACTAACTCGGGTTCCAATCCCAACCTATCTACCAGGTCACTAGATATGAAGGAATGGGAAGCCCCGGTATCGAACAAAACTCTAACAGGAAGATCATAAATGGAAAGCATACCTTGAATGACGACTCCCTTTCCTTTCTCCGCCGCAGTTGGGGCATTCGACGAAGAAGGAACAGCATTGATGGCATATGCTTTCACAATCTGATTCTCCTTCAGAGGTTGCGGGCACTTATCCTTAAAATGTCCCTCCTGGCCACAGTTAAAGCACTTCTTTCCCACTATCTTGGCCCTACATTCCCTTGCATAATGGCCCTTCTTTCCACATTTGAAGCACTCGACTTCTTTCCTGCTTTTCTTCTGGCCATCCTTAGCTTGGTTCTGCTTCCTCTTATTCTGAGAGTTATTCTTGCCTCCACCGCTTGCTTGCGGCTTTGGCTCTTCAGCAGATGCAGCAACAACCCCAGTCTTCGGCTTAGGGTAAAGACTTTCTGACCTCAAAGCTTTTCCCACGATCGACTCAAACGTCTCATCGATGTGATTAATCAGCCTCTCCCCTAAGTATTCATCCAAGCCAGTGATGAACTTCTCATTTTTCTTTTCGGGAGTATCGATCAGAGATAAACCATACTTCGACAAAGTGTCGAACTCAGCAACATAATCCGATACTGCCCTTCCATTCTGCTTAAGCTCCAAGAACTTCCTAAACAATTCCGACTTCTGGGCAGCTGGGATATACTTGTCGCTAAAGCGAGCTTTAAACTGATCCCAAGTAACTTGATCTTCTGGTGTGGCTGCCCTAATAGCATTCCACCAATTCATCGCTCGTCCTTGCAGCTGACGAGACGCTAGCCTTCTCTTCATCGCATCCTCGATACCCAAGTCATCGAAGATTCGATCACAGCTATCCAACCAATCCTGAACATCCGTGGCCGACTCTGTTCCGTGAAACGACTTTCCACCAAGATTAGTGTAATCCTTACTCAACTTGGCGAAATCGACCCTAGGCGCTTGCACTACTGGGCCACCACCAACTCCGGGATTAGGAACTGCCCCTTGCACTTCTCTAAGCATGTCTCTCATGAGGTCGGTAAACATCGCCCTCATGTCAGCGGCATTTCCATTATTGGCCCCTCTACCAGTACCTCTCACATATCGGCTCATCGTCAATCTATAAAAAGAAGAACGATTAACGACCCCATAGTGGTACTAGTGCAGTGCAACTTCATTCTTATACTACTAATAGTATATATGTATACATAGCTTTTGAAAACCAAAGTAATCACAAATACGCGCTCTCATATACGTACTAACTCTCCCTAGTGTCTTTCCCTAGGTTAACTACGCAACCTCGCTCTGATACCAAATGTGACGGCCCGCCCCGCACCAACCGACATTTACTCCAATTGTGCGCTGTACACATGTCTAATTGGCATGGGACGGTCGCCAAAGAATGAGAAAGAAAGAAGATGAACCAAATAAAGAACCTGTAATATGTCTCACAGCGCATGGGATAAAATATAATAACCAACATATACTTGACATAAAACAGATGAGACAGTGCATAAGCTGAAAACTTGAACTAACATCATCAGAGTAGCGGAAATCCAAAAGTACAGCTTATTACAACTTCAAAATACTGTCTCCAAGATAAACAAAATAGGTATGCTACTAATGCCCAAAGTAGATACCGATCACGACACAGGGAGAATAACTATATATCATACGTGGAGCCTCCTGCTCGTCTTCAGTCCATCTACCAAGCGCACTACCAGCTATCCCTGTCTCTAGTCTGCTCGTGTGAGCACCCAGAGTAATAAGAAGAAACATAAAACTCTGGGTCAGACATCAGTCTGGTATGAGTGGTAGCAAGCATAAACAGAATAATAACAGGTATACTAAGTCATACCTGAACCTGGACCTGCAACCAAAGAGTTAGTACTACACGGTACAATACTCAGTGATTTCACAACCACATAATATAAGTATACGGGGGTGGGGATGTGTATGTCAAACAATCAAGCATAGCAACCATCCTCACAACTCTCACTCAGTGCGTAAAGCATACGGTATCTACTTCTTTGATCACCATAACCCTTCAAGAAAACGACAGAACTCGACTTTGTACGACTATGTCCATTCCTACTACCACCAACGCCAAACCTATGGGATCACGCCCAACGTATCCATGATCCCACTCCATTGGTAGATAGCTCCCTAGTCGCACCATATCCAAAGCCCGAGTCCGTCCATACACCTCTAATACATAGTGATCCAAAGTCATAGACACCGACAACTCCTTAGCACACGTCCCGCAGCAAAGCCCAATCACGAAGTGAACTCATTGGTTCCCATCTGGATCCTGAGCTCGAACTTCCACTTGAACTACCTTTGCATTTCGGGTTATGGATCTTCATTGGATCGGTTCGGATTCCTTTCATCTTCATTGGGATCGTGGTCTTCATCGTCTCGGTTCGTGACTGCTACCTCGGGTCGGATCGAAGTGCACCATCGATTCGTGGCCTCCAGTCCCATCCGGATCGGATCGGGTTCTCCACCACGCAACGGCTCGGGTCACGCCTCCTGGTCATAGCTCCAAGCCCTTCGCCCTCCTCCAAGTCTCCGGTTCGTTGTCCTCAAGGTGATCAGATCGGATCGTGTCGTTATCACTCCAGGCGGGTCGGGTCGGAGTCTTCAATCACCAAGCCTTGAATCGCGACCTCTCGGATCGGTTCGGATCCTTCAGCTCGTGGCGCCGCTTGCTTCGCTATAACGATCCGGTTCGGTTCGTGGTGAAGGGAAATGGGCGGTTCGGATCGGGTAGGGGGCGATCCGATCCGATTTCCTGCACCGATTCCTGCAACCTTCCAGCAAGTGTTTATACGCCTCTCGACGGCGTTTTCGACCATTCTAACTATTGAAACCAATCACAAAGCATGTCATAGTGTCATAGCAATACATACAAGTGACCTCAAACACCAAAACAACAACATGATATGATAAAATGGATCAAACATAACCAAAACCCCATGTTTTCCCTTAAGCATATGTGAGCATAACTAATGGTACGATTAGCAAAACTTAACCAAATTAACTCAAACTCATATCAGAGGTCTAAAACATCGTTTATGATTTTATAAACATTTTTCCAGAATTTATTTTCCTTTAAAAACGCTGATTAGCACTAATCACCCCAATTTAGCCATAATTAGTGCAAAAAGCAAGCTAATCACTCACCTTAGCCACAAAACAAACTAAGATCTGAAATAATTCTCTGATTTGATGCGAATCCCAATGCTAACAGCAGTTCCAAGGTTGATTAGGTGAAGATCTTCTTTGATTTGGTCTTGCTAATCTCTTTTTCTTCGGAGTTGGAGTGGTTTGGAGGTGATTTGGAGACTTTAGAGAGTGGAGGCCATTATTAGGTTTCTTGGGGACTAAGTGGAGGCTAGAAAACTGAAATGGGATCAAATCCTAGGCCAACCCAGCCCTCTCCTAACCCTAATCCCGAAATGGGTCATGGGTCTACTCACTAATCACCCGATTTGGCCCGGTTAAGCAGTTTTTCACCCTCCAAACCTTGTTTCAGCCATATCTCCCAAACGGTAAGTCCGTTTGGCTATTATGACCACTCTACGGAAAGAGAAACCATCAAACGAATCTAATGGAAGTGGTTTCAGGTCAAAATTCCTTCCCTATCAAAAGTTATGGCCAAAACAGTACTGACTAGGGGCAAAATGGTCATTTAAAAATCGACAAAAATCATGGACAGGGGAAATGACTCTAATAAATGTTTCCCAAAGTTACATGACCATACAACTTCACACGGGAAAGAAATAAATATTCTACAATCCTATGATGTGTAGAACACGGGTCGTTACAAAGCCATACTGCTATATCGTGTATATTGAACTGCCAAGGCTTGGCCTTTCCAGTGCCATCTTCTACACTCCTGCTTTTGGGTCTGCTATGCTTCAATTTGCTCGAGCTACTGGTGCTTGATCTTCTTAGTTGATGTAGTATTGTCGTCTTCGTCGTGTGTTTGCCTAAGTGTGTTTATGGTCTTTGAGGTTGTGCATTTCCGGTTTATGTCGCCTGCTTCTTCTCAACTCCACCTTTCTCCATGGTCTTGTGATGTTTAGGTGTCGATTGTTGTTCTTCATGGGAGTTTGGCTTGATGTATCCCGGTGGCGCTCCTTTAGGTTTTGCTGTCCACTACGGTATGCACTGCGCTTGGACTGCTTTGTTATATCTCTTGGGCTGATCTTGGTCCTCTGGCTTGCGATTTTGAGACTCTGTGGATATGTATTTGTTGCTTGGCTCTTTTGGTGGTTCTAGATATTCCTTGGCTATTTTTGGATGTGCTTCTGCTGTGTGCTTGATTTTATTCGTGCTTCCTATTGTTTTGGTATTATGGTTTTTGTATTGTTCGGTTTTGTATTGGGTGTTTCACATTAGTGTTAGCGGACATCCTCTTTGGCTAGCGGTCAAGCCTTGTTGGCCGTTATTTTGGTTTGTTATTATATGATGAAATTTTTGGCAGTGAGGTTGACAGGAGTTTAGGAGATGTGTTGACGTGTTGTAACATGGGATTAAGAGATGATTGGATTTCAACCATTGGTGTATGTTGTGTGGTAAGCATGGCCTCATGGGAGGCTAAGGTGGTTTGGATAGTTTCACTGGTAGCTTGTTGGTGGTCTGTAGTGTCATGGAGTTGGTTGATGGCGCCACCGGTTTCAGATTGTGGCTGTTTCAACCTAGGCTTTACTGGAGGAGAGAACAATGATGAAACTCATGAAAGCACCAAAATGATAAGATAATAACCACTGTTTAGTATATTCCAATGCAAGTGAGACAGAGTAGAAAGGGAATAGAAGAAGCAGCAGCAACAAGAATTACAGATCAGATAGTAATGAAATGAAATGTAGATATGCTTAACTGCATTAAACATCGTCCTCTTTCTCATTCCTTACATTGCCTGCTTATAGCCACAAGATACAAATTTTATTGTAACAAATTCGCTAGTTGTCCCAAGTAATGGAGCGCACACAACCACTTAATGAGAGAAAATAACAAAAGCAATTATTTAATAAATAATAAAAAGGGAAAATTCATTCTTCGGGTTTTTGTTTTCGTGTGCACAATTCGGAAATGTAAAAGCATAGTAGCGAGTTGCTTTAAGGTTTTTTTCATCAATCTAAGAACTAGGTTGGTAGACTAGTGCATACGGGAGTAACATTAGTGGTTTAGGCTGCATCATATGTGTGTGTGTGTCTATATATATATACATACATAGATATATATATATATATATATATATATATATATATATTTGTTATACGATGTGTACTCTAATACCATGTACATTATCATTTTAATACACACACTAAATATGCTTATTAACGTCTTAGTATTTGTCTTGTTGAATGAAGTTGATTGAATTCACACACTAAATTATATATATATATATATATATATATATATATATATATATATCTGTTATACGATGTGTACTCTAATACCATGTACATTATCATTTTAATACACACACTAAATATGCTTATTAACGTCTTAGTATTTGTCTTGTTGAATGAAGTTGATTGAATTCACACACTAAATTATATATATATATATATATATATATATATATATATATATATATGTTATACGATGTGTACTCTAATACCATGTACATTATCATTTTAATACACACACTAAATATGTTTATTAACGTCTTAGTATTTGTCTTGTTGAATGAAGTTGATGAATTCACACACTAAATATGCTTCTTAACTTGAGAAACCTTATTGTAATGTAGGTTTGCAAGTTTTTGGAGGTATCAAAGTTATCATTTTTGCCAGAATATGGACCCAAACTGAAAGAAGATTATGTTACAGTTAAGCATTTGCCGAAGATTCAAAAGGAAGGCAATGACAGAAAATGTTGTTCATGTGGCTGGTTTAATTGTTGTGATAGCAATTGGCAAAGAGTATGTTCATAATGCTTATATTTACATATCATTAAAACATATGATTCTTATATGTTTTTCAAAATATAAAATAGGTTTTTATGTCATGAAATCAAACACTTGTAGCAAGCAGGCTATCATTTTTTTTTTTTTTTTTTTGGGGATCTGGCATCAACATTCCATGTCGTGTTTTCTATGCATGCCTGAAGTGGACAAAACCACTAATTTTGTGGAAATACTTGTTTTCCTCCTGTGTGATTATAACATATCTGCCGAAAATCAGGCGACATGGTAAAAATAATATTTTTATATAGGTCTGGGCTGTGCTAAAACCAGGCTTCTTGGCTTTGCTGGAAGATCCTTTGGATCCAAAGCTTTTGGATATCATTGTATTCGATGTATTGCCGCCATCAGATGGAAATGGAGATGGTCGTGTTCTTTTAGCAAAAGAGACAAAGGATAAGAATCCTTTGCGGTTTGGTTTTACGGTAAGCTACTTCCGATTAAATATTAATGAAGAACGTGTATCTCAAGCAGTGATTACTCTAATTTCTCTTCTTAGTTATGCAATGAAGCGGTAAATATGTCTTTCTTCAAGCGTAATTTCATGTCAATCGATAATAAGTCGTTACCAGGTTTTTAAGCTGGTGTCTTGGATGTTGGGTAATGTAATGTTGATGGTATAGCACTATATTGGTCTGCCTGTTCATGTATATATTATATTTCGAGCAATTCTCTCCAACTGTGAATTCACCTGCTTACACCTCTTGTTGTCTTCTGGAGTATATATTGTCATGCATTAATATTCCATGGTCACATAAGCATTTCTTTAATTGAGCTGTCCTGACATAATAAAATGGTTAAATAATTTGGTAGTTATTATTGATGATTATAAACAAGATTGGTTCTGAAAGTTTCGTTAGTTGCTCAAAATAACCACTAACGATTTGATCACTCACGAATCCATTTGTCAATAATGAAGTGTTTCAGGATCATTTCATTTCATTTCTTTCTTTCCTTTTTTTCCCTTTTGGTTGATTGTTGAAAATAGAAGCATTATGAAATGCACTGAAGAAGACAAGGTATTTTGATCTTAATTTGCATGTGATGTTTTGTGCGGCTTTTTTGGGGTACCTAAGTTCTTTTCAATTGTAAAACTATTTAATTTTCCGTGCATTAAATAAGGTTTTGGTTATTAAAAAGAAAAATTCTTGTTATAGACCGCCTTTGGCAAACAGTAACATGAGCACGGTGTTCCAAAACTATGTACAAAATTATGAGTAATTTTGCTGCGTCCACATGTAGTTGAAAAAACACTGGTGCAATTTCAAATTGCACGTGCATCTTTTTTACAAGTTTACAATGACATGATTTAGGTTCGCTCCAGTGTAAATTATTGTTTTCCTCAAAATTTCACCCACGTGATCCTAAATTGCTCTATGGTAAAGTAAATTTCTCCTTTTTTTTTCTTCCTGTGTTGACTACTGACTGTATGCTAGCGTGTTGAAACATGGATGTTTCTATTTTTGTTTAGCTAAACAAGTCTATTTAGCTAAGTTTATGATAACAACGTGCTTTTATATATTTTTATACATGCATAAACACATTCTCTCTTTAGCAGTCTGAAGAGTTATAATCCAATGATCTCAAATCATGTCAATACAGGAAACAAAATACTTTTACATAGTTTTATATACTTTTATACATATATAAACAGCCCCTCTTTTGCAACCTTATGCGCTTAAGATATACTAATAATTGTCCTTTGTTGATGTGGTTTGTTCAACGCCGCTGGTCATACAATAGATACCCACATATATGATTTGAAGTCTGTTCAGGGGCACTTCAACCGCTGCAATGCTGGTGTCTGACGTGTCTTATGTCAAAGTAATGCTTAGGTTTAAATTTAGGTCGGTGACCACCTTCAGCTCTGTCGGTAATTTGGGTGTTGTCTTTTAGCATTTACTCCTGACATGCAAGCTTATGTCCGACAAACACATTATTACATAGTTGCAAATAATTGGTAATAATCTTATTTTGAATCCTTTCAGCCTTTTTCAAATATGTCTACAGATATGTTGCTCTTCCATATCTACAACCACGAACTTGTGGTTAAGACTTAAGACAGCAAGCTTGTGATCACTGACATGTGATCATAATTGTTAGTTCTCAAATGCACCCTGAAGTAATAACTATCAACCACACCTTTCATTAACATGACTTCCAACTTAAAAAAAAAAAAAAAAAAAAAAAAATCGTAATTTTAGTCAACAAGAAGTCACCTGCTGCATGAAAATTTGTGCAGGTTTGTGATTAAAAATGATATATACCTTACATAATTCGATGAATTTACACATGTACCTCATCTCTACTATTAATAAATGGAATTAATCGGGTGCTTATCGTCTCAATCGTCAACAAAGTTACGCAAATACCCAGTGCCATACGCTTAACAGTAGCAAAAATTACTTGTTTCGAATGTATTAAAAGTTGGTCGATCACAATACACTTCATTCTTGTCGAAGGTTGGAGTCAACATATTCATAGTCAATGACTTAATTGGCAAATATATTCGTAGTCAATGACTTAATTGGCAATTATTTTTGTCAGTTGTAAAGCAAGTGCATATTCCAAAATTTCTGAAAAGAGTTTATTGTGTTGCATTTCATTTTCGTCCCAAGCTTGAGGCGTGCACCTACCATGTACGTTTTTGTTACATTTTTTTTCTGGCCATTAAAAAAGGTATATATTCAACACTTTGTTTTGTGTTAGTCATACATTACATTATTTTTCCTATATCAAGGTTTTGCTATAAGTTCCTTGCTAGGTTTTGACCAGACATCATCTTTTCTAGCAAATTGACAGATTGTTTAACTATTTAGTTAAGTGGGGTGACTCAATTAAAGAGATGTATAAGATATTATATGAGTACAAACTATTAATGCTTGGCAACTTAATAAGGCAAACAAGACGTGCATGAAAGTTTGTTCACAGTCATGCAGACACGATTGTGGGTCAAATTGCTCTTATACTTGTAAAATATTATGGATATTTCTTACTTGGCAGCTATGTTGCTTTGCCGTGATATGATGATACATTTAAAATAGGATAAGAATACCAGATTCAACCATTTATGGATGTATCCTATGTATTTAAGAATTTTATGATACTCGATGCATGTCTACTTGTATCGGTTTAGATGTATCCGAGTGCATAGTTATAACACAGCTGCTATTTTTTAAATGTCACTTATATATCATATAATACATACGTATTGTTAACCATCTCTATCTTATGGCCCTGCAAATAATTACAAATGTTTGCTTGCATTAACACACACGAACAGGGAGGTGGGTAGGGAGAGGGAGGGGGGGGGGGGGGAGTGTGAGTATGACAGTTTCAAATCTGGTTCGATACCTCATATGGAAGCATGTATTTTCTCTTAAATATAACCTTTTTAAATCTTTTTTGTTATTCAGAATTTCAGATGCAAAAAGCTTATCAATTATTATGTAATAATTCTCCTAATCATATACTTTACTTTTTACCCATGTAGATCAAATCAAATAAGTCTGATGCTTTTCCTTTGGTCGTTATTCAACTAAGAACAAATTCTTCAATTATTACTTGTTGATCTGATTATAATCATTATCCAAAAAGATAATAATTAGTTCTCTTTTTGGTGTCGTTTCCATGCAAGTAAAATGTTACAATTATATATATGTTTTTTTTGTGTGTGTGTGTTTTTACATATTTAACATTGAACACCTTTAAGAACAATCTTAAGTAAATATTAGTTTTAGACTTAAAAGTTACTCAGAGACTATTTCGAGGTGTACTTTAAGATATAAGATGTCAAATCGAGATATACACTCCATATCTGTTTATTTGTCCCAAGATCTCTGTCGATACCTAAGTAGATAATATCTACCATATATCAGACTTCAATCGATATAACTTTTTAAATATTGATCGGCGGTATTCTTACCATATGTTGGTCATAACGACTGAAAGATCGACAGATATACAATATCAACATCTCCTGCAAATTTCGGAGAAAATGATCAAGTATCATCATTTAGGACAAAGATACACAAATGTTCCATATTGCAATAAAACTCTAGAGAAAATTATATAAACAATAGAAATAAAATATTTACATCTATTGTTGTTACCGTTTGTTATATTGCTTGGCAAGAAACACGTTGATTTTATCTCAATATTTTGAAATATCACATATTGGGTCTTAGCTGATATTTTACTGATACTGATATTAACTACTACTTAGATATGAGATATCGTGTATGAAACTTTTGAGGTGCGATGTTATTGAAATTCGAAAATTGTAACCTTGGTACCAGTGTTATTAATGGCACATGGCGCAAACCCTCTTTGGAACCCAGGCGCATGACATGACAAATGACGTATGCCTTTTAAATTTACTGCGCATGTTTATTTAAATACAAGCTCATCTTCAAATACAAACTCATCTTCAGCATCAGATGCATCATCCATATTTCCAGTTAACCATTCATTACAATCATCAATATCATTCAATATATCGGATCAACGGTGTCACAAATATTATACCTTCTTTTTAATGCTCGATTGTATTTAACAAATACAAAATCATGAAATATTTTTATGTTGTAAACAAATTGTACAAAGATATTGGACATATTCACACATTTGCAAATTTATTTCTATCTAAAACTATGTTTCAGAGCTGCTTGAATGTTTATTGTCTTAGAATGCTCTCTTGCGCCAAAACTGCTTATTTTGATTTATCGTTCACGGGTTCTCAGTCTCATTCATTTGCATTGCATCTATGCTTGGCAATATTTTATGATCTTTTATACATACATTATATACTTTTAACAATATTAAAATGAATCTAAACTACAATGAATAATAAAATATATGTCATTTCTAAATGCCGGCATGCTAAGGTTAGCCAGTACATAATTGTAAAGTTATTAACTCGTTGATGATAATCGAATAAATAATAGTTATGTAGTTATGTTCCCATATAACTGGAAAAAAAATGTTAACAAAATTATTCACATTTTATGTCATTATGGTAATAATAGTAATAATAGTAGTGATGATAAGAGTATTTGTAATTGTAGTCATTGCAGTTTGAAATGCGAAAAAACTAAAAAACCCATAAAGGAAAGGCGCGTCATTTGCGCCATTTGATGCGCCTTTTCATATGCGCCGCAAACAAAAATGGTGCAAACGCCACGTCTTTCACAACTGTGCTTGGTACGGACATGATCTTTGCTATGCTATACACATGATGCATGCCAAAAGCATAGAGCATAGAATCAAAATATTTAGTATAATTTGTAGGCCCAAAAACATTGGTGTTGTTTGAACATGGTTATTATTCATATTTCTTTCGAGCAAGATGTTATGTAAGATTTCAACATGCATCTTGTTCTTTATATATTTAATATAAAGAAAGCTCAAAATAGCATATGTACGTGTTGATGATGATGAAAAATTAAACATGAGATAGAAAACAGTTTCGATGATAACACCAATTATTTAGAGATTATTTTAAATGATACGGAAGTCTGAAATCTACATTTCTAGTTGAAAACTTTTAATTAATATTATTTTTAATGTTAAATCATGTGTTTTGTTTAGGCCCTTATGGTCCATGTTAGCATTCAATAGCTTGGATAGACACACACATGCTTAACTCAAATAGTCCGTAAATACATATTTCTATCTATCTAATATGGATTTCATTACTCTAGTTCATGTCTAATCAGCATTCATATGGTAAAAGGTATCAAGTGGGACCCGCACTATTAAATTGAGAGCAAAAAGCAGTGCAAAGGTTAAAGATTGGGTTGCTGCAATAAATGATGCAGGTCTACGCCCACCTGAAGGCTGGTGTTCTCCTCATCGTTTCGGTTCTTTTGCTCCACCCCGTGGATTGGCCGAAGATGGTAGTCATGTGCAATGGTTTGTAGATGGGCAAGCTGCATTTGATGCAATATCTTCTTCCATAGAGCATGCTAAATCAGAGGTACATATTATTCTTTTGCTATTCATTATCATCGTCCTTGCCAAGGTTTTCAAAACAATATTTGTATTACACACACACATACCTCCCCCCCCCCCCCCCCCCCCCACACTCACTCACTCTGGTATGCTAGAAATTTGATCTGTGCAAAGTATTAAATGACATTTGAGTACACGTAAAAACGTCGATTCCTCTTTCCACGACAATTATGTATGTATTTAGAGTGCGCTATTTAGACATAAAATCAAACACAAAAATGAGACAACAATATACATGGGAGGTGGAAATTAGGGGTGTTCTAATAATGGTCAAGATATCCTGTGTCCCATTTTGTGTCTATTTTTTGTGTCCAATTAGAATATTTCATATATTTAACAGTGATTTTTGATACTTGAGCATATACGTCTGAATCTAAAATTTGAATCTCTTTCATGCAATTTTTCTTCTTCTCATTTTTCTAGTTACAAATCTGAATTGTAGGCTCAATCATGGACCTTGAAATTTTTGTTGTATAGACTAAATTATTTTTCTCTAAAATCATGTTGAGTTTTGAACCAGAAATTGAGAATCAAATAATACCTGGGGAGATTTGATTTGAAACGAGATTGGAATCGATGGATTTCAGTATAATTTACGAAATTGTAGGCTTTAGGATTTTTTTTACTTATTTATTTATTTTTATAGTCACAATAATGACCCTTGCCTTAATAACAACGTTTGGGGTCGATTCAGTGAATTCTCATTTTCCATAAATTCCTTTTCTTTTAACTGCAGTAAAATGTAGGTGGTAAATTTCTCAAAGGTCTCAGAAGTTTATCTTCATCTGCATGAAGCTGTGAAACAAACACAAATGACAACACCATTTTTTGTCTCTCTTACTCTTTGCCATAAAACGGCGACACAGTTATTTGGATACATAAACTTACATTTAAATTTCATGAAATTGCTGCACATATGCCAGTAGTTTATATAAGTTTGAATATTGATTTTTTTAAAAGTATTTAGTACTTGTCATTTTACCCCCACTACTTAATTGAGAAATTCATGTGTTAGCTTCTAAGGATGCACAGCGCTTTTGTGGCAAGTAGAACAGTAGCTTAATCATCTAAATTACATTTGAAACATCTCATAAATGATTGGGAGCTTTATGCAGATTTTCATAACTGATTGGTGGCTGTGTCCTGAATTATATATGCGACGCCCTTTTAATGATCATGGCTCATCACGTCTAGATTCTCTATTAGAAGCGAAAGCTAAGGAGGGTGTTCAGGTATTTATTTTAGCTCAGTATATTGGTTATTATTAACTAGTTCGTTTGGAAGTTTGGTGGGTAAAACTAAAACTAATACTAGTCGAAAAATAAAAATAAAAAGAAGAAATAGAAAGAAAAAACAATGACTAAAAGGCTCTGTTGAGGAATAGTTTTAAGTGAAATCATTTATGTTAGTACACAGGTCTATTTCAGATAATGATGAAAGGTGAAAGTTAAGGCTCACTAACTGTTGTTACATTTTTATGTGTTGGTCCGTATTTAAGTAGCAACCATAAACTCTGTTGGATTTGGATCTATGCCAACGTAATTCACATGGAGAATATATACTGTGTGTAATTTACTTCGATCTCCTGGAGTTCAAATATGATGCCTCCGTCAAAATATTATTTCACCTTGATGATTTGTATTTTGCTAATAGATCCATTCATGCTTTTAATATGGAAAACTTCTACTCTGTTTGCTAATGCTTGTCTATAATTTTGAACTGTTCAGATATACATTCTTCTTTACAAAGAAGTTGCTATTGCCTTGAAAATAAACAGTGTATATAGCAAGCAAAGATTACTGAACATTCATGAAAATGTAAGAGTGTTGCGGTACCCTGATCATTTCTCTACTGGTGTGTATTTTTGGTGCGTACCTCCTTCCCTTGTGAGCGTTTTTAAAATTTTAAATATCAGTGCTTGATCAGGATTTTTTTTCTCCCTTCTACAAAACATAAATTTTGTTCCTTACATCAATAGTTGCTTTGTCAGGTCGCATCATGAAAAAATTGTGATTGTTGATAACCAAATATGCTATCTTGGAGGACTTGATTTATGCTTTGGCCGTTATGACAATTCAGAACACGAAGTTGGCGATTTTCCTCCTAAAATTTGGCCTGGAAAAGACTATTACAATCCAAGGTATCATGTGTGGCCATACAAATTTTTAGAGTACACCCCCAGAGCCCGGGAAGCCGTGAATAGTACCAGGACGGGAGACTGACCTGGGAAGTCCTCGCGCTTGAGTACGGGAGCCTTTGGCACTGGGTAATAATAACTCATGAAAAAATTAATGTACATTTCACAATAGGGAGTCTGAGCCAAACTCCTGGGAGGACACAATGAAAGATGAAGTTGACCGCAGAAAATTTCCTCGCATGCCATGGCATGATGTCCAATGTGCTGTATGGGGTCCTCCTTGTCGTGACGTTGCTAGACATTTTGTTCAACGGTGGAATTATGCAAAGGTTGATTTCTCTCTTGTTCTTTTTTTTTTTTTTTTTTTTTTTTTTTTTTTTGAAATTTGCACAAAAACTTTTTGGCCTAGTATCACATCTGACTTGGCTGTAGTGTTATCTTTATTTGGTAATAAAACATTAATTCAAATATTTTATTATCATCATCGTTAGGAATAATGCAACACCTGTTTGTAAACCGATGGTTCTTAAATATGAAATATGTATTTGGAGATATATGAATTGAATAAATTTTGCCATGAATTTTGAATTTGTCTCCAATTTGGTTTCTGATGTTTGCTTCAAAGAGCTGCTGCTACTGTAGATGAAAATAGCCTTCTATTTTTGTGATGAGGTTAATACATATTCCAAATTCTCTTTGCATGCCAGAGAAACAAAGCTCCAAATGAACAAGCCATACCATTACTCATGCCTCAGCAGCATATGGTTATTCCACATTACATGGGTAAAAGCAAAGAAACAGATATTCAAGATAAACAGCTAAAGCCTAATAATGCAGATATGAAAAAACATGATTCTTTTTCCTCCCGCTCATCATATCAAGAAATACCATTGCTTATACCTCAAGAACCTGACATTCGTGGAGTGAGTAGTCCCAGTGCTCATCACGGTTCTTCATTCCCATTTAGAAGGACTAAAGGGGAGCATTTGGTGCCAGATCTGCAAATGAAAGCATTTGTTGATGATGTTGGTTCTCCAAGTGGACGAAATGAAGTACAACATGATATAATTGCTCAATCAACAAAGGATAAAGAATGGTGGGAGGCACAAGAAAGAGGCGATCAAGTTGTTTCAATTGATGAAGCCGGTCAAGTTGGACCACGTACACCTTGTCATTGTCAGGTAAGTTTAGATAGTTAACCTGTTTATTTTCCATTTATATTTCTGCTAGGGGAATAAACTTATGGCTTTATCGAATTGTAAAATCAGTAGCTATGTTTAGAACCATGCGCTTATCTGAAAACCACAGATTATAAGAAGTGTGGGTCAATGGTCAGCTGGAACTAGCCAAACCGAAGAGAGCATTCACAATGCATATGTCTCTCTTATTGAGAAAGCTGAACACTTTATTTACATTGAGGTATACGTTATATTTTTATTCTACATATTTGAAATTCTTATGCATATATAAAAAATAAGATGGTGTTCGGGAGTTATTTATTTAAGCTCATGATTTTTTGTAAGCCACTTCAAGAAATTTGTTGGTAATTAATTTTTCACTTAACTTATGAGTAGTGTTTTTCCCCTTTTGTTTCTGAAAGAAAATTCTATAAGTGAGTAGACTCTATGTACTAATTCGAACACGTAAGTGAGAAATTTCTACATCCTACAATAAGTTTGGTCCTGGCAACTGGCAAGTGTTGGTTATGAAACTATAATTCATGAAATTAGTCTCTAGCATTTGTCATGAGGAAGCTGTTTTTGCTTTACTCGCTGGACAACAAAATAAAATCTCTTTCTACTTTTGCTATTGTGTCAAAACTTGGGCACACTTTTTAAATCAATTATAACAAAATTCCTAACTTATACCCTCCTGCTAGAATCAATTTTTCATATCAGGGCTCTCGGGAGATGATATTATAAAAAACCGCATTTTAGAAGCATTATACAGGCGAATCATTCGAGCAGAGAAAGAAAAGAAGTGTTTCAGGGTCATTATAGTAATTCCCCTGTTACCCGGATTCCAGGTATTTTTGGATAACATCAATTTTCTCATTCACTCCCTCATTTTTATTTATTGTTCTTTTTAACCCGTAGGGTGGTATTGATGATAGTGGTGCTGCATCTGTGAGAGCCATAATGCATTGGCAGTACCGAACTATCTGTAGAGGACCAAAATCAATATTGCAAAATCTTTATGATATAATGGGCCCAAAAGCACATGATTATATATCTTTCTATGGTCTTAGATCATATGGAAAACTCTCCGAGGATGGTCCTTTAGCGACAAATTTGGTGAGTTATTGGGGAACTTTGGAGTATTCTTTAAGTTATTGATGATAGTTGTTGGGTGCTTGTATTCATATTAGATAAAACTGTAAATGGAACATTTGCTTCATGCTAATAGTTATGCGGAATATTGATGATGATGATTAATAGTTATGTAGGAGTACGACTGATGGTTTTTCTTAACTACAGTAGATAGTATGTTACTAACCTTTAACTATTATAGTTTATGAGACATTTTGATGTGTGTTAGGTGTATGTTCATAGCAAATTGATGATAATAGATGACCGGATGGTATTAATTGGGTCGGCTAATATAAATGACAGGAGTTTGCTAGGATCTCGAGACTCGGAGGTACTATTTTTTATTTTTTTTTATTTTTACAATATTAATACTAGTAAAACTTCCATGGGAAAAATACCTCGAGTTTGAAAAATATGGATTTGTTGGAATCCTGAAAATTCAAAATCATATTATCGTCTTTTTTGGGCCATGTTAATTAACTTTTAAACGGATCAAGAGATCAAAAGTGAACTGTTTTTCCAACCTACAGTGGAACTATATCTTCTACCATGTGGGGAAATTCTTATTTAAATTGTACTTCTGGGGAAATGAGATTTGTCATATATTTTATTTGTACAGACATTCGTATTATGTGATAATTGTTATATTGTGACTGGTTTATAATTACAGTAGATATCAGTTTCTAAAAAAAATGTATTTATGCAATTCTATGTAGTCTTGCCGTGTGTTATCCGACAAGTGTTATCCATAAACTAGTCTACTTGCGCATTTTTATTTTTTTATAAACATGTTAGAACACACACACACACACAAAAGCTCGTGTGTATATGTATTTGTGTGTGTGTGTGTGTGTGCGCGTGTGCACGGGCAGCAGTGCTACACACACACACACACAAGCGCAAGTGTATATGTAATTTTGTTTGTGTGTGTGTGTGTGTGCACGAGCAATAGTGCTCCAAAAGTTATCATGCATTTGCACCCATATATGGACAATAAGATTAATTTAACCAACGTTTAATATGGACATGAAGATGCTTACCGACAAAACACGGATAATAAGAAGCATTTCTGTTCTTAAAATTACTATATAACTGATTTTGATCCATGTAGATTGGCATGGTTGTTGAAGATACTGAATTTGTCAGTTCATCCATGAATGAAAAACAATGGAAAGCTGGAAAATTTGCGCTTAGCTTACGTCTATCTTTGTGGTCTGAGCATTTGGGGCTTCGTCATGGCGAGGTTAATTTTTTAAGTGCATAAACCTAAATGCATCTGGGAAAGTCTATAGGGACACAAAATGTAGACGCAATTGGTGACACAATGAATCTCCACTATTACCCCCCCCCCCCCCCCCACACACACACAGAGAAAAAAAATGAATAATTTTTTTTTCCACCTCCACGTAAGGACAAAAAGAATCCAACGGTCCATATCTCTTGTGTCACCAATTATGTCTGGTTTTTTGTTCAAATAGCAGCTCCTTTTTTTGACTATTATTATTGTTTCTTGGACTCTTTGTAGCTATATCCCGATCTTTCTAAAAATGAAACAATTCATTAGGGTCAGCAGAGGCATCACTTAGTGTTTTTTTTTTTTTTTTTATGGGTGTGTAGTTCTCAAACAGTGAAATTTATTTGAAGTATTATTGTTCCGTACCATATTCATTTCAAAGTGTTGCAGGTTAATCAAGTCAGAGATCCTGTGGTTGATGCAACATATAAGGACATCTGGATGGGTACAGCAAAGGTTAGAAAAACCTTGAAAGCATTTGTTACTCGCTTCTTCTTTATTCGTACTCGTTCGTATAACATAAAGGGCTATATGATAACGATGCAATAGATTTGCTTTGCACACACCAATGGACAACATCAAATTAAATATTTAACTTGATGTCGTGAAGTAAGATCACAAAACCAACCCACACCACTGCATGGCCATACCCCCCAAATTATCTTGCTTCCACTAGTCATAACTTCCCGTTGTTGATACCCTTTCCACTTCAATAAATTCAGCAAGGTACGGATAATTTCTGATAAATCTCGCCATCTTGGTTCAAATAGCAGTCATTTCTTCAGCCCAAGATCAATATAGTATTTGATGGACAAAATTACACACACAAATTAGTTGAATAATAACTTGTGTGTCCAGTGTCTCAATACCGATAAATAGGTTAGATTAGTTGACTTGATCTTTTGTATTGATCCAAATTAGTTGATCCGATTAACCGTTTGTTATTCAGCTTGCTTCATAAAACCTTGAGCTTTAGGTTAGTTCAAGGAGTGTTTTTAATTTTAGATGATATGGCTATAGTGTATAGAGGCATAAGACGTAATATTGGTCTTCGGTGTCTATTACTACTACTATTGTTGTTGTTGTTATCATCATCATCTTCATCATCATCAGCATCATTTATTCAATACTATTACTGTTATTATTTGTTTAATTAGTTTAAAATTTATTTTATCTTTATTTATGTTTTCATCTTTAAATCTCTTGTTATTATTAGTACATTTGTTTGACTTTGTCTTTTGGTTTCAGGTTCCATCTCTAGCCATCCCTAACTTATTTGAGATTAATGGCTAAGATGTTGTTTGATTATTACCTATCTATCGTATAACGAGTAAAACCCACATAATCCATCATAAACATGTAAATTGTAAAGTGTTAAACAATATCCAAAACTTTTTTTTTGTGGATAATATGAATTTCTTTGAAAAAAAAAATTTATAGAGAGCATCTAGAAATTTCATGAAAAAAAAATCATTTTGAAAATAAATCAAATGCTTGTTCAAATTTAAAATTTTGGTTATTTGTTAAACAATTGAAAATTTAAAACTATTTTAAAAATTAGTAATTTGATTAGTTCATAAAAATTAGGACAGACTAAAAAAACTCATAAAAAATAGAATGCCTAAAGAATTTGTCAAAAGACTAGTCTAAAGGATTAGTTTTGATGAAGTTTTACCAGTTTAACAAAAAAATCCAAAAGAAATTGTAATTATTCCAAGAAAAAAAATGAACAAGTTCAATTTTTTTTTACATAGCTCAGAAATTTTAACAAGTTTCATAAAATTTGGAAAAGCTCGAAAAGTTTGTTTGAAAATATTGAAGTTAAAAAAAAAGTAAAAAGAAATCCAAGAAGTTGAAAATTTCAGAAAATTTGAACATTTCAAACAGTCAAATCTCTGACTTTGTTCGATGAAGCTAGGTAAGGTGGCCTATGCTTAATGGAAAAACATTATTGATCATGGGGTAAACGTTTAACTATAATTTCAATGAGATATTTTGAGTTGCATTTTTCCATGCTTTGACAGTTTTGCTTGGCCTATTTCATTGAATCATTGATGGCAATATTTGTCTGTGTTCAGTTGTGCATCTTTGTACTCAGGAAAGTATTCTTTGTTTTAGTTAAAAATTGAGTCTTATCAAAATTGTATCTTCTGTTTTTCCATCCATTAGACCAGTATGATTGTCGGTTTTTCTCCTATGTCTCTTGCTGACTAAGATCTTCATCGTTAAATCGTAATTCTAAACTATGGTAATGTTTCTTATATCTATTTTATAACTGGCACGCATATGTGAAGAAAAATAATTAGGGAAGAGAAAGATGTTATGCAGGTCACTCTACTGTGTTTCTAGTAGTTGCGCTAGGCATTGATTCTGAGCGGAGTTAGACATTTATTCTAAACGATTACCTCATATTTTAGTTTTTACGTATTTCATTGCACACTGACTGTCATTATGCTTCCCTTTAGCCGTGTTAATGAATAAAAAATGAGAGGGAACTTGAATTTTTGGGTGGTAAACTTGCTTTCAGTGACTACTGGAGATGGTCTGATAATGTGTTTGGATTGCTTTCAAAAAGTTTTCAGCAAAAATAGGAAAGTCAATTCTAATATGATAGAACAATTTTCAATGCTAGATCTTGGCTTGATATTCTTTAATTTTTTTTATTTTGACTACAGCAAATAATGTTTGATTCATTTTTTATTTTTGACCTATTAGCTAAGTTTAATTGAAAGACTTTTGTAACAGAAGTAAAGAAATTTAGGTCTGCATTTTTTTGTAATACATGTACATCAGAGTAACCTAACAGGATAATGTATAAGATAATACGTGTAAGAACAAGATGTCTTCTGTTTTCAGCCAGTGTCAATTTTCTTAACAGTACTTGATTTTGCATCTATCATACGTAATGTATCTTTTTTGTTTTGGTTAGACTAACACCATGGTCTACCAAGATGTGTTTGCTTGCGTGCCAAATGATCTGATACACTCCAGGTACATTGATCACACAATGATTCTACTTCGGGTATTACACATTGTCGTACTTATATGATTGGTTAACTTGTTAACATAATTGTAGGTCTTCTTTTCGACAAAGCATATCACATTGGAAAGAGAAACTTGGTCACACTACTATCGATTTGGGAATTGCTCCAGAAAAATTGGATTCCTACGAAAATGGAGACCTAAAGAAAACAGATCCTATCGATCGATTGCGAACAATAAGGGGCCATCTTGTTTCATTTCCATTAAATTTCATGTGTCAAGAAGATTTAAGACCAGTCTTTAACGAGAGCGAGTATTATGCCTCTCCACAAGTTTTTCACTAATACTTCATTTATCTTATACACGGCCGAGTTACATGTATAGATAGCATAAATATCATTTTGAATTTGCATACCGAGGCAGTTTGGAATGTAAATATGTATTTAATAGGTGAAGTTTACCAGAAAAGAAAGAATCATGGGCAATGGGGATGGAAGAGTCCTCCACAATCTACATTGATCAAACATTATGGTAGATTATAATTTAACAATTCTTTACTTGTACAATTGTATCATAGTCATAGTACGTATGAATTCTAGTATAAACAATAATTTTCGATCTCACCACTTCACACATGTTGTAACCAGTTTTTGGATGATGTAACATATTATCTTTGTTTTATTGTTTATGATCATGATCAGAAACGATAGTGTACTTCTGAATTTCGTGCTTGTGATACCTTGTGCACATGAATATGCGCTTTTGTCTTTTTGAAAAATCAAATTCGCTGGCCGGACGCTTGTGAAGTGCGTATGCATGCTGTTGCTTAGGCATCGGTCTGCCATTTATAAATGGGATTCCATGTAATTTAGGAACAAAATGTTGTGTTATAATTTTGAATATTGCAGACGTTTTTACTTGTCTTTTAAGTCTTGCACACAGGGACTTCGACCAAACTCTCATAAGTAGATTCAAGGTTGAAGCAAAGGAGCTTCAAGGAAAAACAAGCATTAAAATCAAAAATATTATTACTTTTTTGTAGTTTCCCATTCGGATGATTTTGATTTGACTTATCCACCAATGCTTTTGAGTTAATATTTGACTATTTGACAAGTAATTTTAGGAGGAGAAGAAATTAGGAAAATGAATCCTTCTTAGTAATTACAAAAGGTAAAATAAAAACAAATTTAACAAGATAAATAAATGGAAGAGAAAAAATTAATGCAATTTTAGTAGTTTACTGGGGAATTATAAAAAAAGAAAAATCAAAATTTTCAAAATAGGACGCAATTTGGAAAACCTCGAATGAACGAATCATAATCATAAACCATGATCTTATTCCTTCAAAAACTTTTTGTATATAGAATAAATAATGTATTGTAAGTTTATGATAGTATGAGATAGTTATTGCTGTATTTAGTGATTTAATTAAAAGTTGTATTGGAACTAGAGATTCAAATTAAAGTGGAACTTCCGAAACGGAAATAGAAATATTGAAATCACTGTTGATCAGAACGAAAACAAAAAACAAAAGTTTGAACCTTGGTTAAAACTTAGGCTGCATTTATCCGATCTTCATCCATTTTAAAAAATGATTTTTTAAAATATTCCTATTTTCAAAATCTATTTTAAAAATTATTCAATTCCTTTCAAAACATTCCTAGTTAACTTCTCAAAAGAATTTTCAAAAACAAAATTTGAGTTTTAAATAACTCAACTTAAAATATTTTTATACTTTTACCAATATTTTAAATACCCTGATGTTATACTTTAGCTTTTATAAAACTTATCATGGGTTTTTATCAATACTGTGATTTGAAAATGCTTGCTTTGATTTTTATATTTTTAAGTTTAATATATTTGATTATATATAGTTTTAATATTTAAATATCATATTTTTGTTTAAATTCTTAAAAATATATTTTTAACAACTTCCCTTAGCTTTACTATGTTTAATATATACATATACATACACAAATACTACATTTAAATAGTTTTACAAAGTTTCAAATCATTATATATATGCTCATATTTTCAAAACAATTTCAAAATATACTAGTTTTCATTTTGAACTAGCGTATGTTGACATGGTCTCCAATGTATGTCGATATAGACCAATATTTTTCAAAATTCAAATTTGAGTGGAGGTGTCTCTTTACCATAACCTTTCTCGAACAGTCATTTCTCTTCACCTTCATATATATCCTTCCTCTAAAAAAATAAAATAAAATAATAATAACTTCACCCTCATAATTTTTCACTCCTTTCTCTTCTCTCCTAAAAATTACAAAATTTATACTTATACTGTCGATTTCAAACTGAATCAAGTCAATTCTTCTCCAATTTGAGTCTACGTAAAACTTTTCAAATCGAATCAATTCTTCTCCAATTTGATTTTACGTAAAACTCTCTTGTTCTACCAAGATCAAAGTACAATTTAGAGTTACAAAAGCAGTTGTAATCAAGATCAAAAGATATAAGCATACGTATAAACTACTCAAGAATCTTTACGGATGTGACTAGGTAGCTTTGAATCTAGTTGGGTTTGATTGTACTAGGTAAAAAGCAACTCAGAGTGACTTATTTGCCTGAAAATCAAGTTTGGTGTAATGACCGAAAATTTAATATAGAAAATAAATAAAAAGATTGATAAAATAAATATTAACTAGAAAATTGTTGGGAAATGGGCAACAGGGGTTGCGCCATTGAGTCCGTTACGAAATTCTGGCTTAGATAGACTTTTGGTTTATTAAAATCGGACTTAAAACGAAGAAAATATAAAAGAAACAAGTTTGAATTTTAATTTTCAAAAGGCAACAACATTCGAATAAGTCAAAAATTAAAGCAGAGCAAATCACGCATGATTGGGTGACCTAGCGCCTAAATGGGTCGATCTAGGTCGACCTAGGGGTCGACCCACCCGGTATACAGGTCGACCCAGCCTGGGCAACGTGCGCACCCTGTACACATGTTGTCGATCGGTTTTTCATGGCTTCTGGGTGCGATGTTCTGGAGTATTCCTCAATCTAATGGCTTGAAATCTAAACCTAAAATCTAACGCATCTAAACACCCTAGCACTATTATAAATTGCCTCCGAGACCTAACCAAATCTCACTACTCTTTTCCTTTGCCTCCCTCTCAAATAACCTTCTTCACAGATAAAATTATAATGGAGTATTGAGGCTTGATTCTGCATATATTTTTTGGAGGATATTCATACCCAGAGACTATCTGCCGATGCTTGATTTGGATTGCTTAGAATATGTGAGTATATTTCAGTAATTGAAAGATTTAGTAAAATTTGAGGTTTCTTATTGACAGTATAATAAGTTTGTAGATTTCTATTCTTTTTCCAATTTAAATCTGAATCTTCTTCTATCCTCCTTCTGTTTATTTTCAGTATATCCATTACTGTAGTTTTATTCAGTTGTCTATACCTTTGTTCTTCGTATGTAATTTTATTACAGTTTTGTATTAGCCCTATTTTTATTTCAGATCTACTTTTGTCTATCTGAGCCTAGGTCATTTCCTTTTTATTTTTGACGCCGAGTTTAAGCCTTCTTGGGCCTAAACTTTGTATTCTTTCTTATTATGTGCAAATTGGGTTAAAACATGTGGTTGGACAATAATAGCACAATTGGATAATAATAATAAATATATATATATATAAAGGATGAATAGGGCTAAATTTAACTGTGCAATAAAAAGGAAAATTGAAACAATAATTTTATAATTGAATAAATGTTATTTGAATAGATGTAGATGACATGGGTTGGGTTGTATAATTAGACTAAACAAAAGAGATGTTTATTTACAACTTATAAATTAAAGTTTACGTACAACCTATGAAATGACAGAAAAGTTACATGAAGAAAAGTGAGCTTATTAATAAACTTAAGGTTGACATTAAGTTTAATTATTAAATTAATTAGCGCGTGTCGTTGGAATCTGTTTCGGTAGCGATGGCTGATTAAGGAAAATAAGTGGCTTGTAGTATTGGTCTGTTCCGGCAGTGAGAGTAGACTGATTAGGGAAAATAAGAGACCAATTAAAATGATTAAAATAGGGAACAAAGTCTAGGGGTGACTTATGTTGAATTGCATATTTTGGTTGGGGATTTGTATCAGTCAGTATTCATTTTTTTCACTACACCAAGGTCTCTTGAGGAGGCGAAGGCACGCTTATACCGAACTGGGTAGTAATAGGTCCAAACGTGGTGGGTATGGGAGCGTTCTGATAGGGTGGTGAGTGTGGATCGCACCGATTAGGGAAGATAAGACGCTGTGACGCCAGTGATATTTGCTATCCCTTAGAGCTGATGGATTGGGTCTGATAAACCCAGGGCCATAGTCGGCATAGATTATCACAAATTATGGTGAGGAGCCGATCGATGGGTATAATTGGGTATAATCCTAATTTATAAATTGTAGTAATTGGTGCAGAAATCGAATGATTTAATAATCGACTATTTTGTAGAAATACGCTCTTGTTCTTAGTTACTATGTTGAGCTCCAATTTATTATCATGTCCAAATTTCCCTCTTTTTCACTCATGCTAGTAATTATTGAATTCACCAAGCTTTATGTCTGACTAGTTCCTTTTCTCTTTTTCCTTCCTTCCCCCTAGGTTCTTAGGGTGGAGGACCTAGCACTTGAGAGAGATTTGACCCAGCTCGGTCCTTTGGAGATTATCATCTGCCTTGTTCTTTGTGCTTAAATGTAAATTTCCACGTTTTTTTCTATTTTCTGTACATGATGAGGAGGATACTTTTATTTTGTTACTCTGATTTGTTGATGTTGAGACAACTATAGTTTTATGACTTGTGATGTGATGGCAATGCTTATTTTTTTAAGTAAAAGTTGAAGTTTCGATGTGTTTATTTATTGTTGTCTTGTGAATTTTAGCCTCTGTAATGTTACTTTATACCTATACTCTTCATTTTTCTTAATAAAATCCTCATATGGGTCTTGTTAAGAAATGTGGGGTATTACATTTATTAAAGCCTAAGGTTACAAGATCAGTAAAAAAAAATTGTTTTTAAAGAAAAGTTTTTTTTTAAACATCCCCTCAAGTTAATTTAAACATTTCCTTGGTTCCGTTCTTGAGTCCTTCTCTCTTTTCTAATCGCAGCATATCCTTGGTTCCCAAATTTCCCGAGGCAACCCCATTCCTACCTGTAGAAGCTACGACACCAGCAGAAGTGCAAGGAAATGCACAAGCTCCTCCTCCATACGTGGTGGCTCCTCTAATCCACCACCAGCGACTGACTTCTCTAAGCTTTGCAAGGATTATACTTCTCTTGTGGCAAGATTTTCTATCGTAAAGAAAATTTTGTTGAGGCTCGTTCTTGGCTCAAGCACACCGAGCGTATATTTGGACTCTTGGAGCTTAATGATGTGAGGAGAGTACGGTTGGCTGCATCATAATTTAAGGGTGAAGCTTTATTTTGGTGGGAAGTGGCTGAGGAAGAACACCACTTTGAGACTTGGAATGACTTTACAGAGAGATTTGGGAGAAAGTTTCTCAAGCATAAGAGGGTATGCAGTTGGAAAAGTTTTTAGTACTGAAACAAAGCAATCTTTCGGTTAAGGAGTATGTCAATAAGTTTAATGAGTTCGCCCACCAGAAAGCAGGGAGGTTTTCTAAAGGTTTGAACCAACCTTTACATGGATTAACTATGACACATATTCCAATGGGTGTCATGCTTGAGAATCTTATGAAGATGACACTCACGCACGAAGAGGGAAAATGTGATCTTAAAGAAAACAAAGCTGAGGTGGCTAGGAAATTATTGGAAGAAGAAGTGGTGGCCCAAGAAAGCTAACAAGAAGAATGATGAGAAACCCAAGAAAGCTCAGATCAAGAAGGATATTAAATGCCATTGTTGTGGCATGTCACTTTGTAAGGGACTGCAAGAAGGCCCCTAGGAAGGGGAGCTACTATCATTGTGGGCAGCCTGGTCATTACAGCAGGCAGTGCCCTCAAAAGCAAGGGCAAGAAGCTGGTTCGTTTGTTGCGCAGGTGCATGCTTTGGGGGTGACCCAAGCTAGCGTTGGTCACGAAAGGGAAAGGAAGGTCATGGTCGACAGTTTGATTTTTCTTTATGACTTTCCTGTTAGGACCTTATTTGATTCTGGTGCTTAACATTCTTTCATTTCTAATTTATTAGTCGACCGTCTGCACCTTAGTATCTCTCTTGCTTCCGATCCAGTAGTAGTTTCAAACTCAATGGGAGGTTCAGCTCATTTATCTATCATGTATAAGGGTTTGATGCTTTCTATTCTAGGTGTCGAGTTTGATTGTGACCCGTACGTACTGGGATTTTTTTGGTATAGTATTAATCTAGGAATGGATTGGTTGGCCATGTATGGTGCCATCCTTAATTGCGAGAGGAAGGTAGTAAGATTGATGACTTGTCATGGTAGAACCCTCGAGATATCTTGAGACTCATGAGGGTCGGTCATGTTGAGCTTCCTAGAGTCCCTAGATACTTCTATCAGTGACCTTATCTCGGTACCACTGGTGAGATATTTTTTGGACTTATTTAAGGAGGTGAGGGACTACTTCCGAGGCGAGAGATCGACTTTCAGATTTACTTGATGGAGAATGCTAAGCCCGTTGCGTTACTTGTGCGTCGTATGGTTCCGAGGGAAAGGAATGAATTGAGTAAGCAAGTGGGTGGGCTTTTGGAGAAAGGCTTTATTAGCAGAGTATATCTGAGTGAGAGAACCTGTTGTATTTGTTACTAAGATAGATGGCTCCCTCCGTCTATGTGTGGATTACAGAGAATTAAACAAGACTATGAATAAGAATCGACACGCACTCCCTCGGATAGATGACTTGTTTGATCAGTTAGTGGGTGCATCTATTTTCTCCCAGTTAGATTTGGCGACTGGGTTTCATCAGCTTCAAGTGGTGGGTGGAAGTGTGGATAAGACAGGTTTTAAGACTCTAGATGGATTCTTCGAGTGGCTGGTTATGCCTTTTGGGCTAACCAATGCACCGAAATATTTTGTTGATCTGATGAGCGGAGTGTTTAGGGAGTTCCTAAACAAGTTTGTAGTGGTGTTTGTAGACGACATCTTGATATTCTCTAGAGATGAGGCTGAGCATGCGTTAACCTTGGGAGAAATCCTTAGTACTCTGCGTGCCCATCAGCTAAAGGTGAAGTTTTCAAAGTGTCACTTTTGGCGAAGGGAAGTGAGGTTTTTGGGGCACGTGGTTTGTGGTGATGGTATAGCGGTGGATACCCCTAAATTGGTTGTAGTGCAAGATAGGAGGGCACCCAAGAACGCGATCGAGGTAAGGAGCTTTCTAGGCTTGGCTGGATTTCATCGATTTTTTTAAGGATTTTACGCTGATCTCTGCTCCGCTTACCGGCCTTACGCAAAAAACCTAGTATTTGCTTGGGTTGTGGATTGCGAGGGTGTATTCTTGAGATTGAAGAAGGCTCTCACCTCAGCTTCAGTATTGACTCTTCCTGATGGTACGAAGATGTTCACCGTATATATGAATGCTTGCGACAAAAGTTTAGGTGCAATGCTTATGTAGAAGGGTAGGGTTGCCTGCTACGGGAGTAGATAGTTGAGGGTACATGAAAGGAATTATTCTACCCATGATTTGGAGCTAGCAGCTATAGTATTTGCGCTTAAGTCTTGGAGACATTATTTATTAGGTGAGAGGTTTGAGCTATACATAGAGCATAAGCCTCTCAAGTATCTGTTCTCGCAAAATGATCTTAGTTTGCGGCAACAACATTGGATGAAGCTTCTTGCATCTTATGATTTCTAGATCTCTTATATCCGAGGGAAGGGGAATGTAGTAGCAGATGCATTGAGCAGACAGAGGATGACTTTATGTCCATTGTTCGTAGAGTGCCAAAGTTTGAAGTTTATCTCATGGTTCAATTTTAGATTATCTACGAATTATGAACTGAGATCATTGCCATCATTAGAGGTGCGACTAACTCTCTTTGAGCGCATTGTATCTAGTCAGCGTGAGGACTAACAGTTAGCGGATATCATGGACCGACTCTGTAGAGGAGAGACCTCTAGCCACCTTGCTAGGTATTATGTGGATGAGAGAGGGTGGCTACATCGCAATGGGAGATTATGTGTTCCTCAAGCTGATAATTTGTTGAGGTCAGTCTTAGAGGAGGCTCATCATTGTCGGATGAACATCCATCGAGGAGGTGAAAAGATGTATAGAGACATGAGGGGAGTTTTTCATTGGATTAGGATGAAGAAGGATGTGGTCGAGTATGTAATAGATGCATGACTTGCCAGAGACTAAAGGCAGAGCAAAGGAAGCCTGGTGGATTGCTCCAGCCCCTAGATGTACCACAGTGGAAGTGGGAAAGCGTCTCGATGGACTTCATAGATGGGTTTCCCAGATTGAAGAGGGGTAACTCTACCATTTGGGTTATAGTCGATAGGTTGACTAAGAGCGCTCACTTTATCCCGGTTAAGAGCAAGCAGACTGCAGCTTGGTGGCATCAGTGTATCTTAGAGAGATCAACCGACTTCATGGAATTCCTTCCAATAGATAGAGACCCCATCTTTACCAACGAGTTTTGGAGGAGCCTGCAGGAGGCATTGCTGACACTGCTACGACTTAGCACTATTACCACCCTCATACTGATGGACAAACGGAGAGGGTTAATAGGATTCTTGAGGATTTATTGCGGTTGTGTATCTTGGACTTCAAAGGGACTTAGGAGGAGCATCTTCCATTGGTAAAGTTCACGCATAATAGGTATGGCTCCCTTCAAGGTATTGTATGGACGACCCAATAGATCACCATCTTGTTGGTGGGTGACTATGGACAGACTTCTTCTTGGACCTGAGATGGTTTGGGAGACCTCAGAGAATATGGATCTAATTTGGAAGCGGATGAAGACAGCTCAAGACAGACATAAGTCGTATGCAGACTAGCGGACAAACCTAGAGTTTGAGGTAGGAGACTTGATTTTTGTTAAGGTATCACCTTTGAGGAGTCTAGTTCGGTTCAGCACTGTAGGGAAGTTGGCGTTGAGGTTCATAGTGCCATTCCCTATAGTGGAGAGGATAGGTCGAATGACTTACAGAGTTAGACTACCGGAGAGGTTAGCTGGATTTCATGTTGTATTCCATGTTTCGCACTTGCGAAAGTGCTTACATGATTATGTGGTAGTGGTAGGGTTGAGTACTCTAGAGAGATCGAGGTAGAGAGGGAAGCATCGGTCAGGCGAATTCCTACACAGATATTAGGGTCTGAGGTGAAGAAGTTGCGGAATAAAGAGATAAGGCTTGTTAAGATTCAGTGGGGAGAAGATAGCGCCAAAGCAACTTGGGAACCAGAGGATGGTCACGTTTATTTTCCGTTTCTCTTTGACAGTACGCTCTTATTCCTTTCCTAAGCTTTAAATTTGAATCTACTTTTCCTATCATTTGAACCGTAAATCTCAGCTAGAAGCCTATGGGTGGTAAGAAATGGTTTAAAACATGTTATGGATGAATGAATTTTCATGGATTCAAGTGGTTGCTAGTGGATGCATATACACACACTAGGCACTAGTTAGAGATCGGCAAAGTAGGACACTTATATACTTGCATATGGATATGTGTACATTTTTTAATTTATTTTAAAATGGATGGAAATTGTTGGATCATCGCTTGGATGATGCATATTGATGAATGATTGTGCACGCATATAGAATGATATGTATTATTAGGGTTTCTTTGCATACATATTAGATGCATAACACGGACATGAATCTGCATTAAGGAGGTCAATCGAATCAGTAGACCGCCTAATTTTTGCATTGGCTTAGGGACATATACACTACAACTCTTACATATGTTCATAAAAAGCATTAGAAATCTAAGGAAAATGGATGCCAGTGGCTAATGGTGAGTGTATGGGTGCAGAAAACGATTGATAATATTTATTACATTCTTCTAGCCTTGGAGATTTCGAGGATGAAATCCTTTAAGGAGGGAAGAATGTAACAACACCAAAATTTAATATATCAAATAAATAAAAAGATTATTAAAATAAATATTTATCGGAAAATTGTTGGGAAATGGGCAACGGGGGTTGTGTCGTAGATTCCGATATGAAATTCTGGCTAAGATAGACTTTTGGTTTATAAAAATCGGACTTAAAACGAAGAAAACATAAAAGAAACAAGATTGAATTTAAATTTCAAAAGGCAACAATGTTCAAATAGATCAAAAATTAAATCAGAACAAGTCACACATGATTAGGCGACCCAACGCCTAACTGGGTCGACCAGGGGGTCGGTCCTGGACCCAAGTGGGTCGACCCAGGCGTTGACCCACCCGGTATACGGGTCAAACCGGCCTAGGCAATGTTTGACAACAAAAATTCTATCAACTAAAAATCCGTCGCGAAGTGTATAAAACCGCAAGCGCACGACATACACTTATAGTACGTGGCGAATACGGATCGATCCACGGAGGAAGAAATAATTCTAATTCTATTCAATCAATTAAACCAACTTAAGATTGTTAACTACAACTAAACTGAACTAACAAACTAAGATAAATAGAAATATGAAAGTTAAATTTCAATTTAGAAGCAAGTTCAACAAATTATGATCTCTCTTTTTTGGTCATAAGTGTGATTTGTTGATGTGTTTATTCCAAGTATGGCGTATTTGTGATACTAATTAGCCCAACATAAGACATGAAACTTTAACACAATCACCAACCCACTTGTTTAACTCTCACGAAAATGACAAGAAGATGGAATCAAATCTATTTTAAGCATGGTCTATTAACTATTATTTAGAAGTATAGGCCATCAAATTTCAATTTAAATAATCACTTCTTTGCCGTAATCATATTTTCATTAAGCACAAAAAGAGAACATAAACTCAAATTATGTTGAAGCTACATATTTAGAGAGAGCTTCATTACCCCTAAACTGAAGGGGTTTAGCTTTTAATACTTGCTATTATATTAACAATTGTAGCTTGCAACATAAAAGAAAAGCAAAGGAAAAAGAGAGCAAAACGAATGAAAGTCTATTCTACTTGCATAAAATAAGAGAGATCTACACTACTAACATAAAGTAAAGAACATGAAATGAAAGTGCTTAAATTAAAATTGCATTAAAAATAATTATATAAGAGGGAAACTGGCTATGTCGCCATTAAAGAGAAAGAGAGCTTTGATTTTCCCAACTAAACTAACTACTAGAGAGGATATTTTTACATGAAAATAAGATGGTATACATACACGTTTTAAAACCCTAACTTTAATCCATATTTGCTGGGAACTACCAACAATTCCCTTTACATGAAGCTTCCATTTGTCTTTATCCACTAATGAATCATTAAATGTGGATGAAGCTTGTTTTGTCTCCATTAGCCAATACGTTAGCCTTTAAATATATCATTAGAGAAAGAAGGATAATGGGTGGGGTCCTCCACTAAGTCCTGTGAAAATTACTTCCTTCTCTTTTCCTTTGTATCCACTTTATGCATGCATATCTCACTACCAAGTTTTAAAATATTGGAGGCAAACATATCTGCCTTGATTAATCAAATTAAAGGCAGAAAATTACATTAAACTGCCCTTATTTGAAGGAGAGGCAAATAAGAAACAGCCCTAAAAGATAGCGTCCCAACTAGTAAATAGAGGCAAATTGAACACGTAATTTGCCCCAATTATTCTACATGCCACGTAGGATAGATACACTAGGATACTAATACAGACAGTAAAAAGTGCCCCTACTGATGTATATATTTATTAAACTAACCTTACTAGAAACAAATATAAACGCCCCTAGCATATTCAGATCATAATATAATATATAAACAGAGAAACAGAACATATGACTCTAACATGTATTATCTTCACTTATTAATCATGGTGGAATAAAGAACTGAAAAAACATTAGCAGTAGTTAAATTGTAATAAACGAACAACTGCTACAAATTTCTTATAAAATAAACAAACATTTCAAAATCAAATACTTCAGTGAATATTTCCATTTACAAATGGAATGGTTACCACATATACATTTTGTTTAGATAAATCACAATTGCAAACTCCTAAATTGACATAAACTGCTTTTCATCCAGTCCTTCAAACCATAAACCTGGAGAACAAGAGAACGTACATATAAATGGGGTTGAAACCTTTATGTTGTACAAAATTATTTCAAGTAGATAAGCAAAATATGGTTAAGTATAGATGGGATGAACAAACTCAACATTTAAAGTTCAAGTGACCATATCCAGTGGCATATTTTGGGTCATATTTTTGTCACCTAGCCTCCACTATCATAGCCAGAGACATTACATTTCAACAGTACATTAACAACCATATTTTAAACCCTTGAATCACAAGAAACTATAAAGGATAACTAAGAATGGAGAGAACTTTAAAACTTGAAAGGACTTATCCAAAGCTACCCCAGAATTATCAAGTTTACTAACATGGATTGCACATGTAAAGAATTATAGAGTCATGTTCTTTGGAAAATAATTACAAATAGCATATTATAAAACAAACAGGTGAAATGAATATTAGACAGAAATACAAACAAGTGGCATTTTTCTTCTTAAAATATCAATATCTTAAAATGATGCGTACCTTACTATCAACTTGTATTAACTTGTGCGGATGAACATAAGCTAGAGATAATTGCAACTTAAAGATGACGATGATAATTGATAAGCGTATCTCTCACAATCCCTTACAGTAGACAAATACAAATAGAATATAATTAACATGTGAAATAAGTGATAAGCTATAAAATGAAACTAATGATCTTTGTTAAATAGGTCAAACATAGTTTTTACAAAAAAAAAAAAATGTGACCTAAACATGATAAACCATAGGAAATATCATATATTGGAACAGATGCATCCATACATACTTCAAAGTTCAGGTTCAAAAGTGTTCGCAGTTCCTACCTTCTCTTGATGACACAACAAACACATAAGCAGCAGGCATAGCTGTGAAAGGCGCGGCGCGGCGCGCGCCATGATACATGGTGCGACGCGGCATTTGCGTCATTTTTGCTTGCGGCACGCCACACATGAAAAGGCGCTCCAAATGGCGCAAATGTCACGAGACGCAAAAACGGCACACGACACAAAATGACGCGTTTTTTCTTTATTTTTTGGTTTTTTGCATTTCAAACTGCAATAACTACTACTATAAATACTTTTACCATCACTACAACCATTATCACTACTGCTATTACTATCATTATCATAATAACATGAAATATGAATAACATTGTTAACATTTTTTTCTCCAATTATATGGAAACATAATCACATCATTTTTATTTTCTATTCGATTATCATCAACGAGTTAATAATCTTACAATTATGTAATTGACTGACCTTAGCATGTCGGCATTTAGAACTGACATATGTTTTATTATCCAACATAGTTTAGATTCATTTTAATATTGTCAGAAATATATAATGTATTGTATAAAAGATCATAAAATATTGCCTAGCAAAGATGCAAAAGCAAATGAATGAGACCGGATTCACTGGAAACTCATGAGCGATAAATCAAGAGAAGCAGCTTTGGAGGAAGAGAAAGCATTCCCCTCCAACATTATATTTTTGCTTTCCGTTATGGTTTGAAGATTTTTCACCCATAGGTCAAACTCAATCAAGAGAAGGTTTACGCAATTTGCAGAATTCCAACTTCTGACATGATTTTCATTGTTTTTAGCACAAGGTAATCAGTTATTAGCCTGATTTTGTTTTGTTTTACTCAACAACCCGCAGTTAAAAAAGTTAGGGGAGATGTTCATTATTTTCTTGATGCACCTTTATTTATCTATTAATTTTGATATATTCAATACGTTTAACAAGCTTAAACATACTTATTAAGGAAAAAATACTTAAATAATTTACGTATATTTTCACTTCTATACAGCATAAAATGTGAAGTAATTAAAAAATAGTAAACATTCAAGGAAATTGTTTTCCGCACTTCACTTAAGCATACTACAAGTATAGTATAGACGTTAAGTTAAGAGAAAGTGAAATGCGAGGTTACAAAACAAAGCTTGTGCGACTAATGCTAGAGAATAGGAATAAGGAGAAAACATCTTACTTTTTTCCAGTCATGTAAGCTTTTTATGCATGTGCAATATTGTGTGTGCCTGTGCAGACTAATGCACGCGAACGGTCTTTGTTATAACAGCATATCTTACTCGTTTGGAATTAGCTCGTATATTTTTGCGAACGGTCTTTGTTATAACATCATATCTTACTCGTTTGGAATCAGCTCGTATATTATTGCGAACGGTCTTTGTTATAACAACATATCTTACTTGTTTGGAATCAGCTCGTATATTTTTAAGTTTCGGTATTTTCATTTTGGTGGAAGAAAGTTAATTTTTAGAAATACATTTTTATATGCATGCGCACAGAATAAATGCTTTGAAAGCAAGTTGGGATGTGTTTGTACTAAAAAATTACTCTATTTTTGTATTGAATATGTATGACGTGGAAATGGTACACAAGCTTCCGTCTCGGTTTGTTTAAACTTTAAAGTGAGGAAAATGTTCTACTGGCATGCGACTCTTCGGACTAGTCCGATGCTTGTGACTAACTTTCATTTAATATTTGTACTTCAACTTTCTAATGCATCCCATTGCTTTTTTTTATGCTCCTTTCTCTTACCCCTTTAACATCAACATGAAAACAAAATCACTAACTTACTCTTTCAAAATATTACTTTGCTCAATAAAAAACATTTATGTATAATCCGTTTTGTATTCAATATTTCAAAAAACCGTATATTTTCTCCAAATGGTAACATTAAAAACTTGAATTTTTAAGATTATTGCATTCATAAAACTTAACTATGAAAGAATAAAATCATATTGTTTCTCATCATAGATAGTCAAGGCACATCATGTCTGTGTGTACCTTCAAGTCAGCGAGACTTTAGAAAAGCATGGGTTTTTTTAAAAATGAAGTAAAACATACCTTCTCCATTATAACATTGAGCAATATTTACGGATGCAAATTGAACCATTCCTACTATAAACATTGTTTCTGTTCATCCAGCATAAAGACAGGCTGTTTATTGCTCAATTGTTCAATCTTCCATGATCCTGGTCACAAAGAAACACCCAATTTAGTATATGCATCCTTAATGTCACAAAAGACTTTCATAGTTCAAAATGAAACAAAAATTGAACATTTCACCCAAGAGATGTTCAATTATTTCTTGCATGCATGAGTCATAATTATAAAACATGTCAAAATATTATAATTTAATTACATCAACAATCTTGACAAATACTAATCAATCATTCGGTATCACTTTACACTCAAGGTCACTTCAGATATATTTTTTGACACAGCTTTGAAAATTTTGAACCTAACTCGTCATGAAATATGAAACAAATGACATGTAAAAATATATAATAACAACTAAAAGAGTATTGTAAATTGCATTCATAAAAATATACATTAAAGTATCTTACTCAATTTGGATGAGCACTCAAATTGCATTCATAAAAACATCCACAAGCCTATTTGCATCATTCAAATTGCTCAAATAACAAACGTTTTCAGCATCTAATCCTTTCACTCCAAACTCTTCTAGCTTCAAAGCCTATAAATGAAGAATAAGTCATGGTAACAATTAAATCATTATCCTTCAATCCATGTTGCAAAACTAAGGAACAACAGCCTGGTATCTCTAATATGCTAAAACTATGTGTTTGTTAAATCAGTACCTGAGCACCTGCTGCGATTATGAGAAATATGTAGCTTATGGTCTCACCTTTTGATGTAACTGATGTCTTGCTCTTAACATCGGCAGATTTCACCTTTGCATCGAGAATCAGCTCAATGACTGCAAATCAAAAGGTGTTAAACGATAAATAACTACAAGATCGACATAATTTATGATGGAAAGTATAAGCTAAGAGTGTATATGATTGCACTGCTGTTTCCATGAACCAACTAATAGAAGCATCTGCAACCATTTTCTGCACACATAAAAAATCCGTTTAAGCAAAAATATTGAACTTTACAAAGCAGGTTCTCAATCCGGTCTCCATTTTGCAAAAATGAAGTATCCATTATCCAGTTTGTCAATGGTATTCGTTCTAGCGGACAGCAATATGATCCCATATTGACAAGTCCCCATAGACTAAAGTAAGCAGACTTATAAACATAGTAATTCATGTTTGGCAACGTAAATGACCTAGTAACCCATTATGTAATACTAAAAGGGTATTGTAAATTGCATTCATAAAAGTATGTATTAAAGTAACTTACGAGATTTGGATGATCACTTCCATCTACGTTGCATTCTCAATGTGTTCTCCCACCAGGCATGTTCATCATTTGTTTTGTTTTGATATACATGGAAAATAAATGATTATGTATCAATCATTTATGTTGTGTAATAATTGTAGAGTTAATGTCAGGCTAAAAAATGTTACAAACCTTCTAATTTGAAATGCTCCTACATCTTCTACACTTGCATGATATATATTAATAAAAAACAAGTAAATAGTAATAGCTGTGCAAAATGACAAAATATATGTCTCAATTTATCTATATTTGCCAAAAAAGGAAAAATAATAAATATGTAGCCAAGGTGAAAAGGTGCAAAAAGCCAAAGGCTTATGCCTTGCGCGTTTTGGTGCATCATAGTTGCGCTTATTTGTTGCGGCATTGTAAAACTACAGCTAAAACTACTAGTCAATATGTTGTCGAACTTTTTTAGTGCGTCTTTTTGGGCTTGGGGGCTTATTTGCTCTTTACTAACATGTGCGCCTTGAGTTCTAAGAAAGACCCACTAGTTGGCCTTGTGCCTTTTTACACATTTTTATGCCTAGACACGCGCCTTGACTATAGTAGTTTCTAAAAGCTTTTTATTATGTAAGTGAGAACAATCTATCGGATAAAAAAATGTGATTTTGCAAAGAAAAAGAAACGAAAATTCTACCCAAGGGATCAAAAGTTATTTGAGTCGCTCGAGCAACAATTAGCTTATACTTGTTTGGTAGTCTTTGAATGTATATGCATATATTTAAAACTTCTTTAAGAATAATAACATAATTATTATGACTAATGAGGATAATTTAGAAACTTTAGAACAAAACACAGGTGTTGATATATGATTCTAGTTTTTGATATATGGTTTTAGTTTTAAATTTACTTTCTTGCTTATGCGATAACTGTGCCACTTCCCTATATCATTATGATGACTCTAATGTTTCAATTTCTAAAGATAGCACCTTGATGAGAAATGTTATCAATTTATGACATTTGACTCTAATGTAAATTGATTTTCGATGTTTAGAAAGTCAAAACGAATTTGTTTTGGCTTTCAAGAAAATGTCTGAAAATGCATTGTATATGGTAGTATCCTGAATCATTTTAACTTTGGTTTTTGAACAGTCCAAAAATTGAGCATATTCTTTTAGATATAAATAGGGCATCATCACAAAAGTCGGACTGTCAAGTGTCTCTTGAAAGACAAGTATATTATAACATATTAGCATTGTGTAGAAGCAAGTGCTTCATCCCAATTTAGGAAGCCATTTTGTTCATGCTAGTCCCTTGAACAAAGACGCGTCTATTCAACTGAGTAATTCATGTAACTCAAATTGATGGGGAAAAAGCTCCTAAAAGGCAACTATATATTAAGAGACATCAAAGTGAGAAAGCAGTAACTATAAATATCCCAAATAGCAAGATGTGTATAAAAAGCAATATGCAAATTAACATCTCATAAAGAAATTTGTATAAAAATGATAAGTTAAATGAGAAAATTCACAGATGCATGTTAAAGCCAAACTACGAAATTTAAATGACAAAACTGAAGGTTGGCATATAACTTCAATCAAGACAAACTTCTCTTTACTCCATTAATGTATTTTTAACCAGCACATTACATCTTTGTTTTTGCGGTTAACTGGAAGTTATATTGCTTTACACCAGTCAATAAATAACACCTATTTTTAATATTTGAAATGTTTTAAACATATGATTTGAGTAATATAGTGTCTTTATAATCTTCTTTACTATACGATGCATTAAACCTTTTTTGAACTTATTTTAATGAAAATACGAAGTTGATTACCTGCACAAATATTCGGCAATGTAGCAAGTAATAATAAAAGATGAAGAGAACGGAGAGGCACAGAGGATTATAAGGGAGAAATTGAAAGGGAGAGTCAATGAGAGAAAGCATTAATAAGAAGAGAGAGAGAGAATAAAGACAACTTTAATAAACTAACATCAATAGCAATGGACTAACTATTTCTGAAGGGCAGAGTCCAACATCATTTATTATGTGCATTCCAATTGAACTTAATATGTTATGCGCTCACTCATTGTACAAAATAAATTAGGAAACAAATAAATAAAGTTATAAACACAAGTAGATAAAACGAAATAAAAATATAATCTCATTGATTCTAGTTAAATGCAATCTTTATTGGTTTCTACTCTTTTGACATATGCACCGGATGATTTCTAAATGCAGTGTTTGCATTAGTAAATTATGCAGTCGTGTAGAAACCATGCAATAAAAAAGGATGAGTACAAAACCAGATATAATGAAGGCAGTTTAAATCAAATGTAGTTTTTAAGTTCAGGTAGATAATCTGCACCAGTTTTAATGTTTGAGAACTAAGAAAATCCATACTGTTTGACATAAAAATGTAAAGTGCTACAAAAAATATATATAGGTTTGGATATTAAAACAATTAACAATCTGGTGTATGTAAATTAACAACACAACTTTAGCAATGCATATGTAAGCACGGTTAATATCAATATACCCAACGGTGGTATACCCAACATTAAGCATGTTGAAAAGAAAGAAAAAGGTACCAAACAGTCGGTGTAAATAATAGTACCAATGAAGCAACCTGAATGTTTTAGAAGAATTTTATTTTAAATTAACATCACACATAATACAACATGAAGATGATTAATATTTAACACAATAAACATGGCTCCTTTGGAAAAATTTCCAAAGTTGCATGAGGTAAAAGAGGATAATTCCTGAAAAGGAACAAGGACAGCAGCTTTGATAGAAGCGGATGTAATCATCTAGTAATGAACCAAACTTAGGTGGATCAGATTCATCACTGCATATGAATTCAATCTTGATATTAAAACTTCCCTTTGTATATACATATATCTATGTAAAGAGAACTATGGAGTCACTGTAGTTTGACTACAAAAAAAGGGGAGAGAGAGGAAGAATTCAACAAAATTTGAAAGAATTGCACGGGATTATTTTTGGATCTAGAAACTAGATCAGCCAACTGAAATGATACACAAAATCAAACTAAAAATACTGCAATTTTGTTCAACATCTACAAGTGAAAAGAATTTTGGTTAGCAAAAATATGGCTTACACTGAATAATATTGTTCAATTTTCACATTGCCAAGGAGAAAGAAATCATTGATGCTATATTAACAAATATTCAACTAAATTATGCCAATTAGAGGTGTTACAGTTGCAAAGTTTGAAATTTCAAAGCACTAGATGGTAAATTAAAAAAGTATCCCATCAAATTGCAAATTCGATAATGAATTAACCTACTTAGTACAAATTAGAAGGTGTAAAATAAAGTCATACAATCAAACGATGAAACTGAAGAGAAAATGGAAAAGGGATTACCCAAGTTGTATGTGAATGGATGCAAACAATCATGCCATCTCCAATTAACAACAGCCGCTCCAAATCAACCATTATCGCCACTAAATCAACCATAGTCGCTCTCAAATTTGTGATTTTTTTTCATTATCACGATAATTTCTGGTTGAAGTAACGGGCTGCCATTTTAGGGTTTTAGAAGAGAGAGAAACGAGTTGGATTTCGGAAAGTTAAAAAAGTGACGTGTATAATATTTTCGTCGTTTTTTAATACGTAATTTCTGCCCCTATATAAATTGGAATTTTTAATTAATGAGATATTTGTTACAGGCAGTTTAATCCGCCTTAATTGACGTTAATAGAGGCACTGCTGTAATTATGCCTCTAATTAGTTGTTTCTTGAGGCGGTGCCTTTATTTTGTCCTTAATCTAACGCCCCAAATGCCCTGAAATTTGGTAGTGTCTCCATGTAAACTTCACCAAAATTCCAACAAAATAACATGAAAATTAAAAAGTAAATTTTATTAAAAAAATACAAGCACAAATGACGGTTGGTCCCCAATATGAAGATGAATGCATGATAATTTAAGAATTTTGGGTTTTTGGTTAAAACATGTAAAAATAGCCCATTTATGTTATTTATTTAACTAAAACAAGAATAAATATGTGAATATAAATATTCATTTTTACGTGCACATCAAATACCCCAACACTTATTTTTTTATTCGTTGTCGAATAAACAAAAAATCTATGATAAATCCGTTTTTGTAAGGAGCACGATTGCATTGAGCGTGTTCAATAAGCCGTTAAACCTCTGGGTGTCCCTAGTAGAACGAGTGTTGTCTCATGAGGGTTTTCAGCGGATACTACCCACAAAATCCAAATATAATGCGAAAATATCCTAAATGCAAGTTTATTTACAAGATGAATGCAAATTTTCAAAAGAATATTTACAAATCGGTAATTTACTTTTAAATTTGACACAAATGAGTTATATACAGTTTGAGTCATCACTATGAAATTTTAGTTCGTTATTAATCAAAACTTCAAACTTGTAATGGCCCGCAAATCTGTACTATCTGAGTTGACTAATAACACCACACGTCCAACCCAAATTGCACAGAAATACGAATCATTATTAGAAAGAAGTTAGAGGATGAGAAATAGAAAGAAAGAAATATTAGAATAGAAGGAAACGAAGATCACAAACTCACAGCGGAACGAAAAAAAAATATTAGGTAACATAAACTTTGAAATACAATTCGGTAACTTTATATACATACCATCATCATAGCACAACATCTATTTCTGGAACAGTTATAAACACCTATTTCCAGATACAAACATGGTACACAGCGGAATATATGATAGTCTATAGCTAATTGGTGAAGCCTCCTGCTTCAAACTCCTCCAAGTAAATCTGTAAAATCGCGACTACTTGACTGCCCGTACAAATTTGGGCACCCAAGAGTTTAGGGAAAACAAACAAAATAAACTCTGGTCGGTCATGGGACTGGTGTGAGTAAACCCCAACCATTTGTTTAATTTTCAAAATCCTTTCGAAAGAAAGGATAATAGTAAGACCAGTCCACACATAAACATGGACGGTTTTTACCTTACTATAACCCAAAACACTTTGATACAAAAATCCAGTGATATTATAATAGTGTCTAAATCAAATAAATAACAATCTAGCAGAACGCTTGCATCTCATGCTCCATATATAATATAAAATCAAAAACCGTAGGGCGCTTATTGGAGATTGGATTCCGACTATGACAAGGTATGGAACCACCTTCCGATAGTGTATCTCTAGAGAGGAATACACTGGGTTCAACAAGAACGTCTTGCAATCCGGCCCACACATGACCGACCACTCATTTCGCTTGAGTGTATCGAATGTATATCACCAACAGTTGGGATCAGCAACCGTTTCCCGAATGGGACAACATCGAATAGAATAAGGAATTAAATGAATTTCTATAGATAGGTGATAATACACCCCAATGGGAGCTACCCACATAGCCATGCTGCCTGCCCGATTTTTTCACTTCCCGGTTGTTGAGGCCTGAGGCTACGATTAGTTATCATTCCTTGATAGCACAATCACTTTGAATGCCACATTGTCAGATCCGTTAATCACTAATTGATTTGCACAAATATATTCTGGATATTATGCTAAGAGAATAAATCCTCCTCCACCATATATATCTATACAGACCAACATCTGTGATCATTGGAAATACTCTATCAGGAATTCGTCCATTTACGTTCGTTCTGGATTAAACAAAACCGAAGGCACCATTTATATTAATAGAAAAAGTCCTTGCACTTTACTCCATCTTCGATTATCTTCATATAATCTGATTCGCAATGCTACTGCCAATACGGAGCGGTTCACAGATAATAATCCAACCGCTCTCTCCATATTGACAACGATATTGGCAAACACTTCGATAGTCGGTTATTTAACCATAGAAGAAAAACAAACATCCATTCAAAGCATCAAACAAATCACTGGGCCTTTTAATTAATATTTCATTAATTAAAACACTTCTCCATTTCCTTATCCATATTCGTTAACACGATATTTTCGATAATCATCTTGACCTCTTACGCTATTTGGAAAACATTTCCATATATTTTCTTCTTTTATTTTCTATACTTAGGAAATATATTCTTTTTATAATTGGAAAACATTCCAATTACTTATCTCTTCCACGACCATTCATTTATTTCTTCTATACTCAGGAAATATTTATTATTATATTTCCAAATTTCCACTTACTTGGGTTAAAACGAATGTTGTGTAAAACATTGTTACAACAACCCAAAACACTACATCCAACTAACTCTTATTTAAACATTTCTCTTCGAGACTGGATCTTGCTATTTATCAGTTAAAAATGAAATCAATCAAGTTGGGGTATAATTACCTCTCAGACCTTGACTGGAAATATTATTAACTTCAAAACATACAAGACCGCTAATTTGAATAATCAACACCATATTAAACCAATTTTCCATTTCTAAAACACGTATACGCTTCTCTTTCTATTTTTAACAAATCTAATTTATTGATTTCCTTTTTGTTTATAATATTCTATTTTTAAGTTCATTTCCTTATCGAATTCTATATATGTCGATACATTGATTTCTAACTATCAAATTTTCTTAAAAATATTCTAACTCCTTGAATTTTCGGAAAATTTCGCCATAACCCCATTTGTACCGGTCAACAGTTCAAACCTCAACTCGCCTCTTAGGCCCTTTCCATTCAAAAAGAAAATCAAAAAGCCAAGTAGCTTGCCAATTCGGCGCATAAAAACACATATGGTATTTAAATGTGTACCTTTTTTGTTGGGCACTAAATCTATAAATTCCATACCTGTCTAACACATATGTGTCTGTTTCTAATTTATTTCAACTCAATCCGGTCATTTTTAACTCAACTCGCTATTTAATCTTTTTATTATCTCCTTTTCCCATTCCACTTTATATTTGAATATATCATGTTCAATTATCTTTTTATCTTGCTTATGAATTAATTTAATTCCATTTCGACTCAAGTTCCATATTCGATTTCGAATAAAAATTATCAAATCTCCTTTACTTATTCAAAGTCCATTTTCATGTCGAATTTCGATCAACTAATTATTATTCAAATTAGTTAGTTTTATTCAATAACTAAAAATCTGATTTTTGTCTCAAAAATCATTTCACTGGAGTTCATATTTATTTTATATCTCCAGTCTGGATTTTTCTAATGGCAATTCGGATTTTATTTCTTTAAAATCCTTGTATTTATTTAAATAATCCGTTATGGTTTTATAATGGTTCTGGCGCTGTTTTTCTGAAAATTTGATTTTTGACATAACTCAAAATCTATAAAACGAAATCCAGATTTTTCTCTTCCATTAGAAAACTATTATTCAGTCGATCCTGACGGTTCATGCAAAGAATTCCGACTTAAATTGAGTTCTATATACTCAATTGGAGTTCGAAACTTCAATTTACGAACTACCGCGCTGTGGCGAGTTCGTTTTAATTATATATATATAAACGTTTAAACTTCATTTATAATAAATTCAACTCCATTCTGATATATTTTTAATATATATCAAATTAGTTTCCCAATTCAACATAATATTTTCGATTATCTATAATTGTCGATTTTTCCTTACTCGGTAATATATTTAATTATACTTTGATCTCCTATATTTAATTCCCATTCCTTTTATAAATAAATTATTTATAAAATTCAATATAATCGAATTTCAATTATAAACCCGTTGAATTCTTCTCAATTCAGCTTATATTCCGAATTCCGAAATATAATCAATCGTTTTGTTTCAAAACACTTTCCTATTTACTTTTAAATTCCCATTTGAATTTAAATGGTTTAAATTATCCAAATGATAATTTATTTCACCAAATTTATAACACTATTTATAAATTCAACTTCCTTGTTTCATATATTTAAACAAGTTCCCTTTTCAAATTCTATTTGAAACTCCATCCCTTTGATATTTCGAATTGCGGAATAAAAACCGTTGTTCCCTTTCGAATGATTTCAAATTCTATTTTTAAAGTCATATTTGAATTTAAATATTCCAATTATCTCTTGATAATTAATTCATTATATTTATAAACACCATTTTATAAATTATCTTGTTTTATATATTTAAACAAGTTCCAATTCGAAATCTATTTAAAACCAAAATCTCATTTTGGAATATTTTATCTATTTTAACTTACCCATATATAACATAGAGTCTATTTTCACATTTAAATTTAACTTCTATTTAATATAATCCTGATATTTTATTAGACATTTTATTTAAATAAATTCAAACTGATCGAATTCAAATCATAAATCCTAGGGGATTTATTTTAGTTCAATTTATATTCTGAACATTAGAATAAACTTCATCGTTTACTTCTTTAAAACGATTCCTCATTTCTATTTATAAATTCACATTTGAATTTAAATATTCAAATTATCAATTGATAATTTTTCCACTTCATTTATAAACCCCGTTTATAAATTCAATCCAATTTCCTGATTATCCAATGAAAATCATTCTATTTTGTTTATAAACACCATTTATAAATTCACTTCAATTGCTTGCATTTTTCAATTTATAAACATCATTTATAAATTCAATACTTGTTCAAAACAAGTTAATATTTCTATAGCTTATTAAAAATTCAAATTCTATTTAAAAAAAAAAATAGATTTCCCCTTTTAAATCTGAAATATCTTTTTCACGATATTTTTATATATCAACATTTTGGCCCCAGTGATATGTAAAGAATCCAACCACTCAATTATCAATCAACACATCATATATGATAATATATGTGAAAACAAACAAATAATGATATTTTTGAGGAATCCAGTTGGATCCCTCCAACCTGTTTTTCTTGCATCCACAGACGTTAGCCAACATAAATAATACCCATCCTGCTTCGAGGCAGGATATCGCGGTATAGAAGGTCATCCACTATCATAGCGTGGGGGCGTATAGGGTCATCTGCTAATGATACTGCGGGCATCCGCTAATGGTACTGCGGGAATCCAATCACCAATATATATATAATAACCATAAGAAAATCCTAAATAACTAATATATATTTAATAGGCACAATAATATTTCAATGCATGCGAACAACCAATGAACAATTATTTTAACGAATTAAATAATTCTAAATAAAAATGTAATGTCCCGGTTTTTAGCTAGTCTTGGTTAATAATAAATTTTGATTTGATAAGGTAATTAAATCAAAGAAATATTTTTACTTAACAAAGTAGAACAAGTATAAATAATTGTATAAAAATATAAGGGATCTTGAAACAAATAGTATACATATGCAAAACAAATCGGCCATTCAAATATATATAAACATATATATTGAACATGCATATGACATGTTCTGTAAAATAACCAAGAAAGAAATATCAAAGGAAAGGTCATGTAACAACAAAACAAAGGAGAGAGGCCAAAGTCAATATCTTAATAAGATTTTACCTTGAATAGAATAGGTAAGTATAGCTAAAACCATCACCTAAGGATCCTAAGCAACAACTTGCAAAAATAAAATTCTTGTTTGCAAAATATCTAAATACTTAAAGGGTAAGAAAACATTTTATAATGCAAATAAAATCTAAGCAATGAATGACCATTCAACAAGAAATCAATAGAGTATGGCTTTAAAGATATATGTTTCTAGAAGAGGAGATAAAGACAAGAATCTAAGTGAATATCTCATTAAACAAAGGTGTAGCATATAGAAGCTAAAGAAAAGGGGTAAGTCTAACCTAAAGAGGAAATAAATGCTATAGCTTAAAATGTAAGCAAAATATTTAATAATAAAATGCCCCTATAAATAACACTGGAAACCATACCATTTCTCCACACCAAAATGTTGAATGCAAGCAAACTATTGTCGGTAAAATGTTGAGTTCGAGCAGGGGAGAATTCGGAGCAACAGGGGAAAACATTTTATGTGAGTAAACCGATTCTTTCTTCAAATTTTTATACACCTATATAGCAATACTCAAGTATATAGTATAGACGATTGTATTAGTTGCCATACAAACCATGAAACTAAACTAAGTAAACCTTTCATTTGATTGCTATCCACAGTAGGTTGTAAGTGAATCTTTCTTCCTTGAATTTTTACATATATATGGGGGTGCAAAATTGTAGGCATGTGTGAATACTTCTATATATGTCTGCTAGTGGTATGTCTCTTTTACATTTAATTCACTGTTAACATGATTTTATTGTCCGCAACTGCAATACTGGAAACAAAGTATGATAGCAGTAAACTTTCCCCAATTTCCTATTGAATATTATATAGTGATACCATACATACAATGTGAACAATCAAAAGGCCCAAATCTGGTGATCAATATTTAAGAGAAAATTTGTTTCCCTAGTGTTTATTGATACAATGCGTTGTAGTGATCTTTTCATACTGGATAAAAAAATAAAACTATGAATATGAGTAAACCCTTTTTGTCCTCTGTTTGAAAATTACTTAAACTGTGCATGTCCGTTAAGTATAGTTATGCAGTTATATTATGTTTTACAACATATATAACATGCATACTGACCTATAGTAGTTTAAGGCTTTAAGCACAACCTGAACCATTTAAACAAGCTCTTCTTCTTTTCTCTTTGCTACGTTCCCCTTCTTAAACTTTTGAAATATGAGTTAAGCAAATATATAAAGGTGAGTGTATGTAGCATGTTTGTTCTTAAAGCTTGAAGAAACCGAAGTTCCATCGCCTTTAGATCCGTAGGGTGGGGTTTGCCAAATGTGTGTTTGCAACCAAAGAATGGAGCTTTCAGTTCTAAACACACTAAAGTGGAGAATGCGAGCCGTGACTCTATTTCCATACTTAGATTCCTCTCTAGATAAGACCACTACTAAACTATTGGTTTCTGTCAAAGGGTGAGATCCAAAAGTTAAATAAGACTGTACGAACATTTAAACTAAGCCATTGTAGATTTTAAGTTAAAAATACATATTCTAATTTGAAGATATATGAAACTGTATAGACAAAACCGTTTGTATTAACCTAAAATGTACGTAGTACATAGATCACTAAATCATAGGAAGTATACTGGTAAATGAGAAGAAGGATAGTCAGTAACAAAATGAATGGAACCAACATAAAAGCCTGTTGACAAATAAATACATGCTCCGTTATTTTGAAGGCCACTACTTAGCTTCAAGAAAAACAAAAATAAATAAGATTCTGGTTACAACAGGAATTTTACATTTTGGAAACGGGTGTGGTACTGTCGAAATTCACTAATGATGATGGAGGAGCTTTGAGGTGATGGTGATGAAGTCCGGAGGTAGGAATAAGTTTACGTGGGAATTAGAAACCGACGCAGGTTGGCTTGGCGGAGTGTGCATGTGCACCAGTGTCGCGTGCGCATAAGTAGACTGAAAGCGATGAAGAAAAATGGGAAGAAGGGCGGAGGAGCTTCTGTGAATGGTTAACACATTAATCTGTTAAGTCTTGGATCAGCCAAGATTAGAGGAGAAGGAAACGCAGGCACCGTACAGTAGAAAGAAAGAGAAATCATTGAAATCCTATCTAGAGATTTGCGTGAGGAAGGGTAACATTGGCGTAGACCAGAACAGAAGCCTCATGGGAGCATCGCTGGAAAATTATGTTGGCTCCTTTGATTGTTATCCTTGTCAAATATGTTGGCATTGAAAACAAACAATGCATACAATCAATCAACTTCGGGTTTTTCAAATGTACAGGGCGTTAGAGGAGATAGTCGGAAGTGGCAAGAGCCAAGAAGATGTGCTGATCAGGCCAAAGAAAATAAAAGAAAAATATAAGAATATAATAAGAAAGTAAAAAGGAAAATGAAGAGAATAAATTTTGAAAAATGAGAGGAGAGTAAGGAAAGAATGGAGTTTGTGGTGATCAGAGGGGTTTGGCACGAGAACTGGGAGGTGGTACTTTGGAAATCACGAACGCGACATGGAGTTTTTGAATGAACGGACGGTGACTGAAGAAGTGACACTTTGGTATTTGGTATTTGGCAAAGTACCAGGTGGTACTTTGGCAAACGCATGCGCAGCCTTAGGATCTGAAGCGAAATCATGGCGTTTTGAAGCTGGTACTTTGGCAAACTGGTAGTTCAGTCAATACGCTTAAAAATGAGTTTTCTGAACGAAGTTTTTAATTAAAATTTGTTTTAATTAAAATGAAAAATGAAATAAAAAATAAAGAATAAATAAATAATTAAATAAAAATAGAATTTTTATTAATTTTGTCATAGGCAAGTGGAAGGAAGAAAATGGCAAGAAGACCGAGTACAGAAGTTGACCGAAGAGGTTCAACGAGTTTGAAAATTTGAAATTTAAAGAAAATAATTTAAATAAATTATTTAATTAATTTATTTAAGATAAATTAGAATTAATAAAATAATTTACCAGAAGAACTAGAGTAATAAACATCATCTAAACATCGATGATAAACAAAGCAAAATACCGTGTGCGACGCTCACACTTTAACTGTTCATTTATAAAAGATATTAAAAATATCCCGATATGAACAAGATGAAACATATACTGTTATGTTAACTGAAAACCCATAAATACAGGATGTATAAACTGAATTATAATCAGATTAAGCTGATAATTATTTATCGACTATAAAAGACATTTCGTATATCGTTTCGAAGAGTCCGGAATAAATATTCCACTTCGACTCGAATATTACGACGCGTGTCAGAATTATTGAAGAAGACGATATGCAAGAACTATTTTAAATAGTACCTTCGGTCTGTTCAGTCCCAGGACAAACCCGAATGGACGAGTGTCTGACAACGTATATCAGATAGATTCTACACATCGAATTTACGTAAGTATATTATGTTGGTGGCGGAGAAATTCGTTTCTCTTAGCTTTATTGCCCGCAATATATTTGGGTAATCGAATGAGTGTTTCTGACGGATATGACGATGTGACATTCAAAGAAATTGAAGAAATAATATGTCAGAAGGATAAACGTGGCCTCAAAACCTCACAACCAGGAAGTAACAAAAGTTGGGCTAGGCAGCATGGCTAGTTGGGTCATACCCAAGCAGGGTATATTATCACCATATAGGGAATATTCATATTTGTTACTTCTTTTCAGTTCTGCATCTCCCGGGAACGGTTATGTTGCTAGCAACCGTAGAGGTGGTAATATATTCGTTACACTCAAGCTAAATGAGTGGACAGTCATGTGTGGTCGGGTTGCAAGACGTTCTTGTTGAACCCCAGTGTATCCTCTCTAGATTACACTGATAGGCAGGTGCTCCCATACCTTATCTGTTGAAATCCAATCTCCAATAAGCACTCGACGACTTTTGATTTTATACTATATACGTGAACGTGAGATGCAAGTGTTTCACTAGATGATTATTTATTTGATAAAAACTATCGTAATATCAAATGATTTGATATAAAATACTTGGGTCATAATCCATATATTAGTTATGGATTGGTCTAAAGATTTCTAAAGTAAATGAATATGGAAAACCTTATTTCTTACTTCCCTGTTTACATATTTTAACCGTGTTTACTCACACCAGTCGTCTGACTGACCCAGAGTTTATTTTATGTGTTTCCTAAACTCTTGGGTACTCATAATATTTATTATGAGTAGGCAAGTAGTCCAGGTAGGCAAGTGGAACCTATGAAGTTCAAGTCAAGACCAGTAGTATATCTATATCTATGTATCCAGTTTAGATATCTGTATTATTCCAGTCATGATGTATAATTATGTTGTTGTACTATGGTATTGTATTATAGTATGTACTATGATGTATCAGACCTTGTATTGTAATATATTATGTATTTTTGAAATTCCGCTGTGAGATTCTGATATTTCTTAACTCTTCTATTCTATTAGTTCTATCTTTTCCATCCCATCTTCTAAATTCTTTCAGTAATGACACGACTTTCGAAGCATCGAAAATCGCGCCGTTACAAAATATATGAGTGAGATTTACTCACCGTGATTTTTATTGCTATTCATTTACATATCGATTCCTTAGCAAAGATTTTTCAACTCCAAAGTCCATACAGCTTGATTGATTTACCCATGTACATCGATTTATTCCATTTATTAATTTCATGATCAATTATATATATACTTAATTATGTAAGTGCAAATTTATTTTTCTATAACGATAACTATAAAATAAATTACCTAGCTTAAATTAACGGTATACCTTAATTCACGTCAAAACGCTTATCCTCATTCCTAACAATTATTTGGAGCCACCAAACACTACTTCAACCACTTTGGTCACTGACTGACTCTTCAATCACCATCCCTCGACTTGCCGCTCCATTCCCTATCACATGGCCACGCTGAAAATCACCTCAGTTTCTTGAAAAATTTGTGGCCTGGATTGAAAATGACCTCTGTTATTCACTGCCTTAACTACCTAGACACCATCAAACATCTCGATTATCCCGTCACCAAATTTTCCTCGTACAAGTCCACATCTTCTGTCCATTTCCAGTGAAAACCAAACAAGCACCACCCTTAACACGGAAACCATCGTATCCCCTCCTCTGTATGTTTCGAATTGTACCTTACCATTTCTATTAACTTGATCGACATATCCTTCCATTGTCCACTGTCCAAATCGACATTTTTATCTTCGAATTTGCCTTGAAAAACCCTAGAACACCCTCGGCCTTAGTTAACTTCCAATCATGCCACTCCTTCCCAATTCCGACATCAACTACTTGCCCTGGAGAAAGTACGACATCGGTTCTTCGAAGACCCAGAACTCATACCACTCCGTCAAACTCCATTTCCTATCGTTCTAGTTCAGTCCACCCGTCATCGCACCGATATCATCATCGCCTCCTCGAAAACCACGGTGCCTCAACAATCGCGCACCCCATCAGAACAACAAAACCCCTTTCATTTACCCTATCATCGCACCACACTTTAGATCGAGCTTCATATGATCGCATGGTTTAAAAATCGCGATGCTCCTATTTCTATATTTTTCTTCTTCGGTTTTGGAGGATCGATTTGGTTTAAAATTTGTGGAGTTAAGTTTGATTTGGATTGAGTAATGGGAGAAAGGTAATAAATGGCACGGCTTTTAAAAAATAACAAACATAAGGGAGTTTAAACAAGTGGGTATCGACTGGTTTAAAAACTGAATCGGGGATAGAATGAAAGGCAACTTCGATCTTATTCTGATTTGAGCTATGAGGATCAGCCATTTTAATTCATGAAGCTCAATCGAATTTTCAAAAGGAAGAATAGAAGTGGTATCGTGATTTTATAGACAGAGAACACTTAGGAATGAAGTAATTAGTTCTGTGTTGGTACATAGATAGGTATAGACTTAAGTACATGTAATTTAATTCGATTAGATTTTGATTTGATTTCCATTAAATTCGATTCGATATAAAGTGATTTTTATTCTTTTTAAATAGATGCTGATTTGATTTCAAGCTTATCCACTGAATGTTATAATAATATATTCCGCGGTTACGAACTCCTATTTGAGTGCAGCAACCGGCGTTTCTAGCATTATACCACTATTCTAAACACATTGGGACATGTTTCGAAGCACAGTTCGATCATATGAAGAAGATATAAATTTAAATCAATATAAATTAAATTCAAAACAATAAATTCTTCGGTAATAAATAAATATTATTATCGATTCTATTTAAATTGAATTTCTATAAATTATCTAAATTATTTTCAACTTAGTATTAAATTTCAAATTTAATTATTTCAGGTTCTCGTATAACGATAATCATTTATGTTCAAAATAAATCGTATTTTGATTATTTCATCGATAACTGAATACAAAAATTCATTTATATTATCAACTCAATATTTAAACGATATTAAATATTAAAATAAACTGTTCGAAAAATCCGCGTCGTTACATTCTTCCCCTTTAAAAGAATTTCGTCCCCGAGATTACTAAGGTGGGAAAAATGCTGTAAACCCATTACTTTTAAAACTCTCACTTATGTTGAAACTCAACATTTCTTCTTTCAACAAATTTAGTTCAACCAAAACTTTTGGTTTTCATTCATTTAATTCAGATGATCTACAATAAATACATTTACATCCAATCTGTATTCCATTAATCTATTCAAATTGATTCTAGTCAATTTATTTACTTCAATCCATTTAACTTGCTTAAGTTAAATTTAAAATTCCCGAATTTAAATTCTCGGGTTTCTATTTCAAATCCTTTAGAAATCACATAAATATATACATATGTTTGTTTCCGTCTCGAATTCAAAACATTTGAATTTTCCGAAACAACTTGTTTTCTTTCAAACAAATTTCCAACAAAACTTTTCTTAAGTAGCAATTCATCACTTAGAAACTTGAAAATGAACACTGATGATGTCGCGATCATCATCAGAATTATTTTCCAGCCATTAAAGTGAGTTCAGTGCTTTATCACTTTCAATATCCATCTAAAATGTTTTTGATTCAAAAATCCTTTCAAAACAAAGCTATATTATTTTAATATACTTCAGAAAATATTTTCAAACTTCCCAGGATTTAAATTTCGAATTCTGGTTTGAATTCAATTATAATTCATCTCATTTGTATATTTAATTCATATACAAATTCTATTTTGGTTATATATAACAATTCCAATTTTTATAATCTAATTTGATTATAATATTAACATCCAACACATCCATATATTATAATAATTTCAAAAATTATTCTTTTTCTATCAAAAATAGAATTTTGGGTAAAATTATTTCATTTACCCAATTTAAATAATACTATGTCGAATTTCCCTGTTTAAGTATTTAGGAATTTCAATCGACTTCGTGGCGTCCCACAGTTTGATCAGAATTCATAAACCACTCAACAGACTGGCCAACGCAATAAAAAATATTTTTTTTTATATAAATTAACAAATACGCTCTCTCCTATATATTCTCAACTCATTCTAGGGTACTACTGACCCTATCTCTAATGAGCACATTCCACCAAGCCTAGGTATTCCCTTAACCTAAGCTCTGATACCAACTGTAATGGCCCGCAAATCCGTACTATCTGAGTTGACTAATAACACCACACGTCCAACCCAAATTGCATAAAAATACGAATCATTATTAGAAAGAAGTTAGAGGATGAGAAATAGAAAGAAAGAAATATTAGAATAGAAGGAGCGGAATAAATAAAATATATTAGGTAACATAAACTTTGAAATACAATTCGGTAACTTTATATACATACCATCATCAGAGCACAACAACTATTTCTGGAACAGTTATAAACACCTGTTTCCAGATACAAACATGGTACATAGCGGAATATATGATAGTCTATAGCTAACTGGTGAAGCCTCCTGCTTCAAACTCCTCCAAGTGAATCTATAAAATACCGACTACTTGACTGCCCGTACAAATTTGGGCACCCAAGAGTTTAGGGAAAACAAACAAAATAAACTCTGGGTCAGTCATGGGACTGGTGTGAGTAAACTCCAACCATTTGTTTAACTTTCAAAATCCTTTCGAAAGAAAGGATAATAGTAAGACCAACCCACACATAAACATGGACGGTTTTTACCTTACTATTACCCAAAACACTTTGATACAAAAATCCAGTGATATTATAATAATGTCTAAATCAAATAAATAACAATCTAGCGGAATGCTTGCATCTCACGCTCCATATATAATATAAAATCAAAAACCGCAGGGCGCTTATCGGAGATTGGATTCCGACTATGAAAAGGTATGGAACCACCTTCCGATAGTGTATCTCTAGAGAGAAATACACTGGATTCAACAAGAACGTCTTGCAATCCGGCCCACACATGACCGACCACTCATTTCGCTTGAGTGTATCGAATGTATATCACCAACAGTTGGGATTAGCAACCGTTTCCCGAATGGGACAGCATCAAACAGAATAAGTAATTAAATAAATTTCTCTAGATAGGTGATAATACACCCTAATCGGGGCTACCCACATAGCCATGCTGCTTGCCCGATTTTTGTCATTTCCCGGTTGTTGAGGCCTGAGGCTACGATTACTTATCATTCCTTAATAACACAATCACTTTGAATGCCACATTTTCAGATCCGTTAATCACTAATTGATTTGCACAAATATATTCTGGATATTATGCTAAGAGAATAAATACTCCGCCACCATATATATATCTGTACAGACCAACATCTGTGATCATTAGAAATACTCTGTCAGACATTCGTCTATTTACGTTCGTTTTGGGATTAAACGAAACCGAAGGCACCATTTCTATTAATAGAAAAAGTCCGTGCATTTTACTACGTCTTCGATTATCTTCATATAATCTGATTCGCAATGCTACTGCCAATACAGAGTGGTTCACGGATAATAATTCAACCGGTCTCTCCATATTGACAACGATATTGGTAAACACTTCGATAGTCGGTTATTTTTCTATCGAAGAAAAACAAACATCCATTCAAAGCATCAAACAAATTTCTGGGCCTTTTAATTAATATTTCATTAATTAAAACACTTCTCCATTTCCTTATCCATATTCGTTAACACTATATTTTCGATAATCATCTTGACCTCTTACGCTATTTGGAAAACATTTCCATATATTTTCTTCTTTTATTTTCTATACTTAGGAAACATATTCTATTTATAATTGGAAAACATTCCAATTAATTATCTCTTCCACAACCATTCATTTATTTCTTCTATACTCAGGAAATATTTATTATTATATTTCCAAATTTCCACTTACTTGGGTTAAAACGAATGTTGTGTAAAACATTGTTACAACAACCCAAAACACTACATCCAACAAACTCTTAGTTAAACATTTCTCTTCGAGACTGGATCTTGCTATTTATCGGTTAAAAATAAAATCAATCAAGTTGGGGTATAATTACCTCTCAGACCTTGACTGAAAATATTATTAACTTCAAAACATACAAGACCGCTAATTTGAATAATCAACACCATATTAAACCAATTTTCCATTTCTAAAACACGTATACGCTTCTCTTTCTATTTTTAACAAATCTAATTTATTGATTTCCTTTTTGTTTATAATATTCTATTTTTAAGTTCATTTCCTTATCGAATTCTATATATATCGATACATTGATTTCTAAATATCAAATTTTCTTAAAAATATTCTAACTCCTTGAATTCGGAAAATTTCGCCATAACCCCCTTTGTACCGGTCAACAGTTCAAACCTCAACTCGCCTCTTTAGGCCCTTTCCATTCAAAAAGAAAATCAAAAAGCCATGTGGCTTGCCGATTCGGCGCATAAAAACACATATGGTATTTAAATGTGTACCTTTTTTGTTGGGCACTAAATCTATAAACTTCATACACTTCATATACATCATTCCATACATGTCTAACACATATGTGTCCGTTTCTAATTTATTTCAACTCAATCCGGTCATTTTTAACTCAACTCGCTATTTAATCTTTTTATTAGCTGCTTTTCCCATTCCACTTTATATTTGAACATATCATGTTCAATTATCATTTTATCTTGCTTATGAATTAATTTAATTCCATTTCGACTCAAGTTCCATATTCGATTTCGAATAAAAATTCTCAAATCTCCTTTACTTATTCAAAGTCCATTTTCATGTCGAATTTCGATGAACTAATTATTATTCAAATTAGTTAGTTTTATTCAATAACTAAAAATCTGATTTTTGTCTCAAAAATCATTTCACTTATTTCACTGGAGTTCATATTTATTTTATATCTCCAGTCTGGATTTTTCTAATGGCAATTCGGATTTTATTTCTTTAAAATCCTTTTATTTATTTAAATAAACCGTTATTGTTTTATAATGGTTCTGGCGCTGTTTTTCTGAAAATTTGATTTTTGACATAACTCAAAATCTATAAGACGAAATCCAGATTTTTCTCTTCCATTAGAAAACTATTATTCAGTCGGTCCTGACGGTTGTTGTTTCAAAGAATTCCGACTTAAGTTGAGTTCTATATACTCAATTGGAGTTCAAAACTCCAATTTACGAACTGCCACGCTGCGGCGAGTTCGTTTTAATTATATATATATATATATAAACGTTTAAACTTAGTTTATAATAAATTCAACTCCATTCTGATATATTTTTAATATATATCAAATTAGTTTCCCAATTCGACATAATATTTTCGATTATCTATAATTGTCGATTTTTCCTTACTCGGTAATATATTTATTTATACTTCGATCTTCTATATTTAATTCCAATTCCTTTTATATATAAATTATTTATAAAATTTGATATAATCGAATTTCAATTATAAACCCGGTGAATTCTTCTCAATTCAGCTTATATTCCGAGTTCCGAAATATAATCAACCGTTTTGTTTCAAAACACTTCCCAATTCACTTTAAAATTCCTATTTGAATTTAAATGGTTTAAATTATCCAAATGATAATTTATTTCACCAAATTCATAACACTATTTATAAATTCAACTTCCTTGGTTCATATATTTAAACAAGTTCCCTTTTCAAATTCTATTTGAAACTCCATCCCTTTGATGTTTCGTATTGCGAAAAAAAAAACCGTTGTTCCCTTTCGAATGATTTCAAATTCTATTTTTAAATTCATTTTTGAATTTAAATATTCCAATTATCTCTTGATAATTAATTCATTATATTTATAAACACCATTTTATAAATTATCTTGTTTTATATATTTAAACAAGTTCCAATTCGAAATCTATTTAAAACCAAAATCTCATTTTGGAATATTTTATCTATTTTAACTTACCCATATATAACATTGAGTCTATTTTCACATTTAAATTTAACTTCTATTTAATATAATCCTTATATTTTTATTAGACATTTTATTTAAATAAATTCAAACTGATCGAATTCAAATCATAAATCCTACGGATTTATTTTAGTTCAATTTATATTCTGAACATTAGAATAAACTTCATCGTTTACTTCTTTAAAACGATTACTCATTTCAATTTTAAAATTCGCATTTGAATTTAAATATTCAAATTATCAATTGATAATTCTTCCACTTCATTTATAAACCCGGTTTATAAATTCAATTCAATTTCCTGATTATCCAATGAAAATCATTCTATTTTATTTATAAACACCATTTACAAATTCACTTCAATTTCTTGAAATTTTCAATTTATAAACATCGTTTATAAATTCAATACTTGTTCAAAACAAGTTAATATTTCTATAGCTCATTAAAAATTCAAATTCTATTTAAAAAAATAGATTTCCCCTTTTTAATCTCAAATATCTTTTTCATGATATTTTTATATATCAACATTTTGGCCCCAGTGATATTTAAACAATCCAACCACTCAATTATCAATCAACACATCATATATGATAATATATGTGCAAACAAACAAATAATGATATTTTTGAGGAATCCAGTTGGATCCCTCCAACCTGTTTTTCCTGCAACCACAGACATTAGCCAACATAAATAATACCCATCCTGCTTCGAGGCAGGATATCGAAGTATAGAAGGTCATCCACTATCATAGCATGGGGCGTATAGAGTCATCCGCTAATGATATTGCGGGCATCCGCTAATGGTGCTGCGGGAATCCAATCACCAATATATATATATAATAACCACAAATCAATCCTAAATAACTAATATATATTTAATAGGCACAATAATATTTCAATGCATGCAAACAACCAACGAACAATTATTTTAACGAATAAAATAATTCTAAATAAAAATATGAGTGAGATTTTCTTACCGTGATTTTTATTGCTATTCATTTCCATTTCGATTCCTTAGCAAAGATTTTCAACTCCAAAGTCCATACAGCTTGATTGATTCACCCTTGTACATCGATTTATTCCATTTATTAATTTCATGATCAATTATATATGTACTTAATTATGTAAGTGCAAATTTATTTTTCTATAACGATAACTATAAAATAAATTACCTAGCTTAAATTAACGGCATACCTTAATTCACATCAAAACGCTTATCCTCATTCCTAACAATTATTTGGAGCCACCAAACACTGCTTCAACCACTTTGGTCACTGACCGACTCTTCAATCACCATCTCTCGACTTGCCGCTCCATTCCCTATCACATGGCCACGCTGAAAATCACATCAGTTTCTTGAAAATTTGTGACCTGGATTGAAAATGACCTCTGTTATTCACTGCCTTAACTACCCAGACACCCTCAAACATATCGATTATCCCGTCACCAAATTTTCCTCTTACAAGTCCACTTCTTCTGTCCATTTCCAGTGAAAACCAAACAAGCACCACCCTTAACACAGAAACTATCGTATCCCCCCTCTGTATGTTTCGTATTACACCTCACCATTTCTATTAACTTGATCGATATCTCCTTCCATTGTCCAATGTCCAAATCGACATTTTTATCTTCGAATTTGCCTTGAAAAACCCTAGAACACCCTCGGCCTTAGTTAACTTCCAAGCATTCCACTCCTTCCCAATTCCGACATCAACTACTTGCCCTGGAGAAAGCACGACATCGGTTCTTTGAAGACCCAGAACTCATACCACTCCGTCAAACTCCATTTCCTATCGTCCTAGTTCAATCCAGCAGTCATCGCACCGATACCATCATCGCCTCCTCGAAAACCATGGTGCCTCAACAATCGTGCACCCCATCAGAACAACAAAACCCCTTTCATTTACCCTATCGTCGCACCACACTTTAAATCGAGCTTCAGATGATCGCGTAGTTTAAAAATCGCGATGCTCTTATTTCTATAATTTTCTTCTTCGGTTTTGGAGGATTGATTTGGTTTAAAATTTGTGGAGTTAATTCGATTTGGATTGAGGAATTGGAGAAAGGTAATAAATGGCATGGCTTTTAAAAAATAACAAACAAAAGGGAGTTTAAACAAGTGGGTATCGACTGGTTTAAAAACTGAATCGAGGATAGAATGAAAGGAAACTTCGATCTTATTTTGATTTGAGCTATGAGGAGCGGCCATTTTAATTCATGAAGCTCCATCGAATTTTCAAATGGAAGAATGGAAGTGGTATTGTGATTTTATAGACAGAGAACACTTAGGAATGAAGTAATTAGTTCTGCGTTGGTACATAGATAGGTATATACTTAAGTACATGTAATTTAATTCGATTTGATTTTCATTTGATTTCCATTAAATTCGATTCAATATAAAGTGATTTTTATTCTTTTTAAATAGATGCTGATTTGATTTCAAGCTTATCCACTGAATGTTATAATAATATATTTCGCGGTTACGAACTCCTATTTGAGTGCAGCAACCGGCGTTTCTAGCATTATACCACTATTCTGAACACACTAGGACATGTTTCGAAGCCCAGTTCGATCATATGAAGAAGATATAAATTTAAATCGATATAAATTAAATTCAAAACAATAAATTCTTCGATAATAAATAAATATTATTGTTGATTCTATTTAAATTGAATTTCTATAAATTATCTGAATTGTTTTCAACTTAGTATTAAATTTCAAATTTAATTATTTCAGATTCTCGTATAACGATAATCATTTATGTTCGAAATAAATCGTATTTTGATTATTTCATCGATAACTGAATATAAAAATTCATTTATATTATCAACTCAATATTTAAACGATATTAAATATTAAAATAAACTGTTCGAAAAATCCGGGTCGTTACAAAACTAAAGTCCAGTTATCATTACAATCTCCTCTAGTTTGGCCAGTTGTATAGGTTGAAACATAGTGCAATTACAATATGAATTCTATAATCGATTATCAATAATCGTAAAATGACATTTTTATTTCCTTTTGGTTAACAAGTTAGGTCAAATAAGTGAAGAAAGTGCTTGGATTTCATATTCTTAATCTGTCTTTATTTAGAAAAATATTTTCAATATTATTATTTAAAAACAATTAGCCGAAAAGACCAAGGTACCACCTATGCACTGTCTCACGGACTGACGTGAGAGTTTGGGACAGAGCTTGGCGGATTGTGCAGAGTGACGCTGACTTTGTCAACAAGATGTCGGTATCCTTAGGTGTCCAACTCATAAAATGAGACCAAGGTATACCACCACTGCACTGCCTCACGGACTAACGTGAGAGCTGAGACAGAGCTTGGCGGGTTTGCACACCAACGCTACAAGCAATGTTGGATACCCTTGGATTATTTATTATTATTTTATATAAATATATTTTTTTTGAAGAGAGAGAGAGTTAAGCGAGAATATCTTAGCACAACTTCACTTAAAAGATCTAAAATGTTATTGCAAGTTGTCTAGATCAACCATTCATTTAATCGGATAACAATTTAGAAAACATTTCATGCTCATCACCTACGAATCTCCCTTTATACTCGTTACACTAAATTTGCTCATAGTTCAAACTTTTCTTTCGTTATCCATTAAGGGAAGTGATTTTCTAAACATTTTAATTGTACGACCAAAATTGTATGTTTACTTCATCGTGCCCATTTAAACATAAATTAAAATGCTTATTTTTTGAATGAAAAAAAGAAAATTTAATGCAAAACCAAAATAAATATGAAACTCCCCCCACACTTAATTTTGACTGTATCCTCACAGGCAACCCAAGTGGAAGGAGAAGAGAAAAATAAAATTTTGAAAATATGCCCTATATTTATAAGAAAAATATATGTTATTTAAAGTACATCAGAAAATATATTGACAAGAAGTATATGAAAGGTCCTCTAAAGATCATTTATTTGTCTCTTCATGTATGAGAGACACAGCTTAAGCTCGGAAAACCAAGTCGTAAAAGATTTCAAAGTTGAATATAGATTTGGAAAAACGACATTCGTTTTATTAAAAATCACGTAAGTTGTCTTATTTTCGATGATTTTTGGGTTAGAATGAATAAACTGTTGGATATCATGTTTAATTTCACCAATTTGAGTTTCAAATTTATTATTGAAAATTTGTTCACAAATATTGATTTCAAAATCAAAACGGTGATTCAAGTCTACCTCTTTAAGATTCAACTCATTTTCGAAAAGTCCAAATTAATTCGTATTCATCAAATTTGTCTTCCTCTAAATTATTCACGACTTCATTGCATAAATCATTTTCAAATACTAAAGTTGTGGTTTGATATTCGTTATTTTTCAGAAAAAGGAAGATTGAATTTTAAATTTTGCTCCACACTCTCAGATGAATTAAAAACAAAGTCAATTACCATATTATTAACAACCTCGTTAAGATCGTCATTTTCCATTTCAAAAGTTGTTATTTGAAAATCATCAATTTGGTAAATGATGGATTATTGTTTGACTCGTTACATGTTGGGATTTGATTATTTTGTTCACGTTGTTTCATGTAGGTTTCAAACAACAGATCCGTGTGATTATCATAAATTCCGTTCATTTGCTCAACGAAATCAAATTTATGATTTTTTTTAATGAGAATTTCCAATTTGAAATTGTTTAGAACAAAAAATTTTAGTTGCACCACAATTGAAATGATTCCCATTACCAAAATCATTTGAAAATTGATTCACATTTCCATTTCCATTTTGAATTTGAAATTTATTTTGGAATTCAAAATCGAATTGGCAAGGGTTATAATCAAAATCATTTAAATTTGGAATTGAATTTGAATTTTGATTCTTTTGAAAACTTTGACTTGAATTGTTGGACAAGTATGAATTACACCATTCATTTGTTCTTTGACTTTGTTGAAGAAAAGATTCAATACTTGTTTCAAGATTGGAGGGTCGATCGTCATTTTGAAAATTTGCTGGTGTAAAATCCAAATTGTTTGTACACTTGTTGTTATTGAAATATCCATATGAATTTTGTTTGAAATTATATGGATTACATTGATTTCCACAATTATCGTAAAATCCATGGAAATAAGGAAATTCGGACATTTTAAAGAAAACTTCTTTTTTTTTTAATTTTTTTTAAGAGAAAAGGAAACATCCATAAAAGTTTTTTTTTTTTTTTTTTTTTTTTTGGATTTTGGATTTTACTATTTTATTTTTGTTTTTTTTATATATACATGAACTTAATGCAACTATATGAATGCAAATTGCTTAATCACAAATTTTCTAAAATTATATAATAACGGTTATATTAATTTCGACAAAAGATTTCTCCGTCAGTTAGCGGACATGAGTTGTCGGTGCACCAGGAATCACCCTAGCAATGCAGCCGAAGGTTTAAGTACCTTCAGAGGATCAATTGCTATAATATTTACGAATCACCGTAATATTTATAAATGGTTGTTTTTCTGCCGTAGTCTAAACACCAAGAAATAGTTCGTTGAAAAAAATCCAATTTATAATGATGTCCTTAGAAAATAAAAATAAGGACAAAATTTCAAAATAGGCTTGTCTTTAAAATTAATGGAAGGTTTAGACTAGTTTTAAAACTATTTGCAGAAATAGGCTTATTTTAGCCACCTCAGCGCTGAGGTGGCCAATATTTGAAGAAAAAAAATACACGGATGCGCACTTGTGAAGTGCGCCCCTTACAAAATATAAGGGCGCACTTACTAGCGCCCTTATCAACATATATGGGCGCACTTCTCAAGTGCCCCCATGATATTATAAACAGGCGCACCTGGAAGGTGCGCCTGTTATTTATTTGCTGCTCCACAATGTGAGACTATGTATCTCTATTGACAATTCATTGAATGCAAAACCATTCGCTTCTTTCGTGTCATGACAGTTTTACAGTTGAGCTTTAACCAAGCACAGTAGAACTTATCAGCAGCCTAGAAAAGTACCTTTTCAATAATTAACAATAGAGAGTTTTTTGTAGTATAATATTGCTAATGTTAACTTAGGGAACATTTGAATAATTTCGGCCCAACAATTTCTCAATATTTCTTTTGCGATAAAATAACCATTGCCTCCAACTTCAGTTCATGCACATTAGAAAGTAAAAGATGACTTTCTAAACTGTGTGGTGATTCATACTTACTGTATATATGTTATATGTATACATAACTAGATGCATAGTGAGCAATGAACAATATATTTCTATTATATTTAACAAGTCTATCCATATAAATAAAGAAGTTACAATTTTGCTTTCTTTACCGTAAATGTATTATAATTAATTCCTTTTGTACGCAGTCAATATATAATAGTAGATACTTTGATCATATGTTCCTATTCAACATTTATGTATAGATTAGATATTTGATGTTTTTTTACAAGTAAATGGGGGTGGGTAATAGCAGCACATGGACCATATTCATAGGGCAACTGTTGAGTAAAAAAAAATAAGCATTGTTGAACTGTTGATGCATTGTAGATACTCACACGTGAGACTACCAGCACTTTATGTGTGAAACAGTATAAAATATCTTTTATACCATCTGTATTGTATTTTAGGTAGTAAGGGTATTGTACTTGATAGTCGATACCCACACGTGAGCCTACTAACAGTATGTGTACACTGTAGAGAAGCAAATAAATAACAGGCGCACCTTACAGGTGTGCCTATTTAGAATATCATGAGTGCACTTGAGAAGTGTGCCAATGTATATTGATATGGGTGCACTTAGTAAATGTGCCCTTATATTTCATAAGGGACACACTTCACAAGTGCGCCCCATGTATTTTTTTCAACCTTTGGCCACCTCAGCGCTGAGGTGGCCAAAATAAGTATATTTCTGAAAATAGTTTTAAAACTAGCTTAAACTTGCTATTAGTTTTAAAAACAAGCTTATTTTGAAAATTTGTCATAAAAATATTAAATGAGATGAATGCAAAACAGAAATTAAACGTGAATTACCAATGCAACTACGAAAGATTTTTTTAATGCAAATGCAAGCAAACAACAATGCAAGATAAATAAATCCAATTTGAGTGCACAACATCAAATCATGCAGAATTATTAGCAGTTTTATTTAGCGGTAATGTTTTTTTAAAGAAAGCAAAGCAGATTTTGAGCAAAGCAAAGTATTGCAAGAAAGCCGTCTCCTAGCTGGTGAAGAAAAGCAATTCCTTCTTTTGATTTTCTGCTTTTGCAACCTGAAAATTATCACATCAAGATTCACAATTTGAAGGCAAATAATTTTTTTGTTGTTTTTTTTATGAAACTAAAATAAAACGAAACAAAAGATCCACACAACAAAAACACATTACAAAAAAATTGAAAGTTCGTCACAAAATCAAAACAAGAAAGAAATCCTTTTTTCAAGAAAAGAGAAAGTTACGAACAAATTTAAAACACTATCCTAAAACATACAAAGGTCTTTTTTAAGGAGAAGTAACCACAACAAAATCAAAATAAAAACTAAAGACAAGAATAAAATAAAAACAAACGGACCAATGACTACCGACCCGCAAAAGAACTTGATATCGATAAAGAAAAACAAAGAGCAAAAGAGAAGGAAAAAGAGAAAACACCACCCAAAAAAAATTAAATAAACCCATTAAACAGTACCCGACCCATTTCAAAACAAAAACTTCAAGTACCCGAATTAAGCAGCGACTAATCCAGACACTCACTAAACACCGTAATTTATTCTTTCCCTCGTTTTTTTTTAAAAAATTTCAATACTTCCAAATTGGTTTCCTAATTAGTATCAAATTCAGTTTCTAATAGATGGCAAAATCGGATTTTTTTTCCGACGATGGTTGGCGTGGAATCGAATTAGTGAATCGGGTTGTGGAGTCGTGAGAGGATGAATTAGGGGGTTCGATTGCGTATGACGGTGTAATTGATTGCGTGATTGTCTTCGAGAAGTCGGATATGGTGAAAGGTGAAGTGGTTTGAAGTGATTATGGAGTGATTTTGTTTGCTGTATGGGAAGTTAGCAGTGAGCAGTCAATTTTGGATGTACTATTTGCGATTGCGTGTTCATGTATATGGACAGGTTTGTGCATGAAGTTTGAATGTTTGGTTCTTGCGTAAGAGATTGATGGAAGGCGTGGTGTTGTAGGTGGAGTGAAGTGAAGGCAGTTAAAAAAAAGAGTGATGGATGTTAATGGTAAAGGAGAGAAGTGGTGGTGTAACAGGTATGTAGGCTAGTGGGATTGAAGATGATAGTTTTTTGGAGGTTGGTATGAGTGGAAGGTTGGTAGTAGTTGTGTTGTGGCTTTGTCAAGCTGGGTTGTGTTGCCGAGAGTATGAAGCAGTTGTATGGGCGACGACGTATGCTGTGACGTGGGCTGGAGCCGTACAATAGCAGTGGCAGTAGGGGGAACGAAGTCAATAGGTAGTGGAGATAAAAAAAAGGTGCTGGAGTCAGTAGGTTTGTTGTATGATGTCAGTAGTGTTTAAGATGAGTGACGAATAAAGTCAGGAGATGAGGTTTTGAAGCTGAAGTGGAGACGTGCGGTGGTTTGGAGATGGAGTATGCGAGGAGTAAATAGAAATGGTTGATGGAAGGTGTTAGCAGCTGGTTTGCTATGTGAAGTTCGAGGTACTGAAGGTGGAATGGTTGTAGTGTTGAATTGGGTTGCAAGTAGTGAGTATGGAGTTTGGTTGGAGTGACGTGGCTGCAATTTTCTGGAAATGGAAGGAGGGTGGATGGTGATCTGGTAGTGTAGGATGTGATTGTGTTTGCGGGGTTGTTTGTTGAACTCTGAAGTGTGTTGCTGTTTGTTGCACTTTAGAGTTGTTTGTTTGAATGAAGGTGGTTGTCTGGAAGGCAACAAATGGTTTGTGTGGTGAAGTGTAGTGAAATATGGTAGAGCTTTGTGGTATATGGTTGGTATATGAATGCAGAGATGGTGTGGTGATTGTATATGGCTTGGACTTGAAGTGGATAGATGTTGGCAGATGCATAGCAGTTAGGGAGAAGTAGTTGCAGCTGGCTATGGAAGAAACACTGAATGAAAAAGAAAAGTTTCAAAGTGCAACTGCAACATGGTAGAAATACTGAATGAAATTGTACATTGTAATTGATGTAGGAATGAAATTGTTTTACCTATATATGTTGTGTAATCAAAACAGTTACAAATTGTCAAACTGAGAACACACACAATGCATAGAAAACAAAAATAACAAATCAAAATTAATGTTTTTTTAATAGAAACTGTTAACAGAAAGTGATATGTAAGATAACAAGCTTTGGAAATGAAATAGCAGTATGATTGTAGAATTTTTGGTTTGTTTGCAGAGAAATGAATTGTCTCAGGAACTAAGCATGATGACAAAGGAATGAATTGAGACAGAAAATGAACAGTGCTCGGAATGCAAAATGGAACAGTTAACAATGAACATAAATGTAAGCAACAGAAATCAAAAACTTATGTTCACGAACTAAGCACAAAAATAAATCAGAATTGTTGTGTGCAAAATGAACAAACACACACAATAATTGATAACTAACACTAAAAGAAACAAAACACACACATACATAGACTCTTTTTTTTTTTTTTTTTTTTTTTTTTTGAATAAAAGAGAAAATTAAGCTACACTAAATGAAAACAAAAACAAGCACACAAACAAAAATATACTCAAGTGAACAAAACAACAAACACAATTTTTTTAAGAGAAGATTAACAAACAAGAAAATTAACTCAAAGAATAAAATTAAAATTAAATTCCTTTCCAGGCAATGGTGTCAAAAACTTGTTCGATAACGAAAATTCTATCAATTAAAAATCCATCGTGAAGTGTACAAAACCGCAAACGCACGACATACACTTATAGTACATGGCGAATACGGGTTGATCCGCAGAGAAAGAAATAATTCTAATTCTATTCAATCAATTAAACCAACTTAAGATTGTTGACAACAAATAAACTGAACTAACAACCTAAGATAGATAAAAATATGAAAGTTAAATTTTAATTTAGAAGCAAATCCACTTTCTAGATCATATAGTTCAACAAATTATTAAATTATGATCTCTTTTTTGGTCATAAGTGTGATTTGTTGATGTGTTTGTTATAAGTATGGCTTATTTGTGCTATTAATTAGTCCGACATAAGCCATCAAACTTTAATACAATCACCAACCCACTTGTTTAACTCTCATGAAGATGAAAGTTAGATCTACTTTAAGCTTGGCCTATTAACTATTATTTAGAAATATAGGCCATCAAATTTCAATTTAAATAATCACTTCTTTTCCATTATCATATTTTCAGTAAGCACAAAAAGAGAACATAAATTCAAATTATGTTGTAGCTACATAATTAGAGAGCTTCATTACTCCTAAATTGAAGGAGTTTAACTTCCAGTACTTGCTATCATATTAACAATTGTAGCTTGTAATATGAAAGTAAAGCAAAGGAAAAAGAGAGCAAAATGAATGCAAATCTATTCTACTTGCATAAAATAAAAGAGATCGACACTACTAACATAAAGTAAAGAACATGAAATAAAATTACATTAAAAATAATTACATAAGAGGGAAATTGACTATGTAGCCATTAAAGAGAAAGAGAGCTTTGATCCTTCTAACTAAACTAACTATCCTAGAGGATATTTTACATGAACATAAGAGGAGGTATATATACATGTTTTAAAACCCTAATCCATATTTGTTGGCAACTACCAACAATTCTCTCTTCATGAAGCTTCCATTTGCCTTTATCCACTAATGAATCAGTAAAAGTGCATAAAGCTTGTTTTGTCTCCATTAACCAATACATTAGCCTTTTAATATAGCATTAGAGAAAGAGGGATAATTGGTGGGGTCCTCCACTAGGTTGTGTGTGAATTAATTCCATCTTTATTTCTTTGTATCCACTTGTGCATGCATATCTCCATGTAAACTTCAGCAAAATTCCTACAAAACAACATGAAAATGAACAAGTAAATTTTATCAGAAATAAATACATTCACAAATGATTTTTTTGCCCCAATATGAAGATGAATGATTGATATTGGAGAATTTGGGTTTTTCTGTTAAAACATGTAAAAATAATCCACTTATGTTATTTATTTAACTAAAACAAGAATAAATGTGTGAATATAAATGTGCATTTTTACGTGCACATCAACAACGCTCGCACCTTGTACGCACATTATCGGTTGGTTTTTTGTGGCTTCGTAGTGCGATGTTCTGGAGTATTCCTAGATCTATTGGCCTGAAATCTAAACCTAAAATCTAACGCATCTAAACACTTTACCTCTATTATAAATAGCCTCCAAGACCTAACAAGATCTCACTACTCCATTCCTCGACCTACCTCTCGAATGCCCTCCTCTCAGATAAAATTATAATGGAGTATCGAGGCTTTATTCTGCATATATTTTTGGTGGATATTCATATCTAGAGACTATTTACCGGGACTTTGTTTGGATTGCTTATAATTTGTGAGTGTATTTCAGTAATTGCAAGATTTAGTAAAATTTGGGGTTTTTTCTTGATAGTATAATAAGTTTTAGATTTCTATTCTCTTTTCTGTCTAAATCTGAATCTGCTTCTATCCTCCTTCTGTTTATTTTCAATAAATCCATTACTGTAGTTTTATTCAGTTGTTGTTCTTCGTATGTAACTTTATTACAGTTCTGTATCAACCCTATTTTTATTTCAGATCTACTTTTGTTTATCTGACCCTGGGCCATGTGAAAGCCTAGGCCATTTCATTTTTTTTTTTTTGACGGTTAGTTTAGGCCTTCTTGGGCCTAAACCATGTATTCTTTCTTGTTTATGCGTAAATTGGATTAAAACGTGTGATTGGGCAATAACATTGCAATTAGATAATAATAAGAAATATATAAAAAGAATGAATTAGGGTAAGTTGAAATAGTGAATTAAATAGGAAAATTGAAACATTAACTTCGATAAATGAATAAATGTTATTTGGATAGATTTAAATGAGGTGGTTGGGTTGTACAATTATATTAAACAAAAGAGATTTTTATTTACAACCTACAAATTAAATTTTACATACAACCTATGAAATGACCAAAAAGTTACATGAAGAAAAGTGGGCTTATTAATAACTTAAGATTTGCGTTAAGTATAAGTATTAAATTAATAAGCAGCTGCAGTTGGAGTCTGTTCCAATAGCGACGACTGATTAGGAAAAATAAGAGGCTCGTAGTATTGGTCCGCTCCGACAGTGAGAGTTGACTGATTATGAAAAATAATAAACCAATTAAAATGACCAAAATGGAGGACTATGTCCAAGGATGACTTATGTCGAATTGCAATGGTTGGGTATCCGTATCAGTCAGTATTCCTTTTTATCACTACATCAAGGTCTTACGAGGAGTTGAAGGCACGCTTGTTCTAAATTGGGTAGTAAGAGCCCAAACTAGTGGGTATGGGCGCGTTTCGGTCGAGCTATGAGCGTGCATCGCACCGATTTGAGAAGATAAGATATTGTGACGCTAGTGATATTGGCTATGTCCTTAGAAATGTTGGGTCGGGTCTAATAAACCCGGGGTCATAGTCGGCATAGGTTATCACAACTACGATTAGGTGCCGATCGATGGGCAGAATTTGGTATGATCCTAATTTATGAATTGTAGCAATTGGTACAGGAATTAAATGATTTGACAATCGACTATCTTGTAGAAACACACTCGTGTTCTTAGTTACTATGTTGAGCTCCAAATTATCCTGTCTAGATTTTCCTTTTTTCAGTCATGCTACTAATTACTGAACTCACCAGACTTTTTGTCTGACTAGTTTGTTTTCTCTTCTTCCTTCATTCCCTATATGCTCTCAGGGTGAAGGACCTGGCACTTAAGAGAGCTTTGACCCAGCTCAGTCCTTTAGAGATTATCATCTGCCTTGTTTTTTTTGCTTACATGTATTTTTCCATGTTTTATCTATTTTCTATACTTGATGGTGAGGAGGATATTTTTTATTTTGTTACTTTGATTTATTGATATTGAGACAACTATGGTTTTATGACTTATGATGTAATGCCACTGCTTATTTTGTTTTTATGTAAAAATTGAAGTTCTGCTGTGTTTATTTAATGTTGTCTTGTGAATTTTAGGCTTTGTAATGTTACTTTATACCTATACTCTTCATAATTTTTAATAAAATCCTCATATGGGTCTTGTTAAGAAATATGGGGTGTTACATTGGGTGTGAATCTACGACTCGTAAATCTGGTTGGCTTACCCATAGGTCCGAGTTCTGGAGGATGTCTTCTTGTGGCCTTGAAATCTGGAAGTGTAATTGTCGATATTGATTAAAGGCCGTATGTAGTGCAGAACTAGATGTAGTGTAACTTCGAATCAGTATAAAATCCAAATTAATTCTTTCCTTTACTGCATTACTTGCATTTACTTGCAATTTTTTCTTTGATTTTGTTATCATTATACATATACTCATAATCATATTGCAAAAGATTCATAAATTTAAGAAAACACTATTCACATTCCCTCCACAAGTGTTAATCTAGCTTTAAGATCCTTAACCCGCGTTACTTTCATTTGGTATTAGAGCATTGGTTATTAAAAGTATTATAATTTGATTTATTTATTTTTAAATTAAATGGCTACCAATACTAAAACTAGTTCATTTGGAGAGAGTCAATGTACTGTCTGACCACCACTTCTAAATGACAATAAATACAATTATTAGGCATGTAGGATGAAAATTTTATTTACATTCAATAGGATTAAGCATTTGGAATATTACAAAAACTAAGTGCACTGAACTCATGAAAGATTATGCACAATGGACTACTAATCAAAAGGCAGTTGCACAAAGTAATTCTAAGGTTATGAATATATTCTTTTGTACTAGATAGAAATGAGTTTGATAAAGTATATGTTTATAAGTCTGCATATGAAATTTGGAGAACTTTACAAGTTACTCATGAAGGCACTAGTAAAGTTAAGCAAACTAAGATTTCCATGTTAACTAATCAGTTTCAACTAACGAACCAGTTTCATTTATAGTAGATTTCAAGATATAATACATTCACTCATTGCACTAGGAAAAAATTCTAAAGAAGATCAAGTTATAAAAAATTTAAATTCACTTACCCCTGACTGGGATCATAAGACTTTAGCAATTGAAACGGCTAATCATATTAATGCTCTTAAAGTTGAAGAGCTAATTGACAATTTAATGTCTTTTGAAGCTCAAATGCAGGGTAAAAGAGAAACAATGAAGTTGGAAGGAAGTCGATAGCATTCAATGCAATTACAGATAGATCTAACTTTGAAAGTAATGACGAAAAGATAGCACTAAAAACAAGAAACTTTAGAAAATTCTTGAAATGTGGAAAGATGAATAAATCTAGAAGTACCGACAGGACAAATCAAGGGAATGGAAACAATAGTCAAAATGAAATTAGTGTATATGTGTTGTTCTATGTTGAGGTAGTCATTAGTTATGGTGTTTTGTTCTGATAGATCCATAGCTATCTATAGCTTTGCATTAATGATTTATTGAGTATGTCAATCCGCTTGAGTTTATATACAAAACAAAAAAATTAGACAACACTTGTTGACATATTCAATAGATTGTTAAGACAAGGTTATAGTTAGTCTCCCCTAACCAGCCCTATTCTCTGCATTAGCAGACAGAATTACTTTGTAATTCTCTTTGTTAATGTGGGTCTGAAAATTTCTCACCCCCGCCGTGAGAAATTTTCATTATTTTGTGCATTCTTTCCTTACGCATGTACACCTATTATGCATGTGCATGTTCTTTGTGTTTGGTCTAGATTGTTTGTACGGACTTATACCTAAGGTAATTGCGAGGACGCAATTTTTGTAAGGGGGGGGGGAGTCTGTAACAACCGAGTTTTTGGTAATTACCTGCTATATTTAATAACCATTAAAATATAATTATTTTATGCTACAATTGTGATAAGCCAAGACATGTACAATGATTCTGTCCATATTTAGAAAAACAAAAGTCTACACCAAACATTGGTTCATCTAGAAAAAGGATCAATACCATGACATTGGACGATTCAGATTTAGACACATCATCAAGCGAGAGCGATTCTGACACAAAAATGGCTAATATGTGCTTTGCAACACTACAAAGTTCAGACAGAATGGAAATTGAATCTAAAATAGATATGTGTTTACATTATTTTTTTATTTTCTTGGTTATTTTGATTATTTATTGCTCTAGTTGCCTTGATTGTTTATTTTGATTACTTTGATTTTTAAAATGATTTTGGTTAACTTAATTTAATTTTAAAATGAATTTAAAATCTAAAATTAATATTTTATAGTTTATTATAAGTATTTTTATAAAATAATTATGTAAAAGTAGTTTATAATTTCTAAGAAATATAAATTTAGTGTGTAGATATATACATACACATACATTTGTATATCTAGTTATACAAACAAACGAAAGTACAAAAAGAATCAAATAGTACAAACAAGTATGTCGACATAACCCCGGGTATGACATTGACATACATTCTATGTAGTTAAAGCGCTCAGCGGATCCAACGCGGCGGAGGTACAAAATGTTGTAGTGCGGATAAAGTGAGGAAATAACGAGTTATAGAGGAGCGTATAAAACTTATATTTACTACTTTTACAAATGTATAAATGATAAGTAAATGGAAAATTAACATTCAGTGTAAACTTTTAACTAGATTGATTAAATTTTATTGAAGTTTATATTCTGGAAAATATATGTTTATAAATTCTATTGAAAAGCTTATTTTATATATTTTGTAATGTGTAAAAGTCATTTTTCTATTCATTTCTTTTGTAAAAGACATAACAGGAATAACCAAATATAGTTGAAATAATTGGGTACATATGGAATATCAGAACATAGCGGGGCTTTAAGCGGGAATGCTATTTCAGAGGCTTTTTGAAAATAACGTAGCGATGGAAATCCACTACACGGTATAGCGAGGATATAGCGGGGTAATAGCGGGGCATTGCAATAACCCAGAAATCCGAGCCAATTTAAAATTTTTATTTTGGCGAATTTAGTGAATTTTGATTATTTAAAATGGATTATTTTAAATAATAATGACGGAAAATATATTTTCGATGAAGTTAAAATGAACAAATTTATTTTAATTATATAACGAGCCTGAAATGGCACAGTAGTTCGAAAATTCGATTTCAAATTTTAAATGAATGTACAGGATTCAAAATATATCGGATTTCAGCGAAACAAGAAATATTTGAATTTGTTCGATCATATCTTTCTAACGAATCTAAGAAACTGAGATTTCACTTTATAGAGTGAAAGATATGTTCGTATTAAAATTCAGAAAAGTCGCTGTGGAATTTATATATATTTTAATATATATAAAGGCCTTTAAAAATAGCCATTTTTCAAACGACCTCTGCTTTCGACGAAACCACTTTTGTTGGAACCGGAATGTCAAATTATTGCTAGGTTTCAAAATTCATAATTTTTGAAGTCAATATGTGAGTGTGGCGAAGTAAAACGTGTTTTGACAGTTTCAGTCAATTTCAATCGACCTGAAAATGGCCATTTTTCAAACGGTCTCGGAATTTGATGAAATTAGTTTTGTTAGGACCGTATCGTCGATACGAAGCTAGAAAATATTTTTCGGGAATTTTTAAAGTTAGTATGTGGCCCCGGTAAAATAAAATGTGCATTCAAAATCAATATATAGATTTATATTTTGATTTTGACGAAAACTGATTGAAACAATCGAATTAGCTTACAATACATATCCCGTTGTGTTCGGGATGGGAGTATTTAGCTAGGGGCGGCAGTTGTTGGGTTTGAATTTGTGTTCGTTACATAAAACAAATAATTTTCAAGTCAAAAGAATTTAAAATATAAAATAATATAAAATAATTAACTATAAACACCCCTCTCTCGTTACAATACCCTAGCCACCAGGGGTGATTTCGACGGGCAAAAAGCTCTGAAAAACAAAAGGAAAAATTTCTCAAACGCTTGTGAATTAAAACAGGATTCCAAAGCAAGAATCATCGAGGTTTCAGAGATCTTTCAAGTGATCCTTGGATGATGAATTCTCGTGCCCCGTGCTGCTCGAATTTCCCTCTCAACTGGCTGACGCTCAAAGTCGATTTGGGGCACCTTTAGGCGTTCGAGTTTGAGATGGTGGGGTGACGCGCGTAGCTCTCGAGGCGGCGAAGATCATGGCTGCTCCTGATCGGCATCAAGGTGGCTGTAGCGAGCGCAGGATCTAACCCGAGGTGGGGGGGCCCAGTTCGGCGGGTGCAGTTCGATTCCCAGAGGAAGAAAGGTCCAATGTTAAACTAATCAAGGTTAATTCTAAAAACTTTGATTAAATTTAGGTTATGTAATTATAAATAAAAAAACGCGATTAAAATTATTTATATCGTAGATGAAAATATACTTTGTTATTGAAATGAAAATATACTTTGTTAATGAAATGAAAATATACTTTGTTAATGAAATGAAAATATACTTTGTTAATGAAATAAAAATATACTTTGTTAATGAAATAAAAATATGCTTTGTTTTAGAAATATAAGTATACTTTGTGTAAATGAAAATAGCATGGTTTTTAGAAATATAAACATACAGGATTTTTGGAAAACATAAACTAGAGTTGTTTTTGAAAAAAATAAATATAATTACATTGTTTTAAAATAAAAGATTAGCGTTGTTTTAACATATAAGATTAGCGTGGTTTCAACATATAAAATTCTTTGATTTGAAAATATAAAATTCATTGTTTGAAATAAAAATCTCTTTGATTTGAAAATATAAATATAGCATGTTTTAAAAATTCAATTTTTACATATGAAGCAGTGGAATAAAAATTCGATCTTTATATAAGAAGTAGAGATATAAAAATATAATTTTTATATAGAAAGAAGCGTAATAAAAATATGATTTTTATATTATAGAAATAGTAAAAATATGATTTTTATATATGTAGCGTTGAAATAAAAATGTGATTTTTAATATAAACATCGTATGAAACAGATTGCGATGGAGCGAATTGAAATCAAAAAGGAATTCGAACAGTTCAGAAATTCAGAAATGAAATGGCGGAGTGGATCCCTCTGTGAGAACTTCTCACCTTTAATTTAATTTTCTAGTTAAAATATATACTAGGATGCAGACGGTGTTTAGTAGCACCTAACACCCGTCGTCCACAGACCATGGACGGCTTGTTTGTTTGTTTGATTTTGTTGTGTAGTTGATTGTGTGATGTGGAATGGAATAAAATATTTTATAGTTAAAAATAGAATTTTTAACGTGTATATGAAATGAAATAAATTAATATAAACAAATCAAGCGATTTGTTTATATACACTCATTTGACTGATATTGATTGGGACGATAAATTTTACACATTGCCCAACTGCACAAATAAAATCTGTGTATGAAGGTTTGAAACCCCACACGGGTATTGGAGTGATATATGACATACACTAGTCCCAATAATTAGCTGTATGTCGATTGATTAATTGACAGGCTGTTATAAGCGTTAAATATTTGTATTTGATGCTTATACAGTGTAGAATGCACATTGGATGATGGTCGATTATTTGTCATTGTTGATATATACATGCTTTGTATGGAAATCCATAGAAATAAAATCTATGGTAATTGATTGGGCCTCATTCCAGTTTTGAAATAGAATTTTTGAAAAAGAAATATTTGAATAGAAATATTTGAAATAGAATATTTGAATATAGAAATATATGAAGCCGTGTTGATTAGATTGACGTAATTTTGACATGAACGATATTTATATCAATTTTATTCATTTTTCAATGAATATTGAAGTGATTTCGAAATTCGAATTAAATTGAAATGATTGGAAATTCGAATTAAATTGAAATGAATTGAAATTCGAATTAATTTGAAATAGATTTGAAATTCGAATTAAATTGAATAGATTCGAAATTCGAATTAAATTGAATAGATTTGAAATTCGAATTAATTTGAAATTCGAATTAAATTGAAATGAATTGAAATTCGAATTAATTTGAAATAGATTTGAAATTCGAATTAAATTGAATAGATTTGAAATTCGAATTAAATTGAAATGAAGTGAAATTCGAATTAAATTGAAATTGAATTGAAATCGATTTGAAATGAAATTAAAATGAATTTATATTGAAAAATTCGATTTTGATTTGAATTGGAAAAGGAAGTTGAAATCATTTTGAAAACGAATTTAAAACGATTTATGTAATACGTTTTGAAAGGAAATCGACGAAATATATAATATATATATAATGGCCTGAATAGAACGCACCACGTCGCGGCAGTTCGTGGATTTCGACCATTGACTTTGAATGGATATTACGGGAGATCCGACCGTCGGATTCTCCTCAAACCGGAACCGTTGGGTTCGTATCGAAAAGAGCTTTCTAACGAATATTAGAAATTAGAAATCTAACGGTTGGATTTGGAATTATGTCCAAATCAAATTTGGAAAATGTCGTTGTAAGTGCAGTTCGATGGCCGTTGATGGAAATCGACTGTACGGGCCTTGATAAAATTATTAAAAATAGTAATAATTTGTGTAAAATCATGAGAAATGATTTGGGAAGAATTAGGATGAAAAATTCCCAAATTTGAGAAGATAAAAATAGATTTTTATCGAAATGAACTAGTTTTGAACTATAATTATAATTCGATTTATTTTTAAAATAAATAAAGTGGATTTGAAATGGTTTTGAAAATAACCAGAAATTCCAATAATTGAATTGGAATGGATTTGAATCGAAATTGTGTTTGGAATATTTCGATGTTGGATTTCGTGATTATACAGATATTGTTATGGAAATTTGAAAGATATATATATATATATATCATTAATTCCAATACGATATTTGTTGGTCGTAGAATTTGATATGGAATATAAGCCGATATATTTTCTATTCAGGGCCTTGTATTTAATATCAAATGTGATTTGGGTTTGTCGTGAATGGTGTCTTCATTAACACTGTTCTTAAGCCCAGTTGAGAAAAAGATTAAATCTTTTTATTTAGATTTAATGAAGTGTACCAATTAAATAATATTTAATTGGAATTGAATTGGTATTGATTTTTGGGTTTATCGTGAACAGTGTTTTAAATAACACTTCTTCTTTAACCCGATAATTAATGGAATGTGATTTTGGGTTGTAGTGAATGGTATCTTCAATAATACTGTTCTTAGACCCAAAGGAGTTAAGAAAATCAGAAACTAACTGGATATTAGTTAAGTTGAATGGTTTCTGGGGTATTGATCTGATGTTGGTTTCGGCCTTCGGGGTTAATACTTAGGGAATTGCTCACTTGCTAATTTAAGGTTAGGGACTGATTGAAATGTGATGTGATTTTGGGTTTATCGTGAACCGTGTTTTAAACGACATGGATTCTTTGACCCAGTTAAAGATTAAAACTAAGTGGAGTTTTAATGAATCTTTAATTAGATTGAAAAGATCGAGAATAGAGTATCACCAGTTCTGCTCCAGGCGATAGTTAAATCTTTAATTAGATTTGAATGTGAAATGGTAATTGAATTTACCGATAACACCGTGGTGTCAGATATGAAGTATTACTAGTTTTACTTCATGGGATGAATAGGGTGGGATTGGGAAATTAAAACAAATGATTACTTCGGTAAGGTTCGTTAATCCCGACTAGTTTGAAGTGATATTCAAAGGAAGATTAAAGAATAAATTTAAAAGAATTTATCTTTGATAAAATTAATGGGAACCTTTCCCTAAGAATGTGAAATTTAGAAACTAACTGTAGGTTAGCTAAGAAGAATGGTTTCCTGTGTATTGATCTGATGTTGGTTTCGGCCTTCGGGGTTAATGTTTGGGGAATTGTTCTCTTACTAATTTACGGTTAGTGACTGGTGAATTGGAATGAAGCGTATGTTGTGTTTGTGTAACACTTGTTTATTATATACGCGAGTTATTCGGAAAGACCGGGTTTATCCCATTCTGGATAACTGATTCGACGATGAGTCGAAGATGAAGACGGTGGTTGAAGACCAGAGGTCTTCACGTCATTTGGGAGATTACTGATGATCTTGATTGGGCCGTACACCCAAGAGAAGGAAATCAGTTAGTGATCGTCTAGACGTACTTGGAGATCGATGGATATGCGGGGTATTAGATGCCTCAGGTTTCGTTCAGACCCAGAACGGACTTGTAAATGGACTATGTGTCTGACATTGGATATCATTCTGTGTGATTGATGGATATCGGTTGCATGGAGTGGTTTGCCTGTGTGGCATGCTAAGATGCAAATGATCAAGGCTTCTGTTGAAAAGCAGAGTCTTGTGGTTGATGATCAAAGCACGGCCTGTGTGGCATAGCTTTGTGTAACGCTGATTCGCGAGCCTCACACCTTCGGTTGTGAACCAAAAACGGGAGAAGGACCTCAGGGAGGACATGCGTTTCCTTCTAGTTAGAAGTGGCGTCAGTGGTTTTACACTCCCTGACGAGTTTGACTTATGTGGTTGTTGCTGTTGCGAGGCGCCTCGTATATATCGGTGACTATGTGAAGCCGATAGAGCCATTCGTTGGCTCATTTACGCCCCAAAGGGCAAGGAAACGTAGTGTTCAGGCATAATAATCCACATCGGTGGACCGGCCCTGACGATCCAAGGCTTGTCTGCACGCTTGCCTAAGACTCGGGCTAGACAGTCTCGAATCGATAAAGGACTATCTTTTGCCTCGGTTCACAGATGGAAACCCAACTTCTAATACGTGACTTTGCGGTTTTGATTATATACCTATATATGGCGACATGATATATGGTACCCATGCCGCCTATGATTGATATTTATGATTGTATATAAAATCAGAAACTAACTGGAAATGAGCTAAGATGGGTGGTTTCCCGAGTATTGGTCTGATGTTGGTTTCGGCCTTCGGGGTTAATGCTTAGGGAATCGTTCTCTTACTAATTTACGGTTGGAATCTGATTAAGAATCAAACGATGAAATTTAGCTTATCAAGCATTCTTTGGCTATTATAAGGTAAAACCCTATCCTCCGGCTTGCGTTGCATTGTGTGATGGGACCTGGGTCTTATAATAGCTTCATTGTTCTTTATTTAGCATTGCGTTGTTGTTTTATGCACTGGTATTCTTGGGAGGAAACCCGTTCCGTGTTATACGGCGTGGTCCCTTGATTTACCCAACTTTAAAATAAAGATTAATAATTGTTTTAGTTCTCACACCAGTCACATGACTGACCTGGAGTTTATTGTTTCAACCTAAACTATGGGTGCCCTTATTTTGACACGGGCAGCTAGTAGTTTTGGTTTTGCAGATTTATATTCACAAGATCCTGATTTACAGCTGGAATTATACTCAGAAAGCTCTGTATCCGCATATTCCTTTTAGTTGTGTATTGTATCGTTTTTACGCTGCGATGTATTTAAATTTTATTTAAATCTCTGATATTTGATGCTGTATATTATTTGTTTATAATATGTATATTCTTGTAATCTGATGGAATTGTTGTAATTAACAATGAAATGTTCTTTTGTCTGCGTTCTGATTCGTCTTGTCCTTGCAGTAATTCATTCTTTCTCTTCTCTTCGTAGACCGGGGAAGTTCGGGTTCCTACATTTGGTATCGGAGCTTTGGTTTACAGAGCTCGGAGAACAAGACACATTAGAACCAAACGAAAGAATTCATCAGAGATTGGATTAGTAATATCCAACGAGAATGACTCGTTAGAGATAGGATCAGTAGTATCCTAGAATGAGTGTGAAGAGTATATTTTTAAAATGAAAACAATTTTTGTTTTGAAAATTTAAATCAATTATTCGTATTTGATTATTTATTTTATATTGAATTTGGACAATCCAGTATATATAAATTTTGCGTATATGTCTGATCCGCGTGTATTTGAAGTTTTAATATACTGGATAGATATAGATTCACACTCTAGTCGCTCGGAGATGATTTTGATGATTGTAGCTACATCATCAGAATTAGTGTTCGAGTTTCGAAAGTGAGATTTCAATATATTTTCAATTGACTGGTGTGAGAACCAAAACTAGATAGGGCTTATTGTGATTTGGCATCAAAAATCTGATTTTTTGACTATGTATCAAAGTTATGAATTTGAAAAGCTAATCAACTAATTGATTGTTGGTTGTGTTGTTTGATTATAGTCTGATTAATTAAATGTTGAACCTATAACCAAATTGTATCAAATAGTAAATTGTATTGAAAATTTATCGCATTTGCTTGCATATACATGTACTTACATTGAACAGGTCATTGCAAAGAGGCTAGAGCAGAGAATAAAATTGTTTGCCCGACAAATAGGTACATGTTTACCATAATTTACTGTTTTGTTTGGGTGATGATGATTTTATGAGCCGATTGGCAAGCTGCTTGGATTTTTCTTTTTCTTTTGGATTGAAGAAGGCCATGGGAGGCTATATGAAATATCCCGAACTCCCCGGTGCAGAGGAGGCTATGGCGAAATTTTTCGAAAATTTAGGGTGTTAGCCAAATTTTTGAAAAATTTGAAAAGTTCTTAGAAACTTAATAGTTGAAGAACTTAAGCCGTAATGAAAATAGTGAAAGTTGAGTTGATTAGTTAAACAACTTTCGGCTTCGTTCCTTTTCGGGGACGAAAAGTTTTAAGTGGGGGAGATTGTAATAACCCAGAAATCCGAGCCAATTTAAAAATTTTATTTTGGCGAATTTAGTGAATTTTGATTATTTAAAATGGATGACAGAAAATATATTTTCGACGAAGTTAAAACGAATAAATTTATTTTAATTATGTAACGAGCCTGAAATGGCACGGTAGTTCGAAAATTCGATTTCAAATTAATGTACAGGATTCAAAATAAATCGGATTTCAGCGAAACAAGAAATATTTGAATCTGTTCGATCATATCTTTCTAACGGATCTAAGAAACTGAGATTTCACTTTATAGAGTGAAAGATATGTCCAGTTTAAAATTCAGAAAAGTCGCTGTGGAATTTATATATATTTTAATATATATAAAGGCCTTTAAAAATAGCCATTTTGCAAACGACCTCTGTTTTCGACGAAACCACTTTTGTTGGAACCGGAATATCAAATTATTGCTAGGTTTCAAAATTCATAATTTTTGAAGTCAATATGTGAGCGTGGCGAAGTAAAACGTGTTTTGACAGTTTCAGTCAATTTCGATCGACCTGAAAATGACCATTTTTCAAACGGTCTCGGAATTCGATGAAATTAGTTTTGTTAGGACCGTATCGTTGACACGAAGCTAGAAAATATTTTTCGGAAAATTTTAAAGTTAGTATGTGGCCCCGGTAAAATAATATGTGCGTTCAAAATCAATATATAGATTTATATTTTGATTTTGACGAAAACTGATCGAAACGATCGAATCAGCTTACGATACATATCACGTTGTGTTCGGGATGGGGGTATTTAGCTAGGGGCGATAGTCGTTGGGTTTAAATTTGGGTTCGTTACACAAAACAAATAATTTTCAAGTTAAAAGAATTTAAAATATAAAATAATATAAAATAATTAACTATAAACACCCCTCTCTCGTTACAATACCCTAGCCGCCAGGGGTGATTTCGATGGGCAAAAAGCTCCGAAAAACAAAAGGAAAAATCTCTCAAACGCTTGTGAATTAAAACAGGATTCCAAAGCAAGAATCATCGAGGTTTCAGAGATCTTTCAAGTGATCCTTGGATGATGAATTCTCGTGCCCCGTGCTGCTCGAATTTCCCTCCCAACTGGCTGACGCTCGAAGTCGATTTGGGGCACCTTTAGGCGTTCGAGTTTGAGATGGTGGGGTGGCGCGCGTAGCTCTCGAGGCGGCGAAGATCATGGCGGCTCCTGATCGACATCAAGGTGGCTGTAGCGAGCGCAGGATCCAACCCTAGGTGGGGGGGCTCAGTTCGGCGGGTGCAGTTCAATTCCCAGAGGAAGAAAGGTCCAATGTTAAACTAATCAAGGTTAATTCTAAAAACTTTGATTAAATTTAAGTTATGTAATTATAAAAAAAACGCGATTAAAATTATTTATATCGTAGATGAAAATATACTTTGTTATTGAAATGAAAATATACTTTGTTAATGAAATGAAAATATACTTTGTTAATGAAATAAAAATATACTTTGTTAATGAAATAAAAATATACTTTGTTTTAGAAATATAAGTATACTTGGTGTAAATGAAAATAGCATGGTTTTTAGAAATATAAACATACAGGATTTTTGGAAAACATAAACTAGAGTTGTTTTTGAAAAAAATTATAAAATTACATTGTTTTAAAATAAAAGATTAGCGTTGTTTTAACATATAAGATTAGCGTGGTTTTAACATATAAAATTCTTTGATTTGAAAATATAAAATTCATTGTTTGAAATAAAAATCTCTTTGATTTGAAAATATAAATATAGCATGTTTTAAAAATTCGATTTTTACATATGAAGCAGTGGAATAAAAATTCGATCTTTATATAAGAAGTAGAGATATAAAAATATAATTTTTATATAGAAAGAAGCGTAATAAAAATATGATTTTTATATTATAGAAATAGTAAAAATATGATTTTTATATATGTAGCGTTGAAATAAAAATGTGATTTTTAATATAAACATCGTATGAAACAGATTGCGATGGAGCGAATTGAAATCAAAAAGGAATTCGAATAGTTCAGAAATTCAGAAATGAAATGGCGGAGTGGATCCCTCTGTGAGAACTTCTCACCTTTAATTTAATTTTCTAGTTAAAATATATACTAGGAAGCAGACGGTGTTTAGTAGTACCCGACACCCGTCGTCCACAGACCATGGACGGCTTGTTTGTTTGTTTGATTTTGATGTGTAGTTGATTGTGTGATGTGGAATGGAATAAAATATTTATATAGTTAAAAATATTTTATAGTTAAAAATAGAATTTTTAACGTGTATATGAAATGAAATAATTTAATATAAACAAATCGAACAATTTGTTTATATTCACCCATTTGACTGATATTGATTGGGACGATAAATTTTACACATTGCCCAATTGCACAAATAAAATCTGTGTTTGATGGTTTGAAACCCTACACGGGTATTGGGGTGATATATGACATACACTAGTCCCAATAATTAGCTGTATGTCGATCGATTGATTGACAGGCTGTTATAAGCGATAAATATTTATATTTGATGCTTATACAGTGTAGAATGCACATTGGATGATGGTTGATTATTTGTATTGTTGATATATACATGATTTGTATGGAAATCCATAGAAATAAAATCTATGGTAATTGATTGGGCCTCATTCCAGTTTTGAAATAGAATATTTGAAAAAGAAATATTTGAATAGAAATATTTGAAATAGAATATTCGAATATAGAAATATATGAAGCTGTGTTGATTAGATTGACGTCATTTTGACGTGAACGATATTTATATCGATTTTATTCATTTTTCAATGAATATTGAAGTGATTTTGAAATTCGAATTAAATTGAAATGATTGGAAATTCGAATTAAATTGAAATGAATTGAAATTCGAGTTAATTTGAAATCGATTTGAAATTCGAATTAAATGGAATAGATTTGAAATTCGAATTAAATTGAAATGATTTGAAATTCGAATTAAATTGAAATGAATTGAAATTCGAATTAATTTGAAATAGATTTGAAATTCGAATTAAATTGAATAGATTTGAAATTCGAATTAAATTGAAATGAAGTGAAATTCGAATTAAATTGAAATTGAATTGAAATCGATTTGAAATGAAATTAAAAATGAATTTATATTGAAAAATTCGATTTTGATTTGAATTGGAAAAGGAAGTTGAAATCATTTTGAAAACGAATTTAAAACGATTTATATAATACGTTTTGAAAGGAAATCGATGAAATATATAATATATATAATGGCCTGAATAGAACGCGCCGCACCGCGGCAGTTCGTGAATTTCGACCATTGACTTCGAATGGATATTACGGGAGCTCCGACCGTCGGATTCTCCTAAACCCGGAACCGTTGGGTTCGTATCGAAAAGAGCTTTCTAAGAATATTAGAAATTAGAAATCTAACGGTTGTATTTGGAATTATGTCCCAAACAAATTTGGAAAAGGTCGTTGTAAGTGCAGTTCGATGGCCGTTGATGGAAATCGACTGTACGGGCCTTGATAAAATTATCAAAAATAGTAATAATTTGTGTAAAATCATAAGAAATGATTTGGGAAGATTTGGGATGAAAAATTCCCATATTTGAGAAGATAAAAATAGATTTTTATAGAAATGAACTAGTTTTGAACTAGAATTATAATTCTATTTATTTTTAAAATAAACAAAGTGGATTTGAAATGGTTTTGAAAATAACCAGAAATTCCAATAACTGAATTGGAATGGATTTGAATCGAAATTGTCTTTGGAATATTTCGATGTTGGATTTCGTGATTATATAGATATTGTTATGGAAATTTGAAAGATATATATATATATATATCGTTATTTCCAATACGATATTTGTTGGTCGTAGAATTTGATATTGAATATAAGCCGATATATTTTCTATTCAGAGCCTTGTATTTAATATCAAATATGATTTGGGTTTGTCGTGAATTGGTGTCTTCATTAACACTGTTCTTAAGCCCAGTTGAGAAAAAGATTAAATCTTTTTATTTAGATTTAAAGAAGTGTACCAATTAAATAATATTTAATTGGAATTGAATTGGTATTGATTTTTGGGTTTATCGTGAACAGTGTTTTAAATAACACTTGTTCTTTAACCCGATAATCAATGGAATTTGATTTTGGGTTGTAGTGAACGGTATCTTCAATAATACTGTTCTTAGACCCAAAGGAGTTAAGAAAATCAGAAACTAACTGGAGATTAGTTAAGTTGAATGGTTTCTGGGGTATTGATCTGATGTTGGTTTCGGCCTTCGGGGTTAATACTTATGGAATTGCTCACTTGCTAATTTACGGTTAGGGACTGATTGAAATGTGATGTGATTTTGGGTTTATCGTGAACATGTTTTAAATGATATGGATTCTTTAACCCAGTTAAAGATTAAAACTAAGTGGAGTTTTAGTGAATCTTTATTTAGATTGAAAAGATCGAGAATTGAGTATCACCAGTTCTGCTCCAGGCGATGGTTAAATCTTTAATTAGGTTTGAACGTGAAATGGTAATTGAATTTGCCGATAACATCGTGGTGTTAGATATGAAGTATTACCAGTTTTACTTCATGGGATGAATAGGTTGGGATTGGGAAATTAAAACAAATGATTACTTCGGTAAGGTTCGTTAATCCCGACTAGTTTGAAGTGATATTCAAAGGAGGATTAAAGAATAAATTTAAAAGAATTTATCTTTGATAAAATTAATGGGAATCTTTCCCTAAGAATGTGAAATTTAGAAACTAACTGTAGGTTAGCTAAGAAGAATGGTTTCTTAGGTATTGATCTGATGTTGGTTTCGGCCTTCGGGGTTAATGTTTGGGGAATTGTTCTCTTACTAATTTACGGTTAGTGACTGATGAATTGGAATGAAGCGTATGTTGTGTTTGTGTAACACTTGTTTATTATATACGCGAGTTATTCGGAAAGACTGGGTTTATCCCATTCTGAATAACTGATTCGACGATGAGTCGAAGATGAAGACGGTGGTTGAAGACCGGAGGTCTTCACATCGTTTGGGAGATTACTGATGATCTTGATTGGGCCGTACACCCAAGAGGAGGGAATCAGTTAGTGATCGTACAGACGTACTTGGAGATCGATGGATATGCGGGGTACTAGGTGCCTCAGGTTTCGTTCAGACCCAGAACGGACTTGTAAATGGACTGTGTGTCTGACATTGGATATCATTCTGTGTGATTGATGGATATCGGTTGCATGGAGTGGTTTGCCTATGTGGCATGCTAAGATGCAAATGATCAAGGCTTCTGTTGAAAAGCAGAGTCTTGTGGTTGATGATCAAAGCACGACCTGTGTGGCATAGCTTTATGTAACGCTGATTCGCGAGCCTCACACCCCCGGTTGTGAACCAAAAACAGGAGAAGGACCTCAGGGAGGACATGCGTTTCCTTCTAGTTAGAAGTGGCGTCAGTGGTTTTACATGCCCCGACGAGTTTGACTTATGTGGTTGTTGCTGTTGCGAGGCGCCTCGAATATATCGGTGACTATGTGAAGCCGATGGAGCCATTCATTGGCTCATTTACGCGCCAATGGGCGGGGAAACGTAGTGTTCAGGCATAATAATCCACATCGGTGGACCGGCCCTGACGATCCAAGGCTTGTCTGCGCGCTTGCTTGAGACTCGGGCTAGACAGTCTCGAATCGGTAGAGGACTATCTTTTGCCTCGGTTCACAGATGGAAACCCAACTTCCAATACATGACTTTGCGGTTTTGATTGTATACCTATATATGGCGACATGATATATGGTACCCATGCCGCCTTTGATTGATATTTATGATTGTATATAAAATCAGAAACTAACTGGAAACGAGCTAAGATGGGTGGTTTCCTGAGTATTGGTCTGATGTTGGTTTCGGCCTTCGGGGTTAATGCTTAGGGAATCATTCTCTTACTAATTTACGGTTGGAATCTGATTAAGAATCAAAAGATGAAATTTAGCGTATCAAGCATTCTTTGGCTATTATAAGGTAAAACCCTATCCTCCGGCTTGCGTTGCATTGTGTGATGGGACCTGGGTCTTATAATAGCTTCATTGTTCTTTATTTAGCATTGCGTTGTTGTTTTATGTACTGGTATTCTTGGGAGGAAACCCGTTCCGTGTTATACGGCGTGGTCCCTTGATTTACCCAACTTTAAAATAAAGATTAATAACTGTTTTAGTTCTCACACCAGTCACATGACTGACCCGGAGTTTATTGTTTCAACCTAAACTATGGGTGCCCTTATTTTGACACGGGCAGCTAGTAGTTTTGGTTTTGCAGATTTATATTCATAGGATCCTGATTTACAGCTGGAATTATACTCGGAAAGCTTTGTATCCGCGTATTCCTTTCAGTTGTGTATTGTATCGTTTTTCTGCTGCAATGTATTTAAATGTAATTTAAATCTCTGATATTTGATGATGTATATTATTTGTTTATACTCTGTATATTCTTGTAATCTGATGGAATTGTTGTAATTAACAATGAAATGTTCTTCTGTCTGCGTTCTGATTCGTCTTGTCCTCGCAGTAATTCGTTCTTTCTCTTCTCTTCGGAGACCGGGGAAGTTCGGATTCCTACAGGCATTAACTACACATCATACATGTTAGAATTTGAATTTCAATTTTTCAAAATTTGACCTTTCCCTCTATCTTTTCACCAATTTCTATATCATTAAGAGGCACCTTTTTTATCGTAGAATGTGCATTTTCAATCTCTGTTTATATTTCCTGTATTCACCTATTGATGTCATCACATTTCAAATTCAGACTTTCATTTTCAGAACTCTTATGTGCACACAAATCCGATGGCTTCATCTTCAACTACTCCTGCTGGCATGAAACTCTCAAGAATTGTCAAAACTCATTTTTCAGAGATCAAGGGGTATCAATGCTTATATCATGTACATGAATTATGACTAATTCCATCCCGGTAGGTTTTCCATTTAAAAGATTTTTGTTCTTACGAGCTTGATTCTCTATCGAATGATAATTCCACTTTTTATCTCGTGGATGCAAGTCTAAATTATATCGTTTGTTATCCTCGTCTTTTCAAAATGTGTCTTGAGTGGAAAATTTATGAAGGAAATAAAAGTCAAGTTAGGAATAGTGTTAAAGGAATGCAAATTGTTTTAGATTGCGAACTTTTAGGTCACATTCTTGATTGTTAATTTATCAGAATAGATCTTTCTACGTTTTAAATCAATGAAATCGATAGAGAGACTTCCCGTCGCATTTTTGGAGGTGATGATGATTTAAAATTTAAAAATCACAATTTTCTCCCAAAGGCAATTTTCGTTTGCAACAATCCATTACTTGAAGATCGAGAAATTACAATAACCCAACTCAAAGTTTGCAAAGATCTTTTGCTCTTTGGTCACTATGACATAAATTGGGCACAAGTCAAATTTGATGATTTTTGCCTTAATAGTCTTTCTAGTCATGTATACACCCTCTTTAATGGTATTTATCTTACTCATGTCATTATCTATTTTGGTGCCGATTTAAAAGGAGAAGAATTTTCTCCTTGAAAAACTTTCACTCTAGCCAATATCCATCTTATTATTCTAGTGAGTTTGGAGCCTTATGAATCATTTACTGAAAATGAACAAAGGATCAGTCACGAAGAGCAAAGGGTAGAGTAAATGGAGAAAGGAGAAGAAATGGAAATTAACAAAGAGGGGGGTGATTAAGAGGAATAAGAGGAAACTTCCTTAGAAAGCATCACTCTTCTAGCCCGTCCAACTACCAAAGATCTTATGAACCAAAAGAAGATCATTGTGAATCAGACGATTAATGAGCAAAAATTCAATAAGATTTCAAGAAAAATGGACAAGCTTTTTGCGAAGACTGGAAGGAAGTTTGGACTATCATCATCATCTTCATCCTCTACTTCCTAACCTTATCTATCGTTTAATACGCTATATTAGGCCTACACTTTAGTTTATTAAGCACTGTACTTTAGTCACTAGTAGTGAGTGTAATCAATGTTTAGTATGAACGAGGTCCTTGTTTTCTATTTCAAATACCTATAAAAGTTTCGGGAAGTCGATAAAACCAACAGTACATAACTGAAAACTCAAAAATAAGGTAATCAATAAAATCTACCTAGAGTATGTCGACATACCCCCTACCCCAGTGCTGGCATATAACGACCAAAATTCAGTTTTTTTAAAATTTAAACTTTAATAATTAAATTATGTCTATTCATTTCAAGTGACTTTCTACACTTATAAATACGCTTCCAGGTCATAAAAACAAATTTAAACTTAATTATCTTCTTCTCTTTTTATTCTTTAACCTTAGAACAAAATAATGGATAACTCCGTTCATAATCTTACTGAAAACTTAGAGAAAGTACTTGAATTGTTCAAGAATATACTCTCATTCATACTCTAATATCAAAGGCATCTAGAATTGAGTCAAATGTAGATAATCTAGGAACAAAAGAGGTACTTCGATCATGTGACTCGGTGGACGATATCTTCAGCTTCCAAAGACGAACCAAAATCCAATCTTGAATGTGTTACTACCAATGACGACGATGATTGGAATGCTATAAAGGAAGATCCTATCTTCCGCAAAGATGTTTGAGTTGAAGTGCCACGTAATGTTTGACTCTACTTGTTTAAAAATATCTTATGTTTAGACTTATTAAGATATATTGGTTTGTACTAAACAATTTAAACATACGGTTTGGTTTGATTTATTTGCTTTGTTTGGATGATTTGTTTAATATATAAGTTTAGATTAGATTGAAATGCTTGTTTTAAGATATATATTTTCATATGTTTTTCGTGCTTGTTTCTCTATATGATTTCTTAAGTTTGTCTTTTAGGATAACCTTATATATAAGTCAATATCAAGGACAATAAATTCTACAATTATTATGTGTTAAAATAAGTTATATTTAAGTGATAAATTGAGTTATGATATTTAGAATAGATTATCCTTGATTTATTGTAGTTTTTGTTGATAACAAAAGATAAGAAAATATAAAACATGCACAAAAACGAGGGTGTATGGATTAAAGGGGAGTATGAGAACTCGGTGAGTGTTAAGGAGATATTTTATAAAATGGTTGTCATCATAAAATACAGGGAGATTGTTAGTACCATGAACCATATTTTTTATGATAACAACCTTTGGTAATGAATATTTTATATTTAAGCATGTACCGGCTATTTTATACATATAGTGCAAGATGTTTTGCAGGACATCAATAATTAAGACTGTACAGTATCTAGATTGCAAATCCAGATTGATGATTCAAGAGTGAGAGAATGAAGACTCATGAGTATTGAAGAATTCAATATTTCAAGATATTATTAAATAATAGATTTTATGTCAAAGCTCAAATCGCACTTTTATGATCTCCATCCATTTACAAAATGATTTTTTGAAATATTCATATTTTCAAAATCTATTTCCCAAATTATTCAAATCCTTTCCTTTTTAAACATTCCCAGTTTTCAAAACAACCTTTCGTAATAATTTTCAAAAATAAGTGTTCATGCTCAACTGTAGAAGCGGTTTCTTAATCTAAGTTTTAAATAACTTTACTTTAAGATATTTTTATACTTTTACTAATATTTTAAATACCTTAATATTATGCTTTATCTTTTATAAAACCCATATTTTTGCTTTTATTATTCCTCTATTTTCAAAATACTTACTTTTATTTTTACATTTACATTCTGATTATACTTAAATTTTAATATTATGCTCTATTATTTGATTTTACTTATACTTTAAAATTTGATTTTATACTAAATAATTTTCATTTAATACTGTCATAATTTTTATATTTATATTTCTAATTTTAATATATTTGATTATATATAGCTTTAATATATATTTATAATACTTTTGGTTAATTTTTTTTAATTTTTTTAACAAGTTTTCTTGCGCTTTACTATGTTTAATATACGCACTATGTTTAAATAGTTTCACAAAGTTTCAAATCATTGTATGTATACATATGTTTATATTTTCAAAACAATTTAAAAATAAGCTAGTCTTCAAAATCCCGATGTGTTCTTTCCTTTACTTCATTTATGTTAGTTGCATTTTATTTCTTTGATTTTTCAATCATTATATATACTCATAATCATGTTATAAAAGATTTCTAAAAGATTCGTAAAATTAAGAAAATACTATTCACCCACTTTAGTGTTAATTTGGCTTTAAGATCCTTAATTTGCATCATTTTCAATGGTGATGTGTTTCACCTCAAAAGGATTTCATTTAAAATAATTTCTTCCAAAATGTTGAAAGAGCCTTAATGGCCATTTTGACATGATTGAAGTAGATTAATGATCTCTTGATATGAAGAGGTATTTATATTTACAATAGCTAAAAACTATGTCTTTAAAAATCTCCTCTTATGATAGTACAATAAAAAATTTAACTCGAAATTACAATTAACACAAAAAGTCAATGTAAAAGCACCAACTTAGAAGTTAGAAAGCATGGATAAACAGAAAAAATGCCAGAAAAGTAGAAAAGACATAAGAATTTTATAGTGATTCGACATACTCCACAATACGTCCACTTCAGTCGATCTTTTATCATCAGTATGCTAGTTGGATCCCTTCATATCTCAATTAATTATCCCTAGATCTAGATTATAGTATATTTTAGATCGTTTGAAAGAGATAGAGTTAGATAATTGTAGGTGATCCATTAGAGTAATGAGGTCTTCAGTAAGATCCAGAAGGCACCTTTTTTAGTTATAGAAGGTCGAGTATTTACAGGTGAAGGTAATAAATATTGGACCAGCATGTAGTCAAGTCCATATATCAAGTTGAAAAATCCTATGTGTCTCAAAACAAGCCAAGTCAATGATACAACTAGATACTATCATGATTCATTGTCGTGTCGTAGACATAGGCAGTTTTAGCATTTTTGTTTTGAGTCATTTTCTTTTCTTCTAGTTTAGTATCTTGGTCCAATATCTAGTTGTACCAAATTGATTTACACATCCGTCATCTTAGCTCTTCCATTTTAGTAAAACAAGGAGTAAGATCACATCCAGTTCTTATGAAACTTTGTATGCATGATGAAATGGATTTATAGAGTTAAGTGGTGAAGTCTAGATAATCAAATACGAGACCTACATGATTCAGACCCGATTCATTTATGATTCGGTGTTGAGTCTAGGGTGTAAGTCTGAATCATGTGCGATCTTTTCCAAGTACATTGTTATGTTCATCCAAGAGCTTCTTTCATGTTTCAGGTCAACCCGATCCATTTGAAATCTCTAAGTCCAGTTAGAGCAACTTGTAAAAAATGGACAAACATTTGCCCTCTAAAGTACGTCTTTCGCATGTAAAATGTATTTTTTTCAATAAGGACAAGATCCAATAATTAAGTTTGGTTTTTGAGTACCTTGGTTGCTTCCAATTCAAGTCTTTTCTTATTCACTCAACATCCAGTCTTCTAGTTGCTTGAATTTGGAGTTAACTCTTCGATTAATCCAAATCAAGACTAAGCCTTCCAATAAGTCCTAAGTAAGGCAAAGCTCTCTAGCTAAGCCCATTAGGATAAAAATCTTCACTAACACAATCAAATTTATCTCTCTGGCTGATTTAGTCAGATCCAAACTTTAATTTTGAGCCAATCATCAGGAAATTCCATCTCTTAAGTCTAAGTCAATCCTCGTTCACTTGGAATACTTTTTCCAGCATCCAGCTTCAAGCTGTTCCAATCCTTTCAAGTGCACTGTATCCAATTTGGGACATGGCCGCGTAGGACCATCCTATATCAAATCCAAGTCAAGGTTTGTAACAACCTGCCTTTTCGATTTTTAATAGTCAATACTAATACAATTTTGGTATTCACGTATCGGACGTTCATGTGCTAGAAAGATAGATTGTTGGGGAAAAGAAAAGAAAGGTAAAACAAAATCTCTCAACGAAACGAATAATCTATAATATAAACATGATATTTTACCAATGTAAAGATTTACATAGACAACAAAATCATAGTAACTAATATACAAATCAGGCAAGATAGTTATAACAGTCTGAGACGACCCGAACTTACCCGTGAAGGAAAGCCCGGATTGCTTTGAGGACAAGACGAATCAGAACACAAACAGAAGAACATTTCATTGCTTATTACAACAATTTTATTCCTCTTCTTTAGCCTCCTTGCAATGACTTGTTCAATGGATATATATGTATATGCATGCAATTCCAAACAATTTTCCATTCAATTCAACATTTGAGAGAAATTGGCTAAATTTACCTTACATACATTCACATAGTGCTTTAAATGAATAATCACACAACACAATCATTAATCAATTAGTTGATTAGCTTTTCAAATTCATAACTTTGATACATAGTCCAAAAATCAGATTTTTGATGCCAAATCACAACAATAAGCCCTATCTAGTTTTGGTTCTCACACCAGTCTAATGGAAATATACAGATATCCCACTTTCGAAACTCGAACATAAACCACTGATGTTGACATGTCAATCACCAGTATCATCAGAGTCATCTCCGAGCGACTAGAGTGTGATTCTGTATCTTTCCAGTATATTAAAACTTCGTATACCCGTGGATCAGACGTATATGCAAAATCTTTATATACTTGATTGTCCAAATCAATTTAAAATAAATATTCCAATACGAAAAATAAAGTTTAAATTTTCAAAAAAAATGGTTTAGTCGAAAACGGAGGTCGTTTGCAAAATTTCCATTTTTAGGGGCCAAAATTCCATAGCCACTATTCTGAATTTTCAACTGGGTATAACTTTTTATTCCCGCTATGAAATCTTGATTTTTCGGATTCGTTGGAAAGATATTTTCAATTAGATTCTAATTTTTTGGTTTCGCTAAAATCCGATTTATTTTGAATCCTGTACATTCATTTAAAATTTGAAATCGAATTTTTGAACTACCGCGCCATTTTCAATTCCTTTTATAATTAAAAATAAATATTTATATTCTAACGTCGATTCAGATAAATATATACGTTCTAATTCTATTCAAAATAAATTTCTCTTCGTTATTATTTAAAATAAACCATTTTAAATATCCAAAATTCATTGAAATTGCCAAAATAGAAGTTTTAAATTGGCTCAGATTTTCTGGGTTGTTACACAGTCTGTCACTACAATTTGTTTATAAATACAACATAAATAATGCAACTAAAATAATAAAAGTTCGCGAGTACATCATGAGCATCCAACTCATCTCCCAAGGATTTAAATCATCAAAAGCTAAATTTATAAATATGCTCAATTTAACCCAAGATGTATAATAAAATAACACTAGGGTCATTTAATAAACTAACGTGAGAAACACGCGTCTCAAATGGATTTTTATGATATAATTTATTTTCAAATAATAGGTATTGTGAGATCAAGCCACATATAAACATGGATGAGTTTTTACCTTATGATGACCGAAAAACTTATCAGAAAATCTATGATATTATAATAATGTAAAAGAATAAAAATATCAATAATCAAGCGACTATGAAGCTCGTGAGTGTACTTCACAATAATACTAGGCATATAATCAAAAATCGCTAAGGCGTGTGTGCTAATACGGAGGCACTCTCAAAACCTCTGAGAAATGTTCATCTTGCACAAGAATCAGAGTCATCCTTCTAAAGCAGTGTACTCATTTAGCTGTTGTCCTATAGGAAAACATAATTGATTTTGCTTAGACTGAGTGTATCGCTCCCTACATGATTAAACCGTAGGTATCGCCAGAAAAGAGAGCCGACTACACCCTATGGGTTTACCAACCTTTCCGATCATGTCTTTTATCTTTATTTTAGTTATTACCAAAGATGTGGCTACGTCCCATATTCCATCTTATGCACTGCCATCTGAACGGATCATAGATTCCCATACCCCAACGGATCTCTGAACAACATATGGATTCCTACATCTCGACTAGGATCTTTGAATCATACACGGACTGCCATATTCAATGGGTCTTGAAGCCATACATAGATTCCCACATCCAAAATAAATATGGATTCTCTTTTATAGAACACGTATGTGGTTTTTAGGCAGTTAGGATTCAATTCATCTCTTAAGAGTGCACTTCATTGTTTATCGATCATCCAAAATAAAATTATCAATTTTTTTGGCAAGCTCAACCATGGTTCTTTTGGAAATAATCAGACAATACAGAAGAGAAGGGATTACCCATTAACCGTTTTAGTAAACGAATTTCCTTATCATTTGCCCTAATAGATCAAAACGAATTTATAGTTATAGTAAAGCTTCAATAGAAATAAATATACTGTATAATTTCTATGTTTCTCCTAGATATTTTCTGAGTGCAAAGTATGGAAAATGTTCCACATTACCAAAATTAAGAAGAATTTCTTTTTTAGGATAAGAGTTGATAGCCAATTATTTAAATATGAAACAAAAATAATAATCAAATCTGTCATAGATTTATTTTTTCATGGAAACCACTAAGGCTCGTGTAATTAACCTTTCATTAATTATCTCTCTTCGTAAATATTTAGAAAATATTTCCATATACTTATCTCATCGACGTAAGTATATGCATAAAACATTATATTTTCAATGCTTAAAAAATATATCCATATACTTATCTCCATAGTGTAAGTATATGCACAAAATTCCTTCTTATAAATTCCCAAATAATCAATTAAATTCTTTAATAAATACCCAACTAATTTATAACTCCTTTAGAAATCATTTACAAATCTTTTTATTAAATATCATTTATAAACTTCCTTCATATTATAAATATTCTTTATAAAATATTATTTATGAAGTAAAATATTTTTTATAAATTAATGCATTGTTTATAAACATTTTTTTAAGTATAAAACATTATCTATGAAGTGAAATCCTTTTTATAAATCAATGCAATGTTTATAAACATTTTTTTAAGTTAGCTTGTTACCTTGTTAACTTAAATTTAATAATTTATTAACTAAACATCAATCACATAAAAATTATTATGACTAGACTTAAATTCAATACCGCCTACATTTCTGTGAGTCCAAGTCATTTTTAGACCTGACACTTAAAAAGTATTATGACAGTAAGTAGTTTTGGATCTGGAATAAGCAGTACTTATAAGTTATTTCTTATATATTTTCTTTTACTGTTAATTCATCTTTACAGTTAATACATGTTCTTTTATTTAGATCTATAGTTAATTTATATTCATGTATAGATCTACCTTCCTTATCTCCCCTTCTATCTTTTATTTATATACACTCTTTTATATGCTTATTTTATGTCGTTTGGATTTAATTTTGTTGTTCTCCTTCTTTTTCCTTTCATTTACGTTGAACCTAGGCCACTAAGAGCCTAAGCCATTTACCCTTTGAATTTGCACATAAATAATTAGGATAATTGAAGCGACAACAAAAAGGAGAAATTGGGGAATATTGTAACATAAGGACCTTTAACTGTAAATTTGGGGATTATAGTAAAGAAAGGAAAATATGCAAACATGTTGAGTAGGCTAGACTTAATTAAATATTAAGTAAAGAGCATGTTAGGGAAAATGTAAGTACCAAATTTAATTGAAATAAGTTACTGTAATACATATACATCTGGGCAGGTGCTTGTTTTAGGGGAAGGGGCATACATAGAATAACATTTACAGAAAAATGTAATTTACAACCATGCTCATTAATGAACTTAAACCTTCTAAGTTGATCCGGATAATTAATAAGCTAAGAGGTCCCTCGTCTTGTTGTTGTATTGGGTTTTAGTGACTCTTAAATCCTAGTTACTTGGGGGCACAAGCTTAGGGGGTTTGGCTTTGTCGATTTGTGTGAAACCCATATCAGTCAGTATCCTTGTTGGTATTGGACAAGGGGCCTTGCACTAGGTAAGAGCCAGAACATGCATTACTAATCTGGATAGTAAGAGATTCAAAATGAGGAAGGTGGGTACGGGCCTGTTCCGGCGGAGTTATGAGCATGCATGGTGCCGATTTGGGAAACTAAGACACTGTAACACCAATAAATAGGTCTGTGTCATATAAGTTGTTGCTTTAGGAATTGATACACCCTACTGTCAGGTTTGGCATAGAATATTTATGTAATAGGGAGCCGATCACATTGGTAGTAATTATGGTAAAAACCTAATCTTAATACACTAGTGTTGGTGCAGGAAAACTTAATCTTAGGGTATAAATGAGAAGCTTAACTGTTCTTATTTTATCTTGTTATCCACTGTGACGACCGCCCATAACCCCTGCACTATACAAGAGGAATAATGCGCTAAAAGGTGTGCCAGGCAGCTATGGACGATCATCAAGGTATGGTAGATAAAAGAAACCTGTCGTAAACTCACGGCGCAAGGATAAAACTAATAGAATATATACAACAGTTGGTTGTAGTGAAGCAGAAAACACTAAACTTTCTTGACAACTAGAAAGTATTTCCATTACACTGAATACCAACAGTAGTGTTTGAACAATTTGGCTCACTGCAACACTCATGGAAATAGCACACAACGGAAACAAATACTAGATAGTAGTAAAGATAATACGCCAGCCTCCTGCTCGCTTCCAAACAGCAACACCGTCCGCACTTAAGCTATCACCTGTCACCTACTACTTAGTCTGCCCATCCAACAATCGGATGAACAACCCAAGGTAATAAGAGAAAACATAAAACCTTGAGTCAGACAACAGTCTTAATGAGCGATAAAACAGCTAACAAACTTCATCAATAAAGTATATGAGAATGGGTAAATAATCAACTAATCTACCCAGCTTCAGAGAAGAACTCTTAATTTCCTTCCTCATTACATAACAGTGATATCCTTTACAATCCATACACCCAAAGGAATAACAATTCAGTCACGGAAATTAAAGCATCCATTCATATATGGAAAAGCAACTCAATCATGATCACAACATGCATTCAAACGTCCATGACTGACCCTGGCTATCACCGCCAACCTTTCTTTGGAAACTTCGTTATCGTATGACTGGCTAACAATTTGTCGTCAATTGTCAAGGACTACACACGACGCCCCGGTTCTAGCAAAACTCCACATGCTATACTCAACACACGCTACACGCTATGCTCAACACGTGTCTAGGCCATACACGATGCCCAAGGCAATCGACCTATAATTGGTCTTCAATTGTACCTCTGTTTTACGTTTGCTCGAACCTACGACAACGATAATTCCTCGGCCTTCTCCTCTCTAGTCGTTATCAATTACGACTATTAATTAGCTCAGAACACCTTAGAGATGTCACTTCACTCGAACTCAATACATTCTTGAGTTGTCTCTCAATTTGTTGCATACAATGAACAACAAACACTTTTCAGCACTTCCAAACTTCCTAATTGAATTCACTTTGAAGTCACATCATCATCGGAAGTGACCGACTAGAAATAGCTGCCCAGAAATGGCAAAAATGGCTGACCAGAGATGGCTACCCGAATAGGCCGACCCACTTTGGTCCGACCCAACTTATGTCCGACCCAACTTGAGTCCGACCAAACTTCAGTCCGACCCAACTTCGGTCCGACCCAACTTTGGTCCGATCCAAAACCTGCATATTGCAATTCTACTCCGATTTCGACCAAAACTTCACCAAACGATAAATCCGGCGAAACTAACTTATCCAATTCATCCAAAAGGATTACAAGCATGTTATGAAATCAACAACATCATCAATATGACAATTCTATCCATGATAATGTCAAAATCACCACAAATATGCATATGAACAAAAACCATGGATCTAACTTGCACATCCATATGAAATATCATAGAATTTATCTATCTAAACTTGCTAAATTAGATCCTAGGGTGGTCTATATGAAAATGAACTTACCAATGCATGGATCTAAGAAAAACACTTGAATTTGATGAAAAACATGATCTACTACCCATACACTTTATTGAATCCATGTGAGAGATGTAATCCACTCACCGATTCTCCAAAACAAGCTAAAATGATAGAATTATGAATCTAGACAACGAGCAATTCGAACCAAACTCCTCGATCCGATGAATTCACCCTTGAAATGATGTAGATCTAGCCTCCAATGGTGTAGATCTATGATTTCCCTCCTTATATTTGGATTTTTAATGGTGGAAAGATGTTAGAGGAAGAAGGAGCACAAGGCCACCAAATGAGGAAATGGGAGAAGATTATTCTCCATACACCTCACCCCCTATTTATAGTTTCCATCAACCCACTAATGGGCCTCCCCAATTTAGCCCATTAGGCTCTCCAAACCTGAACAACCAACAGAAAAACCTTAAAATAGCAATTTCTTCCAAACCGCTGAACCAAATCTTTAATGTAACCACTCTACAGAAAGACAATCATCAATCCCTTTCCAATGGCATAGGTCTCACCTTCTGATTCGACCTGAGTCAAAAGTTATGCCCTATACAAGACTGGTAGGGGAAAAATGGTCACAAACAAAATCGGTAAAAATTATTGACATGTCTCACATTCCCATAAGCAACATATCAAAAGATGAGAATGATCCAACCCTCAGGGAATAAAATAAAAATAATTTACGATCTTCCAATACGTAAAATGCGGGCTGTTACATCCACTTGCTTCATACTTGCATATTTTTACTGTACTTTCTCATCCAATATTATTTATCTGTCCTGATACCGCTTATCTGTGCATATGCTAAAAATCACTAGAACTCGCCAGACTTCATGTCTGACCTATTTTGTTTTTCCTTACCTCTCTTCCTTTCCCCCTTAGGTTCTCAGAGTAGTGATCATCGCTAACCGTGATATTTGGCTTGGATTCTTGAATTTCTGACTTTATATATTACTTTGACTTTTTCTCCACTTTGATATGGCTATTAAGGATGGATATTCTTTTACGATTTTGTACTTTGGCAGTTTGCTTCACGAGACAGTTGGTTTTATCTGTTATGTTTGGTATTTGAGAAATATGATAAAATGATGTTATAATTGGGATTTGGAAGTAATTCTTTTTATTTAATAATAAAAGTTAATTTTTCCGCTGCAATTATTATTCTATCTTGTGAAAATATAGTTACTGTATACTTATTGCGCCCCACAGAACCTAATGCATCCTCATATGGGTGACACTGGGGGATGTGGGGTGTCACAATTTACTCGTTTGCATGGATGACATGCTTCTAAAGATAAGAAGAAAATTAGTAAGTTTAGATTTTTGTAAAAGTCAAAATTTGAATTTCGAAACGAATGATCTAGGAGAGGCATCGAAATTTTTAAGCCTGGAGATAGAGAGTAACCGAAAGCGTCTTGAGTTGAAATTGACTCAAAATGAATAATTTAGAGAGTACTTTGCATATTTAACATGGAGAATGTAAAGGCTCAAAATAAGCATTTACCTTTGCATTTGAAGCCTTCAAGTAAGGGATCACCTATCTTGAAGAAAGACAAAGCTTATATGAAAAATTTGTCATATGCAAGTGCTATTGGAAGTTTGATGTATGTCGTGGTGTGTACAAGGCTCGATATTTCAAATGCTATCAAGATGGTTAATCCATATATATCTAATCCAAGAAAACAACATTGGAAAGCCGTTAAAGCTATTATCAGATATCTTAAAGACATATCATATCATCTTGTATTTTTATGGTAGTAAGGAAATGAATTGGAAATTGGTTTGTTATTGTGATTCAGACAACGCCGATGATAGAGATCAGAGCAAAAATCAACTTCCAAATATGCGTTCGCACTAGGTGGTATGGCAATTAGTTAAGATCGAGATTCCAAATCGAAATAGCTTTACGCACTATGGAGGTGGAGTTGATAGCCGTTGTGGAGGCTGCGAAGGAGTTGTTTTATTTGAGATAATTTTTGTGTGACGTGAGATTCGAGCATGATAGTATCGTGGTTCGATGTGATAGCCAAATGTTATTTATTTGGTAGAGAATTTGGCTTTAGTTCAACTAAGCATGTTATAGTGAGGGAGCCATTTTTAGTAGTCATGGATGAAGATGAGTTAGTATATTTTCGGGAAGTGTACATGGTGGATATCGTGATAGATATGTTCACCAAAGCATTGCCAGTTGGAAAGTTCAAGCATTGCTCAAACTTGATTCGCTTATTGAAGTGCTAAATGCCATGCATGGCACAATTGGTGAAGGTGTTTGTCTTAAATGATGAGGTGTATCAGTAAGAGGTTGTGATCCTATTTTCGAGGTAAGTATTATTTTAAACTCCAAAGTACTTTTATCTTTTGGTGAGACGGCTTTGGATTTGGATACTTGCAAAACTTCGTTAGTAAGCAGTAGCTTTGTCGAAACTCATTTGCAGAGTGCAATGGGCAGTTTCTTTGCCAAATATCATTGGGAAAGTATTCAAGCTTTGATTGGATGAAAATGGTGTTGGTGATGGTTCGATACTGTTGGTTCTTGGAGTATAGAGACGAATACAGTGTCAAGGTGTCATGTTGAATTTTGATGATATTGTATGGCAAATTGAAATGGTCGAGAATATCTATATATAAGTGAAAATGGTGTGTGCATCGAAGGAGGATCGAGTCATTGTAGTTTGAAGCTAATGGTGCAAACTAGCCTGAAACTAGAAGCTGAACCAGATGTTGGAGAAGGAGGCTAAGATGTCTAATTTCCTATGATATGCATCTCAAAAGATGGGCTAGACATATGGCATCCTGTGCCAGACATTTGGTTTCCTGATAGCTTGAAACCTAAGAATTAAGCCTAGCACTAGGACAGACTTTTGGCAAAATGGAAAATTGGTATTTGATTCCTAAGCTAGATATTTAGCATCTTAGGCAAGACATCTGAGCTGGTGAAAACAGACGTTTTTGCCTAGTTTGCCGATGAAAGTTTGTGAAGGTTTCAAGAGGAAAACTGGTAGTCTGCCATGATGAATTTTCTGAACCATAAATAAGCTATTTTCAGAATTCAAAACATAACTTGATCAAGAGTTTATCCAAATGAAACTATAGTTTTAACCTTAGATCAATTACTTTGATTCCAATCTGCACAAATTTATTCTTGAGTGATCATTGTATCAGTCTCTTGTACTCTTCTCATCGTGGTAATAAAATCTCTCTTCAAAGTTGATGTACACTGACTAGTTAATACGGGAACAACAATAAATCTAATATATGATTTATTTTATCGTCATTTCTTATCTTAAATTGCTTGTGATTGGGATATTGTTATTTGAATTGGTTATTCGCTGTTTTGGCAATTGAGATATTGTGATCGATTGTTTTTACAAGCTTATCATCGATCCCATCTTTCATAGTTATTTTGAATTTGGATTTGAGTTTGTTATATAAGTCCGAATTTACAAATTGTTATCAAAGCTCCATGGTTCGAGGTATCCAACATGTGTAGTATGACCGAAGCATGACTCCAAAGAGGCTTGAACATGGGATGCTCATTAAGGCGCATATATGGTAATAAGCCGCTCGCTTATCTCTTCTTATGTGAACTTGGAGTAGAGCCTGATCCCAAAGCAAAGTGGACTCAGTGTAACTTTAAGGTGACTTGAACAAATTCGACAAGGTAGAGATTGTTGGGCTATGACTCGCTTTAGAATGAAGTGGTTGTGTGGATTGAATAGTGAAAAGTCCCATATCACGAGATAATTTGAGAAATCACGTACATATATGGTATTAGTGGCACATAACAATGAAGATTCAATTTGTTACAAAATGTATTTGTAAATACCATATTATATGATTGATGTTAGGCAATGTTGTAATAATTAATCGAGACGTCGGCGCTGAAGACTTCGATTAGATATGGTGAAGTGCGCATGTGCAGCAGGTACGTCGGGAATTCTAAAACATAACATGATGTCATAGCTACATGGTTCGAGGGGATCAGTATATGCATGACTGAAGCATGACCCCAAAAGGGGTTAGGCATGAAATGTTCGTTAAGGTGGAAATATAGTAGTAAGCTGCCTGCTCTTCATTTCTTATAAGAACTCGGAGTGGCAGCCTGATCCTCTTATGAAGAGGACTCGCTGTAATTCCAAGATGGCTTGAGCAATGATCTCCAATATGAAGGTGATTAAGATGTGACTCGCATTGGATAAAGTGACTGCATGGATTGAATTGTGCAGAGTCTCATATCATAATATAATTAGTGATATCGGGGGGGGGGGGGGGTAAGAGGGGAGTTATATGACACCCTTTTTGTACCCCAATTATAGTCACTCATTTATATTTAATAATGTGTGAGTGAGAAAGAGAGTTAGCGGGAGGGGGGGGGGGGGGAGAGAGAGAGAGAAAGGATTGTGTGATGAAAATTAGAAGGCTAAATGAATGATGCACTATTTAAAGTGTTCTGATTACACACACACACACACACACACATATGTATGTATGTATGTATGTTTATAAGGATATGATCAAGAGCATCCCAAACAGTACAACACTCCTTTAGCCTTACTGCTTTCCTCCATATATTCTTCATTCTCTCCCCTCCTAACTTATTTTATTATAAATGAGTGACTATAACACAGGTGCAAAAGAGGTGCTAAAATTTGAGGTTCTATAAAGCATGCCATATATATATATATATATATATATATATATATATATATATATATATACACACACACACACACACCAGTACATATGCATGCCCATAGCCGTGTACATAGATATATTTGACCAAAACTGAAAATCAAGTTTAGAATGAACATTCATGACAGATATGTGTATACAGACATTCTGGAGTTACGGAAAAGGAAGTAAGCAAAGCGGAGAACGGTTCTTGCACCAAAAATATGTACGCAGTTTGTAAAAGAGAATAGTAAAGTTGCATCATAACACAACTGAAGAACAGGTGGGCATCAACAAACATAAATGTTGCATAGAAAGGGAGAAAAATTGATTGATGTTTAATGCGGCAGAGGCTTGAATATTAAATAACTAGAAAGCCAGTAATAGAGGAAGCAAAATACATGCAATAACTGGTACAAACATAGTTCACATCAACGATTAATACTTATTTGGTAGTAGAAAGTAAAAAAGGAAAAAAAAATGCAAGAAAAATAACAAATGGGATGACCAAAAAACAAGACAGCAAAAGCAGGAGCAGCGGAATCATCAACGTGAACATGACCGGCTTTCAAGCTCAGTAAAAACCCTGTCAATATCTGCAAGCTGCAGGGAAAGAGAAAAGAGAGTTATAAGTTGGGTATATAAAACGTTAATATGATAGGAATAAGAAAATTTTGTGAAGTTAAAAATAGAACTGACCACTGCCGGGTCGTTCCAATAGTCATCATCATCGATGTCAGCATGGTAAATGTGAAGAGAATTCTATGAAGTGGCATCATCGTGGTTAAGCTGGTTCTCATTACGTGTGTGAAATTGAGTGATGTTGCATTCCAACTCGTCTGGGTTTTCAACAGGGGTTTCATAGGTCGTAGAGTATGTTGTTTTGTATTACGGGAGCTCTTACGTGTCACCTTTTCAACAGGAGGCGTTGCTAACTCCTTACCCTTAGGTGAACTTTTGGGCTATGTGTAACGAAATTAGTCGACAGTTTGTAAAGTGAGCAATAAAAAAGAGTGCAGAAAAAATAAATGCTAACAGTAATAATGTAATTGATAGGGTTGTAATACCTTTGTCATTATGTTGGTTATGGAAGCAAGCTTGTGTGGATCGGAAGTAAAGAGTAAGTAAGATAGGAACAAAGTAATGAATGTGGGGAGAAATATATAGCAGTAAAATAGTCAGTGTAGTTGTAGAGTTAGTGAACAAGTTTAGCGAAAATGAGCATTACAAAGGAGGGAAAAAAGGAGAATAGTAATGGTACAGGTTAGGAATTGGTATTTTGTGGAGAGAAAGTAGGATGAAGACGTGGTAAATAATAAGGATCAGGAAATGTGAGATTTTTGTGTGTGTTTGTGGTCCGTGTTGAATGTACTAAACCATTTTGTGATAAAATAAAAAATGGAGGAGTAATTTCAAAATATGGATTCGGGACATGCGAAGGTTTAGATATGTAAACTGTTGTGTACAGTCATATGTCATAACAAATTCAACTGAACATGCAACCAAAAATTACCTGGTGATATGCATTGCTGAAAAGGCAATTCAAATTTAGATATGTAAACTATTGTGTACAGTCGTATGTCATAACAAATTCAACTGAACATGCAACCAAAAATACCTGGTGATATGCATTACTGAAAAGGCAAATGTGATGCCTTTGTAAGCTTGTGAATCAATTTGTAATGCTTGAGACTGAAAAGTTTCAGAGCTTCAAATGTGCGAACTGAAATAAGAATTTCCATGTATTTTGAAAATAACTCATAAATTATACAAATCATTAAGTTAAATAGGCGGAGATGGGAACAAAGATTAACTTATGTACGTACTCAGTGGTTCAGTAATGTGATTCCAGTTTAACTGTTATTCCATCGTGCTGAAGTTTCGTTAAAAGGGTAATGTAGCGTGATGGCTGCAATGTTGAAATAAAAAGAGAAAAGAAAAAACAGAAGCATCAACCCAGTTATTTGTATAAGTAAATAGGAGCATTTTTAGTTGACTTGCCTTGAAATCCATCTTATTTTGATAATAATACCCTAAATATTACTATTAATGCATACCATCTACAATTAAGTATCGTTGATATCATAACAAAGGTGCACCAAAATAGCAAATCTATTAGCTGAAGATATGGTGAAAATAAATGGCAGAAACATTATAAACATCAGGAAAAGAGCATAACAAAATGAATCATATTGATTTATTCTTCCATTTCACAATCTCTTACATTTCGAATACATAACTCTATCCCTTTATTCATAATATACTTCTCATGGAGTGCAATGTTAGTTGTAAGAAAAATCAATATGAGAAAATTTTATGTATGCACAATTTTTACACCAAAATTTTCAAGCATGCCAAGCAATGAATATGGAGCGCAAACAGTAGATATATCAATAACTTCTGTTAATCAAAATGTAGGGATAATGTATTCATATGACCATATGTATAAACTTGCAACATCAAATTATTTTACACTTAAACTGTAACACTACATTTTAATTTCGTAATTAGCAAACAAATGATAGTCTGTATTTCCTCCATGTCAACATAAGACTTTGGAGGAAGAAGTGCCACACAAATATGGTGATCTCCGTTATAACATGTTTTTAACTTACTAAATAATAAAATGTACTTTATATAGCGATAACAGTAGGCCTTCTATTGCCTATGGCATTCCGGTGTAATAATATGTATACCAAGTCAAAATATGAGTACGTGTCTCTTTGTTTGTAATCATCTTTTCTTTAGAATTCAAAAAGTATAATAATACTTGAGATGAGGTAGATATGATTATATTTGGTACACCTTATGTAGGAAAACGGCGAGATTACATTAAACAGCTGCTATGCACAATTGCTAGAATAGTGACTGTGCACATACTTGCCCATGGATCGGGAGTCTGTACTCACCGAGAGCCACAGTTTAAAAAAAAAATCTTAAGCCAACCATTGCTGGATCTTGCTCTTTACGTGGGTGAGTTTATCATAGCTCAGTAAATTATAAGTTGACGTAAATTATAAGTGGATATTATAGGTTTAAAATGGTTGGTTATAATTAATAATTATTTTCATGCTAACAGTGCAAAAAATCGTTTTAAAGTGCAAGACTTGGGTGGTTAAATTACGTATTTAGCGGTTTTCTTTAACCTAATTTTGATATAACTTAGGAATAGATTTTTGGTAAGACGACATCAAGTATATGAGAAAAATAAATTTAGATATATGTAATTTAACATTAATATGTAGCTATAAACATTAAGTAGTGTACCTAAAGTCCGATTGACTAAAGTTTATTTACAACCAATTCATGATCCATACATCCTGTGTATAAAAATTATATATAATGTGTGTAGTATCGAACGATAATATTTTAATTTTGTTTTCAATGATACTAATCTGCAATCCTAAAATTTAGTTTGGTATGGGATATGTAAAAATAAAACTAAGACCTGCGTAAATATGGGTAGAGAACTAAATGCTATATATATGAAGCCACTTTCTCTTGTCGATTTATATAATTAATTCGTATACATAATGCATGTGCATATGGTGCCAAAGTGCTAAATCAAACACGTATAATTATAAAATCAAGATATAGTAAGAAAGAAAATTGAATTGAAATAGAAACAAAGAACATAATCTTGCACAATGGAAAAAACATATATTATTTCAATATACGAAATCATTATAGCAGGAAACATTAAATTATCATATCGTATCAAAGGTCAACCTGGACAGATAATTATACTGTACTCTAATCAATAAATTCAATACCAAAATTAATTTAGTTACCGTTCTTCAATGCCTAAAATAATCAATTAATACCGTAGGCTAACTACCATTCTTCAACAACCAAACAATCTAGCTCCATCTTCCTAATGGACAATACAGCTAACCAAGTGCAACCAAATAAAAAATAGCGAAAAAACAATATAGAGAGAACATAAATATCATGCCCGTATTTCAGCCAAATTTATATCATCCTGCTAACTTGCTTTCTACCCCACATTTTCTGTTTGAATTGAGCTTAAGACCATAAATAGTATGCATAAAATAATAGTGTAATGAAGCTGTAGATTAACTGGGAAACTAAGTACTACCTGCTTAAAAAATTGAATAGCTGGTTGACCTGACTTGCTCCGCGTCGACGCAGAAACAGAGAGCTGGACCGTTGACTATGCAATTTAAAAATTCAATGCATGCAATCAGGGTATGCCCATAAATACAATTTCTCTGGCATATATATAACTTTTAAGTTTAGGGGGAAAATAAATGTTCATAAAACCAAGCAAGGATCCAATACTCAAGCTCATGATAACCCTATTTTGCGGCAGTAAACATTAAAACTCTAAATGCTTAACAATATAGAGAGAACATAAATATCATACCTGTATTTCAGCCAAATTACATGATCCTGCTAACTTGCTTTCTACCCCACATTTTCTGTTTAAATCGAGCCTAAGGCCATAAACATTATGCATAAAATAATAGTGTAATGAAGCTGTAGATTAACTGGGAAACTTAGGACTACCTGGCAAAAAAATTGAACAGCCGGTTGACCTGACTTGATACGCGTCGATGTAGAAACAGAGAGGTGGACCAATGACTATGCGGTTAAAAAATTCATTGCATGTAATCATGGTATGCCCATAAATACGGTTGCTCTGCCAAGGAATTTTCGAACAGTTTATGTCAGTTTGTCAAAATGTCGAAGATGAAAGGTATTATTGAATGGTTCCTTTTATTACCGAAGTTTGTATAGTAGTCGTTAATTACTCCGTTTTTTCTTTGGTTATGTATAATTCCCTAAACATTTTTTTTCCATTTAAGTTTATAGTGGTAGTTGTAGACGTACGATAACAATCGGGTTAATTCATTACAGTGGATGCTCTGATGCTAAAAACAATAGTTAAAAGTACAGATTAAAATTCATACCTCTTGCAATTATGGTGTTGATGCATTGATGGAATAGAAATTGAGCAGTTTTGTCTGTAAACCACATTTAGCATATAAATATAATATCCACATTCGTAAAGCAGTTGAAATAAAATATGTAAAATAATCACTATATCACGGTTCTAACCTTTTGAACATGGATTGAGTGGATCGATGAACTCAGGAACGGTATTTTTTTTATTGGGGCGCATACATATTTAACTTCTTTGTCACATTGGTGTACCTGGTCATGTGAAAGTAGAAAATCGAGGAGTCTGGAAGTGCTAAATCTGGTTTACAGCGGGAAGCAGAAAGTTAAGGCGGATAAACAAAGGTAGTACTAAACGCAGACATTAACATTTGTACCTAAAGTTTTTGAATGGAGAGTGTTTCCAGCAAGGCAAGCAGTAAATAAACATTTCCTCTCCTCCTTTTCCGGGCTTGAGACCGGCATCAAATAAATGAATATTTGATGGCGGAGGTAAAAAAAAATTTGTTTTTTTTTGTTTTTTTACGCAACATGATTATAAGTTGAATCCTTAGGAATGAGAGGAATGAGGTTGAAAAAAATATAACTGTAAGTGGGAAAAAAGGCTTAACATTACAGGTAGCAGTGAGGTAAGTGTAAAAATGCAAGTAGATATATGTCGCTAACAATAACGAGTAAATTGTGGGAGTTATAGAGGGTAGGTTAACAAATTGCCTAACTCATGTAAGAAGTACATGTTAGTAAAACATTCTTGTAAACTACATTTCTAGTATGAGTACCATCTTTCCATGTAATGCTTCCTTTTTCGACTAATTTTTTTGTTGTTTGTCGTGTAATACCTCTAGATAAAGCTACGTATAACTAGCCGTGGGTGAACTCATGCTGGTGTAGGTAAATACCAACAGTTGGAATGGTTTGTCCTTGAGATTTGTTGATCATAAGAGCAAAAGCCAATTTAATAGGAAATTGTTTTCTAATAAGCGTGAAAGGCATGCTAACATTTTCTGAAGGCTTTAATGGTATTCGAGGAATAAAAACTCTTGTGCCACGGAAATGACAACTGCAATTTCTGCATCAATAAGATTTCAGTGGAAAACACGACATATTAACCTTGTTCTATTACATAATCCTATTTTAGGGTCAATATTGCGAAGAAGCAATATTGGACAACCAACTTTAAGAGAAAGTTTATGTGGTAGTAGCCCGTGTGAGGCAAGAGAATTTAGGAATTCATGTTGATACAAATTATGTGTGTCTTCTTCAACGTAATCAAATGAGTAGCACGTATATTCCGGACCGGGAAACATGTTTTTTTTTAGTAGGACAGATGTGTAGCGCGAGGCTACACAGCTGATTAAGCATTATATTAATATATATATGAACCAATTGACAAGCCCAACCGGTGGCTAAATAGTTCAAGAGAGATAATAACACACAAACACCCAACGTTTCAACGTTTACAGCTAATATAAAACATCACAGCAGAGACTTTAAGCAATACCAAATACATATACAAGCCAAAATAAGAAACTACTAAGGAAATTACTAAACCATGCAAACATAACCAGGCTAATGCAAATCTAGACTCGAGTCCCCATGATTTGAACCTACAGACTCGGCTGGACTATTATTCACCGGTTGAGCAAGCATAAATTTAGCTGAGGAAGATTGACCTGTCCAAGAATGAAAGTAGTAAATAATAAGTCTGCATAACCCTTCAAAAAGATTCAGTGGTTTGTTAAATACAACTGCATTCCTCTCTTTCCATATGCTCCAGCAGTATATTGATAAAAAGGAATCTAATGCAACATTAACAACACTATTTTGCCAGTAGTCGAACACAGATGATATGTTGGGAATAAAATCATGTAGATAAATGCTAGAAGCAGCAAGAATTGGAAATGAGAACTCATAATCGAAGGACACATGATTAATTGATTCTTCATAACTTACACAAAAAGCACAATGAGGATCATCAATCAGATTAAGCCTGTGTAACTTTGCTATGGTATTAACCTTACCATGAATAATGCACCAATTAAAGAAGAGAACCTTAGGAGGAAAACGCGGACCGGGAAACATGTTAACAACAATATTATTTATAGCATCAATAGTTTCATTTGTGGGGGTCAAAATGGCTCTATTCAAAATAGAAGCAGCGTCATATACTGTTTCGTTAATAGCTGGGAAAACATGGTCAGTTAAGGAATAAATTGGGTTTGTATCGTTAGAGGAGATAATAATATCATCAGGGAGTCTGATCATGTCATCATGCACGTATGTTTCATCTTCATTTCAAATACGTAAAACAAAGCTAGCATATGAAGGATCATGTATAGCACACATATTTTGTGTTAAGTGAAAAACCGTTACGTCTGACCATATGTATGATTGTGTAATGCATGCATCAACAGTTTGAGCACTAGTACCATTTTGGACAATGGCAAAACTTGCCAAAAGTCACCACCTAAAATTATGATTTTACCACCAAATGGTTTGTCTGTATTACATATATCTCTAAGTGTTCTATCTACGGCCTCAAAAACATGACGATGAGTCATTGTTGCTTCATCCCATAGAATGACTATTGTTTCACAAATAAATTTTTCCATATCAGATTGTTTTGGAATGTAACAAGTGGACGTAGAATCAAGTGTTATTGGTATTTTAAACCTTGAATGGGCAGTTTGACCACCGGGCAATGCTAAAGAAGCAATTCCCGATGTGGCAACTGCAAGTGCAATTAAACCTCTACTTCGTGTGTGAGCTAAAATAGACTTATATAAAAATGTTTTCCCTGTACCCCCCAGCCCATCTATGAAAAAACAAAATTTGTGTTTTGATAGATAGAGTTAATGATAACATCAAATGCATGTTGTTGTTCTGAACTTAAGCAGTTAACAGAATCGATGTCTTCTTGTGGTATCTGGATAGATTTTTCATTCAAAATAGTTGTACAAATGTTATAGGAAGACTGGAAATTTATAGAAGAAAGTGGAAAATCATAGTCAAAAACTGATTTGTTGTACTGCTGCAGCAAGCTGTTAAGGTCTGAAAGACAAAGATGGCTGTAATATGTAATGTCGGTAATGTAAGATATATGTTGGTAATCTTCTATCATGTATTCAAAAAATAAATCCCACATTTTATGCACATGATTCGGTTCGCAGTAAACTAAAATTGTAACAAATAATCTTCTTAGTGCATTTGGCATATGTGTGTTAGATGCTTCCTGTAAGCAATCGTATATATTGTCATCATTTTCCAATAAGCCTCTTTGTTCAGCGGCTTCTTTAAATATGCAGTACTGTGTTCCTTGGATGGTAAGTAAATCAGTAAAAGATAAGACACCTCTAACGTGTATTAAGAGTAATCTCAAAAAATAACAATCACCTTCAGTGGGTGAAACTATATAAATTCTACCTAAAACCCTACGATTATTTTACCTACGAATCCACAACTTATGTTTATTGTCCCATCAATATTTTTATGGAAACTCATGGTAAAAGTACCGTCTTGCCTCTTCATCATTAACATTTGTAGTCAAATATTCGGTAAGCATAGTTTTAGTTCTACTTTCGTCATTTAATATATCGTCCAATTGTTCGGATGAAGAAAAATGCGATTGCTGTCTATTTGGGAGATGGATGTGCAAACCAGTAACATAGGGTACAATGTTATTAAGCTGGAATTTAAAGATTCTCCATAAAGAACCAGGTGGGAAAACCCATCGAGCGTTAGCAAATTTGGATATTTCATCGTTGTTGTCGGTTGATGAGGTAGAAACACCTATTGAAGCGCAGTCATACCTTTTGTACACATACTTGTAAAGATATTTAACGGATTTAATACTTGAACATATTTCAACATTTAAATGGTAGTCATATTTCAGTAGTAAATAAGGGTTATATGGCACCACCCAACTATCGACAATTGTGTTATTCGTTGAATGATTCTGTGTCATGTTATCATGTCTCCTATATATTGGGTATGAGTCGTTTCCTTCTAAGGTAACGGGAGCAAATGGTTTTGGGAATCCTTTTTTACACTCACCATTTTTCATGCATGTGGCTTTAGGATTAAAATGCCCACATGAATGATGAATCATGTGTTCTAGAACAACCGCATGTAAATCAGGTTCTGACTCTTTACATGGAACTTCAGCTCTAACAACGGAGTCATACTCATCGGGATTACTAATCGTATCGTTGTCAGCTACAATTAGTAAAATATGTGCGTGTGGAAATCCCTTTTTCTGAAATTCAACAACGTGTACATGTGCAATAACGCTGCCTAAAACGCCTATGTCAAATAAATCATGTTTTAAATGTTCTAATTTAGCACATAAAATTCTAGTTGTTACGTCAGGTCTGTCTTGCGGTTGTTTTCCGGGAAGCAGTTCGTCAATAATTTCAGGCTACTTAGCATTACACGTAATCTTAACAAAGAAATCAGGTTTTCCATACCTTTGAACTATCGCCATAGCATCTTGATAGCGTTGATTCATATCTCGCAGACTACCAATATGAGATGATGGAAGAATTTTTTTTACACCTACATTGGCTGACATTGAGAATGTATAAGTAGATGTAAGATAAGGATGTATGAAGCAAGCAGAAATAAGTAAATAGGACAGCGATAGAAAACGTAACATACCGGTCGACGTATCTCCTGTGATCAACGCATCTTGCAACCCTTGATACAAATCAACCCTGATTTTATCTTGATGAGTACGAACAAATCTCAGTCTCATCGTTTCTATTTTAACAAACATATCTACCACGTACTGTTGAAAAAGCCGGCCGACAAACAGGAGCGGCGATGTCTCTCTAGGTCGTATCTGCGATAAAATAAAGGTATTAGCAAATGTGAAGGAGAATGAAAAAATATAAGACGATTTTATACAGTGATATAATAAAACATAATAAAATCAGTACATAAATGAAGTTATGACGTAAGAAGTAACGTGAATGCAGTACACTAAAAACAATAAGTAGTAATAATAACATGCATATGAAAAGATAAGTATGTAGTGTCAAATAGTTGTGTACAAAGCAAAAATGATATAAGTAGGCCACAACATATTATAATTATAAGTTTAAATAAAGTTTGCAAAGTTGAAATTTAATGATTTATGTTGACGGATATATGAACTAAATCGAATGCAGCATGTATTGAGATATGATATTGTATGATCATAAATGTACCTGTATAAGATGCGAGTAATAAGATGCACAACTAATTTCCTTCGTGTAAGCTCAAATCCCAACCATGCTGACCATAAGGTAGCAATAGTGAATACTGAAGTGGATCATAATATCCAGCTGTATCCGGAACTCGTTCTAGATTTCCAGATTTTGTTTTGACAATTATGTCCGTACCTTGTATATCATCTGATTCGTCGCCTACAATTATGGCAGCAACTTGTGATGCAGTAGGCAACTTGTGAAGATGTCGATCAACTGTGATCTCTTTAATTTCAATTCTGCAACTGTGCATATCGGGACGTTGTCCCAACTGACGTAGAACGGAAACAAATGGGTTAACTGAATTCAGAACTTCTGTTATAATTTGAAGTAGCTAAGGTCTTAATACTACATTATCAAGTTGTCGATTTTCAGTTTCAAGTTCTATGTCGTAAATATATAGCTGTAAGTATTGTGGTCTGGTTCCACTAGAAGGTAGCACACTGCCAATACGATGGTAGATGGAACCATGAGCACGATATGAGTAAACTCCATTCATTCCGTTAGCCAAAGTTTGGTCAATATATGCACCCATTGATGTGAAAGCGAAACCATTGTTGTAAGATCTGATATTAGCTTGGAAGTGCGTGCCAACTTTGGTTTGATCAGTAAACAGGTCAATCAACTGTGGAGGAGCAGCATGTAAAAATAGACGAATCGTACCATTTGAACAACAGGACTGCGAGTTTCAAAAGCAATTTTTTTGCTGTGAAGAAGGTACAAATAGTTGGTTCTGGCAGGACATGTTTACGAATGGCATTTTTGGCTACAATGTTTCGGGCGCAAGTATGGGATGTTCTTAGTGTTTCAAGAGGAACAACAACATTTTGGGCTGTTTCAGAAATAGGAAAAAAAAGAAGTTAAGATTACAGGTAAATGGAAGGAAGGGGGACAAATGTAAGGGAAATTTTTGATATCAAATAAAATTGTATCACTGATAAGTTCAGCTTCTTGTTCAGTAGACTGAAGTTGTTGCAAACGACGTGGTTATCTACAGTTTGCCAAATGTTGTCCATGTTCATCGTTAGACATCCTAGCACATCTAGCTCTTTGAGCAAGGCGTCTGTGTTTGCGCTCTTCAGCATCCATGGGGGTAATGAACAAAGATGTTGAAAGAGTAGAGGTGTATAAGTAAGAAGAAAACAGGAGATGGTCAGGAAAGTGTTTGAACGAAAGAAGGTAAAGATGTAAGAAGGAATAAAGTAATCGTTGTAATCATATAGATTTTCTATTGAGGTGTAAATAAGACTGCTTAAATGAAGGAGAAAAAAATGGAAAATTTAAAAAGACTGGATTAATTGAAGGACTGAGTAAAATAATAAAAACCGTTGGGTTTTTTAAAATTGAATAGTAAATTTTTGACAATAATTCAGCAGTAGAATGGAGTGGAATGTAAATAATTATAATATATTATTAGTTCAAATCAAAAGTATTCCCTACCTCTATTTTGGAAAATAACCATAATATAATATCATCATGCTTTTTGTCATACATATTTACTGGAAATATTTGGTACATTTATGCTGAATTTGCATTCGTCAATTACAAAAAACAAAAATGAATTCATTCTAGACAATACAAAACGGATAAGCATTCATAGGCTGGGTTTTACAGAGGTCAGTATAAGAATCATATGAGAAACATGTAGAACTGGTTTGCAGGTCAAGCAAAAAGATACAGATGCAATATTTTGCGAAATGTGAAATTTATACATAAACATATAACATATGGTCACTATGAATGCAACGTGAAGACATTAGTACTTTACAGTAGATATGAATCATATTTACTATATTGCGTACACATATATGCATTGAACATTTTATCCATTATATTAACATTAAACTTAATGGAGGCAGATCCATACCTTGTGATGCTTGTATGGGTGGTGCGGCAAATGCAAAAAATTGAAAATAGCGACGAAGTATAGTTCCGGAATTGAGCTGATTGAATCATCTTAGCGTAAAAAGGTAAATGAATATCGATTGTGGTCTGCATCTACTTCTAGCATTGAACTATCAAAATGGCTGCAATAGTTTCTACAACATCTGACAGGCAGCAGAAAATCACGGGTAATATGGTCATGTGCGAGATGTGGTCATAGTTGAGAAACTGTGCCTCGCCATCAATTATGGCTGCAACAGTTTTTTTCAACATCTGACTGGCAACAGAAAATCACCAATAATCTGTTCAATTGAGAGTTGTGGTCATAGTTGAGAAAATGTGCATCGCCATTAACAATGGTTGCAACAGTTTCTTCAACATGACTAGCAGCAGGAATTAACCGGTAATTTCTTCATGTCAGAGATGTGGTCATAGTTGAGAAACTGTGCCATCTGAGTTGCAGCAGAAAATCGGCGGCACTGTAAAACCGATGAACACAAACGAATGATTTAAGAGTTGAGCAGAACAGTGGTAAGAATGCTAAAAAAATTTGATTGTAATAAGAAGATGCTGGATGAAAAGCAGGAACAAATATTTGAAGATGTGGGAAAACTCGAATATAATAAGAAGTAAACCCAACTAATGTAGCAAAAATGCATGAGTACAAAAGGTACAGGGACGAAAATGGTGCAAAACTTATAGAATTGGGCGCAACATTGTAGATAATCATGTTAAGTGGATATTTTACACATAAGGTATCATGACATGTAACCTTAGGAAATTTATGTGATGTTGTTTATGTAAGTATATGAACTATCCTAACGATAATCATAAAAAAAGGTCTGAGTAGAAACCGCAATCACACTATAAAGAATGGCATACACAATCACAATAGTAATGGTTTACAGACACACACATGCCATAATTAACATTTCACAATTTTCATGATTATTGTTTATGTATGATGTAAATTTAGCATTTTGAACTTTGTTTCACTTTAATACTTAGTTACTGAAATGAAGACTGCATTAGTGGATTGATAGGAAATTTGTGAAAATTAATGTACATGAGATATCAAAAGTTGGTATTATTCTGGTTGGTATAAAATAAATGTAAATTATCATAATATAAATTGTATTTGATTGTACAACCAACTTACGACCATTTCCTCCATAGTGGTAAACTGTAAAAACTCAACTGCAGTAAACGAAAACGAAGCAACCTCCAGTTTTGTCAAATGTTTTTCTAGTTATTATTATGCAAAATGTAATTCTGAAATATGGCAAATATAGTTTGTGAAAAAAAAAATTCAAAATTCTGTATGTTCTTAATAACCAAAGCAAGAGTTCATATCTTGTAGTTTAAATTTGTAACACCAATAACCCATTAAGTTTACAGTCATCAACATAAAGAAGCAATACCCACACACACACACACAATTGTATTGGCCTATATTGTTTAGTTATAAAGGAGTCAATTAGCAAGAGTACTTATTTGTCGAACGCCCATTTCTTATTTATATCAAAGAAAAAGAAAAAAAAAACAGTTCATCATGATAAATGATAAAAAAACTTGATCTGTAAATGATGTGAAAAGTGAAGGATTGTTGCAACTGCATAACTAACACCGTGTAATTATGATTAACCAAGTACAATCATATTGCAAAACAAATAGAAAGTGTGAAGACGATAAGAAAGAAATTTACCATTGGTCGTTTAACAATAGGAAGAGCAATGTAGTACATGTCAACTGGCTAGGTTATATGCAGGAAAACTGTCAAAAAGCAGAAGGCTATACCTGGAAATAACGGACAATACTCGGATAACTTTGATTGCAGAAAAATAAATTCGCAGATGTATATTATCTTATAAGGTCAGTTCATGCATAGTAATAACCAAAAAAATATTACAACATGACACACATCCATTGAAGTTACATTACTTAGCTTGGAAGTATAACCAAAAAAATTATAGTATGAATACATGACTCCAAAACTCATGTATGCATAATAAAATGAAACAACTCAATATTAATACACAAATTCAGGAGAACAAACCAAGAAATACAAAAACTAATACAACTAAACTGAAAAATAAATCTAGTAATAGTTCACTGATATAAATATTAGATTCGAATGCATCGTAAAATGGAAAAAGCACGTATATGTGATATCATTTAAGGATTTGCAAACATAATGGACTTTAAATAAACTATATTATTTAGGATGGTACTGAGCATATGCTAACATGAAAACTGACATGCACGGTCATAGCAAGAAGCTGGTAGAGGTAGGTCAAACAGATATAAGCTTTTAGCTGATATACACGTAAATGTGTATATTTTATCCACTTATTTATCTTGTTTTCCTTTTAAAATAATTGATATTGTGTATTTATAGCTATGTTTTCAGATTGTTGATAAAAAAACATGGTTTAAAGCATTTGATAGATAAAACATGAAGAATTTTCTTAAAAAAAGTGAAGTTTGAAATTACTAAAGCTTAAAGAGTTTAAAGCTTGAAGAACGGTTGCAAATAGAGTTCAGTTAGGTAGATTTGACTCACTAAAGACCCATGCTGCGTTCACATTGGCTCATTTGCAAGACCTTTCACTCTACAAGTGCGTTCGCACTGGCTTACGTGTTATTTGGGCTAAATCTTTAATCCCATGTTGTGTAATTAGCCAATTAGTCTTTGTCATATCAGCTATAAATACACTTATATCTAGTTCATTTGGATTCATTTCGATATTTGGGTTTTATTCTGTAACTTTCTTTTGTCGGAATAAAATTATTCTTCTCCCTTTTCACTTTAGTTTTTTATTTACATGTTATTTTCTTTTCTGCAAGTAGATTAGATTGTCCTTTATTTTATTTTTATTTTCCTTTTCTCTTGTTTTTTGTTCTGTGTTGCAATTTACGTTCGTTGTTAGAATAATAAACATGAGAGACTAATCTCTTTCAACTTAGGGGTAATGAAGCTCTCTTGATTATGTAGTTGTAACATAATTTATCTATTCATTTTCTTTTTTTGCGCTTCATGCCATGTTGATTAAGTGGAGGTTGAAATAAAAATTTGATGGTCTATATTTCTAATTAATAGTTCATAGACCATGCTTAAAGTATATTTCAATTTCAACTTGTTCATTTTTCATTAGAACTAGTAAGGTGATTTAGTGGGTATGATATAGTTTGATAGTTTATGTTGTGCTAGTTAATAGCATGAATAAGCTATACTTATAATAATCATATCAACTAAATTCACAAATGATCAAAAAAGAAGAGAGATTGCAATTTCATAACTTGTTGTACTACATGATCTAGAAAATGGATTTATTCCTAAGTTGCCATTTATTTCATAGTTTTTATTAATTTTAGTTTACTAGTTTAGTTGTAGTTAAAACATCACTTGGATTTGGTTTAATTTGATTGAATATAATTAAAATTATTTCTTTCTCCGTGGATCGACTCATACTCGCTAACGTACTACAAGTGTACGCTGTGCGCTTGTGGTTTATTACACTTCACGGAGGTTTTTTTAATTCGATAGAATTTCCATCATCGAATAATTAGCCTGATCCAGTACATCAAATTAGAAACATCATATTTGATTGTGTATCGTAAACCTTTGTTAAAAAAATATCATGAAAACTATTAGTGAAGTATCTAAAAGATGGAAACTAAAATTATAATTAATACAAATTTCATACATGTATTCATTAAAACCCGAAGCAGTGGCAGTTAGGCAAGTACCCAATATCATGAAAACTTAAATAAGACAACTTAGCTGAGTTGCGGAAAATAAAAAATTATAGTGAAGTATGTAAAAGATGGAAACTAAAATTGCAATGAATAAAAATTTCGTACATGTACTCATTAAAACCCCAAGCAGTGACGGTTAGGCAAGTACCTAATATCATGAAAACATAAATAAGGCACCATAGCTGAGTATGTCAGGGAAGTTGTCTATATCGAACCATTGTGAAGATAAGTAGAAGCATCTTTTACGCATCATTAAAAGCATACACAAATAACATGGCAGTCAGTGGTATAATGCAAAATAGTAGTATCAATGTCTGCACGTCATTACTTTGGGTAAACAGTTCATTGTCCTAACACCTTGCAATTTGAAGCACTATAATTTTGTTTTGTTTAGTCCGATGGAGGAACAATGAGTGTGGTTAGCAAGGGTGGATCATCATAAAGACAAATCTATCAGTTAATCAGTGCGTACAGGGTCAGCAATAAGTCAGGTTTATGTTTGCATTATAGCTCATAGAAGGCAGAAGTATTTTTGCAGTGCAGATGGCAAATATAAAACTATAGTCAGTTACGAATATAAAAAAACATGGTAAGGCGTACACGTCCTTCATATGGATCATTTATGGATTTGAAGACCGATACAGATTTTGTTGTTGGTTGAATAGAACAATTATCCCTCAGTCTACAATAATTATAAAGTTTGATTCATGAAGTATCAAATAATATGATATTTACAATGGCCGTGTATCATAGTTAGTCAGGCAGTAAAAAATTCATTTGTATTAAGCAGAAGTTATTCATCTGAAGTAACGATAGTGAGTAGGGTTTTGTTAGGACACAAAGTTGGCATAATGAGTAAATGTAACAAAATGTTGCAAATATGCAGAGAAAATTATACCTAAGTAGATCGGAAGGCAAGAACCGAATATATAGTTTGTGCAGCAGCAGATATGAATTTCCGTAGCAGATTCGACGGAACCTGGAAAAATGGAAGCAAGTAGTAAGAAAATGTGAAGAAGCTGGTAAGATACCTGTTATCTCTTCAGGTAAACAGGTTATTGGAGGAATAACATGAGTACAAACATGTGTACCTGCAGATTTGGAGAAGATGACATTAGCGAACAACAATAAAGTGAAGTAAATGAAGTAAAATCGGATTTTACCTTGTCTGAGTACATCACGGTGGGAAAAAAGGTTGTCGTGGGTGTAAACACACAAATCTGGACAGTAGTGGGTTATTGAAGGGTAAGGAAGGGAAAAACGAAACAGTGAGCAAAGGAGTTAAGGAGAAATCATAAGTTAATGGCGGTGAAGACGACATAATTGACAGGGAGGTGGGTGTTAGGAGACGTTAAAAAAAGAGGTAATTGCAGTAGGATAAAGGGTTGACGACATGAAGGAAATTTTTGAAGCTTTTATTTTTTACCCAAAAAAATGAAGGAAGAAGACGGGAAGAACGGAGTGGAAAATTGGAGGAAATTTGAAAACTGCGGACATCGTTTGACCAACTGACAACGTAGTGGGTACGACATATGGGTGTTTGCAAGTACCATTTCGCTCTTTTGTTAAATTCAGCAATTATATTTGAGATGGTTTGAGAGCAAAGGGGTCTTTTGGCCATCCGAAAAAGCTTCACTAAGGAAAGCTATTTGTATTAATAGTAAAGATATCCAATGTAACAGTGAGGATTTTTTTGTTGTAAAATGTGTTTGTCAACACCGTATTATATATCCAATGAGATGCGATGTTGAGATGTTCAATCTGGACGTTGGTTTTAAAGACTACGATCATAAATGTCATGCCTTTATTTGTTAATTTTTAGTTTCTCTTTCATTAGCAGAGCTTAAGTATAATATGGTAGAAAAAATATTCCGTCCAAAGATATACTTGGCAGACTTCCCAAACTACAAGGTGAACATCTTATTCCTGGATGCCTATATCCAGCCAATTAGGACCCCTGATTTTCACTTTTATGCAATTAGGTACTCTTTTTCTATCTTAATCGCAAAAAAATTGGAAATCAGATGTTCTGAATGGTCAAGTATAAGAAAATAGGGTCCTTATTCCCTTCAGTATTTATTTTTACTTACACCCATGTACAATGTTCCCCACAATAGCTTCAATCTTGAATACTCTCAACTTCCAAGATTAATATTCATGCCTTCTAAACTATAATGCATGCATTTGGGTTCTCATCGCTAAACATAGAGTTCATGTTATATCCATCACTTGGACGGCTTTGGTAGTACACTTCCTCAGCTGTTCGATTCTGATCATAACCATAATTATATCCATTACTAAATGTCATCATTGGTGGTGGCAGTTGCAAAAACTCGTTTTCGGTTAGATAAGGCAATTGACTATAGTTATTGTAGGCATGAGTAGTATGGTAAGGTGCGCTGTGTATCATATTATGATGGTTCCTCCATAGCTCCTTATTCACGTTATCATCATATGGGTAGTCCTGTACCATTTGAGCATCCTCCACCGTTTTCTGTTCTAGTTTGTTTGTAGGGTCCTGTGCTTCTGGCTCTGTTATGGCTTCTGCTGGTGGTGCCACCACCACTTCTGGTTGTAGCTCTGAGTCCATTTGTTGTTCAACATGCGAGGATATTAAAGCCATCTTTCGAGTCTTCTTGATTGCTTTCTTTAGTGCTTCTGGATCAGCTCGTCCTACAACTGTAATCTTGTGTCGTGGAACGTCAATGCTTACATTATACACCCCTGTAATAAGATCAAGAAAATATGCTTAGTACAAGTTATATTCTTATTTTTATTTCTTTAAGAAAGGTGCTGGGTATTGGATTATTACCATGTATTCTCCCTATCGCTCTTTTGATCCTTTGAGCACAACCGTTGCAATCCATTGGAACAAACAGCTCCGATATGTAAGGCTTCTGCATATATGGAACTGATGTTCAGAACCGACAATGGAATTGGTATTAGAATATTGAAACCAGAACTGAAAAGTGGTTTAGTTAACATACCTGATCTAAATCAGTAGCCATAAGATGGATTAATTTAGAGGTTCTTGTTTCTTAGTTAGTTGCCTTGGTCGAAACTTATTGTTGTAGCTTGGGGCTTTACTTGTAGCTGGAGTGGAATGTTATTCTTCCTTCTTATAAGATGTGAGGACAATAATGAATCATTTGCTTTGTTTAACATAATATGATAAAATTTGAGTTCATACTACTTTTTTTCTTGTCCACAGCTTGCGTTCTTTTAGCTTCTTAGATATTTATATGACTTCTTGTTCTTGTTTAAAGTGTAACGAGCCTATCCACCTTATCATCTGCAGGCCAATGGTTGTGTGGGAGTAAGTTCACTTGGAAACCCAGGAAGAAAAGCATAAGCATGTCAATCACGTTCACAAATTGACAATGGCTATAAAATATAAATATTATGTTGTTTCTTTGCTAAATTGTTTTTTTCCTATGATATTTTCCCTTTTTCATTTTTAGTGCTGGAAGCTAATTGTGGCTTGCAGACATTGTCAGCCACAACGTTTAATGATATATAGCGCAGAAAATGATAGGAAGCCCCATTTTGTATGTCATATTATATTCTCTCAGGCAGTTGCATACTTTCATCTCTATCAAGTATGTGGCCAATTATCATAAGAGATCAGTTTCAGTGTGATTATATCAGAAGAAGGAAAATCCTTTTTGGTCCATCAGTAAAAGTTTGAATCTGCACAAACGCACAAATGAAAAAGAAGTTCATATGCAATAATGTTTATATTTAGCTGTTTTTTTTATAAGTAGAGAGGGTGTTATTTCATGTTTTATAATATGGTAGAAGCTTGATGCTCTTGAAGGTCCGAGAAGACTGCCTTAGCTGTTGCATTTCAAATATGATTTCAAGTACTATATATAGAAATGCATAAATTTCATGGTGGAATGAACTATGTGTTCACAGCGATATAATATCAGGTTGGCCCTCCTATACTACTTGGAAGTCTTGTTTTGAAGGAAATATAAGTCCTCAAACTCCACTGCAGCTGTTCTTTTAAGATGCATACAACCGCAAAATAATATTCATATGTGTTTCATTAGAAACAATCCTGCAGTAGAGTGTATATGGCCATGGTCCTTGATGATGATATCATAAGCGGCGACAAAAATGCTTGGACGGCCAAAATACGAGAATTGCTTTCAGTGAAGGTTGTGAACCACTCATCAAAGTTGAATCTATCTTCCAGTTGAGAAAGCTGATAACGTACATAGTAGACTTTTATTACTTTTAAACGATAACATGGTTATTACATCAGTTGCTGTATCATTTTCTTATATATTTTCGTCATAGAGAAGAAAGGGATGAAGATAAAAATTGATAGTAGAAATGTAAAACTTACTAGGATTAAGGGGTGAGAATAAAACAAACTCACATAGCTTTTACTCTCCAGAGACCGGCGGAATAGCAAAGCATCACGTCGTGGAGATGTACAAGTTTCAAAGCGTAGTGACATAAAACATAAGACCATAGTTGTGAAGATCAAACCGTAAGTCAAACCGTATTGGTGTAAGATCAAAGGTACTCGCGATTTAATCGGTCAGACCGTGAAAACCGCGCTGATAGTTTATTTCAAATTTTCTAACTTAAATGTAAAGTTATTTCAAATATAGTTAAAATTAAACCAATTACAATTATTAATTCATATTTAAAACAATTTTTTTTAGCATTTTATAACAAATACTAATTTGAACAATTATATAACAAGTTCTTATAGCAACGTTGTACATTTATTTATTTCTTATAATAATGAAGGATAAATTCAAAAATAATTCGTAAAATGTACGCTAATAATAAATTATATAATTTAAAATTTAGTGAAAATTGTTATGTAATTACTTGTTAAATTAATTATACCAAAAAATAAGTGTGAAGCGGCAATTTTTTCTTAAGTTTAAAGAACCGTGAGGTTTAAAGAGATCGATCTAGGTTTTTATTAAGGGTTTCGAGATTAAACTGCGGGTCTATACACACGGAAGTTTATTTCATTTTTGGAACCGTGACGATCTAAGATTGAATGTTAACCATGGTCGAACCGAGATTGAGTTGGGTCTTTAAAACACTGCATAAGACATTGTGTACCCATAGTGACAATAAAGTTTTTTTTTTCTTTGTCTTTCCGTTTTCCTATTTTTGTGGTCTAATGCTATGAGCATTTTCTAGGTTTTCAAAGTCAAATTACTTTTTGGATTAACTCAAAAAAGCATCGATGTCATGAAGATACACAAGATCTGTTTTTCTTGAAACAACAAAAATAATAAGGTAGTGTTTGTGTTTTGAGTTTTCAATGTTAATTTCGAAAGACACAAAAATTTGAAGGGCAACGTAGGTGACGGACTAAAAACGGAGGGGTGATGGTGGGCATGGAGGATGTGGATGGATGAATTTGACATCGTTCTTCCGTTGTTTCTTACAGTACGGAAAATGATATAAAGTTGTTTTTTGTTTTTTGTTAACTTCGTTTTGTAAAATGATTGTTTTCCACGATATGTGTGTGTTGTTCGTACTTTTGCACGTACGAAAACCGAAAACTAAAAAATAGAAAGAGAACGCACGCTTGATTTTATGGTTTTTCTATTGTGTTAATAGGAAAATACTCTGGAGGACAATTCTAAAAGCAATTAAAATTTAAGACATCATGTTATTAGTACAACCACACAACGATGTCAAAACTGGTTATTGAAGTGTAGTCCTAAAAAACAAAAATTAAATTATTTTTTAACTTTTATTAAACATATAAAAATAACATATATTGAACTAAAAATTATTTGCATGACCAGATTTATATGGTGTTGATAGGCTGCACCTCGCTTTTGTTGTAGTATGTAACGACCCGGAAACCCATACCTTTTGAATCGACAATAATCCACACATGTCTAACTTAAAACTGTACGTATTTACAGATTGTTAAATGACGATCCACATCTTCAACCATTATAGTAAAAAATATAGATAATCAAGGGGATTAATTTAGAATTAGAAAGAAAGAAGAAAACAAACACAGAATCTCGCAACGGAATGAACAAAATATAATAATCAAATAACAGTTCATGAAGCTGTTTAAAATAAACATTTGATCATTTTACAACATTTATCAAAGTTATACATTTATATACATAACTGATAATACAGAGTAATGAAACAGAATAGTAGTGGGATACAATAGTAATAATAGTATACTGTCTTCGTCTTCATCCTTCAGAAGATAACCTTTGAAACTGGAATACTCAAGTCTGACCCGAGCGTAATAGCGTGAAAATAAAACAAGCTCGGATCAGGAAAAAATATTCTCATCTAAGTCAAATCGATATCATATGAACATGCACACACATAACTCAAGAGAGGTTACGGGAAATTCCATCTTCTAAGGATCCGTCAAACTAGATACTATATAATATAATCTCGCTATTATACTAGTGTCTATTCACAAATACTTGTCAGAAAAATAGCGTAAGCGGGGTTACATTGATTACCCTTACACAGTTTATAAGCACATGGTCTATGCAGGTCCTGTAACACAACCAGTAACGTCGGTAGCCAGTGAGTCCCCTATAGACCTATGCCAAAAATCAAAATCGTAGTTGTCTCGCATAAGGATAAACGTATGACAAGGCACATGAGGCTATACCCAAAGCAGTATGCTATTAGTTTTCCTGATCCAGACTGGTGGTTACCCCTAACGGCCCACCGTAGACATCCGCCCCATATCAAATCAAAGGGAAATACATCCCATCAAGGGTGCGCACCAACAAAACAACAACAAACGAATAGTAATAGTATGGACCCGAGGCCCAGGAAAAATCGAAGAGCAGATGTCCACTAAGAGGTAGTCAAGCCTCATTTGGTCTGGCACGGCTCCTGTTTTAGTCATTTCAAATCGACACAAGTGTCGGGGTCATCCATTATCGTTCACTTTCTTCAAATCCAGTAATCGCCTCCAAATTCATCCTACTTCATTTCTGGAACTCCAACGCGTATACTGTTGTTAAAGTGATTCCAATCATTGATAGAGAGTATGTCAATAAGAGGTCCCGGTCTCTTTAACAACCAAACGTCATGTTACACACCGATTAGTACTTTTATATTTCAAAAGTGAATCGTTATAATATCAAAATATCATATTCAACTAAACAAATTTAGCTTTAAAATATCATATTATTTTAATCACAATAATATTTATTTTCAAAATTTATATTCACTTTGAGATAAATTTCAAATTCAATGATTTGTTATAACTTCAATTAACCACATTTCATTCGAATCATTCGATTTACTTCAAAAATAGTTTTGAATTCATTTTTGATTTTAACATCAAAATGATCATATTTACTTTTAAATCACAGATTTAAATGTAAACACTTTTCACTTCTAAAACAGTTTGTAAGTTTGAAATAGTTTTGGGGTTTAAATAAATTTTTCATTAGTTGTAAATAATTTTGGGAGATTTGGAATAGCTTGGAAATCAGAACAGTTTGAGTGTTGGAAATGGTTTTATGTATATTAAAATATTTTATGAAATAAACTACTTATATATATATATATAAAGAATAGGTTTTTGAAAAACAATTTATATAAAGCACTCCATATATCAAAGGAATAAATTCATAAAATAGTTTATATATAAATTTGTTTATATAGAAATAATTTCAAATCAACTGTTTCTTTCTATTTTCAATGAATCTGAACCTAAGTTCAAACTCAAAACAAACAAATCGATTTCCAATATCCAGTCCAAATCGATTCCCAAAATCAAATTTATTTGAGAACAATCCATTTTAAAGGATAACTTCCAATTTCAAAATATTATTTGAATCAATTCAATTCAAATCAAATCTGAGTTCAAGTTCAAGTTCTTAATATTTATTTAAGCCATTTAATTCGAATTTAATTTCAAAGTTTAAATAAAGATTTAAACCTTTGAAACAATTCTAATTTTAATCAATTTTAGTTCAAATCTCAAATAACAAATTTAAATCATTTCAATTTGAATTAAATTTCAAAGTTTAAATAGAGATTTAAACCTTTGAAAATATTCAAATTATAATCAATTTTAGTTCAAATTTCAAAATAACAAATTTAGATCATTTCAATTTGAATTAAATTTCAAAGTTTAAATAGAGATTTAAACCTTTCAAACATTTCAAATTTTAATAAATTTTTATTCAAATTTCAAGATAACAAATTTAGATCACCTCCAGTTGAATTAAATTCCAAAGTTTAAATAAAGATTTAAACCTTTGAAATAATTCAATTTCAACATTTCAATGTAATTCAATTACGACATTTCAATATAATTCAATTTCGACATTTCATATAATTCAATTTGGAATGATTTCAATTCATAACCAATTTTAGTTCAAATTTCAATTTAACAAATTAGATCATTTCATTTCGAATTTAATTCCGAAATCTAAATAAAGATTCAAACCTTTGAAATAATTCAATTTCAACATTTCAATATAATTCAATTTATATAATTTAAATTTATTTTCTTTACATAGAATCACTTATTTAAATCGGTTTCACAAATTCTAAAATTTATATATTTAACCAATCCGGTGTCCGTATAATAATTCTCTATCCTATGGCCAAGTGATCAGTGATTTCAAATTTTAAATTTTAATTTCGGGGAATGGATATATATCATTTCAATCCAAAGGTCAAATGTCATAGGTATATATCATTTCAACCTATTTCTTAATTTATTCGAAATGACAGTTTATGATGATGCTCGTAACATCCAAGGTGATAACACTGATATAAAAATATAGACAGCATCAGTACAGTTCAATATATCCACAAATAAACACCCATCACAACCATCATCCAAAACAGTTCAATTTGCAATAATTAACTGATTATATGTGTCGGGGTTTAACTAGCAATTTAATTCAAAAATAAACTAACTGTCAATTCAATTTCTAACAGTTTAAATTTTGATGTCCATTTAAAATAGCAACCAACAACAAATAATCAAATCAATCACAGATTTCAATTTCACAAAAATGTGAATATATTTTTTGCAGGTGTGAGAAAACTCACCTTTCGTGGCACAGAAGTTGAGACGATAACAGATAGGCGCGAAACCGAAACAACACCGAAACTTTAGCGAACCAAATGCAGTGAGGAAGCTCAGACCACCGTGCCCAGACCCGAAATCTCCTATGGGTGCAACAAGCTCCCTTACTGCCCTTGTCTTTAAAACATACGCATGCTTCAACAAAAAAAAAAGGCTAACCCTGTACATGCGCATGCATGCATTGCTACTCGGTGCAAATTTTGTATCTGCACGCTCAAGCCTCACACATGCAACCCGAGCCCACCAACCACCTTCATGCATGCGCCCCTTTTTTTTTTTTTTTTAAAGACAAGATCTGAGAACTTCTCAAATGTAAAAACAAAATGTGGGGAGAAGAATTGGGTTAGTGGAATTTATTATATTGAAGAGGGGATGAGAAGCTTTGGTGTAGAAAAGAAAGTAGTGTGCACAAGAAGAAAGAAAAGAGAAACAGCAAGTTCCAAAAAGAAAAGAATGAATAGTGTTCTTCCACTTTTCCATTCCATGCGCATGAATGAATATTGCTGAACCCATGCACCGTGCAACTTTACTGACCTTTCTCTCGCTATCCGCTCTACTAAATCGCGCGCCGTCTTCGCCAGTGTTCTCAGCATCCAAAGATGCACCACCCTGTACTTCCATCTCAAACCACCATATTTTCCATTGGCTGCCACGGTTGGTACATGCCACTGTTTCAAGTCGGACATAAACAAAAATTGTAGATCTGTTCGTTCTCTACCACTTTCATGTTAAGACCCTTGCTAAAGTAAGTGTAGGAAGGGAAAATAAATTGTTGAAGAGGAGACTGTATATTTTTGTGAATGTAAAGGAGGAAGAACCAAAACCAAAATGTTTCCCTGCATGTTTCATTCATGCCTTATAAAACAAATGAAACGGTGGATGTTCTGAGAGAGGAGTTGCATGGAAAATTAGTAATGTAAATGTTATGGCTCATGTTGCCAGAATACTTGCATGACTCATGAAGTGGAAAAAAAAGAAAGTTTTGAGAAAAGAAAAATTGATGCTTGAGGAATGAATGCCCCTTTCCTTTCCATGCGCATGCCTCTGTGGTTTGTATATAGGCAATATTATCTCTCCAGCTAAGCAAAAGGTGCAGGTTGCATTAAAGAGAACGTGGGTGAAGTGAGAGGGTATAGGGTTTGCATTAATGAAGAACGTGCATGCAAAGAAAATGGAAGAGTAGAAAATGGAAGCATGGTAAGTGACGCATGCATATATAGTAAGAAGCATGTCACGCATGCTTTAGAAATGAAAAAGAAAACAACAACATGCATTTTGTCTCTTTTATTCATGACATGATAAGATGCATGGTTTTGAGAAAAAAAATTGTCTATTGGCATTAGCACCCATTCGAGCTGGGTTTGCAAATCCAAAAATGACTAGAAAAATAAGTAAGATCGTAAAAGGGACACATAGAACTCAAATGACTCCGTTTCAAAAATGAACTGTGCAAGTTTTTTCACAATTTCAGCGCACACCGAACCCCGAAACTGACAAATGAATATATTTCGATAATCAACGCGACGATACAGACACAACGGTATATAATTTGCTGTGTCAGCATGCTCCGTTCAAAAACGCGTTACGGACCCCTTTAACGTAGAAATGCGGATGTGAAACGGAGGTCAATACGTTCGATTTTCACGAAACGAATTCCGCCGTTGGATTACTGTCAACGAATAGAATATTTTTCACGTTTGTCTGAACTTATTTCGAAGAGATTTTAAAATCGCTAAAAATTGAACTGTTATGCGCAGCGCGCACTTAAAATTGCGCGACCGACTATATTCAAATTTTCCGACGAAATTTTCACAGCTGCTACATTTCACTATATGTATTTCAAATATCGAATTCTCATTATGAAAAACCATAGAATATATTATTATTATTATTTAAATAAAAATACAATTTAAATCGAAATTTAATTCAATAAAAATAGCGGGTTGTTACAATTTCCCACACTTAAAACTTTTCGTCCCCGAAAAGGAATGAAGCACGGTAGTAAGTAAATATATATACTTACCGCAAAGTAATTTAAAAAAAAAAATTGTTTCGAATTTTAAAATCTCCAAAAAAAAATCTAACGCCCAAAATCATAGAAAAATTTCGGTAGCACCTCCTTTGTACGGAGGGACTTTAGCAATTTGCCAGTAGAGATGAAAACATATGCATCCGCTCACATGACCGGAAAAAACAATATATCAATTATATACACATCTTATTTATTACTTTTTTGTAGGCATACCATTTTATTTTATTTATATATAAGCGAGTTCGCTTATATACGCAAGCAAAACGATAAACGCGCGCAAGCTTCCAAATTAAATCAAACACATTCTGTACCTACCAATTACTCAATAACAATGATATGTGAATCATGTATTTGAGACAACATACATGCATACATCAAAATGCAACAATAATGCACATGAACATAGCAAATGCAACATAATATTTTTACAACAATCAAATTTATATAGTTTATTCATACCCATACAATTTTCGTTTGATTGGTTCATATATGCCTTTATGTTTAATGTATTTGCATTAAATTGTTCCTCATCCAATTTTGCTTACATTTATCGATTTCCTTATATTCATTCGCGTTTAATGAATTTTTAGTTTATAGTTTTCATTAGTTCAAAATCTACTTAGTTCAACTATATTAAAATTTCCTATATGCTGGCATTTCGTTTTATCTATACTTATTCTCAACATATTCGAAATTTACATACTTGTTCATTTCAATTTCTATATGTGTTAACACTTTAATTTCATCTACATCTTAAGCTTTCTATGTTTTTAATTAACTTGCTTAAATAGATTTACAATCGATTTAACTCATAAACTTATTTACATCGCAAAATAGCTTATTGTAAATTTTCTTAAGCTTATCTTTGACATTTTATTCAATCAGAATCTAAGTTCATTATTTTCATAACTTGGATTAGCTGGTTACATTAGTTTAATTTGTTTAGCTCACTTCCTTTGTTGTAATTGCACATTACATTTCAAACTTTTCAACATTCGTATTGAACAATTTAGAATATTATTAGTATTAACTTATCTCTCAACTGCTTCTTATAACTCAACTAAGTTTGATATTTCATTTACGTAAATGACGCAGTCCTTTGCAAATATTCCATCCATTGGTTATCGTTTTAGAACATTAACAAATTAAATTTTTTATTACAACCACTTGATTAACCTTTATATATATTTCTTTGGTTCAAATTCATTTTCTTTTTGAACCTCTTTACTTTTCTCTATCTTCATAACATTTCTATGATTCACATAACATTTTGGAACATGTTATTCATTTAAATTTCATTTGTAAAATATTTCATTACATATTTATATACTATTAAACTTTTCATTTAGGTAGGTTTGTATATATTACAAATTAAATTTTAGTATTTCACAACTTACTCTTATATTATCAAAGTACATGAGTATTTGTTTCTATTTTACTTTAACATTTTTCTTACTTTATGTTTCATTTTTTTTAATCATATTATATTTTTCATTTATATTTCTCTTATTCATTTATCGTATTTCTTTATTCACCTATTCAAAATTTCATTTGATATTAATACTGACAATTATTTATTTCGTTGATTATCAACAAGGAGAGTAATTTGTATAAATAGAAACTTGAGAATCTAAATAATCAATTTCTTTTCAAAACATTTTGAATTACTATATACTATACATAATTTTTGTATATCAAAACATACTCAAAAATTCAAATTAAAATTATTTCCAAAACGAATATGTAGCACTTCTACTAAATGGTCTTCCCCACTTTGGGACTTGAAAATGAAAGTCGATGACTATGATCATCTCATCACCGAAATCTATTTTCCAGTAGCAAAATAGAGTACTTAACCAATTTCTATTTGAATATACTTCAAATATTACTACTATATTTTTTTCCAAAACCTTGAAAAATATTTACAAACCATCGGAATTTAAAGAACTCGCATTCTCCATTTAAATTCATTTGGTTTACATTTAATTATACATCATATATAAAAGATCGATTTATTTTTATAGTCAATAGGTTAAAAGTATTGACTAATTTACCATCAAATTTCAAAATTATTTATCTTACATATATAAAATATACATGAAAATAATATTGTGTTAGAATGCCTTATTCAAGTGTTTTTGAAACCCCATTCGGTAACGCTTGCACACGCATCGACTGGAACTCCGAACTCAACTCAATAAGCCAAACAACACAATATAAAACCATTTTTATATCCAAAGTACAAGTACGCTCTCTCGTATATATATACACTCAGAACTCATTCTAGGGTGTTACTAACCCTATCTCTAATGAGTAAATCCCAATAGAGCCAAGGTTTACTGCTAAACCACAAGCTCTGATACCAACGGTAACGACCCGAAAACCCGTACCTTTTGAATCGACAATAATCCACACATGTCTAACTCAAAACTGTACGTATTTATAGATTGTTAAATGACGATCCACATCTTCAACCATTATAGTAAAAAATATAGATAATCAAGGGGATTAATCTAGAATTAGAAAGAAAGAAGAAAACAAACACAGAATCTCGCAACGGAATGAACAAAATATAATAATCAAATAACAGTTCATGAAGCTGTTTAAAATAAACATTTGATCATTTTACAACATTTATCAGAGTTATACATTTATATACATAACTGATAATATAGATTAATGCAACAGAATAGTAGTGGGATACAACAGTAATAATAGTATACCGACTTCGTCTTCATCCTTCAGAAGATAACCTTTGAAACTGGAATGCTCAAGTCTGACCGGAGCGTAATAGCGTGAAAATAAAATAAGCTCGGATCAGGCAAAAATATTCTCATCTAAGTCAAATCGATATCATATGAACATGCACACACATAACTCAAGAGATGTTACGGGAAATTCCATCTCCTAAGGATCCGTCAAACTAGATACTATATAATATAATCTCGCTATTATACTAGTGTCTATTCACAAATACTTGTCAGAAAAATAGCGTAAGCGGGGTTACATTGATTACCCTTACACAGTTTATAAGCACATGGTCTATGCAGGTACTGTAACACAACCTGTAACGTTGGTAGCCAGTAAGTCCCCTATAGACCTATGCCAAAAATCAAAATCGTAGTTGTCTCGCATAAGGATAAACGTATGACAAGGCACATGAGGCTATACCCAAAGTAGTATGCTACTAGTTTAGTTGATCCAGACTGGTGGTTACCCCTAACGGCCCACCGTAGACATCCGCCCCATATCAAATCAAAGGGAAATACATCCCATCAAGGGTGCGCACCAACAAAACAACAACAAACGAATAGTAATAGTATGGACCCGAGGCCTAGGAAAAATCGAAGAGCAGATGTCCACTAAGGGGTAGTCAAGCCTCATTTGGTTTGGCACGGCTCCTGTTTTAGTCATTTCAACTCGACACAAGTGTCGGGGTCATCCATTATCGTTCACTTTCTTCAAATCCAGTAATCACCTCCAAATTCATCCTACTTCATTTCTGGAACTCCAACGCGTATACTGTTGTTAAAGTGGTTCCAATCATTGACAGAGAGTATGTCAATAAGAGGTCCCGTCTCTTTAACAACCAAACGTCATGTTACACACCGATTGGTACTTTTATATTTCAAAAGTGAATCGTTATGATATCAAAATATCATATTCAACTAAACAAATTTCACTTTAAAATATCATATTATTTTAATCACAATAATATTTATTTTCAAAATTTATATTCACTTTGAGATAAATTTCAAATTCAATAGTTTGTTATAACTTCAATTAACCACATTTCATTCGAATCATTCGATTTACTTCAAAAATAGTTTTGAATTCATTTTTGATTTTAACATCAAAATGGTCATATTTACTTTTAAATCACAGATTTAAATGTAAACACTTTTCACTTCTAAAACAGTTTGTAAGTTTGAAATAGTTTTGGGGTTTAAATAAATTTTTCATTAGTTGTAAATAATTTTGGGAGATTTGGAATAACTTGGAAATCAGAACAGTTTGAGTGTTGGAAATGATTTTATGTATATTAAAATATTTTATGAAATAAACTACTTATATATATATAAAGAATAGGTTTTTGAAAAACAATTTATATAAAGCACTCCATATATCAAAGGAATAAATTTCATAAAATAGTTTATATATAAATTTGTTTATATAGAAATAATTTCAAATCGACTGTTTCTTTCTATTTTCAATGAATCTGAACCTAAGTTCAAAACTCAAAACAAACAAATCGATTTCCAATATCCAGTCCAAATCGATTCCCAAAATCAAATTTATTTGAGAACAATCCATTTTAAAGGATAACTTCCAATTTCAAAATATTATTTGAATCTAATCAATTCAAATCAAATCTGAGTTCAAGTTCTTAATATTTATTTAAGCCATTTAATTCGAATTTAATTTCAAAGTTTAAATAAAGATTTAAACCTTTGAAAAAATTCAAGGTTTAATCAATTTTAGTTTAAATCTCAAATAACAAATTTAAATCATTTCAATTTGAATTAAATTTCAAAGTTTAAATAAAGATTTAAACCTTTGAAATAATTCAAATTATAATCAATTTTAGTTCAAATTTCAAAATAACAAATTTAGATCATTTCAATTTGAATTACATTTCAAAGTTTAAATAGAGATTTAAACCTTTCAAACAATTCAAATTTAATAATTTTTTATTCAAATTTCAAGATAACAGATTTAGATCATCTCCTGTGGAATTAAATTCCAAAGTATAAATAAAGATTTAAACCTTTGAAATAATTCAATTTCAACATTTCAATATAATTCAATTACGACATTTCAATATAATTCAATTTCAACATTTCAAATAATTCAATTTGGAATGATTTCAATTCATAACCAATTTTAGTTCAAATTTCAATTTAACAAATTAGATCATTTCATTTCGAATTTAATTCCAAAGTCTAAATAAAGATTCAAACCTTTGAAATAATTCAATTTCAACATTTCAATATAATTCAATTTATATAATTTAAATTTATTTTCTTTACATAGAATCACTTATTTAAATCGGTTTCACAAATTCTAAAATTTATATATTTAACCAATCCGGTGTCCGTATAATAATTCTCTATCCTATGGCCAAGTGATCAGTGATTTCAAATTTTAAATTTTAATTTCAGGGAATGGATATATATCATTTCAATCCAAAGGTCAAATGTCATAGCTATATATCATTTCAACCTATTTCTTAATTTATTCGAAATGACAGTTTATGATGATGCTCGTAACATCCAAGGTGATAACGCTGATATAAAAATATAGAAAGCATCAGTACAGTTCAATATATCCACAAATAAACACCCATCACAACCATCATCCAAAACAGTTCAATTTGCAATAATTAACTGATTATATGTGTCGGGGTTTAACTAGCAATTTAATTCAAAAAATAAACTAACTGTCAATTCAATTTCTAACAGTTTAAATTTTGATATCCATTTAAAATAGTAACCAACAACAAATAATCAAATCAATAACAGATTTCAATTTCACAAAAATGTGAATATATTTTTTGCAGGTGTGAGAAAACTCATCTTTCGTGGCACAGAAGTTGAGACGATAACAGATAGGCGCGAAACCGAAACAACACCGAAACTTTAGCAAACCAAATGCAGTGAGGAAGCTCAGACCACTGTGCCCAGACCCGAAATCTCCTATGGATGCAACAAGCTCCCTTACTGTCCTTGTCTTTAAAACATACGCATGCTTCAACAAAAAAAAAGGCTAACCCTGTACATGTGCATGCATGCATTGCTACTCGGTGCAAATTTTGTATCTGCACGCTCAAGCCTCACACATGCAACCCGAGCCCACCAACCACCTTCATGCATGCGCCCCGTTTTTTCTCTCTTTTTTTTAAGACAAGATCTGAGAACTTCTCAAATGTAAAAACAAAATGTGGGGAGAAGAATTGGGTTACTGGAATTTATTATATTGAAGAGGGGATGAGAAACTTTGGTGTAGAAAAGAAAGTAGTGTGCACAAGTAGAAAGAAAAGAGAAACAGCAAGTTCCAAAAAGAAAAGAATGAATAGTGTTCTTCCACTTTCCCATTCCATGCGCATGAATGAATATTGCTGAACCCATGCACCGTGCAACTTTACTGACCTTTCTCTCGCTATCCGCTCTACTAAATCGCGCGCCGTCTTCGCCAGTGTTCTCAGCATCCAAAGATGCACCACCCTGTACTTCCATCTCAAACCACCATATTTTCCATTGGCTGCCACAGTTGGTACATGCCACTGTTTCAAGTCGGACATAAAAAAAAATTGTAGATCTGTTCGTTCTCTACCACTTTCATGTTGAAGACCCTTGCTAAAGTAAGTTTAGGAAGGGAAAATAAATTGTTGAAGAGGAGACTGCATATTTTTGTGAATGTAAAGGAGGAAGAACCAAAACCAAAATGTTTCCCTGCATGTTTCATTCATGCCTTATAAAACAAATGAAACAGTGGAAGTTTTGAGAGAGGAGTTGCATGGAAAATTAGTAATGTAAATGTTATGGCTCATGTTGCCAGAATACTTGCATGACTCATGAAGTGGAAAAAAAAAAAGTTTTCAGAAAAGAAAAATTGATGCTTGAGGAATGAATGCCCCTTTCCTTTCCATGTGCATGCCTCTGTAGTCTGTATATAGGCAATATTATCTCTCCAGCTAAGCAAAAGGTGCAGGTTGCATTAAAGAGAACGTGGGTGAAGTGAGAGGGTATGGGGTTTGCATTAATGAAGAACGTGCATGCAAAGAAAATGGAAGAGTAGAAAATGGAAGCATGGTAAGTGACGCATGCATAGATAGTAAGAAGCATGTCACGCATGCTTTAGAAATGAAAAAGAAAACAACAACATGCATTTTGTGTCTTTTATTCATGACATGATAACATGCATGGTTTTTAGAAAAAAAATTGTCTATTGGCATTAGCACCCTTTCGAGCTGGGTTTGCAGATCCAAAAATGACTAGAAAAATAAGTAAGATCGTAAAAGGGACACATAGAACTCAAATGACTCCGTTTCAAAAATGAACTGTGCAGGTTTTTTCACAATTTCAGCGCACACCGAACCCCGAAACTGACAAATGAATATATTTCGATAATCAACGCGACGAGACGGACACAACGGTATATAATTTGCAATGTCAGCATGCTCCGTTCAAAAACGTGTTACGGACCCCTTTAACGTAGAAATGCGGATGTGAAACGGAGATCAATACATTCGATTTTCACGATACGAATTCCGGTGTTGGATTACTGTCAACGAATATAATATTTTTCACGTTTGTCTGAACTTGTTTCGAAGAGATTTTAAAATCGCTAAAAATTGAACTGTTATGCGCAGCGCGCACTGAAAATTGCGCGACCGACTATATTCAAATTTTCCGACGAAATTTTCACAACTGCTACATTTCACTATACGTATTTCAAATATCGAATTCTCATTATGAAAACCCATAGAATATATTATTATTATTATTATTTAAATAAAAATACAATTTAAATCGAAATTTAATTCGTTAAAAATAGCGGGTTGTTACAATCTCCCACACTTAAAACTTTTCGTCCCCGAAAAGGAATGAAGCATGGTAGTAAGTACATATATATACTTACCGCAAAGTAATTTAAAAAAAAAATTGTTTCAAATTTTAAAGTCTCCAAAAAAATTCTAACGCCCGAAATCATAGAAAAATTTCGGTAGCACCTCCTTTGTACGGAGGGACTTTGGCAATATGCCAGTAGAGATGAAAACATATGCATCCGCTCACATGACCGGAAAACACAATATATCAATTATATACACATCTTATTTATTACTTTTTCGTAGGCATACCATTTTATTTTATTTATATATAAGCGAGTTCGCTTATATACGCAAGCAAAACGATAAACGCGTGCAAGCTTCCAAATTAAATCAAACACATTCTGTACCTACCAATTACTCAATAACAATGATATGTGAATCATGTACTTGAGACAACATCCATGCATACATCAAAATGCAACAATAATACACATGAACATAGCAAATGCAACATAATAACATACAACAATCAAATTTATATAGTTTATTCATACCCATACAATTTTCGTTTGATTGGTTCATATATGTCTTTATGTTTAATGTATTCGCATTAAATTGTTCCTCATCCAATTTTGCTTACATTTATCGATTTCCATATATTCATTCGCGTTTAATGAATTTTTAGTCTATAGTTTTCATTAGTTTAAAATCTACTTAGTTCAACTATATTAAAATTTCCTATATGCTGACATTTCGTTTTATCTATACTTATTCTCAACATATTCAAAATTTACATACTTGTTCATTTCAATTTCTATATGTGTTAACACTTTAATTTCATCTACATCTTAAGCTTTCTATGTTTTTAATTAACTTGCTTAAATAGATTTACAATCGATTTAACTCATAAACTTATTTACATCGCAAAATAGCTTATTGTAAATTTTCTTAAGCTTATCTTTGACATTTTATTCAATCAGAATCTAAGTTCATTATTTTCATAACTTGGATTAGTTGATTACATTACTTTAATTTGTTTAGCTCACTTTCTTTGTTGTAATTGCACATTACATTTCAAACTTTTCAACATTCGTATTGAACAATTTAGAATTTTATTAGTATTAACTTATCTCTCAACTGCTTCTTATAACTCAACTAAGTTTGATATTTCATTTACGTAAATGACGCAGTCCTTTGCAAATATTCCATCCATTGGTTATCGTTTTAGAACATTAACAAATTAAATTTTTTATTACAACCACTTGATTAACCTTTATAAATATTTCTTTGGTTCAAATTCATTTTCTTTATGAACCTCTTTACTTTTCTTTATCTACATAACATTTCTATGATTCACATAACATTTTGGAACATGTTATTCATTTAAATTTCATTTGTAAAATATTTCATTACATATTTATATACTATTAAACTTTTCATTTAGGTATGTTTGTATATATTACAAATTAAATTTTAGTATTTCACAACTTACTCTTATATTATCAAAGTACATGAGTATTTGTTTCTATTTTACTTTAACATTTTTCTTACTTTACGTTTCAATTTTTTTATCCTATCATATTATATTTTTCATTTATATTTCTCTTATTCATTTATCGTATTTCTTTATTCACCTATTCAAAATTTCATTTGATATTAATACTGACAATTATTTATTTCGTTGATTATCAACAAGGAGAGTAGTTTGTATAAATAGAGACTTGAGAATCTTAATTACTAATTTCTTTTCAAAACATTTTGAATTACTATATACTACACATAATTTTTGTATATCAAAACATACTCAAAAATTCAAATTAAAATTATTTCCAAAACGAATATGTAGCACTTCTACTAAATGGTCTTCCCCACTTTGGGACTCGAAAATGAAAGTCGATGACTATGATCATCTCATCACCGAAATCTATTTTCCAGTAGCAAAATAGAGTACTTAACCAATTTCTATTTGAATATACTTCAAATATTACTACTATATTTTTTTCCAAAACCTTGAAAAATATTTACAAACCATCGGAATTTAAAGAACTCGCATTCTCCATTTAAATTCATTTGGTTTACATTTAATTATACATCATATATAAAAGATCGATTTATTTTTATAGTCAATAGGTTAAAAGTATTGACTAATTTACCATCAAATTTCAAAATTATTTATCTTACATATATAAAATATACATGAAAAAAATATTGTGTTAGAATGCCTTATTCAAGTGTTTTTGAAACCCCATTCGGTAACGCTTGCACATGCATCGACTGGAACTCCGAACTCAACTCAATAAGCCAAACAACACAATATAAAACCATTTTTATATCCAAAGTACAAGTACGCTCTCTCATATATATATACAATCAGAACTCATTCTAGGGTGTTACTAACCTTATCTCTAATGAGTAAATCCCAATAGAGCCAAGGTTTACTACTAAACCATAAGCTCTGATACCAACTGTAACGACCCGGAAACCCGTACCTTTTGAATCGACAATAATCCACATATGTCTAACTCAAAACTGTACGTATTTACAGATTGTTAAATGATGATCCACATCTTCAACCATTATAGTAAAAAATATAGATAATCAAGGGGATTAATTTAGAATTAGAAAGAAAGAAGAAAACAAACACAGAATCTCGCAACGGAATGAACAAAATATAATAATCAAATAATAGTTCATGAAGCTGTTTAAAATAAACATTTGATCATTTTACAACATTTATCAGAGTTATACATTTATATACATAACTGATAATACAAAGTAATGCAACAGAATAGTAGTGGGATACAATAGTAATAATAGTATAGCGTCTTCGTCTTCCTCTTTCAGAAGATAACCTTTGAAACTGGAATGGTCAAGTCTGACCCGAGCGTAATAGCGTGAAAATAAAACAAGCTCGGATCAGGCAAAAATATTCTCATCTAAGTCAAATCGATATCATATGAACATGCACACACATAACTCAAGAGATGTTACTGGAAATTCCATCTCCTAAGGATCCGTCAAACTAGATACTATATAATATAATCTCGCTATTATACTAGTGTCTATTCACAAATACTTGTCAGAAAAATAGCGTAAGCGGGGTTACATTGATTACCCTTACACAGTTTATAAGCACATGGTCTATTCAGGTCCTATAACACAACCAGTAACGTTGGTAGCCAGTGAGTCCCCTATAGACCTATGCCAAAAATCAAAATCGTAGTTGTCTCGCATAAACATATGACAAGGCACATGAGGCTATATCCAAAGTAGTATGCTACTAGTTTGCCTGATCCAAACTGGTGGTTACCCCTAACGGCCCACCGTAGACATCCGCCCCATATCAAATCAAAGGGAAATACATCCCATCAAGGGTGCGCACCAACAAAACAACAACAAACGAATAGTAATAGTATTGACCCGAGGCCCAGGAAAAATCGAAGAGCAGATGTCCACTAAGAGGTAGTCAAGCCTCATTTGGTCTGGCACGACTCCTGTTTTAGTCATTTCAAATCGACACAAGTGTCGGGGTCATCCATTATCCTTCACTTTCTTCAAATTCAGTAATCGCCTCCAAATTCATCCTACTTTATTTTTGGAACTCCAACGCGTATACTGTTGTTAAAGTGGTTCCAATAATTGACAGAGAGTATGTCAATAAGAGGTCCCGGTCTCTTTAACAACCAAACGTCATGTTACACACCGATTGGTACTTTTATATTTCAAAAGTGAATCGTTATGATATCAAAATATCATATTCAACTAATTAAATTTCACTTTAAAATATCATATTATTTTAATCACAATAATATTTATTTTCAAAATTTATATTCACTTTGAGATAAATTTCAAATTCAATAATTTGTTATAACTTCAATTAACCACATTTCATTAGAATCATTCGATTTACTTCAAAAATAGTTTTGAATTCATTTTTGATTTTAACATCAAAATGGTCATATTTACTTTTAAATCACAGATTTAAATGTAAACACTTTTCACTTCTAAAACAGTTTGTAAGTTTGAAATAGTTTTGGGGTTTAAATAAATTTTTCATTAGTTGTAAATAATTTTGGGAGATTTGGAATAGCTTGGAAATCAGAACAGTTTGAGTGTTGGAAATGGTTTTATGTATATTAAAATATTTTATGAAATAAACTACTTATATATATATATAAAGAATAGGTTTTTGAAAAACAATTTATATAAAGCACTCCATATATCAAAGGAATAAATTTCATAAAATTGTTTATATATAAATTTGTTTATATAGAAATAATTTCAAATCAACTGTTTCTTTCTATTTTCAATGAATTTGGACCTAAGTTCAAAACTCAAAACAAACAAATCGATTTCCAATATCCAGTCCAAATCGATTCCCAAAATCAAATTTATTTGAGAACAATCCATTTTAAAGGATAACTTCCAATTTCAAAATATTATTTGAATCTATTCAATTCAAATCAAATTTGAGTTCAAGTTCAAGTTCTTAATATTTATTTAAGCCATTTAATTCGAATTTAATTTCAAAGTTTAAATAAAGATTTAAACCTTTGAAACAATTCAAATTTTAATCAATTTTAGTTCAAATCTCAAATAACAAATTTAAATCATTTCAGTTTGAATTAAATTTCAAAGTTTAAATAGAGATTTAAACCTTTGAAATAATTCAAATTATAATCAATTTTAGTTCAAATTTCAAAATAACAAATTTAGATCATTTCAATTTGAATTAAATTTCAAAGTTTAAATAGAGATTTAAACCTTTCAAGCAATTCAAATTTTAATAAACTTTTATTCAAATTTCAAGATAACAAATTTAGATCATCTCCAGTTGAATTAAATTCCAAAGTTTAAATAAAGATTTAAACCTTTGAAATAATTCAATTTCAACATTTCAATATAATTCAATTACGATATTTCAATATAATTCAATTTCAACATTTCATATAATTCAATTTGGAATGATTTCAATTCATAACCAATTTTAGTTCAAATTTCAATTTAACAAATTAGATCATTTCATTTCGAATTTAATTCCAAAGTCTAAATAAAGATTCAAACCTTTGAAATAATTCAATTTCAACATTTCAATATAATTCAATTTATATAATTTAAATTTATTTTCTTTACATAGAATCACTTATTTAAATTGGTTTCACAAATTCTAAAATTTATATATTTAACCAATCCGGTGTCCGTATAATAATTCTCTATCCTATGGCCAAGTGATCAGTGATTTCAAATTTTAAATTTTAATTTCAGGGAATGTATATATATCATTTCAATCCAAAGGTCAAATGTCATAGGTATATATCATTTCAACCTATTTCTTAATTTATTCGAAATGACAATTTATGATGATGCTCGTAACATCCAAGGTGATAACACTGATATAAAAATATAGACAGCATCAGTACAGTTCAATATATCCACAAATAAACACCGATCACAACCATCATCCAAAACAGTTCAATTTGCTATAATTAACTGATTATATGTGTCGGGGTTTAACTAGCAATTTAATTCAAAAATAAACTAACTGTCAATTCAATTTCTAACAGTTTAAATTTTGATGTCCATTTAAAATAGCAACCAACAACAAATAATCAAATCAATCACAGATTTCAATTTCACAAAAATGTGAATATTTTTTTTGTAGGTGTGAGAAAAATCACCTTTCGTGGCACAGAAGTTGAGACGATAACAGATAGGCGCGAAACCGAAACAACACCGAAACTTTAGCGAACCAAATGCAGTGAGGAAGCTCAGACCACCGTGCCCAGAACCGAAATCTCCCATGGGTGCAACAAGCTCCTTTACTGTCCTTGTCTTTAAAACATACGCATGCTTCAACAAAAAAAAAGGCAAACCCTGTACATGCGCATGCATCCATTGCTACTCGGTGCAAATTTTGTATCTGCACGCTCAAGCCTCACACATGCAACCCGAGCCCACCAACCACCTTCATGCATGCGCCCCATTATTTTCTCTTTTTTTTTAAGACAAGATCTGAGAACTTCACAAATGTAAAAACAAAATGTGGGGAGAAGAATTGGGTTACTGGAATTTATTATATTGAAGAGGGGATGAGAAGCTTTGGTGTAGAAAAGAAAGTAGTGTGCACAAGAAGAAAGAAAAGAGAAACAGCAAGTTCCAAAAAGAAAAGAATGAATAGTGTTCTTCCACTTTTCCATTCCATGCGCATGAATGAATATTGCTGAACCCATGCACCGTGCAACTTTACTGACCTTTCTCTCGCTATCCGCTCTACTAAATCGCGTGCCGTCTTCGCCAGTGTTCTCAGCATCCAAAGATGCACCACCCTGTACTTCCATCTCAAACCACCATATTTTCCATTGGCTGCCACGGTTGGTACATGCCACTGTTTCAAGTCGGACATAAACAAAAATTGTAGATTTGTTCGTTCTCTACCACTTTCATGTTGAAGACCCTTGCTAAAGTAAGTGTAGGAAGGGAAAATAAATTGTTGAAGAGGAGACTGTATATTTTTGTGAATGTAAAGGAGGAAGAACCAAAACCAAAATGTTTCCCTGCATGTTTCATTCATGCCTTATAAAACAAATGAAACGGTGGAAGTTTTGAGAGAGGAGTTGCATGGAAAATTAGTAATGTAAATGTTATGGCTCATGTTGCCAGAATACTTGCATGACTCATGAAGTGGAAAAAAAGAAAGTTTTGAGAAAAGAAAAATTGATGCTTGAGGAATGAATGCCCCTTCCCTTTCCATGTGCATGCCTCTGTAGTCTGTATATAGGCAATATTATCTCTCCAGCTAAGCAAATGGTGCAGGTTGCATTAAAGAGAACGTGGGTGAAGTGAGAGGGTACGGGGTTTGCATTAATGAAGAACGTGCATGCAAAGAAAATGGAAGAGTAGAAAATGGAAGCATGGTAAGTGACGCATGCATAGATAGTAAGAAGCATGTCACGCATGCTTTAGAAATGAAAAAGAAAACAACAACATGCATTTTGTGTCTTTTATTCATGACATGATAACATGCATGGTTTTGAGAAAAATATTTGTCTATTGGCATTAGCACCCTTTCGAGCTAGGTTTGTAGATCCAAAAATGACTTGAAAAATAAGTAAGATCGTAAAAGGGACACATCGAACTCAAATGACTCCGTTTCAAAAATGAACTGTGCAAGCTTTTTCACAATTTCAGCGCACACCGAACCCCGAAACTGACAAATGAATATATTTCGATAATCAACGCGACGAGACGGACACAACGGTATATAATTTGCAGTGTCAGCATGCTCCGTTCAAAAACGCGTTACAGACCCCTTTAACGTAGAAATGCGGATGTGAAACGGAGGTCAATACGTTCGATTTTCGCGAAACGAATTTCACCGTTGGATTACTGTCAACGAATAGAATATTTTTCACGTTTGTCCGAACTTGTTTCGAAGAGATTTTAAAATCGCTAAAAATTGAATTGTTATGCGCAGCGCGCACTGAAAATTGCGCGAACGACTATATTCAAATTTTCCGACGAAATTTTCACAGCTGCTACATTTCACTATACGTATTTCAAATATCGAATTCCCATATGAAAAACCATAGAATATATTATTATTATTATTTAAATAAAAATACAATTTAAATTGAAATTTAATTCGTTAAAAATAGCGGGTTGTTACAATCTCCCACACTTAAAACTTTTCGTCCCCGAAAAGGAATGAAGCACGGTAGTAAGTACATATATATACTTACCGCAAAGTAATTTAAAAAAAAAATTGTTTCGAATTTTAAAGTCTCCAAAAAAATTTGTAACGCCCGAAATCATAGAAAAATTTCGGTAGCACCTCCTTTGTACGGAGGGACTTTGGCAATATGCCAGTAGAGATGAAAACATATGCATCCGCTCACATGACCGGAAAACACAATATATCAATTATATACACATCTTATTTATTACTTTTTCGTAGGCATACCATTTTATTTTATTTATATATAAGCGAGTTCGCTTATATACGCAAGCAAAACGATAAACGCGCGCAAGCTTCCAAATTAAATCAAACACATTCTGTACCTATCAATTACTCAATAACAATGATATGTGAATCATGTACTTGAGACAACATCCATGCATTCATCAAAATGCAACAATAATACACATGAACATAGCAAATGCAACATAATAACATACAACAATCAAATTTATATAGTTTATTCATACCCATACAATTTTCGTTTGATTGGTTCATATATGTCTTTATGTTTAATGTATTCGCATTAAATTGTTCCTCATCCAATTTTGCTTACATTTATCGATTTCCATATATTCATTCGCGTTTAATGTATTTTTGGTCTATAGTTTTCATTAGTTTAAAATCTACTTAGTTCAACTATATTAAAATTTCCTATATGCTGGCATTTCGTTTTATCTATACTTATTCTCAACATATTCGAAATTTACATACATGTTCATTTCAATTTCTATATGTGTTAACACTTTAATTTCATCTACATCTTAAGCTTTCTATGTTTTTATTTAACTTGCTTAAATAGATTTACAATCGATTTAACTCATAAACTTATTTACATCGCAAAATAGCTTAATGTAAATTTTCTTAAGCTTATCTTTGACATTTTATTCAATCAGAATCTAAGTTCATTATTTTCATAACTTGGATTAGCTGATTACATTAGTTTAATTTGTTTAGCTCACTTCCTTTGTTGTAATTGCACATTACATTTCAAACTTTTCAACATTCGTATTGAACAATTTAGAATTTTATTAGTATTAACTTATCTCTCAACTGCTTCTTATAACTCAACTAAGTTTGATATTTCATTTACGTAAATGACGCAGTCCTTTGCAAATATTCCATCCATTGGTTATCGTTTTAGAACATTAACAAATTAAATTTTTTATTACAACCACTTGATTAACCTTTATAAATATTTCTTTGGTTCAAATTCATTTTCTTTTTGAACCTCTTTACTTTTCTTTATCTTCATAACATTTCTATGATTCACATAACATTTTGGAACATGTTATTCATTTAAATTTCATTTGTAAAATATTTCATTACATATTTATATACTATTAAACTTTTCATTTAGGTAGGTTTGTATATATTACAAATTAAATTTTAGTATTTCACAACTTACTCTTATATTATCAAAGTACATGAGTATTTGTTTCTATTTTACTTTAACATTTTTCTTACTTTACGTTTCAATTTTTTTATCCTATCATATTATATTTTTCATTTATATTTCTTTTATTCATTTATCGTATTTCTTTATTCACCTATTCAAAATTTCATTTGATATTAATACTGACAATTATTTATTTCGTTGATTATCAACAAGGAGAGTAATTTGTATAAATAGAGACTTGAGAATCTTAATTACCAATTTCTTTTCAAAACATTTTGAATTACTATATACTATGCATAATTTTTGTATATCAAAACATACTCAAAAATTCAAATTAAAATTATTTCCAAAACGAATATGTAGCACTGCTACTAAATGGTCTTCCCCACTTTGGGACTCGAAAATGAAAGTCGATGACTATGATCATCTCATCACCAAAATCTATTTTCCAATAGCAAAATAGAGTACTTAACCAATTTCTATTTGAATATACTTCAAATATTACTACTATATTTTTTTCCAAAACCTTGAAAAATATTTACAAACCATCGGAATTTAAAGAACTCGCATTCTCCATTTAAATTTATTTGGTTTACATTTAATTATACATCATATATAAAAGATCGATTTATTTTTATAGTCAATAGGTTAAAAGTATTGACTAATTTACCATCAAATTTCAAAATTATTTATCTTACATATATAAAATATACATGAAAATAATATTGTGTTAGAATGCCTTATTCAAGTGTTTTTGAAACCCCATTCGGTAACGCTTGCACACGCATCGACTGGAACTCCGAACTCAACTCAATAAGCCAAACAACACAATATAAAACCATTTTTATATCCAAAGTACAAGTACGCTCTCTCGTATATATATACACTCAGAACTCATTCTAGGGTGTTACTAACCCTATCTCTAATGAGTAAATCCCAATAGAGCCAAGGTTTACTGCTAAACAATAAGCTCTGATACCAACTGTAACGACCCGGAAACCCGTACCTTTTGAATCAACAATAATCCACACATGTCTAACTCAAAACTGTACGTATTTACAGATTGTTAAATGACGATCCACATCTTCAACCATTATAGTAAAAAATATAGATAATCAAGGGGATTAATTTAGAATTAGAAAGAAAGAAGAAAACAAACACAGAATCTCGCAACGGAATGAACAAAATATAATAATCAAATAACAGTTCATGAAGCTGTTTAAAATAAACATTTGATCATTTTACAACATTTATCAGAGTTATACATTTATATACATAACTAATAATACAGAGTAATGCAACAGAATAGTAGTGGGATACAATAGTAATAATAGTATACCGTCTTCGTCTTCATCCTTCAGAAGATAACCTTTGAAACTGGAATGCTCAAGTCTGACCCGAGCGTAATAGCGTGAAAATAAAACAAGCTCGGATCAGGTAAAAATATTCTTATCTAAGTCAAATCGATATCATATGAAAATGCACACACATAACTCAAGAGATGTTACAGGAAATTCCATCTCCTAAGGATCCGTCAAACTAGATACTATATAATATAATCTCGCTATTATACTAGTGTCTATTCACAAATACTTGTCAGAAAAATAGCGTAAGCGTGGTTACATTGATTACCCTTACACAGTTTATAAGCACATGGTCTATGCAGGTCCTGTAACACAACCAGTAACGTCGGTAGCCAGTGAGTCCCCTATAGACCTATGCCAAAAATCAAAATCGTAGTTGTCTCACATAAGGATAAACGTATGACAAGGCACATGAGGCTATACCCAAAGTAGTATGCTACTAGTTTGCCTGATCCAGACTGGTGGTTACCCCTAACGGCCCACCGTAGACATCCGCCCCATATCAAATCAAAGGGAAATACATCCCATCACGGGTGCGCACCAACAAAACAACAACAAACGAATAGTAATAGTATGGACCCGAGGCCCAGGAAAAATCGAAGAGAAGATGTCCACTAAGAGGTAGTCAAGCCTCATTTGGTCTGGCACGGCTCCTGTTTTAGTCATTTCAAATCGACACAAGTGTCGGGGTCATCCATTATCGTTCACTTTCTTCAAATCCAGTAATCGCCTCCAAATTCATCCTACTTCATTTCTGGAACTCCAACGCGTATACTGTTGTTAAAGTGGTTCCAATCATTGATAGAGAGTATGTCAATAAGAGGTCCCGGTCTCTTTAACAACCAAACGTCATGTTACACACCGATTGGTACTTTTATATTTCAAAAGTGAATCGTTATGATATCAAAATATCATATTCAACTAAATAAATTTCACTTTAAAATATCATATTCTTTTAACCACAATGATATTTATTTTCAAAATTTATATTCACTATGAGATAAATTTCAAATTCAATAATTTGTTATAACTTCAATTAACCACATTTCATTCGAATCATTTGATTTACTTCAAAAATAGTTTTGAATTCATTTTTGATTTTAACATCAAAATGATCATATTTACTTTTAAATCACAGATTTAAATGTAAACACTTTTCACTTCTAAAACAGTTTGAGTTCGAAATAGATTTGGGGTTTAAATAAATTTTTCACTAGTTGTAAATAATTTTGGGAGATTTGGAATAGCTTGGAAATCAGAACAGTTTGAGTGTTGGAAATGGTTTTATGTATATTAAAATATTTTATGAAATAAACTACTTATATATATATATATAAAGAATAGGTTTTTGAAAAACAATTTATATAAAGCACTCCATATATCAAAGGAATAAATTTCATAAAATAGTTTATATATAAATTTGTTTATATCGAAATAATTTCCAATCAACTGTTTCTTTCTATTTTCAATGAATTTGAACCTAAGTTCAAAACTCAAAACAAACAAATCGATTTCCAATATCCAGTCCAAATCGATTCCCAAAATCAAATTTATTTGAGAACAATCCATTTTAAAGGATAACTTCCAATTTCAAAATATTATTTGAATCTATTCAATTCAAATCAAATCTGAGTTCAAGTTCAAGTTCTTAATATTTATTTAAGCCATTTAATTCGAATTTAATTTCAAAGTTTAAATAAAGATTTAAACCTTTGAAACAATTCAAATTTTAATCAATTTTAGTTCAAATCTCAAATAACATATTTAAATCATTTCAATTTGAATTAAATTTCAAAGTTTAAATAGAGATTTAAACCTTTGAAAATATTCAAATTATAATCAATTTTAGTTCAAATTTCAAAATAACAAATTTAGATCATTTCAATTTGAATTAAATTTCAAAGTTTAAATAGAAATTTAAACCTTTCAAACAATTCAAATTTTAATAAATTTTTATTCAAATTTCAAGATGACAAATTTAGATCATCTCCAGTTGAATTAAATTCCAAAGTTTAAATAAAGATTTAAACCTTTGAAATAATTCAATTTCAACATTTCAATATAATTCAATTACGACATTTCAATATAATTCAATTTCGACATTTCATATAATTCAATTTGGAATGATTTCAATTCATAACCAATTTTAATTCAAATTTCAATTTAACAAATTAGATCATTTCATTTCGAATTTAATTCCAAAGTCTAAATAAAGATTCAAACCTTTGAAATAATTCAATTTCGACATTTCAATATAATTCAATTTATATAATTTAAATTTATTTTCTTTACATAGAATCACTTATTTAAATCGGTTTCACAAATTCTAAAATTTATATATTTAACCAATCCGGTGTCCGTATAATAATTCTCTATTTTATGGCCAAGTGATCAGTGATTTCAAATTTTAAATTTTAAATTCAGGGAATGGATATATATCATTTCAATCCAAAGGTCAAATGTCATAGGTATATATCATTTCAACTTATTTCTTAATTTATTCGAAATGACAGTTTATGATGATGCTCGTAACATCCAAGGTGATAACACTGATATAAAAATATAGACAGCATCAGTACAGTTCAATATATCCACAAATAAACACCCATCACAACCATCATCCAAAACAGTTCAATTTGCAATAATTAACTCATTATATGTGTCGGGGTTTAACTAGCAATTTAATTCAAAAATAAACTAACTGTCAATTCAATTTCTAACAGTTTAAATTTTGATGTCCATTTAAAATAGCAACCAACAACAAATAATCAAATCAATCACAGATTTCAATTTCACAAAAATGTGAATATTTTTTTTGCAGGTGTGAGAAAACTCACCTTTCGTGGCACAGAAGTTGAGACGATAACAGATAGGCGCGAAACTGAAACAACACCGAAACTTTAGCGAACCAAATGCAGTGAGGAAGCTCAAACCACCGTGCCCAGACCCGAAATCTCCCATGGGTGCAACAAGCTCCTTTACTGTCCTTGTCTTTAAAACATACGCATGCTTCAACAAAAAAAAAGGCTAACCCTGTACATGCGCATGCATGCATTGCTACTCGGTGCAAATTTTGTATCTGCACGCTCAAGCCTCACACATGCAACCCAAGCCCACCAACCACCTTCATGCATGCGCCCCTTTTTTTCTCTTTTTTTTAAGACAAGATCTGAGAACTTCTCAAATGTAAAAACAAAATGTGGGGAGAAGAATTAGGTTACTGGAATTTATTATATTGAAGAGGGGATGAGTAGCTTTGGTGTAGAAAAGAAAGTAGTGTGCACAAGAAGAAAGAAAAGAGAAACAACAAGTTCCAAAAAGAAAAGAATGAATAGTGTTCTTCCACTTTTCCATTCCATGCGCATGAATGAATATTGCTGAACCCATGCACCGTGCAACTTTACTGACCTTTCTCTCGCTATCCGCTCTACTAAATCGCGCGCTGTCTTCGCCATTGTTCTCAGCATCCAAATATGCACCACCCTGTACTTCCATCTCAAACCACCATATTTTCCATTGGCTGCCATGGTTGGTACATGCCACTGTTTCAAGTCGGACATAAACAAAAATTGTAGATCTGTTCGTTCTCTACCACTTTCATGTTGAAGACCCTTGATAAAGTAAGTGTAGGAAGGGAAAATAAATTGTTGAAGAGGAGACTGTATATTTTTGTGAATGTAAAGGAGGAAGAACCAAAACCAAAATGTTTCCCTGCATGTTTCATTCATGCCTTATAAAACAAATGAAACGGTGGATGTTCTGAGAGAGGAGTTGCATGGAAAATTAGTAATGTAAATGTTATGGCTCATGTTGCCAGAATACTTACATGACTCATGAAGTGGAAAAAAAGAAAGTTTTGAGAAAAGAAAAATTGATGCTTGAGGAATGAATGCCCCTTTCCTTTCCATGCGCGTGCCTCTGTAGTCTGTATATAGGCAATATTATCTCTCCAGCTAAGCAAAAGGTGCAGGTTGCATTAAAAAGAACGTGGGTGAAGTGAGAGGGTATGGGGTTTGCATTAATGAAGAACGTGCATGCAAAGAAAATGGAAGAGTAGAAAATGGAAGCATGGTAAGTGACGCATGCATAGATAGTAAGAAGCATGTCACGCATGCTTTAGAAATGAAAAAGAAAACAACAACATGCATTTTGTGTCTTTTATTCATGACATGATAACATGCATGGTTTTGAGAGAAAAAATTGTCTATTGGCATTAGCACCCTTTCGAGCTGGGTTTGCAGATCCAAAAATGACTAGAAAAATAAGTAAGATCGTAAAAGGGACACATCGAACTCAAATGACTCCGTTTCAAAAATGAACTATGCAAGCTTTTTCACAATTTCAGCGCACACCGAACCCCGAAACTGACAAATGAATATATTTCGATAATCAACGCGACGAGATGGACACAACGGTATATAATTTGCAGTGTCAGCATGCTCCGTTCAAAAATGCGTTACGGACCCCTTTAACGTAGAAATGCGGATGTGAAACGGAGGTCAATACGTTCGATTTTCGCGAAACGAATTTTGCCGTTGGATTACTGTCATCGAATAGAATATTTTTCACGTTTGTCCGAACTTATTTCGAAGAGATTTTAAAATCGCTAAAAATTGAACTGTTATGCGCAGCGCGTACTGAAAATTGCGCGACCGACTATATTCAAATTTTCCGACGAAATTTTCACAGCTGCTACATTTCACTATACGTATTTCAAATATCGAATTCCCATTATGAAAAACCATAGAATATATTATTATTATTTAAATAAAAATACAATTTAAATCGAAATTTAATTTGTTAAAAATAACGGGTTGTTACATAGTACTCGCTCCAACTTGTTAGAGATAGCTTATAAAAAAAATAGTAGTCATAATATACATCAAGCAAATCCTAACTATCGTGTAACGACCAAACTTTCGAACACATCGGAAGTTGTGTCATTACGAGAATAAGAAATAGATAGAAGATAGATCTAAAGAAAACATCAGAATCTCACAGAAGAATTTAAACAAAAGATAATACTACATAATATTATACGTCAGAACACAGTACATCAGAGGATACATGCCATTTTATAGTACAACTTTAATTATACATAAACACCATAGATAACCCAACTTGCAAACTTTTAATTATACAATAGATATAATAGGTAGACCAGCATGCAGAAAGTTTCCATCCAGCTTTTCCAACTTAAATCATTACCTGATTCACTTGTCTACTCGTAACAAGTGTTATGAGTACCCAAGAGTTTAGAGAAAACACAGAAAGATAAACTCCGGGTCAGTCAGGAGACTGGTATGAGTAAATGATTTTAAAACTAGTTAAGGAAATAAAAATATCTCATATGACCACGTCGTAATTACGGAACGGGTTCTTACCTTATAAGAATAAAACATTTTGTATATTTAAAATAGATATTATCATAGTGTCTAGGGTTTTTCACAAATAATTTAGAATTTAGAAGAATGCTTGCATCTTACATTCTCCTATATAGTATACAAACAATACCGCTTGGCGCTTATGGATACTGAATTTCCGACTATGACAAGGTATGGAACCACCTTCTGATAGTGTATCTCTATAGGGGAATACACTGGGTTCAACAAGAACGTCTTGTAGCCCGGCCCACATAAGAACGACCACTCATTTCTCTTGAGTGTATTGATCGTATATCACCAATGGTTGTGTACGGTAACTATTTTCTGAACGGGACAGAATCGATAGAATAAGAAAAAAGGGAATTTCTCTAGATAGGTGATACTACACCCTAATGGGAGCGACCCACATAACCAGGCTACCTGCCCGATTTTTGTCATTTCCTGGTTGTGAGGCTTGAGGCTAGACTTATCTTTGATCATTAGTGCTTTATTTTCTTTGAATGCCACATCGTCAAAACTCATCAACCACTAATTGACTTCCCAATAATATATTATAGGTATAAAGCAAGAGAAAGGAATTCCTCTGCCACCATATAAATACGTTTGGAGAGATCAATGTACATGAGCAGTTAGAATTACTCTGTCAGACATTCGTCTATACAAGTTGCACTAGGACCGAACAAACCGAAGACACTATTCTATAAATCCAATAATAGCCCCTGCATAACTCCGTCTTCTATTATCTTCGATAATCCTTGGCTAGCAGCATAAAAACCAAATCGAAGTGGAATATAGATCCGGACTCTTCGAAACGATCAGCGTTAATATCTTTTAGGGACAAGTGGTATTTAATTAAAATAGACTATTATAAAAATGAATTCCAGTGTTCACATTTACTAGCCGTAAATTTGAAATCATTTTTTTTAAATGGACATTAATAAATTTAAAACTTCAAATGATTTTTTAAATAATTCATTTTAGTCGACCACCTTCCGATAGCTGTAGTAAAATATTTATCAGATTTTATCAACTCCTTAGTTTTAACGTGATTGGATAATTCCTCTTTTAAATATTATTCAAATTATTTAAAGAATAATTTAATTATAATAATATTGATTATAAAATATGCAAGTGTATATAATTTACTTCATTTTGGTTTGATTTACTAGAAAAGGAAATAGGTAGTTCCTACTTTTGGTTTAGACAAAAGAATAGTTTTAAACAAACTTATTAAACCCTATTAATGCCCAACGGGCCACGCCTCTTGTTGTAATTTTTTTTTTCCAAACGAGCCTGTACAAAGGCTTCAGCCTTATTTCATTTTGTGTAATTATACCATTTGTATACGTGGCCCAAAACATTAAAAGCCCAAACTCCCAAGTCCCGCACTTCCCTACGTGGACGCGTGGACTTCATAATCCACAAAAAGTAAACAATTACCCTCCGCACAGTTTAAAAACGTCGAGACCTGCTCCTATTAATTCCCATCATATTTCGTTTCTCTCCCTGATGCTCCTTACCACTTCCACGTTTCCACTATTATGCCACCTTCCCAACCCTGCCGTAGATCCCACTCCTCCGCCCAAGCTTCAGTGAACAGCCTACGTCCAGGAGTTCACGCCACAAATGCCCAGACTTGTTGTTAATCATTCACTTCACATTTACATCCCCTGTTCACTGATGTTTGCTTCCTTCCACCATCTATCAGTCGTGAACCACTGTTACACCGTCCAAACTTCGGTGATCCACCCATCCATGTTTTCCAGTCCGCCACCTTCACGAGGTTCTCCCCTCTTGTCCTTATTGACTGTTGTGTGTTCATTACCTCAAGTTTTCACTTTGCTTCCCACTATCCTTCACATATCAGTGATGTGTCCCTTTGCACTAATAAGAACATCACCGTGCACAAGTCAGTGTGCACATGCACACTCACGTCAGCCCACACACAGGGGTCACCATCAACCATACACGCGCACCAGCCTATCGAAACTACTCTAACCTATTTTCCCCGCCTTCGGTCAACCTGATCGGAAAACAACTATTTTACTGGTTTTTGTCAAAACAAATGTTTCACTTGTGCTTAACACAAATGGCTCAACGCAGTCCTCATTCACCACCGGACTTCACCCATACGCTGTTGATGATGTTGCTGACTTCCTTATCATGTAATCCCACACTCAACCCCTATTTCTGCAGCCAGTTCTTACTGTAAAACAGTCCCGCAACACGCATTAATGAACTGAAAATGGTTTGAGCATTTTACTATTCACCTAAACTATCATGACTCTCTTGAAGTCGTCTGAATTGGCTTGGATTATTGCTCCGACTCATACCTCCTTTCCACTTAATATAAAACCAAACCTTTACTTTCTAACATTAACTGGTTTAGGATCTAAAGCTAATCAGTGATGCAAGATTTGTCTTAGACTTCCCTTTTTGTTGCATGACTTCTAATTGGCATATATATATCATTTACAGTGTAATATTGACTAGTACATACATTTTAAAGTAACCTATATATGAATTTTTTTCATGTTTACCAGTAACCTTAACTTTCAAACAAAGTAGTTCCTGTTTACATCTACCTTAGCCCAAAGACAAGCCTTCCATAGTTGAGACAAAATAGATGGTTTTAACAGTGTACAGAGTAAAATAAGTAGGGGTAAGATTTAGTAGTATGTTCGTAGTTAAACAGGGTTCATAGTTAAACAGTGTCTCCTAGTTTAATTAATCATACAAGCAGACATGGTTTCAGCATGCATTTTCATCTTATTCAGTCATGTAACACGCAGGGGTACTCATCATAAGTTAAGCGTACAATTTCTTTAGAGAATCAGAATTAATTAGGTGTGTTTACTCAAGTAAAGGCAAGGTATTCCCAGGCTTTGATCTCTTCCTACTGGCTTTGATCGAACTGATTTGCTTTGTGAGGAGAAATGCATGGGTATGTGCCCCTTTATATAGGGGTGATAAAATCATAAAATATTATGGCATTTAATGAATGTATGGGAAAAGAAAAACATGCACAGAGTGCTCAACCTAATTTCGAATGACTGAAAAGGGAAAGAACTAACTTCTACTGGTTGTCTGGCTGGAAAAACCCCTATTTTACCATTGCCAAGATGCTACAAACAGGGAGTAACATGCCATTGGGTACTAATTTATACTAATCATACAAAAAAATGGCCGCTTAGGTAATATTTCATTAAATGATTTGTGTACCAAATGTTTCATCACTCTTCCTCTGGTTTAATTGGTGAAAAGAAGTGGCAAACTCTATCAGCTTGTGCCAAGCTGTAGTTAGCTTTACGGCTGAAAGGTTCAGTTGTTTCACATGGGTTTTGAGTTTACACAAATTGTTTTAAAATGTTACTTTACTTCCAAGTTGTTGTACTGGAATGCCAGTACATGAATATATTTCGGCCAATATGTGCGTAGATTCCTATCTAATCCTAGCTAGTGTAGCTTCTTGTCTACTCCCTAGCGTATGCAGCTAAATGAATTTTTATAATTAATTCTCCTTGTGATGGGTTGAAATCAGAACAAGTGCAAAGAATGGTAAAAATTTCTACTTCTATTTTTACTTAACACGCACAGATTAAAGGGTGTTCACACAAATATTTATATAGACAAGGAATTAAATTGAATTGTTTTGCTTTTAAGTAAAAATAATAATTTATTGTAATTATTAATTTGTTATTGAGGCAATCGGCAAATTTGTATCAACACCGTTAGTGAAAAACCAGTCCGTTACAATATCTACCCCCTTATAAAAATTTCGTCCTCGAAATTTGTAACCAGTAGATATATATAGGAAAAAGATAATATATCATATCACGTCAACTGACTACATCAGATAATATGGTAATAAGTAGTATACTCGACTAGCATCGAGTTATAGACTACGATAATATACATCTGCCATGCTTCTAATACTGCTATGTGTACAATAACACCCTAGCCCAACCATACTACTCTGAACTGCCACGCTAATCTCGATCACTTCCGCATCATCTGAAATATTGACCACCTCCACTACGTCATCATCTTCCTCAAGATCATCATCATCCGAGATATCTATGATCTCCCCAGGAGATGGTGGATACAACATCATGTCCGGGTATCCGAAGTCCATGGCTATCTCCAAATGCCCTCCGTCTGCCTGGAACTATAACAAATCCTGTGCGATCCGCTCCCACAAGACGACTAACTGGCCACCTGTGGCACTTGTGGGGTCTTGACCAAAGGGTCGCCCTGTAGTTAGTCGGGTATGATTTTCTCCTCCTTTTTCGGCTCCTCCTTTTCCTCCTCATCAACCATATTAGCGTCTCCGTCGTCGTTGTCTCCACTGTTGCTACTGTCACCACTGTAGCCACTGTCATCTCCATCTCCCACATAGCCCTCCTCCTTCCCTTCCTCTCCCTCATAATCCTCTGGCTTCTGTAGAAGATCCATTCTGTCCTCCTCGACGGAAGACTCTCCATGATAAATACCTAACTCCTCAGAGTCGACATATCTTCCCTCCTCATCATGATGTTGTGCATGCTCGATCCTGTCCAGAAGGTCTATCACCTCAGGTATGCTGATGCCTGTATGCAGCTTGAGTATCTGAAGGGATGTCAATCGCTTCCAAGGTGTCCTCTTGAAAATCGGCGCCATCTGGTAAAGAAACAAAGGACAAATCTCAGGACAAGTGAAAGAGTTCATAAGCCATATGAATAACTGAGTCCTCAAATATCGATAATCCACATAAATGAAAAACCCAAAATTCCATTTCTAAACATAGGATAACATCCATAACAAGTCATACAATACCATCAAACATACGATTACATCCAAATCAAACATATGATAAGCTAACACCTAGCTTACAACAAAATCTAGATAGATTTTCTTGATGTGCTTCTCCATTTCCCAAGTACAGTCATTGGGGGATTCTCACTCCATTGTATCTTGAATAGTTTCACAATCTTATTTCGGAGTCGCTTCTCTTCTCTATCCACAACATAGACTGGATATCTAATCACAGTCAAGTTTGGCTCAATCTCAAGATCTTCCTGAACTGATGGTTCCAAAATCAAAGACGTGTCGTGAACACATTTACGAAAATGAGACACGTGAAAAACATTATGAATCCCTGCCATTCGCTCTAGTAATTCCACTCTATAAGTAAGAGATCCAACCTTCTCAAGAACATGGAATGGTCCCACATATAGTGGAGCTAACTTTCCCGTTTTACCAAATCTGACCGCTCCTTTAATTGGTGAAATCTTTACAAACACCAAATCTCCAATAGAAAAATTAAGATCCCTTCGTCTTTTGTCTGCGTAGCTTTTTCGGTGATCCTGAGCCTCCTTTATACGTCTCTTGACTAACTCAACCTTCTCGGTTGCTTCTCGGATCATATCTAGGCCGAGAACAATTTTATTTCCTGACTCCACCCAATAAGTTGGCAATCTACATGGTCTTCCATAGAGAGCTTCATACGATGCGATATCTATACTAGGTTGGTAGCTGTTGTCGTAGGAGAATTCAACTTAATGTAGGCGATCCTTCTATGATCCTCCAAAATCAAGAATGCACGCTCTCAACAGGTCTTCTAATATCCGGTTCACTCTCTCTGTTTGGTCGTATGTCTGAGGATGGTAAGTTGTGCTTAGATTCAGCCTAGTTCCCAAATCTGTTTGAAGAGCTTCCCAACATTTACTTGTAAAAATGGGATCCCAATAACTTACAATGCTCACTAGGACTCCGTGTAGTTATACAATCTCCCTTATAGAAATCTCGGCTAACGAAGCTGCAGTCCGAGTTTGTTTCACTAGAATGAAATGCGCACTCTTCGTCAGTCGATCTACTATAACCCAAACTCCTTCATATCATCTTCTAGTCTTAGGTAAACCATCTATGAAATCCATTGAAATCATTTCCCATTTCCAGTTGGGGATCTCCAAGGGTTGCAGTAATCCTGCTGCTTTTTGATGATCACCTTTTATTTGCTGGCAGCAAAGGCACTTATTTATATGGGCCAGAATATCTCTCTTCATTCCAGGCCACCGAAATACTTGTCTCATTGCTCTATACATTTTGTGCACTCCTGAGCGAATACTCAGCTTTGATTTATGGCATTCCGCCAAATCTTCTTGCCTTAGCCTGTCAACGCCCGGAATACACAGTCTCCCATTTATCCTGAGATTACCTTGGCTATCTAATTCAAAATCTGACTCCCTTCCCCTCGTAACTCCTTGGATTAACTTCTCAAGATTAGCATCTCTCCTTTGATTATTATTCGTTCTTGGAGTGCTGGAGTAGCTTATAGGAGAAAAAGATTGCATTTCTACTCCGAGCATCGGCCAAGACATTAGTTTTTCTTGGCATGTAGAAAATATCCAGGTCGTATGATGTAACGACCCGCATTCTACATATCGAAGGAACGTAGAATGTTTATTTTATTTTCATACGAAGTCGTATGGTCGTGTAACTTTAGGAAACGACTATTGGGGGTCATTTCCCATATTCACGATTTTTGTCGAATTTTAATTGACCATTTTACCCCTAACGAATCTTGTTTTGCCTATAAATTTTAATTGGTAAGGAGTTTTGACCTGAAATCAATTCCATTAGATTCAAATGATGGTTTACCTTTCCGTAGAGTGGTCCCATTAATCAAAAGGACTTACCGTTTGGAAGATAAGGTTGAAATAAGATTTGGAGATGGAAAAATAACATAATTGGGCTTAACGGGGTGATTAGCAGCTAGGCCCATAACCCATTTCAGGATTAGGGTTATGGGAGGACTGAAAAGGTGTGGAGAAACATTCCCTTTCATTTTTCCAACCGCCACCAACCTCCCTTGAACCCTAACAACGGCCTCCATCTTCTAAATCTCACCCTAATTGCTTTCTAATCACTAATTAACCAAAATTACACCAGATCAAGTCAAATTAGCACCAAATCAGGGTTGGAGCTGCTGCAATACACAGATATCTGTGTCGTAACAGTAAAGTTTCAGATCTAAGATTTCATTTGTGGCTAAGATGAGTGATTAGCATGTTTATTCATTAATTATGGCTAATTAAGAGTGATTAGTGTTAATTAGCGAAATTATGACTCAGAAAATATGGAAAAATATGCATAAATTCTAAAATCATATTTTATGTCACTGGTAAAAATTTGGGTTAATTTGGATTAAGTTTTCTAATCCTATTGTTAGATATGGTTAAACATGCTTAAGGGGAAAATCATGGGTTTTGGGTATTTTTGTTCTAAAATAACCTATATGCTTGATGTTTTGATATTTTTGATTGAGCCTATATGTTGTTACTGTTGTTTGGAATGTTTTATGATTGCTTAGGAAAGTTAGAATGGTTGAGAACGCCGTCGTTTGGCGAAAATAGCTCGCTGAAAAAATTGCATATTTTCAGGTCTGTTTAGGAGGAAGACCCGATCTAAACCGGTTAGGAGGGAGACCCTAAACAATCTGGATAGGAGAAGGAGACCTGAACCGAACATGATAGGAGAGGAGGAGACCCGAACCGTACCGGATAGGAGAAGGAGACCTGAACCGAACCGGATAGGAGAAGGAGACCCGAACTGAACCGGAAAGGAGGAGGAGACCCGAACCGAACCAGATAGAAGGAGGAGACCCAGACCGAACACCAATTGAACCAAAACCCGAGATGCAAAGGAAGTCCAAGTGGGAAGTTATCACTCAAGATCCAGAAAGGAAGCAATGCGTTAACTTCTAGAGTTGGGATTTGCTGTGGGACGTGTGCAAAGGAGTTATCAATATTTATAACTTTGGTTCACCGTTGAGGGAGGGGCATGCAGACGAACCAGAGCAAGAGGATGTATGGAATGGTTAGCCATACCCTAGAGCCAGGGAGGTTTGGACTGGGGAGGGTTATTGATTGTAGACCAGAAGGGCATGGTCATAGCAAAAGTTGTACAGAGTCCAGAAGGGCATGGACCCGTTATAGCCCCAATGGATTTGATGATCAAAGCGGTGGGTATCGTATCCTTTACGCACATAGTGAGAGATGTGAGGATGTTTGCTATGTTTAATGTTTGCTATCACCATGACATGCACACTCCCATTTTACACTCTATGTTAGTGTTTACCTTAGAGTATTGTTCATCTTATTGTGCTAACTCTTTGGTTGCAGGTCCAGGTTCAAGTATGATTATTTATACCTGTTACTGCTTTATTTTGCTGCTATCGCTCATACCAGACTTTTGTCTGACCCAGAGTTTTATGTCTCTTGTTATTACTCTTGGTGCTCCTAAACGAGTAGACTAGTGACATGTTAGGTGGTTATGCACGAGTAGCTGTCCGGAGACGAGCAGGGGGCTTCCACGTACTATTTACATATATTCTCCCTATGTTGTTGTTGGTCATTGCTTTGGGCATTAGTAGTATATCTTTTCTATTTTGCTTTAGAAACAGTATTTTGAAGTTGTAATAATGATGGTTTAGATCATAAGCTGTATTTTGGATTCCGCTGCTATGATAGTTTAGTTTCAGCTTATGAACTGTCTCGCCTGTTTTATGTCAAGTTATGTTATTATTATATTATATTCCATGTGCTACTATATATACTACAAGTTCTTTGGTGATCCGTCGTTCCAACCTTTTTCTTTTGACGATCGTTCCGTGCTAGTCAGGCATGGATACAGTGCATTTCGAGGGAAATGTTGGCTGGTGCGGGGCGGGTCGTTACACTTGATATCAGAGCTTAGGTTGTGTAGTTAAGCTAGGGGAAGACATCAGGGAGGGATAATATACTTATATGAGAGCGCGTATTTGTGATATTTTGGTTTTCAAAAACTATATATATATATATACTATTAGTATATCTAAGGATGAAGTCACACTGCACTGGCACCACTGAGGAGATGGTTAATCGTTTTCTCTTTACAGATTGAACGTTGAGCCGAAATACGAGGTGTACGGGTTCAGGAGCCAACAATGAGAATGTCCCTAATATGAGGACGATTTTTACTACCATCATGAGGAAGATTATTAGGGTTGTTCAGGGAGCAATTCCTAATGCAGCTAACGGTAGTGGTACAGTAGAGCAGGCGCCTAGAGCCGATTTCGCCAAGCTCTACAAGGATTATACTAGTCTTAGTGGGAAGTCGTTCCACGGAACGGAGTCGGCTACGGAGGTTCAGGATTGGCTTGATAGTTGTGAGCGCATCTTCGAGGATTTGGAGATTGATGATGCGATGAAGAGAAAGCTAGCATCACGTCAACTTCAAGGACGAGCAATGAATTGGTGGAATGCTATCAAAGCGGCTACTCCCGAGGATCAAGTTACTTAGAATCAGTTTAAGACCGATTCAGTTATAAGTTTATTCCAGCTTCTCAAAAATCAAAATTGTTCAGGAAGTTTTTGGAGCTTAGGCAGAATGATAGGGTAGTCTCGGAGTATATTGTTGAATTCAGCACCTTATCGAAATATGGATTGTCTCTTATTGATACTGTCGAGAAGAAGAACGAGAAGTTCATAACTGGCTTAGATGAGTACTTGGGGGAAAGACTTATAAACCACATTGATGAGACTTTCGAGTCTATTGTGGGAAAGGCATTGAGATCTGAGATCCTTTACCCTAAGTTGAAGACTGAGGTTGCTATTACACCTGCAGAGGAGCCAAAGCCGCAGGCGAGCGGTGGAGGTAAGAATAATTCCCAAAATAAGAGAAAAGAGGACCAAACCAAGGATGGTTAGAATAAGAAGAATAAGAAAGAAATCTAGTGCTTTGGTTGCGGCAAGAAGGGTCACTATATCAAAGATTGTCGAGCAAAGCCTGCGGAAAAAAAGTGCTTCAACTGTGACCAAGTGGTACATTTCAAGGATAAGTGTCCACAACCCCCTAAGCAGAAGCAGATCGTGAAAGCATATGCTATCAACGTTGTTCCTTCTTCGTCGAATGCCCCAACTGTCGTCATTCAAGGTATGCTTTCTATTTATGTTGTTCCTGTTCGAGTATTGTTTGATACCGGGGCTTCTCGTTCCTTCGTATCTAGTGACCTGGTAGATAGGTTGGAATTGGAACCCGAGATAGTCGATAAACCTTAGTTGTGATGAACCCGATCGGTGGTTCGACTAGACTTAGTATGATTTACCGTAAATTGATCTTATTGAGTCATGGATGTATGTTTTCTTTTGATTGCTTTGTTTTGGGCTTTACTGCGTTTGGCATTATTTTGGGAGTCGATTGGCTCCAAAGGTATGGGATGGTGGTAGACTGTGAGGGGTCTTCGGTGACCATTAGAGCGAATGATGGGCGGAGGGTGGTATTGGGTTTCCTACCTAGTGATGGGGTGATGGGTAGTTTTCTAAATTCCCTCAACATCCTGCATGATGAGTTATCAAATGTGCCTATTACTGGCGAGTATTCGGACATCTTCGGGGAAGTGACCGGACTTCCACTACACCGAGAGATCGAGTTTCGGGTTGATTTAGTGAAATATGCCAGACCTATAATGATGCCACTTCGTCCTGTGGCGCTAAGGGAGCAGCGAGAGCTAAAAGTGCAAGTAGGCGATCTTTTGAAGAAGGGATTTATCCAAAGAAGTGTTTCCGAGTGGGGAGCACCAGTTGTATTTGCTACTAAGGCCGATGGTTCCCTTCGCTTATGTATGGACTACCGCGAATTGAAAAAGGTGGCTAGGAAGAATAAGTATCCTCTTTCACGGATAGATGATTTGTTTGACCAGTTAAATGGAGTAAGAGTGTTCTTCCAATTGGATCTCACGACAGATTTTCATCGGCTCCGAGTAGCAGTTGAGAGTGTACCTAAAACGACATTTCGGACGCTGTCTGGATTCTATGATTGGTTGGTCATGCCATTCGGGTTGAACAATGCACCTGCATATTTCATTTGATCTTATGAATGGGGTTTTCAGGAATCAATTAAATAAGTTTGTTCTTGTGTTCACGAACGATATCTTGGTTTACTCGTGTACAGAGGAAGAACACAAGGAACACTTGAGGACAGCGATGGAGGTGTTAAGGAAACACTAATTGAAAGCAAAATTTTCTAAGTGTCACTTCTAAAGGAGGGAATTGAGATTCTTCGGCCATGTTGTTTCAGAAAATGGTATTGTCGTGGATCCTGGGAAAGTGACCATGGTGCAGGATTGGTCTACGCCCAAAAATGCAACAGACGTGAGAAGTTTCTTGGGATTAGATGGACATTATCACAAGTTTATTCAGGACTTCTCCAAGATAGCAGCACTGTTAACTCAATTGACCAAGAAGAATCAAGCTTTCGTCTAGGACAGAAGGTGTGAGAACGCATTTAAGAGCCTAAAGGAAAAGTTAACGTGCACACCAGTGTTAGTTATTCCTAAAGGTAACGAAGAGATGACAGTATACACGGATGCCTGTGGCACCGGACTAGGTGATGTACTAATGCAAGTGGGTAAGGTTGTAGCTTATGCTAGTCGGAAACTGAAACCGCATGAGAAAAGGTATCCTACCCATGATTTGGAATTGGCAGCAGTCATGTTCGCGTTGAAAATGTGGAGACACTATCTCTTGGGAGAAATATTCGAGTTGTTTACCAATCATAAGTCATTAAAGTACCTTTTCTCTCATAAGGATTTAAATCTTCATCAGTAGAGATGGTTAGAGTTCTTGGCTTCATATGATTTCAATATCGCATACACACCCAGGAAGGGCAATGCGGTAGCTGATGCATTAAGTAGGAGACATGCCAGTTTGGGGGCTATGTTTCTTAAATGGAAGCAACTAGAGTATATTGCGGGATATGATTTCAGACCCAAGTGCAAATTGGATTCAGAGATGTTAGCAAGTTTGACGATCAGACAGACTTTGATTGAGCGGATTGGTTCTAGTCAAGGGGATGATCCTAATCTATTGGAAATCATCTCCAAGGTGGAGATGGGTACCGACGGCGAGAGAATGAACAAGTATGGTCTTGATCGAGAAGGATGGCTTCAAAAGAATGGGAGGCTAGTTGTACCCAATGTTAGTGGATTGAGAGATGAAGTGCTTAGAGAGTGTCATCACTCAAAACTGACTATATATCCCACTGGTAACAAAATGTATCGGTACATGAAGCAAACCTACTACTGGGAAGGGATGAAGAGAGACATTGAGGAGTTTATATCCAAGTGCATGAATTGGCAGTTAGTTAAACCCGAGCAAAAGAAGCCAAGTGGTTTGTTACAACTGCTGGAAATTCCCGAATGGAAATGGGAACAAGTCTCAATGGATATTAGTGATGGTTTACCAGGGACTAGATCGGGTCATGATAGTATTTGGGTGATTATGGATCGATTGACTAAAAGTGCAAGGTTTATATCGGTCAAGTCGAATAGAACAACATCTAAGTTAGCGGAACTGTATATAAAGTGGGTAGTGAGATTTCATGGAGTACTTAGAGGTATTGTGAGTGACCGAGATCCATTATTTACTAGTGGGTTTTGGAAGAGCTTACAAGAGGCTTTAGGATCAGAATTACATCTTAGTATCGCGTACCACCCTTAAATCGACGGTCAAACAAAGAGAGTGAATCGTGTATTAGAGGATCTCTTGAGAGCTTGTATACTGGATTTTGGAGGGTCATGGGATAACCATTTACATCTGGTTGAACTCGCATATAATAATAGTTATCAGTCCAGTATTGGTATGGCTCCATTTGAAGCTTTGTACGGAACATCGTGCAACTCACCATCATGTTGGTTGGAAACCGGTGAGAAATTTGTGCTTGGGACAGATGTAATAAGAGAAACTTCAGATAAGATCAAGATTATTCAACAACAAATGAAGGTCGCCCAAGATAGGCAGAAGAGTTATGCTGATAAAAGGCGAAGAGATTTAAAATTCTCCATTGGCGACTTGGTATTCGTCAAGATCTCTCCGTTGAAGAGTGTGATTCGTTTTGGTAGGAGAGGTAAGTTGGCACCAAGGTTTGTTGGTCCATTTCCAGTTCTCGAACAAGTTGAGAATTTGGCGTATAAAGTTGGATTACCTGACAAGATGGCAGGAATGCACAATGTATTTCATGTTTCTCAGTTAAGGAAGTTCGTGTACGATTCTGATATGACTATTTCACTAAATCAGTTGGATGATATCGAGATAGAACCCGAGGCAGTTGGGAACCGCAGACCGATTCGTATTGTCGAAAATGATACGAAGCAACTTCGGAGGAAGACGGTGAGACAGGTTAAGATCCAGTGGGGCGGTAATGAGAACGACTGTACTTGGGAAACCGAGGAAAGCATAAGAAAGTCATATCCAGAACTTTTTACCTAGTAAGATTTTTAGTCGCGATATAGTTATTCTGCATGCTAGGTTAGGCTTGTTGTGTTTATTATGTATGTTTGAATGTTGCAAATAGTTGATAGGCATGCGCGACCTATTGTTATTTTCTTAGTTAAGAAATTTCGAGAGCGAAATTTCTCAAGGGGGAAGAGTGTAACGACCCGCATACTACGTATCAGAGGATCGTAGAATATTTATTTTATTTCCATACGAAGTTGTATGGTCGTGTAACTTTGGAAAACGACTATTGGGATCATTTCCTATGTTCACGATTTTTGCCGAATTTTAAATAACCATTTGACCCCTAGCGAATCTTGTTTCACCTATAACTTTTGATTGGTAAGGAGTTTTGACCTGAAACTAACTCCATTGGATTTGGATGATGGTTTACCTTACCGTAGAGTGGTCACATTAATCAAACAGACTTACTGTTTGAAAGATACAGCTGAAATAAGATTTGGAGATGGAAAAACAACATAATTAGGCTTAACGGGGTGATTAGCAGCTAGGCCTATAACGCATTTTGGGATTAGGGTTATGGGAGGGCTGAAAGGGTTTGGAGAAACATTCCCTTTCATTTTTCCAGCCGCCACTAACCTTTCTTGAACCATAACAATGGCCTTCATCTTCTAAATATCATCACAATTGCTTTCTAATCACTAATTAACCAAAACTACACCAAATCAAATCAAATTAGCACCAAATCAGGGTTGGAACTTCTGCAATACATAGAGATCCATGCCATTACAGTAAAGTTTCAGATCTAAGATTTCATTTGTGGCTAAGGTGAGTGATTAGCATGTTTATTCACTAATTATGGCTAATTAACGGTGATTAGTGATAATTAGCAAAATTATGACTCAGAAAAATATGGAAAAATATGCATAAATTCTAAAATCATATTTTATGTCACTGGTAAAAATTTGGGTTAATTTGGATTAAGTTTGCTAATCCTATTGTTAGATATGGTTAAACATGGTTAAGGGGAAAATCATGGGTTTTGGGTATTTTTGATCTAAATTAATCTATATGCTTGATGTTTTGATCTTTTTGATTAAACCTATATGTTGCTTGGGATGTTTTATGATTGCATAGTAAAGTTAGAATGGTTGAAAATGTCGTCCGGATAGGAGAAGGAGACCCGAACCGAACCAGATAGGAGAGGAGGAGACCCGAACCAAACCGGATAGGAGAAAGAGACCCGAACCGAACCGAATAGGAGAAGGAGACCCGAACCGACCGAAAAGGAGGAGGAGACCTGAACCGAACCGGATAGAAGGAGGAGACCTAGCCCGAACACCAATTCAACCAAGATCCGAGATGCAAAGGAAGTCGAAGTGGGAAGTTATCACTTAGGATCTAGAAGGGAACCAACGAGTTAATTCTACAGTTGGTCTTTGCTGCGGGACATGTGCAAAGGAGTTATCGATATCTATAACTTTGGTTCACCATTGAGAAAGAGGGCATGTAGACGAACCAGAGCCATAGGATGTATGGACTAGTTAGCCATACCCTAGAGCTAGGGAAAGTTTGGAATAAGGAGGGTTATTGACTGTAGACCAAAAGGGCATGGTCACAGCAATAGTTGTACGGAGTCTAGAAGGGCATGGACCTGTCATTGCCCCAATGGATTTGGTGATCAAAGCGGTGGATATCATATGTTTTATGCACATAGCGAGAATGTGAGGATGATTGCTATGTTTGATGTTTGCTTTCACCATGACACGCACACTCCCATTTTACACTCTATGTTAGTGTATACCCTAGAGTATTGTACATCTTGTTGTGCTAACTCTTTGGTTGCAGATTCAGGTTCAGGTATGATTATTTATACCTGTTACTGCTTTATTTTGCTGCTATCGCTCATACCAGGCTTTTGTCTGACACAAAATTTTATGTCTCTTTTTATTACTCTGGGTGCTCCTAAACGAGCAGACTAGAGACATGTTAGGTAGTTATGCACGAGTAGCTGTCCGGAGACGAGCAGGAGGCTTCCACATACTATTTACATATATTCTCCCTGTGTTGTTGTTGGTCACTGCTTTGGGCATTAGTAGTGTACCTTTTCTATCTTGCTTCAGAGACAGTATTTTGAAGTTGTAATAATGATGGTTTGGATCATAAGTTGTATTTTGGATTCTGCTGCTATGATGGTTTAGTTTCAGCTTATGCACTGTCTCGCCTGTTTTGTGTTAAGTTATGTTATTATTTTATTTTATTCCATGCACTGTGAGATATACTACAGGTTCTTTGGTGATTCGCCGTTCCAACCCTTTTCTTTTGACGACCGTTCAGTGCTAGTCAGGCATGGATACAGTGCATTTCGAGGGAAATGTTGGCTAGTGCGGGGCGGGCCATTACATATGATGCAAAAATTCTAACCACCTTTGTTGCTTTAGATTGAGATCTTTCTGAGTAAACATATACTTCAGTGGTTTGTGATCAGTGAAAAGCTCGAACTTCTCTCCAAATTGGTAGTGTCTCCACATCTTCAATGCAAAGACAGCTGCTAATAACTCTAAATCGTGTGTAGGGTTATTCTTTTCATGGATTTTCAACTGTCTACTAGCATACGCAACCACACGTCCATTTTGCATCAAGACTGCGCCAAGTCCAACTCCACAAGCATCAGTATATAATGTGAATCCACTCTTCCCATCAGGAACAGCTAGAACTGGTGCTTTTGTTAATCTCTTCTTCAATCCTTGAAAGCCTCTTCACATTTTGGAGTCCATATAAATTTCTCACCCTTCTTAGTTAGCTTAGTCAGATGAGAAGATATTTTAGAATAATCTTGGATACATCTCCTATAGTATCTTGCCAATCCCAAGAAACTACGGACTTCCGTCGGCATTTGGGACTGCTTCCATTGTTGCACTGTTTCTACTTTGATTGGATCTACAAAAATACCGTCTCCATTCACAATGTGCCCCATGAATCTAAATTCAGACTGCTAGAAATGATTTTAGAAAACTTCGCTTTCAATACATTCTTCCTTAGAGTCTCCAATGCCACTTTAAGGTGATATCGATATTCTTCTTCTGTCTTTGAAAAGATTAAGATATCGTCAATAAAAACTAGAACAAACTTGTTCAGAATCTTCCAAAAGACACGGTTCGTCAAGTCAACAAAGTACTCGGGTGCGTTGGTCAGTCCAAATGGCATAACTAACCATTCATAAAAGAAATCTGGGCCACTAAAAGTAGTTAAAGGAATACTATCTTCAGCAATCCTTAACCGGTGGAAACCTATTGCTAGGTCTATTTGAGAAAATACCGTGGCTCCATTCAATTGGTCAAAAAAGATCGTCAATTCGGGGTAAAGGACACTTATTTTTAATGGTCATTTTATTAACTCTCTATAGTCAACACACAGTCTTAGTGATCCATCAGACTTAACAACAAAAACTACGGTTGAACCCCAGCTTGAAAACTTGGTCTGATCAATCCTTTGGCCAACAAATCTTGAGTTTGCATTTCTAGTTTCATGACCTTTTTGGTGCCATTCGTCTTTTAGGTTGAACTACCAGTCTTGCTCCTAGTATTAGATCGATTCGGAACTCTATCTCGCGGTGTGGGGGTTAACTCTTAACTTCTTCAAATACGTCAGAGAAATCTCTGACTATTTCTAATGTCTTCAGATTTCTTATGGTGCTTCCAAGGCATACAAGAAACTACACGCATGAATATCGGTTTTCCCACACGGTATCCTAGCTTTGCTTCCTATATTGGTTATTAGAGTTACGGTTTCTTTGTTGCATTTAATCTTAGCTTGAACTTACTTAACCAGTCTAACCCGAGTATAAAATTAAATCCTTTAAAATCCAAAACATAGAAATCGAAAAGAAAGAAATGTGAATGGTACGAGATGGCCACATTATTGTAATACATTTTTAATTCGGTTTTTCTGCCAATGGGATTAGATACGCAAATCGGATTTGGGGAATTTTTTAAGATAAAATGGAATTTTCCTACTATTCCAGAAGAAATGAAACTATCCAAGGCACCGGTATCAAATAAAACATGAATGTCAATTCCATTAGAACTCCTTTTCCTTTTACATCCTGATAGGTTGAGGGTTCATTCTTAATAGCCTAGACCTTTGGTTGTTGTGCCTTTTTCATGAGCGGACAATCTTTAACCATGTGTCCAGGCTGATGGCAATTAAAGCAGAGATTCTTTATGACTATCGCATTACCAGGTCTTTGTTGTTGCTTCTGTTGTTGCTGTTGAGGTTTTTGCTGCTGAGGTTGTTGTGGCTTTTTCGCAGCTGGCTTCTTGTAGAACCTAGCGATATGTCCCTTTTGATGGAAGTTGTGGCATTTTGTATCTTTAAATCGCTCTTTAGCCTTCTCTCCCATATTTGCTTGTCCTTGTTTTTCCAATTCGGATTAAACTTTCTTTTATGGGAATTTTCCCCACTAGGTTCTCCCGTCTGTGCCTTTGCCACTGGCTTCTTTGCATCCAGTGCTTCATACCAGACTGCCATGTTCACTAGGTCAACAAATGGAATCTTTAGATGCCCAATCATTTTAACTTGCTAGCTATCCTTCAAACCCACTATATACATTTCATTCTTCTTGAGTGGTGTGTTGATCAGTTCTGGCCCAAAACATGAGAGTGCATTAAACTTATTTTTATACTCAGCTATTGTCAGGCTCCCTTGTTTGCGATCTATGAAATTCTGATACATTCTAGTTTTGCCTACGGTAGGAAGGAATTGTTCTTCAAATGCCTCTTTGAATTTCTCCCAAGTAAAATTGTCTTCAGGAACATTCACAGTTTGAGCATCCCACCAGATTGCAGCAGCTCCTTGGAGTTACCACGAAGCTAAAAGGTGTTTGTAGCCCTTTAAAAATCCTTTCATAGGATCTCAGCCATGCTTGGACTTCAATGAAAGATTCAGTCCCTTTGAATACCTTCCCTCCTAGAGTGGTAAACTCCTTGCAGATCGTTGCAAACTTGACCTCTGTTGAACTGGCACAACTTCTTCCATTGTTTCTACTTGATCCTGAGTGGCAGTATTACCATTGGTAGTGGTAGTCCCACTAGGTCGACCTCTTCGTCCATGGGTACTCATACTTAATCACCTGAATATAGCATGTTGATAATCAAAACTTGATTGAATATAACTGACTTATGTATATTAATCAAGTTGATCCTCCTATGTATTTTATATATCTTTATAAAAATACGCTCTCTCAACACTCACCTAAAGCCTAGGTATTCAGTAACCTAAGCTCTGATACCAACTGTAATGACCAGACTTTCGAACACATCGGAAGTTGTGTCATTATGAGAATAAGAAATAGATAGAAGATAGAAGTAAAGAAAACATCAGAATTTCACAGCAGAATTTAAACAAAAGATAATAATACATAATATTATACATCAGAACACATTACATCAGAGGATACATGTCATTTCATAGTACAACTTTAATTATACATAAACACCATAGATAACCCTACTTGCAGACTTTTAATTATACAATAGATATAATAGGTAGACCAGCATGCAAAAACTTTCCATCCAGCTTTTGCAAGTTAAATCATTACCTGATTCACTTGTCTACTCATTATGAGTACCCAAAAGTTTAGAGAAAACACCGAAAATAAACTCCGGGTCAGTCAGGGGACTGATATGAGTAAACGATTTTAAAACTAGCTAAGGAAATAAAAATATCTCATAAGACCACGACATAAGTACAGAACGGGTGTTTACCTTATGAGAATATAACATTTTGTATATTTAAAACATATATTATCATAGTGTCTAGGATTTTTTACAAATAATTTAGAATCTAGAAGAATGCTTACATCTCACATTCTCCTATATAGTATACAAACAAAATTGCTTGGCGCTTATGGATACTGAATTTCCGACTATGACAAGGTATGAAACCACCTTCCGATAGTATATCTCTATAGGGGAATACGCTGGGTTCAACAAGAACGTCTTGTAACCCGGTCCACGCATGGCCGACCACTCATTTCTCTTGAGTGTATCGAATGTATATCATTAATGGTTGTGTACAGCAACCATTTCTCGAATGAGACAGAATCGATAGAATAAGAAACAAAAGGAATTTCTCTAGATAGGTGATACTACACCCTAATGGGAGCGACCCACATAGCCATGCTGCCTTCCTTATTTTTGTCATCTTCTGGTTGTGGGGCTTGAGGCTAGACTTACCTTTGATCATCGTTGCTTTATTTGCTTTGAATGCCACACCGTCAAAACTCGCCAAACACTAGTTGACTTCCCCAAAAATATATTATAGTATAAAGCAAAAGGAATTCCTCTACCACCATATAAATACGTCTGGAGAGATCAATGTACGTGATCTATTAGAATTACTCTATCAGATATTCGTCCATACAAGTTGCCCTGGGACTGGACAAACCGAATGAACTATTCTATAAATCCAAGAATATCCCTTGCATAGCTCCATCTCTATTATCTTCGATAATCCTTGAATAGCGACGTAAAAATCGAATCGAAGTGGAATACAGATCCGGACTCTTAGAAACAATCAGTGCTAATATCTTTTAGGGACGACTGGTATTTAAATAGAACAGATTATTATATAAATGAATTCCAGTGTTCACATTTACTAGTCGTAAATTTGAAATCATTTTTTTAAATGGACATTGGTAAATTAAAAACTTCAATGTTTATTTTTCTTTTAAATAATTTCATTTTATTCGACCACCTTTCGATAGCCACGGTAAAACATTTATCAGTTTTTATCAACTCCTTAGTTTTAACGTGATTGGATAATTTCTCATTTAATTATTATTCGAATTATTTAAAGAATAATTTAATTATAATAATATTGATTATAAAATATGTGAGTGTAACTTCATATTTGTTAGATTTACTACAAAAGGATACAGGTAGTTCCTACTTTTAATTTAGACAAAAGAATAGTTTTAAACAAACTTATTAAACCCTATTAATGCCCAACAGGTCACACCCCTTATTGTATTTTTTTTTCAAACAAGCCTGTACCTAAGACTTCAGCCCTATTTCATTTTGTGTAATTAAACCATTTATATACGTGACCCGAAACGTTAAAAGCCCAAACTCCCAAGGCCCGCACTTCCCTATGTGGACACATGGACTTCATAATCCACAAAAAGAAAACAACTACCCTCCGCACAGTTTGAAAATGCTGAGACCTGCTCCCATTACTTATCATCATATTTCGTTTCTCTCCCTAATGCTCCTTACCACTTCCACGTTTCCACTACTATGCTGCCTTCCCTTCCTTACCGTATACCCCGCTCCTCCACCCAAGCTTTAGCGATCCGTCCACGTCCAGGAGTTCACGCCACAAATGCCCAAACTTGTTGTTAATCATTCATTTCACATTTACTTCCCATGTTCACTGATGTTTGCTTCAATTCCACCTTCTTTCAGCAATGAACCACTGTTACACCGTACAAACTTCGGTGATCCGCTCATCCCTGTTTTCCAGTCCGCCACCTCCACGAGGTTCTCCCCTCTTCTCCTTGTTGACTGCTGCTTTTTCATTACCTCAACTTTTCACTTTGCTTCCCACTATCCTTCACATATCAGTATTGTGTCCCTTTGCACTAACAAGGACATCACCGTGCACAAGTCAGTGTGCACGTGCACACTCACGTCAGCCCACATATAGGGGTCTCCATCAACCATACACGTGCACCAGCCTACCGAAACTACTCTAACCCATTTTCCCCCCTTCGATCAACCTGATCGGAAAAGAACTGTTTTGACTGGTTTTTGCCAAAACAAATGTTTCACTTGTACTTTACACAAATGGCTCATTGCAGTCCTCATTCACCACGAACTTCACCCATACATTGTCGACGCAGTAGCTGACTTCCTTGTCGAGTAATCCTGCACTCAACCCCTGTTTCTGCACCAGTTATTACTGTAAAATAGTCCCGCAACACGCATTAATGAACTGAAAATGGTTTGAGCATTTTACTATTCACCTAAACTATCATGACCCTCTCGAATTCGTCTGAATTAGCTCGGATTACTGCTTCGACTCATACCTCCTTTCAAGTTAATATAAAACCAAACCTTTACTTTCTAACATTAACTAGTTTAGGATCTAAAGCTAATTGGTTATTCTTAGACTTCCCTTTTCGCTGCATGACTTCTAACTGGCGTGTGTGTATATATATATATATATCATTTACACAGTGCAATATTGACTAGTACATACATTTTTAAAGTAACATATATATGTTTTTTTTTCTTTTCCTGATTACCAGTAACCTTAACTTTCAAACAAAGCAGTTCCTGTTTACATCTACCTTAGCACAAAGACAAGCCTTCCATAGTTGAGACAGAATAGATTGTTTTAACAGTGTACAGAGTAAAATAAACAGGGGTAAGATTTAGCTGTATGTTCGTGGTTAAACAGGGTTCATAGTTGAAAAATGTCTCCTAGTTCAACTAATCATACAAATAGACATGGTTTCAACATGCATTTGCATCCTATCTAGTCATGTAACACATTGGAGTACTCATCATAAGTTAAACGTACAGTTTCATTAGAGAATCAGAATGAATTAAGTGTGTTTACTCACCAGTAAAGGTTCGGTATTCTCAGGCTTTGATCTCTTCCTTCTGGCTTTGATCGAACTGATTTGCTTTGTGAGGAGAAATGCATGGGTATGTGCCCCTTTATATAGGGGTGATAAAATCATAAAATATTATGGCATTTAATGAATGTATGGGAAAAGAAAAACATGCACATAGTGCTCAGCCTGATTTTTGAATGATTGAAAAGGGAAAGAACTAGCTTGTACTAGCTGTTTAGCTGGAAAACCTCCTATTTTACCATTGCCGAGATGTTGCAAACAGGGAGTAACATGCCCTTGGGTAATTATTTGTACTAATCATGCAAAAAATGGCTGCTCAGGTAATATCTCATTAAATGCTTTGTGTACCAAACGTTTCATCACTCTTCCTCTGGTTTGATTAATGAAAAGAAGTGGAAAACTCTATTAGCTTATGCCAAGTTGTAGTTAGCTTTACGACTGAAAGGTTCAGGTGTTTCACATGGGTTTCGAGTTTACACAAATTGATTTAAAATGTTTACTTTACTTCCAAGTTGTTGTAAAAACTGAAATGCTAGTACATGAATATATTTTGGAAAATATGTGTATAGATTCCTATCTAATCCTAGTCGGTGTAGTTTCTTGTCTCCTCCCTAGTGTATGCATCTAAATGATTTTCTATACTTAATTCTCCTTGTGATGGGTTGAAATCAGAACATGTGCAAAAGATGGTAAAAATGTCTACTTCTATTTTTACTTAACATGCACAGGTTAAAGGGTGTTCAGACAAGGAATTTAATTTGAATTGTTTTGATTTTAAGTAAAAAAAATTATTGTAATTATTAATTTGTTATTTAGGTAATCAGCAAATTTGTATTAACACCGTTAGTGAAAAACCGGGCCGTTACTTATTGCCTTCTAAATCCTTCAGAATATGATAATTCTTATGATCATCCTCGCTTAAGCTAGGGACTAATGGAAAATTTTGATTCTTATTGTACTCGTATACCATTAAACTACATGGTACGTGCCTTCAGGATATAAAATACAGCGCTAAACCTCTAGTTGGGCAGGCCCAAGGTAGACAACCATCTTCATCAGTCCATGGGCATCCCCACTCTTGGTATACCGACCTCGAGTAAAGAAGATGTAACACCCCGTAATTCTAATAACATCAAAATAATAAATTAAATAATACTTAATTAAATATTTGGAATTAAGTAAAATGGATTGCGCCTTAGAATTCCACTTATGATAGACACTGAATTTGTGTAAAACAGACATCGTATGAAGAAGATATTAAGGTTTGAAGTTTATAAACATATAAGCCATTTATATATAAATAAAACTATTCTAGAAAATCAAAATCTGAGGTGGGAAAAATAGGGGATATCGGCTTGTTAGGGGTCGACCCCATCCCTATGGGTGTCGACCCCATCCCTATGGGTGTCGACCCATGGGTCGACACCAACACAGGGGTGTCGACACCCATGTCGACCCCCCAAGATCTGGGCAGAATTCAGTTTCTGAAAGTGGACTCGTTTCTTGACTAGATTCGTTGACCCTAGGCTATAAATAGGACCTTAATCCCATTGTTTTATTCATCTAAATCAATGGCGACAACGAGGTGTTGCTCCGACTCAGAGTAAAATAGCTTATTCTTCTTCAACAAGTGCTACAACATCTACAATCAATTCTCTATTCTTTAGATCCAATCACATTGAATTTATGTTGCTTTTAGATATAAACACCTAAAATGTAATCTTGACATGTTTATAAGTTTGGAACTAAGCCTGTGCCTGTTGGTAACCTGAATCACAACAGATCAGCCACTACTTGTACACCTGATCAATTGATAAGTACCTATATGCCTATTCATGATATCCGTATTCTATTAGTTTGCCTAATCATGTCACCTTATGCCTATTATGTTAGTTTGCCTAATTATTTCATCATATGCCAGTTTTATTTACTATGCCTACTCTTGTTCTCTCTTCTCCCTTTTTTTTCCTTTTTATTTTTATAGCCAAGCTACCTTCAGGCCTAGGCCTATTACTGAAATACACGAACGCACGAATTTGGGAATGATTAATTTGGGAAATAATTCATATTGCAAACATGATTGGAAATTTTTGGGCATAATTTATACCTTGAGCCAAAACTTGGGATTTGGGGGCATAATCTATATCTTGCTCTAAAAATCTTAATCTAGGGCATAACTTGTATCATAGATCGGAAGGGGATTTGGGGAATAATAAACATGATAATAGATTAATAATGAAAAAGCCTAGATTTATAGTAATTAGAAACTATAATCATGCTTAGACACAAGTTTAGATTACACTTGTGGTAGAAGCCTGCTCGGACCCAACTGGCATATCCAGCGTCCACAAGTGGTAAATTTAATGCGAGAGGTCTAAGTGCATAAACACGTAACGTGCTAATACACGAGGTTAAGCCCGACTTGTGGAAGAAGTTTGCCCGGACCCATTGGCATATCCAACATCCACAAGTGGTAGACTTAATGTGGGAGGTCTAGTGCATTATAACCATAAATGAATGAATGGTGATGAACTTGTAATACTTAACCTGTTTGAATCCATAAAGATTACATGAACCTGTTAACTTGAGTAGGGGTTAAGTAAACTTTCTTGAATCAGTGGGAGGGTTAAGTTAATCTTGTTAAATACGTGGGGACGGGTTATGCATACAAACCCGACAAACTTAACTTATTGGGATTATGCAATCTTGTTAAACTGGTAGGCATAACCTATTGAAATCCTAGTAGTGGGGATGCAAGCCCAGGGGGAGCTTGTATCATCCGGAGTGTGGGACCCGTATCAGTCAGTAACCTATATTGGTATCTAACGGAGAACCCCGAACTAGGTTGGGGTCCGGGCACGCTTATTGAGTAGGTTGTAAGAGGTCCATCTAAGGGACAGTGTGGGCGGCGCATTCCGACGGGGTCATGTGCGTGCATGGGTTCAATCCAGGGAGGTTAAGACGCCGTGACACCTGTAGATATGGTTTGTGCACATCTTGTAAACAAAGGGTTGCCACTTTAGGAAGTGATACATCCTACTGTGGGGCCAACATAGGGTATCTACGAGTTAGGGAGCCGATCGATTGGGCGTAGTAATTAGGGTACATCTAGTCTTGCTTGCTTAGGAGCCCGTTATTGTCATTGGGGGTTAACGCCTGTTAGTTCTATTGGGCTACCTGTTATTGTATGGGGTAAAACCTCTCACTAGAAATACACCTAAGTCTACCATCTTGTACTTGTTGGGATCATCATGTTCTTGTTATACTAGTATTGGTGCAGAGAAAAGTGTTAGAGAAGCGCAATGCATGTTCTGTTCTGTTTATCCCATTTACCTTGTTATACCTCCTTATGCCACTGTTATGTCTCTCCAACTTATATGTCTGTCATAATGCTTTTAATTATTTATATGCTAAAAGTAACTGGACTCGCCAGACTTTATGTCTGACCCATTTTGTTTCCTCTTCTTTCTCTTCCGTCCCCCCCCCGGTTCTTAGGGTGGGAATACTCAAGCTTGATCAGGATTCTTCTTTTCTACTTGGAGCTGCTTAAATGTATTGCTCGATTTCTCATTCTCTACTATGGCTATATTTTGGGGATTATGCTCTTTTTATATCATTGTACTCTGATGATGATTTTTGTACAACGCAGAAGTTTTATGTTTTCAGTATTCCACATTTATTATGTAATTGGGTTTGAACCACGAAGCTTTTCTATTTAATAAAGTTTTAATTCTGCTGTTATTTTATATCTGTCTTGTAACGTTTCTATTTTTGTTTACCTATAACGCTTCACGAAATTTAATGCACTCTGATAAAGAGTGGTATTTACGGACGTGGGGTGTCACAGAAGAACTCTTTGAATTATCAACGATTATTTGATACTCCCAATTTTTAGAGTTTTTGCAATACTCCTTTATGTAATTCATTATCCATAGCCTCGTTTTATACTAATCTATCATCTTCGATCCTCGTTTTATAGCCTTATTTCAGTCATTTGAAACTCTAATCATACAATGTCAGTTTTCTTATAGAAATTGACACGCATTTTATTTACGCCCCAGCCAAATGGTACTACCAATCGCTACAAAACTTAATGGCATGCAACTTAGTACGACAATTTCAAATATATATTTTTCATCGTAATCTGACGATTTTCTCCCGGATAGGCAATTTACGCGTATTTCAAAGACCGATTTGTCCACCATCTGGTCCAAACCTGAAATATTGCGATCCATATGTTTATTCTTCACGTAACAAACAATTCAAACTTAGTGGAACTAGTCCCAAGTCCTGATTCAATCATTTAGGAAAAAACTCATTTTGAAATCGTCAATCAATTAATTAACGACTAAAATTTAAATATCTAATCGTTAAAAATACAGGTCGTTACATTGTGATTAAGGTGCAAAGTTTTATGGGATCGTCGTGTTATTACAGAAGATTCATTACGAATTTCTATCACAAAGTTATGTTTGTGATAAGGCTGCTAGGAAGGAAAGCAGTTTTGTGGGGCATAGAAGTGTGAGGAGGCATTCCAAAAGCTAAAATGCAGATTGATAGATGCACACGTGTTAGTGATTCTTAAAGGGAGTGATAATTGACTAAGTAATCTGATGCATTGGGTTTGGATTTGGGTTTATGCGCAAACTGATATGAAAGTACAAAGTAAATTTTTATGAGTCTAAGATGCTATGACCCTATGAAGTTCGATATCCAATGTGTGATCTGGATTTAACTGCGGTATTCTTTGCATTGAAGATTTGTAGTAATTATCTCTTGGAGTAGAGGTTTGAGTTGAGCCGCATACCGACCTTGAGTCTTTAAAAAAAATCACTCAGAAGAAGATAAACATTAAGCAACATAAATAGGTATATTTTTTTGGTATTGTATGATTTTGGGATTAAGCATAATCTAGGAAAAGGCAACTAAGTAGATGATGCCTTAAGCCAGAGAGAACATAATTTTGATTTGGCAATGTCAATGGAATAAATTACACTAGAACATTGCGTGCATATAATGTGCAGTATTGGTGTAATGTTGGATCAACCAATGAAAACATGCCATTTTAACGATCCAAATTCCAACAGGTCCGAATTTTTCGTAAAACGCTAAATCCTAAGTCCATTGAAACCCAAGTTTGTTATCGGTATCTTTCAAAAAGGCAAAGATAAACATATCAGATCTTAAGTAAATATCTCATAGCGGAACTAAATAAAATATGATAATAAGTAAATACTCACCATAATATTGACACTAAATATGTAAGTATCTCTAAGATGGAAAATTTATATCGTCTACCTAACTTGCATGTTTGCTATAAAGAGGTGGTCAGAACTAAGTTCTGGTGAATGGACAGATTATACTTTTTAAGAATAACACTACATATACCACTCTATCTTTGATTTACTTTCGATTATATTTTTAGGGTTTATAATATTCTTGCCTCTATGTGCAAAATGTACACTTCTAATCCTCAGTAAACCAAACGTAATAATATATATGTAGCTATAGATCCAATATGTCTAGGTACTACCCATAGTACCCTCCTCGACAGGTCTCCGGTGTCTCTCTACGAAAGAGAGATGGTATTACATCTGTAACAGACAGTTTTTCAAGGCCTACAATATAGATATTCCATTGTCTATTAATAAAACCTAAAACTGTGTGTGATGTACCACCATCTGCATACATCGAGGATCTACATGTTATCGTTTGGTGAATACTCTGAGTTTCGCTAATAAGCGGCATGATTGGGGCTCACTACGGAACCCAATAAAGGATTTACTACAATATGGAAATGGCCACTAGCTAGAGCTTATAGACATTAAACTAGGACTGTCTCTTCCTATCGTGGCTATCACCCCACGGCGTAACCCCTCAACTAGCGGAAGACCTTCTAAATGGGTTAAGGCCTTGCTCTAAATAAAACAAACTAAGCATTCAATTGGCGATGCTACCTCATACAGTGTCCCGATAGTGAAGGATATTGGGGATTGCGGATTAACGATCTTAAGACAAACTAAACGCCAAAGGGGGGTGAATAATGTTTAATGGATTTTATAAATCTCTTGAAATCTTTTTGTTTTATATAGAATGCAATACAAGTCACATATACAATAATGATTACCGAATCAAACAAAAATGCAGAAAATAATAAATAAAAAGCAGTATAAGAAGAGAACACACCTAAATTTTATACTGGTTCGGAGTTACCCTATATCTAGTCCCACACAACTCTGGGTTAATGTGGATTTTTTTTTAATAATAATCTTCAATTACAATCCTCGATTTAAATGGCCACGAGGTCCACCACCACCAGCTTTCGAGTACAGGGCGCTCTCTTGACTTAACCAGGCTACAAGATCACTTAATTGATTTACATGCTAGAGTCGTACCCAGTTGATTTGAACGGTATATGACCACACCTTTTACAGTATCAGTTTTGGCGGATAGACTCGATAAATTTTGATCTTGTGATTTTTGATTACAGAAAGCCTATAACTCTTGAGTAGCACTTGAATATTTAAGAAAGTGTGGTAGAAAATCAGAATAGAAGAAGTTTGATGTAATTCTCTTTGAAATTTGGCACAGTATAAGTACAGAATTTTAGAAATTAAGAACTTTAATGGGGAGAGGATAAAGGAGGAAGAAGAAGATGAAAAGTAGTCAAAAATTCATTTCTGGAAGCCTATTTATAGTCTTTCAACAATCAAATCTTTTCAAAATAGTTTTGAAATCAAAAGATACAACTTTCAAATTTTGAATTTGAAAATCAACGGCCACCATGTCTATATGTGGGTCACCCTATGTCGACAATGCCTTAAAAATTTTTGAAAACAAATATTCAAATCAAGGTATATCTTTTTTAAATAAATTCTAGCGAACCTTGAATCATAGCAAATTATTTTCTCATATATTAAAAAAGAGTATGTGAAGTAAAAATATATATTAAAAAAATTACATATAATAGAATTAATAGCAAATGTAAGAATGATTAGAAAAAACTATATAAGAATGATATAGTACTATCAATATAAGAAATAATTTGAAACTTAAGATATAAATATAAGTAAAGAATTAAAGACTTAAAAGGTCAATATAAAATTAATATCAATCATATAAATAGGCAAGTATAAAATATTTCAATTAGGAGTTAAATTATATTTTAAAAGATATATTCAAAATTAGGATTTAAAATAAGTTTAAAAGCTAAGAAATATAGGTTTGAAATAAGGAAGTAATTTTGAAATTTGCTTGAAAATAAAATAAGAAATTTAAAATAGTGAGAAAGATGGAAATAAAGATTTAGTGCTATTTCAGAGCTTTAACAAAAAATCTAGACTGTATTACTTTAAATTTCTTGAACTCTTGAATTCTTGAACTCTTGTTACTCACGAGTCTTATATCTTGAACTCTTCTTCTTTGAAATCTTGAATCTATAAACTGCACAGTCTTCAATAATCAATACCTGCATATATATATATATATATATATCTTCTAGATAATAGTTTTAGTTATATTTTATAATAATAATAGTTTAAACAAGGTTGTTTTCATCAAAAGCATAATCACCAATATCTTAATCCTTAACAATTTCCCTTTTTTGATGATGACAACCTTGGTTAATAAAATATTCATAACTGATGCCTTGATTCTCCAATTACTCCCCCATATTCCATTATCTCCCTTTGAAACTATTAACTCCCCCTTATTCTAGTGCTCTAGTTTATAATTCTCCACACTTGTCATCAACAAAAACCTATATATCTCAAATTAGCATAAAATACTCCTCCTAAAACTATTATCTAATATGATTTTAATACCTAATATCTAAGGATTATTCTAGGCTAAAACAATATAAATCAAGTAACTAAAAATTATGGCAAAGTTAAGATAATATTAAGACTAAGTTAAAATCTAAGTAATCCAATACATATTATACAAATCCTAAACCATATTATACAAGAAAGCATCCAATCAATCTAAACCAATTCAATTCTAGTTATTACAAAACATAAGTTCTAATTCTAGTTTTAAATCAATCAATCCACATCAAACTCAATATAAATTCATACGTTTCTTAGAACTTTTTCCCATTCATCACCACTAAAGATTGGATCAACCTTTATAGCATCCTATTCTTTGTTGTCATTAGTGAGAGTTGCTCTAGTGATATTATTGTCTTCATCTTTGGTAAGAGAGGAGATCATCCAATGAATTGCATCGAAATGCCCTTCTTGTTCTTTTATCATCTGTATTTGACTTAATTCTAAGTGGCGTTTATTACGAAGGATAATAGAAAAAATACTTTTGGATGAATTGAGCGTTTCTTTAAGATTTTCACTTAAGTTATGAATTGGAGAAGCCATGGACTTGATAAAATAATAATCTAATGAAAGATTGTAAAGGTGAAATAGATAAATAATTTTTTCTCGAAGAAATAAGTATTATAGGTTCTGGAATTTGTTCAAAATGAATAGATACAAGTTATTTAAAATATATTTTAAATTCAAACTAATTTGAATTTTTGACAGTTTATGTCGACATAGTGGGTTAGGAATGTCAAGCCTTCAGAATTTTTGATTTTTGAATATTTTGTTAGTTGTGCTATGTTTTAGTTTATCTATACTAGTTTTTACTATATTATTGTTCATTCCAAATATTTTTAAGGAATAAAAAGAAATATAAGAGCTTCATTAATAATACGATAAGGATGCATGGATTAATACATAATTCAAAATGGAAATACAAAAACAGAAACTAATACAACAAGAAAATGAAAGTAAAACTCGATGAAGGAGGATGAAGAGGAGGATAAACCAAGTGTTGACATGCATTTTGGCAAGGTCGTTAAAGTTCATGGACAAAGCACTCAAGACCTGATCCAAAGATCTCCATTTGCTACTAAGATGATGGAAGTTACTCATACTCCACTCAACCATCGGATCGTCCCACCACCAGCTCGGTCCTCCCCAGCTAGGCCTCCCCAACTCGACCTTCTTTCAAAAAGGATGAATAGAGTGAACATGAAACTGGTCCGGCTCAGCTCTCACCTACCGACCAGGACCGTGCCGACCCTGATGCTGCATGTCTCAGAGATCTATTCTATCGGTTATATCCTTGGTCAAAGACTCATATTATTCGGATCTCGTTACATGTGTCCTATATCTAACTGAAGAATACATCTCCCGTGGACAAAAGACTAGTTCCACTACCTCCCTACCAAGCCGGGGTGGGCGCCACGTGGCATACTGAGTTGGGTCCAGCTTCAGCTACAAATAGTCCCCTAAAACTCTAGAAATAGGACTTTTGGCATTTATTCTCTTATATTTTGTGCTCGTTCCTTGTTCACGAGTGTTTGAGAGAATTTCCGTTATTGTACTAGTTTCATTCGAGTTTTATAAGTAGAATATAAAGTGGATGTAGGCTCGTTAACGGCGAACCACTATAAACTTGCATATGATTGCTTTTGCTCATTTTTCCTTTTTTATTTTTATTCTCTTTATATTCTCTATTTGAGCGTTGTGCCACATTTTGGCGTCAACACTTTGAGGCTTTCGCTAAGAAAGAATTCTCAAGGCTTAAGTATTTTTACCTATTTTTTGGATCATCAAGTCCAGAGTAAGAATCATACTTTGGCAATAATGGTTTCTAAGACTTCTACCGGCGCTTCTAGGAAACAACCTCAACATAGAAACCCTACCTCACCATCAAAAGTTGCTCTTGCTCCAGCCCTCAGCACGGCACAACCTGGGCCAATAATCCCCGAGTCAGCACTGATCCAAGCCGAAGCTCAACAAACCTCCCATTCTCCTTCATGTCCCTCTCCATCCAACCAAGCTCCCTCCCCGACATTTGCTACTCACGATGATTTCATGGTATTGTTGAACCAACTTCGAGAAACAACGACAACATTAGATTCTCAAGAAAGGGAGAATGCTACGGTCACCAAACAACTGAAATATCATCACCATTATGAAGGAGTGGAGGATAAGTGCAATGGTTCACCAGGGCACAAAGTGTTGATGAACTTCAATTTGGAAGGATCCCGGCTCGGATCGGTAACACCAAACCGGAGGGTGCCGATCGCGCAACTGAGGCAACCAGGAATCGTCCTAGAGCTCGCGACGCTCTTGGTACCTCTCATGCTCTAATTCTTCCTCCCTTGCGCCCTGTGATTGACCGAAGCAATAGGCGTCAAAGAAGGGTTGCTCGGACGGCAGCCTAGGCAACATTGCCCAAGGCGAGAGCAGACAGGGCCAGGCAAGCTAGGGGCTCAGAGCAGTTTATTTTTAGTACTCTCGATTGGACTGCCATGGTGTGATAATTCATGCATGATAGAAAAGTCACTAGGATAAAGATTTGGGGATTGAGCGTAGTCATGCTCCGTTTATAGATAATATTCTACAAGAAAAATTTCTGAGGAGATTCAACATGCCACAAATAAGCCACTATTCAGGTACGACAGACCCTAGCAGCATTTGATGAGATATTCATGGCACATGGAGTCATTAGCCACCCTGAACGCAGTTAAGCACAAGGCTTTCCTGATATATTTTGACGGGGTGGCACTTATGTGTTTTACACGAATTTCCCCAAGATCAGTACCAAACGTCAAGGACTTGAGCGAGAAGTTCTTGAATCAATTTCACCTTCATGCCACTAAGTCGAAACATGTCATAACTCTCTCTGCAATCAAGCATGCCCTGGGAGAATCTTCGATTGATTGTCTCAACAGATTCAATATGGCCATTACTAAAGTCGGTAATCCCAATCCTGAAACTATCTCGATGGAAATGGTTGAGTCTATAAAGGAATGGAATTCGGTAAGTATTTGATTGGAAAACCTTTCATGTGAATTGAATTGTTCTATGAAAAGACTAACGTGCGCTACGACAGGAAGATGCATAAGTGAATCAAAAGAGAGGGTCGAACGATGTGTTGAACAACGTTATCCACGGCAATGTGGCGGTGAAGTAGTCCAGAAATAATTCCAGAAAGTGTGAGGTGAATGTTGGATACTGTGGCAAGCAAACAGTAACCAACGAAAGAGTGACAATGGAAGCATTGACCAAACGGGGAATACTAGAAAATGACCCCTATTTTAGACATTTAGCAGTTACACAACTTTGAGTGACACGTTGGAAAATATTTAACTAGATATGTGTAGTACAATAGAGTATAAGAATCCACCTCCTTGGGAATCCACGGAGAAAGAGCGGGAAACTGGGAAGTTTAGCTTGTTTCACAAGACCTACGACCACACGAATAATGAGTGACATCATCTCAAGGATATCATCGAGAAACTGATTAGAGAAGGAAAGATCGATGAATACAAAGTTTCCCCGAAGGACAGGGGCATGGATCTTTGGCCCCCAAACAAGGTCAAGCTGCTCCTAGAGCCACCGCCTAACAGAAAGCTAAAGGAATAGTAATTAAAACTATCGGAGGAGGACCACATCTGACGGATCACAGCGCAAGGACTATGGAGCAGTACATGAACTCTACAAAGCATCTAGAAACTTGGGTGTAGTGCTCCCGGAGAAAATGGCCTGTGAAACAATGGAAGATGATGGCTAACGACATCATTTTCCATGACAGAGAATCTAAAGGGGTGAAGACCTCGAGCAATGACCCATTGGTAATTACAACCATTATTGGTCCAGCCGTCAAATGGAAAGTCCTTGTGGATTGCCAGAGTTCCATGAATATTCTATTCAAAAGACCATATGGTCAGATGAGGCTCGAAGAAAGGGATTTGAAGCCATGCAAGGGCCGCATATGTGGCTTCAATGTCTCAACTAATGAACTGGTCGACATTGTTAGTTATTGGTAGAGATGGGAAAGGGGATCCCAGGAGAGTATGGATCCTACCACTCCTTGTAATGGACACAAACTCACCATATAATGCTTTCCTAGGTCGACCAGACCTGCTAAATTCGGAGCCTGCATCGCTCCTTGGTCCTTTCTCTTAAAGTTTCCAACAGAAAGTGGAGTCAGAGTTGTACGAGGAGATCAAATAGCCGGACGATCATGCTACTTAGCGGATTCCACCAAGGAGGCGGCAACATGCCAAATAAAGAAAACGTCCTAGCCAGGACCATCCAGTCGCCATCTCAAGGATATTGATCCAAGGGAGGACGAAGAGCCGGGATGTAGAAGGGTGAGTCCTAATGAAACAACTATGGAGATTCTGATCAATAACGATGGCTCGAAAAACGTCTTAAAGGTCCGATCCCACCAAGATCGCCTTCGGGCAAGGGAGTTAACTAAGTTCCTCCACACAAACCTCGACGTGTTTGCATGGACCTATGACATGTATGGGATATCTCCATCTGGTATGACTCATTCACTGAATATTGGCCCGAAGTATGTCCCAGTGAAGAAGAAAATGAATATTATTGGCCTGGAGGGGTCGACAACTTTTAAAAAAGAGGTTGAAAGACTTAAAAATTGTTACACCCTGTAAAATATATTAAATTTATACATAGGTTAATTTAATGTAAAAATAAATAGTAATAATTAATAATATATTAAAAGGATGAAAATGGAATTTTGGACAATTAAGAATTAGGCCACAAAAGTAATGTAGTTGCATTCGTGGTGAGATTCTTATCTGTTTTCATATTTTATTTGTTGAAAATGGAGTTTGTATGCAAAAGTTATTACTTAATTAAGTTTATGTATATATATTAATACATAATGGTTTGAATTTTAAATAAATATACATACAAGATGAGAATATATTAAATAGGATAAGCACGAAAAGAATATTCCCTTTCATTTCAAATTTATGTGTATATATTCACACACAGAAGGGGATAAGAATAAATTAACTAAGGTAAGAAATAAAGAGAATTAATCAAGGAACGATAAAAAAGTAATGTTCTGGAGGAATTCCCTCTTGGCCTGACCCTAGAAAAGGGGTTGACCACCCCTCTAGGAGGGGTGTTGACCGCCCTCCTGTAGGGTATCCCAGTTAGGATTATTTTATGTTGGGACTTATTTATAATATATATCATATGGACTGTTTAGATTCAATCCAACAAATCTAACGGTTCATACACACGATAGAAACTATAAATAGCCCCTCATACCCTCATTTTAAACTCTACAGCCATTGCTCTCAGCGCCTCTATTCTGCCTTTCTTCTATCTCAAATTCCAGAAATCTTGAAGGATTTAGGTTTCTTCTATTTTCTTTAAATATATTTGAATATATTATATCTTCTCTATCTTGTTCGAATATTTAGATTCTAGATTTATTTGGAACTTAGATTTATATATATATATACATATAAAAGATTCTAATGGTGATTCTTATATATATATATTTAGATCTGAAAGGCTTGGAGCATATGTTAGTTCTTGAATGCCAAATCCAATTTCGGTTCTATTCAATCTTGTTGCTACTCTTTGTGATAACTTTGTGAGTGGAATCCATCTAAGTTACTATTTTATGTAATTTGATAGTTATGGATTTGGATTGTTGTGCCTTGGAAGTTTTGGGGTATATGAAAAGTAAACATTGTTTAACCCCTCAAACCTTCTATTTATTTTATTGTTCGTAGAAATGTCTAAACAAGTTATATTTGGGTTTAGGGTTGTTGCCATAATAAAAGAGGAACATGATTCTTTTGTATGATTTTCTATATTGTTTAGATTCCTTCTTATTCAATTTTCATGTAAATTATCATGTTTGGTTTTTGGGCCAAAGATTAAAATTTGGGTTGTTTATTAATTTAATAGGTTTGAATTTCTATCTCTCAAAATAGAGAATTTGAACGTATTACTTATTATATATCTAAATATTAATGTTTTACGTATAAACAAACATAAGAAATGGAATCTGTTCAAAATAGAAGTTATAAACGTATATAGTTAATGTTGTGTTCATCTTTTATTGTTTTAATAATCAAGTAAAAACTTATATTGCAAGTTTATATGTTATTCTGATTGTTTTTCCCATTTTATTGTCATATGCACACTTATGTTATGGTTAGGAAGAAATATGGGAAAACGACATGTATACCTTAAGAATTTAATGTGAGAGGTCTAGGTGCCATGGGCCATTATAATTAGTACGCTATGATGCAATGTTAGGCCAACCTTGTAGTAGAGGCCTGTACGGAACCGCCCGACAAATCCAACATTTACAAGTGGTAGGCCTAATGTGAGATGTCTAGTGTGCATATATATATATATATATGTGTGTGTGTGTGTGTGTGTATGTGTGTGTGTGTATGTATATGTTGTGTGCGCGAAGTAGGCCTGCGTGGGGAAGAATGTACTAAGTGGATGACCTATCACTTATTAGGTATTAAGTGGTTATGACTGGGTTCATTCCTAATATTCACTTCTTGGTTAACCTAAGTCATCGGGGCCGCCCTTCGAGAAGTAAATGGTCATTGGGTTCGCGTTCCTCGTATAAGGTATTAAATGGTCCTAATAGTGTGTGGGGGTAGTTCTTGGAGTAATGTCTGCTTCTTATTTAGTGACTAGTGGTGGCTGACCTAGGGACGAATTATGTATACACGGCCTAAAGGACCACCGTCTAAGGGAAGTATTAAGTGGCTAAGAGTTCAGTCGTAGGGATAACTAGATAGCAACAAGAGGTTTCGTCAGGGAGGATCTCCTCTTATAAGAAGTTGTGTTCCTGACACAAAGCCTGGTATTAATTAATCGTTACTATTTCTCTTCCTTCATGAGAGTTATCATTTATAACGCTTAACGTCATAATTGGGTCTTAAGTGGCTTGGGGTTCGCCATTGGATATTAAGTGACTAAGAGGAGTATCCGCCCTAAATAAATATGGTATTAAGTGACCATATGAGGCGCCTTTCCTTAATTTAGTTTTTTTGTATTAAGTGGCTTTTAGGATGTTTGCCCTGTATGTTTGCCTTGTGTGTTTGTTGCGAAGATATAACCTGAAAAGTTTACAACTGCCAAATATAGGGAATAGCCTTCTTGACTTACTTGTATTTCATTCGCCAAAACTTTATGTTCTAACCTATCTCCTCTTAACATTAACATGACAATAGGTGAGACAGGTGATTATGGATAGAGGACGATCTCTTGGAGAAGGAGCCACTTGAAAATCTAGTTATTATGGCTATTGCTTATTTACTACTATTGTTATGTAATTGGGAGGAATAATGATGTAACATGAAGTTTGAGACATGTTGTAATTCTGAATTGTGGTTTTTAATAATTGATACATCTTATATTTATGCTATTATATTTTGGTGAAAATAAGGCTCACGTCCTTTAAAAATTTGGAAATGTAAACGGCCTCCCTCCCCAACTTTCCATGCAAAGCGAGTCCTTATTTTGGACCTTACGCGTTTTCTAAAGAAAAAAATGCGCTGGTATATACATAAAAAAAATTCAAAAAATCGCAAATATTCCCAGAAGAAGTCTGGAAAAAAAGTTGCGTACATCTACGTATTTATACTGAATATATGCATATATATATGCATATATTCATCCAGCGTTTCACATTGAAAATCAGGATGAATATATGCATACAGGTATGCATATAAAGTTGAACTAAGCTGCATGTGTTACGAATAGTTGCAAAAATGTGTACAGATATTGCGTATACATGCATGAAACAAAGATAAAAAGGAAGAAGGCTTATAAAAATGTGCATACATGTATGTATTTATCGACTATATACGCAAAAATGTATGCATAAAAGACGTATGCTTGAAAAAAACAGACTAGAATTGAATATATGCATAAAGCGATGCATATTGCAGTTTAGCTGCATACATGTATGCATAAATAGTGCAGTTTGATGCATAACTGAAATATATGCATAAATATATGCAACTATTTACAAATAGGTGCATCTATTGATGCATCATACTATTGTCTCGCTGTTTTTCTGTTTATTTGGTTTTTGGTGCGTTTTTTGGTGGTTTTAACATATGAATTTGATGATAATTAGTTTTTGTATTTAATTATGAATTTATATGATTTCTTTCATTTTTTTGCTGTTATTTTGATGACTTTTTGAAAAAATGTAATTTGTATGAAACGTTTACTGGATGTGACTTGAATTTTGAAACTTATTAAGGACCTAAGACAAACTAACCCTATATTTTGTCCTATCTGCTGTGTAACTTCTGATTTTTGATGTAGATTGCTCTGTATATCTGTTTAAGTTAACCCTTATAGGAATCAATGACCCGTTTAGAGTGGCTCTAAGCTCCGATGGGCCTTTTTGAGTTGGAATTTAGGCCCACTCCATGCGGTTGTTGCAAGAATAATGGGTTCATCCAAGACGCGACGTACATTAGGTGGATATCAAACCCAGTACTTGTGAAGAAGGCCAATGACAAGTAGCGAACATGCATCGACTTTTCGTACTTTAATAAGGCATGCCCCAAAGACAGCTTCCCACTTTCTAGGATTGATCAGCTTGTCGGCTCAACAGCTAGACACGAACTTCTCCCTTTCATGGATGCTTATTCAGGATATAACCAGATCGCGAAGCATGTCTCGAACCAGGAACATACTAGTTCCATGACAGATCTAGGGTGTATTGCTATGTGGTTATGCCATTTGGAATAAATAATGTTGGAGCAACATATCAGCGGTTGGACACTCGACTGTGTTGAAGCATTCCATAATCTTTTAGATCACTTGGAGACCTCGTAGCCTATCAAAGCCCGTTGATCACAAAGACTTGTTTGTGTATTTGGCAGTATTACCATATGCAATAAGTTCAGTCTTAGTTCGCGAGGAAGACCGGGTTTAATGGCTAGTCTATTATGTAAGAAAATAGTTGGTAGGAGTGGAGCGCAACTATCAAAAGATTGAAAAACTTGCTTACATTTTGTTGATAACCTCAAGAAGGTTCATCGCTACTTTCAAGCCCATCTGATCAAAGTATATACCGACCAACAGCTACGAGAGGTCCTTTAATGACCTGAGGCATTTGGGAGGTTACTCAAATGGAATATCGAGTTAAGCCAGTTTGATATTACTTACGTTCCTAGGAAGGCTATTCTGGGATAGGCATTGGTAGACTTCATAGCTTAATTTACTTCCTTGGAGGATGATGGGGATATAAAAAGGGGCCCACCAACTGTCATGCGGAAGCTATTTACTTGAGTTCTGGTGTCGGGGTTGTCTTGACAACTCCTGAGGGATGTCTGATCTGTTATGCATTGAGGTTGGAGTTTTCAGCCACAAACAACAAAGCCGAGTAAGAAGCCCTGATTGTCGGGCTGAGACTTACAAAAAAACGAGGAGCTAAAGAGTTAGACATTTTCGGTGACTCGAAGGTTGTTGTAATCCGGGTCAAGAAAGAGTTCTTGACAAAGGTGGTAACCCCACCACTAACTACTGAATTTTCATTAGAGCGAATTACCGAGTATCTCAGTCTGGTATAACAATTATTGGGATAGTTCGAGTATTATAGCATCTCTCATGTTCTGAGGAAACAGAATCAACATGATGACTTGTTAGCCAAGATGGGCAGTTTAAAAGGTCAGGGGAAAACCGATTCAATCTCTATAGAGGCATTGACAACTCCTAGGATAAATCAGATGAAAGATTATGCGATGCTGGATATTGAGCCTGAGAAGGAATCGTAGGTGACCCCTATCAAACACTTTCTCTTGTAGGGAACTATTCTAGAACATAGGAATGAAAAGCGAGCTCTCGTATGCAAAGCTTCGAGATACATCATTTACGGCGATACTCTATATAAGAGGGGATTATCAGCTCCTTTGATCCGATGTATTGCTAATGACGCCGCCAAACGTGTGCTATGAGAGGTTCACGAAGGCGAATCAAGTGATCATACTGGGGGCAAACTTTGGTAAATAAGATACTTCGGCACGACTATTTCTGGCCTACCGTCAATAGAGATGCTGCTGATTACTCACGACGCTGCGAAAAGTGCTATAGGTTTGCGAAGATTTCAAGAGCTCTACCTACTCAACTCACTCATATGGTCAGTCCTTGGTCGTTCGTAGTCTGGGGGATTAACATCATCGGTAGTCTTCTGATCTCGAAAGGTGGAGCAATGTATGCTATCATGGCAGTAGGCTATTTTACGAAATGGGCCGAAGCTGAACCATTGACCATGATCTCGACAAAGCAGGTGATCAACTTCATCATGAGAAACATCATATGTTGATTTGGACTTCCCAGGACTATGATTACTGATAATGGGACCCAATAAGATAGCTCAAATTTTAGTGAATTCCCTCAGTGATATCACATTGAGAAGAAATATACTACAGTTGCGCACCCGTAATCAAATGGATAGGTCGATGTAGTGAACAAAATAATTAGATCCATTATGAAGAAGCAGCTAGAGCGGGCTAAACGCAAATGGGTCGACGAGTTGCCATTAGCCCTTTAGGCTTATCGAACCACCCACAAGTCTGCGACTGGCCACACTCCATTCACCATGTCCTATAGCTCTGAGGCGGTGATACCTGTGGAGCTTGAAGTCTCCTCTCATCGAACGATGTACTATTACCCTTTGACTAACAAGGCACTTGTCCTAGAATCACTTGACATGATTGACGAGAAGAGAGAGAAGGCTAACTTGCGTGCTTTAACTGTAGGCAACGAGTTGCCCGATACTACAACAAAAAGGTTTGGCCTAGAACCTTTGATCTCGGCGACACGTACTAAAGTGCATCTTTCCACCTCCAATTCACATGTAACTAAGATAGGAAGGACCAACGTCATTCGATTGAAGCTTGATGATGGAACTTTCAGGCTAACGACTGTCGATGGTGATGACCTTCAAAGAGCATGGAACGCAGATCACTTACAACCATATCTGACTTAGGCCTTTACTTTCTTTCTTTCAAATTTTGTAATTATTATTCCATTTTTTAGATATGTAATAAGGCACGGCTTGCCGATTGTTTATAATAAAAGGCTCCTTTCTATGCTCTATAACTGTGTTTATAAAATTGGCTATGTGTTGTGATCCGATCGACCTATGCCAAATCCTGAAAGAAGGGAGTGATTAATTCTCTAGTGACGTTCATTGGCTCATGTTTTGACAAGCTAACATAAACCTGCAACTAGTCGAGATATGACTTAAATAAATATGAGATTGATTTCAGCGTTGGGTACAGTGATCCTCACATTGAGAACCAAAGTGTGGGAATGACGGCAAAGCGAATTTGACACGACTGTTTGCACAACTACCTCTAACTCTCACAATTTGAGAAAGATTATATATTAATCGGGTTAGTGTGAATGGTGCGCCATGATTTACGACCGCTAAACCCATAATTCTAACCTAGAGTGACCTGAGGAGAGTATAAAGGATGATACAACAACGTACACACAAACACTGTCACCCTTCGACTGAGGGTAGGAGTATAAATGCTTAAGGACTGAACGTCTAAATTGACTCAGCCTGATCCTCAGCATGCTGGGGGATAAGGGTATATGCTCATAAATAAACTCTGAATGCGACTTGGAGACGACTCATGATTCAAAGTTAATTGAGGGCATATACACTACAATGCTAAACTATGACACTCGGTACAATGATGCCTAGTACTATGACATTCCAAATTGCTTACAGCTTATTACTTGACTTAGTAATATTCGGATTACGAGTGCACTGAATGGAAAGCAATGTATGCACTTGTAGACTGGTAACATTGTTTTTATAAAAGGGAACAGTGCTTCATTTACAAAAATACAGGTTTTAAACAGATTTACAAGCATAAACATGACGGTCGCACTAACAACAACATCCAATGGGCCTAGGAGCGAGACAAAGGACAAGTCAACTAAGTCTTTGACGGCTTATCATTAGTGTTATTCTTCTTATCCCGCTCCTTTTCCTTCTGCTCAGCCAGCTCAACCAACTCACAAACATCAATGTTGCACCTTTTCTTGAGATTACTACCAAATAAGTCGGAAGCTCCTGACGTGGGCGTGCTGATCGACGCTTTCTAAGAGCTAGAAAAGCACGATTTTTGTAACAATAACTGCAAGCGCACATATCGTGTAATATGCAGGTCGAACACAGAGAGGAATTTTAAATTTTATTATTTATATATTTCTTGGGCGAGTTAGAGAAAACTTGGAGGTTGATTTTGAAAACAAAAAAAATATTGAAACAACAATCTGATTCAGAACAAACCTAATTGAACCAATGATCAAATCACAATTATCAATTGAAAAGCAAATAAAACTATTATTGAATTGAATTAGATCTGAATCTAATCAATTCTATATTCAATCCAATATGACCTTGGGAAGCAATAAAAGAAACAGAAATTAAAATTGCAGAAATTAAATAACAAACAAGAAATAAAATTAGGATTACTGCTGAATCTAATCAGACGGTCAATCACTAATGAAAATAAGTGCAAAAGACAAGTAGTGCTCTACCAAGTCTAATTGTGTAGACAACACTAATTGCTAAGAAAATAAAAATGTAGAAAAAGAGAAAAGAAGGCTAAACTAGATTAATGGTAGAAAAATTACAGCGGAAAAGTCTATCTTTGCAATGGGTATACATGTGTATTTATAGCAGAGGTGCAAAAGATTATGCTATGATCCTCCTTTTATACTTGATTGACATGTGTCCAGCTGATTGATTTCCAAAGATCTTTTCTACCAATTTCCTTCCAAGTTGACCAATATGAACACAACTAGCCTCTAATGACAGCTTCTTATGCAATTCTTCATGTATATGGCATCAATTCTTCACTTTTAAGGCTATATAAGGCTTGAAAAACTCATCTGTAAAAACAACAAAATAATACCCGACGTATTATTTATTTATATACAAAAGATAAGATATAAGAGCATAAAATAAATACATTTCTATGACTAATCAAATACCCTCACACTTATCTTTTACTCGTCCTCGAGTAAAAAATATACTAAAAACTAACTATATAGGTCACACTTTCGTAGGAAACACGATTGCATTGAGCGTATGCAACAAGCCGTTAAACCTCTAGGTGTCCCTAGTAGGACGAGTGGTGTCTGATGAGAGTTTTCAGCGGATACTACCCATAAAATCCGAATGCAACATGTTATGATTCTAATGTAACTACATGAATGCAATGGACATATGCAATTGAAAACATGACTTGTTTCAGAAAAGTGGTACAACAAATTAAATTAACAATTTCTAATCAGTTGATTGTATTTTAGATACCTCAACTTGTCATAAATTTTCAACACAATTCAAATTTTCAATTGTTAAATTCTAATTTGGCCAGTTTGTTCGGTTGATAACAAAGTGCAGCCATGAAATAAATTCTTAGTTTGCATGTCACAGTTTGAAAAGTGGTATTATTATTTCCTTGTGCATGGCTAGTCAAATCAATAAGGTCAAAAGCGTTTGGGCATCATTGCTTATTCTCTATTTCTATAAAATTTTAAATTTATAACTGATTACACACACCTAACTTAAAAGACCAAGGTATACCACCCATGCACTGCCTCGCGGACGGATAGAGAGTTGGGAAAGAGCTTGGCGGATTGTGTAGGCGACGTATGACTTTGTCAACAAGATGTCGGTAATCCTTAGGTGTCCAACTCATAAAATGAGACCAAGATATACCGACGCTGACTTTGTCAGCAACATGTCGGATTGAGCTTGGCGGGTTTGCACACCAACGCTAGATTTACAAGCAATGTTGGATACCCTTGGATTACTATTATTATTATTGAAAACATAAGAATAAGAGAGAGTTACGCGAATTCGGCTTAACGCAACTTAGTTTTAAAGATTCAAAAAGCCAATATAAGTATTTTTAAGTCCTCCACTCATTAAACAAAGACTACAATTTAGAATAGACTACATGGCCATCACCTAAGAATTTCCACATGTACCAGTTACACTAATATCCCTCAAAATTCAACTTTCATTATATTTCTTATTCGATCTTAGTTGAGAGAAAAAAATACTATCAGCCGATTAACAATCATTAACTTATTTTGTTGTATCAATCTAAAATGAGTATTTCCCAAAAAAAAGAAGAAAAAAAATTGACATGTTGCTACAACCTTAAATCCATGATGGTCCTATATGAAAAAACGGGAACAAAATTAAAGAAAAATGAAGAGAATGCAATGCAGACTCCCCCCACACTTGGTCAAAACAGTGTCCACACTGTAAACGTTTCCCTAATTTGAAAGATCGTACCCAAAGTTGAATGAGTTCAAAATTATCTGTAATATGACATGAAGTTTAGCCACTATATGCGAATCAAAATCATATGCATAATGAAATCTACGATGAAGATGAGTATTATATGAAAAATGAGACTTCTTTTTCCCTCCACACTTGCCTCTATCGAAAAAGATATACGATGATTTTGTATTTGATTTTTGAGGTACAAGAGGCATGTCAGTAACTTCGTAATTCAAAATCTTCCCTATGCAAATTTGGTTGTGACAGTGATTTATATCATTCAGATGAAAATTACCATAATCCCATAAATTTGAGTGTTTAACCACAATTTCTTTTGATGATATAGAATTGCGGATATGTTTGAGATGTTCCATATATTCATCCTCATCATTTGAAAGCTCAAGTTCGTCTTCAAAAAGTTCTTCGAAAGACATCGTGGACAATTCAATTGGAGTATGAGAGGCTTTTCGAAATGGTAAATCTGCTGTGTCATCAACAATAGTTTCTGCCATGTCAACTTGTCCTGTTTTGGAATCTTGGTCATTTGAAGAAGAAGGCGTCGACACGGGAAGTGAAGGAGGTAAAGGTATAGAAGATGGTTTGTTGGGATTGCCAACATTCAAAAAAGAGATATTTTCAGGGTTGCCGACATCAGAAGAAGAGATGTTGGGATTGCCAACATTCGAAGAAGAAGGAGATTTGGAAGGTTCTGACGAATTGGCCTTGGTTGCCATTGGAAGACTGTCAAGATTTTGATTTGAAGTTGGGATCAAAGGATTATCGGGATTGCCGACATTATTCTTAATCGTTTTTCCGGACCTAAGGGTGGTGACCGGATTGTCCGAGTTATGGCTTTCACCCTCACAAGTGTTCATAGTACGAGAATTATATTTTGGATTTACCTCGGGTTGACTAGGTAGTTTCTCATTACTTTTCATTAGTTCCTTCGTCATATTCATCATTTGTTTGATTTTAGCATATCGATTATTTATTAGTTTCTCTAATCGAACAATTTCATGTGAAGCTTCAAATGATGAAGGAGACTGAGTTGACGACTGAAAGTTAGACTGCCTATATGGTTGACTCGAAGGCTTAGAATGAGGTGAAATTTGAGGATTGGAAATTAGAAACTGGTGATTCGAATTCGGTATCATGGCGACATTATTGGGATTAGACTATGAGAAATTTGGATGATTTTTCCAATTAGGGTTATATGTGGATGAGTAAGGACTATTTTGAGCTATGACATTGACATGGTCTTGAGGATGATAAAGGGATTGTCCATCTATGATTTGAGGAGTTTGAGTTTCTAACAGAAATTCGTAAGTATTTTCAGAACTAGTAAATTTTGGTACCCGTGGAATAAAAGAATAGTTGAGTTCAAAATTTCCTTCAACAGGTGTAAATGCAATGACAGAAGGTCGAACAGTCCTAGTTGGGTAACATTGATCTCGAAGAGATAAGAATCTTTCCATTTCAAAGTAGAAGAGGGATACGACCAATATTTTACGGATAGTATGCAACCTTTTTTGCTAGAAGTTCAATAAATTGAACTAATATATATCCACGATCAAACCCTTGAGAGCATCAATTTCATAAAATACTCTCTTGTAGTTAATTATTTTGCAAATCAACTCAAGTTTTACTGCTGAAAATGATGATGACAGTAGTTATGGAAATTCATTTCACACCAAATTGATTTAGAAATTTCAACAACACAGTAATCAAACAAGGAAAATTGCTGGAATTAAAAATATTGTACAAGCAAGCCATTACCCTTGCAGGAATTTTTTACAAGTAATATCTATATATTTTTAAACAATTGCAGCACCTATAGAGTTTAGAGAATTTTACAATGGGGGTATGGCTGTCCATCCAGAGCAGTTGAATAGCTTCATCGATTGAAAATTCACAATTTGCAGATTTCTTGACCTCTGAATTCCTATTTGTTTGTTTGAACTGTTCCTTCACTTTAGCCTTTGATTTTTTTTTGAAAATAATCAGAAAAAAACAAAAACAAAGCAATAAATAGGAAAAAGAAAAAAAACTATACTAAAAAAGTAATTAGACTAAAAAACTAAACTAACGTTGAATAAAGGCCTTGCTTCAACGCAAAATAAACACACTTATATTCCAGGAAACAAACCGAGGAATCACACCCAAAAATATTCCTCTTAGTAAAGCAAACAAAACAAACAGTCCCCCTCCAAAAAGGAAACAACAAGTTTCTCATGCTCAAAACCAAAATTAGCCCCGTTTTCTTTTCGTTTCAGGAAACAAATCACACGAGATTTTTTTTCTTTTTTTGTTCGAATCAAAGGAAAAAAATCACAGATTCCTCAATAATTAAATCCCATGCGAAGGGTTTAAAGCAGAGGTTTCAAGAATCGGATTTCAAGGGTTCGAATTTGATTTCGAGAGCCTGTTGAATTGATGTCTTGCGATTTTTTTTTTTGGAAAATCGAAATCGTTCCCACAATTTTTGTGATTTCAAACTGGGATTTTTGGCTAAATCGGGTTTTGATTTCGTGATTGGATTATGGAGTCTGAGATGGTATTGGGTTCGCACTTGGTGCTTTGAATTGTGTATTAGTTGATTTGGTTGGAGAAGTTATGTGATGAAGTCGATGGGAATCGCGATGTGAATTGGGGTTCTGGTGGTGTGATGCGGGTACAAACTAAGGGTGTTATGGACAAGACGATGGTTGTTGAACCGGGCAGGGGCTTGTGATAGACAGAGGAAGTAGTTGTTTTTGAGCTGTGTTGGTTGGTGTTTGGGAAGAGAATGTTTGCGAGGAAGGGCTGTTGTATGGATCTTGCGGGTACGGTTTTGTTGATGCGTGTTTCATTTATGGATGGAGGGGGATGGTTTTCAAGTGTACGGCATTGTGGATGGTTGGCCAAATAGGGGGCTTAGAACGTGAGGTATTGATGATTTTGTGGAAGAAGGTGGCAAAGATATGGTGGATGATTTTGCTGAAGGGCAGTTGTTGGAAAAGGAAGAAAGGTGATTTGATTTTCTAAAGCACAGTGTTATGGTGTTTTGGAAAGAACAGAATTAAAGAAATCAATTTGTATTTTTTTTATTGTTGTAAAAGTAGAAAAAAAAGTTGAAAAGGGGAAAGAACTAAATTTAAAAAGGGAAAGAAAATGAAAACAAAATCTGGCAAGTTTTTTTTTGGAAATTTGCAAAAGAAGAAACGAAAGATTATGTACCGGAAAGAGGAAAGAAGATTAAAAGGAAAGAAATAAAAAAAAATTGGCAACTTTTTTTTTCTTGCTTAGAAGATTGTAGTATCAATGAATAATACCAAATCAATCCAATTAAGAATTTTTCTATATATAAAAGAAAATAAAAGGAAAATTAAAATAAAAACTAACATGAATTAGAAATTAAATAAATAATAAAATCTAATTGTTGCCTCCTCGGCAACACGCCAAAAACTTGATCGATGCTTTCTAAGAACTAGAAAAGCACAAATTTTGTAATAATAACTGCAAGCGCACAGATCATGAAATATGCAGGTCGAACAGAGGGAGGAATTTTAAATTTTATTATTTATATATTTCTTGGGCGAGTTAGAAAAAACTTGGTGGTTGATTTTGAAAACAAAAAATATTGAAACTGCAGTTTGATTCAGAAAAACCCAATTGAACCGACGATCAAATCACAATTATCAGTTGAAAAGCAAATAAAACTATTATTGAATTGAATCAGATCTGAATCTAATCAAATCCATATTCAATCCAATATGACCTAGGAAAGCAATAAAAGAAACAGAAATCAAAATTGCAGAAATTAATTAACAAACAGGAAATAAAATTAGGATTACCGCTGAATCTAATCAAATGGTCAATCACTAGTGAAAATAAGTGCAAAAGACAAATAGTGCTCTACCAAATCTAATTATGTAGACATCACTAATTGCTAAGAAAATAAAATTGTAGAAAAGAGTAAAGAAGACTAAACTTGATTAATGGCAGAAAAATTACAGTGGAAAAGTCTATCTTTACAATGGGTATACATGTGTATTTATAGCAGAGTTACAAAACCATAATCATATAAATGGGCCTTCTCATCAAAGATTATGCTACGATCCTCCTCTTATCCTTGTTTGACATGTGTCCAGTCGACTGATTTCCTAATATCTTTTCTACCGGTCTCCTTCCAAGTTGACCAATATGAACACAACTAGCCTCCAATGACAGCTTCTTATGTAATTCTTCATGTATACAACATCAGTTCTTGACTTTTAAGGTTGTTAAGGCTTGAACAACTCATCTGTAAAAATAACAAAATAATACCCAACGTAATATTTATTTATATACAAAAGATAAGATATAAGAGCATAAAATAAACACATTTCTATGCTAATCACGCGTCACGTTTCTTCCTATGACGCTTTGTTGGGGCAGAAGGCGAAGTCTTCTTGGTCGACAAGACTGAACTGGGAGGAGGTATCATTCGAAGAGAAGGAATCGACAAGGGGAGTGTTGTGGTCTCAGCTTTAAACTCTTGAAGCTGCCCTGTTTCCTTCACTTGAATCTCCACCATGCTTAAAGGTCCCTTCTGCTCTGACCCACCGATGAAAGTGACATCTTCTTCTGCGCTACCTTTAGAGCCCTAACCATACAAGCCTTTCATTGCATCAATCATGCCTTCATCCTTTTCGGGGTCGTTGGTAGGGGTAAGAGTGGCTCATTAATAGCTTGACATTGATCTTCGGAAGAAGTATGGATCAGACAGGAACCTGAAGCATGAAGAGAAATCACGATGAGTCCTTCAGGGAAAATGGGAAATCTGACTGACATAGGATAAACTCTCATCAATTAAGGCAAAGTCAGCGAGATACCTTCAGTGAGCAACTACTAGTAAACACATGAGTCTCTGGTGTTTCAGTTATAGGAGTTAATGGCTTTGGCATTTAGAGAGCAAGAAAATCAGGATTATAGCCCTTTACTTCTCAGGACTAAGGGAATGCAGATGAGATGCCAGAACCACCTTCCATATGAGTCATTCCTTTAGGTCGACGCCTAGCAGCGTCCTCGGCCTCCTTCTGCCAAGCGCTCAGGCTCATCATTCATCGAGAATATTTTCATTAACTCCTCTTCATCCACAGTTCCTGTTCGATGACGGAAATTATATCAATGAGAAACACCATCATGAAGTGTAACAACCCACAAGCGCACAGTTTACACTTGTAGTACATGGCGAATACGAGTCGATACACGGAGAGAGAAATAATTTTAGATTTTACTCAATCAAACTAAACCAAATTCAAGTGAAAATTTAACTACAACTAAACTAAACTAACAAACTAAGATTGATAAAAACTATGAGATGAAATGACAACTTAGGAATGAATCCAATATCTAGATCACATGAATTAACATAAAATGAAACCATAATCTCTCTTTTTTGGTCATAAGTATGATTAGTTGATGTGTTTAGCCTATGCATGGAAAATTTGTGCTATTAATTAGCCCACCGTATGCCATCAAACTTTAACACAACCGCCAACCCATTTGTTTAACTCTGATGAAAATGACAACAAGATAAAAATCAAATCTATTTTAAGTATGGCCTATTAACTATTAATTAGAAATATATGCCATCAAATTTCAATATAAACAATCGCTTATTTGCCATAATCATATTTAGATGAAGAGGCAACTTGTGTTTGGTTTGTTTAAGCATAATTTACTTGGTGTCAGCAATATAGACTATCAAATTCAAAGCTAAACAACAAATTAAACCACTTCTACTATTTCCATTAAGCACAAAAAGAGAGCATGAATAAACAAATTATGTTGCATATACATAATCAAGAGAGCTTAATTACACCTAAGTTGGATGGGATTAGCCTCTAATATATGTAATCATGACAACAAAAGTAGATTGTAACATAAACATAAGTAAAAGAAAAGAGAAACTAATTAATAAAAACAAAATAAAACCAAACTACACTAATGCATAAAGTAAATAACAAGAATTAAATGAACAAGAAATTAAATTGCATTAAAACGAAAATTATATAAGAGGGAAATGGCTAAAAAGCCATGGAAGAAAAAAGAGAGCTTTCCTCTAAACAAAACAAACTAACAAAAAGAGAGCATATTTACATCAACATAAAGCCGGTAATTATACATGTTCTAAACCCTAAAACCCTAATCACTTTTATTGGGGACTACCAAAAATACCCCTTCATGAAGCTTCCATTTATCTTTAGCCACTAATGATTCATTAAAATTGTATGAAGCTTTCTTTTGTCTCTACTTGCTAATATATTAGCCTCTAATTGTACCATTAAGGAAGGAAAGATAATGGGTACGTGGGGTCCTCCACTAAGTGGTAAGTGAATTAATTCTATCTCCAATTCTTTGTATCCACTTTGTGCATGTATATCTCCATGTAAACTTCATATGCGTTCTTCATTTATGCTCCTAAATTCCTACAAGACACATGAAAATGAACAAGTAAATTTTATAAAAAATAAATACATGCACAAATGACCGTTTTGCCTCAATATGAAGATGAATGCATGATAATTTCAGAATTTTTGGTTTTTGGTTAAAACATGTAAAAACAACCCAATATGTTATTTATTTAATTATAACAAGAATAAATGTGCGAATATAATTGTGCAAATTTATGCGCACATCAAATACCCCCACACTTATCTTTTTATTTGTCTTTGTATAAGCTGAAATCTAAGATAAATCCATTTTTGTAGGGAGAACGATTGCATTGAGTGTATGCAACAAGCCGTTAAACCTATGGGTGTCCCTAGTAGGATGAGTGTTGTCTCGTGAGGGTTTTCAACGGATACTGCCCATAAAATCCAAATGCAAAAAATATTACAAAATGCAAGATTCGAAATTATTTACAAGAAGAATGTAGGTTTTCAAAAGAATATTTATAAATGGATAATTGACTTTTAAATTTGACACGAATGAGTTAACACAAGTTTGGGTTGTCACTATGAAATTTAAGTCCGTTACTAATCAAAACTTCAAACAAAAGTCATGTTATAGTTACAAGCTCCTCCACCTTGGCCGGTTGTTTTGGTAGAAATATAGTGCAAATATGAAATGAATTTTATAATCGTTATCAACAATCATAAAATGGCATCATTATTTCCTTTTGGTTAACATGTTAGGTCAAATAAGTGAAGAAGGTGCTTGGATTGCATGTGCTAACTCACTCTTTATTTTGAAAAATATTTACATTATTAATATTTACAAACACCTAACTGAAAAGACCAAGGTATACAACCCCTACACTGCATTATGACTTACATGAGAGTTGGGATAGAGCTTGGCGGATTATGCAAACCGACGCTGACTTTGTCAACAACATGTCGGTAATCCTAAGGTGTTTAGCTCATGAAATGAGACCAAGATATACCACAAATGCACTGCATTAGGGCTAATGTGAAAGTTGGGACAAAGCTTAGCAGATTTGAACACCAACGGTATGTGTACAAGCAATGTTGGATACCCTTAGATTATTATTATATATATATACATATTTCTTCTTCTTTTTCACTTATTTTTGTTTTTGTTTTGAAGAGAGAGAGTTAAGCGAAAATATCTTAGCACAACTTCAATCAAAAGATCTATAATGTTATCGCAAGTAGTTTAAATCACCGTTATATTAATCAGATTACTATTCAGAAAACATTTCATATTCATCACCTAAGAATCTCCCTATATACCAGTTACACTAGATTTGCTCATAATTCAAACTTTCCTTTCCTTATCCATTAAGAAAAGTAATTTTCCAAACATTTTAATCGTACGACCAAAACCATATAATTAATTCATCATGTCCATTTAAAAAGTAAATTAAAATGCTTTCTTTTTGAGATTTTTATACTGAAAAAAAGAAAAGAAAAATCTATGTAAAACCAAAATAAATGTGAACCCCCCTCCACACACTTGATTTGGACTGTGTCCCCACAGGCAACCCAAGTGGAAGGAGAAAAAAAAAGAAAATGTTGAAAATATGTCCTATGTTTACAAGAAAAAAGAAAAATATTATTTTTAGTATATCAGAAAATATATTGACAAGAAGTAAATGAAATAGTCTTCAAAGACCGATTCATTAGTCTCTGCAAGTATGAGAGACATAGTTTAAGCTTGAAAAACCAAATCGTAAAAGGCTTCGAAGTTGATTCTAGATTTGGAAAAACGAATGTCGCTTTATTGAAAATCATATGAGTTGTCTCATTTTCGATGATAAATTGTTGGAGTTCAAGTTGATTTTCACCAATTTCAAATTTAAGCCCATCCTTGACAGATTCTTCAAAATTATTGATTTTAAAATCAAAATGGTGATTCAAATCTACCTCTTTAAAATTTAGCACATATTCGAAAAGTCCAAAAAAATCATCTTTCTTTGGTGAATTGTCAACAACTTCAATGTATGTATAATTTTCAAAATCCAAACTTGTTGTTTGAAATTTGTTATTTTCAAGAAAAGGAAGATCGAATTTTAAATTTTGTTACACCCTCTCAAAAAAATTGAAATCCAACTCAGTTACTGTATTATTAACAACTTCATTAAGATCGTCATTTTCAATTTCAAAAGTTGTAATTTCAAAATCATCTATTATGGTGAAAGCTAATGTTTGAATCGTCACACGTTTGGATTTGATTTTGTTTCTCACGAAACTTCAAGTAGTTTTCATACAACAAATCTATGTAGTCATCTTTGTTTTTTTGCTCAAAAAAAATCAAATTTATAATTATTTTCATGAGAATATTCAATTTGAAAATGTTGAGAATAAAAGTTTTCAGTAACACCACAATTGAAATTATTCCCACTGCCAAAATCATTTGAAAAGTGATTCACATTTTCATTTTGAATTTGAAATTAATTTTGGTGCTCGAAATTGAATTGGCAAGGGTTATAATCAAAATCATTTGAACTTGGAATTGAATTTGAATTTTTATTATTTTGAAAACTTTTATTTGAATTGTTGCACATGTTCATACATTATTCAAATGTTCTTTGAAGTTGTTGTGTGCTCGTTTGAAGTTGTTGTGTGCTCGTTTCAAGTATTTCAAGTAAAGATTCAAGATTTAAGGGTTGATTGTCATTTTGAAAATTTTGTGGTGCAAATTCTGAATTATTTTGAAAAGTTGTTGGTGTAAAATCCAAATTGTTTGTACAACAGTCGTTATTAAAATATCAATATGAATTTGGTGTAAAATTATATGGATTATATTTATTTTCACAACTATCATAAAATTCCAACGAGTAAGGAAATTGAGACATTTTCAAGAAAATTGTTTCTTGAATTTTTGTTGTTGATTTTTTTTAAAGAGAAAAGGAAATAAATATTTACAAAAGGAAAAGCTTTTTTATTTTTGTTTTTCATTTTTTCATTTTTTTTACTATATGCATGAACTTAATGCAACTATATGGATGCAAATTACTTATTTACAAATTTTCTAAAATTGTATAGTGACAGTTAAATTAATTTCAACAAAAGATTTCTCAGTCAGTTAACGGACAAAGTTATCGGTGCACTAGGAATCACCCCAACAATGCAGTCGAAGGTTTAAGTACCTTCAGAGGAACAACCGATATAATATTTATGAATCACCGTAATATTTATAAATGGTTATTACTTTGCCGTAGTCTAGACACCGAGAAATAATTCATTAGAAATAAACCAATTTGTCAAAATATAATGATGTCCTTAGAAAATAAAAACAAAAAAAATGAATGCAAAACATAAATTAAACGTGAATTAACGATGCAACTACAAATGAATTTTTATTTTGTTTTTGGAACTTTTTTTTAATGCAAATGCAAGCAAACACAATGCAACTAAATAAAAACAAGGGGCAGAACACAATACCTGAACATGTAGTATTTTATTAGCAATGTGGTTTTAAGCGGCGTTTTTTTTCAAGCAAGCATAGGCAATGCAAAGCAACGTGTGACAAGCAAGCAATTTGCGGTCCACTAAGTCCTGAAACCTGAAATGAGAGCTAAAACAATATATATCCTTGTGACAAACAAAAGCACAATATTTTTTTTGGAATTAAACTGTTACAAAAAAGAAACTAAACAAAAGGAAACGAACTCACGAAAAACGAAACTAAAACAAATTTCTAATCCCTAGTCAACCAGAAAATACAAGGCCTAATTAGAAAGTCAAAAACCTACAAACGTTCAAAGCCCGGTTCTTAAACAAAACAAATCACAATCAAGACCTAAGCCCAACTTGAAACACGTTCCCTTATCTCTAGATAAAATATCAACTGTTTAGCATCTTAAATTGAACCAAGAAAAAGGGGGAAAATGAAATAAAAATTGTGATTTTAGTTCGAGTTCGATCGTTCGAATCGGAAGATGGGCGTGAGGAGTTCGAATTGAGGAGCAGATCTTGTGAAGTGTTTTATTGGTGATTTAGGGGTTCGATTTGGGAGAAATTTGGAGTTTAGCGATTTGAAGGTGGCGAATTGGGGATGTTGGTTGTACTCGTGAGGAAGTTGTTAGTGGACTGACTTGTTATGGTTATGGCTAGTAGGTTGTTTGGCTTTTGTCGGGGAGTCCTGGTGATAGGTGGAGAAGCTGTATATGGCAAGGGCTATCAAAGCTAGAGGATTTTGCGTGCAACTTTGTGTAAGCTTGGTATGGATAGAACAGTTGGAGCTGTGAGCTATAAGAATTGGGGTGGATAAGTTGGCTAGTGAATGCGGATGTATGGAAGGGGAGTAGAAGGGATTGAGAGTACGTGGAGTGACAAAGGGTGTATGCTGTCTTGAAGTGTGCAGTAGGTGGTCGATGGCTGATTTTGGTGGTGATAGTGTAGTGGATATGGAGTTTTGGGGGTCTGTTTTTGTATAGGAGGAGGTTTAGATGGGTTGTAAGATGATGGATGTGTGTCAACGTTGTTGGAGCTGTAGCTTATGTTGGTGAAGGTTGTTTGAATGAGTTGTGGTTGCGTGATCATTAATTATAAGGAGATGGTATGAAGATTTTGAGGATGTTTGGTGAAGTATGCGAGGTAGATAGGTGGTTTCGGGTTTGTGGCTGAGTGATCTGGAGTTCAACTATGGGTTCGTCGATGTTGCGGGAAGACGGTTGTGGTTTTCTGACGTAGGCGACTGGTGGAAGTGAATTGTGACGGCCCGCCCCGCACCAACCGACATTTACTCCAAAAATGCGTTGTACACATGTCCAGTTATCACGGGACGGTCGTCAGAAGAAAAGAAAGAAGACGAAGAAACGACAAAGAACCTGTAGAACGTCTCACAGCGCATGGAACAAAATATAATACATACTTGACATAAAACAGGTGAGACAGTGCATAAGCTGAAAACAAACTAACATAGCAGCGGAAAATCCAAGTACAGCTTATGATCCAAAGCCAACATTATTACAACTTTTCAAACTGTCTCAAAAGCAAAAGCAAGATAAGGGAGATACACTACTAATGCCCAAGTAGCGGCCACCAACGACACAGGGAGAATATCTATATATCATACGTGGAAGCCTCCTGCTCGCCTCCGAATCAGCTACTCGCGCATCACCAGCTAACCTGTCTCTAGTCTGCTCGTGTGAGCACCCGCAGTAATAAGAGGAGACATAAAACTCTGGGTCAGTCAAGAGTCTGGTATGAGCGATAAGCAGCTAAATAAAACAATAACAGGTATACTAAACCATACCTGAACCTGAACCTGCAACCAAAGAGTTAGCACTGCATACTGTACAACACTCTAAGGTGCCACTAACATATGGTGTAAAGATACGGGGGTGGGGGTGTGCATGTCATAGTGATGGCAAACAATCAAACATAGCAACCATCCTCACATCTCTCACTCAGTGCATAAAGCATACGATATCCACCACTTCGATCACCCCAATACTTTGCTATGATCACCTTGCACCATGAAGTCATAAATGGCTTCACTGCACTGATACATAGCCACTAATCCTTCGCTATGTCCACTTGCCCCATGGAGCTATTCACCCCATCTGCGCTGGCTCATAGCCTTACCAATCCTTTACTATGTCCACTTGCCCCATGGAGTTATTCACCCCATCTGCGCTGGCTCATAGTCTTACTACGATCACTTTGCCCCTCGAGTCATAATGACTCTACTGCACTGATAACGTAGTCTTGCTACCATCACCTTGTCCCTCGAGTCATAGTGACTCTACTGCACTGATAAGTAGCCCATCATTCATTTTCAGTGGTGAATCGAAGTTATGAACGTCGACAACTCCTTAGCACATGTCCCGCAGCAAAGCCCAACCATGAAGTGAACTCATTGGTTCCCAACTGGATCCTGAGCTCTAACTTCTATTTGGACTACCTTCGCATCTCGGGTTATTGATCATCACCGGATCGGTTCGGATCTCCCCCTAACCATCGAATCGGTTCGAGTTCCCAGCACAAGCCTTCCACTCTGCTCTGGATCGGATCGGGTTCTCCAGCATGCCATGGTTCGGATCGTCGTCACCATCATCGGGTCGGGTCGGGTCTCCAAGCTCCATCGCCACAGATCGGTTCGGAGGTGGCTAAACAGATCGGGTCGGGGTCCTTCTGGCGATTCGGGTCGGGGTACTCTCCTCCAGGCCAAGTACAACGGTTCGTGCTCACCATCTTTGAACGGATCGGGTCGGAGCTGCTGAACTCGCATGGGAGGTGGTTCGGATCGGGTCCTTTCCTCCGTTCCGATCCGGATCGGCCAATTTTCTGCACTTTCTCCAGCAAACAGTTTACGCCACTCGACGGCGTTTTCGACCATTTCAACTATTCTAATCAATCACAAAGCATACCATACAGTCATAGCAACATGTATAATCAACCACAAACACCAAAACAACAATATGATAGGTTAAAATTGATCAAACATAGCCAAAACCCCATATTTTCCCTTAAGCATGTTTAGGTGAAAATAATGATATGATTAGCAAAACTTAACCAAATTAATCCAAATTCATCTCAGAGGTCTAAGACATCATTTCGAATTTTATAAATATTTTTCCAGAATTTTATCATGTTTAAATTCGCTAATTAACACTAATTACCCTTAATTAACCATAATTAGTGAGGAACCATGCAAATCACTCACCTTAGCCACAAATAAAACCTCAAAAATGAAATGATTCTCTGTTTGGGCGTGAATATCAATGCTAAACAGCAGCTCAAATCTTGATTTGGTTAAGATCTCCCTTGATTTGATGTTGCTAAGCTTAATCCTTGATTAGAAGGTGATTTGGAGGTGATTTAGAGGTTGGAGGCCATTTTTATGGTTTCTAAGAGGTAAGTGGAGGCTAAAAAACTGAAGTAGAATGAAACCCTAACTCTTTTCAGCCTCCCCATAACCCTAATCCCGAAATGGGTTATGGGCTCATTCACTAATCACCCTATTTGGCCCGGTTAAGTAGTTTTTCACCTTACAAACCTTATTTCAGCCATATCTCCCAAACGGTAAGTTCGTTTCTCACATGTGACAACCCTGCGGAAAGGTAAACCATCAAACGAATCTAATGGAAGTGGTTTCAGGTCAAAATTCCTTTCCAATCAAAAGTTATGGCCAAAACAAGATCATCTAGGGGCAAAACGGCCATTTAAAAATCGGCCAAAATCATGAACATGGGAAATGACTCTAATGGTTGTTTCCCAAAGTTACATGATCATACGACTTCATATGGGAAAGAAATAAATATTCTACGATCCTCTAATGCGTAGAATGTGGGTTAATCCCCCCTCCCCCCCCCCCCCAAGAAATTTCGCCCCCGAAATTCCCTAACCAAAACACACAAAAGAGTCCCGCATGCCTATCAGCCATAAAACAACAATCAAACATGCAAAACAAGTAAAACAAGCCTATCCTAGCATGCGGAATAACTAAATCGCAAAGAAAATCTTACCAGGCAAAGAGTTCTGGATACGTCTTCCTAATGCTCTCCTCTGTCTCCCAAGTACAGTCATTCTCGTTCTTGCCCCACTGAACCTTGACTAGCTTCACCGCCTTCCTTCGAAGTTGCTTCGTATCGTGCTCGACAATACGAATCGGCTTGCGGTTCCCAACCGCCTTGGGTTCCACTTCGAAGTCCTCTAACTGATCAGGTGAAATAGTCATATCTGGGTCGTGCACGAACTTCCTTAGTTGGGAAACATGAAATACGTTGTGAACTCCCGCCATCTTTTCTGGTAAGTCAACTCTATACGCCAAATTCCCAACTTGTTCGAGAACTGGGAATAGGCCAACAAATATTGGTGCAAACTTGCCTCTCCTGCCAAATCGTATCACGCTCTTCAACGGAGAAATCTTGACAAACACCAAGTCACCAACGGAGAATTTTAAGTCTCTCCTCCTCTTATCAACATAACTCTTCTGCCTATCTTGGGCAGCGTTCATTCGTTGTTGAATGATCTTAATCTTGTCCGAGGTTTCTCTTACCACATATGGTCCAAGCATAAACTTCTCACCGGTCTCTATCCAACATGATGGTGAGTTGCATGGTCTTCCGTACAAAGCTTCATATGGAGCCATACCGATACTGGATTGGTAGCTATTATTATATGCAAACTCTACTAGATGCAAATGGTCATCCTATGATCCAACAAAATCCAATATAAAAGCTCTCAAGAGATCTTCCAATATACGATTCACCCTCTCCGTCTGACCGTCGGTCTGAGGATGATATGCGGTACTGAGATGTAATTCTGATCCTAGAGCCTCTTGTAAGCTCTTCCAAAACCCACTAGTAAACAACGGGTATCGGTCACTCACAATGCTTTTAGGTACTCCATGAAATCTCACTACCCACTTCATATACAATTCTGCTAACTTAGCTGCCGTTCTGGTCGATCTGACTGGTATAAATCTTGCACTCTTGGTCAATCGATCCACAATTACCCAAATGCTATCATATCCCGATCTAGTCCTTGGTAAACCATCGATGAAATCCATCGAGACTTGCTCCCATTTCCATTCGGGAATTTCTAATGGTTGCAACAAACCACTAGGCTTCTTTTGCTCGGCTTTAACTAGCTGGCAATTCATGCATTTGGATATAAACTTCCCAACGTCTCTTTTCATCCCTTCCCAATAGTAAGTCTGCCTCATGTCTCAATACATCTTATCACCACCGGGGTGTATAGTCAGTTTTGAGTGATGACATTCTCTAAGCACTTCATCTCTCAAACCATTCACATTGGGTACAACTAGTCTTCCATTCTTTCGAAGCCATCCTTCTCGATCAAGCCCATACAAATTCATCTCCTCACCGTCAATATTCATTTCTAGCTTGGAGATGATTTCCAATAGATTAGGATCGTCCCTCTTACTGGAACCAATCCGCTCGTCAAACTAGCTAACATTTCTGGATCCAATTCGCACTTTGGCCTGAAATCAGACCCTGCGATATATTCCAGCTGCTTCCATTCAAGAAACATAGCCCCCAAACTGGCATGTCTCCTACTCAAGGCATCGGCTACCGCATTACCTTTCCCAGGTGTGTATGCGATATCAAAATCATACGAAGCCAAGAACTCTAACCATCTCTGTTGTCGGAGATTCAGATCTTTCTGAGAGAAGAGATACTTAAACGATTTATGATCGGTAAACAACTCGAATATTTCTCCCAAGAGATAATGTCTCCACATCTTCAGCGGAAACACGATCGCTGCCAATTCCAAATCATGGGTAGGATACCTTTTTTCATGCTGCTTTAGTTGCCGACTAGCATAAGCTACAACCCTACCTCCTTGCATCAACACAACACCTAGTCCGGTACCACAAGCATCCGTGTATACCGTCATTTCTTCATTCCCTTTAGGAATGAATAACACTGGTGCACGCGTCAACTTTTCTTTTAGACTTTTGAATGCATTCTCACACACTCCGTCCCAGACGAAGGCCTGATTCTTCTTAGTCAACTGAGTCAACGGTGCTGCTATCTTGGAGAAGTCCTGGATAAACTTACGATAATATCCAGCTAACCCCAAGAAACTTCTTACATCTGTTGCATTCTTGGGCGTAGACCAATCCTGTACCGTAGCCACCTTCGCAGGGTCCACGACAATACCATTCTCTGAAACAACATGGCCCAAGAATCTCACTTCCCTCCTCCAGAAGTGACACTTAGAAAACTTCGCTTTCAATTGGTGTTTCCTCAACACCTCCATCATTATCCTCAAATGTCCCTTGTGTTCCTCCTCTGTCCTCAAGTAAACAAGGATATCGTCTACGAACACAAGAACAAACTTATTAAACTGATCTCTGAATACCCGATTCAAAAGATCCACGAAATATGCTGGTGCATTGGTCAACCCAAATGGCAAAACCAACCACTCATAAAATCCAGACGGCGTCCTAAATGCCGTTTTTGGAACACTCTCATCCGCTACTCGGAGCTGATGAAATCCTGTCGCGAGGTCCAACTGGGAGAACACTCTTGCTCCTTCCAGTTGATCAAACAAATCATCTATCCGCGGTAGAGGATAATTATTCTTCTTCGTCACCTTATTCAACTCGCGATAGTCCACACACAAACGAAGGGAACCATCTGCCTTAGTGGCAAACACAACTGGTGCTCCCCACTCGGAGACACTTCTTCTGATAAATCCCTTCTTCAAAAGATAGCTTACTTGCACCCCGAGCTCTCGCTACTCCCTTGGTGCCATACGACGAAGTGGCATCACTATGGGTCTGGCATCTTTCACTAAATCAATACGGAACTCAATCTCTCGGTGTGAAGGAAGCCCGATCACCTCCTCGAAGACGTCCGGATATTGGCCAACCACGGGCACATCTGACAACTCATCATGCGGGATGTCGAGGGAATTTATAAAACTAGCTATTACCCCATCACTAGGTAGACTACCAAACACTACCCTCCGCCCTAACTGTCACCAAAAAGCCCTCACAGTCTACCACCACCCCGTATCTTTGGAGCCAATCGACCCCCAATATAATGCCATACCCAGTAAATCCCAAAATAAAGCAATCACAAACAAACATACATCCATGACTCGATAAGACCAAATTTCGGCAAATCATACTAAGGTTAGTCGAACCACCAATCGGGTTCGTCACAACCAACGGTCTATCAACTATCTCGGGTTCCAGTCCCAACCTATCCACCATGTCACTAGATATGAAGGAACGGGAAGCCCCAGTATCAAACAAAACTCGAACTGGTACATCATAAATAGAAAGCATACCTTGAATGACGACATTCTTTCCTTTCTCCGCCGCAGTTGGGGCGTTCGACGAAGAAGGAACAACATCAATAGCATATGCTTTCACAATCTGCTTCTCCTTAAGAGGTTGTGGACACTTATCCTTATGATGTCCCACTTGGCCACAGTTGTAGCACTTCCTATCCGCTGGCTTGGCCCGATATTCTTTAGCATAATGGCCCTTCTTACCACAGCTGAAGCACTCAACATCTTTCTTGCTCTCTTTCTGGCCATCCTTAGATTGGTTCTGTTTCCGCTTATTCTGAGAGTTATTCTTGCCTCCATCGCTTGCTTGCAGCTTTATCCCTTCTGCAGATGCAACCTCAGTCTTTGGCTTAGGGTAAAGACTCTCTGATCTCAAAGCTTTCCCCACAATCGATTAAAAAGTCTCATCGATGTGGTTGATAAGCTTTTCCCTCAAATATCCATCCAACCCTGTAATGAACTTCTCATTCTTCTTCTCAGGAGTATCGATAAGAGACAGTCCATACTTCGACAAAGTGTCGAACTCAGCAATATAGTCGGAGACTGCCCTACCATTCTGCTTGAGTTCCAAGAATCTCTTAAACAACACTGACTTCTGGGCAGCTGGAATGAACTTCTCGCTAAAGCGAGCCTTGAACTGATCCCAAGTAACCTGATCTTCTGGAGTAGCTGTTCTAATGGCATTCCACCAATTCATCGCTCGCCCTTGCAGCTGACGAGACGCTAGCCTTCTCTTCATCGCATCCTCAATACCCAAGTCGTCGAAGGTACGATCACAGCTATCCAACCAATCCTGAACATCTGTGGCCGATTCCGTTCCGTGGAACGGTTTCCCACCAAGGTTAGTGTAATCTTTGCACAACTTGGCGAAATCGACCCTAGGCGCCTGCACTACTGGACCACCACCATTTCCGAGATTGGGAACTGCTCCCTGAACATCCCTAAGCATCTCCCTCATGAAGTTAGTGAACATTGTCCTCATGCCAGGAGCATTCCCATTATTGGTCCCTCTACCAGCACCCCTCGTGTCCCGACTCATCGTTCAATCTGTAAAGAGAAAACGATTAACGACTCCATAGTGGTGCTAGTGCAGTACGACTTCATTCTTATACTACTAATAGTATATATATAGCTTTTGAAAACCAAAGTAATCACAAATACGCGCTCTCATATACGTACTATCTCTCCCTAGTGTCTTTCACTAGGTTAATTACGCAACCTAGAGCTCTGATACCAAATGTGACGGTCCGCCCCGCACCAACCGACATTTACTCCAAAAGTGCGTTGTACACATGTCCAGTTAGCACGGGATGGTCGTCAGAAGAAAAGAAAGAAGATGAAGAAACAACAAAGAACCTGTAGAATGTCTCACAGTGCATGGAACAAAATATAATAATAACATACTTGACATAAAACAGGTGAGACAGTGCATAAGTTGAAAACAAACTAACATAGCAGCGGAAAATCCAAGTACAACTTATGATCCAAGCCAACATTATTACAACTTTTCAAGCTGTCTCAAAAGCAAAAGCAAGATAAGGGAGGTGCACTACTAATGCCCAAGTAGCGGCCACCAACGACACAGGGAGAATATCTATATATCATACGTGGAAGCCTCCTGCTCGCCTCCGAATCAACTACTCGCGCATCACCAGCTAACCTGTCTCTAGTCTGCTCATGTGAGCACCCAGAGTAATAAGAGGAGACATAAAACTCTGGGTTAGACAAAAGTCTGGTATGAGCGATAAGCAGCTAAATAAAATAGTAACAGGTATACTAAACCATACCTGAACCTGGACCTGCAAGCAAAGAGTTAGCACTGCATACTGTACAACACTCTAAGGTGCCACTAACATATGGTGTAAAGATACGGGGGTGGGGGTGTGCATGTCATAGTGATGGCAAACAATCAAACATAGCAACCATCCTCACATCTCTCACTCAGTGCATAAAGCATACGATATCCACCATTTCAATCACCCCAATACTTTGCTATGAACACCTTGCCCCCATGAAGTCATAAATGGCTTCACTGCATTGATACATAGCCACTAATCCTTCGCTATGTCCACTTGCCCCATGGAGTTATTCACCCCATCTGCGCTGGCTCATAGCCTTACCAATCTTTTACTATGTCCACTTGCCCCATGGAGTTATTCACCTCATCTGCGCTGGCTCATAGTCTTACTACGATCATTTTGCCACTCGAGTCATAATGACTCTACTGCACTGATAACGTAGTCTTGCTACCATCACCTTTCCCCTCGAGTCATAGTGACTCTACTGCACTGATAAGTAGTCCATCATTCATTTTTTGTGGTGAATTGAAGTTATGAACGTCGACAACTCCTTAGCACACGTCCCGCAGCAAAGCCCAACCATGAAGTGAACTCATTGGTTCCAACTGGATCTTGAGCTCAAACTTTCATTTGGACTACCTTTGCATCTCGGGTTATTGGTCATCACCGGATCGGTTCGGATCTCCCCCTAACCATCGGATCGGTTGGAGTCTCCAGCACAAGCCTTCCCCTCTGCTCCGGATCGGATTGGGTTCTCCAGCACGCCACGGTTCGGATCGTCGTCACCATCATCGGGTCGGGTCGGGTCTTCAAGCTCCATTGCCACAGATCGGTTCAGAGGTGGCTAAACAGATCGGGTCGGGGTCCTACTGGCGATTCGGGTCGGGGTACTCTCCTCCAGGCCAAGTACAACGGTTCGTGCCCACCATCTTTGAACGGATCGGGTCGGAGCTGCTGAACTCGCATGGGAGGTGGTTCGGATCGGGTCCTTTCCTCTGTTCCGATCCGGATCGGCCAATTTTCTGCACTTTCTCCAGCAAACAGTTTACGCCACTCGACGGCGTTTTCGACCATTCCAACTATTCTAATCAATCACAAAGCATACCATACAGTCATAGCAACATGTATAATCCACCACAAACACCAAAACAACAATATGATAGGTTAAAATGGATCAAACATAGCCAAGACCCCATATTTTCCCTTAAGCATGTTTAGGTGAAACTAATGATATGATTAGCAAAACATAACCAAATTAACCCAAATTCATCTCAGAGGTCTAAGACATCATTTCGAATTTTATAAATATCTTTCCAGAATTTTATCATGTATAATTCGTTAATTAACACTAATTACCCTTAATTAACCATAATTAGTGAGGAACCATACAAATCACTCACCTTAGCCACAAATAAAACCTCAAAACTGAAATGATTCTCTGTTTGGGCGTGAATATCAATGCTAAACAGCAGCTCAAATCTTGATTTGGTGAAGATCTCCCTTGATTTGATGTTGCTAAGCTTAATCCTTGATTAGAAGGTGATTTGGAGGTTGGAGGCCATTTTTAGTGTTTCTAAGAGGTAAGTGGAGGCTAGAAAACTAAAATAGAATGAAACCCTAACTATTTTCAGCCTCCCCAAAATCCTAATCCCGAAATGGGTTATGGGCCCATTCACTAATCACCCTATTTGGCCCGGTTAAGCATTTTTTCACCTTCCAAACCTTATTTCAGCCATATCTCCCAAACGGTAAGTCCGTTTCTCACATGTGACCACTCTACGGAAAGGTAAACCATCAAACGAACCTAATGGAAGTGGTTTTAGATCAAAATTCCTTTCCAATCAAAAGTTATGGCCAAAACAAGATCAGCTAGGGGCAAAACGGTCATTTAAAAATGGCAAAAATCATGAACATGGGAAATGACTCTACTGGTTGTTTCCCAAAGTTACATGATCATATGACTTCATATGGGAAAGAAATAAATATTCTACGATCCTCCAATGCATAGAATGCGGGTTGTTACATGAGTGCTGCAATGTTCATAATGTTGCAGGTTGGCGTTTGGGTTTTAGTTGAAGGTTGCAGTGTGGTTTGAGGGTTTTGAATGGGAGGCTGGTTGAAACTTGAGTTAGTGCGACTGAAACGGTTATGAAGGTTGTTTGTGGAGTTGTAAATGAGTGGCTAATGACAGTGGGGTTAAGGAGGTGGTTGTTTGTTTTGGGGATTTCTGTGGAACCTGCTTGGCTGGTAGGGGGTTTTATGGTGATTCATAAGTGTAAGTAGGGGAATTGGCAGTATGGAGATGGTAGAAGTCGGGCTCGAGTTAGAGAGGAAGTTGGGTCTTATAATGAAGTTAGAATTGAATATTTGAGAGAAGAAGCAAGGCAGTGGGAATATGTAAGATAGATTTGAAAATTTGTAACAATTCAGTTGTTTGTAATGCGATCAAAATGCACAATTTTGTATAGAATTGAATGCATGGTGCAAATGAAAAAATTAAACAGTATTACAAACTGAATGAGCAGACAATGCAAATGAAATGCACAGTTCAAATGTACAATGCAAATGAAATGCGTAATGCAAGAAAGAAGAAAACAGTGCAAACTAAAAACAACGTAAAACAGAAATGAACTGAATGAGCACACCTTAACAAACTGAAAACAGAAAGTATCAGAGCAAGAAATGCAAAAAATAATAATTGGAAAAACAAAAATGCACAATAACTGAAACTAACATAGAACTGAAATGCACAGGTGAACAAAAATAAGAAATGTAGTTTTTTTTATGCAAACACAAACTGATAAGCGAAAAGAACAGGAGGGCTGCTCTTGAAGGTAGAAAAACTAAAGCTAGAAGAAACAGTGCTAAAAAACTGAACAAATGAACACAATTCAAAACACAAGTAAAATTCAGAGGGTCCTCTTTTTTTCTTTTTCTTTTTCTTTCTTTTTAAATGAAAACACACACAAATAATAAGAAGAAAGCAAATAACACAAAAAATAGTAGCAAGAAAGATCAAGAGAACCTAATAAATCACAAAACACACATGCATTTTTTTTAAAATAAGAGAGAACACTAAATGAAAACAACCACACAAAAAAATACACACAAAAGAAACACAAAAACAAACACAAGTGATCAAACAAAACAATTTTTTTAATAAGAAGAACAACAAACAAGAAAATTAATTTGAAGAATAAAACTAAAACTAAATTCCTTCCCCGACAATGCCGCCAACAACTTGTTCGACGACGGAAATTCTATCAATTAGAAAAACCATCGTGAAGTGTAATAAACCGCAAGCGCACGACGTACACTGGTCGTACGTGGCGAACACGAGTAGATCCACAGAGGAAGAATTTTTTTTAGATTTTACTTGTGAAAACCCGTAACTTCCCCGGTAAGGAAAGCCCGGATACTTTGAGAACAACACACAAAAGAACGCAAACTGAAGAACATTTCATTGTATATTACAACAATTCCATCAGAATACAAGAATGTACAAAGTATAAATAAATATTACACAGAAAATATCAGAGATTACAATAAATTACTTCAGCAGAAAAATAATACAATACACAACTAAAAGTAATACACGGATACAAAGCTTTCCGAGTATCGTTCCAGCTGTAAATCAGGATCCTGTGAATATAAATCTGCAAAACCGAAACTACTAGCTGCCCGTGTCAAAATAAGGGCACCCAGAGTTTAGATTAAAACAATAAACTCCAGGCTAGTCATATGACTGGTGTGAGAACTAAAACAGTTATTAATCTTTATTTTAAAGTCAGGTAAATCAAGGGACCACGCCGTATAACACGGAACGGGTTTCCTCCCAAGAATACCAGTGCATAAAACAACAGCGCAATGCTAAATAAAGAAAAATGAAGCTATTATAAGACCCAGGTCCCATCACACAATGCAACGCAAGCCGGAGGATAGAGTTTTACCTTATAAAAGCTAAATAATGCTTGATATGCTAAATTTCATGTTTTATTATTACTATAAGTGTTAAAACAATTTCAATCATAAATATCAATCATAGACGGCATGGGTACCATATATCATGTCGTCGTACTAGGCTCTACAAATCAAAACCGCAAATGTCACGTATTTGGAAGTTGGATTTCCATCTGTGAATCGAGGCAAAAGATAGTCATCTACCGATTCGAGACTGTCTAGCCCGAGTCTCAGGCAAGCACGCAAACAAGCCTTGGATCGTCAGGGCCGGTCCACCGATGTTGATTAAAATGCCTGAACACTGTGTTTCCCCGCCCTTTGGGGCGTAAATGAGCCAACGAATGACTCCATCGGCTTCACATAGTCACCGATATATCCGAGGCGCCTCGCAACAGCAACAACCACAACCACATAAGTCAAACTCGTCAGGGCGTATAAAACCACTGACGCCACTTCTAGGTAGAAGGAAACGCATGTCCTCCCCGATGTCCTCTCCCGTTTCTGGTTCACAACCGGGGTATGAGGCTCGCGAATCAACGTTACATAAATCTATGCGACACAGGCCGTGCTTTGGTCATCAACCACAAGACTTTGCTTTTCAACAGAAGCCCTGATCAATTGCCACTTAGGCATGCCACACAGGCAATTCACTCCATGCGTTTGATATCCATCAATATATAACCCCTGAGCTCGTATGTCTCAGAGAAGAGCGTTAAGCAAGAGAATAAATTCTCTGCCGCCAAACAGATATATATTTAATAGGAATCAATCACACAGAATAAAATCCAAAGTCAGACACACGGTCCATTTACAAGTTCGTTCTGGGTCTGAACGAAACCGGAGGCACCTAGTACCCCGCATATCCATCGATCTCAAAGTACGTCTGGACGACCACTAACCGATTCCCTCCTATTGGGTGTATGGCCCAATCAAGATCATCAGTAATCACCCAAACGACGTGAAGACCTCCGGTCTTCAACCACCGTCTTCATCTTCGACTCATCGTCGAATCAGTTATTCAGAATGGGATAACCCGGTCTTTCTGAATAATCCGCGTATATAATAAACAAGTGTTACACAAACACAACATACGCCTCATTCCAATTCATCAGTCACTAACCGTAAATTAATCAAGAGAATAATTCCCCAAATATTAACCCCGAAGGCCAAAACCAACATCAGATCAATACCCAGGAAACCATTCAGCTTAGCTAACCTACAGTTAGTTTCTAAATTTCACATTCTTAGGGAAAGGTTCCCATTAATTTTATCAAAGATAAATTCTTTTAAATTTATTCTTTAATCTTCCTTTGAATATCACTTCAAACTAGTCGGGATTAACGAACCTTACCGAAGTAATCATTTGTTTTAATTTCCCAATCCCAACCTATTCATCCCATGAAGTAAAACTGGTCATACTTCATATCTAACACCACGGTGTTATCAGTAAATTCAATTACCATTTCACGTTTAAATCTAATTAAAGATTTAACTATCGCCTGGAGCAAAACTGGTGATACTCCATTCTCAATCATTTCAATCTAACTAAAGATTCATTAAAACTCCACTTGGTTTTAATCTTTAACTGGGTTAAAGAACCAATGTCATTTAAAACACGGTTCACGATAAACCCACATCACATTCCATTCTATCAGCTTTTAACCGTAAAATAGCAAGTGAGCAATTCCCTAAGTATTAACCCCGAAGGCCGAAACCAACATCAGATCAATACCCAAGAAACCATTCAACTTAACTAATCTCCAGTTAGTTTTCTGATTTTCTTAACTCAGTTGGGTCTAAGAACAGTATTATTGAAGATACCGTTCACGACAACCCAAAATCACATTCCATTAATTATCGGGTTAAAGAACAAGTGTTATTTAAAACACCGTTCACGATAAACCCAAAAATCAATTGAAATTCAAATTCATTTCCAATTAAATACCATTTAATTAGTACACTTCATTAAATCTAAATAAAAGGATTTAATCTCTTTCTCAACTGGGTTTGAGAACAGTGTTAATGAAGACACCATTCACGACAAACCCAAATCACATTTGATATTAAATACAAGGCTCTGAATAGAAAATATATCGGCTTATATTCAATATCAAATTCTACGACCAACAAATATCGTATTGGAAATAACGATATAAATATATCTATCAAATTTCCATAACAATATCTGTATAATCACGAAACCCAACATCGAAATATTCCGAAGACAATTTCGATTCAAATCCATTCCAATTCTCGAATTGGAAATTCTGGTTATTTTCAAAACCATTTCTAATCCACTTTATTTATTTTAAAAATAAATAGAATTATAATTCTAGTTCAAAACTAGTTCATTTAGATAAAAATCTATTTTTATCTTTTCAAATTTGGAATTTTTCATCCCAATTCTTCACAAATCATTTCTTATGATTTTACACAAATTATTACTATTTTTAATAATTTTATCGAGGCCCGTACAGTCGATTTCCATCAACGGCCATCGAACTGCACTTACAGCGACCTTTTCTAAATTTGATTTGGACATAATTCCAAATCCAACCGTTAGATCACAGATTTCTAATCTTCATTGGAAAGCTCTTTTCGATACGAACCCAACAATTCTGGTTTCAAGAGAATCCGACGGTCGGATCTCCCGCAATATCGATTCGAAGTCAATGGTCGAAATTCACGAACTGCCGCGGCGCGTTCTATTCAGGCCATTATATATATATATATAATATGTATTATATATATTTCGTCGATTTCCTTTTAAAACGTATTTTATAAATCGTTTTAAATTCGTTTTCGAAACGATTTCAACTTCATTTCAAATTCAAATCAAAATTGAATTTTTCCTTATAAATTCGTTTTAAATTCATTTCAAATTGATTTCAATTCAAATCGATTTTTAATTCAATTCCAGTTTGTTTTCAATTTCAGTTCAATTTCCATTCGGTTTTGAATTTATTTCAAGTCGATTTCTATTCAATTTCAATTCAATTCGAATTCAATTCGAATTCATTTTATTTTCAATTCGAATTCTAAGTCGTTTCAATTCAATTTAATTCGAATTTCATTTCAAAATATTCGATTTTGAAATCACTTTTCAATATTCATTATAAAAACGAATATAATCGATATAAATATCGTTCGCGTCAAAATAGCGCATATCTAACCAACACAAAGCTTTATATATTTCTATTTCAAATATTCTATTCAAATATTTCATTTCAAATATTTCTTCTCAAATATTCTATTCAAATATTTCTCTTCGAATATTTCGTTTCAAATATTTCTTCTCAAATATTCTATTCAAATATTTCTCTTCAAATATTCTATTTCAAAACTGGAATGAGGCCCCATCAATTACCATAGATTTTATTTCTATGGATTTCCATACAACGCATGTATATATCAACAATGACAAATAATCAACCATCATCCAAAGTGCATTCTACACTGTATAAGCATCAAATATAAATATTCAACGCTTATAACAGTCTGTCAATCAATCGATCGACATACAACTAATTATTGGGATTAGTGTATGTCATATATCATCCCAATACCCGTGTGGGGTTTCAATCAATCAAACACAGATTTTATTTGTGCAGTTGGGCGATGTGTAAAATTTGTCGTCCCAATCGATATCAGTCAAATCAGTGTATATAAACAAATCGTCCGATTCGTTTATAAATATTTATTTTATATGCACGTTAAAAATTATATTTTTAACTATAAAATATTTTTAACTATATAAATATTCTATTTCATTTCACATCACATCATACAATCAACTACACATCAAAATCAAACAAACAAGCATACAATCCGTCCATGTTCTGTGGACGACGGGTATTGGGTGCTACTAAACACCGTCTGCGTCCTAGTATATATTTATAACTAGAAATTTAAATTAAAGGTGAGGAGTTCTCACTGACTAGCTAAACCAACAACCACGACTCTTCATATGTAGAAGTCTTCGCCGTTCTCGCATTTTGTCAATTTCGTTGCCCGTAGCCACTACATATATAAAAATCACATTTTTATATTGTTGCTATTTATATAAAAATCACATTTTTATATTGTTGCTATTTATATAAAAATATCATTTTTATAACTACGCTACATGGATAAAAAATCTATTTTTATACCGCTACTATATAGATAAAACTTCTATTTTTACACCGCTACTATATAGATAAAAATTCTATTTTTATCTTACTTCTATATAATAATTTTTTTTCTATCACGCTATTCTCTATATAAAAGATTATATTTTTATATCGCTCTTCTTCCAATAAAGATTATAATTTTATAACGTTCCTTCCTATATAAAAATTATATTCTTATATATACTTCTAATATAAAGATCGAATTTTTATATCATCGCTATAAAAATCACATTTTTATTTCAACATATATATATATATAATAAAAATCTGATTTTTATTTCGCTATATATATAAAAATTATATTTTTATATTCTCTGTCTTATAAAAAATCCTATTTTTATCACTCTACATAAATAAAAATCATATTTTTATTTCTTCTATATAATAAAAATCATATCTTTATACTTTCTATAATATAAAAATCATATTTTTATACCTTTTTCATTTAAAACCGGTTTTCATCTCCTTTAAAATTAACTGCTGTAAATAAATGAAAATAAATAACTAAAGAAAATGAAATCAAAAACTTACAGTCGGTTTTGGGGTGTTTTTCGAAGAGGGAGAAGGAGGTGGGGTCGGAGTTGGTGCTCCAGGTGGCGGAGAGCGGTGCAGGGGGGGTCCGGTCGGCGGTTTTTGGGTGGTTAGGGTTTTCAGTAGGGCGGCGGACTCGTTTCTCGCGAGAGGGCTTCGTGGATCGAGAAGGGGAGAGGATCGGGAGGAGAAAGGGAAGGAGGAATAGAGGGGGGGTGCGGACTTGGGGGAAGGCGGCGGTGGCCCACCCCCTAGTGGCGCGGCTGCCTCCCCGTTCGATCCCCTTTTTTTGTTTTAAAACAGAAATGAACTAACGGGGGGAGGGGGGCTGAGGGTATAGGAGAGAGGAAGGGAAATATTTTTTTATTTAATTTAATTATTTAATTTCAAAAAGCAACTTTTAATTTCGACCTCGAAATCGAACCCACCGACTGTCGTCCATAGCTAATTACCCCCATTCCGAACACAATGGGATATGTATCGTAGGCTGATTCGATCGTTTCGATCAGTTTTCGTCAAAATCCAAATATAACTCTATATATTGAATTTGAACGCACATTTCAATTTACCGGGGCCACATACTAACTAGAAAAATTCCCGAAAAATATTTTCTAGCTTTGTATTGACGATACGGTCCTAACAAAACTAATTTCGTCAAATTCCGAGACCGTTTGAAAAATGACCATTTTCCAGTTGATTAAAACCAACTGAAACTGGTCAAACACGTCCTTCGCCACGCTCACATATTGATTCAAAAAATTATGAAATTTGAAACCTAGCAATAATTTGACATCGCGGATCCAACAAAAGTGGTTTCGTTGAAAACCGAGGTAGTTTGCCAAATGGCCATTTTTAAGGGCCAGAATTCCATAGCGACTATTCTGAATTTTCAACTGGTCGTAACTTTTGATTCCCGCTATGAAACTTCAATTTTTCGGATTCGTTGGAAAGATATTCTCAATTAGATTCAAATATTTCTGGTTTCGCTAAAATCCGGTTTATTTTGAATCCTGTACATTCATTTGAAATCGAATTTTCAAACTACCGCGCTATTTCATGCTCGTTATATAATTAAAATAAAATATTTATATTCTAACGACGATTCAAATAAATATATACGTTCAAATTCTATTCAAAATAAATTTATCGTCGATATTATTTAAAATAATTCATTTTAAATAATCAAAATTCACTAAAATTGCCAAAATAAAATTTTTAAATTGGCTTAGATTTCCGGGTTATTACATTACAGAATCAAATTAACCAAATTTCAGTGAAATTTTAACTACAACTAAGCTAAACTAACAAATTAAGATTGATAAAAATTACGAGATGAAATGACAACTTGGGAATAAATCCACTCTCTAGATCACATGAATCAACATAAAATGAAACCAAGATCTCTCTTTTTTGGTCATAAGTATGATTAGTTGATGTGTTTATCCTAAACATGACATATTTGTTCTATTAATTAACCCAACATATGTCATCAAACTTTAACACAACCGCTAATCCACTTGTTTAACTCTCATGAAAATGACAACAAAATAAAAATCAAATCTATTTTAAGCATGACCTATTAACTATTAAATAGAAATATAGACCATCAAATTTCAATATAAACAATCACTTCTTTACCATAATCCTATTTAGATGAAGAAGCAATTTGTGTTTTGTTTGTTTAAGCATAGTCTGTTTGATGTCAACAATATAGACTATCAAATTCAAAGCTAAACAACAAATTAAACCACTTCTACTATTTCCATTAAGCACAAAAAGTGAGAAAGAATAAACAAATTATGTTGCATCTTAAAAATCAAGAGAGCTTCATTAGCCCTAAGTTGAAAGACATTAGCCTCTAATATATGTAATCATGACAACAAAAGTAGATTGTAACATAAAAATAAATAAAACAAAAGAGAGAACTAATTAACAAAAACAAAATAAAACTAAACTACTTGCATAAAATTAAACTACACTAATGCATAAAATTAAACTTCACTAATGCATAAATTAAATAATAAGAATTAAATGAACAGAAAATTAAATTGCACTAAAATGAAAATTACTTAAGAGGGAAATGGCTAAGAAGCCATGAAAGAAAAAATAGAGCTTTTCTCTAAACTATACTAACTAAGTAAAAGAGAACATATTTACATCAACATAAAGGGGGTATTTATACAAGTTCTAAACCCTAAAACCCTAATCACTTTTGTTGGGGACTACCAAAAATACCTTTTTATGAAGCTTCCATTTGTATTTAGCTACTAATGATTCATTAAAATTGTACGAAGCTTTCTTTTGTCTCCACTTGCTAATATATTAGCCTTTAATTGTACCATTAAGGAAGGGGAGATAATGGGTAGGTGAGGTCCTCCACTAAGTAGTGAGTGAATCAATTCCATCTCCAATTCTTTGTATCCACGTTGTGCATGTATATCTCCATGTAAACTTCATGTGCATTCTTCATTTATGCTTATAAATTCCTACAAGACACATGAAAATGAACAAGTAAATTTTATAGAAAATAAATATATGCACAAATGACCGTTTTGCCCTAATATGAAGATGAATGCATAGTAATTTGAGAATTTTGGGTTTTTGGTTAAAACATGTAAAAATAGCCCAATATGTTATTTATTTAATTAAAACAAGAATAAACGTGTGAATATAAACGTGCAAATTTACGTGCACAACGACTCCACTCTTCGACTTGCACTCTCTTCCTCGACCAGTTCACTCCAGGCATCGGCTAGAGTAGTGGGGTAGTCGTTCACCCAGAAGATGTCGCGAATTGGAGAACCTTAGAGAAAAACCCATAATCACAAGCCCGAAGTCATCTAGTTCTTGTTTTGCATCAGCAAGCTCTTTCTTCAACCCGGCAACTTTGATATCATGTTGGAGCTGGGAGTTTGTCCTTTTAACTATGTTTTCATTCTCAAGGGAATCCTTAACCATTTTTGAAAGAGTGAAAAAGAGCCTTGGGTTGGTATTTTTGTCGAGACTTTCTTGCACTCCTCCTCGAGGGTCATTATTTCCGTGCTGGAGAGGTCAAGTTATTTGTGGAAGCAATTTTCCAAATTAGTATACATTTTCATGAGCTTCTCGGCCTTCGCTTCCACCACTTTAAACTTAGCTTGGGAATCAGTTTATTCTTTCTTGATAGAGTCCAAAGGAGACTTATTATAATCCCATAGTTTCTTCTGATTGGCCAGGTCCGGCTAGAGGTCACATATTATTTCAGAGAGTTTTCAAGCATACTTGCAAGTCTCTTTATATTTCCCAGTGAGTAAGTGTATGTCCTTTTTAAGATTTTCTCTAAGGTTGTTGGGCATGGGCTCCAGATTGGGAATGAAATACGTATTCCTAAAATAGTGTTGAGGAAGCTTCTCACACAAGACCTTCATTTTTTCAGCATTTGTAGGATCAGGGACAATAGGCTTCAAGGAAGATATCTCAGAAGACATGCGCTTGCTTAAGACCACTGTCGTTTTCTTCTTATCTTTCTCTTGAGGTAGCAACTCTTTTGATGGATCAGGGCCTTAATGACCGGTCTATCACCTATGTGAGGGTCATGTTGTATTTTATGCTTATCGATGTCGTAGAGGAGCGGAGAAGAGGAGCGGGAATGAGGATGATACTTGTATTGTGAATGGTTTATCTCCCTCTCTTGCCCCTCTCTATCATAGTCATCCTTATGCTCTATCCCTTGGTAGGAATAAGATTTGGGAGGAGCCTTATCCTTGTAAACGCTAGTGCGGGTTTCTGGGATCATACCCCCGTGAAGACATGATTTCTACAAACAGAAATGAACAAATGTTAGAATTAGGAAATTATACGACAGACAAGAGCTATGACATGCGGTGCAAGTGTCATATGTATCCTAGTGCAATCCCCCTATAAACCAGTAGTCAACGCCTTACTAGTAGGCGTAACTTTCTTAGCTATGGTCGTAGAGTGTTCTTTCCTTGGAGATGGAAAGAAAATTGAGAATCTATATCTATAAAGTGGTACTGCTCAGATGGGAGAGGCAAGTTTTCCAAACCCTTAAAGGGATCCTCTGAAGAGAGTGATCCGCCCTCTTGAACCGACCGATGCTCCAACAGAACTTGCGGTGATGGAATACGTTTTGATTGTTCCGCACCTTCCTTCTGAATGGGGGGAGACTTATCCATTATTAACTTCTCTAGAGAAGGAGTCTTATGCTCTCCAGTAACCACCTTCGTAGGAGACTTCTCGGTCATTTCTCCTTCGAGACCCTAACTGGGCCCGGGAACATCCCTTCTTCAAATAGCTTGTTTTTTACAACCCTAGGGTTGGGGTGCTACTTCCTGACCCCCGACTAGGGGCACATCTTATGTTGTTTTCCTCCCATACTGGGGGCACGTCCGCCGGCTCCCCGACTATGGGCATGAGTACAGATGACGCGACAGATGGAGCCTGTGCACCGCCTACCCCCAAGGTCTGAGGCACTTAGAGAGTTATACCGATGAAGGAATCCATCTGCTATGCATCTCCTAACAGCCCTGTAATTTTTCGAAATGCCCCTTAGAGTGGACTAATGAGTATGATTTTCATCATCGATAGGTTTGACAAGATTCTCACCTACAAAGAAGCATCGATGTTAGAATCTCTTTAGTAAAATTCCAAGAAGTAGGTGTAGATCAATCATTTATGGCTTTCTATCCATCGTTGGACACAGCCTTCTTGTTGAGGGACATAGAACCACTCAGTCTTCATACTGCTTATTTTACTAATCCCCTCCGTCACCATCCGTCGCTTTGCGGTAGATCTAAGGCAAAAGATGGACTATTTTTTCGATGTTCGAAAGTAATGCGGAAGATAATATCATTGAATGTAGGCTTGCGATCCAGATGTTTTCTGTAGATAATGTACAGGGTGAAATGGTTTACATAAGAAGTTGAATGTAGTTGCATGGGAGCGATTTCCACATGGCGAAGGAAATTGATAAGGAAAGGTCCGAATGGAGGGACGCACCTTACTGAGCACATCTGACAGCTAATGGTCATGAAGCCTTTTGTGACGACCCGCAGACCCTTACCCTTTGAACCAACTATAGACGACAGAAGCCCAGTCCAAAAGGTAAGCATCCATGAAGTAACCCGTGATAAACCAAATTTCCGATCTTCAATAGTCGATATTTAACACATTCACAGTGTTCATATACCACAAAACTAAATGTTGAAAACTCCATTCATCGGGGGTTATCAGAGAAAACACAGCAGAACAGAACAAGAGACAAGATTAGAATCTCACAGCATAATAGAACTAATATAATATTCGATATAACTTTACAGTGGAAAAACATTTAAATAATCAGAGTGAACATACCATTGATAGTTATAAACTCTATACTCACATAATACAACCACGACATCCAAGTATAGATAGTAGAATACGCCCATCCTTCTGACAAAGATCGCCAACTCCTTTGGAATCATCTAGGAACTCCTTGAATCCTGTCTAAACCTGAAATACACCGGATCTAACCCGAGTGCCAAAACACTCGAGTCAGAGTTAGATTAACCAGCTTGAGAACTAGGTAACAATCCATACATATACCAAACAATCATCAAAAGAGTTTCAAACCTTTGTTCATGCTTTTTGGAGAAATGAAGTTACCATAAAACCCGCATCCCATCACACAATGCAAACACATACCATTAGGAGCAAGTTTTACCATATGATAACCAAATATGCTTGATACGCGTAAATCATTTGATATTATCATTAATGTTTATCTTTGAAAACCTTTCAAAGTAAATGTATAAATCTTAGCAGACGTTGGTACTTATATATTACGTCTACATACATAGAGTACAAGTAAAACTGTAAGGGCTTGCATTGGAGGTTGGATTCCAACAATGACCAAGGCAAATGATCTTCCTTAGCCGATTTGGGTACATCTCTAGTGGGATGTCCCAGAAGCCAACAAATGATTCCTTTCCTGAATTGGTAGAGCCGACCCACCTATACCACGTGTAGTTCGGGTTTCTCCTAAACATAACGTCTCTCGATCGTAACCGACCATTATCCGAGGAAGCTCGATCTATCATCCACTAAGTAAATTTCCTAGGCTCCATAACATCACTTCTCAACTAGAAGGAAACATTTATCCTTAACTCTGCTATACTTCATCCTGTTTTGACTGATTACCAGTTGTGAGTCCTTGAAGTCGCGTTTCCATACAAAGCTTTACTTTTCAGCAAAAGTTTTAATTATCAATAGCTCAACACTTAACATGCCAAATTGTCAATTCACAACATACAAGCGGTGTATAATAAAATATAACCCTTTGAGTACATATGTCCCAAAGGAGGGTGTTAAGCTAAGAGGATAGATCCTCTGCCACCTAGCTGGTATATCATCAATATAAACTAATTTATTACGCTGTAAAAAACAGCGTTAGACATACATCCATTTACAAGTTCATTTTGGGATTTGAATGAAACCGAATACACTTTATTCCACTACCTCTGTTGGGTGCGAAAGTCCTTGCAATCCGAATCACTTTAAGTACAGTCAGATCATTGTCATAATATCACCTCAAAATTTGGTGCCCACCCGAGACATCAACGAGCAATCCTTATGATGCGAAGATCTCCGGTCTCCAATCACAGTCTTCACCATTTTCAGTTGCTTTTATTACACTGTATGGCTATTCACAATCACAATGGGTTGAGACACGGTCTTTACGAATAACTAGCGCATCTTTAAAATCAATACAGACATACAAAAATATCATGGGTCTCATTCCGATTTGGAATATTCTTTTACTCAAATCATTCTTTATATTGGGTATACCCATTTAAATCTCATTCAAGATTTACATACTTTAAACTCTTGTTTAAATCTTTCCTTTAAAATCATTTCAAACGATTATAAAATCTCATTTCACAAATTTAACTTAAATCAAGGTTTCAACACTTCATCGGGATCATTGAACCTCACGAAAAAGGTAATTTCTCGAATCATTGTCACATTTTCATCCTATCCATCCCATGGAGAAAAACTGGCAGTACTCCATATCTAATTGCCCTCATATTTTGGTAAGTTTAATTATATTTTAATTACATTATTTCATTCCAAATCTGATTAAAGATTTCTTTTATCTATATGGGAAAATATGTATACCCAAACCCAACCCATTCATCGAACATTGATTCAGGTAAATTACTTTATCTTTCCTTGATCATGTCACTAGCCCAAAATCATACTTACAATTTCTTAATCTTATCATTGCACGAAAAACACACTTATCTTCTTTTAACTGATCCTTAAACTTTGTTCCCAATATCGTTTGCTAGGGGAAACTCTCTCAGTAAATCTTTATAGTCAAATTAAATAAAGATTTCACTTCAACTTGGCTTGGGAAATCATCTTCTCCTCTAAATGGGTTACAGAACAATGTTATTTAAGATATCGTTCACGATAAACCCCAAAATCGTGCTTTCATTCTAAATGAAATTTTTACGGAAATCATATCAACTCATAATCGATATGAATTCCTGTATCAGACTTATGCTATAAGCGGAATAACGACAAAGCCTTTTAAATTCCGTAAATAGTAAAGGTCTTCATCCACACAGATTCATCTCAGTTATCACCAAATCTATTCCCATTCAATTCTAATTTAATTCATTATTTGGGAAAACTTAACTTTGTTACGTACTTTTCAATCCCAAAATAACTTAAAAGCCTCATTTTAATCCTTTAGACATGTTTGCAAAACTTTCGGATAATATTGGTTGCATCAAAACCTTTATATTTCAACACGTTCCAAAAATCGATTCCCAAAAATGGCTAGTTTTCACAAAATAGCTTTATATCATTTAAAATTTGATATATCCAATCTGAAAAACTTTTAAACCATTTATTATGATTATCTCTATTTCTAATAATTTAAATACCTTATTTCATAAAAATCCAATTTTGAGTCCCGAACAACTTTAGCGCGATTTTATTTAAATTTGATTTGGACTTATTTCAAGATCTAACTGTTGAATTATAAAACTTTCTTTGGAATTTGAAAACTCTTTTCATTTCGAACTAAACAGTTTTTGTTTCGGGAAAATTCGATGGTTGGATCTTCCAGTACGTCAATTTAAATTAACGGTCGAAATTCGTGAACTACCGCTACGTGACTAGTTCTATTCAGACCAAACTTCGACTTGTATTTAAAATCAAGTCAAATTGCCTTCATAATAATTTATTAGTTATACAAAACATATATAATGACTTTTGGAAACTATATTTTCAATATTTAACTTTAAATTCATAAATTCCATTATTTAAATATTATAATATTATTTAAATTATTCAAATAATATTATTTTTCAAACTTCATCTATGGAACCCAAACTTTCCTGAAACCCATAATAAAAATAAATAAGATAATGTAGATGATAAAATATAGTTAAAATACGATATCCAAATTGAACTTATTTTTTAAAAGTTATTATTCACTTTCAAATTCAAATTTAAAACATGCCTTAATTGCTTGAAAATTTATTCAAATAAATTTCCCACCTTTATGAAAACTATTCGTAATTTCTTAAACTATCTTTCCAAATTATTTCGGATTTAAAAATTCAAACTTTTATCTTTCTTCATTCATTTAATTGAATATAGTATTCAATTAAATCATTAAAGTGAAATGGGACTTAATCAATCACTATATAATCCAACCTATATGGGTTTAACATATCATTAACACCATTAACGGTCATTAACAACCATTAACTTCCAATTATCACATAATTGCATCATTAACATAAGTGTTAAGGTCATTAACACTTAACTTCTATTTCAAATCACTTTAACTAAAGTATTAACCATTGTTAAAAATTTATTTACTATTATTAGAAAATCCAATCATGTCAAATTAATGTCAACACACATCACATCAAGTTGTTAACCAGTGTCATATCAATATTGAATAATGTCGCATCAATATTAATTTACGTCGCTATTCATCAATTAATAATCCCTCCATAACAATCACGTTATCAACCAAACTAAACGATCATTTATATATGGTTTAACTTCATAACCCTTAAATCTCCACTTTAATTACTAAACTACCAAATAATTAATCTTCTAACTTAACCATTAACATCATTAATCCTAGAATTACTCAACAAAATAGCAATTACCAAACATAACATAATTAGCTACACTAATTATTATAGTTAACCAAATGAAACAAAAATTATCTCATCATTGCTTCTTTACTCCGCCAAACTTTAGCGTAGGACTTCTCTAGCTTCACTACAACTTTGAACTCAACTTAGCAACCAAGTCATTAACTTTTCTACTTCAAACCCTTCACGAACTCAAGCTATATAAGTACATATATATTGTTTGCATTTTAGAGAGCAAAGGTGGGTTCTTTGATGGTTTTAAGGCACAACTATGGGGTTTGGGACCCGTGGTTTGGAGAGAGGGGCAGCTAGGAGGTGGTGCGTGTAGTGTGGGTTCCGGGGGAGGTAATGGTGATAGGAGGTGGAAGTACTTGGGTGGTCTAAAACGGGGGTAAAAGCGAAAGTTTTAGGCTTTAAAGAGGAAAATAAGGGGTCTTTGGCAAGGAGGTCCCACGTGGGGGTAGGGGATGCGCACGACTGGTGAAAGGTTGGCTACTAGTGGCCGATGGTGGGAGGAAGAGGAATGAGTTTGTGGAGGAAGAAGAAGAGAAGGAAGAAAATTAAAGAAAAAGAAAGTGAAAAAGAAAAGAAAACAAAATGAATCATTACTTAACCTATTCTAATTATTAAAGGAAGGGGCAACTTGGAAGAAGGTGACATATGGAGGGGAGAGGTTGTGAGGTGTCAAATGGAAAGAAATATAGGAAGTTGTGTAAATAAGTTGATTTTGATTTAATTTATCTTGAATAAAATTAAATGATCTCTATACGTTTTCAACTCGCACATTCAAACCATAAGTCCAATCGATACGAAATTTGAAATCCTATTATATTTCACAGATATAGATCTAATGAAATTGATTTCTTCGAATTCTAAGACTGTTTGCAAAATGGTTATTTTTAGGCTATTAAAATAATGTGAAAATAAGGGACACGTTCCTAAAAAGTTTAGAAATTGAAACAACATCCTCCCTAAAGTTTCCATGCAAAGCAGGTCTCTATTTTGAGACTTATGTGTTTCTTCAGAAAAAAATGCACTGCTATGTAAAAAAATTCGCAAGTATTCCCAGAAGCATGTAGAAAAAACTTTAAAAAAATTCATCAAAGTATGCAACTATTACCAATATATGCATATATTCATCCAGAGCTTATATTGAAAATATGGATGAATATATGCATACATGTATGCATATATTGGTAATAGCTGTTGAGATGTATGCATATAAAGATGAACTAATCTGCATGTACTGTGAATCATTGCAGAAATGTATGCATTTATTCTGTATAACTGCTGAAATGTATGCAACAAAGTTAAAAAAGATGAAGGCTTATAAATGTGTGTAGAAATGTATGCATTTATTACTTATAAATGCTGAAATGTAAGCAACAATGCTTAAAATAGGTGTATGGTTGAAAAAACATGCGATGACTGAATTATTGCATCAAACGGTGTATTTATTGTAGTATTACTACATCTGCATTTATACTACAGTTTGATGCATAACTGAAATATATGCTGAAATGTATGCAACTATTGCAAATAAGTGCATCGTTTGATGCATAATACCGGTGATTCGCTATTTTTTTGTTTTTTTGTTTTTGTGTTGGATTTTGATAGTTTTAACGACTGAATTTGATGATGATTAGTTATTGTATTTAATTATGAAATTACGTGATTTTTTTATTTTTTTGCTGATTGTTTTATGATTTTTCAAAAAATAGGGACCTAATTTATAAAAATTTAAGGGAGGGATGTGAGCCTTATTTCGAAACCTATTAGGGACCTGAGACAAACAATCTCTATATGTTTTCAACTTGCACAATCAAATTGTAAGTCCAATCGATATGAAATTTGAAATCCTACTATATTTCACAAATACGGATATAATGAAATTGATTTCACCGAATTCTGAGTCTGTTTGCAAAATGGCTATTACAATAATATTAAATTATCAAAATTTAATATATTTACTTTTAAATCAATTTTAAAAGTTGACTAACCTTATTTTATCAATATTTTTCAAACCAAAATAAATCTAAGCCAAATATGTTAATTATATTAATATTTAACTTAACAAAACTAGTTGACAAGTTTATCGACTTATTTACTGTTTTGTAAATCAGTTCCAATATATTTTCTTGATATATTTAACCCTTATATTACTTATTTAAAATACTAGTTGTTTAAATATAAAAATCTAATATTTAATAAATTTGAAATCAAACCAAACTTATCCATTTAAAAATCCTTTTTAAAATATATTTAAAAATTCATATTTTAAAGTGACTAAAAATACGGGTCATTAAACCATTAGGATGATTGTGCGCAGTATCGCTCGAAGCATGCACCAAGATTTGATCAAATGGATCTCCATTCTTTGCACAAAATCGTCATAACTTTGGCTCGTCCATGCTAGAAGGATGTGAATCTGTTGAATTGTCCAAAAAAACGTCCTCTTCAATGGTATCAGGCTCTCTTTCCTCTACAGCCTCTTCCCCTGATGACGATACCTCTCCCGATGACGAAAAACCAGCCTCTGGATCCCGAAGTTGAACTTTATTAGCTGAATTCTCATCGGTATCCGTTTATGAGTTAGAATCAATAACATGTCTCTATGGGAGTGTCTTTCCTCTCCCGGCTTCACAGCCCCTTGTTTCATACCGTTTGGAAGCCATCACTATGTTATCTTAGAAAACTATTTATAACTAGAGCAAGTAACTTAATCCCTCTATGTGTGTTCTAGTGTAGTGCATGCAGTGGTTGTGTACATGAAGAAGACAAAGCATTAGAAGTAGGCAAAATTTTCAAATTCATATGCAGTCAAATCTGTATGCAAGTCTGAATGTCTCGATAGGCTCTATCATAACTGTCCAAATTCTTGTTGAGTTTAATTCATTATTATCTTCGTGTATGAAGCTATCGTGAACTTTAAGTTTGTATTAGTGAGAAGTAGGGAGTCGTTTCAGTTCGGTCTTATCCGGGTCGGTATCCCCAGCTCGGCTTACCACGGATCGAAGATACCGAGTGGATCCCGTGACACTTGATCAAATCTCCAGCCAACTCATGGATTAGTATAGATCCTGCTCGGACTGTACCAAAGCCAATTCAAGCACTCTTATATTCTCTTCCCCCCTCCCGCCATTGGTCCCACGCCAATTTTTCACTTCTTGACTTCTTCCCAACTGTTCAAGCCAACCCAACTCTAGAACGACCCGGTTCCAAAGAAACTGCAAAGCCTCAAATCAATTGTCTTTCTCTGCCAATCCCACTAGTCCATTCACTGCCTTTTCCATGCTCCCTCTCAAAGTTCCATGATCAACGTTCCACTGACATCGCCGTTCCCAACAGTAGCAACGGCCATAGAAACGTTTATCAAACTATGGGAAAGACTGACGAAATGGTGCAAACGATTCATGCAAATTAACGTCTAGACCATCGATCGTGACCCACCTGACAAACGTGTTATTGAATTGGTTGAAAATGGATGCAAAAACTTGGTTTTTGAAAAATTCTACTCTTCCTAGGTCGATATCGGTAATGGTAAAGAATAGAATAATGGAGTTGGTCCGGTATATATACTTAAAGCACAGGCTCTTTTTATTCTTACTAATGTGACTAAAAGACCTGATCGAATCGATGTGCTGACCCGATGTGTATCGAACTCGGATTTTATTCATATACCGATCTAAACTGAGAATTTTATAAAAAAAGGAGGAGATGATTGAAAGACTCTCTCTGGCTTCTTGTTTAATGATCACATGTATTGACTCACATACGATCGAGACTTTAATTTATTTCATGCTCGACTTGCGTGACAAGATGACGTTGCTTGGTAACAACCTGTGAGTGGACCATCACACGTAGGAGCCAACGACCTGGCATGATTTAGATATACGACTAGCCTATTTAACCTCTTAACGCGATGAAGTTCAATGATTGAGCCGTGTCTCCCTATTGCTTCCATCAACAACCTTCACAAATATTATTGGTCACGGTATGAAAAATGATTGGCTATTTATACTAAAAAGAAAGTTCAAGCATCACGACTTCTCGAAGAAAACGCGACTGTTCAACATAATTTCTCTTCATGACTAATAACACATTGGGAAATGCGATTCAATATATTCAAAGCATATTCCGTCTATGACACAATGTACTAAAGGGAAAAGTGTTGACATGTCTTTTGGCAAGGCCGTCAAAGTTCATGGAAAATGCGCTCAAGACTTGATCCAAACATCTCCATTTCCTACTAAGATGATGGAAGCAACTCATACTCCACTTAACTTTCGGCTCTACCTACCACCAGCTTGATCCTCCCCAGCTCGGCCTCCCCCATCTCGACCTTCTTTCAGAAAGGATGAATAGATTGAATAGGAAACCGATCTAGCTTGGCTCGGTACAACCGACCCGGATGGTGCCGAATCGGAATGCAACGACCCCGACACTGCATGTCTCGTGGACCTATTCTATCAGCTATATCCTTAGTTGAAAACCCCGATTATTTCAGATCTTGCTACACATGTCCTACTACCTCCCAACCGAGCTGAGATGGGCACCACGTTGCATACCGAGCTAGGTCCAACTTCAGTAATAGATAGTCCCTCAAAGCTCTAGAAACATGACTTTTGGCATCTAACATCTTCTATACTTTGTGTTACTGCCTTTTACTCAAGTGTTTGAGAGAGTTTCCATTGTTGTACTCATTTCATTTAAGTTTTATAAGCAGAACATAAAGTAGACGTAGGCTCGTTAATGTTAAACCACAATAGACCTGCGTGTGATTATTTTTGCTCATTTTACATTTTACTTTTCTTCATTTTTATTCTCTTCATATTCTCTATTTGGGTGTTGTGCCACTTTTTGACGTCAACACCAAGTTTCCTACTAACTTTCCCAAAGAACTTGGTCAATTAGTGGACAAATTTCTCATATTTTTCTTTAATGATTTCTTTAAAGCCTTTTGATTGTCCGGTAAAATCTTTTGGTAGTTGAGGAGGATTTTGTTGGAGAGATTAGTAATATTTGTGGGATATTCAATACATTTCAAGGAGGTGTTATCATCTTCTTCTTCTTCTTCTTCTTCAGTTTCCATTTCATCTCCTTCTTCTTCAATTTCTAATTCATCTCCTTCTTCTTCAATTTCCATTTCATCACCTTCTTCTTCTTTAGCCATTCATTCATATGGTTGAAACACTGGTGGTATCTTCATTGAAGATATGTTTCCAAAATTAAAAACTTTTCTAGAAACAAACTCTTCACCTTTGAAATCCACTCCAAAATAATTGAAAATACATATGAAATAAATTTCATTGTATAACGTATTTTCTCGTGTTGAAAAAGCTTTGCCTTGTAATCCATCCAAGATCGCCGAGCCCAATTAATATCATAATTTCCAAAAATAGCAAAAGGAGATTTGCTAACTTTGGTAGTTGGGCTGTTGAGATTTTCTGAATGTGGTGTGATAGTATGTTGGAGAAGTAGGTTGACAATTCTTTCTTTTGGTTGAAAATACCGGTTTTAAATTCCAAATGTTCATCGCTTTCAAAAAGAAGGTAAAGGTTTCTCGGTCATTTTCATTAATATCGAAATCCGAGAGATACATTCCCATGTTCTTACAACCCAAAATAGTGCCTAAAACATTACTATCCATAATTATTTGTGTTCCTTTAACACTACTCCAAGTTTCACTTTCATTTCCTTCATAAACACCACGATTCAAATTGGCATGAAACATTTTGACAAAGTTTGGGTAGCAAACTTCATCATTTTCTTAAGAATCAATTAAACTAAGAATGCCATTTTGATAAAAAAGAGTTGGAAGTGGGACGAGTGAACAAGTGTATGCGGCAGAGTCGAAGAGATCATAAGAAAGAAAAATCATTAAAAATAGCATATTTTCCCGTATCGGCTTTTCCAAAATTTACATAGTTTATGTAAGCTTTGATAGTCTCCAGGTTTTGGAAAAGGAAGGCTTTGGTAGCCTTGGACAGCCTCATGGTGTTTGGAGTGCTTGAGGAAACCATTAGAGAGTTTTTGTGAAGAGTTGAAGATATGTTTGAATTTGGAATTAAAGGTAAAAAGAGATGATGTAAATATGTCAATAAGTGAGGATTCTAAGGACATATTCTTTGATCAAGAGACACCTTTTCAGAACATTGGTATTGATGAAATGGTGAAGGGAAATTCTGAAATTCAAAATTTGCAGGCACATGTCAACATAAAGGGTTACCCATGTCGACATGCCTCTTGAATTTTTCAAAAGACATGTGAATTTTGATTTTGATTTGTTTATATTTATTTTTATCTTATATCCTTATTTATTTTCGGAGATGGTATTATTATATTTAATAATACTTTTATATTATTATTTTATTAAAACAATATTGTTTTAAATTTTAGAATTCAAATTTCAAATATTGAATTTAGTTTAGAAATTCTATTTTTATAGCATTACAATTAAACAATCAACAATTCAAGCAACTAATTAAAATAAAACAAAAAAATTATTATAAAGTCGTACCTATTTTAGATCCCATCTTCAACATTTTCTTATTCGTGCATTGTTGTGAAGCACATATTTGAATTATTCGTTTCCTACTCATTGTCACTAGAGGATGAATCATAATCATCTAGAGTAGAAGTATTTGCCCTTTTTATTTTCTTTGAAGAATTATTGTTTGAAGGATGATTTTATTTTTCTGGATATGGACAGTTTCTCTTCAGATAGCCTGATTCATCGCAGTATTAACACCTCATGCTATTCGGAATTTCATTATTATTTTTACTGAATTTTTGTGCTAATTTCTATTGAAATCGTTCCTCTTTCTATATCTTAGTAACTTTCTGAAATTCTTTCTCATTAATATTATTTCCTCATCATCATCGCTATTTGAGTTTGAGTCTTCTATTATTGCATTGAATGCTATTGCTTTCTTTTCTAATGAATTATTTTCTCTTCTTCCTTTCGTATGAACTTCAAATGACATTAAATTTCCGATTAATTCTTCGACTTTCATTGCGCTAATGTCATTGGTCCCTTCTATTGCCAAGATCTTTTGATCCTATTCTGGAGTTAATGAATTCATTTTTTTTTCCTTTACTTGATCTTCCTCAGAATATGTCTTTCCCAAGGCTATCAGTGAATGCACGATCTCCTGAAACATGCAGTACATATCAGTGATAGTCATTCAGATTCATTTTAAATAATTGAAATTGATTTGTTAACATGGATATATTGGTCTGTTTGACTTTTCTTGTTCTTTCATGAGTTACTTGCAAAGTTTTCATGATTTCATATGCAGATTTACAAAAATATACACTATTAAATTCATTCCTATCTAGTGAACAAAATAAAGTATTCGTGGATTTTGAATTATTTTATGCAATAGCCTTTTTTCATTAGTCCATTGTGCAAAATTAACGATGGGATCAACATATTTAATTTGTGTGATATTCCAAATGTCTAATCCTACTGGTTGTAAATAAATTTTCATTCTACAAGCCCATATGCATAATTACTACCATTAAACAGTGGTGTCCTAAGAGTGATGGACCTCTATAAATGATCTGGAAGTATTAGTATTGACAATACCAGCGTTGGTTGCCATTTAAACTTTTTAAAAATTCAAATTATGAAAACCAATGCTCTGATACAATTTGTTAGGGATTGCAGATTAAGGATCTTAAGGCAAACTAAACACTAGAAGGGGTGAATAGTGTTCAATGGATTTTATAAATTTCTTGATATAGAATGCAACACAAATCACAAATATAATAATGATCATAGAATCAAACACGGATGTAGATATAAATAAATAAAAACAATAAAAGGAAGGATCACATCGGAATTTATACTAGTTCAGAGTTACCCAACATACAGTCCCATACAACTCTGTGTTGATACAGATTTCTATTCAATAATAATCTTCAATTACAATCCTCGATTTCAATGGCCTTGAGGTCCACCACCACCTGCTTCCGAGTACAGGGTGTTCTCGTGATTTGACCAGACTATTAAATCACCTAATTGGTTTACAGGCTACAATCTCACCTAATTGATTTGAACGGGCTATAACCATACCTTTTACATCAGTTTTGGTAGATAGACTCAATAAAATTTGATCTTGCAATCTTTGATTACAAAATTCCTATAACGCTTGAATAACACTTGAATCTTTGAGAGAGTATGGTAGAGAATTAGAATATAAGAAGTTTGATGTAATTCTCTTTGAAATTTGGCAGAGTATAAGTATTGAATTTAAGAAATTAAGAACGTTAATGGAGAGAGGATAAAAGAGAAAGAAGAGGATGAAAATTAATAAAAAATTGTTTTTGGAAGCATATTTGTAGTCCCCCAACAGTCAAATCCTGAATAGTTTTAAAATCAAAAAGCACAGCTTTTCAAATTTTGAATTTGAAAAACAACTATCATAATATCGACATAGGGGTTACTGTAGCAACCCGAAAATTTAGCAATAATTAATTTAGTTATTTAATTAGGTTCCAAAAAAGGCTTTTTTTTGCGAATGATGGAATTTGACCAGAAACTTGCACCGTTACGTTAGTGGCAGAACTCTGATCAACTTTCATGTTTGGAACTTCGCGAACGGAGTCCATGTGAAAAAATTACTGAAAAAATACGAAAACGGATGGAAAATAAATACAGGATAATATATAGAAATTTCATACTACTTATAACCCGCCTTCACTGGAAAAAACGCCCCAAGGCAGTTGACCAGGCGGTTGATCCCTTGGGCGTGAATTCACCCAATGTCGACTTAGGTTTATGGTATAATTATAATTATATATATATATAATATATATATAAACGGACAGATCTTTATTAAATAAATCTAATGGTCTAGGGTCATTTTAATCCCTTGGTTAGACCCCCATTCTTTTGCACACAACTCTGAAAATCGTAGCGAGGCTTTGCCATTTTAACTTCTCCCAAATATTTTCCAAAACAAATATAAGCATATACTAATTGAATAAACATAGATTCGAGAAGATTGAAATCAGATTCTTGTGCAAAAGAGATGGTGCTACGAATAGGCATTCTTCCATTCAGATTTCCTTACACGTTTCCTATCTTCTTGCAGATCTACAAATCTAAAAGAATCCCCTTTTTGAAATAATTGCAGATTTGTAAGATTTATGAATTGTAGGCCTAAAAGTTTTGTTCAGATTCAGATTTGGATGGCTTACGAATGAGTGGGAAATTATATACATTGTTTATAGTAAACTTGTATATTTCTTTTGTGTTGTATTAGAATTATATGACTAAAAGTTTATCAAATTTGTTTGTTCTTATCAAATTTGAAATATTATGTTGGAATTTTTGACATAGATTTGTAGGCCTTTTTAAATAAATATCATTGTATAGCCAACAATTGTGTTTTAGATTTATTTTGGTTATTGTAAACACCTTAGATCTGGAATCAGTCCCAAAACCACTGTTAGATTTGTAGTTTTATTCAATATTCATAAATTTTGGTGTTGAATTGTAATTGCGCAGTATTGGTTAAAAAAAATCCTATTGTTTATGGTTTTACTTGATTATTGCAAATTTGTCACTTTTGTTCCTTTCGACATAAAAGACACTGATTGAAATCCAAAGGAACATAAATAAAGAAAATAAGTAGAGATGTGCAAATTCACGAATTTCAAGTGCGTATTTTGCAACATCTATTCTTAAAAAAATATTGTCTCATTGGGATTTGAAGAAATGTCAATTTTCATCTTTTTAATAGTTTGGAAAAAATTTACAATAGTTACAGTAAATTGCCTTTTATAAGATTTTGAATCTTAAACAAGATTAAACAAAAAAGTGGTTGTTTTGGTTGCTAGCTTAGACCAAACCATAAATGATACATAACAAGAAAATATAAATTTGTAACCACGTTAACTTCGCATTTAAATATATATATATATTAATCTTATCCGTCCAAATTTTTGTAAGAAATTCTTATAATAAATGTTTGTTATTTTGCATTTGAATAGTTTCTGTCTTTACGGGTATGTATATGAAAATCTAACCCGTATTGAATGGAAATAATTTTATGATCGTTATAGCAATAAATGTAATTTATTTTCTATATAAATTTGAAGGGTCGTAAGTAAGGAAATAATTGTTGTAACCATGAACATTTTGGGGAATTAATTTATTAGGATAAATATGCCTAAATGGTTACAATAAAAATTGGCATTTAGGAATAAAGATTGTAACTCCAACTAGGGAATAAATAAACAGCAAATTATATATGTGTACATATGTTCACATTAGGATTATATGGCATTAAATTTATAATAATATCCGGGACTTACAATAGTTAGATTAGAATTCAAAAAGGAACTGATATAAATAGGTTAATTGATGCCTTAGAAAAATATGAATGTTAGTGTCATAAATGGCATTAAATAGGTTAATTGATGCCTTTGGAAATATGACCTTTAGGGTCATTAGTGGTAGGCAACCTAATTAATAACAATATAAGGAATAGAAAGGAATTAATAGGGATTGATTGGCATAGTAAATACTAATTCCAATAAATAAATGAGCATCCTAGGATGGGAAGTTACAAGTTTTCCTTATTTATTTCTAGTTAATATAGAATTAATATAATATAGAATGAAGAATTGAACTTAGTAGGTTAATGATGCAAGGTCAGTTGTCTTATTCGATAGAAGTCTGCACTTTCCAACAATCGGATATTTGTACATCTGATGTGAGATATCATTAACCATAGGTACCCGTGACGATTGTTAATTGTGTAGCGAGGATTACTTCCCAAAATAAGGTTTATCTCAAGTGTGAGGTATTAAGTGGTGGTAGAGCCTGCCTTCCGTTCAAAAAGAGGAAACCTTATAAAGGAAATAACTAGTTAATGTAAGCTTGCTTCGGGATAGAGGTATTACGTAGTTAGATCCGCCCTTGAAAGGGTATTAAGTGATTGCATAGCTCACCTCCCCATAAAAAAGAAATATTACACGGTTATTGGGTAAGAATCTGGTAATCTCTGCATTGGTCCGCTTCCTCTAGGTAGTGAGTGATTGGGGTGAGTGTCTGTCTTAGGATTAGGTATTAAATGACCGCTACGGAGGTAATATAGGTCTGCCTATCCTGTGGAAAATAGTAAGTTGCTAGGGGATTATCAAATAAGGTAAGCTATATAGTAACATGGGGGGTCCGTCGGGGGAAGGTCGTAAATGACAAAATGTCATCTACTTATCATGTAGGTAATAAGTGACTAGTTACTATCTCTCGCCTTATGCGGGGAATGGGTATATGCGAGAAAGACGGAAGCCTTAAATTAGTAGGACTTATAGCTAGTGTCCTCTAATTTATATTAGTGTAGAGTAAACCACCAGGTAAGGTTTAAGTGACCAATGGGTTCGCCTTGAGTCTTAAATGATCGAAAGGATCCACCCATATCTATCATTGATGGTGAGGTATTAAGTGACTATATAGAAATAATTAACCTCCATATGGAGTAATTGGTAGTTGGGGGCCACCTCTTAGTATTTAGTAATTGGTTAAATGGTGGTTTAAAGGCTTCACAATTATGTGTAACCATTCTATCTCAGTATTTCTATATCGTTATAGTTTGAGGATAACTACCTCGGGTATGGTAGTTAGTCATCGTGCATAATTCTTTACAAGATTAGGTTAGAGCTACTAGCCTTGTTGGACATATGTTTTGGTTTTGACCAAATGTGCTACATTTGTGTATTGTAGACAGTGTTATGCATTTTCTACTCACAAGGACTTGTTGTTTTGCCCCCCTCCTTATAACAACTCTCAGGTTTAACTCGGGGAAGACAAGCCTTAGTAGGTGTTCAGTTTGGTTTTTGGTTCTCATTCTCTCATGCTCGATATCGATGTGGCGATATACTTTAAGGTAGTCGCCTTAGTCGGTATTAGTTCTTATTTTGTTTCCACTATGAGTTATTTTTTTATTCTGATTATGTGCATGCTCATTATTGCAGGTACCATATATATACTCTCCATGTTTGGATATGTTTGAATTTCAATATTTATCAAAATTCGGGCTCGAAAAAGTGTGGGATATAACAATTGGTATCAAAGCTTAGGTTTAGACGATCAGAGGAATTAATAAATTAAGATTAGTGAGAGAACGTATTCGAATTTCTTTTCTACTTTCTTTCATCTCACTTACTCGACTCTAAAATTTTACTTCGACGATGAGACAATCGCGGGCCTATTTAATTAAGATAGGTTTTAATCGACTAAGAGTTAGAAGTATTTTGGGTTCGAGTATTAGGCCAACCCAAGTTTACCCCATGGTAAATTTGGCGATTTTGTTTTAAAGAGCATGAGGACGAAATATGGTGAATCCCATGGACTTTAGCTTGGTGACTGGAGGAAAAGCTAGCTACAACTGAGATAACCATTATTTCTTATTTTTGGTTTCGTTTAAAAGTTCCTGTCGATGACTTTATTTTGGTCTACAAACGGAAAATTCAAGTTAGTGTGTCGTAATAGTCCGGAAATATAATTACAAAACGTATTCATTCGTAAATCCGGGTATTCTTTTTGATATAGTTATTCGTTTGAGTTCTTAGTCTTATATATTCGAGGAAATTTCAGTTGTTGAAACTGTTTTTGAAATAAGAAAGGAGTTTCGGAAATTTTAAAGCAAGGTTTTCAAGAAATTGTTTTATAAGTAAAGATTTGAGTAAATAAAATAAACCTTAGAAATTTAGATCTATCCATGTTTCAGATCGTTGGGTTTGTGCGATTTCAATAAATATTCATTTTCGTAAAATAAGGAATTTGAAAACGACAAGGAGCAAGCCTCGAAATAAAGAAACTATAATCACCTGTTCCTTGAGATTTTTAATACTTCTCTTTTCAAATATTTTAGATTATTTATAGAAATTATCACCAATAACCTTTTAAAGATTTAAAATCTCGATAATCCAAAACGTGGAAAGGTTGCTCCAGTCGATTGAATAAATTAGATTATAAATTTTCAAACATTTATTCATATTGTGAGACGCTAGGTTAAAAATAAAGTTTAACATCGAAAAGTTTTCAAAAAAAAATTCACGGAAAGGACTAAGGAAATTTCTAATCATCTTGGGATATTTGATTTCGTATATCATTCAAGTTGTTTGTTAAATAGGTAAGAAGAAAGTCCTATTAATTTCATTATGGATTTCTAGTTGGATTTTTAATTGTTTCGGTAATTCGTTCGGTTGTTGTGTGGTCACCACCTTTTATTGGGACTACTTTGAATCTTTGGAGACGGTTTGGAGTTTGACTGCGGTTTATGATACCGTCGTGGTAAGGACAAGTATTTTTCGGATTTGCGTCAAATATTTGGAGATGACGTGAGACGATTAATATTTTAATCCAACTCTACAGGGTTAAGGTTCAAACTTTGTCCATTAAAGCCCATTTAACAGTTGATCGTTTATCGTTATACCTAGAGTGGTCAACTAGTTAATGAGTTTTGGTACAACCTGAACCTAGGACTCAACCGTAAAAGTTTGCATCCAAATTTTTCTCCATAAACTTCTTTCTTTCATCCTTATTTCCTCATCTAGCTGAACCATATCCTTCTACTATTTCTTTGTTTTCGCCTCGTCTCCTCCTTTTCCGCACTAGCATTAAATCCCACCTCACTATGACTCCAAGCTCTAATCTCAATTTCTTCTCTCCGATCATTTCTTAGCCCATAATACCTGCTTGCATTATCCAATCTTTCTCGTGCCATTTAAGTCTCATTCCTAAGGATATGGACAATTTGGTTTGATCAGATTGAGCATAAGGTTTCATCGCTTAAGGGCTAAGGGAATTAATTGTAGCAGTTGGGCTTGCACCGGTATTTCACTTTGAAGTTTTTGAGTAGGGTCATTGTTTATGCTGCATATGACTTTGCCACATCTTGTCGGAATAGATTTTGACAAAGGCAATCGTTGTTTTGGAGGTGAAGATTGAGATGTATTTGGATGGTTTTTCTGAGGAGATTCCCGATGAGATTTTAGAGGCATTTGTGTTTTAACGGACTTGAAGGATCTTTGGTTTGACCGACTTCAGAGATTTTTGCAGCATATCTCTCTTTTTCCTAACGTCGGTTTTTGAGTTTAGAAATCTAGGTTCAAGCTGCCAATGTTGATGTGTGATCCGTTTAGCATATTATTCCGAAATTGGGAAGTTACGACTAGATTTGCCTCATAATGTAGGAATCATTCTTTTCTTGAATCGGTGGCGTACCCATCATTTAATATGCATCATATTTGATTCAACTTGTTGTCCTTGTGTGCTATTTTAAGGAGTTGCTTCGTGTATTTTCACCTACTCGTTTTGACTTTAGATAATGAAAGGTGAATCTCCGTGAAAAGAAGTTATGTGGTAGGTTTCTTTTTTCATCGTAAATTCTCCCTTAGAAGAGATGGTTATGTAGAAACCTCCAATAACACCAGCAGTGCCTGCAACACCAGATTAAGCATTTTTCTACTATGATATGACTAGTCAAGGTCATGGAAATGGTTTGAGCTCCATCCCCGGAGCAAGTCGTCGCGTTGTTTGTAGGAAATATTTTAGAGTTTTGGAGTTTCACTGTTATTGTTTGTTGACACCACAAAATTGGCACAGCACCCAAGAAATAAATTTGTAGAGATTAAATAAAGATAGTTAAGATGAAAAACGTAGGAAAGAGCGATCATATATAGATTTATAGTGGTTCGGCGTTAACGAACCTACGTCAACTTAATATTTCTTCTTATATTAGATAATCTATTACAGTCGAATAGTTACAATGGTGGCATAATCAGAAAAATGCAAAAATTCCTTTCTTCGATGTCAAGAAGGCCTATTTATAAATGCCAAAATATTCAAACTGGTTGAGACACGTGTCCTTTTATCCAAGATTTTAGAAGATCCTGAAGATGATTTTTTTTGGCTTGATTTGAACTAGCGGCAATTAAGTGGCAACTGCCTTCATCATAAAAGGAGTGTTTAATTGCATTCGAATAGGAGCGAGACCTATTCTTCAAGGGGATATTTGGCACAGTGCTAGAATGATCTGGCTTAGTCAGTTCAGAAGCCGTGGGTTCCGATCGGTTCATACGTTGGGTCCTTGTGCCTAGCTCAAGGCTTAGGTGTCGATCAACTCATCCATGGATCGGTCGACTCCGTAACTAGGATTACACGAGCTTTCTGGTCATTTGGGTCGGATTCCTCGGTTCTTATGGACCTTGATGGCCTTGCTAAAAGGCTGATCAACACTTTGCCTCCCAAAATATGTCGTGTTAAGAACAGGGCATGCTTTGAGTATTACATTCTGGACTATTTTTTGCTACATTGAAGATTGGAGATACGCATCTACAACAGCTGGAAAGATTCTTTATGAATTACACGGTCTAAGAGCCGACCAGATGTCTCGGGAACCAAATATTAATTCGAGAAACATTAAAGCTCTGTGGTTATGCATATATTCGGTCAGGTCTAGCTCGATAATGAATCGCCACGTCAGTCCATATGCCTGATTCAGTAGTCACATATTGTTAAAGGAAGCTTGGAGCTCAGACACGTACCTGCGACATACTACTGTGCAGATACTCTAACAAAGTCTCTATCATATCCAAACCTCTTGAAGTTTAAAAATAAACTGAGAGTTCTGAAGATTGGCGATTGCAACTCACAAACTAAGCACAACAAAAGCAAACTGAAGCCATACTACCATAAAGGAACTCAAAAGAGTGAAGGAATTAGCAACAACTTTGCTGTGAAATCAAAAGATGAAGCTCATCACTCAAATTCAAGAAGAATCCATAAACCTGAAGTTAGTAAGAGCTGGGAGAGAAGAAATGAAGACAATGTCTTTTATTGCTTGGACAAATCTGTAAAGAAATGAAGTTAATCGCCACTAAGGTTTGCCATTAAAACCCTAGTTTCGATTAAGGTGGGGAAATAAAATACTGAAGTAAAGAATGTGGCTCGTATATACCGCTTCATATTACTTGGATACATCTCAGCTGCTCATCATTTCATCGGTTATATCTTTATAAACCGAAGCCCACTGAAGCCCATTTACAATATATAGAGTGGCGAATCCCAAATATACAAGAAGCATGTTATCTTACTTTCTTGTATATATAAACTGTTGTAACATACGATTGTTTCATTCAAAATCATTTGTTTTCATTTCCAGAAAACCTTTGTAACAAAATTCATCTTCCTCAATAAAGTTCTACTGTAGTTTATCATTTACCATCATTTTTTTATATGGAGGAAGATTTTGAAATCGAAGAGTTTTAAGACTAGTAAAACGAAAATAAAGAATATGAAGTGTGAGTTTAGCGATATCGAGTAAGATGACAACCCTCACTAGTAAAATAGTAACCCAAAAAGTCATTTTGATATTTAAAATCTATGTTGTAGTTTGACGGTGAAATTGATCAAGATGATAGATTTATAATTCGAGTAGGTTTAGTGAAATAACGACTAGCATCTGACATTTTATACAATAAGAAATATCTCATCGAAGCTTAAATAAAAGCTATACAGAACAACAATTCGGCCTACGAGTTATATGGTGTAAATTGTTAACCTACCAAAAGGCAACACGTCTAGAAGATAAAAGTAGCAGAGATGTGTATACTACGATGAAGCTATGGGCATTCCAAACACGATACAATTAGAAACGTTGATATTCGAAACAAATATGGAGTTGCACGAGTTAAAGAGAAATTGATCCAACACTACTTAAGATGGTCAGAACATCTTCAATTGACATCGCTTAAGATGGTTAGAACATCTTCAACGAAGTCCTCACGATGCATTTGCACGCATTAGAATTATAAGTCGTACCAAATGCCCAAAGAGATATAAACGTCGACCAAGGATGATACGAGAGAAGGTATTTAAAAAAGACTTGAAAAATTGGAGTATATCTAAACAGCTAGTGTCGAACAGGACGCATGAAAGTCGATGCATGAAATTTAGCGACCCATATTCCAAAACCTTGAGCTTTTGATTAGTTTAAATAGAGTGATTTTAGTTTTAGATCATAGAACTAATGGACATAGGATAAGACGCAGTGCTGGTCTTCGGTATCTATTACTACCAACAACAATATTATTAGGGGTGTAAATCGGTCGGACCGGACCGGACGGAGGTATGTTCAGTTTCTGTCCTAAAAAAAATCGGACCGAACACGGACCGGACCAAATTTTTTCTCGGACAAATTTCGTTGTCCTAATTCGTGTCCTAAATAAAATCGGTCGGACACGGACATGATCGGACTAGTCGGACTCGGTCGGACATGGCTATTTATATCACATTTTACTAGATTTTCTCTCTACTATACGACGAATTTCAAATAATTCGGACGAATTCGGACGAGCCCGGACCGGACATGATTTTTTCTCGTACAAATCTTGTTGTCCTAATTCGTGTCCTAAATGAAAATCGGACGGACTCGGACGGACGTATTTCGGTCACGGACACGAACGGACGTCGGACATTCGAACAAAATTTACAGCCCTAAATATTATTATTATTATTATCATCATCATCACCACCACCATCATCGGCAGTAGCATCATGCTTAATTTTTCCATTAGCACTAATATTATTATTTATCCAATTATTTTAAATTTTATCTTATTTTTAGTTATGCTTTCGCTTTAAGTCTGTTCTTATTATTATCACATTTGAATTGATTTTTTTATTTATTTTGGATTTCATTTTTAGTCAACTCCAACTTGTTTAAGATTAATGGTGCAAATAATGGCTTAGTTGTTGCTGCCATTAGCCTTACTTCAATTTAATCATTTTCATCTTTTGATAAACTAAATGTTTACCATGACAACATCACCCGACTCTACCTTCTCAACCACCTCCCTCGACAATCATTGTGTCCTGCTGATCACCAACCTGCTTTCTTCCCAAAGCGACTTATTTCCTTTACAACATCCTTCAACCCCAATTACCGGCAATACATAACACTTCCACCCGCCTTTACCGCCCCTCCTACTCATTGTGCAACATTTTTACAAAAAGTTTAGATATACCACGGGGTCAGGTTTGAATTAAAAAACATACATAGGTTGAATTTTTATTTATTTTTCCCTCCCATGGAAATTTGATTGAAATTGGAGGAAAAGGAAAACTAAAAGAAATAAAAAGTTTCAACAGTAGTTTATCCAAGATTTTGGACAATGAGAATGATGAACTAACGCCTATCAAACTATCATTTTACTTCGTCCATATAAATCAACGTACAACGACATGCTAACTAACGTTATTTACCCACTGACGCAAGAACCATTTTTGATTAATTTCTATGGTGCCGCCTTTCGGGGGTGTTACGAAATTCAAGGGCAGTTAAAACAAACCAGAACACACTAACCGGCGTTGGGCCAAAAGGCCCAAAACCCGCCAACCGTTATGCGTCAAGGAAATGAAGCGAGTAGGCCACCATTTTTTCACCTCCTTTGTCTTTTCTTGTAAAGGCGTTTTTGTTTTTTCTTTTAAAACATTTCTAAAGAATAGTTGTCTTAGTATTATTATGATGATTCTGATCAAATGGGTCGTCTCCAGGCCCTCTACACATGCAATGCATGTGTACTTTCCTTCAATTATTGTGATCTACTCAGTTCCAAAACTTCTACTATATTTCATCCTATTTGAATGCACCAATCATATAAACCTGTGTACAGGAAATTGATTGCTCTAGGAATTGTTAAGCTGCAGTTAACAACAGCCAACAATAAATTTCCTACAAAACCATCCAATTAAAATCATAATTTCACAAGGACTAGAACATGGAAAGAAAGGGAGCATTCTTCAAGAAGATGAAATATTACTAAGCTGGCTATATGAATAAATAACATAAATTTACCCAACAATGAAATCAAACACTAATGACAATGACAATTAAAATTAACCTGACAGTCCGTCCAATTAAAGGTTCAATCATGGCTCATCAACAAACATAAATTGGCCTAAATTATCTTAGTTTTTCATTATGCACCAATCTGGCACACCACTTTACTCTACACCACCACCATGGAATCAATCATCAACTGACTCTGGTCCTCTTCCCCATATCGGGTTGCTGCTCCGAGTACCCGTTGCCATTGAAATCCATCCCCATTCCACTCACTAAATCATCAAACATCTGCTGTATTTCCTCAAAGCTCTTCACAGGCTGATTAAAAGCTAATTAATCAGATTGAACATTGAAACCATAACCCAAATCAGTAAACTGATGATCTCACCTCTGACTTCACCCGTTCCACAGCACTCATAAAATCCTTCATGAATTCCCCCAAATCCTGACCATCCAAATAAATTACCAACAATTAAACCCCAAAATTAATATATTTACAGTTGCAAATTAATTTCACTTTTGGGAGAGGAAAAAGGGAAAGAAAGAAAGTCGACCTCTTCGTTGTCGTCGAAAGGATCGTACATCCCTGCATCATACAATGAGCGCTTCCCCTCGTCGGACAAAACTGTTTTGCAAATCACCAACCGTTAACATCTTTAATAATGTAACGGAAAGTCGTTGACGCCGTTATACTTACCGGAGTATGCTTCCTGGATTCTCTGAAACCTCCTCTTCGCCTCATTCGCTGCCTTCGGGTTTCTCGCCCATCTATCTGGGTGCCATTTCTTCAAAACACACGAAACAATTCAATAACTGCACAAAATGCGATAACAGACGCACGAATTGAAAATTTGATGGATTATTTACCAAAGCAAGTTTGCGGTAAGCGGCACGGATGTCAGACTGGGAGGAGTCAGGGCGGATGTTAAGGAGAGAGTAGAAACAGGTGTTATCGGATCCGGATCTGTCGCCGTCCATGGCTGGATCCAACAACGGGGGTTAACCGCTTAATATATATGTGATGGTATCGTAATTTTTGGGAAGATTACAAAATATCTGAGGGCTCGGTTTAGTAAGTCGGATGTTTATAATCGTGGACCGTCCAATGGAGAAGAAGGTTCGAGAGTGTTAGGCTGGTAAATTAGATATTTTGTGTTACAAATGCAGAAAGGGGCTTGGACTAGAAATTAATTACGTGAATGCCACCGGTGGAAAGCGCTCACAGCCGTACAGAATATTCGTTCTCTTTTTATTGTCATCACTCGAAGGTGATATTACTTATCCAGGATTGCGTCAAAAGAAGCTAAGAACGCACGCATTTTCTAGAATCAAATAAATATGTTGGCAAATTCTATTCCAAAACAATTTGCTACTAGCCTCTCCAAATTAAAAAAAAAAAAAAAAATCAATGAAACCTCTAATTCTACTGAATTCTACTGAGTGATCATATATATATATAAGGGTTCCATGACACCCCTATTTGAGAGCACGCCAAATGCACCTCATTTTTAACCACATATTTATATTAAAAAAGGTTGATGAAGGAGAGAGAATTAGTGGGGGAGAGAGAAACAGAAATGTGTGGCGGAAATCAGGAAGCTAAAGGGATGCTGTACTATTTGGGGTGTGTGTGTGTAACCTTCAACATATGGCAACCACATGGCTGTTTAAAGTACCACGTAGTTTTACTATGTGATGACTTCGGGAACCACATATGACAGTTACGTGTTATACTTAAGGAATCCGTAGTGTGCATAAAACTATTGTAACAACCCGGAAAATCTGGGCCAGTTTAAAATTTTTATTTTGGCAATTTTAGCGAATTTTGATTATTTAAGATAGATTATTTTAAATAATATCGACGAGAAATTTATTTTGAATATAATTCGAACGTATATAATATACGCGTCGTCGTTAGAATATAAATATTTATATATAATTATAAATAGAATTGAAAATGGCGCGGTAGTTCGATAATTCGATTTCAAACTTCAATTGAATGTACCGGGTGCAAAACAATCCGGATTTTAGTGAAACCAAAAATAATGGGATCTAATTGTGAATATCTTTCCAACGAATCCGAAAAATCAAGATTTCATATCAGGAATCAAAAGATATGTCCAGTTGAAAATTCTGAATAATCGCTATGGAATTCAGGCCCTTAAAAATGGACATTTTGCAAACGACATCGGATTTCGACGAAACCAGTTTTGTTGGGTCCGCAGTGTCAAGTTATTGCTAGGTTTTAAATTTCATAATTTTTCGAATCAATATGTGAGCGTGGCAAAGGAAAACGCGTTTGACCAGTTTCAGTTGATTTTAATCGACTGGAAATTGGCCATTTTTCAAACGGTCTCAGAATTCGATGAAACTAGTTTTGTTAGGACCGTATCGTCAATACGAAGCTAGAAAATATATTTTTGGAATTTTTCTAGTTAGTATGTGGCCCCGGTAATTTGAAATGTACGTTTAAAATTCAATATAGTGATTTAAATGTAAATCTAACGGAAACTGATTGTAACGATCAAATCAGCTTGCGATACATATCCCATTGTGTTCGGAATGGGGGTGAAACGCTATGGACGACAGGCGGTGGACCTCGTTCAGGGGTCGTATGTAAAAGTCAACTTTTAACAAATAAAAAAAATAATAATAATAATATAATATTCTTTCTCCTTCCCTAATACCCAGGCCCCCCCGTTGAAATTTCATTTCAGAAAGAAAATTAAAAGAGAAAAAAAAAGGAAACCCTAAATCAAGAAGGCGATCGACGCCACCGCCTTGTCCTGCTCCGAGCCCCGCCTCCGCCTGAGCTCCCCCCCAGATCGCTCGAGTTCCGCTGACGCCCTCCCTCGCTCGCGAAGATGAAGCCGCCGACCGCCACCAGCAAACCCCCCCAGCCGACGATCCTTCCACCGCCGACCGCCACCTAAAGCTACGACCCCCCCCAGTAAGTCTTTTCTTTTATTTATTTATTTTATTTTGTTTTATATATAAACTGAAAATGAAAAAGATAAAATACTGTACTGATTTTATAAAATGATTAAAACTGTTTTTATAGAATGATTAAAACTGATTTTTATTTTAAATTTAAAAACTGATTTTATAAAGCATTTTTAAACTGATTTTATAAAGATTTTTTTTACTGATTTTATTTTTTTTGTAAGATATAAAGACTGATTTTTTTTTTTTTTAAAAGATTTCAAAACTGTTTTTTTTTTTTTAAGGATTTCAAAACTGATTTTAAGTTAAAAGAAAAAAAAGGATTTGAATTTTAAATAAGAAAAGATTAGAACTTTAAAAAAAAGGAAAAAAGATTTGAACATCGAAGAAAAAATTCGATTTTTATATATTGAATAGCGAACTAAAAATTCGATTTTTATATATTGAATAGCGAACTAAAAATTCGATTTTTATATATTGAATAGCGAACTAAAAATTCGATTTTTATATATTGAATAGCATAGTAAAAATTCGATTTTTACATATGTAGAGAATACGGGCAATGAAAGTGAAGAAAGACGATAACGACGAAGACTTCTGCAAAAGGAGAGTCAAGATGATTGGATAGCTATATGTGAGAATTTCTCACCTTTCTATTTCTTTTCTAGTTATATATTTATACTAGGATGCAGACGGTGCTTAGTAGCACCCGACACAACCGTCCACAGACCATGGACTTGTTTGTTTGACTGTTTGGTGATTGATTGCGATATTGGTTTGAATGTGGTTTGTGGTGTGAAAAATCGAATCGATAAATTGGTTAGGATTAGACGTGCGCCGTTATAAGGCGTAGGAGTAAGGCTAGGTTAGACCCTTACTCCAAATTTTGTGGTTTGCAAAATGAAATTGATTTGATTGATGAGTGAATGGCGTGGGCCTTCACTAGACCGGGGATAAGGCTAGGCCTTATCCCGTTTCTAGTATCGTGCCGTTATGCCGCCGAAATTTTCTAAAATATGTTAGAAAAATAAAAATATCATTTTATTGAATAAATGAATTGAATAGAAATTCATAGGTTGGAATAAAATGTTTTATCGTTAAAAATATAAATTTTAACGTGAAGTGAATAAAATAAAATATTCATTTATAAACCGGACGGTTTGTTTATGTACACCTATTTGAATGACATTGATTGGGACGATAAATTTTACACATCGCCCAACAGCACAAATAAAATAGGTGTTTGATTGTTTGAAACCCCACACGGGTGTTGGGATGAAATTTGAAGTTCACTCATCCTGATTGATTAAATATGTCGATCGATTGATTGACATGCTGTTGTAAGCGTTAGATATCTATATTTGATGCTTATACAGTGTAGTGCACTTTGGTTGATGGTTGATTATTTTTCAATGCTATTATATACATGTGTTGTATGGAAATCCATATAATTAATTTTATATGGTAATTGATTGGGCCTCATTCCAATTTGAAAAAAATAAAGAAAATTTGAAAATAGAAATTATGAAACCGTGTTGATTAGATTGACGCCATTTTGACGTAAACGATATTTATATCGATTTTATTCATTTCGAAATGAATTGAATTGAAAACGATTTCGAAATGAATTGAATTGAAAACGATTTCGAAATGAATTGAATTGAAAACGATTTCGAAGTGAATTGAATTGAAAGTGATTTCGAAATGAATTGAATTGAAAACGAATTCAAAGTGAATTGAATTGAAAGTGATTTCGAAATGAATTGAATTGAAAACGAATTCAAAGTGAATTGAATTGAAAGTGATTTCGAAATGAATTGAATTGAAAACGAATTCAAAGTGAATTGAATTGAAAGTGATTTCGAAATGAATTGAATTGAAAACGAATTCAAAGTGAATTGAATTGAAAGTGATTTCGAAATGAATTGAATTGAAAACGAATTCAAAGTGAATTGAATTGAAAGTGATTTCGAAATGAATTGAATTGAAAACGAATTCAAAGTGAATTGAATTGAAAGTGATTTCGAAGTGAATTGAATTGAAAGTGATTTCGAAATGAATTGAATTGAAAACGATTTCGAAATGAATTGAATTGAAAACGAATTCAAAATGAATTGAAAGCGAATTGAAAACGAATTCAAATTGAATTGAAATTTGAATTGAATAGAAATGAATTTTAAAACGAATTTATAAAGAAGAATTCAATTTTGCTTTGAATTGAGATGGAAGTTGAAATAGATTTTGAAACGAATTTTAAAACTATTTATATAATTCGTTTTAAATAGAAATCGACGAAGTATATATTATATATATTATATATATAATATAATGGCCTGAATAGAACGCGCCGCGCCGCGGCAGTTCGCGAATTTCGACCATTTATTTCAAACGGACATTACGGGAGATCCGACCGTCGGATTCTCCTAAAACCGGAACCGTTGGGTTCGTATTGAAAAGAGCTTTCTAACGAATATTAGAAATTTGAAATCTAACGGTTGGATTTGGAATTATGTCCAAATCAAATTTGAAAAAGGTCGCTGTAAGTGCAGTTCGATGGCCATTGATGGAAATCGACTGTACGGGCCTTGATAAAATTATTAAAAATAGCAATAATTTGTGTAAAATCATAAGAAATGATTTGTGAAGATTTGGGATGAAAAACTCCCTATTTGAAAAGATAAAAATAGATTTTTATCGAAATGAACTAGTTTTGAACTAGAATTATAATTCTATTTATTTTTAAATAAATAAATTGAATTTGAAAAGGGTTTTGAAAATAACCAAAATTTCCAATGATTGCATTGGAGTGGATTTGAATCGAAATTGTCTTCGGAATATTTCGATGTTGGAATTCGTGATTATACAGGTGTTGTTATGGAAATTTGAAAGATATATATATTTATATCGTTATTTCCAATACGACATTTGTTAGTCGTAGAATTTGATATTGAATATAAGCCGATATATTTTCTATTCAGAGCCTTGTATTGAATATCGAATGTGATTTGGGTTTGTCGTGAATGGTGTCTTTACTAACACTGTTCTTGAACCCAGTTGAGAAATGATTAAATCTTTTTATTTAGATTTAATGAAGTGTACCAATTAAATAATATTTAATTGGAATTGAATTGATATTGATTTTTGGGTTTATCGTGAACAGTGTTTTAAATAACACTTGTTCTTTAACCCGATAATTAATGAATGTGATTTGGGTTTGTCGTGAATGGTGTCTTCACTAACACTGTTCTTGAACCCAGCTGAGAAAAGATTAAATCTTTTGATTTAGATTTAATGAAGTGTACCAATTAAATAATATTTAATTGGAATTGAATGGATATTGATTTTTGGGTTTATCGTGAACAGTGTTTTAAATAACACTTGTTCTTTAACCCGATAATTAATGGGATGTGACTTTGGGTTTATCGTGAACCGAGTTTTGAATGACACTGATTCTTTAACCCAGTCACAGATTAAAACTAAGTGGAGTTTTAATGAATCTTTAATTAGATTGAAAAGATCGAGAATGGAGTATCACCAGTTTTGCTCCAGGCGATAGTTAAATCTTTAATTAGATTTGAACGTGAAATTTAGAAACTAACTGTCGGTTAGCTAAGTAGAATGGTTTTCTGGATATTGATCTGATGTTGGTTTCGGCCTTCGGGGTTAATATTTGGGGAATTATTCTCTTGATTAATTTACGGTTAATGACTAATGAGTTGGAATGAGGCGTATGTTGTGTTTGTGTAACACTTTTATAATATATACGCGAGTTATTCGGAAAGACCGGGTTTATCCCATTTTGAATAACTGGTACGACGATAAGTCGAAGATGAAGACGATGGTCGAAGACCGGAGGTCTTCACGTCGTTTGGGTGATAACTGATGATCTTGATTGGGCTGTACACCCAAGAAGATGGAAACAGTTAGTGATCGTCCAGACGTGCTTGGAGATCGATGGATATGCGGGGTACTAGGTGCCTCCGGTTTCGTTCAGACCCAGAACGGACTTGTAAATGGACTGTGTGTCTGACATCGGATTTCATTCTGTGTGACTGATATCGGTTGCATAGGATGGTTTGCCTGTGTGGCATGCTAAGATGCAAATGATCAAGGCTTCTGTTGAAAAGCAAAGTCTTGTGGTGATGATCAAAGCACGGCCTTTGTGGCGTAGCTTTGTGTAACGTTTACCTCGCGTGTTTCACACCAGGTATGAACCAAAAACGGGAGACGGACCTCAGGGAGGACTTGCGTTTCTTTCTAGTTAGAAGTGGCGTCAGTGGTTTTACACGCCCTGACGAGTTTGACTTATGTGGTTGTTGCTGTTGCGAGGCGCCTCGGTTATATCGGTTTCGGCCGATGCATTCTGGTCGGCTGACGGACCAGACTTACACCCCATAGGGTGGGGAAACGTAGTGTTCAGGCATTTTAATCCACATCGGTGGACCGGCCCTGAGGATCCAAGGGCCCACCTGTGTCTGGGTCCTGAGACACGGACTAGAGCGTCTCGAATCGGTTGAGGACTATCTTTTGCCTCGGTTCATAGACGGAAATCCAATTTCCAAATACGTGACATTTGCGGTTTTAATTTGTAAACCTATATATGGCGACATAGTGGCATGGGACGCTCATGTCGCCTATGATTGATACTTATGATTTGAAGTTGTTTTATACACTATGCACTTATTATAGTATCAAATGATTTGTTTTAGAACGTATCAAGCATTCTTTGGCTGTTATAAGGGAAAACCCTATCCTCGGCTGCGTTGCATTGTGTGATGGGACCTGGGTCTTATAACAGCTTCATTTTTCTTTATTTAGCATTGCGCTGTTTGTTTTATGCACTGGTATTCTTGGGAGGAAACCCGTTCCGTGTTATACGGCGTGGTCCCTTGATTTACCTAACTTTAAGAATAAAGATTAACTGTTTTAGTTCTCACACCAGTCACATGACTGACCTGGAGTTTATTGTTTTAACCTAAACTCTGGGTGCCCCTATTTTCGACACGGGCAGCTAGTAGTTTTGGTTTTGCAGATTTATATTCACAGGATCCTGGTTTACAGCTGGAACGATATCCGGAAAGCTTTGTATCCGTATATCTCCTTCTAGTTGTGTATTGTATTATTTTCCGCTGCTATGTAATTTAAATCTCTGATATTTCTGTGTAATATTCATTTATACTCTGTATATTCTTGTAATCTGATGCATTGTTGTAATATACAGTGAAATGTTCTTCTGTATGTGTTCTGTTTTGTCCTGTTCTCAAACGATAGGGCGTTTCGAACGGTCTGGGTCGGTTTAGCGACTGGTTCGGACCGAGCGAAATTCCTTGCCGTCACAGTTGGTATCAGAGCTTTGGTTTACAGAGCTCGAGAACAAGACACATTAGAACCTTACGAAAGAATTCATCAGATATGGGATTAGTAAAATCCAATGGGAATGACTCGTTAGAGATGGGATCAGTAGTATCCTAGAACGAGTGTGAAGAGTAAATTTTTAAAGTGTAAACAAATTTTTGTTTTGAAAATTTAAATCAATTATTCGTATTTGATTATCTATTTATATTGAGTTGGACAGTCCAGTATATAAAGATTTTGCATATACGCCTTGCAAACGTGTATTTGAAATTTTAATATACTGGATAGATATAGAATCACATTCTAGACACCCGGAGATGGTTCTGATGATTGATCGATCATCATCAGAATCTATGTTCGTGTTTTGAAGATGTGATATTTATATATTTCCTATTGATTGGTGTGAGAACCAAAATTAGATAGGGCTTATTGTTGTGATTTGGCATCAAAAATCTGATTTTTGTATATGTATCAAAATTATGAATTTGAAGCTCTAATTCACTAATTGATTGATGTTTGTGTAGTTTGTTTGTTTGTTTGATAATTTAGTGCCATTATGCCTAATGTGATCGAATAATGAATTGTATTGAAATTTGGTTGCGTTTGCTAGCATATGCATATATATCGTTGAACAGGTCATAGCAAGGAGGCTAGAGCAGAGAATAAAATTTGTTTGCCCGACAAATAGGTACATGTTTACTACATAATTTCCTGTTTTGTTTGGGTGATGATGATTTTGTGAGCCTATTGGCTAGCCGCTTGGCTTTTTCTTTTTCTTTTTGAGATCTGAAGGACCGGGGAAGCTATTTGAAATTCCCCGATGCTCCCGGTGCAGGGGAGGTTATGGCGAAATTTTTCAAAAATTTAGGGTGTTAGCCAAATTTTTGAGATTTTGAAAATTCTCAGAAACTGAAAAGTTGGAGAATGGAAGCCAGATCGAACGTAGAGTTGAATTATCAAACCACTTTCGACTTTGTTCCTTTTCGGGGACGAAAAGTTTTAAGTGGGGGAGATTGTAACAACCCGGAAAATCTGGGCCAGTTTAAAATTTTTATTTTGGCAATTTTAGCGAATTTTGATTATTTAAGATAGATTATTTTAAATAATATCGACGAGAAATTTATTTTGAATATAATTCGAACGTATATAATATACGCGTCGTCGTTAGAATATAAATATTTATATATAATTATAAATAGAATTGAAAATGGCGCGGTAGTTCGATAATTCGATTTCAAACTTCAATTGAATGTACCGGGTGCAAAACAATCCGGATTTTAGTGAAACCAAAAATAATGGGATCTAATTGTGAATATCTTTCCAACGAATCCGAAAAATCAAGATTTCATATCAGGAATCAAAAGATATGTCCTGTTGAAAATTCTGAATAATCGCTATGGAATTCAGGCCCTTAAAAATGGACATTTTGCAAACGACCTCGGATTTCGACGAAACTAGTTTTGTTGGGTCCGCAGTGTCAAGTTATTGCTAGGTTTTAAATTTCATAATTTTTCGAATCAATATGTGAGCGTGGCAAAGGAAAACGCGTTTGACCAGTTTCAGTTGATTTTAATCGACTGGAAATTGGCCATTTTTCAAACGGTCTCAGAATTCGATGAAACTAGTTTTGTTAGGACCGTATCGTCAATACGAAGCTAGAAAATATATTTTTGGAATTTTTCTAGTTAGTATGTGGCCCCGGTAATTTGAAATGTACGTTTAAACTTCAATATAGTGATTTAAATGTAAATCTAACGGAAACTGATTGTAACGATCAAATCAGCTTGCGATACATATCCCATTGTGTTCGGAATGGGGGTGAAACGCTATGGACGACAGGCGGTGGACCTCGTTCAGGGGTCGTATGTAAAAGTCAACTTTTAACAAATAAAAAAAAAAAAAAAAAAAAAAAAATAATAATAATATAATATTCTTTCTCCTTCCCTAATACCCAGGCCCCCCCGTTGAAATTTCATTTCAGAAAGAAAATTAAAAGAGAAAAAAAAAAGGAAACCCTAAATCAAGAAGGCGATCGACGACACCGCCTTGTCCTGCTCCGAGCCCCGCCTCCGCCTGAGCTCCCCCCCAGATCGCTCGAGTTCCGCTGACGCCCTCCCTCGCTCGCGAAGATGAAGCCGCCGACCGCCACCAGCAAACCCCCCCAGCCGACGATCCTTCCACCGCCGACCGCCACCTAAAGCTACGACCCCCCCCAGTAAGTCTTTTCTTTTATTTATTTATTTTATTTTGTTTTATATATAAACTGAAAATGAAAAAGATAAAATACTGTACTGATTTTATAAAATGATTAAAACTGTTTTTATAGAATGATTAAAACTGATTTTTATTTTAAATTTAAAAACTGATTTTATAAAGCATTTTTAAACTGATTTTATAAAGATTTTTTTTACTGATTTTATTTTTTTTGTAAGATATAAAGACTGATTTTTTTTTTTTTAAAGATTTCAAAACTGTTTTTTTTTTTTAAGGATTTCAAAACTGATTTTAAGTTAAAAGAAAAAAAAGGATTTGAATTTTAAATAAGAAAAGATTAGAACTTTAAAAAAAAGGAAAAAAGATTTGAACATCGAAGAAAAAATTCGATTTTTATATATTGAATAGCGAACTAAAAATTCGATTTTTATATATTGAATAGCGAACTAAAAATTCGATTTTTATATATTGAATAGCATAGTAAAAATTCAATTTTTACATATGTAGAGAATACGGGCAATGAAAGTGAAGAAAGGCGATAACGACGAAGACTTCTGCAAAAGGAGAGTCAAGATGATTGGATAGCTATATGTGAGAATTTCTCACCTTTCTATTTCTTTTCTAGTTATATATTTATACTAGGATGCAGACGGTGCTTAGTAGCACCCGACACAACCGTCCACAGACCATGGACTTGTTTGTTTGACTGTTTGGTGATTGATTGCGATATTGGTTTGAATGTGGTTTGTGGTGTGAAAAATCGAATCGATAAATTGGTTAGGATTAGACGTGCGCCGTTATAAGGCGTAGGAGTAAGGCTAGGTTAGACCCTTACTCCAAATTTTGTGGTTTGCAAAATGAAATTGATTTGATTGATGAGTGAATGGCGTGGGCCTTCACTAGACCGGGGATAAGGCTAGGCCTTATCCCGTTTCTAGTATCGTGCCGTTATGCCGCCGAAATTTTCTAAAATATGTTAGAAAAATAAAAATATCATTTTATTGAATAAATGAATTGAATAGAAATTCATAGGTTGGAATAAAATGTTTTATCGTTAAAAAAATAATTTTTAACGTGAAGTGAATAAAATAAAATATTCATTTATAAACCGGACGGTTTGTTTATGTACACCTATTTGAATGACATTGATTGGGACGATAAATTTTACACATCGCCCAACAGCACAAATAAAATAGGTGTTTGATTGTTTGAAACCCCACACGGGTGTTGGGATGAAATTTGAAGTTCACTCATCCTGATTGATTAAATATGTCGATCGATTGATTGACATGCTGTTGTAAGCGTTAGATATCTATATTTGATGCTTATACAGTGTAGTGCACTTTGGTTGATGGTTGATTATTTTTCAATGCTATTATATACATGTGTTGTATGGAAATCCATATAATTAATTTTATATGGTAATTGATTGGGCCTCATTCCAATTTGAAAAAAATAAAGAAAATTTGAAAATAGAAATTATGAAACCGTGTTGATTAGATTGACGCCATTTTGACGTAAACGATATTTATATCGATTTTATTCATTTCGAAATGAATTGAATTGAAAACGATTTCGAAATGAATTGAATTGAAAACGATTTCGAAATGAATTGAATTGAAAACGATTTCGAAGTGAATTGAATTGAAAGTGATTTCGAAATGAATTGAATTGAAAACGAATTCAAAGTGAATTGAATTGAAAGTGATTTCGAAATGAATTGAATTGAAAACGAATTCAAAGTGAATTGAATTGAAAGTGATTTCGAAATGAATTGAATTGAAAACGAATTCAAAGTGAATTGAATTGAAAGTGATTTCGAAATGAATTGAATTGAAAACGAATTCAAAGTGAATTGAATTGAAAGTGATTTCGAAATGAATTGAATTGAAAACGAATTCAAAGTGAATTGAATTGAAAGTGATTTCGAAATGAATTGAATTGAAAACGAATTCAAAGTGAATTGAATTGAAAGTGATTTCGAAGTGAATTGAATTGAAAGTGATTTCGAAATGAATTGAATTGAAAACGATTTCGAAATGAATTGAATTGAAAACGAATTCAAAATGAATTGAAAGCGAATTGAAAGCGAATTCAAATTGAATTGAAATTTGAATTGAATAGAAATGAATTTTAAAACGAATTTATAAAGAAGAATTCAATTTTGCTTTGAATTGAGATGGAAGTTGAAATAGATTTTGAAACGAATTTTAAAACTATTTATATAATTCGTTTTAAATAGAAATCGACGAAGTATATATTATATATATTATATATATAATATAATGGCCTGAATAGAACGCGCCGCGCCGCGGCAGTTCGCGAATTTCGACCATTTATTTCAAACGGACATTACGGGAGATCCGACCGTCGGATTCTCCTAAAACCGGAACCGTTGGGTTCGTATTGAAAAGAGCTTTCTAACGAATATTAGAAATTTGAAATCTAACGGTTGGATTTGGAATTATGTCCAAATCAAATTTGAAAAAGGTCGCTGTAAGTGCAGTTCGATGGCCATTGATGGAAATCGACTGTACGGGCCTTGATAAAATTATTAAAAATAGCAATAATTTGTGTAAAATCATAAGAAATGATTTGTGAAGATTTGGGATGAAAAACTCCCTATTTGAAAAGATAAAAATAGATTTTTATCGAAATGAACTAGTTTTGAACTAGAATTATAATTCTATTTATTTTTAAATAAATAAATTGAATTTGAAAAGGGTTTTGAAAATAACCAAAATTTCCAATGATTGCATTGGAGTGGATTTGAATCGAAATTGTCTTCGGAATATTTCGATGTTGGAATTCGTGATTATACAGGTGTTGTTATGGAAATTTGAAAGATATATATATTTATATCGTTATTTCCAATACGACATTTGTTAGTCGTAGAATTTGATATTGAATATAAGCCGATATATTTTCTATTCAGAGCCTTGTATTGAATATCGAATGTGATTTGGGTTTGTCGTGAATGGTGTCTTTACTAACACTGTTCTTGAACCCAGTTGAGAAATGATTAAATCTTTTTATTTAGATTTAATGAAGTGTACCAATTAAATAATATTTAATTGGAATTGAATTGATATTGATTTTTGGGTTTATCGTGAACAGTGTTTTAAATAACACTTGTTCTTTAACCCGATAATTAATGAATGTGATTTGGGTTTGTCGTGAATGGTGTCTTCACTAACACTGTTCTTGAACCCAGCTGAGAAAAGATTAAATCTTTTGATTTAGATTTAATGAAGTGTACCAATTAAATAATATTTAATTGGAATTGAATGGATATTGATTTTTGGGTTTATCGTGAACAGTGTTTTAAATAACACTTGTTCTTTAACCCGATAATTAATGGGATGTGACTTTGGGTTTATCGTGAACCGAGTTTTGAATGACACTGATTCTTTAACCCAGTCACAGATTAAAACTAAGTGGAGTTTTAATGAATCTTTAATTAGATTGAAAAGATCGAGAATGGAGTATCACCAGTTTTGCTCCAGGCGATAGTTAAATCTTTAATTAGATTTGAACGTGAAATTTAGAAACTAACTGTCGGTTAGCTAAGTAGAATGGTTTTCTGGATATTGATCTGATGTTGGTTTCGGCCTTCGGGGTTAATATTTGGGGAATTATTCTCTTGATTAATTTACGGTTAATGACTAATGAGTTGGAATGAGGCGTATGTTGTGTTTGTGTAACACTTTTATAATATATACGCGAGTTATTCGGAAAGACCGGGTTTATCCCATTTTGAATAACTGGTACGACGATAAGTCGAAGATGAAGACGATGGTCGAAGACCGGAGGTCTTCACGTCGTTTGGGTGATAACTGATGATCTTGATTGGGCTGTACACCCAAGAAGATGGAAACAGTTAGTGATCGTCCAGACGTGCTTGGAGATCGATGGATATGCGGGGTACTAGGTGCCTCCGGTTTCGTTCAGACCCAGAACGGACTTGTAAATGGACTGTGTGTCTGACATCGGATTTCATTCTGTGTGACTGATATCGGTTGCATAGGATGGTTTGCCTGTGTGGCATGCTAAGATGCAAATGATCAAGGCTTCTGTTGAAAAGCAAAGTCTTGTGGTGATGATCAAAGCACGGCCTTTGTGGCGTAGCTTTGTGTAACGTTTACCTCGCGTGTTTCACACCAGGTATGAACCAAAAACGGGAGACGGACCTCAGGGAGGACTTGCGTTTCTTTCTAGTTAGAAGTGGCGTCAGTGGTTTTACACGCCCTGACGAGTTTGACTTATGTGGTTGTTGCTGTTGCGAGGCGCCTCGGTTATATCGGTTTCGGCCGATGCATTCTGGTCGGCTGACGGACCAGACTTACACCCCATAGGGTGGGGAAACGTAGTGTTCAGGCATTTTAATCCACATCGGTGGACCGGCCCTGAGGATCCAAGGGCCCACCTGTGTCTGGGTCCTGAGACACGGACTAGAGCGTCTCGAATCGGTTGAGGACTATCTTTTGCCTCGGTTCATAGACGGAAATCCAATTTCCAAATACGTGACATTTGCGGTTTTAATTTGTAAACCTATATATGGCGACATAGTGGCATGGGACGCTCATGTCGCCTATGATTGATACTTATGATTTGAAGTTGTTTTATACACTATGCACTTATTATAGTATCAAATGATTTGTTTTAGAACGTATCAAGCATTCTTTGGCTGTTATAAGGGAAAACCCTATCCTCGGCTGCGTTGCATTGTGTGATGGGACCTGGGTCTTATAACAGCTTCAATTTTCTTTATTTAGCATTGCGCTGTTTGTTTTATGCACTGGTATTCTTGGGAGGAAACCCGTTCCGTGTTATACGGCGTGGTCCCTTGATTTACCTAACTTTAAGAATAAAGATTAACTGTTTTAGTTCTCACACCAGTCACATGACTGACCTGGAGTTTATTGTTTTAACCTAAACTCTGGGTGCCCCTATTTTCGACACGGGCAGCTAGTAGTTTTGGTTTTGCAGATTTATATTCACAGGATCCTGGTTTACAGCTGGAACGATATCCGGAAAGCTTTGTATCCGTATATCTCCTTCTAGTTGTGTATTGTATTATTTTCCGCTGCTATGTAATTTAAATCTCTGATATTTCTGTGTAATATTCATTTATACTCTGTATATTCTTGTAATCTGATGCATTGTTGTAATATACAGTGAAATGTTCTTCTGTATGTGTTATGTTTTGTCCTGTTCTCAAACGATAGGGCGTTTCGAACGGTCTGGGTCGGTTTAGCGACTGGTTCGGACCGAGCGAAATTCCTTGCCGTCACAACTATAAAAAAAATATAACTGAAAAAAGACATTTTCATCCTTATTCTTTTGACGAAATGAGATGCTACGCAGCGTTCTGCTGGTTTGGAATAGAATTAACCAAAATCCTCATCATTGTGAACTTGGAGTGCAGGATGAATGCTAACAGGGTATATGAATACAAAATTTGAGTGGTGTATTCAGTTGGGAAAATTCGTTAAATGAAGAACATATTTAATCATTACGAGCAAGGATGTTAAATTGTGAGAATATAATTATTTCATAGGTTACTAATTGTTATTTTTACTATGTAATATGAATTTAATAATTGCAACTAATAAAAATTAAATTGCTTGATTTTTTATTAAAATAAAACGATACATTTTAAATTCAAATACATTCAAAAAGCAAACACAACTTGTTCATTACGGCTAAATAATACACCTACCTAGTACACCATAAATAATTGTTCCCCGTCATTAGATAATGTCTCCACAATATTCAAATTTACGAAATCATCGTAGAAATTCATCATAACCTCCCACCGTTGAAAAGTATTACAGCAGGCAGTATAGCATAAGAATGCTGCATAACATTGTTGAAACAGTCATTTTGAGCGAAAGACCGCCCATAGTTATGTTTGCTCAAGCTATCATATTTGGTATGTTTGATAAATTTGGGTTGAGCGGGTGTAGTATCACGGATCACCCATTTTTAGTACAAATTGCAAATGTGATTTGCCTTAGCATTCAGAAAGTTGATTCGACTCTCTAAATTTGACTGAAAGGGTTTTCCTGAATATTTCATATTATTTGCAGTTGATTTCACCATTTATCGTAACCGTCGAATTAATTGTTCTTTTCATCCCAAGTATCATGTTCTATTGGCAGAAGTTTGCACAATCTGTCGAGGTACGCTTCAGTTTGTCTCATTGTTTCGCATTTATATGTGGGACTAAACAAGGCTCAATTTATCATTAAATGTGGCTGCTATCGATGATAAAATGTTGATTGAACTCCTTTTGTGCGGTAGAAAAACAACAATCTATGAAAAAATTTCTCACTTTCGGTTGTTCATAAAGCAATGGACCAGGAGGAAATAGAAGCAACGGCTGAACTAGAGGACGGTTGCGCCATATTGAAAAATGAAAACTACAAAATATAAAGGAATTTTTTTTCGTAAACTACATGTTACAAACAAAAAATAAACATAGTGACAGTAAAAATTATTTGAAAATATGCTTGAGTTTCTAGTAGAAATTGTACTACATGGGGTTAGGGGTCGTGCTATTGGGTAAGGGAAGAAGGTAGGTAGAAGCAGATTGTATAGAGGGAGGAGCAGAAAAGAGGCAACTATTGGAGGAAAACGAAACAACATAAACGTGTCAACTCTCTCCAACTGGCCAAACGGTCAGGTTTTTAGATTTGGAACATTAGGATGTTGAAAGAGTCAGCCACATCTCCAATGGTATTGAGGTACTTTTTGACTATGAATGACACCTTACAGATGATGCCTAAAAGTAGGCTACAAAAGTATATGCTTGTATTAGCCAGTTCGAAACATGCCTAAATTCATACCTATAAAAGATTCATCGAAACTTAGACTCATTCCAAAGTAGGCTGTTGGGTAAAGAAAAGTAGTACATAGCCACAAATGTACACTTATAAAGCTTATAGTACATGAATAAAATATAACTGAGAAATTTGTGTCTATTTTCTTAAAACATTTGGAATCGGTCAATACATAAAATCATATCTCAAAACTCAATCTCAAATTATAAACATTATTTTAAAATGTAAATCATACGTACAATCCGAACATATAAATAATAGATAAATACTGCTTCGAGAAATCTTTCCATCTCCATCATGAGCCAGACCAGCGCCATCCTATCCAACATGTGTTGTAATAAGAAAGAAGCATTTGTTGAATAAAAACCTCGAGCCTTCTTAACATAACATTTGGAAAGTATAATTTGAAATAAGAGCATGTCTTATAGAAGCATAAATTAAATTCTTAATATTTGAAAAGTGGCAGACTTGGACCATTTAAGACCCTTACAAATGTATGCCTTTTGTAATTTATGACCTTTTATTCCCGATCCATAATCTCACGTAACAAATGTCTACCAATGTGAGAGATGGTATCATTAAGAAACTTAATTCCTTTAAGGAAGATAGGTAAACATCATCATTTACTACATTTAATAAAGGCAGACCCAACAACTCCTCTTACAAGGTAAACCTGCCGGACAGTATCTAGTTGACATCGCACAATAATTCTGCCTGTCACTTATCACCTATTTTAAGAAGACGGGCTCTCAATCAACTAATAACACCTTATCTTGAGGCGGACCTGTAACAACCTGCCCAGAATGGGAATAAATTTCGACCCAAAAAAGGCCCATCGGAACTTAGAGTCACTCTAAAAGGATCGTTAGTTCCTATAAGGATTACATAAACAGAGCCAATTAAAAACGAAATTAGAATCCCACAGCGGAAGGGATAAAATATAATGACTGAAAATAGATGTGCCATTAATTAAAACCATATAAATGTCAACTACATAGAATTCTAACTGTTATAAAAGGTACATCAATAATAATATTATCTCATGATTACAATAAACTGTAAAACATGATAATAATAACTATAGATCCTCCTTTGTTAGGCCCCAATCTCCATGACCGCATCAATCATTCGTTCCCACCTACTAACCTTTTAATTGTTATGAGGAGGGAAATCAGAACAATAAGTTATGGTGAATGAAAATCTCATAAGTTTAAGGAATAACTATTTCCTATACTTGGCAGTATGAATTCACCAAATTATGTCTACGAAATCCAACACACAGTCAGACATATGCAATAACGAGGCGGACTACCCTACAGCCACTTACCGACCCGGTCTTCACGTTATTTATTTATTTATTTATTTATTTAAGAGAGGATTCTTTATCATCACTTAACACCCTATGAGGTGTTTATCATTTGATCACTTAAGACCATTATCTATTTTAATTATGGGTGGATTCCTACTGTCACTTAAGACATAATCTTTTAATCATCGATGCTATCAAATTTACTCTTAAAGTAAATCGAGAGATAGTAGTCAACCACTTAATACCAGGTTTAGCTAGACTCCCATTGTCATTTATGACCCTCTTAGTAGACCTGTGTGTTACTATCTAGCTGTCTTTACCTGTAACACCCCGTAATTTTAAAATATTAAAATTAGCAAATTAAAGAATACTTAATTTTTAGAAGAAGAATTAAGTAAAACGGGTTGCGCCATTGCGTTCATCTCGGAATTCTGCTTGAGATAGAGTTTGAGTTTGCGTAAAACGGATACAGTATGAAGAAGTTATGGAGGTTAGAAGATTTAAGTTTAAACCAGAATTAAAATAAATAATTAATAAATCAAATTCGAGATTCAAAAACAGAAGGGTGGCTGAGCGGGAAAATTCCCGCCATAGGGTGTCGACCCCCATAGGGGAGTCGACATAGGTGTCGACCCCCTATAGGGGTGTCGACATAGGTGTCGACCCCCCCTCCCCGTAGGGGTCGACTCCTGCGTATTGATCTGGACAGTGATGATTTTCTTATTTTTAGGGCTACGTGGCGACTTCTGATTGGCTAGGTGATGTGTATTTCGGATTTGAAGGGTTTAGATGGAACCTAACCTAATCTGAAGGCCCTAATTCACCAACTACACCTATATAAACACACCTCGACCTAACCCTAAATTCATTAATCAAAGTAATGACGCCTCCATGCTGCTAAATTCTAAGTTGACCTAGCCTCCACCCTAATCAATCAAATTCAAGTTAGAAGACAACAATCAAAGCCTACATCAACGGATTTGCTAATCAACTTCAGAAATCAGAATTCAGAATCATTCTCTAATCCTTAAACCTATTTCTGTGAGTTTCTAGTCAGTTTTAGGTTTAAATGGATAAATGTGAATTATGATAGAGTACGAATTGGGTATAGGCTGTGAATCGTGAACTTATGCAAGTTTATTATGTCATTATCCCTGGACCCGATATGATTATGGACATTCTACTATGCTGACTATGTTGATCTTGACTTGCAACTATGTTGTGGTAAATGTGAACTTGTTAATTTAGATATAATCCTTTATGCTAATCACCTTTCACCTGTTATGTTGTAGTAATCACGATATGTTGTAAACTTGACATGTGATGCTACCCTTTTAGATCTAATCATTATACTATGTCACCTTAATTTTGTTAGACACTTAAATGACAAGTTTAGACCATGTTACGTTGACTTTGGCATTGTAGTTGCCACAAGTTCATTAGTTCTGTGTTCACCCTGTTATGATGATTACATGTCCATTCACCTTGTTGTCATGCTTATGTCAAAACTGTGCTGAAACTATCACCTTTGTCACTCCCTTTTTATTGTTATGGCGACGCTACTTTGTAGCCTCGATGACGCCAAAATACATGTTATCACGTTAGTTAGGAAATGGGGAAAAAGGGGATTTATAATTGGCATAATTTATATAATTTTTATATAAGTTGGACATATAATTCAAATAGGGAAGCATAGAAATAATCACCTATAATGACATAGGTAAATTTGGGTAAAAACGGTATAATTTGAATATGACCATTTATGGATATATAATTCAAACTATTGTTGCAAAATAGGTATTGACACCTATAAAAGGTAAGGATTAATTAATTGGTAAATTAATTAAAAATGGAATGTTAGTAATTACAATTAGGAATTGTAATTGTACTTATGACACGAGGTTAGGTTACGTTAGTGGTGGAAATCTGCCTGGACCCGACCGGCATATCCAGCAGCCACTAATGTAGAACCTAATGTGGGAGGTCTATGTACGTAAATACAAAACAAGCTAAGTCACAAGGTTAGGCCCAACTGTGGAATACGACTGCCCTGACCCGACCGACATATCCAGCATCCATATGTTGTAGGCCTAATGTGGGAGGTCTAGCCCATTATAACCATAAACGGACATGGTAATGAATTGGACTAGTTAACCTTGGTTAAACCATAGGGATTGTATAAACTTAAACTTAAGTAGGGGGTTAAGTAAACATGGTTGAATAAAAGGGGAGGGTTAAGTAAATCTTGGGTAGGTGGGTAATATTAGTATATAATGGCCCACAAACTTAACCGTTAAATAAACATGCTTGAATCAGTGGGAGGGTTAAGTAAATCTTGGGTAGGTGGGTAATATTAGTATATAAAGGCCCACAAACTTAACCTGATAGGGTTATGTAATTAAAGACACCTTTTAGATAAACATAACCAGTTGAAAACCTAGTAGTGGGGATGCAAGACAAAGGGGAGAGCTTGCATCATCTTGTGTGGGACCCATTTCAGTCAGTAGCCCTTAAATAGGTATCAAACGGGTACTCTGAACTAGGTCGGAGTGAGGCACGCTTACTGAGCTGATTGTAAGGAATCCAAACGTGGGGGCGGTGTTGACAGCGCATTCCAACGGGGTCACGTGCGTGCATGACTCCGTCTGCTGAGGAAAATAAGACGCAGTGACATCAGTAGATATGGTTGTGCACATCCGGAAATTAAAGGGTTGCCACTTTAGGGAGTGATACACCCTACTGTGGGGCCAGCACAGTGTATCTATGGAATAGGGAGCCGATCGATTGAGGGTAGTAAATAGGGTACATTTAGTCTTGTCTGTTTCTGTGGGGTACCTATGTTTTTGTCTGGGTTAACACCCGTTATTTCTGTTTAGGTACCAGTTCCGTTTGGGTTAAAACCCGTTACTAGAGTACAACTAAAACTACCATTATATTTCTGTTGGGATCATCCTGTTTTTGTTAAGCAATTAGGGAGTATGTAATCCTATTACATATCCGTTATACTAGTATTGGTGCAGAGCAAGGAAAGTATTAAGAAGCGCTATCTATTCTATCATGTTGTCATGTTTACCTTGTCGTATCTGCCATTTATGTAGTGATCTCTCTTATCCACTTTGTATGGCTATCATGTCACTTCTATTTATTTACTGGCTAAAAGTAACTAGACTCGCCAGACTTTACGTCTGACCCTTTTTGTTTCCCCTTCTTTCTTTCGTTCCCCCCCACCCCCTAGGTTCGCAGGAAGGAAACACACAGGCTTGATCATGATTCTGCGTATTTTGCTGGAGCTGCTGATATGTATGGATCGAGCTCCTATTCTTGTTGTTATGGCCATATTTTATTCTTGGGGGATTTTCTTTCTTTTATGTACTCTGATATTTTTGAAGTACAAGACAACGGTTTTATGTTGTAACGGGTTTTCATATTTCAGACAAATGATGCTTTGGACCACGGTATTTTGATGATTAATAAAGTTGTTTATTTCCGCTGCAAATTTTTTTATATCTGTCTTGTAATATTCTATGCCTGTTCACCTGAACGCTTCACGAAACTTAATGCATTCCCTTTGTGAGTGACATTAACGGACGTGGGGTGTCACACTTGGTATCAGAGCTGAAGGTTATCAGATTAGATAAAAATTTTGAAAATTATTTTTCAAAAAGGTTTTAAAAGTAAGTATTTTTAAAAAGAAAAGTCTGTTTTGAAAATATTCCCCCAATAAGCCATATGTAATATCCTTCGGTCCTTTATCTAAATTTCTTCCTTTTTCCTTTTTCAGCATGTCTGGGGAACAAAACATTCCTAATATCTCAGAGGGCGTCACAATACTCGGATGGTTCCGTAGGTATTTGGAGGCAACGACACCTGCCTAAGGCCAAGAAGACGTTCCTCCCCCAGCTGCGCCAATCATTCCTCCTCCTCCCCCTCCGAGAGCAGATAACTTCGCCAAGATCTGGAAATACTTCCGTGCTATGGGAGGGAAGCCATTTCATGGGAATGAGACATTCGTTGATGCTCGAAATTGGCTCAAGGAGACCGAGGACTTGTTTGTAATCTTTGAAGTAAAGGATGGGAGGAAGATTCAGTTAGCTGCTTGGCTATTAAAGGACGAAGCCTCATTTTGGTGGGAAGTCACCCAAGCTAGACGTCCAGTGGAAACTTGGGAAGATTTTAGGCAAAGACTTGAAATGAAATTTCTTTCCCAAGCAGAGAAAAGCATGCAGATGGAGAGGTTCTTAGCACTCAAACAAGGAAATTTGACAGTGAAGGAATACGTGAATAAGTTCAACCAACTGGCAAGGTTCGGGCTAGAGTTGGTAGACACACCGCACAAAAAGGCCTTGTGGTTTGTTAAGGGGCTGAATGAGCCTCTACATGGTTTAGCTATGTACCATCTTCCAATGGGGTCCACTTTGAAAAGCTTGTTGATATGGCCCTAATGCATGAGGAAAACAAGGGAGAAAAGTAGGAAGTAAAGGCTGAGCAAGCAACGTAAAATGAGGTGTGGCCCAAGAAGGGAAAACAACAGAAGAAAGGCGAAAATAATGACAAGGTTAAAGATAAGAGGAAGTGTCATAGTTGTGGGCGAGAGGGTCACTTAGCCAAGGACTGCAGGAAAAGGAAGAATGCTTGCTTCGCTTGTGGACAGGTCGGGCATCTTATTAAGGATTGCCCAAAGAAACAGGGGCAAGGTTAAAGGGTGGGAACTTCTGGAGGGCAGGTGCATGCTCTCACGATCAGTGCTCCTAAAAGAGGTAGAAAATTTTCCGTAGAAAGTTTAGTTTCTCTTTCAAATCATCCGGTTAGAATACATTTTAATTCTAGCGCTTCACACTCATTTATGTCTAGTTCTGTTGTTGAATCTCTGCACTTAGTTACTAGTATGGTAGTGGATCCCGTAGTTGTCTCAAACCCCATTGGTGGTTCAGTTCATTTATCTATGATTTGTAGGGGGTTGAGAATATCTGTGTTAGGCGTCAAATTTGAATGCGATGCATATGTGCTCGGGTTTATAGGCTATGGGTTGATTCTAGGGATGTGTTGGCTTACCACATATGGTGCCATTCTGGATGGTGAGAGGAGGGTCGTTAAGCACTCTCAAAATTTCTTGTGACCCATAGGGGTCTGTCATGCTTAGTTTCCTAGAGTCTCTTGAGGCGTCTATCGATGATCTACGACCGACACCAATAGTCTGTGAGTAACCTGATGTCTTAAATGAGGTTCGGGGTTTACCCCGAGGCGGGAGATTGATTTCCGTATATACCTGGTGGACAATGTAAAGCCAGTCGCATTACCTGTGCGCCATATGGCTCCTAAAAGAAAAGGGGGAACTTGATAAGCAAGTGGCAGGGCTACTTGAGAAGAGGTTTGATAGGTGAATCATATCAGGATGGGAAACCTATTGAAGACAGTCCTTAAGGAAGCCCATCATTCCAAGATGACTATTCATCCAAGTGGCGATATAATGTATAGAGTTCGAGGTAGTGGGGCCAAACTTGCGAAAGGAAGTAAAAATAAAGAAGGAAGCAATGATTGGATGAGTTCCGACTTGCATACTTGGATCGGAGGTTAAGAAGCTACGTAAACGAGAAGTCAAGTTGGTGAAGGTCCAGTGGGGAGACAACCAAGAAGATGCAACTTGGTAGACCGAAGACAAGATTTTTACGCTTCATACCCTTTCCTTTTCAAGGGAATGTTCTTAACTTCTCTTCCAAAAGCTTTTATTTGCATTTGCTTCCATCATATGAGTATATCCTATCGATCGAATCTTCGACCTTTAGGTAGGAAATCCCATGATTGTAAACATGTATTTGAGACATGTTATGCTTGATGGATGCAAGTAAATGCAAGTTGTTGCCTGTGGATGCATATACACACACATTAGGCACTGAATCGGCTCAAACACCCTCTCATACTGCATATGGATGCGTGTGCATTTTCTTTTCTTTTATGGATGAAAATGGATGATTTAGCATATGGATGTTGCACTTGGATGAATGGACGCATACACATATAGAAATTACATGTTATAATAGGATTATTTGCATACATATTAGATTCAGGGCACTAATCATACATCGCATTAAGGATTTCAACTGAATCAGTAGACCGCCTGATTTTTCGCATTAGTATTAGGACATATACACACACCTCTGCATATACTCATATAAGCATTAGAAATCTTTTAAGGACAATGGATGCTTGTGGATGATGGATGAGTAGATGGATGATGGATGGTAGGATACATTCTTCTTAACTTGAAGATTTCGGGGACGAAATCCTTTAAGGAAGGGAGAATGTAACGCCCCGTAATTTTAAAATATTAAAATTAGAAAAATTAAAGAATACTTAATTTTTGGAAGAAGAATTAAGTAAAACGAGTTGCACCATTGCATTCGTCTCGGAATTCTGCTTGAGATAGAGTCTGAGTTTGCGTAAAACAGATACAGTATGAAGAAGTTATGGAGGTTAGAAGATTTAAGTTTAAACCAGAACTAAAATAAATAATTAATAAATCAAATTCGGGATTCAAAAACAGAAGGGAGGTTGGGCGGGAAAATTCCCGCCATAGGGTGTCGACCCCCCTAGGGGAGTCGCCATAGGTGTCGACCCCCTATAGGGGTGTCGACCCCCCTGTAGGGGTCGACCCCTGCGTGCTGATCTGGACTGTGACAATTTTCTGAGTTTTAGGGCTACGTGGCGACTTCTGATTGGCTGGGTGATGTGTATTTCAGATTTGGAGGGTTTAGATGGAACCTAACCTAATCTGAAGTCCCTACTTCACCAACTACACCTATATAAACACGCCTTGACCTAACCCTAAATTCATTGATCAAAGTATCCATGCTGCTAAATTCTAAGTTGACCTAGCCTCCACCCTAATCAATCAAATTCAATTTAGAAGACAACAATCAAAGCCTACATCAACGGATTTGCTAATCAACTTCAGAAATAAGATTTCAGAATCATTCTCTAATCCATAAACCTATCTCTGTGAGTTTCTAGTCACTTTTAGGTTTAAATGGATAAATGTGAATTATGATAAAGTACGAATTGGGTATACGTTGTGAATCATGAACTTATGCAAGTTTATTATGTCAATATCCTTGGATCCAATATGATTATGGACATTCTACTATGCTGACTATGTAGATCTTGACTTGCAACTAATTGTGGTAAATGCGAACTTGTCAATTTAGATTTAGTCCTTTATGCTAATCACCTTTCACCTATTATGTTGTAGTAATCACGATATGTTGTAAACTTGACATGTGATGCCACCCTTTTAGATCTAATCATGATACTATGTCACCCTAATTTTGTTAGACATCTAAATGACAAGTTTAGACCATGTTATGTTGACTTTGACATTGTAGTTGCCACAAGTTCATTAGTTCTGTGTTCACCCTGTTATGATGATTACATGTCCTTGTCATGCTTACGCCAAAACTGTGCTGAAACTATTACCTTTGTCACTCCCTTTTTATTGTTATGGCGACGCTACTTTGTAGCCTCAATGACGCCAAAATACATGCAATCACGTTAGTCGGGAAATAGGGAAAAAGGGGATTTATAATTGGCATAATTTATATAATGTTTATATAAGCTGGACATATAATTCAAATAGAGAAACATAGAAATAATCACCTATAATGACATAGGTAAAAATGGCATAATTTGAATATGACCATTTATGGATATGTAATTCAAATTATTGTTGCAAAATAGGTATTGACACCTATAAAAGGAAAGGACTAATTAATTGGTAAATTAATTTAAAATGGAATGTTATTAATTACAATTAGGAATTGTAATTGAACTTATGACACGATGTTAGGTTACGTTAGTGGTGGAAGACTGCCCGGACCCGACTGGCATATCCAGCGGCCACTAATGTTGAACCTAATGTGGGAGGTCTAAGTACGTAAATACGAAACGGGCTAAGACACGAGGTTAGGCCTAACTGTGGAATAAGACTGCCCGGACCCGACCGGCAATCCAGCATCCACATGTTGTAGGTCTAATGTGGGAGGTCTAGCCCATTATAACCATAAATGGACATGGTAATGAATTGGACTACTTAACCTAGGTTAATCCATATGGATTGTATAAACTTAAATTTAAGTTGGGGGTTAAGTAAACTTGGATAAATAAAAGGGAAGGGTTAAGTAAATCTTGGGTAGGTGGGTAATATTAGTATATATACGCCCACAAACTTAACCGTTAAATAAACATGCTTGAATCAGTGGGAGGGTTAATTAAATCTTGGGTAGGTGGGTAATATTAGTATGTATAGGCCCACAAACTTAACCTGATAAGGCTATGTAATTAAAGACACCTTCTAGGTAAACATAACCAGTTGGAAACCCGGTAGTGGGGATGCAAGACAAAGGGGAGAGCTTGCATCATCTTGTATGGGACCCATTTCAGTCAGTAACGCTTAAATAGGTATCAAACGGGTACTCCGAACTAGTTCGGAGTGGGGCACGCTTACTGAGCTGATTGTAAGAGATCCAAACGTAGGGGCGATGTTGATGGCGCATTCCAATTGGGTTATGTGGGTGCATGACTCTGCCTGCTGGGGAAAATAAGACGCAGTGACATCGGTAGATATGGTTTTGACATCTGGAAATTAAAGGGGTGCCACTTTAGGGAGTGATACACCCTACTGTGGGGCCAGCACAGGGTATCTACGGAATAGTAAGCAGATCGATTGGGGGTAGTAAATAGGGTACATCTAGTCCTGTCTGTTTCTGTGGGGTACCTGTGTTTCTGTCTGGGCTAACACCCGTTATTTCTGTTTAGGTACCAGTTCTATTTGGGTTAAAACCCATTACTAGAGTACACCTAAAACTACCATTATATTTCTGTTGGGATCATCCTATTTTTGTTAAGCAATTGGGGAGTATGTAATCCTATTACATATCTGTTATACTAGTATTGGTGCAGAGCAAGGAAAGTATTAAGAAGCGCTATCTATTCTATCATATTGTCCTGTTTACCTTGTCATACCTGCCATTTATGTAGTGATCTCTCTTATCCACTTTGTATGGCTATCATGTTACTTTTATTTATTTACTGGCTAAAAGTAACTAGACTCGCCAGACTTCATTTCTGACCCTTTTTGTTTCCCCTTCTTTCTTCTGTTCCCCCCAGATTCTCAGGGAGGAAACACACAAGCTTGATCGTGATTCTGCCTATTTTGCTGGAGCTGCTGATATGTATGGATCAAGCTCCTATTGTTGTTGCTATGGCCATATTTTATTCTTAGGGGATTTTCTTTCTTTTATGTACTCTGATATTTCTGAAGTACAAGACAGTGGTTTTTATATTGTAATGGGTTTTCATATTTCAGACAAATGATGCTTTGGATCACGGTATTTTGATGATTAATAAAGTTGTTTATTTCCGCTGCAAAAAAATTAATATCTATCTCGTAATATTCTGTGTCTGCTCACCTAAATGCTTCACGGAACTTAATGCCTTCTCCTTGTGAGTGACATTAACGGACGTGGGGTGTCACATTACCGGTGAACTTCCAGGCACTTAATACTTCCCTTGGATGGGTGGTTCCTTAAGAACTCTTATATTCGCAGTTCTAGGTATGCCCTCATATAACCGCTGAATAAGAAGCGGACACTTCTGGATATCTACCCTAATCAAACATATATTATTTATTTGAGACCATTTAGTACCTTTTTAAGAGAAAGGCGGACCCAGTGAGCATTTAAGACCTTCACGTGGGAGGGTCCCATGATTTTGGTACTAAACCAAGTAATGGACCTAGTCCTAATATAACACCTCAAAATTTAATACACTATAACCATAAATTAGATATAATAAGTTGGGAATAACTTAATCCCTGTATTAAGAATTAAGTGAAACCGTCATTACCATTGCGTTCTCAGAATTCTGCTTCAGATAGACTCCAAGTTTGCGTAAAATGGATTACATATGAGGAAGTTATAAACACTAGAAGTTTGTATACATATAAGGAGTTTATATGTAAATATAACATAAAATAAAGTCCAGAAAAATCATATAGAATGAAGCAGGAAAACGAGCAGGGAACAGGCCCGTTGGGGGCCAACCCACCACTACAAGAAAAGTTGTATATAGCGGTAAATTTTTAGCAGCGGAAAATTCCATCGTAAATTAGAGACGGATTATCGTCGACTTTGTAAAAGATAATATTTTAGATTTTATATGCCAAATTATTTTAAATTATTACCGTCGAATCTTATTTCTGTCGCTAAATCATTGGAAATTGCAACACTTTACCGTCATAAAAAAATTAACGCTAAATTATGTTGTGGATAGAGGTTGTTTACCATCATCCTAATTTTGAAGCTATTTTTGCGGTAGTTTTTCAAGAGATCTGAAAAGTACTTTTATATTTATTATTTATAAAATGTTTTACATTTTTGTTTTTACTAAGTAATTAATTAGTAAGTATAAATTTTAAATAATTAATGTTAATCATATATTAATAATAAAATATTACTATTAAAAGTAAATAATATTCAATAGTTAGTATTGATTAATTATTAATTACTATAAAATATAAATAACTAGTAATAAATAATTAGTAATTAAGAAAAACAAAATTATTAATAATTATTAATAATTATTTATACTTAATAATTATTATAATCAATAATTAGTATTGCTTCTACTTATTAAAGATTACTGATTAATCATGAATTATTAAAAGTAGATATTGATTATGCTTCTTAAGAATTAAACTAATATCAAAAGCTAATTATTAAATTATGCTATTAAATATTAGTCATAATTTATTACAAATCATTATATAATAAAAACATAATTTAAAACTATTAATAATTATTTCTAAATTAAATTTTTTAATAATTATAATCCATATAAAGGTGACTAGGTTTAAGTGCATTTCACAGGCCGAAATACAACCGAACTACCCATGTAAAGTGAACCCACATCACACAATACCGCTTCCATTTTTCCTAACAGGTCCACAAATCTACCAATCCCTCTTCCATTTTTTGTTTTTCGCTTCAAGATTGAAATACAATCGCTAATCTCTACTTTCCTTTTTTTCCTAGTTTTCATCATAGTGGAGCTCTACTTTTGAAACCCTAATTCAGATCTTGCCCCTTCGCTAAATCTGAGTGCCTTTTTATTTGGTTTGACCCCTAGTCGTTCTGATTTATACTGCCCTATAAGCCTCCTTGAATCCATACCTCCTCCAGCTTTCACTTCTTTGCCTAATACGTGGTGTCTCAGTCACCAGCTTGCTGCTCGTCGATCTCTACTTTGGCTTGCTTTGCGGCTTCTCCTCCTTCCTTCCTTATCTAAATTTTTGCATTCATCTGCAGCGAAAGGTACCCAAGATAACTTGTTTTGAGTTTTCTTCTCTTCTTGGTGAGATTTTTGACATGCATTCCATTTGTCTGGCTTTCATTCTGGTGTAGTGGTGTTGGTCTGATGTTTGTTGGAGCTTTTCTGTGTTTTCGTCATTTGAGTGTGTCCGATATTTGCTGACAGTGTGTCAACTTGTTTGGATGTAGAAGTCTTGCAACAATCGCAGAGTACTCTTTTATTTTTAGTGCATAGTCGTCGACTCCTTGTTTTTCTTTACGACTATTCCTATATCATGCTACTCTAGTTTTTTTTTTCATACGTAACTCTAATTTTCCAAGTTTGTTGTCTTCTTTCTACTCATAATTGCATAGACAATTTATTGATTGTGTTTGGTGAAGTAATGTTATGTTCTCCCACTTAATGAGCTAACACTGATTTTCTTTTGTTCAGTCATTCTCTGGAGTTGTAGTGGAGTTTGGTCTGTGTTGGTGTTCGATTATCTGAAAGCATTTGGGGGTCGTCTTGTTTGTGTTATGTTGATGGCTGGTTTGTTTGTGAAGTTGTGTTTGGTGTGCTTGTGCATTTGAGGTTTTGTAGTTTTGTGATAAGCCGCTGGGTCTGCTACTTCCATGCTCCCTTTGTTGCAGGTTGTGGTATCCTAGTATTTTTTGTGGTGCTTGTGAGTTCTTCTAATTATATGTGGTTTGCTTTGTTATTAGTCATAGCGGTATGTTCATCTACAATTTTGGAGTTGCAGCTGCAATTTTTGCTATTATGAATGTATTGTTATTGATGTTATTCACTCCCTTTTGAGTTTAAAAAAATCTTGGATATCATGCTTGTTACACTTTCATTTTTTTACTATTTAGGCTTAAATGAAACTATTGCTGCAACGAGAAAAGGGGAAGCAAAGGAAACTTGTGCCAAAAGGTATTTAGTCATATATTAGCCGAGGCTCATAATATTTGGTAAGTTGAAAAGATGCTTGTATATTCAAGTTTCCGGTATGCTGTTTATTATGGGTCATGTTGAAAGAGCGAAAAAGATGTACTTAGAGGCATATATCTTTATATTTGTCAAGAGATTTTATAAACGATGTGAATATATAATTTATTTTGGTTTTTTAAAAGTTGAGAGTACAATTGTATATGTATCGCATTGATTGTAAATGAGGTTTATTATATTGTACTATTTTGTGTTAAATAGTAATAAATTTGTGTATTGTATTCATAACTGCATTCTTTATTTATTTTTGTTGATTTATGCTATTTATATTATTATTGATAGTTGAACGATAGTATTTGATAAAGCTATAAGCAAGAGACATGGAAGAATGTTTAGAAAGGGAATAATGACGGATTACTTATAGAAAACGTTTGATTTAAAAAATATTTTGTTGGTAATCTCTTGCTAATAAGCAAAGCTTTGCCATTGTTTTTGTATAAATAAAAAATTATTATAAATTATTTATCCGTTGGTAAATACTCGGAAAATAAGTTAAAATTAAATTAATAAATAAAATTTTATTTTGACTATATAGTCAGTAAAATAACAGAAATTTGTCAGAAAACTCATGCTACATTCGGTCGTAAATTCTGACACAATTATCATCATGGTTTTCACCGACCACTGTGTTATGCAGGAAATCCGTCGTTAAGGCCAATTTAGCGACTGATTTGAAGCGGATATTGCCGCTGCTATATGCGGTTTTTCTTGTAGTGCACGCTCAGCCCGGGTCGACCTAAGGGGGCTGGGTCCACCTAGGGTCGACCCACAACAGATTTGGGCTGATTCATTCGTCGAGCCTGGACTGTTTTGTGGCTGAATCAGCATTATGTGTACGGTTTGGATTTAAAACCTAGAATCTAAAGACTGAGGTTGACTCTGTGAATTTATAAATAGGTGGCTTCTCTCATTTCCAATTCACACAAATTCTTCATATCGTCTTTTGCCTCTATGAAATTATTCTGAAAAATATAAATATATAATGGGGGAATGCTGCCGAGGATTAGATCAAACAGTAACAACATCAGGACTTGCATACATACAACTTGGATTGGACTTTCTTCTATGGCATAGTTATATATATAAGAGATTTATTCTCTTCTTCACCAAGACCCACTGTGATTTCTATATGATTTTTAGATTTGATTATTTAAAAAGTTTTGGACTGTAAATAAGATTGGATCTGATATAAACAGTGCCAATAATCCCTAAATATGTTTATACATGTTTTTCTATTCAGATCTACAAGTTATACTATGAACTCTAATCTTCCTTTTCTTTATTATGCCTTTCATTTATTTATAGTCTTTCTATTATGCCTGTTTGCCCAGTCTGAGATCTGATTCTCCATTTTTCCTTTTTATTCTACGCTGAACCTAGGCAACTCAAGCCTAGGCTATTACGTTAATTGCATATAAAGGACCTAAATTGGAATAATGACACATAAATGGGAAAATTGGGCATATTATGTACTAGAACCCTTGATTGTAAGAATTGGGATAATAAAATGTTAACCTATTAGATTTGGATTATTACATGTTAATCTATTTGGGACAATTACATGTTATTCTTTTAAAGTTGGGTTAATTACATGTTAGGAAGAACATGCGACATGATAATCAGTTAAATTGGACTTAATGTGGTATTAAGTATGACATGTAAGAATAGAATAGTACCAGATGTGCAAAACTAAGTAAACTACTGTAAGTCTAGTTGTACATCTGGGCAAGTTCTTGTTGGGGAAAAGGATTGTACACTAATAACATTTAGATAAATGTAATTTTACAACCGGGCTTATTATTGAACTTAAACCTGCTAAGTTACACCTGTTAAATAATAAGCTAAAGAGGTCCCAAGTTTAGTTAATGTATCAAGTTATCGGGACTGATAAATCGTAGGTACACGGGGACCTAATCCTAGGGGTTGGCTTGTGTCTAGTTGTATGGAACCCATATCAGTCAGTATCCCTGTTGGTATCTCGGTTGGGACCCCGCACTAGGTAGGAGTCTGGGCACACTTTTCTATACTTGATTATAAGAGGTTCAAAGTTTAGGGGGTGTACAGGGTGCGTTCCGGCGGTGTCATAAGTGTACATGAGTCCGACTACAGGGAACTAAGCCGCAAGTAACACCTACGGATATGGATGTGTTCTATAAGTTGTTGGGTTAGGGACTGTCACACCCTACTGTCGGAGATGACACAAAATATTCGGGTAATAGGGAGTCAGTCGCATGGGTAGTATCAGAGTAACACCTAATCATGTTAACACTAGTAAAGTTGGTGCAGTTAGTTTTGTTCTTGGGATATGAATGAGAAGTTTATTCTACCTTTATCTTGTTTTGACATCTCTTTTACCTCGTACGTGTATACATGTTTGACTATACCTTCTCTTCTAGTATTATTGATCTGTCCTGACACCTTTTCTTATACATATGCTAGGAATTACTAGAACTTGCCAAACTTTATGTCTGACTCGTTTTGTTTTCCTTCTCTCCCTTCCTTTCCTCTCTAGTTCTCAGAGTGGAAGTGGTCAATAGTTGAGATTGTTATTCTGCTTGGACTTGGATAACTCTTCTTTTTCAAGTATTTTCTTCAGTTTATTTATGCTTAACGTAATGACACTTGACGGATATTATTATGGCTTTTGTACTCTGATTATGAGATAGATTGCTTTTGGGTATTTGAGAAAAATGTGATATTATAATTTTGGGTTTGAAATGTTTGTTTTTCCTAATTAATAAAATAACTTCTAAGTTTTTCCACTATAATATTTATATCTCTCTTATACATTTAGTTACTATTTACCTATTGCGCTTCACGAAACTTAATGCATTCTCATTAGAGTGACATTAACGGACGTGGGGTGTCACATTTGGTATCACAGCCTAAGGTTAAAGATCAGAGAAAAAGTTTTTGACAAATGTTCTCAAATAAAAAGTGATTTTTGAAAAAGCATATCCCCTTAAGTTATTTACAATATTCCTTCGATTCTCTTTATGAATTCTTGTTTCATCCTTTTTCAGCATGTCTTGGGCTCCTAACTTCCCTAAGGGCATTCACATACCCACATGGTTTCGTAGATACATAGAAGCTATGACGCCTGTTGGGGTACAAGAGAATGTCCCTGCCTCAGCTGCAGCCGCGATAGTGCCGCCTCCTCCTCCTCCCGTAATCAACTTTTCTAAGCTCTGCAAAGATTTCAGGCAATGAGAGGAAAACCTTTTCGCGGTAGCGAAAATTTTGTAGAAGCACGAAATTGGTTAAGAGAAACGGATCATGTGTTCAACTTGTTGGAGCTCTATGATAGGAGGAGAGTCTAGTTATCAGCTTTTCAGCTAAAGGATGATGCATCATATTGGTGGGAAATAGTTCAAGCTAGACTAAAAGTAGCCACTTAGGATAACTTTAAAGTTATCTTTGAGGCAAGATTCTTGTTACAATGCGAAGGAATGCAAGTGGAGAAATTTCTAAACTTGCAATAAGGGGGAATGACTATAAAGGTGCATTTCAACACTTTTAACCAACTGGCAAGTTTTGGATTGGAGTTAGTAAATACTCCTCACAAAAAGGCCTTGAGATTTGCTAGGGGATCAAACCAGCCGCTCCAAGAATTAGCACTAACCACATGTACCAATGGGAGCGACCTTTGAAAAACTAGTAGACATGGCCTTAATGCACGAGGAGGGCAAATAGGGAAACAATGAAGGAAAGAAGGAAACAAAGAAAGAGGAAGAGAAGCCCAAAGCAGAGAAAAATAAATGGTGGTCTAATGAGAATAAGAAAAGGGGAAAAGCCCAAAAAACTCAGATCAAGACAGAAGTGAAATGTCGTGGGTGTGATGCTTTAGGAAACTTTGTGAAAGATTCCAGAAAAACAAAGGATGCTTGCTTTCATTGTGGCTAAGTTGGACATTTCAAGGGGTAGTGCCTAAGAGACAAGGACAAGAGGCTGGAACGTCTGGAGGGCAGGTTAATGCTTTAGAGGCTGGTGAACCAGATCGAGGTAGGAGAGTCATGGTTGAAAGTTTGATTTCTATTTTAGACTATCCTATTATAACTTTTTTGATTTCGGTGCTTCTCACTCATTCATATCTAACTGAGTAGTAGAAAATCGGCACCTAAGTACTAGTATTGTTTCTGATCCCCTTATAGTCTCAAACACTACAGGAGGAACAACTCATTTATCCATGATATATAGGGGTTTGAGGATTTCTGTTCTAGCGTCGAATTTGAATGCGACGCATATGTTCTTAGTTTCATGGGTTATAGATTAATTCTAGGCATGGATTGGCTAGATACGTACGGTGCCACCCTTGATTGCGAAAAGAGAATAGTTCGACTTCTTACTGGCTGTGGAAGAACTCTCGAAATTTCTTGTGACCCACGGGGGTCAGTGATGCTTAGTTACCTAGAATCTCTTGATGCTTCCGTTGTATCCGTAGTTGGCTAATTTCCAGATGTATTCGACGAGGTTAGGGGATTACCTCCAAGGCGGGAGATAGACTTCCAGGTATACTTGGTGGAAAATGAGAAGCCAGTCACATTTCGAGTGTGCCACATGACTCCAAAGGAAAGCAGGGAGTTCAGCAAACAAGTGGGTGAGTTGTTGGAAAAGGGATTCATTAGGCGTAGTATTTCAGAATGGGGAGCTCCGGTCGTCTTTGCAACCAAGGCGGACGACTCTCTCCGTATATATGTAGACTACCGAGAACTGAACAAGCTCACCAAGAAGAACAGGCACCCACTACCAAGGATTGGTGACTTGTTCGACCAACTAGTAGGCATATCAGTTTATCGCAATTGGATTTGGCCATGGGATTTCATCAGAACAGAGTGGCGGATGATATTATTGAAAAGACATCTTCCAAAACTTCGGATGGTTTCTTTGAGTGGATGGTTATGCCTTTTGGGTTAACCAATGCACCTGCATACTTCATAAACTTGATGAGTCGGGTGTTTAGGGAGTGTCTAAACAAGTTATTGGTGGTGTTCGTAGATGACATTTTCTCCAAGAGAGAAGAAGAACACGCCCGACACTTAGAGGAAGTCCAAATACACTTAGAGCATACCAACTTAAAGCAAAATTTTCTAAGTATCATTTCTGGATGAAGGAAGTGAGGTTCCTAGAGCATGTAGTCTCTAAGGAAGGGATAGCAGTAGACCCCGCTAAGGTCGTCGCCATTCAAGATTGGAAAGCTCCGAAGAATGCAACGGAGGTAAGTACTTTCCTTAGATTGTCGGACTTATTATAGAAATTTTATTAATGACTTTGTGCGGGTCTCATCTCTGCTTACCTGTCTAACTAAGAAGAATTTGACTTTTTCTTGGAGCATGGATGTTGATGCTTTCCGGAGATTGAAACAGGCTCTGACAATAGCCCTAGTTCTGACTCTCACAGACGGAAGCAAGATGTTTATAGTTTACACAGATGCTTGTGGCACGGGAGTTGGAGCCGTACTAATGTAAGAGAGCAGGGTAGTATGCTGTGGAAGTTGGGAACTACGGGTTCATGAGAAGAACTAACCCATCCATGACTTGGAGTTAGCAGCAATAATGTTCGCACTTAAGTCTTGGCGACACTATTTACTTGGGAAAGATCTGAGATATATACGGATCATAAGTCGCTCAAGTAGTTGTTCTCGCAGAAGGACCTCAACATAAGGTAGCAAAGGTGGATGAAGTTTCTGGTATCCTACGACTTTGAGATAGCTTATTCCCCAGGAAAGGGCAATGTAGCGGCAGACGCACTGAGTGGGCAAAGGATGACCTTGAGTCCCGTATTCATAGAAAGGCAAAGCTTGGAGTTCATCTCAACCTTTAATTTTAAGCCATCTATGAATTTCACACATGGTTTGTTGGCATCATAGGAGGTGAAACTTACTCTATTAGAGCGAATTGGATCTATGCAGCAAGAGGACCAGCAGTTGAAGGACATCATGGACAGACTCGGTCAAGGAGAAACTTCTAGTTACTTAGCTAGATATATTGTGGAAAAAAAGGCTGGCTAAGACGAGATGGAAGGATGTGTGTCCCTAGAATTAGGGAATTGCTAAACGCAGTACTAGGGGAAGCTCATCACTCTCGTATGACTATCCATCCGGGCGGTGACAATATGTATCGAAATATGAAGCTTGTTTTCCATTGGACGGGCATGAAGAAAGATGTAGCAGAATTCATGGCCCAAAGTTTGACTTGTCAACAAGTCAAGGCAGAACAAAAGAAACCCAATGGATTACTTCAGCCCTTAGATGTCCTGCAATGGAAATGGGAGAGCATCTCTATGGATTTCATTGATGGACTACCCAGATCAAGGAAGGGCAACACGAGCATTTAGGTGATAGTGGATAGACTTACAAAGAGCACTCATTTCATCCTAATCGGGAGAAAGAGGACGACAGCTTGGCTAGCTTCAGTTTACCTCAAGGAGATCGTCTGATTACATGGCCTACCTTCAAGTATAGTAAGTGACCATGACCCCATACTTACTAGTGAATTTTGGAGGAGCTAGCAAGAAGCTCTAGATACATAATTAACGCTTATCACAACTTATAACGCTCGGACTAATGGGCAAACTGAGAGGGTTAATAGATCTCTCGAGGATCTACTAAAACTTGTTAGAGAATGCGGATCTTAAGGCAAAACAAACACTAGAGTGGGTGAATAGTGTTTATAAAGAATTTATGAAAATCTTAAACTTATCTGTTTTACTATATGAATCACACAATGATTATCACACCAGAGATGATCATGAACACAAATCAAACATAGATATAGATATAAGTAAATATAAAATGCAGAAAAGGAAAGAACACACCAAATTTTATACTGGTTCAGATAACTCCTATCTAGTCCTATGCAATGCTGGATTGTGCAGAGTTTTGTTATTATCAATATCCAAGTACAACACCCCTGATTTCATGACTAGAAGATTAACACCGGTTCCAACACCCTTGATTTCACGGCTACAATGTTAACACCGATTCTAACACCCTTGATTTCACGGCTACAAGGTTAACACCGCTCCCTTTCCTTGATTTCAGGGCTAAAAGCAACACATCCTTTCCCAAACAATTCCCAAATGATTACAACAGTCCTATAACTCTTAAATAGCTCTTCAATTCAGAGAGTATTTGATAGAGATTGAGAAGAGAAGAAGTTTAATATAATTTGAGTAGAAATCGACTAAGTATAGGTGTAGAAATCAAGAAAATGATGTATATTAATGGTGGTATGTAAAACAGTGAAGATGGAGAAGAAGAATGATAAAAAATTTCGAAACCAGCCCCTATTTATTGTGTCTCAATGGTTGCAACATTTCAGAAACGTTACAAATAGTGAAAAGACGCTTCCTTTGAAAATTGAAATTATGACAGTTGTATGTCGACATAGCCCAAAATGTATGTTGACATATGTCTTATATTTTGATTTTTAAAGCTATTTTTCAAGTGTTTAAACATATATATTATTTTGGAAATTCTTGAATCAAAACTTAATATATTAAATGAATATTCTAAAGTGCAAAATCATATGGAAACATAGTAATATATTATATAAACATATTTATAAAGATATAAGATTAAAACCATAAAAGCTATATACATATTATAAACTTATATATTAAAACTTTATGAACATATATGTTTGAAATCGTAAGTAGGATTAAAATAATTTGAAATCAGGATAAAATAGAATTTGAAATTTGAAAATCGGAATTTGAACCTGGAGTGCTATTCAAAGTCTTGCATATAAACTAGACTCAATTACTATATTTTTCTTGAACTCTTGAAATTTTTATATCTTGATAACTCATGAGTCTTGAATCTCTTCTGAATGTCGAATCTCTTGAAACTCTAAAATTGTACAGTCTTTAGTCTTTAAGTCCTGTATACAAACCTTGCACATACACACATACATATATTCTGGATAGAAATGTTAGTATATATATATATATATATATTTATAGTCAATTAATAAAGATAATTGAAATAAGGTTGTTGTCATCAAAACTCCATTCTCCAACAATCTCCCCCTTTTTATGATGATAACCTTAATTTATAAAATATTCATACATGTTAGTATATATATTTATAGTTAATTAATAAAGATACTTTTTGATCTGGTCCTTCGATTACTCCCCCTTTCACCATGAATCCTACATACTCCCCCTTAAACTAAGGTTAACTAATCCTTATTTTATAATTTCTCCCCACTTGTCATCAACAAAAAGAATCTCTAAAATACTCCCACTAAATTTATAACTCTCCCTAAATCTATAATTCTCCCGAAATCTATAAATTTCAAAAACTCTCCCTAAATCTATGACTACACTATTGTAATACAAGCATTGTATAATTTAAACCCAACAAGCAATCAAGTCAAACTAATTCAATATAAACTTTCTGTATAAACAAGCATCCAATCAATCCAAACAAATTTAAATCTTAGTTATATTCACATTCAAGGTTTAAGTTAGTTAAACCTCATCTTTCTTAATTATGTATAGATTATTTCAATTAAATCAACAATTCAGACCAAATCAACCAACTCAAAATAATATATGTCTATTCAAAAACACTTCTTGAACCTTCAACTAATCCTAGAAACTATAAAACTCCCCCTTAATATAATACAAGACTAAACCTAGCCTAAACTCTAATTCTCTTAAACTATAACTGAACTTAGACTAATAAATAATTCTGATAAGATATCCTTAAAACTATGATATAAGTTAAGTAAAGCAATTTATTCCAAACAATAAATCAGTTTAAGTTTTGTTGTCAGAAAACATCAATTCAAATAAATTCAAACATAAAGCCAAACATTTCTTGTAACTTCTATCCTAAAAAATTTATAAAACTCCTATTAACTATAAATGCACAAGTATATTTCTAACACACCTATCAACCACTAATGAAACTCAACCATGTCAAACAATCAATCAAGTTATTCATGTCAAACAAATCAGACAAGTCAATTAAGTCAAATAATTCAAACCAAGGTTATCACGACGCCAAGTCGAGCCAAGTCGAGCCACTACCGTCTAGAAGACTAGTCAACAAATCGTCCGACTAGTCGTGACTAGTCGACAAGTCTTTTATATACATATATTTATATTAAAAATGTAATAGGGGATTGTTATAATTATTAAGTAATCATTATTCAATTGAAATAGGCCCAACTCAGTCCAAACATAAAATAAATAAAATAAAAGTTAATTTGCGCAATATAAAAATGACCCAGCCTAACCTAAAATAGCCCAGCCTATAATTCCACTAAACCCTAGCCGTAAAAAACTCATCCTTTCTGGCTACGTAAGGTTTAAAAAAACGAAAGAGCAAAAAAATCAGTTTGCTTTCTGCTGCCCAAAAAAAAATCAGATGAAGAAAAATAATGTTCGTTCTTTCTAGCATGAAGTCGACGACCAGATTCCCTTCTTCTCGACCAAAATCAGGTAAGTATATAAGTCTCGATTTGAGTTCGAACCCTCAAATCGACATCGAACCATAAATCTCAGTTCGAACCCTAAATCGAACCCTAAATCTCAGTTCGAACCCAAAATCGAAGCCTAAATCGAACCCTAAGTCTCGATGTCGTCGAATTGAACAAGTCGACTGTCGTCAAACTTGATCGACCGACTGGTCGACTTGTCGTCGACTAGTCATCGACTTGTCGTCGACGTGATAACAGTGATTCAAACAAGTCAACCAAATAAATCAATTAAGCCAAACAAGTCAATCGAGCCAATCAATTCAAAGTAAATACGTTATGTATTTGATTAATAATCCTATATATTTCTAATTAAACAAAAACTCCTCATACAGTATACATATTGTTTGTGGAGTTAAAGTTAACATGTAATGCAGTGTGTGTAGTGTGTTGATTATAATGCAGTATGTCATATGCAAAGCTATATGAAGTGATATATTTAATTAAATGCAACATGTGATGTGAATGATTTTAATTTGAGATGCACTGTAATTTATAATAATGATGTATGATATGAAACAAGATGTGTAATGATAATATGTAGAATGATTTGGTGATGATATCTATTTTGCTAAAAGATATTCAAAGTACTACATATATTATAAATTATTTCAATTAAACAAAGGTAATAATAAATTCTAGACTTAAGTTAGTGATACTAATGAAAGAAATTAAGAGTTTAATGGTAATTAAAAATATATTCATGATAGGTGTTAAAATATTAGAACATTTCTACGAGAAATATGGAGTCAAATAATCTTAGTAGGGTGCTTCTTTAAAAATAATATAGTAAATATTGAAGATCTTTTTAAAGAGGATATAAAATTTTATCATATGAAGTAAACTATAAATATATATTCATAATTATATGTAAAAACTGATTTTTAATGTTCTTAGAATTTAATTTGTTATAAGATATACATTAATCTTTTGATACAAATCAATTTTAAATTTAAACTTTAGAAATCAAAACATATTAATTTGCTAAAGAACCATTTATATGTTAAAACTACAAAAGAAATCTATACTTGTAATAATACTATTTTTGATGAAATCTGATAATATAAAGTAAACCATAAAACTATAACTTCTTATATTTTTACTACAATTTTAAGACATGAAAAAATATATATGTATATACATATATATATATATAATCAAAATATCAAGTTAAATGTACAAGTTTTATATATCTTAATAAAAATTAGTATTAATTTACAAATAGTGATTGTGATAATGTAACCCAAAAATTATATGTGAAAATTACATAAGTTAAACTATGCATGTTTAAACTTCCTACAAAGGATATATAAATTTATGTTTTATAACAATATCAAATATTTGAAAATTTTAGATTATTTCAAGCATATATCTATGTACTATATATAATTTTATTGATTTATATAGTTTCAATATATATGTTTTTGAAACAAAATATGTGAAACATAAGTAGATAAACAAAATTGATAATTAGAGTTTGAACAGACATTTTCATATTGAAAAGATGTCCTTTCAAAATTTCAAATCCAAATCAAATAGGAATGAAAATTAAATTTAGAATCAGAAAAGATTTTAATTAGGTTGGTATATTAATAAGTATACTACGGTGTATCAGCATATAAACCAAATTATCTAAAATTACAAAAGAGATAAATTTCTATATCTTACTATGTGCATAGATGTATATTCCTAAATATAATGACAAAGCGTACCTCTTTTCTCAATCCTCCATTTTGTTATTCTTTCATTGTCAAGAACCATACATTTATATCTTTCAGAATTTGACGATGAGATCTGCTCTATTGCGACGGGCTCGTCTTCTGATCAGCATAGTTTATTCATTCTGAATTTAAAGACCGCGTGAGAAAGATATTGATGAGTTAGTAGTTCAACCAACTTAGCGCCAAAATTTTGAATTTTGAATGAATGTACACTTCAACTACTATAAGTCCAAAAAGTCATATCCCTTCATAAACTTTTTTTGCTTGATTGATGAACGATCATCTTGGTGTCTTTTGGCTAGTTAGTCATCGGACATAACTCTTCCCCAGCAAAAAAACACAACTTTTCAAAGAATCAAGTGACTTTTCCAAAAAACTAATTTTAATTTTCAATAATGATTTAATTTTCAATAATGACATGATGATGATTCTATGACATATCCATATGAAAAATAGTGTTTAAAATATTGTCATTTAAACTTTTCAAAATATCAAATTATAATAACTTGAATTTTCAACGGAATAAAATGCAGACTCGTCTTAATACTAATGCAATGCATGAATTTAAACTAGTGTTATAAATCATTTCAAATCTTTCCGTTTAATATTTCCAAAATTCAGATGATGAACTTTTGAAAACCTAGGCTCTGATATTAATTGTTATGGAATGCGATATGCGGTTCTTAAGGCAAAACAAACACTAAAGGGGGATGAATAATGTTTATAAGGAATTTATGAAAATCTTAAACTTATTTGATCTACTATATGAATCCACAATGATTGTCCCACCAGAGATGATCACGAACACAAAATCAAACACAGAAACAAATATAAGTAAATATAAAATGCAAAAAAGGAAGGAATACATTGGATTTTATACTGGTTCGAATTACTCCTACATCCAATCCTATGTAATGCTGGATTGCGCAGAGTTTTATTATTATCAATATCCAAGTACAACACCCTTGATTTTACGGCTACAGGGTTAACACCGGTTCCAACACCCTTGATTTCACGGCTACATGGTCAATTCCGATTCCAACACCCTTTATTTCACGACTACAAGGTTAGCACCGCTCCCTTTCCTTGATTTCAGGGCTACAAGGAACATACCCTTTCCCAAACAATTCCCAAATGATTAAAACAACCCTATAACGCTTCAATAACACTTTAATTCAGAGAGTATTCGATAGAGATTGAGAAGAGAAGAAGTTTGATATAACTTGAGTATAAATCGACAAAGCATAAGTGTAGAAATCAAGAAAATGATGTATATTAATAGTAGGGTTGAAGATGGAGAAGAAGAATGATAAAAAAATCGAAATCAGCCTCTATTTATAAGATTCTCAATGGTTGCAACTTTTCAAAAACGTTACAAGTAGTGAAAAGGCACTTGCTTTGAAAATTGAAATTATGACAGTTGTATGTCGATATAGCCCAAAATATATGTCGACATATGTCTTATATTTTTATTTTTAAAACTATTTTTCAAGTGTTTAAACATATATATTATTCTGGAAATCCTTGAATCAAAACTTAATATTTTAAATGAATATTCTAAAGTGTAAAATCATATGGAAACATAGTAATATATTATATAAACATATCTATAAAGATATAAGATTAAAACTATAAAAACTACATATATATTATAAACTTATATATTAAAACTTTATAAGCATATATGTTTGAAATTTTAAATAAGATTAAAATAATTTAAAATCAGGATAAAATAGAAATTGAAAATCAGAATTTGAAATTTGAAAATCGGAATTTGAATTTGAAAATCAGAATTTGAACCTGGAGTGCTATTCAGAGCCTTACATATAAACAAGACTCAATTACAATAGTTTTCTTGAACTCTTGAAATCTTCATATCTTGATAACTTGATAACTCATGAGTCTTGAATCTCTTCTGAATGCTGAATCTCTTGAAACTCTAAAACTGTATAGTCTTTAGTTTTTAAGTCCTGTATACAAACCCTACATATATATGTATATATATATATATATGTGTGTGTGTGTGTGTGTATGTTTGTATGTATATGTATTCTAGATAGAAATATTAGTATATATTTTATAATCAATTATTAAGATAACTGAAATAAGGTTTTTGTCATCAAAACTCCATTCTCCAACAAGACTGTTTATACTAGACTTCGGAGGGACTTGGGAAGAGCATCTTCCATTGGTTGAGTTCGCATATAATAATAGTTATCAGTCGAGCATAGGCATGGCACCTTTCGAAGCGCTATACAGACGACCTTGTAGATCACTGACTTATTGATCGAAGTCTACTGGAAAACTTCTACTAGGGCCTGACATGATAAGAGAGACTTCAGAAAAGATAGACCTCATTCGAAGAAGGATGAACGCACCCCAAGATCGATAGAAATTTTATGCTGATAAAAGGAGGATCGGCTTGGAATTTGAACTGGGAGATATGGTATTCATCAAAGTTTCACCGCTAAGGAATGTAGTACGCTTCGGCTCAGTAGGGAAGTTGGCACCGATATTCGTAGGGCCATTCCCTATTGTAGAGAGGATAGTTCAGATGGCCTATAGAATCAAGCTACCAGATAGACTGCCGGGAGTGCACGATGTATTCCACATTTCCCATTTGAGGAAATGCGTCCATGATACGGCAGAGATAGTAGAGACGAGCAAACTTGAAAGCATGGAAGTTGAGAAGGAAGTATCAGTAAGAATAGTTCCTACTCATATCCGTGGATCAAAAATCAAGAAGCTATGTAACAAGGAGATCATATTAGTGGAAGTACAATGGGGAGAGGACCGCAAAGATGCAACGTGGGAACCTGAAGATAGAATTCGTGCTTCTTACCCTTTTCTTTTTGAAAGCATGTTCTTGACTTCTATTAAAACTTTTTACTCTGCATTCAAGTTTATCCTATTGTTCGAATCTTTCATCCCTTTGGTAGAATCCAAAGGTTGGAAACATGTGTCTGAAACATGTTATGGTTGAAGGTTGCAAATGGATGCAAGTGTTTTCTAATGGTTGCTCGTGGATGCATATACACACACTAAACACTAGATCGACTCAATCACTTACATATTGCATATGGATATATGTGCATTTAAATTTTCTATGGATGAAATGGACGGATCATCATATGGATGTTGCATTTTGATGAATGGATGAGCACACATATAGAACTTACATGAATTATTAGGATTATTTGCATGCACATTGGATACATGGCACAAACATATTTTGCATTCAGGAGGTAAATTGAATCAGTCAACCGCTTGATTTTCGCATTAGTGCAAGGATATATGCACAAACTTTTGCACATGATCATTCAAGCATTAGAAATACTTAAGGACAATGGATGCCTGTGGATGATGGATGAGTATACGGTGGTGGCTATTGGGATAGGACATTCTTCTTAACTTAGAGATTTTGGGGACGAAATCCTTTAAGTAGGGGAGATTATAACACCGCAAAATTTAATACACTATAACCATAAATTAAAGATGATAATTTGGGAATAACTTGAGTCAATATTAAGAATTAAGTGAAACCGACATTACCGCTTCGTTCATCTCGGAATTCTGGTTCATATAGACCCCAAGTTTGCGTAAAACGAATAACATATGAAGAAGTTATGAACATTAGAAGTTTGTATACATATAAGGAGCTTATGTGTAAACATAACGTAAAATAAAGTCCAGAAAAATAAAAAAGAATGAAGCGGGAAAACGAACGGGGAACAGGCCCGTTGGGTGCCGACCCACGCTCGGCCCGGGTCGACCCAAAGGTCGACCCAAGGGGGGGTGGGTTCACCCTAGGGTCGACCCAAAACAAATCTGGTGGATTCATCCGCCGAACCTAGACTGTTTTGTGGCTTTATTCGTGGCTGACTCAGCATTATGTTTACGGTTTGGATTTAAAACCAAGAATTCAAATAATGAGTTTAACTTTATGAATCTATCAATAAGTGGCTTCTCCCATTTCCAATTCACACAAATTCTTCATATCATCTTCTGCCTCTATGAAATTATTCTGAAAAATATAAACATATAATTGGGTAATGATGCTGAGGTTTGGATCAAATAGAGACAACATCAGGACTTGCATACTTACAACTAGGATTAGACTTTCTTCTACGACATAGCTATATATATAAGTGATTTATTCTCTTCTTCACCAAAACCCACTATGAGTTCTATGTGATTTTTGGATTTAATCATTTAAAAAGGTTTTGGATAGTAAATAAGATTGGATCTAATATAAAAAGTGCCTAAAATAATCCTTGAATATGCTTATACGTGTTTTTCTATTTAGATCTACAAGTTATATTATGAACTTTAATCTTCCTTGTCCCTATTATGCCTTTCATTTATTTACAGTCTTTCTATTATGCCTGTTTACTCAGTCTGAGATCTGTTTCTCCCATTTTCCTTTTTATTCTATGTTGAACCTATGCTACTCAAGCTTAGGCTATTAAGTTAATTGCGTATAAAGGGCATAAATTGGAATAATGACACATAATGGGGGTAAATTGGGCATATCATGTACTAGAACACTTGACTGTAAGAATTGGGATAATATGTTAACCTATTAGATTTGGATAATTACATGTTAATCTATTTGGGACAATTAAATGTTATTCTTCCAAAGTTAGGTTAATTACATGTTAGGAAGAACATGCGACATGATAATCAGTTATTAGACTTAATGTGGTATTAAGTATGACATGTAAGAATAGAATAGTACCTGATGTGAAAAACTAAGTAAATTATTGTAAGTCTAATTGGCAGGTGCTTGTTGAGGAAAAGGGTTGTGCACTAATAACATTAGATAAATGTAATTTTACAATCGAGCTTGTTATTGAACTTAAACTTGGTAAGTTACACCTGTTAAATAATAAGCTAAAGAGGTCCCAAGTCTAGCGGGACTCTTAAATCCTAGGTACACGGGGACTCAAGCCTAGGGGTTGGCTTGTGTCAAGTTGTGTGGAACCCATATCAGTCAGTATCCCGTATCTTGGTAGGAACACCGCACTTGGTGGGGGTCAGGGCATGCTTTATTATACTTGATTATAAGAGGTTCAAGGTTCAGGGGGTGTACAGGGCGCGTTCCGGCGGAGTCATGAGCGTGCATGAGTTCGACTACAGGAAACTAAGTGTAAATAACACCCACGGATATGGCTGGTTATATAAGTTGCTGGGTTAGGGACTGATACACGCTACCGCCGGAGCTTACACAGAATATTCGAGTAATAGGGAGCCGATCGCATGGGTAGTATTAGGGTAACACCTAATCATGTTAATACTAGTAAAGTTGGTGCAGTTAGTTTGATTCTTGGGATATGAGTGAGAAGTTTAATCTACATTTATCTTATTTGACATCTCGTTTACCTCGTATGTATGTACATGTTTTACTGTACCTTCTCTTCCTGTATTATTGATCTATCTTGGCACCTTTTCTTATACATATGCTATAAATTAGTAGAACTCGCCAGACTTTATGTATGACCCTTTTGTTTTCCATCTCTCCCTTCCTTCTCCCCTGGTTCTCAGAGTGGGAGTGGTTAATGGTTGAGATCGTGATTCTGCTTGGACTTGGATAGCTCTTCTTTTTCAAGTATTTTCTTCAGTTTATTCATTCTTATTGTAATGACACTTGAGGGTTATTAATATGGTTTTTGTACTCCGATTATCAGACACATTTCTTTTGGGTATTTGAGAAAAACATGATAATGTAACTTTGGGTTTGAAATGTTTGTTTTTCCTGATTAATAAAAAAGTTCTAAGTTTTTCCGCTATAATATTTACATTTGTCTTGTACATTTAGTTACTGTTTACCTATTGTGCTTCACGAAACTTAATGCATTCACATTAGAGTGACATTAACCGACATAGGGTGTCACACCTAACCATTTAATACCCAAACAAGGTAGGTCAACCACTTAATACCTTCTCGAGGCAGGCCCACTTCACACAAAAATATACACAAACATACAGACACATAAATTTCATATTGGGGATATTTATAATTCTAATTTCCTATTTTACGTATTTAATACGCTACTTACGACGAATTTAATACGCATAATAATACATTAATTACACTAATAAATAAAGATAAATCAAGCGCACGTGAATAAACGTCCTAATTTGTATGAAATGTCAATCCTAACAGCATAATCATGGTATACAAGTTTATTTCCCTAACTTTACCACATGACATATGTATATTCACATTCAATAAATAAAAGAGAAATAACAACATATACATAAAACTTATACCCAAGGTTTGAATGATTATTTTAATAACAAAAGACAAACAATGTGCAACAATTCAATTACATTTCCTTTTGGTACTACTTTATTTTTATATGTCCTTATATACATGTTAACCGACTTTTTGGTATAGTTCACAGTTGTACATCAGGTCCGTTCGACTCAACATATCGCATGGCTTCAAAACCAGAAGTGTCATCAGAACACCAAGGATTCAAGCCCGTGAGAAGTTGTGCGAGTGTAGGCCTCACAACCCTTAAAAACAGTCAACGTAGCACATTTCGTATCCCTCGGCATAACACGTTTCGAATCCCTCAGTTCCCCGAAATTTGGAAAATACACGAACTTCGCATCTCCTTACCGATATGAATTTCATATCTCTCAAGGGATATGTTTTTGTATCCCTTCGTGTGATACGAATTTCGAATTCCTCAGGGGATACATATTTGTATCCCCCACGAATAGGAATTCGTATCCTTTCAAGTGATACGAGTTCACATCCCTTCGGGGAATGCGAGTTAACCTCCCTTCTCATCACTTTAAGGGATACAAATTATGCTGGAAACGGGGAATGTGGGATACAAGTTCTGCCCTTCTCACCTACTCCACTACCAACCCACTTCTATAAATACCCCCTTACTTCCAATGTGAAAATGGTTGGTTGAAGCTTTCCTCCAAGCTCTAATGGTTGCCTAAGGAGAAGATAATCTTACCAGAGCCTCCCAAACATCCTGCTTCATCCAACAGAGAATAAGATACATATTCTTGGACCCATGAGCATACTCTTGAACATTTAACGATAATTTTGGACGCTAAACCATATTTTGGTTATTTTGGCATTTGGGAAGAAGATGAGATATTCAACCTTGGACCTCCGTGCCACCATGTCCATGCTCTCCACATAAATGCTTCAACATTTACATTACATCACAAAGAACATGGAGATTCATGTACATTCGGATACGTCCTGGCCAAATGTTGTAATTCATACTCAAGATACAATAAAAGAGCAAAACCATTCAAAGTGGATGTAGGCCCCGACGGGTCGAACCACTATAAAATCTGTGTGATCATCTATCTTCTCTTTTCACCTGCACACTACACAGTTACTTACTCACTTTCCACTGCTGGACGTTTATTTTCACTTACATGGAAATCACGTGCATTGACGAAAATTTTCGGTGTCAATGCTTTGGCGCTCCAGGAAGGGGGGGACAAGAAGCACGCATCTACGGTCGACTTTATGTAACTTTCTTTAAGGAATCAAAACCTTTCCTTTCCTTCTACTCAATCACCGAGACTGAGACGCTGCTTAAGTTTTCTCAGACTTACCGACCAAGCCTATCAACGACGGTGAACAAAGGAAAGAACCCCATGGCCGAACCTCCCACCATCGATCCTGATTCAGAGTTTCCTCCCCGGCCTTGACTCCCTAAAGCTCCAACCAACGTAAACAGCCTTAGTGATCCTGACCTCGATGCATTAGTCGAAGGCGCCCAATTCGATGAAACGTTAAGAAAGTTGGGCGAAACTCAACGATACATGTCGACAAAACCCACCAGAACATCAGATTAACACAACGGCTTCAACAATATGCTCAGCGAGACATTCTCCGCCTTCAGGCAGACTTGGGCATTCAGCCTCCATCAATCTACCTCCCACCGAGTTCCAACCCTTTTTTACTTAGGATACCTCCCACTTCAATCACTTCCAACTTGGGCTAATCTTCGGTCAGCAGACCGAGGCTCCGGATCGCCGGCCACAGGAGAGTCGGATAACCGGGGCTGATGATTCCTTAAACCAAGACAACATACATCCTATGAGGCACCCAAGGTTGCCTGCTACTGAGTCGAATTGCAACCGCCACAACCCGATGGAGAATTGGAGTCCCATTCTCGCTAAACTACTTCGCAGCATCCTGAAAGAATCTCGGGGTCACGTCATCGACAACTGGGAAACCAATGCATGGAGTAACCCGTTCACTGAGGATGTGCTCAATGCCAAGTGGCACACACTTCAATATTACACAAGTAAAGGCTTACTCAGGAGATTCTGATCCTCGAGAATTCATACACCGCTACGAGTCTCGTATGGATTCCGCTCACGCCATAGACGCCGTAAAGTACAAGTGTTTCCTCGTCTTTCTCGAGGGTGACCCCTCCTATGGTTCACTTGACTTCGGCCAGAAACCATATCAACTTTTTCCCAGCTAGCCAAAGGTTTAATCAATCTGTTCGGTACCACATCCATCAGGGCCCCGACGAAACTCTAATAAGCTACCTCGAGAGGTTCGACAACGCCTTGGAGGGTGTCGAAGACTTGAGCCCTAATGATATCTTGGATCAATTTTTCGAGGGCATATTCCCCGATTTTGAATTTGGAGCATGGGCCAACCACGCACAACTTGAGACTCTGGAGATCTTCTACAAGACAACCAACTACTTCCTATCGCAAGAGTTGGCACAAAGGAATCGAGCTTCTCACCTCAACCGCTTACCTAGAGACGAAGTCCAGAGTTCCAATGACTCTAGCCCCATTGCTCCGCGTAATTTTGCTCACACCAGTAACGTCCAGAGTTCCAATGACACCGTCGAGAGCGTCTACCTTGCAACTTGCAATGTCCTAACCTATGAAAGGCCAAGGCATAATGGTACGATAAGTGCACCAAGAGAGACTATAGAATACTATTGGTTCCACAACTTCCACGAACACGACACAAACGGTTGTCGCCACTTGCAGGACAACCTCATCCACAAGGGTCACCTAGAGCAGTACCGACAGGGTCCACCGCGTGGGATCTCCGAGCCACTCAACACTCATAAAAGATTCCGACAAACAAGGACCTCGACCGACAACTAAACTCGTCGAGATCGTCTCCTTGACTCAGCAAAACTGCAACAATAGTGGTTAACTAGAACATCGGGGCCATGCCTCACGACTTGTCATACTTGAGTCACTTTTTGTACCGACTTAGTTGTCTCCATTTCCAAGCTATTCCATCTCAAGTATTGTAACTCTGTCAGACAATCCATGATTGACTTGTAATCTACCATTACAACCAACTTCTATACACGAGCACACAACACTGGAATGACATCTTGATGCCGGGAACTGGTCCCCTGACATGAGTCTCAAATCAATGACAAGGTCGAGTATAAATGAACTGACCCGAGCCTGGAATCAACGACGAGGCCGAGCATAAATGAACTGACTCGAGCCTCGATTCAACGACAAGGCCGAGTGTAAATAAACTAACACGATCCTCGGATCAACGACGAGGTCGAGTATAAATAAACTCAACTCGAGTCTCGAACAAACGACTAGACTGAATACAAATAACCCTATTCCTAAGTCTCCGAACTTGAGGGAAACCCATCAGCCAAATGAATGAAACAACGATCACTCGTTTGGCTCTCAAGAGTGGTTTCGACCAACTCAACCTTGAGAACGCCGAGTCATGACACTTGAGCACTTGAGACCACAACTTCCATGGCGTAGTGGTCTCTGAGGTCGTCATCAGAGATACCAGTCACAACTCATTCCCCCTTGGCCTCCCTCATTGGAGGCGAAACGGGAATAGAACGAAAGCCTTCTTCCTCGAAGAACGCCACCTCCTCACTTTTCCATGGCCATTTTCCTCCATCTGATGCTCCAGACACCCTCAAGTTAGCCGGGGGAACGCCGGGAAGTACTATTGGAGGCACATCCAGAAGCAGGCCCGGGGCACCAATCCTCCACCAGTCCTGCAATCGTCTTCTACGATGCAGTGGTCGTCATCAGAGATGCCGGCGCGCGACTCATTCCCACCTTTTCCTCCCTTGTCGGAGGTAAAACGAAAATGAAGAACGAGCCTTCTTCTCCATAAGATGCCTCCTCTTCACTATGTCGTAGCCATTTTCCCTCCATTTGATGCTTCGATCACCCTCCAGTTAGCTCAGGGCACGTCAAGAAGTACTACATGAGGCACTGCCACTAAAAGCAGGCCCGAGGGCACTAGCCCTTCACCGGTTCCTGCCTTCTCACCAATGACCTTCTCTCTGCCACCGTGGAACGACCTTCTAGGAGTAAACCCACCGCACAGAGAATATAGTCTAGAACCAAAGAATTAGCGCCACAGAAGTCATCTACAACATTTCCCAATGTTGAGGCTTCCCACATACAAGCATACCAGGATTCGATGATGCCTTTAGGTCAACAAATAAAACCATGGTCGTCGTCGACCACCATAGCGGCACCTGGATCGAATCACAATTACCGCTTGACTGGGTTAAGTACTAAACCCATGGAACTGGCGGCTCACCCATGTATCTACATTTTATGTACATGTGCCAGTGGTCAATCCAAGCATTTCTGCTTCTCGAACACTACACCATTCAATTACGTTATGTTCGGCCTCAAACCCAATCCAATCATGTGAAGTCACATAACGATTCGAACTTGCTAAACCAAACTTGATATCGAGGAAGACTTGGCAAGTACAAAGGGCCAGAGGCAACCCTCTATCGACTCCTGCACTGGCATAGCCTTCGTAGGAACCAAGGCAGATCCCCACTAGCTCCCGTAAGGGCATCATCCTCACTGCAACCAGTAGAGAAGCCATTTCAAAGGTATGTCCATCTCGTGGAAAGGATGACCCGACTCCAAAAAAGCTTAGGTCCCGAAAGCTATTGACTTTCACCAGTGCCTAGGTAGACAGATCATAGAGGCCCAAACCCAAGGACAGAGGCCCAACCCAAGGATAGAGGCAACAATACAATAACCAACCTCCCGAGAAACACAGGAATTTACCTAAGCTCTAGGGATATGATATACCAAATTCGCATCCTTATGCACCTACTTATGTTCTCATGTTCACCAGGCCCGTCCCTTGAGGTCCCAAAGTCTCAATGCTCCTCCAACAAACTCAAGTCTAAGTGCAACGCCAAGTTAATTTGCATAAGTACAATGTTGGAAAATTAAAGAATACTTGAGCATATAGAACAATTCGTGCTAAACTTTTTAATTGACACACCAAAAGTATATGAGTGTTTACAAATGATATGATGCACATCACAACTACATTATGCCTCCAAAATCGTGAGGGTCGTACTCGCACATATCATCGGCCTAACCACAAACAATATACCTACATAACTACTTGGAAAAACCTTCTATCTTCCTCTTCCCTCTCTCTGGGTCAGCCTCTGATGGCTCATCCTTCCTATCCCCTTTTTTTTCTCTTCGACTCTCCGCTTTCAGACTTCCCCCCTTAGGTGGAGTCGTTGAAGAACGAGACCTATGCTCATACCCTCCTCTCAGAGTCGTCAGAAGGGTCCTCCCTTCTCCTGTAACCTTACCTTCCACTTCACTTGGCAATTCAGTGTGGTCTGTGATATCTTCTTCGGGTAGGACTTCCTTCTGTGGAGTTGGGAAGGTCTCAACAAAGGGCCCTTTGGTTTCAGGCTACTCTATCTCTTTTCTCGCCTTCTTGGCCTCTCTCTCAGCCCTCTTTGTCGCCATATGTAACGACCCACCATTTTGACCGTGTCGAATTGACAAAACATGTCAACTCGATCATCCAAAACAACAAATTGTTATTAGCTTCTGAGGTAAATAGAATAAATCACAGAATCACAGATCACAGACACAGATACGGAGCAATATGATATCTCGCAGCGGAAAAATTTAAAATACAATAGTACTTCATGAAGCTACTAAATAAATTTTACATCAGAGTTTACATAAATAATGCAGCGGAAGTCTAATACAATAAATAATAGATAACAGTCTGAAACAAAACAATGATAATAGCTGACATTGGAACAACTGATTTAAAGAGTAGATACATGTGAGCAAAACACAAGATAAGCTCCAACTCCAAGGATAAATATCCAAACTGGAATACTCGATCTGATCCGAGCAATAATGCAAAACAAAACAACTCGGATCAGGACTGACATTCTCATGGAAGTAAATCAACTCAAATGAAATGTTCGATGAAATGCAATCAGTAACTTAAAGGATGTTTGGGATCACCATCCTCTAAGGATCCGTCAAACTAATACTATATAGTATAACATGCTATATACAATAATAGTGTCTATCAGTAAAGTAAAAATATCAAAATAGCGTAAGCGCGATTACCATGATTACCCTTACACCGTTTATATATTCCCATATTATATACAGTACCGTAATTCCTCCGTAAACTGGGGGTTGATCAGAGGGCACTCCATATAAAATGGTACAAAACAAAATCGTAGTGGGCTCGTATAAGGCATGTGACAAGGCACGCAAGGAATGCCAGGGTGGATTCACCGTTTGCAGAGCCAGACTGGTGGTAACGCATAGTAGCTACTACCGCCCACCTCGATACACACTCCCATAATCAAAAGGGCCCAAATTGAATCTCAACAGTAATAGAATAATATCGAAGAAGTGTGCTCGATAAGAGGTATGACCTCACTTGGTCCGTGCATAGCTCCTGTTTTAGCCACATCAAGCTGACTCAAGGTAGTCAGGGTCTCGTAATTAATATGAAATAAAATAAAATGGAGTCGTTCGCCAAATCATCCCCTTCATTCTAGAACTCCACCGCGTACACAGTTGTTAAAGTGGTTTTCGGTATTGGCAGAGAGTATGACAATAGCCGATCCCGGTCTCTTTAACAACCAATGTTTACATTTTTCACACCGTGGTCATTATTTTATAAATCACTTTATAAAGTAGTTTATACAAAATCTCATCTTCGAATTCGAAATCAAAATTTAATATCTAACTTCGATTATATTAAAATTTTGAAAATAACTAACTTAAATTACTTAAATCAAATCGATTTGGAAAACATTATCGTAAAGATCTCAAATATAGTATAAAATAATACTGTAACATATAACTTCGATTATAATTTCCCAAAGTATTCGCATAACGAATACCAATTTCAAAAATTGACTTATATTTAAGTTATACCTTAAATATCTCAATTTCCATTTAAATCGATACAAAATATTACTTTTATATTATTTTCGGTTTTGGTTTATATTCATCAAAACTCAAGTTTGAATCATTCAATTGTTTCAAGTTTATTATTATAAGATATTGTTTTAAATCGATTTATCAAGTCCAATATTTCGATTCAAATTCAATACATACACTTTAAATCAAAATCTCATATTTCGCTTATAATTCAAAATAAATCATGTCATACTTTACAACTTAAATCATAAATTCAATTTCATTACTTAAAATTCGAATCAAACTCTTATATTTCAAATTTGACAAATCATATCTTATTTACTCAAGTCGTACAAATTCCATATTGTAAAAATTCAAATCATAAGTTTAAAACCACTTGTAAATTCGATTTCACCAATTTCATAATTCAACTAAACGATTATGAGAACCAACTTCATATATAACATTACATAGTCTAATTTACATTTAGTCAAATTAAGTTCAATTCAATTTGAATTCAAATCTATATCTCATATGAGTTCAATGTTAAAATCAAATAACGTTATTTCAAATTCCAACCTCGACTTAAGTCACAAAATCTTACATAAACCAACTTTGAGTTTAAAGTTTACAAAATATATATAAAGATAATTTAATTTTGAAAATAGATATATATATATATATATATATATATATATATAAGTTTAAAAAATTCTAATAATAATTAGAAAATAGATTATAAACATATATAAAATTTAAAATAATATAAAATAGGTTTAAAGAAAATATTATTACACAAAAGTTAAAAATTCTTTTATAAAAATATAAAATCTTAAATTATTATTTAAACTCAAAATTTCCATATTACTTTATTACGAAAACATGACCAACGATGTCCGTATTTAAATTTCTACCCTATGGTCAAGTGATATGGATATTTATCATTTCAACCCGCAATTTATAAAATTTCTACGGGTCTATCATTTCAACCCGCAATCCCAAATTCAACAAAATCGTTCAGGTCTATCATTTCAACCCGTAACAATTTTTCCTTAATCTAATGTTCGTTCGGGTATGTATCATTTCAACCCTTAGTGACTTTTTCTAAACTAGGGATATCAACAATCACATAACAACAATCACAGCATATAAATCATCAGTGCAACTACATGTCATATGAATATATCGTGTCGCATATGGGATACGCATATATATCAAATCAAACAATTTCTATCAGCAATCCTATACATTTCATATAACAGTTCAGTATTGATCTAACATCTATGAAAAAATGTAAGTCAGGTGTGAGATAAACTCACCTTTCGTGGAAATTGAATTGATAGCTGCGAATAGACACGACAACATCCAAACGAGCGTGATGGACATGAACCAATAGAGATATGAGCGAGGCCGGACAATCATGGCGTAGGGAGTCAAAGCGGAATGGATGGGGACACGATAAACCCACACACAATATAATATATATATATATATATATTCAAAACATATATTCATTTAAAACAACACACACATATACTAAAACGATGTATATATATTATAGATAATATAAATATATACTCAAACAAAATACAACTCTCACACACATATAACAATACACAATCAACACACACGCACACTGTAATTTAAAAGCATTAGAATTTAAAACTTCAAACCACAATTCTTATATAAAAACAACTCATACAGAAATTTAACACAACTCCAAACAACTCTATACACACATCATCAACATATAAATATTTATACGCACACCCAAGCATACCAAATGAAAGTCAACGCCATCCGGGAAGGAGACCCGGTCTGAGCCAGCATGGTGGAGCTGGAAGTCATGGCTTAAGCTTGCGGGGTTTTGGAGCATGAGCTAACCAGGGCGGAGGGGAAAGGCTCTACAAAACTGATGGGAGGCGAGTAAGGGGGTTAGTTTGATGGACGGACTCCTTTAAGACAGGGAAAGGAAGAGGAGCAAAACACAGTTTAAGGGAAAGAGAGGTGCGATGGCTTCAGAGGTCACGACAGTTTCAGGCTTCAGGTGGCGGAGAGAAAGGGGAGTCGGGTTCAAGTTTGGAGACGGTCAGGGGTCGACGTGGGTGGTTGCTGTGGTGGATGGGCGAAGTTCGGGTTCGAAGCTACGGAAGGAGCAGGCGCGGTTCATGGGACGTACTCGGGTTAACATGAGCTTGGCTGTCGGGCATGGCGCGGATGGACAGAGCAGGATTCACCGGAGCAGGTAGAGCTGAGTCGGAGGGGCAAAGGCGAACTGTCGTGGGGCTCAGACTTCGGGTTTGGTCGGCGTTAGCTATTCTGGCGGAGGGAGAAACAGTTGGGCGGAGAAAGGAAAATCGCGAGAGGGGTAGGTTGCGATGGGAAGGAGAAGAAATAATGCGAATAGTTTCAAAATGTTTTTGGGGAAGGACAGGCGTATGGGAGAAAGCAAAAAGATAAGGTAGGGGGTATTTTAAAGGAGCAGCTTCTTTTAATGACGCAACTATTTTGAATTTTTCTGTAACCATGAAAATAGGCTTTAAAACTGGCCAACGTGGGATTATTTCAAAACTTTGGAAAGATGAGGCCTTTTAAATGACGGTTTAAAATTTGAACTATTCCTGGGTACGAAAAGTTTGAAAAGGAACATACAGTGTGCTAAGAAATAGAAACAAAAGTGAACAAACGGGTTCGACAATATGCAACAACCTTTTAAAATATAAAATAATGGACAAACATTTGCAAATTAAATGAACGGTTCTGAAAATATATATAACGAGCAGTTTTGAAATTATATAACAAACATTTAAAATATATATTGAAAATAAATCAAAGATAAAATTATATTTATATCCATAGCAAATTATAATCATAGGAGCTTACTGTTGAAATAAAATCCCAAAAAATGAATTTAAATAAACTCGATAAAATAAATAGGATCTAAAATAACAATATTGATTTACCCTATAAAATATATTTATATCAAACCAAATTCAAATAAGTAAACTCGACCAAATTTAACAATAAATAAGATTACAAATATTGATTTGTATCTTTAAATTACATATTTAAATTGAGAACACAAATTCATTTGTTATATAAAAATCCAAAACAAATATATTTTTAAATCATAATCAAAATAGTTATATAAACAAATGGAGCTTCAAACGAATAACATAAAATAAAAATTGAAATTTAAATTAAATAATTAAATAAAATACACTCAAAATATCGGTCGTTACAATCTCCCCCACTCAAACCTTTTCGTCCCGAAAAGGAATGAGGTAGGAAAATAGTAGTTAAATAATAAATATATTAAACCAATAGTTCATATTATAATTTGAAACATATATATAAATCAAAAGTAAAAATATTTCAAACATATTTCAAAATAGTTTAAGTATTCACTCGACATCTCGATTGGCGATATATAGTTATCCCACTTTCGAAACCTGAAAATAGATATCGATGATGCCGCGGTCATCACCAGAATTATTTTCAAGCGACTAGAGTGTGACTCTATATCTATCAAGTTCTGATAGGATTTAACATATATGTTGATCAGACGTATACCCCAAATCACTAGGTACTCGATAGGCCAATTTTAACGTCAAATAAATACTCGAAACATATATATATATATATATATATAAACAGAATATATACTAAGTTTTCAAATAATATATGTCAAATCATTAAAAATTTAAGCAGGAAAAATTATATCTCTCCCCCACTCATTTATTTATTATATTTGAACTTCAAATCTTAATAAATATACTAATATTATAATTATTAAATCAAATACATAACCGTATTATTATATATTATACCAAAATAATTTCAAATGCATGTTATCAACATTCAGACCCATAAACTAGTTTAATTTCATAAGTTAATATATATACACATCACAAAGTGAAATCTTTATAAACCAATCTGAATTTATAAATTCCTATATATATATATATATATATATATATACACACACATACTTACCATTATAGGTTTCAATTACTATAAAATTAGTTTCTTACAAAATCTACATATTTAAATCTTAAATAAAATATAAACGCGAAATCCTTTCAAAATATTGGTATTACCAAAGAAAAATATTATTTTCAAATTTACATCTTCAAAAAATATATATATCAGAATTTCAACATTATATCAAGAGAGTTATAATAACTATTTCAAACCTACGTTTAGATAGGAATGGGCTCGCTAGAAGACTTATATTCTTCTTCTGCTTCTTACCCCGTTACAGACAAGGATAAGATATAGAATTTGAGTTAAAAGCTGAACGAACGAAGGAACCTAATCAAAGAGGATCAATAAAGGAAGATGGATTCAAATGGAACAGAATTTCAGAAAAGATTTAAATATTAAATGAATTTTTATATCCAAAAATATTAGTTCAAAATCATTTAAAAATCATTTAAAAACCATTTGTACTAAAAAATACGCTCTCTCAAGAAGGATTCTGCGACTGATTCCACTCATTCTAGGGTATCACTACCCTATCTCTAATGAGCTTTTACCCCATAGGCTAAAGCTTCGATAAACCAAAGCTCTGATACCACTTGTAACGACCCGCCATTTTGACCGTGCCGAATTGACAAAACATGTCAACTCGATCGTCCAAAACAACAGATTGTTATTAGCTTCTGAGGTAAATAGAATAAATCACAGAATCACATATCACAGACACAGATACGGAGCAATATGATATCTCACAGCGGAAAAATTTAAAATACAATAGTACTTCATGAAGCTACTAAATAAATTTTACATCAGAGTTTACATAAATAATGCAGCGGAAGTCTAATACAATAAATAATAGATAACAGTCTGAAACAAAACAATGATAATAGCTGACATTGGAACAACTGATTTAAAGAGTAGACACAGGTGAGCAAAACCCAAGATAAGCTCCAACTCCAAGGATAAATATCCAAACTGGAATACTCGATCTGACCCGAGCAATAATGCAAAACAAAACAACTCGGATCAGGACTGACATTCTCATGGAAGTAAATCAACTCAAATGAAATGTTCGATGAAATGCAATCAGTAACTTAAAGGATGTTTGGGATCACCATCCTCTAAGGATCCGTCAAACTAATACTATATAGTATAACATGCTATATACAATAATAGTGTCTATCAGTAAAGTAAAAATATCAAAATAGCGTAAGCGGGATTACCATGATTACCCTTACACCGTTTATATATTCCCATATTATATACAGTACCGTAATTCCTCCGTAAACTGGAGGTTGATCAGAGGGCACTCCATATAAAACGGTACAAAACAAAATCGTAGTGGGCTCGTATAAGGCATGTGATAAGGCACGCAAGGAATGCCAGGGTGGATTCACCGTTTGCAGAGCCGGACTGGTGGTAACGCATAGTAGCTACTACCGCCCACCTCGATACACACTCCCATAATCAAAAGGGCCCAAATCGAATCTCAACAGTAATAGAATAATATCGAAGAAGTGTGCTCGATAAGAGGTATGACCTCACTTGGTCCGTGCATAGCTCCTATTTTAGCCACATCAAGCTGACTCAAGGTAGTTAGGGTCTCGTAATTAATATGAAATAAAATAAAATGGAGTCGTTCGCCAAATCATCCCCTTCATTCTAGAACTCCACCGCGTACACAGTTGTTAAAGTGGTTTTCGGTATTGGCAGAGAGTATGACAATAGCCGATCCCGGTCTCTTTAACAACCAATGTTTACATTTTTCACACCGTGGTCATTATTTTATAAATCACTTTATAAAGTAGTTTATACAAAATCTCATCTTCGAATTCGAAATCAAAATTTAATATCTAACTTCGATTATATTAAAATTTTGAAAATAACTAACTTAAATCGCTTAAATCAAATCGATTTGGAAAACAATATCGTAAAGATCTCAAATATAGTATAAAATAATACTGTAACATATAACTTCGATTATAATTTCCGAAAGTATTCGCATAACGAATCCCAAATTCAAAAATTGACTTATATTTAAGTTATACCTTAAATATCTCAATTTCCATTTAAATCAATACAAAATATTACTTTTATAATATTTTCGGTTTGGTTTATATTCATCAAAACTCAAGTTCGAATCATTCAATTGTTTCAAGTTTACTATTATAAGATATTGTTTTAAATCGATTTATCAAGTCCAATATTTCGATTCAAATTCAATACATACACTTTAAATCAAAATCTCATATTTCGCTTATAATTCAAAACAAATCATGTCATACTTTACAACTTAAATCATAAATTCAATTTCATTACTTAAAATTTGAATCAAACTCTTATATTTCAAATTTGACAAATCATATCTTATTTACTCAAGTCGTACAAATTCCATATTGTAAAAATTCAAACCATAAGTTTAAAACAACATGTAAATTCGATTTCACCAATTTCGTAATTCAACTAAACGATTATGAGAACCAACTTCATATATAACATTACATAGTCTAATTTACATTTAGTCACATTAAGTTCAATTCAATTTGAATTCAAATCTATATCTCATATAAGTTCAATGTTAAAATCAAATATCGTTATTTCAAATTCCAACCTCGACTTAAGTCACAAAATCTTACATAAACCAACTTTGAGTTTAAAGTTTACAAAATATATATAAAGATAATTTAATTTTGAATATATATATATATAAGTTTAAAAAATTCTAATAATAATTAGAAAATAGATTATAAACATATATAAAATTTAAAATAATATAAAATAGGTTTAAAGAAAATATTATTATACAAAAGTTAAAAATTCTTTTATAAAAATATAAAATCTTAAATTGTTATTTAAACTCAAAATTTCCATATTACTTTATTACGAAAACATGACCAACGATGTCCGTATTTAAATTTCTACCCTATGGTCAAGTGATACAGATATTTATCATTCAACCCGCAATTTATAAAATTTCTACGGGTCTATCATTTCAACCCGCAATCCCAAATTCAACAAAATCGTTCAGGTCTATCATTTCAACCCGTAACAATTTTTCCTTAATCTAATGTTTGTTCGGGTATGTATCATTTCAACCCTTAGTGACTTTTTCTAAATTAGGGATATCAACAATCACATAACAACAGTCATAACATATAAATCATCAGTGCAACTACATGTCATATGAATATATCGTGTCGCATATGGGATACGCATATATATCAAATCAAACAATTTCTATCAGCAATCCTATACATTTCATATAACAGTTCATTATTGATCTAACATCTATGAAAAAATGATAGTCAGGTGTGAGATAAACTCACCTTTCGTGGAAATTGAATTGATAGCTGCGAATAGACACGACAACATCCAAACGAGCGTGATGGACATGAACCAATGGAGATATGAGCGAGGCCGGACAATCATTGCGTAGGGAGTCAAAGCGGAATGGATGGGGACACGATAAACCCACACACAATATAATATATATATATATATATATATATATATATATTCAAAACATATATTCATTTAAAACAACACACACATATACCAAAACGATGTATATATATTATAGATAATATAAATATATACTCAAACAAAATACAACTCTCACACACATATAACAATACACAATCAACACACACGCACACTGTAATTTAAAAACATTAGAATTTAAAACTTCAAACCACAATTCTTATATAAAAACAACTCATACAGAAATTTAACACAACTCCAAACAACTCTATACACACACATCATCAACATATAAATATTTATACGCACAGCCAAGCATACCAAATGAAAGTCAACGCCATCCGGGAAGGACACCCGGTCTGAGCCAGCATGGTGGAGCTGGAAGTCATGGCTTAAGCTTGCGGGGTTTTGGAGCATGAGCTAACCATGGTGGAGGGGAAAGGCTCTGCAAAACTGAGGGGAGGCGGGTAAGGGGGTTAGTTTGATGGGCGGACTCCTATAAGACAGGAAAAGGAAGAGGAGCAAAACACAGTTTAAGGGGAAGAGAGGTGCGATGGCTTAAGAGTTCACGGCAGTTTCAGGCTTCAGGTGGCGGAGAGAAAGGGGAGTCGAGTTCAAGTTTGGAGACGGTCAGGGGACGACGTGGGTGGTTGCTGTGGTGGATGGGCGAAGTTCGGGTTCAAAGCTACGGAAGGAGCAGGCGCGGTTCATGGGACGTACTCGGGTTAACATGAGCTTGGCTGTCGGGCATGGCGCGGATGGACAGAGCAGGATTCACCGGAGCAGGTAGAGCTGAGTCGGAGGGGCAAAGGCGAACTGTCGTGGGGCTCAGACTTCGGGTTTGGTCGGCGTTAGCTATTCTGGCGGAGGGAGAAACAGTTGGGCGGAGAAAGGAAAACCGCAAGAGGGGTAGGTTGCGATGGGAAGGAGAAGAAATAATGCGAATAGTTTCAAAATGTTTTTGGGAAAGGACAGGCGTATGGGAGAAAGCAAAAAGATAAGGTAGGGGGTATTTTAAAGGAGCAGCTTCTTTTAATGACGCAACTATTTTGAATTTTTCTGTAACCATGAAAATAGGCTTTAAAACTGGCCAACGTGGGATTATTTCAAAACTTTGGAAAGATGAGGCCTTTTAAATGACAATTTAAAATTTGAACTATTCCTGGGTACGAAAAGTTTGAAAAGGAACATACAGTGTGCTAAGAAATAGAAACAAAAGTGAACAAACGGGTTCGACAATATGCAACAACCTTTTAAAATATAAAATAATGGACAAACATTTGCAAATTAAATGAACGGTTCTGAAAATATATATAACGAGCAGTTTTGAAATTATATAACAAACATTTAAAATATATATTGAAAATAAATTAAAGATAAAATTATATTGATATCCATAGCAAATTATAATCATAGGAGCTTACTATTGAAATAAAATTCCAGAAAATGAATTTAAATAAACTCGATAAAATAAATAGGATCTAAAATAACAATATTGATTTACCCTATAAAATATATTTATATCAAACCAAATTCAAATAAGTAAACTCGACCAAATTTAACAATAAATAAGATTACAAATATTGATTTGTATCTTTAAATTACATATTTAAATTGAGAACACAAATTCATTTGTTATATAAAAATCCAAAACAAATATATTTTTAAATCATAATCAAAATAGTTATATAAACAAACGGAGCTTCAAACGAATAACATAAAATAAAAATTGAAATTTAAATTAAATAATTAAATAAAATACACTCAAAATATCGGTCGTTACACCATATGTCCTACCTTCAGTTTAGCGGCATCCAAAACCTTCATCTTCTTAAACTCGGCCTCGGCCCACGTCTCTAAAGCTTAAGCTCCGCCTTCTTTCGGATATCGTCCTATACCTTGGCCTGAGCCTCTATCTCGGCCCTTGTCCTCGCCTCATTTAGGGCCTTAGCCCTAGCCTCCTAATCTTCTTTCTCCTTTGTTTCAATTTCCTCTGACTTCATGTGCAGTTGGGTCTTCTGTTCCTCAACCATATTGCTTATGGATTTGTCAACTGCCTCTGTCTCCCCGATAACTTGAACATATCCGCCTGTGGGATCTTCCCTTCTGAGAGAACTTTATCCATATCGTCCATTTCAAATCATCCAGTCTCTACATCAAAGCCTGCGAGGTACCTGTGCACCTCCTCCATCTGCCTCTTGTAGGCATCCTCTTCTGTCTTGGCAACTATGGTCATCGTTCCCTTTGTCCCGACCGTCGCCCCACCTCCCTCTATACCTGTGCAAGGAATTAAAAATCTGTCACACACTTTCTATGCCCTTATCTTCCATTGTTCATCAAACAATCATACCTTCAGCCGCCTGTTATGTGGCACCACCTGATGTCGATCCCTCGGTAGTTGACGGGAACACATTTGGAGCTATCGAGGAAGATCCACCAACGGAAGCAGCCAGAAAGGTTTCCTACTGTATGGGAAGGGCCTCGTGGGCCACAACGATGCTCTCAGTCATCTTTGCGTTTTCGGCAACATGCCTTTCCACTTCCTTTGCCACTGCATCTTACTCCAAAAGTTTTTTCCCTCTGCAAACACCCGTTGTTCATCCTCAGTCAGGTACAGGTCCATCAGTTTGTCCTCATCCACTCTCTCAACCTTCGAGGCGGTGGCCTCATCCTCGACCAATTTCTCCTAAGTTATGGCCAAGTTCTAAGGGTAATTGTTGATCCATGAGAGCCCGCGGTGCTTAAGGCTCTTAACATAGAGGCTCCAGATCGCCTCCTCCATGTCTGTCTCTACTTCTGCTTGATCATCACTGACTTGTAGCTTCAACGCTTCCACTTCAACCCGATGCTCGGCTCTAATGTTGTCTACTTGACTGAGAACTTCTTTGCTAGTAGCCTCCGCCGACTCTTTGTCCTTCCTCACATTCGATGTTCCTTCTGTCCAGCATCTTCCTGATCTCTTCGTTCTCTTTCTATGGCACCGGGATTCTTCATTCTCCTTTTAGAACCTCTTATTCTCCGCCCTTATCTGCTGCACCATCAAGTTCTCTTCGTTCGACTTGCTTATCTCCTCCTTCAGGGACTTCTTTTCCTTCTCTAGATTTATGTCCCTGTTCGACGAAAAGGCTAGCACATCTTTATAGTGTTTCCTGGCCACCTCCATCACCACTTTCGTCTCATTCAGCTCCAACTTCATTACACTTATTTCAGCAATAGAGGGTTAGCACATAAAAGCGCTACTCGAGTACGCAGAAATGGGTGTAACTCAAAGTGAAGTCTTACTTATCTCCTTTTCCCTGTTGGCAGGATTGTCCCGCTCTATCTTGATATCTCCCTTCAAGCTCAAGATCTTGATATTTTTTTTACTATCAGCTCTGACAGGTGTCTCACGTATCTGTGCATCTCACGGTAGTGATAGTAAGAAGCATATACTAGCTTCCACACGTCTTTGTCATCGTGGCGAGGAATCGGGATAAGATCTGGTAGCCAAACCAACTCGTCGAAATAGAAATGTAGAAACGACTGTCTCAATATTGCCTTTCTCTCCTCAGGATCTAGTCGAGGAATCTCTGACATATCGGGGAGTGTCGGGCCCCGTCACCTCACATTCCTTATGCCACTTCCTTGCCCCTTATAACACCCCACACTTTTCTGCGCCCAAATTTCAACAAAAATCAAAACTCAAACACATCCAAATGTGGAGCGTGTAAATCCGGTACCTACAATAAATGAGCATGAGAATAATTTGAGTATGATAGAGAAAACTCACAGTGGGAACAAAATAGGATAATTGGTATTAACTCAAGTAACGACCTTTCCAAATTAAGTCACTTTGCCAATACCGAGCATGAGAGAGAACGAGAACCGAAATCCAAACCTAAACACCTGTGTGAAGCCGACCTTCTCTAGGAAACCTGGGAGGTTGTAATGAGGAGGGGGTAGAAAAACAAGTTCTAGTGACAAAGAAATGTACAACACATATTATAATACACAGATGTATCCCATTTGGTTCAACCCAAGATGTATGCCTAACCAGGTTAGTGATTCTAGCCGAACCTAGTAAATGTTTACGCATGACTTTACTACCCTTCTCAAAGTAGTATTTTCCAAAGCATAATATCGAGATAGGACATTTTTATTTGTGAAGCCTTTATACTAGAGCTTGGCGGGTTACTATATTGAGATTAGACCCCTAATTACAGAGTCTCTATATTCATATACTTTCATTCTCTTATCTTTAATCATTTATCGCCTCACTATCAATGATAGATAGGGTGGATTCTTCCTAATCGCTTAAGACCCTACGCAGACCGATTGGTCACTTATTATTTCTCGATATGTTACTTAATGTCAACATGAACTAGAGGGCACTAGCTACAAGCCTACTAGTTAAGGCTTCCGTCATTCACGCATATACCCCTACCTTGCATAAGGTGAGAGATGGTATTTTTATTGCTCATTATACCTTCTAGCTGACCATATTAGATAACCCCATTAGTCTTTTATCACTTCCTGTAGGATAGGTAGCCATATCTGATGTTTTAGTTTCCAGGTTTGGGTAGGCCCGCACATACCCGCCATTTAACACCCCTAAACTGAAAGACCTACTCCCAGGTTGACTCTTCAACCCTAGTCACTTAGCCTTCTAGGACCCAGGAAGCGGATTATACGCGAAGGTTTTTAGTTCGTACCGCATTAGCCTTCTATACCTTTCCCTATTCGGGATAAGGTGGGCTACATTATTAAGTCATTCCCGTTTAGTCCCTTTACACGGAAATGCTATACTTACATGATTCATTTTCGTCACAGGTTTATATGGTTAATAATATTTTACATTATTAAACTACTAAGTCCAACTCTGTTTTAATTATAACTTTTTTTGATAAAAAGGAAACATAATATAACAAAAAGGAGAATCTGGCCATCCTCCAACGGTTCACAAAAACAGTTCCTGCTGAAGTAGAAACTGTGCCCACACGAACAAAGGGTACAGATCAAAACATAAATGGAAGACAAAATACAGACAATAACCAATCTGAGAAAGCAGTGAGGCAAACGAGCTCGATGAACCTCCACGAACGGAAGACAAAGCCTAGCCCAAAGCTGAAAAGTCCTAGTCTTCACTGACACTAAGCAGAAAGCCATACAAACTAGTATACCTCCTAAAAATACCAGAATCAACATGTAGAAAGCACAACTAAGCGGAACAGAAGCCCTGATTGCTCTTGCACCACAACCCTTTCCATTCCGTCTGATAAACAACTCCGCAATCCAAAATGCAACCAAGGGCTATCCACAGTCCAAAATCTAAAACTCTTGCTCCTGCAATACAAGCAAACAACATTAGAAACCAGGGGGATGCAGGTAAAAGGTGATAACAGCAAAGAAAACCAACTAACATGGGAATCAACCTATGCCCGCTTTAGGAGTGCGCGATATCTCTATAATACCAAAGTTACCCGCCAACCTCTTAGAGCGCGATCCAAAAACTCCCTTGTAAGGTCTACCTCAGAAGGCAAGGAATACATCATTCCTTACCCTCCTAATGATGGTAGGAAGATCCATCAGTATTTCATCGAACAATGCCTTATTCCTCGAGCAGCAGACATGGTGTAACGACCCAGATTTTTGAACAGTTTATTTTAAATATTTAGTATGGTTTTAAATATTGAATTCATAATATAAATGAATTTTATATTGGATTTGTCAATTTAATTATCGATATATGATTTAATATCGAATATATTTAATTATCGTAATAGTAACAATTGAATTTCCAGTGCAACACTAAAATCAGAACAATTCAGTCGACTAATATAAATTCTGTATTGACTTAAAAAGATAATAATTTATTTTCGATAAATTTATTTGTTCAGAAATCGATTTACATTCTAAACGGTTTAATTTAATTTAATAGCGTTATTTCATTTTAAACCGATTCTGTTAAGTTCAAATTATTGTATAAGCTTGAAAACGTCGGCCGTTGCGACTAAATAGCGGTTCAGGATTTTAAAATAAGGGACTGTGAGATATTTTAGTTTTTAATTAAAATAAAATCAAATCAACAGCCACCCTATCAGCCCACCTAAGAATAAACAGTGCCACCCTAAAATTTTACATCAACGCAGACAATCCCTTCCTCGAGCTGAAAACTTTCGTCTCCTTCATACGGTATCAAAGAGACATGATTTTTAATGGTGTGTACGCCTTGTCCCTGCATCCCATCTATAAATAAGCCTGGCCTTAGTCGATTCATTCATTCTCAAACCCAACAAATCCTCTACCTCTCGTTCTTTCTCCCTATCAAACGAGATCGATCTCCGAAATAAAAAAAAATAAAAAAACAATATATACGAATCAAAATCAAGGGCTTTGTGGGCATCACCGTGCCGTGAAGCTCGAACTACGGGCTAGGGCGTCAGGCAAATTCACGATGTGGGCTTAGAGAGAAGTCGAGACAAAGGCAGTTGTTTTTGGGGGCAATCGAATACGAATTCGAAGTTTCATCTGAGGCTCGGGTTGTTTCAAAATGAGGACCGTAGGTTGCGATTTGGATTTTTGGGATTTTTCTGAAGCTCGACAGCGAGACTGAGGTGAAACTGTGGGATCGCGATGGTATTAGAAGGGGTCATGAGGCGCTCGCACATGGGGAAATGGGTTGCTGATCGATTCGTTGCCTCGATAAGGGGTTCTGACCTAGATGAAGGGTTCGACAGAGGGTTCGAATGCGAGTATGAGCTGCGATAAATTTCTGTTAAGGCTGATGTCGGTTCTGGTGGCGGTCCACTGGGATTCAAGGAGGTGATTGATGTTTGTAAAGCATCGGATGAATTATCAAAGAAGGATAAGGCAATTTTGCGTTAATGGAAGTCCATGATTCTTGAAGGGTTTCACAGTTGGTCGACATCAGTAAGGTATTAGTTTTCCCAAGATTTAAATTACATAGAAAAGTTATTTATTTATTTTAGAAGTTAATTTAAAATTTTTAAGATGTTTAATCGATAATTAAAAATTAAATCATCATTAGGTTCAAAAACAATTTATTCGAAATGATTCGAGATGACTGGTAGTTAAGACGATACGGGAATTAATTGGATATTCGACAACTGCAATCTCGGTGAGTAAATCTCACTCACCTTTAGAATTATTTTTATTTCATTAAAAATAATTGTTTGTTGCTTGTGTGAATGTTTTCTGGTTGTTTTATATATATTAGTTATTTAGGCTATTATATATATATATATATATTGGGTTGATTGATTGGTTGGATTCCCGCAGTCTCATTAGCGGATGCCCGCAGTTTCATAGCGGATGATTACCCTATACGCCCCACGCTATGATTAGTGGATGACCTTCTATACCGCGATATTTTGCCACGAAGCAGAATGGGTATTATTTATGTGCTAACATCTGTGGATGCAGGAAAACAGGTTGGAGGAATCCAACTGGATTCCTCAAAAATATCTTATATGTTGTTTATTTGTTTGCATATATATTGTTATATATGATGTGTTAGAAAAATAAATAATTGGTTGCTTTGTGTGTTTTATCACTGGGCTTAAGTAATGATATTTAAAAATATCGTAAAAAGGATATTGGAGATTTAAAAAGGAAAATTCTATTTTAAATAGAATTTGAATTTTTAATGGAAATAAAGATATAAACTTGTTTTGAAAAAATAAAACAAGTAGTTCTTTATAAACGAAGTTTATAAATAGTTCTTTTATAACGAAGTTATAAATGAAGTGAAAAGAATTATCATTGATAATTCAGAAATAGAAATACAAGTGTGAAGTTTGAATTTGAAATAGAATTTCAAATAGGATTTTCAAAGCAGAATTTGAAATAGAATTTCAAATAGGATTTTCAAAATAGGAAATCCGAATAGTTTTGAAATGGAATTCAAGGGAATTCAAAAGGGATTTGAATATGAAATTCAAGTGGGTTTTAAACTATGGAATTTTGAATATAGAATTCAAAAAGGAATTGAATTTAAGTGAAAATTAAATAAAGGATTTGAAATAGAATTCGAATAAAGAATTTGGAATGAAATTCGAATAAAGGGTTTCAAATGGGATTTGAATACAGGATGTAAAACTATGGAATTTGAAATGTAAAGATTCAAATGGAATTTGAAATATATATGAATATATATGTAAAAGTGGAGTTAAATTCATTTTAAAACGAAGTTTAAAGTTATTATATATATAAATATAATTAAAACGAACTCGCCGCAGCGCTGCAGTTCGTAAAATAGCGATTCGAACTTCAATTGAGTATACAGAACGCAATTGAAGTCGGAATTCTTCGAAACAAGAAACGTCAGGACCGATTTGATAATAGTTTTCTAATGAAGGAGAAAAATCTGGATTTCGTCGTATAGATTTTGAGTTATGTCAAAATCAAATTTTCAGAAAAGCAGCGCCATAATCGTTTTAAAACCATAATGGTTTATTTAATATTATAAAAGGATTTTAAGCAGGTAAAAAAAATCCGAAGTTCTATTTAGAAAATTTCAGGGTGAGTTGCAAAATATATGCGAATTCAAGTTGCATAAATGAATATGATTTTTGAAACAGAAACCAGATTTTGATTGATTGAATGGAATTAACTAAATTGAATAGAAATTAGTTAAGGAGCTTTTGAATGGATATTGAGTTTTAAACAAGTGAATTCGATTTGAAAATTTATATTCGAAATAGAAAAGGAAACTAGAATTGAAATCGAAATTCGATTTGGTTATGAACGAGTTAAACATTTTATTTGAACATGTTGTGTTCAAACAAAGAAGTGAAATAGACAAAAAGGCTAATTAAAGAATAATTGAGCGAAACTGAATTCAAACAATTAAAAATTGAATTCAAATGAATAGATTGAGTTGAATTGAATTGGAAACAGGTGAACAGGTATTAAACAGATATGGGATGGAATATATGAAGATTTAAATTTATGTGCTCGACAATAAGGTACATGTTTAATCCATACATGAGATTTTATGCGCCGTATCGGCAAGCCGCTTGGCTTTTCCTTTTTCTTTTTGATTGAGGAAGATACCGGGAAGCTATTTGAAATTTCCCGATGCTCCCGATACAGGGGAGGTTATGGCGAAATTTTCCGGAAATTTAAGGAGTTAGAATATTTCTAAAATATTTTGATAATTTGAAATCATTGTATCGAAGTATTGAATTCGATAGGAAAGTGAATATAAAAATCGAATGTTGTAAAAGGGATAGAGATAAGTAATTGAAATTGTTTTCAATTGCAAATAGAGACATTTTCTAATATATAGAAAATAAAAGAAGTTAATATTTGGAAACGTTTTCCAAATGGCATAAGAGGCAAGAAGATTATTGAAAATATTTGGTTAACAGATATTGATAGAGAAAATGGAGAAGTGATTTAATTAATGAAAATATTAATTAAAGAGCCCAGTGGTTTGGTTGATATGTTGGATGAACACTTGTTTTTATTCGATAGTTAAATCACAGACTATCGAAGTTTTGACCATCGTTGTCAATATGGAGAGACCGGTTGGATTATTATCCGAAGAACCACTCCGTATCGGCATTAGCGTTGCGAACCAAGTATGCTGAATATATTGAAGACGGAGTAAAAGTGCAAGGACTTTTCTAGTAATAGAAATGGTGCCTTCGGTTTCGTTCAGTCCCAGAACGAACGTAAATGGACGAATGTCTGACAGAGTATTTCCAATGATCAATTGGGTTGGTCTGTATGAATATATATGGTTGCAACGGATTTATCCCTTAGCATAATATCCAGAATATTTGTGCAAACTCAACTAGTGATTAATGGATCTGACGATGTGGCATTCAAAGTGATTGTGTTATCAAGGAATGGTAAGTAATCGTAGCCTCAGGCCTCAACAACCGGGAAAGGACAAAAATCGGGCAGGCAGCATGGCTATGTGGGTCGCTCCCATTAGGGTGTATAATCACCTATCTAGAGAAATTCCTTTGTTTCTAAATCTGTCGATTCTGCCCATTCGGGAACGGTGGTTTGAGTCCAACCGTTGGTGATATACATTCGATACACTCAAGCGAAATGAGTGGTCGGTCATGTGTGGGCCGGGTTGCAAGATGTTCTTGTTGAACCCAGGTGTATTCGCCTCTAGAGATACATCAGCGGAAGGTGGTCCCATACCTTGTCATGTTGGAAATCCAATCTCCAATAAGCGCCATGCGGTTTTTGATTATATACTATATATGTGGAGCGTGAGATGCAAGCGTTCTACTATTTGGTTATTTACTTGAGGTAGACATTATTATAATATCACTGGATTTTCGTATCAAAGTGTTTTGGGTTATAGTAAGGTAAAAACCGTCCGTGTTTATGTGTGGGCTGGTCTTACTATTATCTTTTCTTTCGAAAAGAGTTTTGAAAGTTAAACAAGTGGTTGGAGTTTACTCACACCAGTCCCATGACTGACCCAGAGTTTATTTTGTTTTGTTTCCCTAAACTCTTGGGTGCCCAAATTTGTACGGGCAGTCAAGTGTTTCAGGCTTTTACAGATACACTTGGAGGAGCTTGAAGCAGGAGGCTTCAACGTTAGTTATTTAGAGTTACTTCCGCTGGATCAAATGTTATGTGTACTCTGATGATGGTATGTATTTATGTACAAAACAGATTTGTATTTCAAAAGTTATGTTATAGAATATATTTTATTCGTTCCGCTGTGAGTTTGTGATCTTCGTTTTTCTTCTATTCTAATATTTCTTTCTTTCTATTTCTCATCCTCTAACTTCTTTCTAATAATGAGTCGTATTTCTGTGTTGTTTGAGTTGGACGTGTGGTGTTTTTAGTCAACTCAGATAGCACGGATTTGCGGGTCGTTTCAGTTGGTATCAGAGCTTAGGTTGAGTGAATACCTAGGCTTGTGTGGCATGTGCTCATTAGAGATAGGGTCAGTAGTACCCTAGAATGAGTTGAGTGTATATATATACGAGAGAGCGTATTTGTTAGTTGATATAAAAGTTGTTTTATATTGTGTTGGCTAGTCTGTTGAGTGGTTTATGAATTCTGGTCGAATCGTGGGACGCCACGACGTCGATAGGAATTTCTAAACGCTTGAACAGAAGATTGAACATGATATTGTTTTCAAGTGGGTAGATGAAATAATTTTACCCAAATTTCTATTTTGATATAAAAAGAATAATTTTCTGAAATTATTATATTATATGGATGTGTCGATTGTTAGGATTATAATCAAATGAGATTATAAAATTAGAATGGTTATTGATAACCAAATAGAATTTGTATAGAAATTAAATATACAAATGAGATGAATTAGAATTTAATTCAAACCAGAATTAAGAATTTAAAATCCTGGGAAGTTGAAAAATATTTTTCAAAGTATATTAGAATAATATAGCTTTGTTTTTGAAGGATTTGAAAGAAAATCATTTTAGATGGATTTAGAAATAATAAAGCACTGAACTCACTTCAGTGGCTGGGAAATAATTCTGATGATGATTGCAACATCATCAGTGTTCATTTCCGAGTTTCTAAGTGATGGATTGCTACCTTAGAAAAGTTTTGATGGAAATTTGTTTGAAAGAAAACAAGTGGTTTGAAAATTCAAATGTTTTGAATTTGAAATGAAAATAAATATATGTATATATTTATAGAATTTCAAAAGAATTTGAAGAGAAAAACCCAAGGATTTGAATTCCGGAATTTAAAAATTAACTTAAACAAGTTAAATAACTCAAGTGAATGAATTGATTTAGAATCAATTTGAATGCATGTGAATGAGAAACCAAATGTTTTGGTAGAACTAAAATTGTTGAAATATGAAGAGGTGAGTTTCAACATAAGGGAGATTTTGAAAAGTAATGAGTTTGTACCATTTTCCTACCTTAGCAATTTCGAGGACGAAATTATTTTAAGGGGGGAAGAATGTAACGACCCAGATTTTTGAACAGTTTATTTTAAATATTTAGTATGGTTTTAAATATTGAATTCATAATATAAATGAATTTTATATTGGATTTGTCAATTTAATTATCGATATATGATTTAATATCGAATATATTTAATTATCGTAATAGTAACAATTGAATTTCCAGTGCAACACTAAAATCAGAACAATTCAGTCGACTAATATAAATTCTGTATTGACTTAAAAAGATAATAATTTATTTTCGATAAATTTATTTGTTCAGAAATCGATTTACATTCTAAACGGTTTAATTTAATTTAATAGCGTTATTTCATTTTAAACCGATTCTGTTAAGTTCAAATTATTGTATAAGCTTGAAAACGTCGGCCGTTGCGACTAAATAGCGGTTCAGGATTTTAAAATAAGGGACTGTGAGATATTTTAGTTTTTAATTAAAATAAAATCAAATCAACAGCCACCCTATCAGCCCACCTAAGAATAAACAGTGCCACCCTAAAATTTTACATCAACGCAGACAATCCCTTCCTCGAGCTAAAAACTTTCGTCTCCTTCATACGGTATCAAAGAGACATGATTTTTAATGGTGTGTACGCCTTGTCCCTGCATCCCATCTATAAATAAGCCTGGCCTTAGTCGATTCATTCATTCTCAAACCCAACAAATCCTCTACCTCTCGTTCTTTCTCCCTATCAAACGAGATCGATCTCCGAAATAAAAAAAAATAAAAAAACAATATATACGAATCAAAATCAAGGGCTTTGTGGGCATCACCGTGCCGTGAAGCTCGAACTACGGGCTAGGGCGTCAGGCAAATTCACGATGTGGGCTTAGAGAGAAGTCGAGACAAAGGCAGTTGTTTTTGGGGGCAATCGAATACGAATTCGAAGTTTCATCTGAGGCTCGGGTTGTTTCAAAATGAGGACCGTAGGTTGCGATTTGGATTTTTGGGATTTTTCTGAAGCTCGACAGCGAGACTGAGGTGAAACTGTGGGATCGCGATGGTATTAGAAGGGGTCATGAGGCGCTCGCACATGGGGAAATGGGTTGCTGATCGATTCGTTGCCTCGATAAGGGGTTCTGACCTAGATGAAGGGTTCGACAGAGGGTTCGAATGCGAGTATGAGCTGCGATAAATTTCTGTTAAGGCTGATGTCGGTTCTGGTGGCGGTCCACTGGGATTCAAGGAGGTGATTGATGTTTGTAAAGCATCGGATGAATTATCAAAGAAGGATAAGGCAATTTTGCGTTAATGGAAGTCCATGATTCTTGAAGGGTTTCACAGTTGGTCGACATCAGTAAGGTATTAGTTTTCCCAAGATTTAAATTACATAGAAAAGTTATTTATTTATTTTAGAAGTTAATTTAAAATTTATAAGATGTTTAATCGATAATTAAAAATTAAATCATCATTAGGTTCAAAAACAATTTATTCGAAATGATTCGAGATGACTGGTAGTTAAGACGATACGGGAATTAATTGGATATTCGACAACTGCAATCTCGGTGAGTAAATCTCACTCACCTTTAGAATTATTTTTATTTCATTAAAAATAATTGTTTGTTGCTTGTGTGAATGTTTTCTGGTTGTTTTATATATATTAGTTATTTAGGCTATTATATATATATATATATATATATATTGGGTTGATTGATTGGTTGGATTCCCGCAGTCTCATTAGCGGATGCCCGCAGTTTCATAGCGGATGATTACCCTATACGCCCCACGCTATGATTAGTGGATGACCTTCTATACCGCGATATTCTGCCACGAAGCAGAATGGGTATTATTTATGTGCTAACATCTGTGGATGCAGGAAAACAGGTTGGAGGAATCCAACTGGATTCCTCAAAAATATCTTATCTGTTGTTTATTTGTTTGCATATATATTGTTATATATGATGTGTTAGAAAAATAAATAATTGGTTGCTTTGTGTGTTTTATCACTGGGCTTAAGTAATGATATTTAAAAATATCGTAAAAAGGATATTGGAGATTTAAAAAGGAAAATTCTATTTTAAATAGAATTTGAATTTTTAATGGAAATAAAGATATAAACTTGTTTTGAAAAAATAAAACAAGTAGTTCTTTATAAACGAAGTTTATAAATAGTTCTTTTATAACGAAGTTATAAATGAAGTGAAAAGAATTATCATTGATAATTCAGAAATAGAAATACAAGTGTGAAGTTTGAATTTGAAATAGAATTTGAAATAGGATTTTCAAAGCAGAATTTGAAATAGAATTTCAAATAGGATTTTCAAAGCAGAATTTGAAATAGAATTTCAAATAGGATTTTCAAAATAGGAAATCCGAATAGTTTTGAAATGGAATTCAAGGGAATTCAAAAGGGATTTGAATATGAAATTCAAGTGGGTTTTAAACTATGGAATTTTGAATATAGAATTCAAAAAGGAATTGAATTTAAGTGAAAATTAAATAAAGGATTTGAAATAGAATTCGAATAAAGAATTTGGAATGAAATTCGAATAAAGGGTTTCAAATGGGATTTGAATACAGGATGTAAAACTATGGAATTTGAAATGTAAAGATTCAAATGGAATTTGAAATATATATGAATATATATGTAAAAGTGGAGTTAAATTCATTTTAAAACGAAGTTTAAAGTTATTATATATATAAATATAATTAAAACGAACTCGCCGCAGCGCTGCAGTTCGTAAAATAGCGATTCGAACTTCAATTGAGTATACAGAACGCAATTGAAGTCGGAATTCTTCGAAACAAGAAACGTCAGGACCGATTTGATAATAGTTTTCTAATGAAGGAGAAAAATCTGGATTTCGTCGTATAGATTTTGAGTTATGTCAAAATCAAATTTTCAGAAAAGCAGCGCCATAATCGTTTTAAAACCATAATGGTTTATTTAATATTATAAAAGGATTTTAAGCAGGTAAAAAAAATCCGAAGTTCTATTTAGAAAATTTCAGGGTGAGTTGCAAAATATATGCGAATTCAAGTTGCGTAAATGAATATGATTTTTGAAACAGAAACCAGATTTTGATTGATTGAATGGAATTAACTAAATTGAATAGAAATTAGTTAAGGAGCTTTTGAATGGATATTGAGTTTTAAACAAGTGAATTCGATTTGAAAATTTATATTCGAAATAGAAAAGGAAACTAGAATTGAAATCGAAATTCGATTTGGTTATGAACGAGTTAAACATTTTATTTGAACATGTTGTGTTCAAACAAAGAAGTGAAATAGACAAAAAGGCTAATTAAAGAATAATTGAGCGAAACTGAATTCAAACAATTAAAAATTGAATTCAAATGAATAGATTGAGTTGAATTGAATTGGAAACAGGTGAACAGGTATTAAACAGATATGGGATGGAATATATGAAGATTTAAATTTATGTGCTCGACAATAAGGTACATGTTTAATCCATACATGAGATTTTATGCGCCGTATCGGCAAGCCGCTTGGCTTTTCCTTTTTCTTTTTGATTGAGGAAGATACCGGGAAGCTATTTGAAATTTCCCGATGCTCCCGATACAGGGGAGGTTATGGCGAAATTTTCCGGAAATTTAAGGAGTTAGAATATTTCTAAAATATTTTGATAATTTGAAATCATTGTATCGAAGTATTGAATTCGATAGGAAAGTGAATATAAAAATCGAATGTTGTAAAAGGGATAGAGATAAGTAATTGAAATTGTTTTCAATTGCAAATAGAGACATTTTCTAATATATAGAAAATAAAAGAAGTTAATATTTGGAAACGTTTTCCAAATGGCATAAGAGGCAAGAAGATTATTGAAAATATTTGGTTAACAGATATTGATAGAGAAAATGGAGAAGTGATTTAATTAATGAAAATATTAATTAAAGAGCCCAGTGGTTTGGTTGATATGTTGGATGAACACTTGTTTTTATTCGATAGTTAAATCACAGACTATCGAAGTTTTGACCATCGTTGTCAATATGGAGAGACCGGTTGGATTATTATCCGAAGAACCACTCCGTATCGGCATTAGCGTTGCGAACCAAGTATGCTGAATATATTGAAGACGGAGTAAAAGTGCAAGGACTTTTCTAGTAATAGAAATGGTGCCTTCGGTTTCGTTCAGTCCCAGAACGAACGTAAATGGACGAATGTCTGACAGAGTATTTCCAATGATCAATTGGGTTGGTCTGTATGAATATATATGGTTGCAACGGATTTATCCCTTAGCATAATATCCAGAATATTTGTGCAAACTCAACTAGTGATTAATGGATCTGACGATGTGGCATTCAAAGTGATTGTGTTATCAAGGAATGGTAAGTAATCGTAGCCTCAGGCCTCAACAACCGGGAAAGGACAAAAATCGGGCAGGCAGCATGGCTATGTGGGTCGCTCCCATTAGGGTGTATAATCACCTATCTAGAGAAATTCCTTTGTTTCTAAATCTGTCGATTCTGCCCATTCGGGAACGGTGGTTTGAGTCCAACCGTTGGTGATATACATTCGATACACTCAAGCGAAATGAGTGGTCGGTCATGTGTGGGCCGGGTTGCAAGATGTTCTTGTTGAACCCAGGTGTATTCGCCTCTAGAGATACATCAGCGGAAGGTGGTCCCATACCTTGTCATGTTGGAAATCCAATCTCCAATAAGCGCCATGCGGTTTTTGATTATATACTATATATGTGGAGCGTGAGATGCAAGCGTTCTACTATTTGGTTATTTACTTGAGGTAGACATTATTATAATATCACTGGATTTTCGTATCAAAGTGTTTTGGGTTATAGTAAGGTAAAAACCGTCCGTGTTTATGTGTGGGCTGGTCTTACTATTATCTTTTCTTTCGAAAAGAGTTTTGAAAGTTAAACAAGTGGTTGGAGTTTACTCACACCAGTCCCATGACTGACCCAGAGTTTATTTTGTTTTGTTTCCCTAAACTCTTGGGTGCCCAAATTTGTACGGGCAGTCAAGTGTTTCAGGCTTTTACAGATACACTTGGAGGAGCTTGAAGCAGGAGGCTTCAACGTTAGTTATTTAGAGTTACTTCCGCTGGATCAAATGTTATGTGTACTCTGATGATGGTATGTATTTATGTACAAAACAGATTTGTATTTCAAAAGTTATGTTATAGAATATATTTTATTCGTTCCGCTGTGAGTTTGTGATCTTCGTTTTTCTTCTATTCTAATATTTCTTTCTTTCTATTTCTCATCCTCTAACTTCTTTCTAATAATGAGTCGTATTTCTGTGTTGTTTGAGTTGGACGTGTGGTGTTTTTAGTCAACTCAGATAGCACGGATTTGCGGGTCGTTTCACATGGCAATAGATAAGACAAGGGATAAGACGAAAAAGAATGGAGCGGAATGATTTGCCTGAGATTCCAGACCACCATATACTCAGTAAATCAGAAAGCGAAGTAGCATTAACTCGGCAATCAACCAAGTTACCAAAATAATTCCAGATGGAATTGGCACAAGAGCCAAGGAAAAACAGATGTGTCAAAGATTCCATAGAACCTATGCTACAACACCTGCACTGGGAAACGGTTGGGATCCCTATCCTCTGAAGGTTCTCATCTAGTGGTAGCCCATCATGAAGGGTTTTACGCACAAACAAAGACACCCTAAGGGGAAAACGGGAATTCCATATGAAAGATAATAGAACAGACCTGGTGCCGACGTCCTTGCTGAATTCCATGCTGCCTTAGTCGAGAAAGGATTACCATCCCAATTGGTTCCACCCCCATGTGAATCCAATAATCCCTTCACAGATTGCATCCTTTTCCACATCTCACTAGCGTATGACAGAGAATCGGTGTAATTAGCGATCGCAAGCCTGTGGTACTTTGCATGGAGGAACATCGCCCAGAGGGAATCATTTGCTCCAAACCTTGCCTACAACTTGCAAGCATAGGAAGAACAAAGGTCCTTTGAGTTACGGAGGCCCAAACCTCCCTCACACCTTGGATGACAAATCGTATTCCACGAAATCCAATTGTGATGATGCAAGTTGTCCTTATTTTCCCAGAAAAAGGACAAAACCAAAGAACGGTACGATCGGAAGTAGGCAGAAGTGGGAGTCATAGCAGCAAAGACATGAATTCCAATAGAGTCTAAAACATACTTTATTAGAACGAGTCTATCTGCCTGAGAAAGAAGATGCTCATTCCATCGGATGATCTTTCCCCTAGCTATGTCAGTCACGGGATCGAAAATGGCGTTTAGCTTCCTACCTCGATATAGAATTATTCCCAGATAAGGTAAAGGGATAGAGGCTGCCCTGAATCCAGTGTAAGACTAAATCCAGGAAGATCTGGTCATATACAAATCTTTAACAGGGACAAAACAACTCTTGTTGGAGTTGAGAGTTGCCCCAAGCTTCGTTCGTACTGCTGGACAAGGCCAACGAGCCGACGGATAGAGCGACGACTACCATTAGTGAAAATGATGATGTTGTCAGTGAAGGATAAAGAGGAAACAAGAGGACATACCCTAGGGATGCCGAACCTTTGAATCTGCCCGGCTATAGTTAGTGAATGCAAACCACAAATGAAAGTCTCAACAGCGAGCACAAAAAGAGACGGAGATAGGGGGTCTCCTTCACGTAGCCCCCTGCCCCCTCGAAAAACCCGTTAGCTGATCCGTTTATGAGTATGGAAAACCAAGAGTCAAAGATAAGTCTCTAAATAAAATCGATAAGGGGTTCCGGGAAACCGAAAGCCCTAAGAACCTTGATGATGAAAAACTAGGATATACGATCGTAAGCTTTAGCCATATCAAGCTTAACGGCCATGTTAAACCACAGACCTTCTTATTGATCTGGGAGACAAGTTCCAAGGCTAGAAGGACGTTATCCGTGATCAGGTGTCCTTTTACGAAGCTGGCTTGGGAAGAAGAAATAACACACTCGAGAAACGGTGCTAGCCGAGATGCTAGGATCTTAGAGATAACCTTATTAGAAAAGTTGAAAAGGCTGATCGGGCGAAAACCCACGCAGGACTGCTGGATTTCACGCTTGGGGATTAGGATGAGATTGGTGGAAGTCCACCCTGCTGGTAGGTACCCAAGAAGAAATACCAGATGGCAAGATAGAAGTTGACTTGGTTAACTGACCACACACACTAGTAAAAAACCCGTTGTAACCATCTAGCCTGCACGCACTGTCTTTACTAAGAGCAAAAACACGAGCACGAATTTCCTCTAAGGAAAAGGGAGCGGAGAAATTAGAAGTATCCGACAGAAGCACCAACCTAGGAATGAAACAGAGACGGTTCAGATCTGAGTTCATTACCGATGGAGTTCCTAGAAAGTTTTGAAAATGGTTAAGGATAGTGTGTTTGACTTCCGACGACGTAGAAGCCAAAAAAAGGTTAGGCCGCTAGATATGATGAATCGTCAGAAGATTATTCTTCTTACGGATAGTGGAATGGAAAATTTTGGAGTTCGTATCACCTTCAACAAGCCACTTGATCCTCGCCTTTTAGCAAAGATAACTGTGCTCTATATGTAGCTCCGAGAAAGTGCGATCCAAATGAGAAGCAGAGAAATTGAAAGGAGGATTAAACCAACCTTCCGATCCAAAAACTCTATCAAGTCTCGAAAGAATGCAGTTTGGCCCATCTTGGTTATTACTCCAAGTAAAAGCCGATCCGACAAACTCTATTTTAATTATAAGTTCTATTTTCATTAATATAAATAAGGAAGGTTATATCCCTTTTTCCCTAGGATATTTATTTGATTACCTCCTTAATTGGACTTAGTATTTAAACAACAATCAATATCCATTAATCCCCTTTTGACACCCATTTACTTATCATTTCTTTGTTTATTGCCCATAATGACCATAACGGTTATATTTTCCTAAGACAACCATTTATTCTTAATTTCCGTTGATTACAATTAATGTCATTTATGAGCCTAGCGGCCATAATCTTCCTAACATTAATTACAATGAAATATCCCTATTTTATCAGTCCCGAATATATTTAATTATTGTACCCCAACAGACATTTCTAATTTTATTTATTTATTACCTGTTATATATATATATATATATATAATGTATATATATATATATGCACTGAGCCTCTCACATTAAGTTGACTACTTGTGCATGCTGGATTTGCCGGTTGGTTCTGGGCCAACTTCTACCACAAGTTGAACTTAACCTCATGCTTTAGTACATTTATATTAACACATTAGACCCGTCACATTAAGCTGACTACCTGTGGTTGCTGGATTTACCGGTCGGTTTCGGGCAGGCTTATACCGTAAGTGAGCTTAACCTCGTGTCTAAATGCGATTATAATTCAAATTTCCTAATTGGAGTGTACAACATTTATCCTAAATAAATTTTACGAATTGTAACCATTATCCTTTCATTTTCACTTTCCCACACTCAATATTGGTTACAATTTTTATTTAATGATTTGCGGTCCTATTTATAGCAATTAATTATATTGATTGCTACAAATGGTCAACACAAATATATTCATTAAATATGGAATATAATTACATATATGATTCCATAAATTAATACCATTCAAACGTTCAAACCTTCAAACATTTAATGCAATGTGTACTTTACCGTTTTACGCTGATTTAGACGGACAATGTATATATATATATATATATTATGTTTTAGTATGGTCAACGTATTTATCTTTTATTATTATTATTATTATTAATTTTATTTAAATGATTTAGTTTAATCAATAACCAAACATTCCTTTTTGCATTCAATCTTACCAAAAGGTTTCCAATCTTCCAAAAAGACCGTTAGCTGTAATTATTGTAACTTATTCCAAATTTGTGGAATATACACAATTCAAATTCACAAGAAATATATATATATATATATGTTTATATATATATATATATACATATTTAGAATAGTCGATGAAAACTACGTACAAATATTTATTTTTGTATTTATACGTAATTTGCACCACTTTTCCTGTTTAGATCTTTTTGTCATACCTCTTGTGAATTCAAAATGACATCTTTTTATTCAAAAATAAGAAAATGACATATTTACATAATTAAGTCAAAACCCAACAAATAGGTATAATTACAATCACATAATTTAAGAACCATATCTTTACAAATTCACATAATTAACCCGTTTTATCTTTTAACCTAATTTCACTATTTTATTTTTCAACACTGAACTAAAGATCTGGAATGTAACTACATCTAATTTGTGTATAATGGGACTGATTTTCAGATCTACAGTGTTAGCAATGTCTACAATACATTTCATTAGATAATTGCAATATATTTCATGCCATAATTGTAGGAATAAGTGTAAACAAGTTTAAAAAAATCCTAAAATTCATTTTATGCATAGCCACAATGTACAATTCACAAGTTTTAACACTTTTAATAATCAGATCTGATGGGTGTCAATCCAATTACCACAATTTATTTACTAGATCTGATAGGCATAGGCATAAAAATTAAATCTATTACAAACGAGATAAATACATTATTATAAATGTATATATAAATTTCCCACTCAACTTATAACTTCCAAATTCAATTGTTTGAACCTTTCAGGCCTACAATTTCCAAATTCTTATAAATCTACAATTTATCTGAAATGGGGAAATTTCAGATTTGCAGAAATGTAAGAAAATAGAAAGAGAGGCAAGAATATATTTTTGATCATCAATTTTTATTCTTCTCCATTAAATCTATTAGTCCTCTTAATTCTATATGCATTTGATTTGATTTATTTGCATGAATATATTTTGTAATTGAAGAATTAGGTTTGGAGAAGAAGAAAAATGGCAGAGCTCAGTTGCCTCTACAGAATTAAATGGAAAAGAATGAGGCCTTGCCCCTCTACTTATAGGAGTGGAAATGGCCTTGGACTGTTAGATCTATTTTAATTATCATCCATCCTTTCGTTTTATAAAATATAACCTTGCCCCTTAAAACCTAGCCTTCATTGGGCACTACACACCCGAATCAGTCGACCGCTCCCTAGGAGGGTGTCGACTGCCCTACGGCCACTTTGCCAATTGAGCGATGGTTATAAAAGGGAAGATATTTATTAATTATAATGTTTATTTATTTTCGTCTGTTTTTCGTATTTCATCCGTAAACTTTTCATACAGACTCCGTTCGCGAAACTCCAAACTTGAATGTTGACCAGAATTCCGAGACGAACACAACGGTTACAGTTTTGTGGTCAAACTCCATTGTTTACAGAAATTCTTATTTTTGAGCTTCTAATTAAATAACTATTTACTGTCAAATTTCCGGGTTGTTACATTCTTGCCCCCTAAAAGGAATTTCGTCCGAAATTCTAACAACTAGTTATCCTATCCAACACAACCATTTTGTGTACATCCACTTTGCAACAATGTGGATATGTGCATGGTGTACATAATGCATTTCAACCATAAAACATGCATGCAAGATGATTCTAAATCGGGCCCTCTATATGTATGCATTGAGTTTTTTTTTAAAAAAACTTTCAAAAACATGATGCAAAACATCCTAAATATATTGGCAGTTCTATATGAATGCAAAATTTGAAGAAAAAAATCATCTGTAACCTTCAGACAATTACGAATAAAAGTGGGAAGCAACCAATTTTGCGTCCAAAGCCTACCATCCAAAACGTATGCAATTTAATCGTTTCCTATTTAATCTCTCCTAAACCCAAAAATTGGAACTAAGATTTTTAACATTTTTCCTACTTACAACTTTGCCAATTCCCGCCCTACAGTGGAATTTAAACCTAAGTTACCCAAAATACTCCAAAAACTTCCATCTGTAGACTGTAAAGGAGGCTTAAAACAAGCTCTAAACATAAAATGAGTTAATTAACAGCTCATGCGCATTGTTGACAAGGTGTGGAAACAATGTGTCCAAGTATAAAACATTTTTTTCCTACTTACTATTAATGTTTTTATCGTATCGTTGGTCCTACTATACCGCTAAAACGCGCACACAAAGCATACAGACATATTCCTTACATGGTTCATGTGGCCAAAATTCGTATTTTTTCCATAAAAATAAATTTCCACTTAAAAACTTGTCATGTTTATTTTAAAAAAAATCTTTCAGAACCGCTTCACTTTCCCTTAAAATAGGAAAATGATATAAGTGTTTTTTTTCTAACAACATTTCCCCAAACTTAAAAAGTGTATTTTGCGGAAATATAAACGATTCAAGTCACATTTGGCGAAAACGGAAGTCAATCATGCCAAAAATGTGAAAACTGAAATCACACACAAAAGACCAAAATAAATTTTAGTTTTAACAATGAACAGTGATTTATTTATTTATATGCCCGTGACATAGAACCGGTACTATACTGAAATTTACCAAACACAGAATTTTATTCTTTCCAGCCTTAGGACAACTGTTAGTTTAGATAAGAAAAATGAGATTTCATTCAACATGCATATGTGAGTGCCATAAAAACTTTTAAACTCAGAAATCTCATTAACCAATAGTCGTGCGATTTAAACAACAGTAACAGTTATAGGCACAAATAACCACAAAACCAAGATCCCGATGCTGGAAAGGGATAACAACAAAGACAACGACAAAACGACACCAAAATCCTAAAATAATGCCTATAAACAACGAGATGTCTTGCACCATGGCTGGAGCTCGAATCAATATTTATGATCTTAAATCAACCATATCATGGTAGCAAAAATACTCAATCTCATGTTACCAACACTACTGGTATTATTTGGAGGTTCCCACATCACCATCTCTTCTAAGAGAGAATTTATGATGAGAAAAGAAACCTACCACAAAATTATTTCTCATGGAAATCCACCAAATATTGCCTAAAGACAAAACGGATAGGTGAAATTACAGAAAATAACTCCATGAGACACACACAAGAACAAAAAGCTGAGTCAAATATGATGCGACACTATATGATGGTTACGCCATCAATCAAGCAAAAGATTAATTTCCACGCCATAAGATAAATCTTGTCATAACTGCCCATCCATAGAATGATGTGCTAAATAGATCACACATCTACATGGGCAGTTCGAACATAGTGTTTTCACCAAAAAAGGGCTCAAACACCAATGGTACGAGAATCGTACTTCGCCAATGTGGTTAGAAAATAGATGGAGCTGCAATCACAAGCAAAAAACGAGGAAAATAATATGAAAACAAAGGTTTTAGAGTGGTTCAGCCCTAAGCTAGGCCTACGTCCACTATGAAGGTAGCTTGCATTATCATGACAAGGATTACAAAGCATATAAACTCTCTTTGTTCATACATTTTCTCATTCTTTCAACATATCCCCAGTCTCACATACGAATCTCGCTTAAACTCACGGGATTCACTGGAGGAATGGTAGAATCCATAGGGGAAAAGAGAAGGATAGTTGAGCGATAGAGGAGGAGGACATCTTTGATCTTTTCTCACTTATAGGATTCTAATGGAAGCCATGGCCAAATGGATGAATAACCTTCAAGTGGATATGATGATGATGGTTGAAATGCTTAAGGAATGGTGGAGGGAAGAATTCAACAGCACTTCGTGGTCGCCAGGAGTCGATCCCCCTTATGGTGGTCGACATGGCCTATTTATAGGTGAGCTCTCTTGAAGAAATGAGTTGAAGTTCGTATATGCGGGCAATGGGTCACTTGTTTCATTAATTCTGAAAATTCCACCGCCTAGCTGTAGCCAACTGTCGATAATTGCATTCAGCTGTCCTGCATGAGCGGCTTCATGGGAGCGGGCGATTGCATAGAGCATATTGAATGGACGAACAGTTGAGGAGTGTACAAGCGACTTGTCAAAGCTTCATGGTTGGTATAAGAGCGACATACCGGGTCATTTTGTTAATCCTTTTATTGACCGATAGATAGTATCTGTTTGAAGCTTCAGTATCTGATTGTAGATGAACAGGAGACCAATCAAGGCTTGTAGAGCAGATATAAGTGTGATCACTCTGGAGCTGACATCTGTCGGATCGGTAGGTAGCATATGATTGGAGCATTAGTGGCTGATTGAGGAATGATCAAGCGATTGGGGTTGCAACCCGTGAGATGCATGTGCGATCTCTGGCATCTTTGTGTTCCCTGCTACGTACGATCGACCGGGGTAGTATGAACGAACGACTGTAGAGTGGAACGTGCGACAGAAACCAATTATTCTCCTTGTCTTGTACGATCAATTTCTTTGGTATACGAATGGGCAACTTCCTTACCATGGGCGATCTTTACAGGATGTATGAGCCTTACTGTCCATGGGTAGTGCCATTCTTGAACTAGTTTCGTGCGTACGACCCCTCTGTATGGTCGTACTATGTTGTATGACCAATCCTGACTGTGTTGAGCGGATGACCCAATTTTCCTAATGTATGCGACCTTCCTTTCCATGCTTGACCTTAAACTGACATTTGAACTTTGTTCTGTGTGATCGTCCCTTACCCTTCTCAAACTGTCTAGGTGTACTGGATTGGAATGGACTATGCACGACCGACCCTAATGACGTTTGACCCGTAGCTTTTACACAGATTTAATAGACCAATATATGTATGGTTTTTGAGGGATAAACACATAGGTTCCCAAACACAAAAACCAATATTAAGAAAGAGATTTGCTGCAAAATCTCTACGGTCGGTCAAATAAAAGACAATATAAGGCTGTGTACAACACGGGTTCCTCTAAAATCTCATCGAGATTTTCCTTAGAAAAACCATCAAGAGACAGCTTAATCTTCATCTTTGAAATGATGATCACCTTTGAAAGAAACTATTCTAACCAAGTATAAAAAAGGTGGATGCAGCACAAAAACCAACCCTATTCTAAGATCTCGAGCAATGGACCGGTGCAAGTCCAACTGCCACACAAGTTTTCTTAGACCTATGCCAGACAAGTTTTCTTAGCTCCATAGCAGTGAGACCTTTTTTCTATCCCAACCCAACCAAATGATCTCTCTCTATGGGTGAGACTTAAATGGTATGAGTAAGATAGGATAGCTCAATTAGGTATTATAGGCCAAGAAGTAGTTGAATATACGAAATTAGATCTTGGAGTATTAGTAAGGCAAGATCTAATGCGCAAACAAGTGCGAAAAAGAGGAGACGAGGCACCAACAAAGAAAGAGAAGAAGGATAGAGATATGGTTCGGCTAGATGAGGAAGAAAGGACGAAAGAAGAAGCTAATGGGGTAATTTGGGCACAACTTTTATGGTTGAGTCCCAGGTCCAAGTTGTACCAAAGCTCATCAACTAGTTGACCATTCTTGCATAACACTAAACAGTCATCTATTAATTGGCTTTTGATAAAGATTGAACCTTAACCTTATTAGGCCGGATTAAAATATTAATCGTCCCGTGTCATTTTTTAAGATTCAATACGATCCAAAAAATAATTATCCTCATCACCGCATCATATTAAAGACCGTAGTTAAACTTCGAACCAACTACAAGGATTTATAGTGCCAACAACGATACTGGGACCACACAATGAATGAACGAATTCCAAAAATAATCCAGCTAGAAATTCATAATATGGATTAAAATGGATTTTCCCCTTACCTAGCTGAAAACAAGCAGACGATTCATGAAATCAAATACCCTAACAATCAAGATGAAGGATTTTCCTTAGCCTTTCCGAAGAAAAATATAAAACATTTCCAACAATGGTATATATTATAAACAAACAGTTTCATATTTTTAAACCAAGTTTTTTATTATTATTATTATTATTTGTGTTCCAGTATTATATTCCGAACTAGAAAAAGCTTTTCGTGTTCAAAGATATTAGAGCTTTAGAATCTTATAATTTTGATAATTTCAATAAGTTATCCAATATATATAAGAAGTGGGACACTAAAAATCAAAAGGAATAGATATTTATTGTTTTTATGTTTAGTGGCATATTCCTTGTCGTTTCTAATTCCTTCTTTCCTACCAATTAGACTATATCTATTAAAATTATATAATAGCCCTATAATTTTGAAACACGAAGAGATTAAGAATTTAAAAACTATATCTTTACAAAACTAGGCATTTATAAAACCATTTTTCGAGACCGTCATCCAAAACCATTGAAACCCATTTAATTTTTCTAAATAGCTTTAAAAATAATTTTTCCATGAATATAAGGCTAAGAACTCAATTGAATGTTACAACTAAGGTAGATACAGAATTTTAACGAAGTACCAAATGGATACACCTCGTAATTATATTTTCGAAATGGATACGACATATTAACATGGGTTTTTCCCCTGTTTTAGATCGAGTAATGGTCTTAACTTGAACCTCCAAACAAAACCAAAAACCAAAAATCGCGACTATCTCGATTGTAGCTAAATTTTTGTCCAGTCTCCAACTCGAACCAACGGAGTCCACAATATGACGTCCTCATGCTCTTCAAGACGAAATCGCCAACGTACTATGGGGTAAGATAGAATTGGCTAGAAACCAAAACTCAATATATTTCAACCCTTAGTCATTTGAAGCCCATTTTATATACTAATCAGGCCCACAACTAATTCATTATTAAAATAAATTAAATCTGAGTAAGAAAGACGAAGAGAAACAGAAAAGTAAATCGAATTACATTCCCTCATGATTCCTAATTTAACTAATTCCTCTGGTCATTTAACCAAGGCTCTGATACCAAATGTGACAACCCACACTTTTCTACGCCCAAATTTCGACAAAAATCGAAACTCAAACGCATCCAAGTGTGGAGCATGTAAATCTGGTACCTAACATAAATGAGCATGAGCATGATCAGAGTACGACAAAGAAAACTCATAGCGGAAACAAAATAGGGTAACTAGTATCAACTCAAGTAATTACCTTTTCAAAGTAAGTCACTTTACCAATACCAAGCATGAGAGAGAACGGGAACCGAAAGCAAAACCTAAACACCTGTATGAACCCGACCTTCTCTAGAAAACCTGGGAGGTTGTAATGAGGAGGGGGGTTCACAACAACAAGTTCTGGTGACTAAGAAATGTACAACACATATTATAATAGATAGATGTATCACATTTGGTTCAACCCAAGATGTATGCCTAACCGGGTTAGTGATTCTATCTAGTCCTAGTAAATGTTTATGCATGACTTTACTACCATTCCCAAAGTAGTATTTTTCAAAGTATAATACCGAGATAGGACATTTTTATTTGTGGAGCCTTTATATTAGAGCTGGGCTGTACATATCGAGATTAGACCACTAATTACGGAGTTTCTATATTCATATACTTTCATTCGCTTATCTTTCATCATTTATTGCCTCACTATGATATATATGGTAGATTCTTCCTGATCGCGTAAGACCCTAGGCGGACTAATTGGTCACTTATTATTTGTCGATATTTTACTTAACGTTAACATGATCTATAGGTCACTAGCTACGGGACCTACTAGTTAAGGCTTCCATCATTTACGCAATTACCCTTGCCCCGCATAAGGTGAGAGATTGTATTTTCATCGTTCATTATACCTTCTAGCTGATCTTATTAGATAAACCCTTAGTCGCTTATTACGTCCCATAGGATATGTAGCAATATTTAACGTTTTAGTTTCCAGGTTTAGGTAGGCCCACACATACCTATAATTTAAGACCCCTAAACTGAAAGACCTACTCCCAGGTGGACTCTTCAGTCCTAGTCACTTGGCCTTTCAGGACCTAGGAAGCGGACTATAGCGAGGGTTATTAGTTCATACCTCATTAGCCTCCTATACCTTTCCTTATTCGGGATAATGTAGGCTACGTTATTAAATTATTCCCATTTAGTCCCTTTACACGGAAATGCTATACTTACATGATTCATTTTCATCACGGGTTTATATGGTTAATAATATTTTACATTATTAACCTACTAAGTCCAACTCTATTTTAATTATTAGCTCTATTTTGATTAATATAAATAAGGAAGCCTATATCCCTTTTTCCCAGGGATATTTATTTGATTACCTCCTTAATTGGATTTGGTATTTAAACAACAATCAATGTCCATTAGTCTCCTTATGACACCCATTTACTTCTCATTTCTTTTTTTATTGCCCTTTATGACCATAACGGTCATATTTTCCTAAGGCAGCCATTTATCTTTAATTACCATTGATTACATTTAATGTCATATGTGAACCTAATGACCATAATTTTCCTAAGACATTAATTACAATAGAATATCCCGATTTTATCAGTCCAGAATATATTTAATTGTTGTACCCCAATAGACATTTCTAATTTTATTTATTTATTTATTTGTTGCTTGTTATATATATATATATATATATATATATATATATATATATATGCACCGGGTCTCTCACATTAAGTTGACTACTTGTGGATGCTGGATTTGCTGGTCGGTTTCCGGCAAGATTATTTCACAAGTGAACCCTCGTGTCTAAATGTGATTATAATTCAAATTTCCTAATTAGGGTGTTCAACATTTATCCTTAATTAATTTTAAAAATTGTAACCATTATCCTTTCACTTTTCCCCACTCAACATTGGTTATAATAATGATTTGAGGTCTTATTTATAACAATTAATTACATTGGTTGCTACAAATGGTCACCACAAATATATTCATTAAATATGGTATATAATTACATATATGATTCCGTAAATGAATACCGTTCAAACAATCAAACCTTCTAACATTTAATACAATGTACATTTAACCGTTTTACTCTGATTTGGATGGATAATGTATATATATATATATATAATTCCGTAAATGAATACCGTTCAAACAATCAAACCTTCTAACATTTAATACAATGTACATTTAGCCGTTTTACTCTGATTTGGACGGACAATATATATATATATATATAATGTTTTCATACGGTCAAGGTAGTTGTGTTTTATTATTATTATTAATTTTTATTTAAATGATTTGGTTTAATCAATAATCAAACATTCCTTTTTGCATTCAATCTTGACAAAAGGTTTCCAATCTTCAAAAAAGATCGTTAGCGGTAATTATTGTAACTTATTCCAAATTTGTGGAATAGACACAATTCAGATTCACAAGAAATATTATATATATTTTTAGAATAGTCGATGCAAACTACGCATAAATATTTATTTTTATATTTATATGTACGTTTGCACCCCTTTTCCTTTTTGGATTTTTTGTCATACCTCTTGTGAATTCAAAATGACATCTTTTTGTTCAAAAATAAGAAAATGGAATATTTACAATAATTAAGCCAAAACCCGACAATATTAAATACAAATAGGTATAATTACAATCACATAATTTAACAATCATATCTTTCCAAATTCACATAATTTACCAATTTCATTTTTTTTTACCCAAATCACATATTTTATTTTTCAACATTGAACTAAAGATTTGGAATGTAACTACATCTAATTTGTGTTTAATGAGACTGATTTCCAGATCTACAGTGTTATGCAATGTCTACAATACATTCATAACATAATTGCAATATAATTCATGCCATAACTGTAGGAATAGGTGTAAATAAGTTTAAGAAATCCTACAATTCATTTTATGCATAGCCACAATGCAAAATTCACAAGTTTAACACTTTTTATAACCAGATCTGATGGATGTCAATCCAATTACCATAATTTATTTACCAGATCTGATAGGCATAAGCATAAAAATTGAATCAATTACAAACGAGATAAATACGTTATTATAAATGTATATATAAATTTCCCACTCAACTTATAACTTCCAAATTCAATTGTTTGAACCTTTTAGGCCTACATTTTCCAAATTCTTATAAATCTACAATTTATCTGAAAAAGGGAAATTTCAGATTTGTAGAAATGTAAGAAAACAGAAAGAGAGGAAATAATCTATTGTTGTGCGTAAATTTGCATTCTTCTCCATTGAATCTATTAATCCTTTCAATTCTATATGCATTTGATTTGATTTGTTGGTATGAATATATTTTTTAATTAAAGAATTAGGTTTGGAGTAGAAGGAAAACGACAGAGCTCAACTGCCTCTACAGAATTAAATGGAAAAGAATGAAGCCTTGCCCCTCTACTTATAGGAATGGAAATGTCCTTGGACCGTTAGATATATTTTAATTATTATCCATCTATTCGTTTTATAAAATATAACCAAATTGTCCCTTAAAACCTAGCCGTCATTGGGCGCTACACGCCTGAAGCGGTCGACCTTTCCCTAGGAGGGTGTCGACCGCCCTACGGCCACTTTGCCTAATGTGGGCTGGTTATAAAAGGGAAGATATTTATTAATTACAATGTTTATTTATTTATTTATAAGGGAAGATATTTATTTATTTCCATCCGTTTTTCGTATTTCATCCGTAACCTTTTCATAAGGACTCCGTTCGTGAAACTACAAACAAGAAAGTTGACCAGAATTTCGAGACGAATACAACAACTAAAGTTTCATGGTCAAATTCCATCGTTTGTATAAATTCATATTTTGAGCTTCTAATTAAATAACTATTTACTGTCAAAATTACGGGAGGGGATGGGAGTTGGTTGTGAACCATTTCCTCCAGTGTGCTCATCTTCACCTCCAGCATCGCCACCTGCACCTCCTTAGGCCTCTGTAACTTCCTCCTCGACCGAAAGCACGTCAGAAGGCACGGCAGGGGCCACCTCCTTTTGTAAACTTAGGAGATCAGCCTCCTCCACAGCTTCCGCCACTGCTTCTCCGTCATATTCCAGATGACCAATTGAGTGACCCTCTGGAAGTAGATCCAACAAGTGTAAAAGACGATCCGACACAAGGGTCGGGAAAGACGATACTCCCTGGGAATGCTTCTCAAAACCAAAGCATGCTACAAATATTCTACAATCTTCGAGATCGACGGGATCTCTGCTACGCAAAATTAAAAGTTAATTTTGAGCTCACTACTCAATTAATCGGGATACAAGGTAAATCTTCAAACACTTGCTGCTAGCAAGCCACCTCCTTGCGAATCCTGATGGGTAGCGAACAAAGAACCAATCATTCTTAAAATTACTGAGCCTAATCCACGCCCCCAGGATTACGCCACTTTTAGGTTGTGCTTCCGTATATAGTAAGGAGGGCGACAAGGTGCTTCCAGTCTTTAATGAATAGAGGTATCTGATGTCGTCCCCCGACAGGTCGATCAGTAGCCACTCAACATATAGGATATAAATACCAAGCAGGGAAGCATACGCGTTTGGTTGGAGCTGCGTTGGTGCCAATCGAAAGAAGTAGAAGATATCCCAGATATACGCACACGACGGGGGCATGCATCCAGAAGTACAAAGATGCATGTTCCAAGTAGTGTACACCTCTGGGGGTGCGTGCTCTCTATCAGCCTTTTCGGGAACTCTAACATCATCGCAGGGTATCCCATACTTTGTGCAGATTCGCTACAATGCAGCTTCATCTATCCGCGAAGCAAACAAATCCGGTGGATTATGTTGGATCGTCGTATCTCCCACCATATCCGGAGCTAAGAAAATGCCATCTTGTTGGCCATCGCCTTCCACTCCTCCAACCAAGCCCTTCCAGCGATCCCAGCTTTCCCTTCGATCACTGGCTCATCTATGCCTATAATTGAACGCCGAGACCCTTCGGGTTGTATCGTTCGTTCCTGAGCACTAGATGGGCCCACTTTTGAGGTGAAGTAAAGGGTCTGATTCTCTCATTATCACTCGTTGACAAGCTAGAATTGTTAGAAGGTTCATTAGAGCTCTGAGACAGTCCTACAAACTTGGCTTCCGAGCTCTGAAGCCGTCTGGAGCTTCCCCTTGCGCTAGTGTAAACTAATGTGAAGCATGCAGTGTCGTGAAGTGCTGATGCGACTGTATTAAAATGACTTGGAACGTGACATCGATCATTGATTCTAGAACTACAATCATCAATTCATCAACTGATGTCAACGGGCTTGCATACACTTATCATTGTGCCGTGGTCGCAGCTGTCAATAATACAGTCATATGTATATAGTTCGAGTTTATGCTCTAACACTAAGTGCAGTCCAGGATTATCGGTTCATGGTTCGGGAATCAAGGCATCAATAGTGAAAGCACTTAATTGCAAGCCTGATATGACCGCATGCCACAACGATAACAATGCAAGCCCATCAATGAGTCGCCTACGACACAAACTCTCACCAGGAATGGCAGGATGCAGCGTTGCCATGAAGATTCAAAATTCACATAGCCTTGGAGATGAACCTTAGCATCCCCAAGACTAGAAAAACCTGTATCCTGCACCAACACAGCATCACGTCCCCTATCCTTCTGAAAATTCTCCTTCCGGTCTTCTCGACAAAAAGTCTTGCATCCCCCGTCTTCCGAAATTTTTGGGTCCTACGCTGTTAAGGAGGGATACAAAAATTGTCATACCCTGTTCGGGATATGGAACTCGTATCCCGCAAAACATATAGGATACGGGGGATCCCTCTCTCCTACCTCTCTCTACCATCTCCTTTCCACTTTTTTCTTTCCATCTCCATCCTCTTTCTTCTCCCCATCTCCTCCTCTCCTCTTCATCTCAACTACTCCCATCCTCCACCCCCATTTTGAAACGCCTGAACGCTCGAGGCTAGTGCACCTGAGATTAGACCCAGAGCCTCAAGCCTTAGAGCCACCATCCAAAGAGGGTGGCACCAAGGGTTTCAGACCCATCTTGTTCTTCAAGTTGCCTTTAGAAATAGACGAGCTTCGAAGAGGCTTTTTTCTGTTTAGACAAGAAACAAAATATGTGAGCGAGGGGGGGGGGGAAGCTCAGCGTATATGGGAAAGGAAGACGAGGAGACAGTGGACCGAGGCCCATGTGACCATTAGGATATGAAAAATTCATTTCCCATCAGGATGTAAAAATTTGCATACGAAAATTTCGTATCCTGCCCCAAAAAAATAAAAAATATATAAATATATGTGTGTATCGATATGTGTATATGCATGTTATACAGGCATGCATATGTATATTTCACGCACCCATGTCTCGAACGACTACATATATGTCTACACATACATACACACACACACACACACACATATATATATATATATATATATTCATATAAACATTCACAAAAACAATGGAAGAATGGGAACAAAGTTTCCGAGCTTCGAGAAATTTCCGACTCACGATTCTGACTATGATCACGTGCACGCGCTTTTGACGATACGACAGTCAACCCTGATCCTATTTGCTAACTATTAGTACGCTCGTTAGACTAAATGACTTAGAATGTACAACAAACGATCGAATTTTCGATTTGACGTCGTTTCTTGAAATCCTACTCACGTAGTCATAGACCAACGACACATTTACTACTCGACTTTATTTTCAAACTCTAACCGCATTGCATAAAACCACGTGAAAATGTGCGAGTGTACACACGACACTATATCAGCAATAACTCGTTCACGTTACAACGTAGACGAGAGTCGACGACTAATGTTTAAATTCTTGAGTAAACATGAATTAGTTGTTCAACAAAGTTATCAATGAATCGACATCCTCAACACGCTCAACAAAAACAGTGATTTCAATTCAAAGCACATCGTATCGAGACAAAACGTACTTTGGATGGCAAGTTTTAACTAGCTTTTTGGTCTGGTTCCCAAAGGTACATCAGGCTCGCTCAACTCAACACATCTTGTGGCGTCAAAGCCCGAAGTGTTGTCAGAACACTAAGGATTTAAACCCGAGAGAAGTCATGCGAGTATAGGCCTCACAACCCCTCAAAACAGTCAGCAGAGCGCATTTCATATCCCTCAGCATAGCACATTTCGAATCCCTCAATTCCCCGAAGTTAGGAAAATATACGAAGCTCGCATCCCCTTGCGGATACGAATTTCATATCCCTAAAGGGATAAGATTTCGTATCCCTTCGTGGGATACGAATTTTGTATCTCTCAAGGGATCTTTATTCGTATCCCCCACGGATACAAATTTTTATCCCTTCAAGGGATACGAATTCGCATCCCTTGGGGGATGCAAGCTAACCTCCCTACGCATCCGTATGGGATGCGAGTTCACATCCCTATGGGATGTGAAATTCGCATCCCTCAGGGGATATGATTTTTGCTAGAAAAAGGGATGTGGGATACGAAATTCTGCCCTTCTCACCTATTTTTCACCTACTCCACTACCAACCCACTCCTATAAATACCCTCTCACTTCCAATGTGAAAAGGGTTGGTTGAAGCTCTCCTCCAAGCTCTAATGGCTGCCTAAGAATAAGATAATCTTCCCAAAGCCTCCCAGACATCCTCCTTCATCCAATGAAGAAGAGGATACATACTCTTGGACACATGAGAATACTCTTGAACATTTAACCATATGTTTGGATGCTAAACCGTATTTTGGTTATTTTAGCATTCGGGAAGAAGATGAGACAATCGACCTTGGACCTCCGTGCCACTATAGCCATGCTCTCCACGTAAATGCTTCAACATTTCCATTACATCACAAAGAACACAAAGATTCATGTACATTCGGATACGTTCCGACCAAATGTTGTAATTCATACTCAAGATGTAATAAAAGAGCAAAACCATTCAAAGTGGATGTAAGCCCCGATGGGCAAACCACTATAAAATCTGTGTGATCATCTATTTGTGCTTTCACCCGCATGCTACACTATTACTTACTCGCTTTCCACTACTGGACGTTTATTTTCGCTCACGTGGAAATTACGGATGTCGACGACAATATTCGGCTTCAACAATACAAGACTTCAATACTTAAGAAATTTTGTGAGTAATGCGTTCAAACATTCTATTGAAAATAGATGCTTAATCCTATTAATTTCACAACACTCAAGTCTTATGCTTTAGTATACACAAACATAAATATCTATAATAAACAAGTGAATCAGACACATTTCATAATTTTTACAATACCCAAACATCTTTCGTTGCATCAATAACAAATCACAAAATACAACAATTGATTGACCATTTCCGCTAATAACAAAAATATGGAGTTTGGAGGATTTTGTTGTTTTTCTTTCGTTCAAATTCAAATGCCTTTTGGCATAATGTTCCAAATTTACACTAACATGACATAAGGAATAACAAACTCATATAATTTCTATTCACAGAGATAGGAAAGAGAAGAAAAGTGGTTTTAAAGTAGAATATATCAAAATTATGGATCTCAACCTTTGAACCAATGTACTCTAATTTCTCTTATATATGTATGTATATATAACAAGAATAGGATTTATAATCTAATATATACATATTACACTTGATTCCAGAAACTATATATGATTCTAGATTAGAAAAGGTAAAATATAGATTATAGAAAGAGAAGAAGCCTAGCCTTTCTACACCCATCCGCTTAAGGGCAATCAACCCCTAGGTCAACCTCCCTCTATGGGGTCGAGCCAGGGAATTTAATTTCCCTATAAGTTGATTTGTATTAATTATTTTATTTAAACCAATTGATTATTTCCGTTTCTTGTTTATTATAGTCCCCTCTGGCGTGGGGAAGAATGGTTGTAGGGTTCTGAGTGAGGCTTAAGGGTTATATTTGTAGTTTACATCGAGTATATAGGATATTAGATTCAATAGGTCAAGTCTAAGTGGTCCGCTTGATGTAAAATATCAATAAGTCCCTCTTTAAAACAACCCTCACTGGGGTCCCCTACTGGAAGGAGGTCGACCGCTCCTGTAGGAGGGAGGTCGACCCTCTTCTACGGGGCGGTCAACCCCCTTTTGGGGTTCATTGATTGATTTGTTAACTTAATTTAACTATTCGTGTCCCCATTGGGTATAAATATATACGAACAAGTTTGATTTCAAAAGGAATATTATTTTCATGCTTATCCAAATTAATATATTCCAGGTTTGTATATTTACTTATTTGAAATTCAAATTTTGTACGTTAATATATATGCACAACTTAATTTATTAATATATTTTTCTTACAGATTCCATTTTCAGTAAATAAAATATGAAAATAGATCAGAATCTCGCCATGAACGCAACTACAATACTTTCATGTCCCTATTCCTAATTGTCCGAATTCCATTTTCAGCCCATTAAATTATTAATAATTATTTTAAATTAACTTATGTCTAACTTAAATATATTTTTTACGGGATGTTACAGGAAATATAGGTCAAACTCAGGCCGATATAACTCTTGATATGATTGATACAATAGCTCTAGGAACTGTAGGAGATCGGTTTGACTGTGCCGAACTAGCTCGATTTGACCATGTCGAACCGAGAACAAGGGGCATGGTCGAAGCGATTCTGGATGGTATGGGTCAACATCACACAACTACAACATCGCACGCTAGGGGCGCCAGCGTTGGTTTGGACAATTGGCAACTGCTTTTCGGAGATGGAATCGAATCGCCAATGTGATTCGATAATTTACAATAGGAGCATCTCAAGATGACTTAGATAGCGTCAACCGCAGCCAATTCACATGGAAAATTCGGAATTCTTGTAACTCACCAGACTTCTAACTACTAACTTTGGAAGCTTATGATGGTTGGAAGGACACTACCATGCACCTGATGCGCTACACATTTCATATGGATGTACTATTGGTATTAGAAAATGTCATGGCTTAGTGCTTCCCACTCTACTTGACTGACATTGTAACTATATGGTTTCAGCAGTTAAAAACTGAATCGATCAGTAGGTGGAACGTGTTGGTCGCCAAGTTTATTGAGCAGTTCAAGGTCCATATCGCAAGGTCCAAAAACATAATGACTTTTACAACAATCAAGCAGAGGTGTGGAGAGACTCAACGTTCATTTCTAAAAAAGTTTAATGTGGCGGTGGCATCATTGGATTGACCGGAACTGTCTATGGCATTGTTGGAAGCTATGCCCGACATCTTGGATAAATCGAACTTTAAGATTTCTCTATAACCGGATCCGCCAAGGGATCTGAGCGAATTCTACTTCAAAGTAGATAGAATTCTGCGTGAGGAAGATGCTAACATCAGGAAGGATTTTTCCGAGGTAAATATGATTAAGTATAGAGGTCCATTTGATTATGGAAAGGATAAGGGCAAAGGAAAAACTCCAGCAAAGAATTATCATAGGTTCCAAAGAGGACCAAAATTCTATAAGTATACTGAGATTAATTACTTTTTGATGGATATCTTATTGGAAAATCATGGATCAAACACTTTTCCAATGCCTACCATGGGAGAGCTATCCCAGAAGGAAAGATAGTCTAGAAAGCACTGCATGTTCCATGACATGGTCGTCCGTGATACTAACGACTGCAAGCATTGCATGACTTAATCGAAGAGCAAGTCAGATGTCGAGAGCATCCCAAATATGTCAAGTGTAACCCCTCGTAATTTTAGGTCCAGAAATTCAAAATTATGTCCAAAAATTCAAAAATCGGTTCAAAATTAGAAATTTAGGGAGGCGGCAGATTTCCCACCCATGGGTGTCGACCCTTCAAAGGGGGCTCGACCCTTTCAAAGGGATGTCGACCCATCAAAGGGGGGTCGACCCTTTCAAAGCGATGTCGACCCCACAAAGGGGGTCAACCCCCCTGAGCAGATCTAGGCGAGATACTTCGTTTTGTATCTGGACACCTTTCTGAGCAAGATTCATTGATCCTAAGCTATATAAAGGACTCTAAACCTAGGTTTTTATTCATCTAAAAAATGGTGGTGACGGCGGAGCTCTGCTGAAATGAAAGTTAAATAGCCTATTCTTCTCCAAATCCAATTTAGCAAAGATTATACAAATTCAACGATGGCTACAACAACAAATCCAATGTGTTCTTCGCAGTAATTTGGATCCATTTCCTTAGATCTATTCACTGTGAGTTCATGTTATTTTTAGATCCAAATATTTAATTGATAATCATAAAATGTATATAGAAATTGGACATTAGATCTATGCCTAAACAAGTTCTATTATGACATAATTATCAGATATGCCTTTATATGTTCATACCGCCACCATGTTAAATCTTATCATAATATATCCATTCAGTTTTATGCCTATTTCTATTAGTTTTTTTATTGATTCGTCATTATGCTAGTTTTGATTCTCTTCTTCCCCTTTTATTTTTATATAGCCAGGCTACCTTCGAGCCTAGGTCTAACGCTGAAATATGCGAACGTGAGAAATTGGGAACGATTGGGAAAGACAAAATTTGGGGCACAATTGGTATTGGAAAATATGAATATAAGTTTGGGTATAAAATTTGGAAATATACAAATATGGATTTGGGAATATATATATATATATATATCGTGTTGGATAATGTGAATATGAATTTATGCATACATTAGAAAATACGATTTGGACGTAAATTGGAACATATGTAAAATATGAATTGGCATATGATTTAGGCGTAAATTGGAACATATGTAAAATATGATTTGGCATATGATTTGGGCATAAGTTGGAACATATGTAAAATATGATTTGGCATGGGATTTGGGCGTAAACTGGAATATATGTGAACATGAATTTGGCCATAACTTGTGCTGAACTATGTGAATATGAACTAGGGACATAAATTAGCAAATATGTGAATACATATTTGGGCATAATATATATATATATCTTGATTTATAACTTGGGCAAAGGGGCATATTGTGCATAATGAAATATGAATTAAAAAGGGGCATGTAAATCTATATTTGGAATAGGGAAATTTATTAATATGAATATGCCTAAAATAATGGAACCGTAGTAACGCTTAGACACGAGGTTATATTGCACTTATGGTATAAGTCTGCCCGGAGCCGCCTGGCATATCCAACGACCACAAGTGATTAATCTAATGTGACGGGTCTAATGCATAACAGCACCATGACACGAGGATAAATCTAAACTTGTGGTTGAAGTCTTCCCGGAGCCGCCCGGCGTATCCAACATCCACAACTAGTTGACTTAATGTGAGAGGGCTGGGGCATTACATGTATGAACTGAAAAGATAAGATGTTTAGGCTTGTCCTAGGGAAAAGTTGAAATTATAACTTAGGTTATAATAAATGAAAATGGAACAGACTAACTTATGTAAGGGGATAAGCCGTACTTAATTGTGAATTAAGTTATTTATAAGAACAAGAATTTGAAATCTGCGGATGGAAAGGAAACTTATTAGTAAACCTTAGTTACTAGAACTAGGTTAATAAGTAGATAATGATAAGATGGAATTATGATTAAATGAGAAAGAATGAGGAAAACTTGTAAAATGAAACAAGTTGTATTTAATCATGAATGGTAAGTGACATGTTAACTAGGAAGCATGTGAATTGAGATATACTAAATAACATATTAAGTAGAACAGGTTATTATAATTATGTAGCCAAGCAAGAATAGTAAAGAGATTGTGGATTACAGACCTTGGGCACAATCTAGAGAATAACATATCGTGGGATTATTAATGAGCTTAAATGGGTTAAGTTTTCTAACCAAAATTAATAAGCAAAAGGAAATTTGTAAGTTGATTAAGAATTCAATATGAATGGGAACAACCAAGTTAAATGAAAACCTGATGAGGTAAGGCAAGCGCGTAAAAGAATGTTTAGACATAGGGTCTAAACAACATATTAAAGTGAGGCGTTTGGACCAGTACACACGTTTAAGGGTGAATAACCCGACGTGGTAGATCATCATGGTGTTATAAGGCACAAGGGGGAGCGCACATTCATATGATTGTTCTGACAGATCCGAAGGACTGGAAGGGGAAGCACGCGACTTCCTGAGGTACGTAAGGTGCTCTTAGTAGTCCTCTGTGTGGTGATAGATGTTTTAGGCTATGCTCGCAGAGGTTGGGTCAGCACGTAACTACTAGGTGGGTGGGCCTTGACTGCAGAAGTAGCCATGCAGTCAGAATGTTATGAAGTGGTGACACCAGGATGATTCGGCGGTTGCCTCAACGAAGAGGCGAAGGGTCACAACCAACAAGGATAGTAGATTGTCGGATACCCGTCATCGGTAGTGGGATGCGAAAAGACGAAAGCTAAAACCAACAGACTATTTCACCTTTCACTATCGGGGTACGGGTGGTTGAGGGAAGACGCCAAATGGATGTTTAGATTGTTTTCTTTAAGGGCAGTCATTTAGCTCTTGTAGTCTTTACTAGTCGAGGGAGGGGACGGGGTGGGGCCATAGCCACCATGAAAACATACCCTAGGAATATCTGTAGAGGCTCTTACAGATGGACCTGTACAGATATGGAAAAGCTCCCGATCGAGTTCCGTGTTTCTTGTATCGACCTGCCACGGAACTCGGTGCACAATAGAGGACATGTGATTGAGGCATCGAGCTACAATAACAGTACATACGTGGGACAATCTAGAAACATGCATGACTACTCTGGGTGATGTATCGTAGACTTGAGGGCATTACTCCAGAAGGAAATCTGATTCGATCGATGGTGGCAGTCCGTATGTTTACGTAGCATGGTAATGATAGATATACGCGGAACATAACATTGTTATATAGATATCGGTACGTCACTCCGGCGTAGGATGAGTGACTGCGTACTTTTCTGTGGTATTGCGAGGGAGACCGTGCGAGTGGTATACCATGGGGTGTACCCTAGTATTGAGAGGTAGCTACATATATACCATATTGGGTTAATCCACTAGAAAGTAAATGGGTACGACGTGTGTATAAGCGTTGAGTGTCGTTAACCCAAGTAACCTAAAAATCAAGAAAATGTAACATAACGGTATTTGTAGGGATCATTCTGTTTTAGAGATACTAGTATTGGTGCGGTGCAGAGAAACGTATTTAAGAAGCGCAGTGTAACGACCCGCATTCTACGCATCGGAGGATCGTAGAATATTTATTTCTTTCTCGTAAGAAGTCGTATGGTCGTGTGACGTTGGGGGACGGCTATTGGGGTCATTTCCCATGTTCATGATTTTTGTCGATTTTAAATAACCATTTTGCCCCTAGTTGATCTTGTTTCGGCCATAACTTTTGATTGGAAAGGAGTTTTGACCTGAAACCACTTCCATTAGATCCGAATGATGGTTTACCTTTCCGTAGAGTGGTCACATTAGCCAAACGGACTTATGTTTGGGAGATATGGCTGAAACAAGGTTTAGAATATATAAAACAGCCTAAATGGGCTTAATTGGATAATTAATAGCTAGGCCCATTGGGGGATTTCAGGTATATAGGGGATGATTAGGGTTAGAAAACATTTCTTTAGACACTTTTTCAGCTTCCACTTTCATTCTTATAACCCTAACAATGGCCTCCAACATCTAGAATCACCTTAATCACTTTCTAATCAAGTATTAACCTAATATTCACCAAATCAAAGGGAAATAACACCAAATCAAGGTCGGAACTGCTGTATAGCCTTGGGAATAGCGCCAAACGGAGGATAATTTCAGATTTGGTATTTTTTTTGTGGCAAAGGTGAGTGGTTTGCATAGTTCCTCACTAATTATGGTTAATTAAGGGTAATTAGTGTTAATTAGAAAATTTTAGCATGATTAAATTCTGGAAAAATATTTATAAATTTCGAAATATTGTTTTAGGCCTCTGTTAGAAAATTTGGTTAAGATTCGCTAGTCCTATCATTAGTTATGCTTAAACATGCTTAAGGGAAAATATGGGGTTTTGGCTAGGTTTGATCCGTTTTAACATGTCAAATTGTCATTTTGGTGTTAGTGGTCAATTCTATATGTTGTTGTGACTGTATGGTATGCTTTATGATTGACTAGAAAAGTTAGATTGATCGAAAACGCTGTCGAATGGCGTAAAACAGTCGCTGGAAAGAAGTGCGGGAAATCTACCGAACCGGATCGGATCGGAGAAGGGTAGCCCGAACCTAACCGCTCCCTTCAAACGGTTGCATCACGAGCCGACCTGAGGAATTGAGGAGATCATGATCGAACCGACCCGAATGGTGGCACCAAACTGACCCTCTCACTTGGAGAGCCCCACAATCCGAACCGCGTCACTCGACCCGAACTCCCTCCACGAGCTGATAGCCAAAGGAGATCACAAATTGGAGCACCACACCACGACCCGGATGAGTAGCCACGGCCTAAACCGATCCAGAGAGGGTGCTACGAACCGAACAGCTTGGTGTCTACGAAGTGGAGAATCCCGATCCGATGTATATGGCCCGATCCAATCCGAACCCAATGGGGGCATCACGACCCAACCTGGGGAAAAGTTGCCATGCACGAACCGATCTGAGGCAGAAAATCACGAGTCGAGCTGGTGAGAACTATAGTTCACGAACCAGAGGAAGTATCCGAACCAAACCACTTCAGGGGGTATGACCCGAAGCAAAGTGAGATGAAGGACCGAACCGATCCGGAGGAGACCAAAACCCGAGATGCAAAGGTAGTCCAAATGGGAAGTTTGCACTCAGGATCCAGTTGGGAACCAACGAGTTAACTTCAGGAGTTGGGCTTTACTGCGGGACGTGCGCTAAGGGGTTGTCGACGTCTATAGCTTTGATTCACCACCAAGATGGATGTTAGACTACGTATCAGTGCAGTGGGGTAGTTACTACTTCATGGGGCAGAGTGATCGTAGCAAGGCTATGAGCCATTGCAGTGGAGCCGTTATGACTCCATGGGGCAGAGTGGACATAGCAAAGGATTAGTGGCTATGGATCAGTGCAGTGGGGTTGTTATGACTCCATGGGGCAGAGTGATCATAGCAAGGAATTGGGTGATCAAAGTGGTAGATATTGTATGCTTTACACACTGAGTGAGAGATGTGAGGATGGTTGCTATGCTTGATTGTTTGACATCATTATGACATGCACACCCCCACCCCCGTACCCTTTACATCACATGTTAGTGGCACCTTAGAGTATTGTACGGAATGTGGTGCTAACTCTTTGGTTGCAGGTCCAGGTTTAGGTATGGTTTTGTATACCTGTTATTGTTCTGTTTTGCTACTTATCGCTCATACCAGACTTTTGTCTGACCCAGAGTTTTATGTCTCTTCTTATTACTCTGGGTGCTCTTAAACGGGAAGACTAGAGACAGGTTAGCTGATTATGCACAAGTGGCTGATCCGGAGATGAGCAGGAGGCTCCTACGTATTATCTACATATATTCTCCCTGTGTTGTTGGTGGTCACTGCTTTGGGCATTATTAGTGTACGTCTCCTTTCTTTTTCTTTAGAGACAGATTTGAAGTTTTAATAATGATTATGGATCATAAGTTGTATTTTGGATTTCCACTGCTACGATGATTATGGTTTAGTTTTCAGCTTGTGCACCGTCTCGTCTATTTTGTGTCAAGTATGTTATTATTATATTTTATTTCATGCGCTGTGAGACATTCTACAAGTTCCTTGTTAGTTCGAATTCCTTATCTTTCCTTTCTTTGACGACCGTCCCGTGCTGGTTGGACATCGGAGCAACGCACTTCCATTGGAAATGTCGGCTGGTGTGGGTCGGGCCATTACATTTGGTATCAGAGCTCTAGGTTGCGTAGTTAACCTAGGGAAAGACACTAGGGAGAGATAGTACGTATATGAGAACGCGTATTTGTTATATTTTGGTTTTCAAAAGTTATATATATATACTATTAGTATATTAAGGATGAAGTCGCACTGCATTGGCACCACTGAAGAAATGATTAATCGTTTCTCTTTACAGATTGAACGATGAGCCGATATACGAGGGGTGCTGGTAGAGGAGCCAATAATGGGAATGCTCCTGATATGAAGGCGATGTTCACTGACCTCATGAGAGAGATGCTTAGGGATGTTCAGAGGGCAGCTCCTAATGCTGCAAATGGTGGTGGTGCAGCGGTGCAGGCACCTAGAGCCGATTTCGCCAAGCTATGCAAGGATTGCACTAGCCTTGGTGGAAAGCCGTTCCACGGAACGGAATTGGCTAAAGAAGTTCAGGATTGGTTGGATAGATGTGAGCGTATCTTCGAAGACTGGGGTATCGAGGATGCGATGAAAAGGAAGCTAGCATCCCGTCAGCTGCACGGACGGGCGATGAATTGGTGGAATGCTATTAAGGCAGCTACTCCAGAGGACCAAGTTACATGGGATCGGTTTAAGGCCCGATTCAGTGAAAATTTTATCCCAGCTGGTCAAAAGTCAGAGTTGTTTTGGAAATTTCTGGAGCTTAAGCAGAATGGTAGGGCATTCTTGGAGTACATTGTAGAGTTCGATACTTTATCAAAGTATGGATTATCTCTTATCGACACTCCCGAGAAAAAGAACGAGAAGTTCATAACTGGTTTGGATGGATACTTGGGGAAAAGGCTTATTATCCACATCGATGAGACGTTTGAATCGATTGTGTGGAAAGCATTAAGGTCAGAGAGTCTTTACCCTAAGACGAAAACTGAGGTTGCATCTGTAGAGGAGCCAAAGCCGCAAGCAAGTGGAGGCAAGAATGGTTCTCAGAATAAGAGAAAGCAGAATCAGACCAGGGATGGCCAAAAGAAAAGGAATAAGAAAGATGTTGAGTGCTTCAGCTGTGGTTAGAAGGGCCACTATGCCAAAGAATGTCGGGCCAAGCCAGCGGATAGGAAGTGCTTCAACTGTGGCCAAGTGGGACATTACAAGGATAAGTGTCCGCAACCCCCTAAAGAAAAGCATATTGTGAAAGCATATGCTATCAATGTTGTTCCTTCTTCGTCGAATGCCCCAACTACGGCGGAGAAAGGAAAGAATGTCGTCATTCAAGGTATGCTTTCTGTTTATGATGTTCATGTTCGAGTATTGTTTGACACCGGAGCTTCTCGTTCCTTCATATCTAGTGACCTGGTAGATAGGTTGGGATTGAAACCCGTGATAGTCGATAGACCTTTAGCAGTGACGAACCCGTTTGGTGGTTCGACTAGCCTTTGTATGATTTGTCGTAATGTGGTCTTATCGAGTCATGGATGCATGTTTGTTTGTGATTGCTTTGTTTTGGGCTTTACTGGGTTTGACATTATTTTGGGAGTCGATTGGATCCAAAGACACGGGTGGTGGTAGACTGTAAGGGATTTTTGGTGACAGTTAGAACTGATGATGGGCGGAGGGTAGTGTTTGGTGGTCTACCTAGTGTTGGGGTAATGGCTAGTTTTCTAAATTCCCTCGACATCCCGCATGATGAGTTGTCAGATGTGCCGTGGCTGGCCCGTATCCGGACGTCTTCGAGGAAGTGACCGGACTTCCACCACACCGAGAGATTGAGTTCCGTATTGATTTAGTGAAAGATGCCAGACCTATAGTGATGCCACTTCGTCGTATGGCACCAAGGGAGCAGCGAGAGCTCGGGGTGCAAGTAAGCAATCTTTTGAAGAAGGGATTTATCAAAAGAAGTGTTTCTGAGTGGGGAGCACCAGTTGTGTTTGCTACCAAGGAAGATTGTTCCCTTTGTTTGTGTGTGGACTACTGCGAGTTGAATAAGGTGACGAGGAAGAATAAGTATCCTCTACCGCGGATAGATGATTAGTTTGATCAGTTGAGTGGCGCGATGGTGTTCTCCAAAGATTCGGGTTGACCAATGCACCAGCATATTTTGTGGATCTTATGAATAGGGTATTCAGGGATCAATTGAATAAGTTTGTTCTTGTGTTCGTAGACGATATCTTGGTTTATTCAAGAACAGAGGAAGAACACAAGGAACATTTGAGGATAGTGATGGAGGTGTTGAGAAAACACCAATTGAAAGCAAAGTTTTCTAAGTGTCACTTCTGGAGGAGGGAAGTGAGATTCTTGGGCCATGTTGTTTCAAAGAATGGTATTGTCGTGGACCCTGCGAAGGTGGCTACGGTACAAGATTGGTCTATGCCCAAGAATGCAATGGACATAAGAAGTTTCTTGGGATTAGCTGGATATTACCGTAAGTTTATCCAAGACTTCTCCAAGATAGCGGCATCGTTGACTCAGTTGACCAAGAAGAATCAAGCTTTCGTCTGGGACGAAAAGTGCGAGAATGCATTCAAGAGTCTAAAGGACAAGTTGACATGTGCACCAGTGTTAGTCATTCCTAAGGGGAATGAAGAGATGACGGTATACACAGAAGCATGTGGTACCAGACTAGGTGTTGTATTGATGCAAGGAGGTAGGGTTGTAGCTTATGCTAGTAGGCAACTAAAACCACATGAGAAAAGATATCCTACCCATGATTTGGAATTGGCTGTTATTGTGTTCGCATTGAAGATGTGGAGACATTATCTCTTAGGAGAAAGATTCGAGTTGTTTACCGATCATAAATCGTTAAAATATCTTTTCTCACAGAAGGATCTAAATATACGATAGCAAAGATGTTTAGAATTCTTGGCTTCCTACGATTTCGATATCACATATACACCAGGAAAAGGCAATGCAGTAGCTGATGCCTTGAGTAAGAGACATGCTAGTTTAGGGGCTATGTTTCTGGAATGGAAGCAACTGGAGTACATCGCTAGGTATGATTTCAGACCAAAGTGCGAATTGGATCCACAAATATTAGCAAGTTTGACAATCAGACCCACTTTGATTGAGCGGATTGGTTCCAGTCAAAGGGACGATCCTAACTTATTGAAAATCATCTCCAAGTTAGAGATGGGCATCGATGAGGAGATGAACGAGTATGGGCTTGATCGAGATGGATGACTTAGAAAGAATGGAAGACTAGTTGTACTCAATGTCAATGGATTGAGAGATGAAGTGCTTAGAGAATGTCATCACTCAAAACTGGCTATACACCCCAGTGGTAACAAGATATATCGAGACATGTGGCAAACCTACTACTGGAAAGGGAAAAAAAGAGACGTTGGGAAGTTTATATCCAAATGCATGAACTGCCAGCTAGTTAAAGCTAAGCAAAAGAAGCCTAATGGCTTGTTGCAACCATTAGAAATTCCAGAATGGAAATGGGAACAAGTCTCAATGGATTTCATTGATGGGTTAACAAGGACTAGGTCGGGCCATAATAGCATTTGGGTGATTGTGGACCGATTTACCAAGAGTGCAAGATTTATACCCGTCAAGTCGAATAGAATGGTAGCTAAGTTAGTTGAGCTATATATGAAATGGGTAGTGAGATTTCATGGAGTACCTAAAAGCATTATGAGTGATCGAGACATGTTGTTTACTAGTGGGTATTGGAAGAGCTTACAAGAGGCGTTAGGATCAGAATTACATCTCAGTACCGTGTATCATCCTCAAACCGACGGTCAGACAGAGAGGGTGAATCGAGTGTTAGAAGTTCTCTTGAGAGCTTGCATATTGGATTTTGGTGGATCATGGGATGACCATTTACATCTAGTAGAGTTTGCATATAATAACAGTAATCAATCCAGTATTGGTATGGCTCCATTTGAAGCTTTGTATGGAAGACCGTGCAACTTACCGTCATGTTGGTTAGAAACCGGTGAGAAGTTTGTGCTTGGACCAGATGTGATAAGAGAAACTTCAGATAAGGTTAAGATTGTCCGACAACGAATGAATGCTGCCCAAGATAGGCAGAAGAGTTATGCTGATAAGAGGCGAAAGGATTTAAAGTTCTCCATTGGCGACTTGGTGTTTGTCAAGATTTCTCCGTTAAAGAGCGTGATTCGATTTGGAAGGAGAGGCAAGTTAGCACCAAGATTTGTTGGACCATTCTCAGTTTTCGAGCAAATTGGGAATTTGGCATATAAAGTTGAATTACCAGCGAAGATGGCAGGAGTTCACAACGTATTTCATGTTTCTCAGTTAAGGAAGTTTGTGCATGACCCTAGTGTGACTATTTCACCAGATCAGTTGGATGATATCGAGGTTGAACCTGAGGCGGTTGGGAACCGTAGGCCTTTGCGTATTGTTGGGAACGATACGAAGCAGCTTCGAAGGAAGGCGGTGAAACTAGTCAAAGTTCAGTGGGGTGATGATGAGGAAGACTGTACTTAGGAAACAGAAGAGAACATAAGGAGGAAATATCCAGAACTCTTTGCCTGGTAAGGTTTTTATATCGGTATAGCACTCCCTTGTTAGTAAACCGCATGCTAGGATAGGCTTGTTGTATTGTTTTGTATGCTTTATTGTTTTGCTAAAGATTGGTAGGCATGCGGGATCCATTGTATGTTTTGGGTTAAGGAATTTCGGAGACGAAATTTCATGCGGGGGAGAATGTAACGACCTGCATTCTACGCATTAGAGGATCATAGGATATTTATTTCTTTCTCGTAAGAAGTCGTATGGTCGTGTGACATTGGGGGACGACTATTGGGGTCATTTCCCATGTTCATGATTTTTGCCGATTTTTAAATAACCGTTTTACCCCTAGCTGATCTTGTTTCGGCCTTAACTTTTGATTGGAAAGGATTTTTGACCTAAAAACACTTCCATTAGATGTGGATGATGGTTCACCTTTCTGTAGAGTGGTCACATTAGCCAAACGGACTTACCGTTTGGGAGATATGGCCGAAACAAGGTTTAGAATATATAAAACAACTTAAATGGGCTTAATTGGATAGTTAATATCTAGGCCCATTGGGGGATCTCGGGATTAAGGGTATATAGGGGCTGATTAGAGTTAGAAAACATTTCTTTAGACACTTTTTCAATCGCCACTTTCATTCTTAGAACCCTAACAATGGCCTCTAACATCTAGAATCACATCTAATCACTTTCTAATCTAGTATTAACCTAATTTTCACCAAAACAAAGGGAAATAGCCCCAAATCATGGTCGGAACTACTGTATAGCCTTGGGAATAGCGCCAAAAGAGGATAATTTCAGATTTGGTATTTTGTTTGTGGCAAAGGCAAGTGATTTGCATAGTTCCTCACTAATTATGGTTAATTAAGGGTAATTAGTGTTAATTAGACAATTTTAACATGATTAAATTCTGGAAAAATATTTATAAATTTCGAAATATTGTTTTAGGCCTCTATTAGAATATTTGGTTAAGATTTGCTAGTCCTATCATTAGTTATGCTTAAACATGCTTAAGGGAAAATATGGGGTCTTGGCTAGGTTTGATCTGTTTTAACATATCAAATTGTCGTTTTGGTGTTAGTGGTCAATTCTATATGTTGATATGACTGTATGATATGCTCTACGATTGACTAGAAAAGTTAGATTGGTCGAAAACGCCGTCGAATGGCGTAAAACAGTCGCTGGAAAGAAGTGCAGGAAATCTACCGAACCGGATCGGATCGGAGAAAGGTAGCACACACCGAACCGCTCCCTTCAAATGGTTGCATCACGAGCCGATCTGAGGAATTGGGGAGATCATGACCTAACTAACCCGAATGGTGACACCGAACTGACCCTCTCAGCTGGAGAGCCCCACGATCCGAACCACGTCACTCGACCCGAACTCCCTCCACGAGCTGATGGCCAAAGGAAATCACGAATCCGACCACCACACTACGACCCGACCCAGATAAGTAGCCACAACCCAAACCGATTCAAAGCGGGTGCTACGAACCGAACCGCTTGGTGGCTACGAAGTGGAGAATCCCGATCCGTATGGCGGGATCTGATCCGAACCCAATGGGGGCATCACGACCCGACCCGGGGAAAAGTTGCAATGCACGAACCGATCTGAGGCAGGAAATCAAGAGTCGAGCTGGTGAGAACTATAGTTCACGAACCAGAGGAAGTATTCGAACCAAACCACTTCAGGGGGTATGACCCGAAGCAAAGTGAGATGAAGGACCGAACCGATCCGGAGGAAACCAAAACCCGAGATGCAAAGGTAGTCCAAATGGGAAGTTTGTACTCAGGATCCAGTTGGGAACCAACAAGTTAACTTCAGGAGTTGGGCTTTGCTGCGGGACGTGTGCTAAGGGGTTATCGATGTCTATAGCTTTGATTCACCACCAAGACGGATGTTAGACTACGTATCAGTGTAGTGGGGTAGTTACTACTTCATGGGGAAAAGTGATCGTAACAAGGCTATGAGCCAGTGCAGTGGAGTCGTTATGACTCCATGAGGCAGAGTGGACATAGCAAAGGATTAGTGGCTATGGATCAGTGCAGTGGAGTTGTTATGACTCCATGGGGCAGAGTGATCATAGCAAGGAATTGGGTGATCAAAGTGGTAGATATCGTATGTTTTACGCACTGAGTGAGAGATGTGAGGATGGTTGCTATGCTTAATTGTTTGACATCATTATGACATGCACACCCCCACCCCCGTACCCTTTACACCATATGTTAGTGGCACCTTAGAGTATTGTACAGAATGTTGTGCTAACTCTTTGGTTGCAGGTTCAGGTATGGTTTAGTATACTTGTTATTGTTCTGTTTTGCTGCTTATCGCTTATACCAGACTTTTGTCTGACCTAGAGTTTTATGTCTCTTCTTATTACTCTGGGTGCTCTTAAATGGGCAGACTAGAGACAGTTAGCTGATTATGCACAATAGCTGATCCGGAGCCAAGCAGGAGGCTGCTACGTATTATCTACATATATTCTCCCTGTGTTGTTGATGGTCACTGCTTTGGGCATTAGTAGTGTACCTCTCCTTTCTTTTGCTTTCGAGACAATTTTAAAGTTGTAATAATGGTTATGGATCATAAGCTATATTTTGGATTTCCGCTGCTATGATGATTATGGTTTAGTTTTCAGCTTATGCACTGTCTCGCCTGTTTTATGTCAAGTATGTATTTGGATTTCCGTTACTATGATGATTATGGTTTAGTTTTCAGCTTATGCACTGTCTCGCCTGTTTTATGTCAAGTTTGTTATTATTATATTTTATTCCATGCGCTGTGAGACATTCTACAGGTTCCTTGTTAGTCCAAATTCCTTATCTTTCCTTTCTTTGACGACCGTCCTGTGCTGGTTGGACATCGGTGCAACGCACTTCCATTGGAAATGTCGGCTGGTGCGGGGCGGGCTGTCACACGCAGTATATTCTGTTCAAACTTATCATGCTCAATTCACACTTTTCCTTGTTATTGTTATATTGTTCTTCCATTTTTTTATACATGCCATGATACTTTTATTTATTTATATTTAAACATAATTGGACTCGCCAGACTTTATGCTTGACCCTTTTTGTTTTCTCTTCTCTCGCTTCCATTTCCCCCCAGGTTCTCAGGCTGGAAGTGCTTAGAGTTGATTTGGATTCTTTCAGCTTAGCTTGGATTTCGAATATTGATGTACCGCTTTGACTTCTTGTCAACTCTCTTCTGGCTTCACATGGGAAATATGGTTTTATGCTTTTGTACTCTGATATTTTTGGCAAGATAGATTACTAATGTAATTGGTTACTTCGAACTTATGATGTAAATTCAGTATTTGGGACCATGATGTTTTGATTTAAATAAAAAATTTAATTCCACTGCTATTTTACGTGTCTATCTTGTGATATTATGTACTTATTTACCTATGTACGTGGGGTGTCACATCAAGCAACCCACATCGTCGGCATCGATGCTACTACCTCCTGCTCCCCGGAGAGAGAATGACCCAAGACTGAGCATGCGTGGGATCATTATCGGATGGTCTGGGCTCACTGGAATTTTGGATTTCCAAAGATATGTTGTTTATTTTTTTAGTTTGTTTTGGCATTCTGAATGATTACGTCGACTCACTCATGCACAAGGATTAGTATTGAATCCTTAGGCACACTCTGTGGTCGACTATAAAATCATCCAATAATATACGGTTAAGTTGAAGAACACACGTACTGGGCTAAGATTTAGTCCTTAGGCGTGCTCTGTATTCAACTATAAACCATTATGTTTTTCTTTATGTAACGATTACGGATATAATAAAATGAAATCCCAAGCATAGTTTATGATTAATCATCTTGTTAGGTTGTGGCAAAATCCCACAGTCATGGTTTCAAGTACGGATTGTACTCGACTCACGAGTACGGTCTATGCCTGTGAGGTTGGATCCTCTTGTTAGGTTTTGACAGGAAAACACAATCAAAACTAGAGTATAACTCATGATCAATTTGGACTTCCAGGTATGGATTATGCCTGATGGGTTTATCTATCTTGTTAGGTCTTGACAAGTTGATTCAATCATGGCTTGAGTATGGATTATACTCGATTTAGATTTCCAAGCATGGTTTATGTTTTGGGAAGGCAATTACATTTGCATTTGGGTTTATTGAGTTGTTATTTTGTAGAAAGGGTGTGTAGTCGATTTCATATTTTGAAGCAGCATTTGTTGGCAGCATGTTCATTCTTTCACAGATCGACACTTCTACCTATTCTTTTTATTGTTGTTCCACCTGTCACCCCTTCCTCTTGATCTGAAAGTGCCTCTCTGATTGGTGCTTTGTTGATTTCTATTACTGTTGTATCATTCATGATTCTAGTTCTTGTTACTTGTAATATAATTTGATGTGCATTCCATGCTTCTTGTTCTCTTTTGTTCCAATTTAGCTTCATGTGACAATAGTGTGAAATGAACAAGCCGTAGGGATGGAAATGTCTCTTTTGAGGATAAAATTGCAACCATTGCTTTATTTTCAACATCTGTCCCATTTACAAGTGATAGAATTTGTTCATAATCTGTGATTTCAAAGCTCTAAGTGTCGTCAGAACACTAAGGATTCAAATCCGAGAGAAGTCATGCGAGTATATGCCTCACAACCCCTCAAAACAGTGAGCATATCACATTTTGTATCCCTCTACATAGCACATTTCGAATCCCTCAATTCCCCGAAATTCGGAATATACACGAACCTCACATCCCCTTGCGGATACGAATTTCATAAGATTTTGTATCCCTTTGTGGGATACGAATTTTGTATTCCTTAGGGATACGTATTCGTATCCCCCACGGATACAAATTTGTATCCCTTCAAGGGATACGAATTCGCATCCCTTCGGGGGATGCTAGCTAACTTCCCTTCGCATCCCTATGGTATGCGAGTTCGCATCCATTCAGATGCGAATCTTGCATCTCTATGAGATGTGAAATTCGCATCCCTCAGGGGATACGATTTATGCTGGAAAAAGGGATACAGGATACGAAATTCTGCCCTTCGCACCTACTTTTCACCTACTCCACTACCAACCGACTCCTATAAATACCCCCTCACTTCCAACATGAAAAGGGTTGGTTGAAGCTCTCTTCCAAGCTCTAATAGCTGCCTAAGAATAAGATAATCTTCCCAAAGCCTCCCAAACATCCTCCTTCATCCAACAAAGAAGAGAATACATATTCTTGGACACTTGAGCATACTTTTGAACATTTAACCATATTTTTGGACGTTAAACCAAATTTTGGTTATTTTTGCATTCGGGAAGAAGATGAGACATTCGACCTTGGACCTCCGTGCCACCATGGCCATGCTCTCTACATAAATGCTTCAAAATTTCCATTACATCACAAAGAACATAGAGATTCATGTACGTTCGGGTACGTCTGACCAAATGTTGTAATTCAAACTCAAGATATAATAAAAGAGCAAAACCATTCAAAGTGGACGTAGGCCCCGACGGGCCAAACCACTATAAAATCTGTGTGATCTTCTATTTGCGCTTTTCCTTTGCACACTACACCGTTACTTACTCACTTTCCACTACTGGACATTTATTTTCGCTCACTTGGAAATTACGTATGTTTACGACAATATTCGGCGTCAACAATACAAGACTTCAACACTTTAGAAATTTTATGAGTAACGCGTTTAAACATTCTATTGAAAATAGATGCTTAATCCTATTAATTTCACAACACTGAAGTCTTATGCTTTGGTATACACAAATATACATATTTATAATAAACAAGTGAATCAGACACATTACATAAATTTTACAACACCCAAACATCTTTCGTTACATCAATAACAAATCACATAATACAACAATTGATTGACCATTTCCGCTAATAACAAAAATATGGAATTTGGAGGATTTTATTCTTTCATTCAAATTCAAAGTCCTTTTGGCATAATAATCCAAATTTACACTAACATGACATAAGGAATAACAAAATCATATAATTTCTATTCACAGGGATAGGAAAGAGAAGAAAAGTGGTTTTAAAGTAGAACCTATCAAAAATATTGATCTCAGCCTTTGAACCAATGTACTCCAATTTCTTATATATATATATAAAAAGAATCAGATTTATAATCTCATATAGACATATTACACTTGATTCCAGAAGCTATATATGATTCTAGATTAGAAAAGATAAAATATAGATTAGAGAAAGAGAAGAAGCCTAGCCTTTCTCCACCCAGCCGCTTAAGGGCAGTCGACCCCTAGGTCGACCTCCCCTTATGGTGTCGAGCCAGGGATTTAAATTTCCCTATACGTTGATTTGTATTAATTATTTTCATTTAAACTGATTGATTATTTTCGTTTCTTGTTTCTTGTAGTCCCCTTTGGCGTGGGGAAGAATGGTTGTAGGGTTCTGAGTGAGGATTGAGGATTATATTTATATTTGACATCGAGTATATATGCCATTAGACTCAATAGGTCAAATCTAAGTGGTCCGCTTGATGTAAAATATAAATAAGTCCCTCTTTAAAACAACCCTCACTAAGGTCCCCTATTGGAGGGTAAGAGGGCGGTCGGCCCTCTTCTACGGGGCGGTCAACCCCCTTTTGGGGTTTGTTGATTGATTTTGATTGATTTGTTACGTTGATTTAATAATTCTTGTCCCCATTGTAACAAGTTTGAATTCAAAAGGAATATTCTTTTCATGCTTATCCTAATTAGTATATTCCAGGTTTGTATATTTACTTGTTTGAAATTCAAATTTTGTACGTTAATATATACGCACAACTTAATTTATTAATATATTTTTCTTATAGATTCCATTTTCAGTAAATAAAATATGAAAATAGATCAGAATATCGCCAGAACGCAACTACATTACTTTCACGTCCCTACTCCTAGTTGTCCAAATTCCATTTTCATCCCATTAAATTAATATTAATTATCTTAACTTAATTTAACTTATATCTAACTAAAGTATTTTTTTACGGGATGTTATAGGAAATATAAGTCAAACTCAGGCCAATATAACTCTTGATAGAATGGACAAAATAGCTATAGGAACTGCAGGAGATCGGTTTGACTACGCCAAACTAGCTCGATTTGACCATGTCGAACCAAGAACAAGGGGCATGGTCGAACCGATTCTAGATGGTATGGGTCAACATCACACAACTACAATTTTGCACGCTAGGGGAACCAGTGTTGGTTTGGACAATTGGCAACCGCTTCTCGGAGATGGTAATCGAGTTGCCAATGCGATTCGATAATTTACAATAGGAGCATCTCAAGATGACCTAGATAGCGTCAACCGCAGCCAATTCACATGGAAAATTCGAAATTCCTGTAACTCACCGGACTTCAAACTACCGACTTTGGAGGTTTATGATGGTAGGAAGGACTATACCGTGCACCTGATGCGTTACACATGTCATATGGAAGTACTATTGGTATCGGACAACGTCATGGCTAAGTGCTTCCCCCTCTACTTGACTGACATTGCGACTATATGGTTTCGGTAGCTAGAAACTAAATTGATCAGTAGTTGGAATGTGCTGGTCGGCAAGTTTATTGAGCAGCTCAAGGTCCATATCGCAAGGTCCAACAATATAATGACTTTGACAACAATCAAGCAGAGGTATGGAGAGACTCTATGTTCATTTCTGAAAAAGTTTAATGTGGCCGTGGCATCGTTGGATCGATCGAAACTGTCTATGGCATTGTTGGAAGCTGTGTCCGACATCTTGGATAAACCAAACTTTATGATTTCTCTATAACCGGATCCGCCAAGTGAACTGAGTGAATTCTACATTAAAATAGATAGAATTCTGCGTGAGGAAGATGCTAACGTCAGGAAGGATGTTCCTGAGGTAAATATGATCAAGTATAGAGGTCCATCTGATTATGAAAAGGATAAGGGCAAACGAAATACTCCAACAAAGAATTATCATAGATTTCAAAGAGGACCTAAATTCGATAAGTACACTGAGCTTAATTACTTTCTAATGGATATCTTATTGGAAACTCATGGATCAAACACTTTTCCAATGCCTACTGGGGGAGAGCTAACCTAGAAGGAAAAATAGTCTAGAAAGCACCGCATGTTCCATGACATGGTCGTCCACGCTACTAATGACTACAAGCATTGTGTGACTTGATCGAAGAGCAGGTCAGACGTCGAGAGCAGCCCAAATATGTTATGCAACCCACATCGTCAGCATCGATGCTACTATCTTCTACTCCCCGGAGAGAGAATGACCAAAGATCGAGCATGCGTGGGATCATTATCGGATGATCTGGGCTCACTATTAGTTTTGGCATTCTGAATGATTACGTCGACTTGCTCATGCACAAGGATTAGGATTTAATCCTTAGGCACACTTTGTGGTCGACTATAAAATCATCCAATAATAAACAGCTAAGTTGAAGAACACACGTACCATGCTAAGATTTAGTCCCTAGGCGTGCTCTTTATTCAACTATAAACTATTATGTTTTGCTTTATGTAACGATTACGGATATAATAAAATGAATTCCCTAACATAGTTTATAATTAATCATCTTGTTAGGTTGTGGCAAAATCCCATAGTCATGGTTTCAAGTACGGATTATACTCGACTCACGGGTATGGTCTATGCCTGTGAGGTTGGATACTCTTGTCAAGTTTTGATAGGAAAACACAATCAAAACTAGAGTACAACTTATGATCAGTTTGGACTTCCAGGTATGGATTATGCCTGATGGGTTTATCTATCTTGTTAAGTCTTGACAAGTTGATTCAATCATGGCTCGAGTATGGATTATACTCGATTTGGATTTCCAAACATGGTTTATGTTTTAAGAAGGCAAACTAGTATTGTCAAGATTTGGCAAAACTATGCACTTGGTTTATTTGCGGGAATGGATTATACTTGTATTGGATAGGCCCGGTGAGGCCATGGATTTTGGATTTCTCTTATATTACGATCCATAGTGATCATTGGACTTCTTGGTATTATGGTTTTCTAGTTTTCTTATAATATAATCGAAAGCGATCATGGTATTCTTATAATCCGATTCGAAGCGATCATGGTTTTCTTATGATATGATACGAAGTGATCATGACTTTCTTATAATATGGTCCGACGCAACCATGGAATTCTGGTTATCTATTAATACGATCCGAAGTGATAGTGGTCTTTTGGCTTTCTATTATTACTTAATACGATCCGGCGAGATCGTGGATTTATGGATTCCTATGAATTATGGATTAATCAAAACACATTTTTCACCAAAAGATATGTTTTTGGGGGCAAAGGGTTAACCTGCCTTTTGGAATCCCAATATGGATTTCTGATCATCAAAGTACTCAGGACTTGGGAATAATCTTAGATGAGCTCGAAGTTGTTGGTTGGAGGTAGTAAGATAACTCAAAGATGTTAGTTTTGCATCTTGGGATTTCAGATCGGCATGGGTCGGCTCGACCCTAACAACATCATTCATTCCCTTCGGATCGAAAGGGTCGGGTTGACCCATCTTCACAAGGCTTATTTTCGGATTGGTACACTTCGGGTCGACCAGCCTCGGGTCGGCATATCGAGCTGAACCCTGGCACGAGTTTGACTCGGTTTTCTGACCTATTCTCTTGGCTAAGGACGTGTTCACCGGATCGAACACCACGTAAGCTGGATGGTCCAGGGAAGATACTTCCCATGAGATTAATACTCATTCTACGTAGGGAGCATGGTCAACTTGCCTTCCATGCTTACTTGGATCGTGTATGACACGTGGGTTGACTAAGCCTGGGTGGCCGCCACGTGGTATACAAACCCGAAGTGGTTACTATCTATAAATAAGAACTTTCTAATTGAGGAAAAGGATTGAATCCTCTTCTATCTTCATGAACACAAGGACTTCGTGTCGAGGGAGATAAGATATTAATCACGCAAGGATATTGCGTGGAAGAGAGAAAAAAACTATACTTATTACCTCTACATTTCTTACATAAGAAATTAATTGCATTATAATCTGACAGTATAAACAATAGATTATAAAGTGGATGTAGGTTCGTCAACGTCGAACCGCTATAAAAATCTCTGTGTGTTATCCTGCAATTATTACTTTATGTTATTCTATGATTGAATTATCTGTGATTTTAGTGCGGATTGTGACTTGGTGGTTGAATGTTAAAAAGAACCACTTTTTGACGTCAACACTAACAATATTTTTGTGGTCTAATTCTCAATTTTGCAATATTCGTGTTTTCAACCCATTAATATTTTATTAATTACTATTGTTTATGATTAATTTAATTATTTATGTCTATTTAAGGTATATTTACATGGGGTGTCACACAGAGTCTAGGTATCATCTTTCATAGAGTAATTCTCTAGCTTTTGCAGCATCATTACTTGTACTTTCTGAATCACTTCTACTGTTATGTTGAGAGGTAATTACATTTGCATTCGGGTTTATTGAGTTGTTATTTTTAGAAAGGTTGTGCAGTCGACGTCACATTTTGAAGCAGCATTTGTTGGCAGCATGTTCATTCCTCTCACGGTTCGACACTTCTACCTATTGCTTTTATTGTTGTTCCACCTGCCACCCTTTCCTCTTGATCTGAAAGCGCCTCTCTGATTAATTGGTGCTTTGTTGATTTCTATCACTGTTGTATCATTCATGATTCGTGTTCTTGTTACTTGTAATATAATTTGATGTGCATTCCATGCTTCTTGTTCCCTTTTGTTCCAATTTAGCTTCATGTGACAATAGCGTGAAATGAACAAGCCGTAGGGATGGAAACGTCTCTTTTGAGCATAAAATTGCAACCATTGCTTTATTTTCAACATCTATCCCATTTACAAATGATAAAACTTGTTCATAATCTGTGACATGTATTTATAGTGTACATAGATAAAGGATTTCGATACTGTCGAACCACCGGAGACATCACCCGAATATACTGTTTGATAGTATACAATAGGGCATTTTTTTTTTTCTTCATTAGATCAATTCATTTTCTTTTATAGAGGAAATAAAATAGATACCACATAATAAATGCATCTAAATCTTAAAAGAAACAACACTTGCTATAATTCGTTCACAAGTACTCTTCCCAACCGTGACAAACAGTAGTTCGTCATTGCTAAACATACATGTAATTGCTGTAGGGACCTTAAACGATAACTTCAGTTGTACGCCTGCCACTCGTTTCCTCGGTCCATCAGTTTAGTGCATGGTTGCACACTGAAAAACATAGCGAAAGGTATGGCTCAACCTCTTCCGTTAATTATACATTCGTTGCAAACAAAGCTCCAAGTAGGGCACAGCCAGCCATTCAACGCTAACTTCGTACTATTGATCCTACAAGCCTCCACTCGAGGCACCAGCGAAACCACATGGTATAGGACGAATAAAGCAGTGGTGGGAGTGCGACATACAAACAATAGCGCCCTTACGTTTAGCTGGATTGATTGAAGCTATTTTAAGGCAATGAGGCAAACCACATCAGTATTGATTGATATACACACAACATAAGAGAGAGAAGATCACCTTTTCCCCTTTATACCAGAATTTTTTTTATTCTTTTTATTATATTTTCTTTCAACAATATTCCGAATAACGAGGAATTCAGACGAATTCGAACGAGCACGTATCCAACATGATTTTTTTTCTTATATAAATTTTGCCGTGCTATCTAGTGTCGGAAACAATTTTTTCATACAAAATTTACAGGCTTAAAGTGGCATAAGTCTGTTTCTACCCCGTACATAACAAGCTAATTGCAATTACAAAATTGTAGCAGCGGTCATTGCACTAAAATATTATATATACTCTTTGAAAATGTGACAGAGTAATTAAATCCAACCAAACAATTTAGGCTCATCAGCCTTCTGTTGAACGTGCTCTAAAAAAATGATACCTTACTTCAAATGCTATGATAATTATTTGCTTGTGGGAATCGGTGCGTCAACCACGGTGATCCATGCTGATGTACAGCAGCACCAAGGAGATAACAGATGACAAAATAACAATACCACTGTGATGACAGCACATTCAACCAGCATGTTATAAGGGTGCTTTCCCAACGAAAAAAATCTAAAACTATTGGAAAAAATTCATAGAGTCCTAATTTAATTGTTCTTTTGAGATAGTTCAAGACTCTGCCAGTTGTTTTTCAATGTTACAAGGATTATTTGTATATTTAGATAATTTGCACACTGCATAAGAAATATCTTGAAGAGTGAAATGTATGACATACATGAACTGTCAATAACACTTGCATATTCTAGTTGAACTACCGTCCGCCCATAATTTGCAAATATTTTAATAGAAGAATCATAAGGGCTACTTGCTTTAATGCCTATCCCCCACTATGTTTCTTCACTTTAGTTTCCAAAATAGCACCAGCATCATTTTAGATATTTCATTTTAAAACATGAAGTTAAATATTTCTCTGTCACATTTATTCCTTCTACAGTTGTACCAAATATAACCATATCGTCCATATACACATATTATAACATCATAACGATATGTAAATTTCGAGTAGATGCATTTATCAGTATTGTTATGCTTGAAAACATTAGATAAGATTGCAGAATTAATTTTTTCATATCATTGCTTTGGTGTTTGTTTTAATCCATATAAAGACGTAGCAAAATTACATACTTTATTTTCGTTACCTTACATAGTAAATCCTTCTGGCTGTTCCACATTGACTTCTTCGTATATTTCGCCATTAAGAAAGGTAGTCTTGACATCCATTTGATGCACAAACAATCCACGAATAGATGCAAGAGCAAAAAGAACCATCATTAATGTTAGTTTAGCAAATAGTGCATATGTATCAAAATAACTAATGCACATTTTTTGCCTAAATCATTTAGCTACTAGTCTTGCTTTAAAATTTTGAGCAAACCCATCTGTGCTCTATTTCTTTCGAAACACCCATTTACATTCAATTGGCTTTAATGAATAAATAGATCAGGTAGAACCCAAGTATTAATAGATAGAATTGAGTACATCTTTTCTTGTATTGTTTCTTTTTAGAAAGCAACATATCTAGAAGTTATTGCTTCTTTTAAGGTTTTAAGATCATCTTCGTTATTTAGAATATAAATTGTTTTTATTCAGAATATTATATTCCTCACCAACTACAAGGTGAATTACATCATCTGGTAAAACGAAATCAGGATCTAATGCTTTATTATTCTTTGGTCTTTGACTTCATTTTTTGTTCTTCGGGTATGCTTGGAAGTTTCATTTTAGAAGAAGCATGTTCAATATTTACATTATCTTTGTTATAAATAATTTGTTTAGGATCTGAATTTTTTGTGCAGTCACATATAGAATTATTTTCAATTCACTCTATATCTCTTGATTCCATAATCATATTAGACTCTAAATCTAATAATCTAAATGCTTTAGAGTTTCCAACATACCATACGAATATACTTTTCAAGGCTCTAGGTCCAAGCTTAACTCTTTTTGGATTCATGACTCGATAGAAGGCTAAACATCCCCATGCTTTTAGATATTTTAAGGTGGTTGTTCTGCCTTTTCATAACTCATAAGGGGGAATCTTAGTTTTTTTATATGAGATTCTATTATGTAAATGACATGCTGTTAAAAGTGTTTCATCCTACAAATTTACATATTTTTATCATTTAAAAATCGCAGCATTCGTCATTTCAACTAACGTTCTAATTTTTCGTTCAACTTGTCCATTTTGTTGTGGGTGCTTGGTGCACTAAACTGATGAATAATGTCATTTTCTTCAAAAAATAAGAGAATTTCATGAAAAATATTCTCCACCATTGTCACTTCGCAGCACCTTATTTTTCTTATCCTTTATATTTTCAACATTAACTTTAAAACGTTTGAACATTTAAAGGGCATAATCTTTAGATTTCATTAAGTAAAAAAGCGTATCTAGAATAACTGTTTACGAAACTAATAAAATATATCCTCTTGTTAATATACCATTTAATTTAGAAATATCTGAACGTACTTGTTCATGTATTTGAGTATTTCTTTCATATTTTGAAAATGCCTTTTTACACATTTTAGCTTCAATGTCGATTTTACATTTAGATTCGTGTACGTTGTCATATGCAATTAATCTTTCCTTGTACATGAATTGTAACTGATACAATTTAAATATGCTAGACTACTGCATCATAAATGAAAAGAATCAACAATATAAGCAAATAAGTTTATTTTATTGATATTTAATTTATACATTCCATTACAAACATATCCCCTTTCCAACAAACATTGCTTTATTTGACAGAATCAGACTATTACTATGAAGAACGCATTTGATACCTTTATTACAAAGAAGATTTGCAGAAACTAAACTTTTTCTGATTTCTGAAACATGTACAACATTTAGTAGAACCAATTCCTTGTCAGAAGTACATTGTAATTCTATGTTTCCTTTCCCAACGACTATCGATGTGTTGTAGTTTCTTATAGATACTTTGTTATCGTCATAAATTTTTTCATACAATTTGAACATAGATCGGTTGTTGCAAATGTGAATAGTAGTAGCACTAGAGTATTGGAAGATCCAAAGTGTAGATGAAATATACTTGTCCCACGTCGCCAAAATGCAAAACAATGTTCAAGTATATGAATAGCCTCCTCATGAGGAGGTTGGGGCCTTGGAAACCAAAATGTGTTCTTTGTTGTGAGGTAATAAGTCATGCCTCACTATCGCACGTGCGTGCGCCGTCACCGCCGTCCCTCTGACCGAACCGGGTCGGGCCCGTCTCGAGTCCCGATCTAATATGACCTTATTTTTGCTTCGGAAAACTGGGCCGGTTTTAACAGTTGCATACTTCAGACACAAACTGGGCCGGGGAGAACAGCGATGAAGGGGTGCAACCCATTAATGCAGCAATTAATCTACAGCAGGCGCAATTTTATAAAGGGGTACAGACACGACCGTTTGAAGTGGTGCGGACGCGAATGTATGAAGAGGTACAGACGCGGCTGTTCGAAAGGGTACAGACGAAAATATAAATATGGGAGAATATTGATCATATTCTCCATTCGATTTTTTTGGTTTTCATCATTTTCTCTTCTCTACTGTTGCTGCTACCTCTATTATAAATCATAGAGTTGACATACTCATTACAATCTTATGCAGAAATATTTTATTGTATCTTGGGAAACTTTGCAAATAAAATATAAGGGAAATTGCTAAGGAAACCTCAGAATTCCATTTGTTTAATTTGTAGCGACAATTCACTGCGATTTGTTTGTTACTGTACGACAGTCTTTATACTTGTTGTTATATTAGTTCTCTGTTTCTAACAATCTTGAAAACTTTTCGAAAATTCGGGAATTTTTGTGAAATCAGAAAGTTGTGAACTTTCTGACATCGCTTTGTTCATTGCCATGTATATGTTATTTCAAATTCACATTTTCTAACTTGTTTTACGCAACAAGCAATGGCAGCAATTAAAATATCAAATAAAAGCACTAAACATAATAGAAACGAGCCTTTTAAAGGAGATGATGACGATTTTCTAATATGGCAGAATCAGATGATGTTTTATCTCACCACACTCGATCTGCAAAGGTACCTTGAGAAGGAGGAACCAGTACCTGCACCAGGCAAAGAAACGGACAACGATGTGATTCTTGTTGTTAATACATGGAAGCATTTAGAATTTGTTTGCAGAAACTATATTTTGAATTGTATCGATGAGGTGCTATACAAAGTATATCAGTCTCTAAAGACAGCAAAGGCTCTCTGGATTGCACTTGTTGCGAAGTATAAGACCAGAATGTAAGCCTGAAGAAGTTTATTATAGACAAATTCATGGACTACAAGATTGGTTGACTCAAACCAGGTGAGTACTCAACTGCATGAACTTTAAATCATCATTTATGAACTCGAAGCAGAAGGTCATAAGGTTGGAGTCCTTTTTAGTTGAATCCATCATAGGAAAACTGCCTCCATCATGGAGAGATTACCACAACTATCTAAAACAAAAGAAGAAGGAAATCTCTCTACAATACTGCATAGTATGACTTAAGATTAGGCAGATAACCATGGAGTTATGAAACAAAGCGAGGAGGCATTTTTTGCTGACGGGTCAAAGACCGAAAACAAAAAGAAGAATTTCCAGAAGAAAATTAAAGCTCCTGAAAACAAATCCAAAGGCAAGAAACAAACCAGGAAGTTTAATGGCGAGTGTTGGATTTGTGGAAAATAGGACAAGCCATTAGAGATTGCAGACACAAGAAGGAACTCAACTTAGAGGCAAATATGGTGGATAACATGAAAGCAGACGAATGTAACTTTTCGGCAGTTGTATCTGAATGCAATTTGGTTCAGAATCATACAAAATAGTAGGTAGATACAGGCACTACTCATCATGTTTTCTCTGACAAATCCATGTTTTCTACATACCAGAAATTTGGTTAAGAAGAAAAACTCTACATGGGTAATTATTATGTTTCCATGATCGAAGGCAGTGGCACAGTAACCCTCAAATTTACTTCCGGAGAAACTGCCAAGTTAAATGATTCCTTCGCATTCCAGATAGATGCAAGAATCTTATACCTGGTTCAATTTTATCAAAGTAAGGATTCAAAATGGTCTTCAAGTTAGACAAAATGGTTGTCCAAAGCTAGAATGTACATAGAAAGAGGATATTTATGTGATGACATATTTAAAACAAATGTAGCCATAATCGGCAGTAAAACTATGTATTCGGATTATGTTATCAATAAAATTAAAGTTTCTTATTTTCTTAGGTATGAAATTTTATTATGACATATAGATTAGGACACATAAATCTTCAAAAAATGAAAAAGCTAGTAAACATGGGATTAATTCCTAAATTACAAGAAGATAAAAACTACAAATGTGAGACATGTGTAGAAGCAAAAATGGTCAAGAAACCATTTCATACTATTCATAGAAGTATTGAACCACTAGGTTAATATAGATTTATGTGATTTTAAATCATTATCTACAAGAGGTGGGAAAAAGTACTTTATCACTTTTAATGACGATTATACGCGATACTTCTATGTATATCTTTTGAACAGTAAACATGAAGCAATTACATCGTTTATAAAGTACAAGAATGAGGTAGAAAATCAGTTAAATATAAAGATCAAGATATTGAGATCTGATTGAGGTGGAGAATATGAATCACCATTTGAACAATTCTGTGTAGAAAATAGAATAATTCCTCATATAATAGCCTCATATTCACCACAACAAAATGGTGTTGCTGAGTGAAAGAATAGAACATTAAAAGATATGATTAATGCGATGCTATTGACCTCTGGCTTACCTACGAACTTATGGGGGAAGCCTTAAATACGTCTAATCACATTTTAAACAAGGTTCCTCACAATAAAACAGGAAATATTTCATATAAGTTATGGAAAGAACATAAACCAAGCTTTAAATACATCAAATTATAGGGGTGCTTGGAAAAAGTTATGGATCCGCCTCCCAAGAAAGTCAAATTTGACAAAAAACTATAGATCGTTACTATCTAGGGACAAACCAAAAATCGTAGTGCCTACAGATTTTTGGTACTCAAGTCTGATATAGTTTATATCAACGTAAATACAATTATTGAATTAAGAGATGCCTCATTCTTTGAACATGTGTTTCCACATAAAAGGAATGAAGGAAATAATGTCCTTAAAAGACAAAGTGATTGAAAGATTTTAATATTTTGGAATTAAAGAGGCTAAAACACCTTTTAATCCATCAAGAGTACTGCATAAAAACACTAATGAGAGTGTAATGCAACAGGAATACTCTCGTGTAATAGGGTGTCTATTGTATTTCATGAATTGCACGAGACCAGTTATAGCTTATGCAGTAAGTCGATTGAGCACGTATACAAGTAACCTAGGAAAAGAACACTAGAAAGCACTAATGGGAGTGCTTGAATATTTAAAAAATACCATAAACTATTCATTGTATTATGGTAAATATCCTGCCATCTTAGAAGGATATAGTGATGCAAACTGGATTGCTGATTTAGAAAAATCAAAATCAACTAGTGGTTATGTATTTACCTTAGTAGGGGGAGCAGTGTCATGGAAATCTACTAAACAAACATGCATAGCTCGATCCGCTATGGAATCCGAGTTCATCACTTTAGATGAAGCAGGGGAAAAGCAGAATGACTTCGTCATTTTTTAGAAGATATTCCGCTTTGGCCTAAACTTGTATCGATACTCCAAATTCGAGGGTCAGAGAATTTCATAAAACGTTCTTCGTGGAAAAAAATGTGAGTGAAAGATCCCACTGAATCGAATTTGATCCATGAATCTAAGAAATAGTGAGAATTTTTAATCTTACTCAATATCTCTCTCATTTCGAAGATCCAGAATTTGAATTGATATCGTTTCATTGATTCCTCCTAAAGATTTTCATTGATTCCTCCTTAAGATTTCATTTGACCATATGTATACGCTGTGACAATCAAGCAGCATTAAGTAGAGCACAAAACTTTATATATAATGAAAGGTCACGACACAATCATAGACGTCATAACATAGTTACGCAGTTACTCTCAAATGGAAATATTTCCATATATTATGTTAGAAAAAATGATAACCTAGCAGATCGATTTACTAAAGTATATCAAGTGAGAAAATTGACTGCACATCAAGGGGAATAAGTTTAAAAGCCTAAAACAACCAGAGTTATGTCATACGGAAACCTATCCTAACGACTGAAGATCCTATGGGCAACGATCAATAGGCAAACCACTTATGAATAACTCAAGACATATTGCATTTATTTGGACATAGTACTACTACATTCTTATGGTGCACAATATAAATGCATACCAATAGAAGTATTACAAGGTTAAAACTATGTTTTTAATGATGACCTTATCTTGAAAATAATTAGACGGGTATATGTATGGTACTCTTAATGGTTGTGATCACGTATGTTAGTGTGAGTTGGATCGACTCTATGAGAATATTACAGGCTTAATTTTTCAATAACACTCGCAAAACCAAAAAAAATGTTCAGGACCAAAATGAACACAAACAAGAGATTGGATGAGAAGGGAATCAAAGCTTCGTAAAGCTTATTGTCTGGAAATACAATAAAAGCCGACGGTTCAAGATGAAATAATTCACCGATTAGACAAGTAGATCTGATAAGTTTTAACTATGGAAAGTTCAAAGTGAAATATCTACTCTGTGATATTCCACTTTATGTGGGGAAAAGTATATTATCATCTATGCGGGGATTGTTATGTGGGAGATTGTTGGAAAATCCAAAGTGTAGATGAAATATACTTGTCCCACATTGCCAAAATGCAAAACGAAATTCAAGTATATGAATAGCCACCTCAAAGGAGGTTGGGGTCTTGGGGAATTCAAATGTGTGCTTTGCTGTGAGGAGGGAAGTCATGCTTCACTACCATGAGCACATGCAGCCGCCGTCAGTGCGACCTAACCGGGCCGGGTTGGGGTCTAATATGACCTTATTTTTGCTTTTGAAAATTGGGCCGATTTTAAAAGTTGCAAGCTTTGGACAGAAACTGGGTCGGGCTTGAATTAAGACAGAAGCAGGTGCAGTTGGTTTGAAGAGGTGCGACATCCAGAAGCGGGAGCGGTTTTTGGCGAACAGCAGCAGCGAATGGGTGCAACCCATTAATGTAGCAACTAATCTACATCGGACATAGTTTTCTAAAGAGCTATGGACGCAACTGTCTGAAGAGGTGCGAATGCGACTGTATGCAGAGGTACAGACGCGACTATTCGAAGGGGTACAATTTAAATTATAAATATAGGAGAATATTGATCACATTCTCCATTTGATTTTCCTGGTTTTCATCCTTCTCTTTTCTCTGCTACTGCTGCTACCTCTATTATGAATCACAGAGTTAACATACTCATTACAATCTCATGTAGAAATATTTTATTTTATTTTGGGAAACTTTGCAAATAAAGGTTGTAAGGAAATTGCTAAGGCAAAGCCTTAGAATTTCATTTATTTAATTTGTAACGACAAATCACTGCGATTTGTTTGTTGCTATACGATGGTCTTTATACTTGCAGTTGTATTAGTTCCCCGTTTTTAACACAGAGTCACGATGTCACGGGTTAAAGCATAGGAGCAGGATGCAAGATGTCATGGGTTCGGTTACCGTCAAATCACTTTATAAGGATAGTGTGGTTTACAATCCAAATTTGTATATAAGTTCCCAAATTTCAATAAAATAAAATAAGAGTCATACCACTGATTTCTATCCTTAGAAGTATCAGCCATGCTTAACTATGTCACCATATCAATATTTAACTTTAATACCATTGTAACAATTTCAGACACATCATGTTTGGCCATGTTTGCAGAATCTCGTTTTTCTTTTCATTCTGCTCCTTATTCTGTCGTTTAAAGAATTTGTTGTCAATCTAAAAATGTAATGGCTTACCACAGAAATAACAATTCTTTACCATGTTATTATTGCAGCATTTGTTTTGAACAGTGTTGTTGTTGTTGTTGTTGTTGTTTCTTTTTCATTTTTTATTTATGTTCCAACCTTTGTCATTATCAACAAAGTGTACATCAGGTTCAAAGATCTTCTTTTCATGGATTATAGTTTCTTCCTCAGTGTGAAGAAGTTTTGGAATTTGTTCCATTGAGAAATCCTTTGTTAAGTGCATGAGTTTTTTCTTCTTCTGTATTCACTCCGACCTTTACGCATCTTGCTTAGATAGCCCCAACTAGCAATGTGTCAGGAACAGTTAGTTTAACATCTTCAAGTTTGTTAAAAATAATATGTAACTCATGTACTTGATCTAGCACTGTGTTGTTGTTAAGCATCTTGTATACAAAAAATTCGAAAATCAAAAACTTATCTGCACCTTTTTTTTGTTTCTATACGTAACCTCCAATGATTTCTAGATTTCTCTTGGCGACATAACTGAAGTGAAGAGATCATAAAGATGATCAGGTTGAGTGTTCAGAACATGTCCTCTGCAAAACACTTTATCTTCCTTTCATTTATTTCATTTTGCAATTAGTTCAACCGTTTCTTTATCACTGGGTGCAGGTATGAGTTCCAAGGTAGGATCGAGCACATACGCAATCTTCAGCGTAATCAACAGAAACATTTACTTATCTTGCAAACATGTGCAGTTTGTTCCGTCAAAGCAATCAAGTTTGGTGATTTCCCGATTCATGAATTTTGTAGGTTGATTCAGAGAATTAGGGCGAAGCCATATTAATTCCTTAAAATTGTTAGTATTTGTTGATGCGACGATGAAGCAGGAATATCTTTGAGGCATGTTTGAAAAATATTTTCTTTTAGGATTTCGACCCCACTACAAAGTGAATTATTCAAGGGTAAACGATGTTATTCCTTCAGGATAGAACTAAGACCCCCGTCGCAGCAAGCAATTTTCTGCAACAACAACGTTTCTTTCTTTCTTTCGGAGTGAGCGTAGTTAAAAAGGCAGAAGATAGGAAGAGAAGATATTGTTGTATCTAGAGTACAAAATGCCCTACAACATATAGTGTATGGAAAGACATCAGGAAGGGATGCAATTGTCTGCAATTGCCTTTGAAGCCAATAGAACAATTGTTGAAGTTCTTTTTTTTTTTTTTTTTAATGACCATTTTGTAACAGTCGCTACCGCTTGTTGTATTCACATACGCACGAATATGCCCTAAGTTCCAAACTGTAGGGTCCGTTTGGATGAGGTAAAATAAACAAATTTTTAGCTTTTCGAAAGCAAAATCCAAAAAGTCCACGTGGATATATAAAATATTTGGGCTGTTGAAAGCTGCTTTACGTCTTATTTTGAAAGCCAATTTTTTCTGCTTTTGGCTTTCATAATCGGAAAGAACATACCGGCTTCCCGGCCGCAGGTTTCAGGCGATTCTTCTCATTTCCAGTCTTTTGGAGCCGCACCAAATTTTGATTGATATCCTTGGCAAAGGTACAATTTTTCTTCTTTTGTTTATTCTCAAGGCTCTCAATCTTCTATTATTTTGTTTACTTGGCTTCGGTTTAATCGATCAAAACGTTTATTCGTTTTGAGATGGTATTGTGTCTGATTTTGATTTATAAAAGTCTATTAAGGAGTGTTTTCGTTTAATCAAATACACCCAGATAAGAGAAAAATTACTACTGTAAATCTAATTACTGCCACTCAGCTTGAATGTACCAATTTTCTGATATTTTGTGAAAATAAGGGTTGACTACATGTTTGTAATGTTGTAAGCTGGGGCATAAGCTCCTTCGAATTAGCAAAGTGCACCAATATCCTGCTTGTCTCATTCATTTACTTCAACATTTCTCTTGAAGTTGAGTTTTTATAGGCAAAATAATAGTGAAGTGTAATTTTTATTGTCAGAACACTCAATATCTTGTTTAATACCCACTATCTAAAGAGCATGCTCAATGTTGTGCTTGCCTTATTTATTAGTTTACCATTTTTGTTGATGCAGTTTTGTTATTACTATTTAAACGAGCACTTTAAGGATTCCTACATGTCACTTGTTTTATATAAATTACAAAGTAACACTATATTTGACTATATCGTCGTCAGTTATGTTGTTTAAATTGGTACTTGGCAATTGGTTTAAAATTGGTGTTTGGCAGTAATGCTCAATGTTATGTTGTTTAATAAGTTATGTTGATTTTAGGTAAATTGAGATTTTTGGAATGAATTTCAGATTATTTTGGTTGTGATTTAGGTTAATAGTAGTTCATATTTGATGATTTCTTATATTTAATGTATGCTTCTGTGATACATGAACAATGTCCATGTTAATTGACATTTTCATTAGAATTTTCCAAATGGTCTAAAAAAAAAATACTTATATTCTGATCAAAGCTATGAGTTTATCTTTGTTACTAGTCTGAAAAGTGGACAATTTTCCATGTGAGTTCGCAGATAATGTCCAATAACTTAGGTTTATTTATTCATTTATTTTTACCATGAATGTTTAGGGAAATGTCATGTAATGTAACGTAGTTTTGCAATAAGAACTGTTGATTATCTGGTAGTATTTCAATGCAAATTGCAGTAATGATTTTCTAAACTAATCTCATTGCAAGTATAATATTCCCTTTTTCTTTAATGCACCAGTTAAATGTGTTTGGGATGGTCATCAATATGTATCGGCTAGTTAAACAATATGTATCAGCTAGTTAAACTAGATGAATACATTGAGTAATTTATCGCTTGTGCAGTCTACTGTGATTTTCTTTTGATTATATAATATAGGTAATGTTTCAATTTATCTGTGTATAAAAAAAGCAAATTAAATTTGAATTTTTGTTGTGTACCGTAGAAATGGGGATAAGTATGCTGGGGAGTATTTTGGAGACAAAATCCATGGTTTTGGGGTGTATCATTTTGCCAATGGACGTTGCTATGAAGGGTCATGGCATGAAGGAAGAAGGCAAGGGCTCGGACAGATTTTGAAGTTGTGTAAGGAGTGGATTCAACTCAAGGAGGAAGATAAGATTTCAACTACAAAAGGAAACAAACCCGACGAAGCATGACGGAGTTTTATCATTCGCCATTTTATGTTCAATATGTTTTTAATATTTCTATTGTAATACTTGAAATTTGTGTAAAAGATTAATTTATCTCTATTGTGTTTGTCGTTTGATTCTGTAACTTAAAATGGATTTAGCTGTTTTGTTTATGTAGGAGCAACATGCAAGTATATATGTGTTGTGTTTGAATTCATATTTCATACATTTTGTGATTCATATTCCAAAGTATCAATTACATGATTTATAGTTATCTATTGTAATATATATTTCTAAAAATTTGGGTTATCTTATATATATGTGTGCTAGTAGGAGGTCTTATTCCATGATTATCTATTTTGGCAACCTATCTCATTTTTTCTGTAGTGTTTTTTTTTCTCTCTTGTTCATTTTTTCTGTACTGTTTTGGTAAATTTAGCAGGAGATCCCCTTCGTTTTTATCGAGCATTCCACTGATGATGTACCTCATGTAAACACTGGAGTTTGTTTGAGCAATATGGAAAATAGCGCGGCTTTTAACTTTCCAGCTCTAATCTTGGCTTAGGACGTGCAGTAAGAGACCAGTATTATAGAAATTGGCCATCTGCTTTGCTATAGATTGTGACGTATCCTACGTTAACGTGTTTTAATTTGAATCTTTAGCTTTACAGATTGAACATTGCAACGGGGTCTCAACCTTTCTGACCTTTAAACATAATTGCGTGTAAAATAGGACGTTTATTGCTTCACGCGAATAGAAACGATGAGGTTTCGCACAATTGGAAATGTGTGCAAATATGGATTCGAATGATATTTTTATATGGGGAAGCAAGCTAGCAGTTTCCAGATTACGCGGTTCTGAATTTTTTTAGACCGTTCACAACTACGTGCAACACAAAAGCACAGAAGAACATGGCATTCCCACTACTTCCACTGTCTGATTCTGACACAGCAAAACTGATCAATCATTCTCAATCCCTCAACTCCTCATCTCTCCCCGTTTTCATAACCCAACAAAAGGAATTGTTTACTTACTAATTCAAACTCTAATAATCTGTACCTCTACCATATTAGACCAGTTTTTCTGTTACAAACCATACTGCTTATGCCTAAAGTCCCAATAAAAACAATTTTCATTAATTTTGGTTGTTATTTCCAGCATGTACTACGTTCTTTAATACATAACTGAATAGAATGTGCATCTTTGTATCCATGACGTTGGATAGTCCCATGTAAAATTATTAGTTGCTGACTTTCAGCTACACGGAAGTTGAAGTGGGAAGAAGCTTTTGAGTGCAGCAAGTTTGCAGAAGTTTTTCCATCACTTTCCCCATCCAATGTGTAAGAGATACATAAGAAGTTTTGCCACCGATCTGAAGAAGACCATGTGATTCTTCTTGCAACATCTTCAGAAACTGACATCAAAATGTCTTTTGATGTTGTTACATTTGGAATGCTTTTGGATACTAAATTGGTATGGCTGTTTTATGACTTTACAAGAATACCAAGAACATTTCTCATTAGGCATCTTCTGAACTTCTTTGATTTGGGATATTACAGTGTTAACGTCAACATCAATGGGAAAATTAACAAAATATTTCATGCCATTGTGTCAACCTGCAAAAATATAATATTTTATACCAAATATCATTGATGAATATCACAACAATATTCTGTTTCCGAAGGAGGATGACTACTTTATGCATATACCAATCGTGACCTGCATTTTGATTGTTTACTCAACTTTTTCAATTTTGTGCAACTGGTACCGGAAAGTAGGGGTGGGCATTTAACCGATTTAACCGACTTGACCGACTTAGCCGACTTAACCGAACCGACTTAACCGATAATTTCGGTTAACCGACATCATCGGTTAACCGGCCGACCTTAACCGAACAGTTTCGGTTCGGTTAACGGTTAATAAAAACCATGTAGGTTCGGTTAACCGACATAATTTTTTTTGCGGTTAACCGAACATGCATCTGAAGATTTTGAACTTCATGTTTTAGAATATTGGATAGTTGAGTACCGGGTAGTGGGTAGTGACTGACTGTATAGTGTTCACTGTTAGTGTTCAACATGTCAGTTTGTTTATGAAATTGTTAGATCTATTATTATAAGTCAGTTTATGTGGAAAATGGTCAAATTTGAACAATTAAACGATCGATTTAAACGGTTAGCCGTTCGATTTAAATGGTTAACCGCTAAACAGTTAACCGTTTAAATCAAACGGTTAACCGTCTAAATCGAACGGTTAACCGTGGATAATTATTTTCGGTTCGGTCGAATAAAGCTACCCTCAATTAACCGAAATTCGGTTAACCGAACCGTGCAAACTAAACGGTTAACCAAAAATATTAACCGATCTGTTCGGTTAATCGCCATCACCCACCACTACTGAAAAGGATCAAGTTTTATGTTCTTTTTCGCATGTTCAGATGGACTACCATTTAAACAACCTTACTTTACTGCCTGTAACACCATTGCTGGTGATATTAATTTTGACAGAACAAATAGGCAATCATGAGCAGTTATTTGTCCGCTGAACCATAGAAATATCAAAAAGCATTGTTAAAGTTTGATCCACTTGTATATTCACTGTATATCAATGTTATCATGATCGGACCGTCAATCGAACCGTGATGGCCTAAGGTTTAAGGTTTCAAAGGTCTGATCGGTCGGACCGTCAAAACCGTACATGTTATTATTCGACAAAATTTGAGAAATACACACTGATAATACGTGTTAGACAGACAAAACAGAACAAAATAGCAACATGAAAGATAAAGCTACATTTGTACAACTAATTAGTGTATCAAAACTGAAAATTTTATCAATACTGGGAGGTTAGAAGTAAGAGCGTACTATCATAAACTATTAGCCATTCACAGAGCACGTGGCCAGGTCACAATATTTCGAAACTCCCCCAAATTGAAAATTCATCACCCGTTAGAAAATTAGCTGTACCCAATTTCATCTTGCTCATGGAAGAATGCCACAAATCAGCCAAAACCATGTCGCTTTGAAGACGCAATCAGATCAAAGGAGTCGCTGATGATGAAGCTTGATATCAACATCTCGGATCGCTGTGATTTTAGCATGCGTAGAACGAAGAGAGGCTGGAGCAAAATCGAAGTGATTTTGATGGCCGGATGAGGTTGGATCTTCAGTTTTACTTCGGTTCGATATGCGGTTTAGAGGTTGGATCTGTGGTTCAGACATGCTCGAGGCTTGAATATTCTCCGGACCGTGGTGGCTGGCTGCCGACGGTTAACCTCGGTGGGACCGCGGCCGGGTCCGGTCTTAATAACACTGCTCTATATAGAAAGCAGCAGCATCACTACTTCATAATAACCATTTTTTATTTGCTAATGTATTTTTACTTTATACTACTTCACAATTCGTGCCATTTAGAGCATCTTCAACCCATTTTACATGTAAAGTCATGTAAATCTTTATGTGTCAACAATGTTAATTCAATGTTTGTATATACGACAACAACATTTATAATTTCTCTTCAATGTAAATATCAAATGTTGTCGTCTTTTGAATACGTGCCAATTTACCATTGGTGGAAAATTGGAAAAAATATCTAACTCACTAATAATTATATAGGTTAATACTTCACATTGTGATGTGCAATGTCCAAAACTAGACATTACACTTCACAATGTCATCTTAGAATTATAAATTACATCAGCATTGAAGAAACCATTATTAAAGACATTTTTTAATTGCCAATGTGGCTTGACATTATTTCAATATTTATTATGGGTTGGAGATGCTCTTATACCTATTATTTAACAAATTTGTGATTGTATTTGTAAGACTTAATAAAATTACAATCTTAGACCGTTTCTCCTTCTATTTTAACGACTAGCTAATGTGGAATGGCTAAGCGCAATAACTTATTCATCGATGTTTTAATGTAAAAAACGGTACTGCAAAGCATCGGATTCCACTTGGACTAAATAATTTATACAAGGTTAACAAGAACAGTTGCTAATCCATGATTGATGAAAGTGCTTACGGGTGGAAACCACTAAATATTAGATTGGAAGGGGAAACAAGAAGGATCTTACCTGACCTTAGATGACGGCAGCTGGCTGATGGGTGTCCACTGCACACCTCTAATTTTTAATATGAGTGCAACCCACAAACTTCACAACTACAGTACGATCGGAGGTGTGCACTTCCATGTATAACAAATTATAGAAAAAAAAAAAAAAGATTACATATAGCATTAGTGATAATACGCAAGTAAAATGAAAAGGACATGGTTAATGGAATCATACATGTACGTACAATGTATATTAGGTCGTATTACCCCATCATGTCCGTGTGCGAACACCGGCCACAACCTAGTTTGTAAGAATATCCATCCTAAATGCTGTTTTGAAAAATTCTTCAGACCTACAATATTTGTAGGAAACATTGTTTCAACATCCCTTAAATTATATATCCTAACTTTCCATGCTGTAACTAGCAAATAAAATATGGTAACCATCAAATCCAAAAAAAAAACAATAAAAGCAAAAATTAGATGGCTAAAAGCAATGTTAAAACGATGGAAGAAAAAAAATCTTGACAAAGAAGTGGAGAAGAAAGTGACAAGATGATCAAATGGAAGCATACAAATTTTAAACAAGCGTTACATAGTACAAGCATATAGAGCCACATGACTAAGTTTCCTTGAACAGTTCCCAATCAAAATTCTGGAAAATGTATTCATTTCCTTAAGTGGTCTACTGTATGTTACAGACAGTTGCCTAGGTGTGTAAGAATATCCATCTCAAACCACAGAGGAGGTTCCAGCAGCATGTTTTTGAACGACCGATAACATGGTGCATATGTATATAAACCCAAGTGCACGTGTCTAACCTTATAAAACAGAGGAAAAAAATGCAATGGTATATAGATATACTCGCAATACACCTATTTAACCCACATGAACTCTGTTCCAATAGACCATCACAAATTCAAATATGGCGAATATGGCAACAATATTTCCGGTATGGATCATTCTATATATTAATCCACGCATAAGAGAAAAATCTTACTAGTTTAGCATTTGAAATTTGGAAACAAGATGAAAAACAGTAAATAAGCCAAATTATACTTCTTTTTTAAAGATGTACGAGGATGGCTCTGTTAGCAAACTGATTACAACATGAATCATTAGCGGAAGCAAATAAGAGGATCAATAGAGTACCTCCAGCCATTGCTAAGCGAAATCGGATAAGTTTGTATGCTCTTCTTCCTCCAATTTCGATTCTTTATCTCTGATTTTGTTTCCAAATCCCTCTTCTCAATTTTAGATGGTGTTTGTCGATTTTTGAGAATAAGTTTAGTAAACCGTATTCAGAAAAATTGAATCACGTTTTCCTTATACCGCTTTGGCCATCATGAAGCGGTTACAACGTGAAACAGAAATTAGTGGGCGGTTAAAAAAAAAATATGGGTTGTTACCAAATAATGGGTTACGGCCAAAACAAATGGACCATAAAATCCGACATTCTCCCACTTGGCCCATTTGAGATGAGATATGATATATGAATCATAGCGACGAAATCTCTTAGTACGAGAATTAATCTTCCATGTATCACAATATATCAAATTCTCAACAACCACTTGCACACTTAACTTAATGAGTAAAGTTCAAACAAATGATATTTCTCAACATAATAACATAAATATGCGCATAAATCCAAAGGAGAAAATATCCAGCATAATAAAAGTTCAATAAAAAAAAACTCATAATGAATGTACTACATAATAGATGCAAGTCTCATTTTCAATACATGATCCCTAAAAGTCTTAATTGACATGCCTTTAGTCAAGGGATCAACAATCATTAAACCAGTGCTAATGTGCTCGATGATCACTTTTCTTTCTTAAACACGTTCCTTCACGACTAGATACTTTATGTCAATGTGTTTATTTTGACTTCCACTCCTATTATTCTTAGCCATGAAGACAGCAGCTGAATTGTCACAATACATTCTTATCGGCCGATTAATAGAGTCAACAACTTAATATGAAACTTTTCAACCAAACACCATGCGAGGTAGCCTCAAAGCAAGAAATAAACTCTGCGACCATAGTGGAACTAGCCATCAAAGTTTGTTTTGCACTTCTCCACGATACGGCACCATCAGCTAGCATGAACACATATCCTGATGTGGATTTAAGTGAATCACTGCAGCCACCGTAGTCAGAGTCTGAATAGCCTATCACTTCCAGATTATCAGTTCTTCTATACATAAGCATGTAATCCTTAGTACCCTTAAGGTACCTCATCACTTTCTTTGCAGCCTTCCAATGATCGATCCCTGGATTACTCTGATATCTTCCTAATACCCCAACTGCATATGCAATATCAGGTCTAGTACAGACCTGGGCATACATTATGCTACCAACAGCTGAAGCATATGGAATATTTTTCATCTGTTCTCTTTCAAAGTCATTCCTAGGGCACTGGTCCAAACTGAACCGGTCTCCCTTCACAATGGGTGCTGCACTTGGTGAACAGTCTTTCATTCTAAATCTTTCAAGTACTTTGTTGATATAGGCCTCTTGAGACAATCCTAAAATGCCTCGAGATCTATCCCTATGGATCTTAATGCCAATGACATAAGATGCATCTCCCATATCTTTCATATCAAAGTTTCTTGAAAGGAACTGTTTTACCTCATGTAGCAACCCTTTATTATTGGTTGCAAGCAAAATATCATCCACATATAATACAAGAAAACAAATTTTACTCCCACTGACCTTAAGATATATACATTGATCCATGATATTTTCTTCGAAACCAAATGAAGTAATTATTTCATGGAATTTCTTATACCATTGGCGGGAGGCTTGTTTTAACCCATATATGGATTTATTCAACTTACAAGCCAAATGTTCACCATCCTTAGAGGAGAATCCTTCAGGTTGTTTCATATAAACCTCTTCCTCTAAATCACCAGTAAGGAATGTCGTTTTCACATCCATTTGATGTAGCTCGAAATCAAAATGAGCTACCAATGCCATAATTACACGAAGGGAATCTTTCTTTGATACAGGAGAGAAGGACTCCGTGTAGTCGATTCCTTCTCTTTGAGTGAACCCTTTAACAACGAGTCTTGCTTTATATCTTTCGATGTTGCCTAGTGAGTCTCTTTTTGTCTTAAAAACCCATTTGCATCCAATGATTTTTACACCATTAGGCAACTCAACAAGATTCCAAACTCGATTAGAAGCCATTGAATTCATCTCTTCTTTCATAGCATTCATCCATAAGTTTGAATCTGTAGAACTTATGGCTTGTGAAAATGACAAAGGATCATTATCGACTCCAATATTATAATCCGATTCTTGTAGGTACACTTCATAATCATCAGGAACAGCTGATCGCCTTTCACGAGTAGATCTTCTTAATGGGACTTGTTCATTCTCATTATGAACCAAATCTTGTTCATTTTCATTATGAACCAAATCCTCATTTACAACATGATCTATCGGATTTTGATCAATAATTTGTGGAATTTCTATATTTGGTTGTCTAACACTCGGCTTAACTTGAGGAGTGTGAATGACAATCAACCTATCACTTAAATCAGAGGGTGGAACCTCATAGTGGTCTTTTTCAGGAATAATATTCTGAAATTGATCACTCCCACTGATCAAATCATTCTCAAGAAATTTAGCATTTCTTGATTCCACAATCCTGGTATTATGGGACGGACAATAGAATCTATAACCCTTTGACTTTTCGGCATATCCAATGAAATACCCACTAATAGTCCTGGGGTCAAGTTTCTTCTCTTGTGGATTGTAGATTCTCACTTCAGACCGACATCCCCAAATGCGTATATGTCACAAACTCGGTTTCCAACCTTTGAATAGCTCAAAGAGCCTCTTAGAGACAACCTTGGATGGAACCCGGTTTAATATATATGTTGTCGTCTTTAGAGCATCAATCCACAAAAATGATGGAAGTTTAACATTACTTCTCATGCTACGCACCATATCAATTAATGTCCGATTTCTTCTTTCAGCTACACCATTCTAGTCTGGAGAACCAGGCATAGTGTATTGGGGAACAATCCCATGATCTTGAAGAAATTTAGCAAATGGACCAGACGCTTGTCCGTTCTCAGTGTATCTACCATAATACTCGCCACCTCGATCTGATCTCACGATCTTAATGTGCTTACCACATTGATTCTCTACTTCAGCCTTAAACAATTTAAAGGCATTTAAAGCTTCGTCTTTGGAACGAAGTAAGTAGAGATACATATATCGTGAATAATCATCTATGAAGGTGATAAAGTATTTTGGATCATCAGCATTCATGTCCGGGCAACAAATGTCCGTATGTATGATTTCTAATAAGTCAGAACTCCTCTTGGCACCAATTTTGTGTTTATTAGTTTGCTTTCCTTTAATGCAACTAACAAAAGTGTCGAAATCAGTAAAGTCTAGAGTACCAAGTACCCCTTCCTTTACTAACCTCTTAATTCTGTCAATGGAGATGTGTCCTAATCTCTGATGCCACAACATAGAAGAATCCTCATTCATAATACATCTTTTTAAACCAACATTAACATGCATAGAATTATGAGTGGTATCATTTTGCAAGTCAAGATGAAATAAATTATCAGACAATGTACCATAGCCAATAACTTCAGAATTTTTGATAATATTAAAACCAGATTCTGAAAAATTAAAGGAAAATCCAAAAGGTACAAGTCTGATACAGAAATCAAATTCCTTGCAAAATTAGGAACATATAACGTTTTTTCTAAACATAAAGTAAAACCACTACTTAAAACCAAACTGCATGTCCCAACGGTTTCCACACGTGAAGCTATCTTGTTGCCTGAATAGATAAGTCTTTCACTGTCCACTGGTTTCCTTAGGTTTGTCATACCCTGCAAGGTATTCGAAACATGGATTGTAGTCCCAGTATTAATCCACCATGTATCATGATTAACATTAACCATATTAGATTCATAACAAACAAATGCTGGAAAATTACCTTTCTTCTCAAGCCAAGCTTTAAACTTAATGCAGTCCTTCTTAATGTGTCCCTTCTTTTTACAGAAGTCATACTTTGACTCCTTTTTCACGACTTGATTCACATGAATCTTTCCTTTTTCCTTTTCCTTATTGTGATCCTTTTTCTTCTTTGAATAATAAGTCATAGCAAGGTTCACCTTTTCGCCCTCTTCCATCAACAATCTACCCTCCTCTTGAGCACACATGGTCATAAGCTCATTAATTGACCATTTGTCCTTAAGTGTGTTGTAAGAGATCTTAAATGGGGCATACTGTTGAGAGTGCACAGAATGTAGTGGACCAAGAAAGATTCAGACATCGTAACTTCTAAAGCCTTTAGTTGAGCCGCTATATCCCTCATGCGCATGATATAATCACGCACTCCTTTAACCTCAGTGTGCCTCATGGATGAGAACTTCGTAATCAAGGTGCTGGCGAGAGCCTTATCAGAGGATGCAAACTGCTCATCGATGGCTTCAAGAAGATCCTTGACTTTAACATGCCGATCGACTGAACCCCTAATACTAGCACAAATCTTGGTCTTTATGAACATAACTGAAAGACGATTAGATCGCTCCCACTTTTCATAAAGATCAATAGCTTCAGGAGTACTATCCTCCGTTATGCTAGGTGGTTCGTCTTTCCGAATAGCATAGTCAATATCCATCCATCCTAAATGCAGTAACACTCTCTCCTTCCATACCTTGTAGTTATCACCTCTTAATTCGGGAATGTCACATTTAACATCAGAAATATTTCCAGGTAAAATTACTACAAATAAAATAAAATATGCTTATTAACAAAGTAAACTGAGACTGTAATTTTATCATAATTTACCAATGTAAACTATGCACATATGAATCCAGTGACATAAAACTTGCCTGTGGGCTAAAGTCTACTCAAATCAGATTCATAAATTTAATCTTATAGTGAAACTATCAAATCATTATTTCTTAACTCCTGTGGGTAGATTAAGAAACACAATATGATACATCACTCTAATTAATCATGCAAAACAATAAAATTTCCTATGGGCAAAATCTTATTATGTCACGCATGATTAATTACAATTAATATCTAGTATCCACATGTTATTTCAGTTTATCAAATTTATTAATAATTAGAGATGCTGTGGCTACTCCCTAACTAATAAAATTTACTCAATCACTTGACATTTCACATTATTTTATACACATATCTAGCTGACAATGTATAAAGGACACAGTTTTTTTTTTAATACAAACAAAACTGTTGGCACACCAGAAAAGGGGTGCAAGTCCAACGGTTACTGCACATAAGCCTATGTATATTGGCAGCACATAAAAAAAATGCACATATGAGTACAAAGCATAAAGCAATGCTCTGTACTATTTCAGTCCAAAGTATATTGCCTTTCAATACATATATGGTTCGAAAATTAATGTCTGTAGTGCTCTGATTCTATTTTATATTATTATCATCAAAGAACCCACGCGTTCCTTGTACTATACCAACCAAAGAAAAGGCAACACACTTTGACTGGAGCAAGTCATTCAATATTATATTGATATCAACAAAAGGCAATGGAAATCCACGCCATTCACTGCCACTTTTCCATCAAAAGAAATTAATTAAATGGCACAGCCGAAAGCATCTCTTCCAAATGAAGACTCATGAAGAAGAGGATCCATTATTATTATTATTCAGCAAAAACAAAAACGGCAAGGGTTTTTAAAGCAATTCGATGACAACAAATATACAGCAAGGCAGAGGCGATTAAATCGCTACGATATCAAATGTTAGCAAACTGATTACAGCATGAATCATTAGCAGAAGCAAATAAGAGGATCAATAGAGTACCTTCAGCCATTGCTAAGCGAAATCGGATAAGTTTGTATGCTCTTCTTCCTCCAATTTCGATTCTTTATCCCTGATTTTGTTTCCAAATCCTTCTTCTCAATTTTAGATGGTGTTTATCGATTTTTGAGAATAGGTTTAGTGCGTAATCAGAAAAATTGAATCACGTTTTCCTTATACCGTTTGGCCATCGTGAAGCGGTTACAACGTGAAACAGAAATTAGTGGGCGGTTAAAAAAAATTATGGGCTGTTACCAAATAATGGGTTACGGCCAAAACAAATGGGCCATAAAATCCGACAGGCTCAATCTTCATATGAAGTTTTATTCGATGTACAAGAAATAAAAACGTCACAAAATGTTGCTTATGACAGAAACGCTAATGGTACTTCAATATTTTATCTGAGAAAAACACTAAAATCATAACAGTTGCATAGCTCACAAACCTGACAACATTAGGAAATGTTGTTGCCTTATATGAATATTTAGCAAAAGATAATAAACAGAAAATTGATATCCAACAATATCAAAAATTGATACACTACATATTTTACAAGAATTTTTTTGTAAGAAAAGTCAACCAAGCTAGTTTGCGTTGCTCATGTAGGTGCAGGTCTAACAGTACGTAGTTGATTGCAATTGCTTGAATCCAAATTCAACATTAGGAAGGCAAGTTAACAGTAATTAAAAATTTCAATCTGAGAAAGCATTAAAAGCAAACACAAGATCACAACAGTTGCAAAGCTCACAAACGTGAGAAATCCATCTATCATAATGTTTTAACATTTTAACTTAAACGATTCCATCATTGAAACGAAAAAAGAAGAGAAAGATATGAAACCTTAGTTAATCAAGTTGAGGTAAGCAACGAAGGCATGGCGGCTACTGCTGGCGCTCTCAAACAAGAACAAGCCATTGAATTTTATCCTATTACTCTGATTAAACCGCCAACGGTAGGCGGAAGTTGTTTAAGAAAGTCTGGTTTGCTCTCAAACAAAATGGACCCAAAGATAGGCAATTGGAGGTAGGTGGAAGCGAATCAAATCAAAAAAGGCTCCATCGTCACCAAATCACTACATTAGTGAATCCATCCATTTTCAGCGGTAGCAATTGGAACTTGGTGAGACAAGTTTCCTGTGGAATGATAATTGGTGATGGATTTTGATTTAGGGTGGAGTATAAGAGCAACTCCAACAAGCCGATTTTATCGGTTCGCAATCTCGTGCGTCGATAAAATCGGCGTGCACGGCTCCCGCGCCTATAAGTATGGCACGAGGGAAAGGGGGTTGTATACTTTTTTTATTTATTTTTCTCCTTTTTAATTTTTTTTTATTGATTTGGACGACGGGATGCCGCCACGCGTAACCAAATTGGCGAGACGTACAGTTCCAGCTCAGCCGGACGACGCATCTGGACCAACGCACCTTACTCCACCAGCTGGGACGACGATTGAGGATTTGTGAATCCTGCATGAGTCGCTCGTTTACCGCGCTCGACACCGTTCCGGTATAAATTCTAATTTTATAATTTATAATTATTGAAATGCTGAATAGTTTACTATATTACGTAAAGAGCTTGATCTGTTGGTTTTATAGTTATAGTTTAATGAATTTACGTTATATATTATGTAAGGACTGTTATAATTTAGTTCATTTACGTAGAGAGCTTGACCCGTTGGTTTTATAGTTATATCTTAGTTCATTTACGTTATATATTTCAGTAGTATAAACTGTTGATTATATAGATATTGCACTGTTATAACTGTAACATTTAGGGCACTTACATTTACCTTCGTGGTAGTTGGGAAAAGTTTAGCACACATACCGTTGATATTGTACCATTACATATGCGAGAGAGGCTATTTGCTAGTCCGTTCGGACTATTTTTACGGATTATACCTCCGCAGACCTTCGATCGACCTTTAGTAGAAGTCTTATCAGAGAGATGGTGGCCTACGACACACACATTTCACTTTCCCGATTTTGAGCTAGGTATCACCCAGCAGATTTCTACATGCTTACTGGGACTGAGATTGGTCGCCCCGACAGAGTTTCCTGCCCATTCGATACCTCCTACGAGTCACCTGAGTTGTACCTGCAGTATTTGCTAGATTTGTCTGTAGCTCATATCGCCCATGGTGTTGTTTCAGTCACATATTTACTTGAGTACATTACTGCGCATCTCGATGCAGTGGATTTCCATGACATAGTATATCGGGCGACCATTTTATATCTCTTTGGTTCGACATTCTTTTCGAACCAAATGAGTACGATTAGATTGGGTTATCTAGCGGCACTAGTCCACTTAGACCAGCTGCATATTGGGGCAGTGCTATTTTGGGTTATCTGTATTCCGCTCTAAACTCTTACGCTTTTGGAGAGGTTGCGCAGATGGTTGGATTTTGGTACATGTTGTCGTGATGGTACTACGAGTACACGACCAACATGCATCCACGCATGTTGCCCACCGCCAGTCATACCACCGAGTCCTTTTTCCCATGTATGTGTAGATGGGAGAGTAGTCGCCTAGTCCGGCATGCTCCTTTTGGTGTGAAAGACGATTTGATGGAGGCCCGTACTTAGTTAGATATGAGGGAGAGGGGCAACATATTACGAGCACCTTGGAACACATGTTGGATGTTATTTTCAGCAGATGGCTCGCTTCCTGATGACCACCCGTTCGTCATTGCATGTCATTTATTTGTTCGCCGTGTCCTCTTGCTCCCACCGGCCTACCTTCCTATTTGATACTTGGGCGATCGCTGTTATTATCAGGGCCCCGGCCAGACGCGCGTACTCGAAGATCCACCTCTTCCCGATGATATGTTCGGGTCTCGTCGTTCTATAGGGAGACAGTACATTCAGGGTCTGAGACAGACGGGATGGGTTGATACGACAGTTTTTTTTTACCTGACGCAGACTTTGACACTTATTGGGTTCGAGTAGCTCCTCGGCGTTACTTGTTGCCAGATTACATGCGGGGTGTGAACTCTGATCACATTGGTCCCCGATTGGTTACTGGTAGAGTTCATCTTCCACCGTTCACTTTTGACCCAACCCTTACACAGATCTCCGACCAGCCTATGGAGTTCGTTCTGGCAGATACAGTTCAAACATTTGATCTCAGTGGTACACAGGTGTCCCTTCCTATTATCTACCCACCTACTCACATGGTGGCAGGTGTCCCTATTGCTGGATTATATCCGACACGTGAGGTATTCTACTTACTTGTGGATTTATTACCTTGTACGTTCTAAGTTGTAGAAACTGATTTTATATGTTCTATATTTGCAGTATGCACCCCGGCTAGACCAGCACAGGATACATATTGCCGCTATTCAGAAGATGGCCTTGCTACATGCTCAGTCCTTATACCAGGAGCACTAGGCGATAGTGCAGGGATTACAAGAGCAGATCGAGGAGTTATAGGCTAGACTAGCGGCAGCAAGGGGTGGTGATGCAACAAGTTTAGGTATGGTTGTAGGGTCGTGTGCTGGTGGAGCTTCAGGTGTTGTTGGAGGATCGGAAGGAGGTGGTGGATTAGGTGGTGATGGAGGTGTTGGTTGTGGTGGAAGAGCGGGAGGTTCAGGTACGATCATGACGATGATACTACGGATTTAGATTGACTTTCTTGATGGATGTGCTGATGATATTTTGTTTTATTTTAGCATGATGTATATATGTGTATGGCACGATGTAGTGAACTTTACGTTATTCTTTCTTGACGTATATATGTGTATGTCAGCTTTATTATCTATATGTGTATGTCACGTTGATGCATGTTGTACTATACTATCTACATTTCATGTTTATTACCGTCGACAACTATTTTTTATGATGTTCTGTGTACTGGAACCTTTATTATCTATATTTTATGATGCTCTGTGTAATGTTAAATGATGTTTGAAACGTTTAATTATAGAACGACGTTTGAATGGTGTTATGTATAATTAAATTATAAAACGAACTGCAGCAACGTGGTAGTTCGTAATATAACATTTTGAACTTTAATTAGTTGTACAGGATTCAATTTAAGTTGGATTTCTCCGAAACAAAAAACGTTCGAATCATATTGGTAGTATTTTTCTAGTGGAAGAGAAAAATCGAGTTTTCATGTTGTAGATTTTGTTTTATGTCCAAATCAAATTTTAGTTTAGTCGCTGTGGAATTCCTTTATAAATTACAATGTTTATTTAAATAAAATAAAGCGACGCACGACACGATTTACACTCCATTGGCTGTATATACATGGGAACGACCCTGTTTTTCTCTTTGTTTTATGATGTTCTGTGTACTGGAACCTTTATTATCTATATTTTATGATGCTCTGTGTAATGTTAAACAATGTTTGAAACGTTTAATTATAAAACGGCGTTTGAATGGTCTTATTTATAATTAAATTATAAAACGAACTGCACCGGCGTGGTAGTTCATAATATAACGTTTTGAACTTTAATTAGATGTACAGGATTCAATTTAAGTCAGAATTCTCCAAAACAAAAAACGTTCGAATCATATTGATAGTATTTTTCTTGCGGAAGAGAAAAATCGATTTTTCATGTTGTAGATTTTGTTTTATGTCCAAATCAAAATTTAAATTAGTCGTTGTGGAATTCCATTATAAATTATAACGTTTATTTAAATAAAATAAACCGACGCACGACACGATGTATACTCTATTGGCTGTATATACGTGGGGACGACCCTGTTTTCTGCTATATACATTGGCTTCTCTGAAGCAAGCTAAACCCTCATTCTCAATTTCTTTTCTTACAGCTGCCAACTCCTACCTATTTTCCCATTCCAGCATTCTAGTTGAAAAGGAAAAAGTATAGTTGCCTTATTGGTGTATGTCGAAACACGAAAAAGAAAGTGTAGGCTCCACCTTGGCCAACTTGGGAAATGACGATGAGGCGGTATCAAATCATCGAGCTGGTAAAGAATGGGTAGTTGAAGCGTGCATTATCGTGCCACTGGGTCCGGATGGATAAACGCTTTATGCAGTTGTGGAGAAGAATCGGTGGTCATTGTTTCGAAAACCAAAAAAATGCTGGTCGTTGGTTTTTCGGTTGTGAAGCCTACGAGGACCACAAGGTTTTTCCTGATGAAATTGATTGTTGTTACTTTAAGCAGTGGATTGACCATCCGATGTGCTAACGTGAAGTTCAATATGCACTGGAAGCGCAAGCCGAAATACGCCATTTGAACAAGAATGTTGTTAACGCAGCTAAAGCTGGATTTTTCCCGCGTCCGTGGTAGGTCTATATGGAAGCTATCTTATCGTGTTTTATTGTACTTTGAATTTGATGTTTATGTGTTCAGTTGTTGTGGTTGGTACGATTGTAGTTTGGAGTGTCTTAATGTTATAATATTGTAATTGTACGTTTATGTGGAAACTATCTTATTGTTGTGTTCATTACTAAAAACTGGTATACATAAGGATATGCACTTTAATAATACAAATATTACGCATAGTCCAATGCTCAGAACGTCTGTGATAGAGAATCTCCACTATGCACTAGTCACTGTCCACTGTAGCCATGATAGAGAATCTACACTATACACTGGCATTGGACATTGTTAATGTCATTATAGAGAATCTACACTATGCACTAATCACTGCCCACTGTAGCTGTGATAGAGAAATGTTGAAATCTAATTTATGTCTCAAAACAATATAACGTGGACGACCCTACTTGTTAAATTCCATGGCTACATAACGTGGACGTAATTGCACACGTAAATTCCTAAGAAACAATTACGTGGATGACCCTACACACTATGAACTAGACCAAGACATGTACCGATAAAGGAGCACTCGTACCAATAAAGGGGCGCTCTGTCCAATAAAGGGGCGGTTTGTCCAAAAAAGGGGGCGCTTTGTCCAATAAAGGGGCGCTCTCTCTAATAAAGGGGTGCTCTCAACCCAATAAAGCTAACCATTGACCAAGAACTCATACCTTATATATAACACCAACGTCGCAACCATATCTCATATCCAAACACATCCACAAACAAAAATGGATTCCATTTTATGACATGCATCATGGCTTTTAATAGCGATTCAGAGGAAGAGGAAATCCTTCAAGAGGAAGCGGAAGAAATACAGGAAATACAAGATTTATACCATGAAGCCTACGGTTCATCATCCACAAGTCGAGGAGGGTCGGTTCCTGGAAGGAGATTTATACACCGAATGTTAGCTTATGGTACTCCTGCTGATGCTTTGGACGATGCATACCAAATAGTATAGAGCATAACACTTGACACACTTGAAAATTTTTGTCAGGCTGTGGTGGACGTCTACGGAGAAGAATACTAAAGGTCTCCGAACGAAACAAATGTAGTGGAATCAAAGAGATGCACGAAAGCAGGGGATAGCCAGGAATGTTAGGGAGTCTGGACTGTATGCACTTGGAATGGAAGAGCTGCCCTAAGGGATTACACGGTGCATACAACGGGAAGGAAAGACGACCAACCATCATTTTAGAAGTTGTGGCATCGTACGACCTGTGGATATGGCATGCTTTCTTCGGAATCCCCGGTTCGAATAATGACTTAAATGTTATAGAGAGATCCTATCTGTTCAATGATCTTGCTCAAGGTCAGGTACCTCATTTTACATTTACCCTAGGCGTAAATATTTACGACCATGGCTATTACCTAGGTGACGACATTTACCCAAAATGGAGCACCATTGTTAAGACATATCCAAATCCATTGACTCCTAAACAAGTAAAATTCGCGGCGATGCAAGAGGACAAAGGAAAGATGTAAAACGTGCTTTCGGTGTTTTACAATCTAGATTTGCAATGATAAGTAATCCATGTCGGCTTTGGTCTAGGAAAAAGATGTCTACAATCATGTTTGCCTGCATCGTTCTACACAACATGATTATAGAACGCGAAAGAGATATGGATGAAAGACAACGCCAAATCGAATATGAAGGTGATTCGCAACCATCGCAAGTATTCCGACATAACATACCGATAACAGAAGACGACTTCAACATCCATTTGAGCCGTCAGGTTATGTTTAGAGATGCACAACTGCATATCCGGATGCAGAAAGTTCTTATGGATCATTTATGGAACCAATATGGTGATACCTAGTTATTAAGCTTCCTTGATTGTCCGAACTCGTGTTTTATTTTTTGATGGTCCTAACTTATGGATCTTCTATGCAATAAAGATGTTGTATTTTTTTATTTTACCCTAGGGGTTCTATTGTATTTCTACGGGTTGTTAACAAGCTATTTTTAAGTTATGAAGTTAAAGTAGTTTATTTCGGTGTTTCTAAACATAACTATTGTGTACGAAAACAAATATTTGAAATCTAGGGTAGGAAAACAAATATTATAGTATAAGCTAGGGTAGGAAAACAAATATTTGAAATCTAAATGTACTGCGCGCCGACTTTATCGGTTCTTCATGTGACGAGCCGATATTTTCGGCGTGTGCCGAAAAAATCGGCTTGTCACATGACGAGCCGATAAAGTAGGCACACGAGACCAATTCAATATCCTGAATTGGTCCCATAACATATGCCTTAATATTACGCAATGTAATATTTGTTGGGAACCAAAATGGGTCTTTATTCATGATTACGAGTATGAATCCTCCACTGTTGCAGCTGCTCTAAGGGAGGTCAACCCAGATAAGGGAGTAGATATAACAAGACCTAAATTACGTTGGAGCCAAATTTTCATGTTTTCCGCCTCATTTTCATCTATTTGTATTAATCTACCGCCAGTTTTTCATTGCTATATACTCATAATCAAATTTGCACCAGAATTTATAGAATTGAACATTATAAGTTAGATCTAAGAAGTAAACTGTATATTAAATTAATATGAATTTCTTGAGAATTAATTTTTATTATAATACTAATTATTACTTATTAATAATAGTTATTATTAGCTGTTACATATTTCTTCTTAGTTATAATTGAGTATTAATTGTTAAAAGTTAATTATTATGTATACGCTACTAGTTATTAACTATCAAATTCTTAACAATAATTATTGAAAAATAAATGTTATTTATTAATTATAACATATTAATTATTTAATAGTAATATTAATTATTATTAATTTGTAAAGTTCTTACACAACATAGTTATTAATTATTCTTAAATATTAATATTATTAGTTTTTAAATATAAGTTGTTATTAATATTTAATAGGCCCCTATTACAACGAATAGTACAAAAGAACTTTCGAAAATAAGTTTATACAACTTTCTAATACCGACTGTTCTTCACATTAAAATCCATACGACCACACAGTGACTCTAAAAATCACGAAACTGGAAATCTAACAATAATTTCATGTTGTGGATCCAACAAAATTAGTTTCATTGAATTCTGAGGTCGTTTGCAAAACCGGCTATTTTTAAAGCTCTGAATGACCCATTTAAAAATATAAATATATTTAAATAAAATATTAATAAATTAATATTATCGTATATATTCACAGTGGAATACCATACAGCTCCACTGGGATTTATAACTCGATACTTCACATCCCGATTAAATCGATATTCGATTTAAAAATGAAATTCCTTTTTAAAATATAAATAATTCCTTAATAAATTATAAAGGAATTCCACAGCGAGTTTTCTAAAATTTGATTTGGATGTAAATCAAAATCTACACGACGAAATCCTGATTTTTCTCTTCCACTAGAAAGATATACTCCACCAGCTCCACACGTTTCTTGTTTCGCAGAAATCCGACTTAAAACGAATCCTGTACATTCAATTGAAGTTCGAATCGCCAATTTACGAACTGCAGTGCCATTTCGAGCTCGATTTTAATTATAATATAATTATATGTTCAAACTGTCGTTATTTAAATATATTCGTTATTCTAATTCAATTCTAAACTGAATTAAATATCACAGATGATTCAGTTCACACCATATCGCCATTTCAGCCAATTCTGATTATTTTAGAATTAAATATATTATTAAATTATTATTTTAATTAAATATTCACCATTATTTAATTCAACGATCGTGAAATCCTTTTAATCACCATTTAATTCACTATATCACTATTTCAATAATTAAATAAATTAATTATAATACCTCTGCCAATGTGGGTCATTACAGCTGTTGTCAGATCCCTCATTAAATCGCCGAAGAACATCCTCACAATCAATGTTCCAAGCAAAGGTCGGATTCTTCTTCGTCTCGGTCCGGTAAGTGGGGCTGATATCCTCGCGAAGTCTTTAATAAACTTCCTGTAGTAGCCCGCTAAACCAGGAAAACTTCTCACCTCTATTGCATTCTTTGGAATCTTCCAATCTTAAACTGCAACTACTTTTGTGGGATCCACTGCTAATCCTTGGAGACCACATGCCTTAGAATTCTCACTTCCTTTCTCCAAAAATGACATTTGGAGAATTTCTCCTTAAGCTGGTGCACTTGGAGGGTCTTCAAAATGTCCCTTAAATACTGGGCATGTTCTTCCTCACTCTTCGAGAAGATCGAAATGTCATCCACAAAGACCACACCGAACTTATTTAGAAACTCCCGAAACACCATACTCATCAGATCCACAAAATAGGCGAGTGCATTCGTCAACCCAAAGGCATGATGAGCCACCAGAAGAAACCATCTGGAGTTTTAAAAGCGGTTTTGTCTATACTGTCCTCGGCCACCCTCAACTGATGAAACCCCGTGGCCAAGTCTAACTGGAAGAAAACAGATGCACCAACAAGCTGGTCAAAAAGGTTATCTATCGTCGGAAGTGGGTGCCTATTCTTCTTAGTGAGCTTATTCAACTCCCTGTAATCCACACATAAGCTTAGCAAGCCATCCTCCTTAGTTGCGAATACGACTGGAGCACCTCATTCGGATATGCTTCGCCTAATAAATCCCTTCTCAAGTAGCTTCCCTACTTGCAAGATGAGCTCCCTCCTTTCCCTAGGAGACATGTGGCGCACCGGCAATGCGACTGGCTCTGTATTGTCCATCAAATATATCCAGAAATCAATCTCGCGCCTTGGAGGTAAGCCTCTTGAAAAACATTTGAATACTTACAAACTGGCAATACAAATCGCAAGTCACCGGTAGATGCATCAAGTGATTCAAGGAAGCCAAGCATGACAGACCCTTTTGATTCACAAGAAATCTAGAGAGTCCTTCCAGACAAGTAAAAAGTCTAACGACCCTCCTCTTATAGTCTAGAATGACATCATATATGGCTAACCAATCTATCCCTAGAATCAAACCATAGCCCATAAAACCAAGCGCATGTGCATCGCACTCAAACTCGACGTCCAAAACAGATATCCTCAAACCCCGACAAATCACAAACAGATGAGTCGAACCCCTAATGGGGTTTGAGACAACAACGGGATCTGAAACCATACTAGTACTAAGGTGCAGAGACTCAACCACAAAATCAAATATAAAATAATGCGAAGCTCCAGAATAAAAAAGAGTCTTAACAGGATGATCATAAGAGAAATCAAACTTTCAACAAAAACTTTTCTACCTTTGCCCGGTACACTGGCCTCGAGAGCATGCACCTGCCCTATAGAAGATCCTGCCCTCTAGCCTTGTCCTTGCTTCTTTGGGCATTCCCTAGAATAGTGTCCAACTTTACCGCAATTGAAACAAGCATCCTTCCCTTTTTCGGTAATCTTTGACCAAATGACCCACGTTCTCACAATCTCGACACTTCTTTTTTCCTTTATTTGAACTTTATTAGGCTTTCTCTTTTTTTCATCTATGTTCACTTCTTGGGCCACCATTTTTCTCATACTTAGACTGTGCTCCTTAGCCCTAACTCCCTTATTCTCCTTTTTACCATCCTTGTGTAACATGTTAACAAGTCTCTCGAAAGCTTCTTCCATCGCACGAAAATCCTTACAAAGTTTGACAGAAAATTAGCCATAGGTGGAACTACTGCGGCTATAGATGGAGGTTAGGCACTTCCTTGCCCTTCGACATGTATCGTAGTTTTAACATGCCTACGGAGCCATGCCGCAATGGGGACATCCTTCGGGAAGAATTGGTTCCTCAAACATGCTGAAAAGAAAAGGAAAAAGGACTCAAGCAGAGAATCGAGAGATATTTTAGTTAGCTTTGGGGAATATGTTTTTCAAAAATAGACTTTTCTTTGAAAATACTTTCTTTTTAAAACCTTTTGAAAAAAAAATCAAAATCTTTTATCTGATCTTGTAACCTTAAGCTCTGATACCAAATGTGACATCCCACGTCCGTTAATGTCACTCTTTAACAAAATGCATTAAGTTCCGTGAAGCGTTATAGGTAAACAGAGACAGAAACATCAAAAGACAGATATAAAATAGCAGCGGAATTTAAAACTTTATTTTCAAACAGAAAACATCGTGGTCCAAAATCCAGTTACAATATAGGTTTGAAATATAGAAAACCCATTACATCAAATTAAAATACCTGCCTTGTACTAAAATCATCAGAATGTGGTAATATAAAATCATAGTCCCCAAAAACAGCCATAGCAAGGCAGATAGGTAATCAGAGCGGTACATCTAAGCAGCTCCAAGCAGAAGAGAGAATCTAAATCAAGCATGAGTTTCCCACCCTGAGAACCTAGAGGGGGGAAGGAAGAGAGAGAGAAAAGGAAACAAAACGATTCAGACATAAAGTCTAACGAGCCCAGTTACTTTTAGTATATAAATAAATAAGAGCACCATGACAGGTATAAAAACTATATGAGAGATAACAGTGCCATATGATTGGTAAAACAACTAAACATGATAAGCAGGATGAACAAAACAGATTACGCTTCTCAAATACTTTTCTCTGCACCAATACTAGTGTAACAGAAACAGAATGATCCCAACAGAAACTAATGGTGGACTTAGGTGTACTTCTAGTGATGGGTTTTACCCTCAAACAATAATAACAGACAACCCAACAGAAATAACGGGTGTTACCCCAAACGATAATAATAGGCCCCTAAACAGGCATGACTAGATGTACCCTAATTACTACCCCCAGTCGATTGGCTCTCTATCCCGTAGATACCCTGCGCTAGCCCCCACGGTAGGAAGTATCACTTCGTAAAGTGGCAACCCCTTTCCCCGATAGGCACAACTATATCTACTGATGTCACAACGTCTTAATTTCTCGTTCAGTCCGGACCCATGCACGCACATGCCTCCGTTGGAATGCGCCGTCAACACCTCCACCCATATGAACCTCTTATAATCAGCTCAGTAAGCGTGCAGCTGACCCCCACCTATTTCGGGGGCCCCTTTCGATACTAGTATGAGTTACTGACTAATACAGGTCCCACACAACAGATGATACATGTCACCCACTAGGCTTGCATCCCTACTAATAGGATTTTGACAGATTATGCTTAACAGATTAACAGCCTGCATAACCCCAATATATAAAAAAGGTTAAGTTTATCGGGTTTATATACCCCCCAACATATTTAACAGGTTTACTTAACCACACAGATTTACTTTACCCCTTACCTTTAGATTGTAATTAACGAAAGTAGTCTACAATCTTTTATCCTTGGATTGTAATTAACGGAAGTAATCTACAATCTTTTATCCTCAGATTGTAATTAACGAAAGTAATCAACAATCCCTTACTCCTAGATTGTAATTAATGAAAGTAATCTACAATCTTTTATCCCTGGATTGTAATTAATGAAAGTAATCTACAATCCCTTTATATTAGTCATTGTTTGATTCCATAGTTACAATAACTTGTTTTACTTAATATGTAATTAAGTATACTTCATTTTAATTGACCTGTTTTCTGTTTAGCATGTCACTTATTATTTATAATTATATTTAACACGTTTCACCTCATATATTCACCTCATTCTTTCTTATTTAATCATAATTCCATCTCACATTGTCACTACAATTTGTCGTTGCTTATTTATTAACTTAGTTCGCTTAACTAAGGTTTATTAATAAGTTTCCTTTCCATTTATTACAACTTATGCTATAATTTCCACTTGTCCCTAGGACTAGCCTACCTATTATATAACATTCCCATTAATGTAATTAATTATAATCGGTTATTATTATTCTCGTTCATGTATGTTAATGCACCATACCTTTCACATTAAGTTGACCACTTGTGGATGCTGGATATGTCGGGCGGTTCCAGGCAGAATTCTACCACAAGATGGACTTAACCTCGTGTCTTAACGTTGTTACATGTATATTTATGCACTAGACCCCTCACATTAAATTAATTACTTGTGGATCCTGGATTTGCTCGGCGGTTCCAGGCAAACTTCTGTCACAAGTTGAATTTAACCTCGTGTCTAAGTGCGGTTACAATTTTTTAATTGCCATAATTGTATTAACAATCTTTTTGTTGTAATAATCCTATTTAGGAGTTACTGATGCTCATTATTGGTTTTTCAATTAAAGTGTTCAGTTTCAATAAATTTCAATAGATTAGTTATTTTAACAGATTAAACATCTCCGCAAGTTACTCATGTTTCTAATGCAGTACTCTCATTGTTGAAAAGAATGTTATATTAAAAATTACATTGTTAACGACTCATTTTGAAACTTTGTGGCATTTTTCACTTAAATTTCAACATATAACCTCTTATTTTCAATTAACTGTCTTAAATCCTCCACTCACAAATAGGTGAATGCATGCACTACCTGCTTATCGCATTGGTATATTTGAATCTCTTGGTTATAACCAAGACAATTACCATTTTGGCAAACAACTACCTAATCAAATTTTAGTTTACAGTTAGTAACGAAAATGACCAACAATTTGAGTAACTATTCCAACCAAAATTTTGTTTGAAAATCAAATAAAGAGTTTACTGAAATATAACTATGTGTAGCTAATTCAAGCCAACAGTTACTTTGAACTTTCAGTTACACAACAGACTATCAAAAGATAACCGCTCTGAAAATCTATAAATACCAAAAATTAAAAACTAATTACTGGATTCCTACTATTACACCATTCTCTTCTCATACTACTTCTTCATGTTTTTGTTCAAAAGATCATAACAGGGTCCACATGCTTCTCAATACCTTCTATCATTAACTATTGTTGTCATTTTCACCCATTTTGCCTTTACTTTGACATTCACCACTGCTGCTAACCCTTTTGCTTTTTTACTTCTGTAGGTAAAATGGATCAACATGTGGAACCTTTAAACAACATAGTACATGATCTGAACTGGTCAACCATTAGACTGCGGGTTGGTCGGCTCTGAGTACTAATCAATCAAGCGACAAATGAACCATATGGAATTAACAAGCAACTACTAGACAATCATGTAGGTAAACTACTCTATTTTCATGTGGTTGTTAACACCTTGAATTTCAATTATTAAGAGTACTGCAACATTGATTTAGAAGGCATAAGAGTGTGCCTATTCCTTCATTTTTATGAACAAGATGCACCAGCCACAAAGTCAAATGCCAAACAAGTAAGCAAATGTCAGAAAAAAGGTGGTCGTGCAAACGACGTTGAAGATGTGTAGAGGACACCAAACTCGCATTGTCTATCATAAATTTGATGTGCGTAATCTACTTTGTTTATGTTACATGTAAATGCAAATTGATGTTACCTTCCAATAACTATGTAAATGAAGTGGCATTTTAATTGTTATGCACATATAATGGTTGAATCACATGCCTGCCGTGAACATATAATAGTACACTCTTCTCTACTTCCTGCCAAATCATTGACTCTCACTGTTTCATTTACTAATGCACTGGGTTCAGCATTAGGCATGCAGTTTACAACAATGCTAACGTCAAATTAAAATTCTACAGAATTACTGGCTATGGCATACTAAAATTAGTACCATCCAATGTAAACATCACGCAGTCATGTGTATATATAAATATATAGATATATACACAAATTTCTGGCAATAGCATCGACAAACATTGAAATGAAAATATACATCACCAATAATCCTACTGCAAGCACAAAATTTTATAGTGATCACATGTTGGGAAGATTGCAATAAATATTTTTCCCACATTGGCAAATATTATGGTATAGCACAACATATATATATGAAGAGTTTGAATAAGAAGTTGTGAATTAACAAGATGGACTTAGAGATGAACACAATTGTTTGGGCTGAAATGGCTTGGGCCTATAAAATATTATGGGTCAAAAGATGAGCACTTGGGGCACGTGGGCGCGTGCGTGACCGTATGGATCGGGTTCGACTATTCCAAACAGTCGTGATTTTTGAACGAATAGACACAACCATTCGCACGCAACTGTCTCCAAACGGCTACACCCCTTCAGTCCTTATATATTCACCATTTTTCTGCATCTCAGATCCATCCTCTCGTATCTATCTTCTTCCTTCTTCTTTTCTGCTTCTATAACATCATTGTTTGTTGTATCCTGGAGGAATTTCGCTTCGTGATTACTGAAAGTGGTGGGGGCGAATAATTCCTTAAGGATAACGTTTTACATGTGCCTCAAACGACTCTTCCTGATTTATATTCTGCTCTGATTTCGAATCTCAACATTCTTAAGGAATTATTATGGCGTCCTCTGAGTCAACATACAAGATAATGAATCAGGAATTCACCAAGCTGGATCGTTTCGATGGCACTAACTACACCCGCAGGCAAGACAAGATCATGTTCCTCCTGACCACGCTCAAAATTGCATACGTTCTTAATGATAACTTGGAACCAATACCACTACCAACTGAAAAGGACACTGCTGAAGTTATTGCAAAGAGAAAGAAGCGTGAAGAAGATGAAGTTGTTTGCAGAGGTCATATACTTAATACTCTGTCTGATCGGTTGTATGATTTGTTCACTTTTGTCAAGTCGCCGAGAAAGATATGGAAAAGTTTAAAGGCCCAAATACAACAATGAAAAACAAGGCGCAGATAAGTTTTTAATTTATGAATTTTTTGAATTTAAGATGCTTGACAACACCTCTGTTCTAGATCAAGTTCACGAGTTACAGGTTATATTTAATAAATTAAAGGATGTTAAAATTAACATTCCTGAGCCATTGCAAGTCGGGGCTGTTATGGCAAAATTTCCGCACTCATGGAGTGACTACAGGAAAAACCTAATGCATTCCACAGAGGATTTCTCTATGGAGCAGATTCAAAAGCATTTTCGCATTGAAGAAGAAACCAGAATCCGTGAGAAAAAGATTTTTGAATCTGATTCAAATATAAACACTGTGGTCAACGACCAAAAAGGTCATAAAGAAACTGGAAAGCGGAAAAGGGATGACAACCAGAAGAAATCCAATAAAAAGGGAAAGGATTGTTATTTCTATGGAAAACCTGGCCATTTCAAAAGAGACTGCAGATTTTTTAAGAGACAAAAGAAGGAACATGGATAGACTTCGAACCAAGGAAAGAAGAACTCAGACTCTTCACACAAAGCAAATATGGTTCAACAAGACGAGTCCAAAATTGTTGCAATGATATCAAAGTTAAATGTTGACATGGTGACAGAATTAAACATGGCTGATAACACCAAGGATACTGATTGGTGGTATGATTCTGGTGCTACCATACACGTCTGCAACAATAGAACAATGTTCAAATTCTATGAGAAAGTTTCCAATGATAATAAAGTACTAATGGGCAACCATAATACTTCTAATGCCATTGGAAAGGGAACCATAGAATTAGAATTCACTTTTGGAAAGAAACTTGTTCTTGTGAATGTTCTACATGTCCCGGATATTAGATAGAATCTTGTCTCTGCAAGTCTTCTTTGTAGTAAAGGAGTAAAGTATGTACTGGATGGCAACAGTCTCATCTTGACAAAAGGGGGAACATTTGTTGGAAAAGGATATGATTGTAACGGGATGCTCAAACTAAGTATTAATAAAATGACTGAATTTGCTTATGTTCTTTTCATTGATTTATGGCATAATAGACTAGCACATTTAAATTTTAAATCTTTAAAGTTCATGTCTAATGAAGGTTTAATCTCATATGAAAATAAAAATGTATCAAAATGTGAAACATGTATTGAGGCCAAAATGTGCAAAAGCCATTTCCTAAGTCTGAAAGAAATACAAAGTTGCTTGAATTAGTTCGTTCTGATATATACGAATTAAATGGTATATTAACTAGAGGAGGGAATAGATATTTTATTACTTTTATAGATGACTATTCCAGATATATGTATGTTTACCTTATGAAAACAAATGATCAGGCTTTTGATATGTTTAAGCGTTTTAAAATTACAATCGAAAATCAAAAAGAAAGAAAGATTAAAATATTACACAGTGATAGAGGTGGAGAATACTTCTCTATAGAGTTTTCCTTATTCTGTGAGGAAAATGGAATTATACATCAATCAACTGCACCATATACCCCACAACAGAATGGATTGGCTGAACGAAAAAATAGGACATTAGTGGAAATGACTAATGCTATGATTTTAAATGCCAAACAAAATGTAAACTTATGGGGGAGGCACTTTTAACAGCATGTCACTTACATAATAGAATCCCATCAAGGAAAACTAAAGTATCTCCATATGAATTATGGAAAGGTAGAAAACCAAGTTTGAAATATTTGAAAGTTTGGGTTGTCTAACCTTTTATCGAGTAACAGATCCAAAACAAAATAAACTGGGGCCAAGGGCTTTAAAAGGTGTATTTGTAGGATATGCTGAGAATTCCAAAGCATTCCGGGTGCTAGACTTAAGTTCTAATGTCATTATAGAATCAAGAGACGTAGAATTTATTAAAAATAAGTTTATATGTGATTCCAGTCAAGTCTCAGTTCCTACTCAAAATTTTCACGACAAAGATAAGGAAAACTTTGAACAAACTTCTTCTAATAAAAGAAAATTTTCTGATATATCAGAAGAGCCTAGAAGAAGTCAAAGAACAAAGAAAACTAAAGAGTTAGGACCTGATTTCGTTTCACCTGATGATGTAGTTCATCTCGTCACAGGTGATAGAAAAGATATTATCAATAATATGACTTACATCCTAGGTACAGAAGGCGATCCCAAAACTTTTAAAGAAGCAATGGCTTCTAGAGATGCTTCTTTTTGGAAAGAAGCGATACAGGATGAGATGGATTCAATTCTATCTAATAACACTTGGGAATTAACCGACTTACCTAGCGGATCAAAGCCGATTGAATGTAAATGGGTATTTGTAGAAAATATAATACGGATGGATCAATACAAACTTTCAAGGCAAGGTTGGTCGCTAAAGGATTCAGGCAAAAGGAAGGTATTGACTATTTGTTACATATGCTCCTGTTGCAAGATTAACAACCATTAGAGTTCTATTTGCACTTGCTTCTATTCATGGGTTGCATGTACATCAAATGGATGTTAAAACTGCTTTTCTAAATGGCAATTTTGATGAAGAGGTATATATAGAACAACTAGAAGGTTTCAATATGCCTGGAAATGAACACAAAGTTTGCAGACTTGTTAAATCATCATATGGATTGGAACAAGCACCAAAACAGTGACATGAGAAGTTTGATTCTGTGATTCTGTCTAACGGTTTCAAACATGATAATGCAGACAAATGTATATATTCTAAATTCACTGATAGATATGGAATTATAATATGCTTATATGTGGACGATCTGCTAATATTTGGTACAAATATGGAAGGCATTAATGAGACAAAGAAATATTTGACTTCATGTTTTAAAATGAAAGATTTAAATGAAGTTGACACTATATTAGGAATCCAAGTTAAGAAACATAGTGGTGGATATGCATTATGCCAATCTCACTACATTGAAAAAGCTGCTTCTTAAATATAAACACTTAAATATTAAAGAAGCAAGTAGTCCTTATGATTCTTCGATTAAATTATTTGCAAATTCTGAAAGAGCAATAGCTCAACTAGAATATGCAAGTATTATTGGAAGTCTCATGTATGCAATGCATTGCACTCGTCCGGATATTGCTTTCGCTGTGTGTAAACTATCTAGATACACGCACAAACCAAGCAAATTACATTGGAAAGCGATATGTAGAATTCTTGGTTACCTTAAGAGAACCATAGGATTAGGACTTTATTATGAAAATTTCCCAGCAGGTCTGGAAGGATATTCAGATGCAAGTGGTGCAACACCTGAAAACGATAATAGAACAACTACTGGATGAATATTTACTCTTGGAGGAGGTGCTATATCGTGGGCCTCCAAGAAGCAAACAGTTATAACACATTTTACAATGGAAGCAGAATTTATCGCCTTAGATGCATCAGGTAAGGAAGCAAAATGACTAATGTAACAACCCGTGTTTTCCATAACCTATTATAACATAAATCGAGGCAGAATTTAATTTATAAATCTGAATCAAGGGAAACGGGCTATGCCATTGCGTTCGTCTCAGAAAAATACGCGAAATAGAGTCCGAGTTTTCGAAAATCGGAGTCCGTATGACCCGATTAAGGCCCAACGAAGTTTTCAGAAGATTCCAAAGTAAAAACAGATTTCAGATTCAAACTTGAATTTGGAAAATTGGGCCAGTTTGGGCCAGGCGGGAAAAATCCCGCCAGAACACCCCAAGTCGACAGCCCTGTCGACTTGGGAGTCGACTTGGTTAGACCAAGTCGACAGCCCTGTCGACTGGGCTGTCGACTTGGCTCAGACGGGCTGTTTAGCCTGGTGCACCATTTTGGGTTTGTGTTGAGCTTGGGGGCCAGATTCGGTTTTGAGGGCTGAGATTGGAACTAGGGTTTAATCCTATGGCCTAAAACACTTGCCTAATCTATAAATAAGACCCTAACCTACCCTAAATCATCATTATTCATTCTAGCAACTAAACTATGGCAAAATCAATCCTCTCATGGCCTCCACTCTCTTCATAAAATTCCTAAACAAGTTTTCATGAGATTTTCCATGCATACAAGTGTTTTTAGACTTGTATGATCATCATTAGCTTGCATTCAAGTTAATTTTCTATATTTGCATCATAAAGAAAGAGTTTTGATCATTTTGGCTCAAGGGTTTTGCTTGCATTTTGGGTTATTTGGTTGCATAAGGGCTTTCTTATATTTGCTATACTCATTTGAGTCCGCATAAGCATTGTAAGCCCTATTCTACTTTCATACTTAAACTTTAAAGTTAAATGTATGATATGCGAGTTTATATGCAAGTTTACTATGATGTGATATGCAAGTTTACTATGATGTGTTATGCAAGTTCATCAAGTTATGTTATGCAAGTTTGATATGCAAGTTGTCATATGATATGCAAGTTATGTTATGCAAGTTTGATATGCAAGTTGTCATATGATATGCAAGTTATGTTATGCAAGTTTGGGTTGAACATTTTGTTCATGCTATCATGTTATGCAAGCTTATCTTGGGTTTATGAACATAAAGCTTCAAGCTTTATGCCAAAGGTTGCATTTTGGCAACATGTAAGTTATCATATCTCTTATGATAACTTGCATGTGAGGCTAGATGCGAACTTGTGGCCATTTTCACATGTCATTTATCACCATGTATCACCAATATGCTAAGTTTGGTTTTATGCATGCTTTTGAGGCCTAATGCAAGTATATGAACATATGTACATTTCATATGCCACCATGTTGAACTTGTGGCTTCGACACTTTTTTGTCATGATTATGCCAAGTTCCCTCTTTCTATCCTTTATGCGCTATTGCGATATGTAAGCGATGGGATTGCGTTGGGGTTGGGTAAACTTAAAAGACATAAAAACATAAGCTTGGGAATTTACCTATTAAGTTAGGTCTACCCATTGGGAATTTACCTATTAAGTTAGGTCTACCCAATTGCTTGAAAATTTGTAACATGTTTTGGAAACATGGTGGACACGACACTTAGAAAAGATAAGTGTGGCCAACTCGAGGTTGGGTTGAGTTTGTAGCGTAAACCTACCCGGAACCGACCGACTTAACTAGTTGCTACGAACAATAGGACCCATGTGAGAAGTTGGTCATGTGGTATCTTGGACCCGAGGTTAGACCAAGTTGTGGTGTAAAGCTACCCGGAACCGACCGGCTTAACTAGTAACCGCAACAAAGTCTAATGTGAGAGGTTAAGGCGCATTAATTAATTAATGCCTCATGATTAGGGTTAAGTCATGGTCCATTTAATACTTAACCAATTTGGGCATGGTAGATTAATCGGGGTTAAGTCGTGAACTCATCGTTACACTTAACCAAGTTAATCCATGATTAGTAAAGGGGTTAAACCGTACTTAACCCACTAGAGAAATCCTAGCAATGGGGGTCCACTCCAGCAGTAATCCCTAGTTTGTATCATCATGACCCTAGGGACTAGGCTAGGGTGGGGGCACGATTACTGAACTGGAGGTAAGCGACCAATAAACGACGGCAGGGTGGTACGCCGGTGTAGTTCTGGGCGGACTCTGGTCGTGCACATAGTCCGTAGCCGGAGAAAACATGCACGGGTACCAGTAGATCGAGACTGTGCACTCATGTTCATGGTGTCCAGGGGTTGACACCCTAGGGCTTGATACACCCGAAGGGTGGACCCGGCACAGTTCGACTACAATCATGTTTGGGCCGTATCGACACCAACACGTGACGAGTTAGGCTTAGGGAGCCGATCGACTAAACCGTTTGGTTGGACCTCGTGTTAGGGTCACTTCATGTCCTTGGACCTTGTATTAGGGTCATTTCATGTTATTGGGCCAAAGCTTGGGCCAAGGGATCAATACTTGTTTATTCAAGTCATGTTAGTTTGCTAGTACACCTGTGGTGCAAAACCTTAATCCTGATTATGCGATGACACCTTTATCTACCTTGTTAATTAATCATCATGCTAGTATGTTGTTATCCTTATCCTGCTGCTCATACCAGTTAACTTTATCAGTTTACATTGATTGTAGTAGGGCTTACTCAGTCTTTTTGACTGGCCTGTTTTCTTTCGCCTCTTTTCTTCCGTTTCCCCCCCCCCTAGGTTCTCAGGGAGGGAATACTGGAGCTTAGCTTGGATTTTGGATTGCTTGCTTGTGGGATTTCAGCTCATGTACGGTTTCGACATGAAGCTAGCTATGGTTCTCACCTATTTTGGGGATAGCACTTATGTATTTCAGTTTGTCAGTTGATGTTGTTTTATCTAGACTTGTTTATTTGGAAAGTTAACATTATGTTGTACCAGACTTGTTTTGAAATGGTTTGAAAATCTTCCGCTGTTTTATCTATGTTATTTACTCTGTTTACATATATACATATGTTCTTGTTCTGCCTTGATATATCATTATGCATGTTTACCTGATTCAAACGCCCCTCCAAAGTCAGAGTGCTTGCAAGAGTCACCCTGGCGGAGGTGGGGTGTTACATTTGGTATCAGAGCATATGGTTTACGAGAAGGAACAAAAAAAAGGTTTTTAGAAAACTTTTGGAAAACTATTTTCAAAATCAAGTATAAAGTATTTTCCAAAGAAAAGTCTAGTTTATTTTAAAGGCTATTCCCCAAAAAGCCATTAGCAAAATCCCTTCGTTTTTCTCCATTCTGAATCTGTCTTTTTCTTTTTTTCAGTATGGCCGATAACTTTGTTATTCCGGAGGGAGTACACGTACCTGTTTGGTATAGGAGACTTTTGGAGGCTAGGGCGACCGAAGCCGGCCCCGCGGACGTTCCTCCTCCTCCTTCAGTAGTTAATATTCCTCCTCCTCCTGTCGCTAATGTTCCTCCTCCTCCTGTCGCTGAGGTTTCTCTTCCTCCTCCCCCTCAGCATCCTCAAGCCGACTTCGCAAAGACTTGCAAAGATTTCAAAGCAATAGGTGGCAAGAACTTTCAAGGCACTGAGACTTTTGTAGAGGCCAAAAATTGGTTGAAAGAGACCGAGGATTTATTTGCTATCTTTGGGTTAGACGATCAGAGGAAGATCTTGTTGGCGGTTTGGCTTATGAAGGATGAAGCCGCTTATTGGTGGGAAGTCACCAATGGTACTAGGCCTGTTGAGACTTGGGCCGATTTCAGGGCAAGGTTCATGCTTAAGTTTCTATCTTCTGCTGAGGAGAACCTGCAAATGGAAAGGTTCATAACTTTGAAGCAAGGAGATATGTCTGTCAAAGAATATGTGAACAAGTTCAATCAGTTAGCTCGTTTTGGCTTGGATATGGTGAATACTCCTCAGAAGAAGGCCCTTCGTTTTGCTAGAGGATTAAATAAGCCGTTGCAGGGATTGGCTATGTCACATATTCCCCATGGGGCCACGTTTGAGAGCTTGGTTGATATGGCGTTACTTCAGGGAGATGTCAAGAAAAATGATACTCAACCCAAGAAGACTGATTCCCAGGGAAAAGGAAATCAGGGTAATCCAAGTGGTCAAAGCAGTCAAGGCAATCAGAACAAGAACAAGAGTCAAGGCAACAAGGGGAACAACAACAAGGGCAAGAACACCAAGGGGAAGTGCCATTATTGCGGTTCAGCTGGGCATCTTATCAAGGATTGTAAGAAGAGGAAAAGGAAGAATGGTGAATGCTTTATCTGCGGTGAGACTGGACATTTCAGTAAGGATTGCCCGAAGAAGCGAGGGCAAGGCCAGGGTCAGACTCAGCGTGCTGGACCTTCAGGAGGGCAAGTTCATGCTCTCAATACCGCTCCAGTTCCCGATCGAGGTAGTATTTCTGTTGAGAGCCTTGTATATATTTCTGATTTTCCAGTTCGTACCTTGTTTGATTCTGGTGCATCGCATAGCTTTATCTCATCTGATCTTGTTGATAGTTTGCACCTTAGTACTAGCTTGGTAGATGATCCCGTCTGTATCTCAAATCCTATTGGGGGTTCCGCCCATTTGTCTATGATATGTGGGGATTTGAGGATCTCTATACTGAGTGTAGAGTTCTTGTGCAGTGCTTATGTTCTTGGTTTCAGGGGATACGGATAGATATTGGGCATGGATTGGCTGTCCAGATATGGAGCCATTCTTGATAGTGAGCATAGGGTTGTGAGGATCGTGACTCGCCTCGGAAACACCCTAGAGATTTCTTGTGATCTGAGAGGTCCCGTCATGATGTGCTATCTTGAACCACTCGACTCGTCAATGGAGACTCTTCAGTCTGTGAGAGTAGTTCGAGATTATCCGGATGTTTTCGATGAAGTTAGGGGGTTGCCCCCTAAGCGAGAGATTAATTTCCGCATTTATCTGGTGGATAATGCAAAGCCGGTTTCTTTGCCTGTTCGGCATATGGCTCCGCGTGAAAGGCGGGAGCTAAGTAAGCAAGTGAAGGAGTTGCTTGAGAAGAACTTCATTAGACGAAGTATATCTGAATGGGGAGCGCCTGTGGTATTTGCTACCAAGGCAGATGGTTCTCTCTGACTTTGTGTTGACTATCGAGAGTTGAATAAGCTGACTAAGAAGAACAGACATCCGTTACCGAGGATTGATGATCTCTTTGACCAGCTTGTCGGTGCTTCTGTTTTCTCTCAGCTTGATCTTGCTACTGGATTCCATCAGCTCAGGGTAGCTGAAGATAGTATAGACAAGACTGCGTTCAGGACTCCAGATGGATTCTTCGAATGGCTTGTCATGCCGTTCGGCTTGACTAATGCACCCGCATATTTCGTGGACTTGATGAGTAGGGTGTTCAGGGAGTTCTTGAACAAGTTTGTCGTGGTCTTCGTAGATGATATTCTGATCTTCTCTAAGGATGAGGAAGAGCACGCAAGGCATCTCGTGGAGGTGATGGATACGCTTAGAGCGCATCAGTTGAAGGCCAAGTTCTCCAAGTGTCACTTTTGGAGAAGGGAAGTTAGATTCCTTGGGCATATAGTATCTAAGCAAGGCTTAGCGGTGGATCCCGCTAAGGTAGTTGCAGTTCAGGATTGGAAGACTCCAAGGAATGCAACCGAAGTGAGAAGTTTTCTAGGTCTGGCGGGTTTTTACCGGAAGTTCATCAAGGACTTCGCGAAGATATCCGCTCCTCTCACTAAATTGACGAAGAAGAATTTAGTTTTTGCTTGGAGCATAGAATGCGAGCTTGCTTTTCAGAAGCTCAAGAGAGCTCTCACATCAGCACCTATTCTAGCTTTGCCCGATGGAGGGAAGTTATTTACAGTATACACCGATGCATGTGGCACGGGGTTAGGAGCTGTTCTGATGCAAGAGGGAAGAGTGATATGCTTTGGCGGTAGACAACTCAAAGTGCATGAGAAGAATTATCCCACTCATGACTTAGAGTTGGCAGCAATAGTATATGCACTCAAGGTTTGGCGCCATTATCTTCTGGGAGAAAGATTTGAGCTTTATACCGATCACAAGTCATTGAAGTATCTCTTTTCCCAGAAGGATCTGAATCTGAGGCAGCAAAGATGGATGGAATTCTTGGCGTCCTACGATTTTGAGATAGCTTATACCCCTGGCAAGGGGAATGGGGTAGCAGATGCATTGAGTAGAAGAAGGTTGACCCTAAGTCCTCTATTCGTTGAAATGAAGAACTTAGAGTATGTGGCAACCTTTGATTTCTCTTTGGCAATTGAGTCGATGACCGGTTCTTTAGCATCTCTGGAACTCAGACCTACCCTTCTTGATCAAGTTAGGGCTTCGCAGAGAGAAGACCCTCAGATAGTTGAGATTATGGATAAGCTGATTCGAGGAGAGGCGTCTAGTCATCTCGCTCGATATTCGATTGATGAAAAGGGTTGGCTGAGAAGAGATGGAAGGTTATGTGTTCCAATGGTAGAAGATTTAATAAGAAAAGTTCTGGAGGAAGCGCATCGCTCTAAGTTGACTATACATCCGGGCGGAGATAAGATGTATAAAGATATGAAGCGCATTTTCTTTTGGCCTGGGATGAAGAAGGATGTGGCAGAGTTCGTCTCTAGATGTATCATTTGCCAGCAAGTTAAGGCCGAGTCGAAGAAGCCCGTTGGGCTATTGCATCCTCTAGACGTTCCACTATGGAAGTGGGAGAGTATCTCCATGGATTTTATCGATGGGCTACCAAGGTCAAGGAAAGGGAATACGAGCATTTGGGTTATTGTGGATAGACTTACGAAGTGTGCTCATTTCATCCCGGTAAAGAGCAAGAGGACCGCATCTTGGCTAGCGTCTGTATATCTTCGTGAGATTGTGAGACTTCATGGAGTCCCTTCTAGTATTGTCAGTGACCGTGACCCAATCTTTACAAGTCAGTTCTGGAATAGCTTGCAAGAAGCCATGGGCACGAGGTTGAATCTAAGTACTGCTTATCACCCACAGACGGACGGTCAAACCGAAAGGGTGAATAGGGTACTCGAGGATCTGTTAAGGCTTTGTATTCTGGATTTTGGTGGTACTTGGGAAGACCATCTTCCTCTTGTTGAGTTTGCATATAATAACAGTTATCAGGCAAGCATAGGGATGGCACCATTTGAAGCTTTGTATGGAAGGCCGTGCAAGTCGCCAACATGTTGGTGGGAGACTACAGATAAGCTTATACTTGGGCCTGATATGATCAGAGATACATCCGAGAAGGTCGAGTTGATTCGGAGACGGAAGAAAGCGGCCCAAGACCGACAGAAATCCTATGCTGATAAGCGAAGAACTGATTTGGAGTTTGATGTTGGGGATATGGTTTTCGTGAAGGTTTCTCCTTTGCGGAATGTGGTCCGATTTGAAGCCGTTGGGAAGTTAGCACCGAGGTTTGTTGGACCATTCCCTATTATAGAGAGGATCGGGCAGATGGCTTATAGAGTGAAGTTGCCCGAGAAGCTTGCCGGAGTACACGATGTTTTTCATATCTCGCATCTCCGGAAGTGTTTACATGAATCAGCAGAGGTTGTTGAGCCAAGTGTTCTGAAGGATATGGAAGTGGAGAAAGAGGCTACCTTGAGGAGAGCTCCGATTCGTATCTTGGGGACGGAGACCAAGAAGCTAAGGAATCGAGAGGTCAAGTTGGTGAAGGTTCAATGGGGTGAAGCCGAAGAAGACGCAACTTGGGAAACCGAGGAGAAGATGCGTGGGCTTTATCCATTCCTTTTCGAGGGTACACTCTCAATCTCTTTTCTTTGTTAGCATATCTTTCTCTTTGCTATCCATGTTTATCTAGTTTATCGTGTTAATCTTGTCATGAGAACCTTAGGTAGAAACCCTTTGGATGAAACATGTGTTTGAAACATGTTATGCTTGATGGTTGCAAGTGGTTGCAAGTGTTTGCAAGTGGTTACTCGTGGATGCATTATACACGTTAGGCACTAGATCGGCTCACACACTCCTCATATTGCATATGCATGAGTGTTTATGCTTATTCATGGATGAAAATTTTTGTGTTATCACATGGATGTTGCATATGGATGTATGTTATGTGCACACATATAGATGTTATACATTATGTTAGGAATTTCATACATATGGATTCATTTCACTAACATAATTTGCATTGATGATATTTGCATTAGATAAGGACATATACACACACCTTTGCATATGTTCATACAACATTTAGAATCTTGTAAGGACAATGATTGCTCGTGGATGATGTTTTGAGTAGATGGATGATTGGATGGTAGGATACGTTCTTCCTAACTTGAAGATTTCGGGGACGAAATCCTTTAAGGAGGGGAGAATGTAACAACCCGTGTTTTCCATAACCTGTTATAACATAAATCGAGGCAGAATTTAATTTATAAATCTGAATCAAGGGAAACGGGCTATGCCATTGCGTTCGTCTCGGAAAAATACGCGAAATAGAGTCCGAGTTTTCGAAAATCGGAGTCCGTATGACCCGATTAAGGCCCAACGAAGTTTTCAGAAGATTCCAAAGTAAAAACAGATTTCAAATTCAAACTTGAATTTGGAAAATTGGGCCAGTTTGGGCCAGGCGGGAAAAATCCCGCCAGAACACCCCAAGTCGACAGCCCTGTCGACTTGGGAGTCGACTTGGTTAGACCAAGTCGACGGCCCTGTCGACTGGGCTGTCGACTTGGCTCAGACGGGCTGTTTAGCCTGGTGCACCATTTTGGGTTTGTGTTGAGCTTGGGGGCCAGATTCGGTTTTGAGGGCTGAGATTGGAACTAGGGTTTAATCCTATGGCCTAAAACACTTGCCTAATCTACAAATAAGACCCTAACCTACCCTAAATCATCATTATTCATTCTAGCAACTAAACTATGGCAAAATCAATCCTCTCATGGCCTCCACTCTCTTCATAAAATTCCTAAACAAGTTTTCATGAGATTTTCCATGCATACAAGTGTTTTTAGACTTGTATGATCATCATTAGCTTGCATTCAAGTTAAGTTTCTATATTTGCATCATAAAGAAAGAGTTTTGATCATTTTGGCTCAAGGGTTTTGCTTGCATTTTGGGTTATTTGGTTGCATAAGGGCTTTCTTATATTTGTTATACTCATTTGAGTCCGCATAAGCATTGTAAGCCCTATTCTACTTTCATACTTAAACTTTAAAGTTAAATGTATGATATGCGAGTTTATATGCAAGTTTACTATGATGTGATATGCAAGTTTACTATGATGTGTTATGCAAGTTCATCAAGTTATGTTATGCAAGTTTGATATGCAAGTTGTCATATGATATGCAAGTTATGTTATGCAAGTTTGGGTTGAACATTTTGTTCATGCTATCATGTTATGCAAGCTTATCTTGGGTTTATGAACATAAAGCTTCAAGCTTTATGCCAAAGGTTGCATTTTGGCAACATGTAAGTTATCATATCTCTTATGATAACTTGCATGTGAGGCTAGATGCGAACTTGTGGCCATTTTCACATGTCATTTATCACCATGTATCACCAATATGCTAAGTTTGGTTTTATGCATGCTTTTGAGGCCTAATGCAAGTATATGAACATATGTACATTTCATATGCCACCATGTTGAACTTGTGGCTTCGACACTTTTATGTCATGATTATGCCAAGTTCCCTCTTTCTATCCTTTATGCGCTATTGCGATATGTAAGCGATGGGATTGCGTTGGGGTTGGGTAAACTTAAAAGATATAAAAACATAAGCTTGGGAATTTACCTATTAAGTTAGGTCTACCCATTGGGAATTTACCTATTAAGTTAGGTCTACCCAATTGCTTGAAAATTTGTAACATGTTTTGGAAACATGGTGGACATGACACTTAGAAAAGATAAGTGTGGCCAACTCGAGGTTGGGTTGAGTTTGTAGCGTAAACCTACCCGGAACCGACCGGCTTAACTAGTTGCTACGAACAATGGGACCCAATGTGAGAAGTTGGTCATGTGGTACCTTGGACCCGAGGTTAGACCAAGTTGTGGTGTAAAGCTACCCGGAACCGACCGGCTTAACTAGTAACCGCAACAAAGTCTAATGTGAGAGGTTAAGGCGCATTAATTAATTAATGCCTCATGATTAGGGTTAAGTCATGGTCCATTTAATACTTAACCAATTTGGGCATGGTAGATTAATCGGGGTTAAGTCGTGAACTCATCGTTACACTTAACCAAGTTAATCCATGATTAGTAAAGGGGTTAAACCGTACTTAACCCACTAGAAAAATCCTAGCAATGGGGGTCCACTCCAGCAGTAATCCCTAGTTTGTATCATCATGACCCTAGGGACTAGGCTAGGGTGGGGGCACGATTACTGAACTGGAGGTAAGCGACCAATAAACGACGGCAGGGTGGTACGCCGGTGTAGTTCCGGGCGGACTCTGGTCGTGCACATAGTCCGTAGCCGGAGAAAACATGCACGGGTACCAGTAGATCGAGACTGTGCACTCATGTTCATGGTGTCCAGGGGTTGACACCCTAGGGCTTGATACACCCGAAGGGTGGACCCTGCACAGTTCGACTACAATCATGTTTGAGCCGTATCGACACCAACACGTGACGAGTTAGGCTTAGGGAGCCGATCGACTAGACCGTTTGGTTGGACCTCGTGTTAGGGTCACTTCATGTCCTTGGACCTTGTATTAGGGTCATTTCATGTTATTGGGCCAAAGCTTGGGCCAAGGGATCAATACTTGTTTATTCAAGTCATGTTAGTTTGCTAGTACACCTGTGGTGCAAAACCTTAATCCTGATTATGCGATGACACCTTTATCTACCTTGTTAATTAATCATCATGCTAGTATGTTGTTATCCTTATCCTGCTGCTCATACCAGTTAACTTTATCAGTTTACATTGATTGTAGTAGGGCTTACTCAGTCTTTTTGACTGACCTGTTTTCTTTCGCCTCTTTTCTTCCGTTTCCCCCCCTCCCCAGGTTCTCAGGGAGGGAATACTGGAGCTTAGCTTGGATTTTGGATTGCTTGCTTGTGGGATTTCAGCTCATGTACGGTTTCGACATGAAGCTAGCTATGGTTCTCACCTATTTTGGGGATAACACTTATGTATTTCAGTTTGTCAGTTGATGTTGTTTTATCTAGACTTGTTTATTTGGAAAGTTAACATTATGTTGTACCAGACTTGTTTTGAAATGGTTTGAAAATCTTCCGTTGTTTTATCTATGTTATTTACTCTGTTTACATATATACATATGTTCTTGTTCTGCCTTGATATATCATTATGCATGTTTACCTGATTCAAACGCCCCTCCAAAGTCAGAGTGCTTGCAAGAGTCACCCTGGCGGAGGTGGGGTGTTACAACTAAGAAATTTACTATTAGATATAAAGTTGTGGTCACAACCAATGTCACCATTTCTGTGTATTGTGATAGCGAAACTACATTGTCTAGAGCTTATAATAAAATATATAATGGAAAGTCTAGACATATAAGTTTAAGACATGCATATGTCAGAGAATTAATTGTAGATGGTATCATTACTATTGTATTTGTTAGATCAAAAGAAAATCTAGCAGACCCACAAACAAAAGGATTACCGAGAGAAATGGTGAGAACTACTAGTAGTGCAATGGGTCTGAAATCATTCTAATCACTTGCAGTGGAAACCAAACCTTATATTATTCACGGTTTAAAGGGTAATAACAAGTTGCAGAAAAGTGATAGATAAACATTGAATATCAATGTTTGTATTGTTACGTTTTGTGGTGATCATTTGTCTATAGTAACAAGGACGGAAAGAATGAACACCTATATGGACATAAGAAACAATATTTCAATAAAGTTCGGATATGACTTTATACATGTTCATGAAAAGCAGGAGGAAATTAATAACCAATTTACGGTTATGACATTTTATAGAAGCATGATAATATCTATATGTTCATATATTTCGTTTCACCGCATAGGATTTTGGTTTAAGTATTTTTTTTTCAAATATTCTGTTGAAACTTAAATACATGGACTAAGGAGAAAAGTTTAAACCAAAAGGTACTTTCTTTTATGCATAAATAAATAATTATTACAATCTTGTGGGGGATTGTTGGGAAGATTGCAATAAATATTTGTCCCACATTGGCAAATATTATGGTATAGCACAACATATATATGAAGAGTTTGAATAAGAAGTTGTGAATTAACAAGATTGGCTTAGAGATGAACACAATTGTTTGGGCTGAAATGGCTTGGGCCTATAAAATATTATGGGTCAAAAGATGGACATTTGAGCACTTGGGTCACGTGGGCGCGTGCATGACTGTACGGATGGGGTTCGACTGTTCCAAACAGTCGTGATTTTTGAACGAACGGACACAACCATTCGCACACAACTGTCTCCAAACGGCTACACCCCTTCAGTCCTTGTATATTCGCCGTTCTTCTGCATCTTAGATCCATCTTCTCGTATCTATCTTCTTCCTTCTTCTTTTATGCTTCTACAACATCATTGTTTGTTGTATCCTGCAGGAATTTCGCTTCGTGATTACTGAAAGTGGTGGAGGCGAATAATTCCTTAAGGATAACGTTTTACACGTGCCTCAAACGACTATTCCTAATTTATATTCTGCTCTGATTTCGAATCTCAACATCACATGCAGCAGACGTTCATTTGTATCTTACCAAACACGGTATCACTAACGAAGTACCCTCTACATACTAATAAACAAAACCTAAACCAACTATCTGCACAACAGGCAACAAATTCTTCTTGCCCAGGTTAGACCATCTTTAATAAACCTCAATCATGGACTACCAACCACTTAAGACAGCTAAACACAAAATTTTTCCACTAAGCCCATCCTCTGAACGTCGGCGACAAACCACAACCCAACAAAATTCTAACTCAAACGCTAACCCGTATGCCAAGCACATGCCATATTCTAGTAAATTTTAAAAAAGTCACGAAATGAACCTGAACGGGCATCTTCTCTCCAATTAAGGAGCGTTTTCCCTTTTCCGCACGGCTTTCAAATTACAGTGCTCGAGCCAAGCAAATCAGCGCTTGAAAACTGCGCATTTGGGCTGCTCATCTGCGGAAAACCGCGCACACCAAGTCGAAGAAGGTGGTGATAAATCGCCTGTTTCTTGAGCTCCAGCCGCCGCATGTCAATTTAGCATCATTTTTTTGACCACTCTCACATTTCGTCCCTCTTCTACCTGCCGATTGACGCCGCTGTTTGCTTCAACCCGTTCGATCGACCCCCGTCTGCTTCCTCGCAATACCGTATACGCCAGGTACTGCTGCGCCCTTGATTTGCATTTCGTTTTTTTTTGCTTTCTGTCCGCTTAATTTCGTTTTATGCTGCCTATTTCTGCCCGTCTCTGCCCTTTGTCCTTCATTTGTTTTGCTTAATTTTGTAGCTTTTGGCATGTGTCCATTTACGTTGGTTGTTGAAGATGTTCTCTGTGTGTGAGAACTACTGGGTCTGGGGTTTATAATTAATTGTTCAAGTTGAAGATCAGAAATGAACGGGTACTAGAAAGAGTGACTATTTTGTCTTGGAGGGTGTTTCTATTAGTAAATAGATAACGAACGTTTCTCCTGATGTTATTACTGCTTTGAGCTTTGACCGTATTCTCTGCCTTGATGCAAAGTTAATGGGGCCTGTCTTTGATTTTAGTCCAGGGCGTTGTTGTTGTCTCTGTTGGCTAACGATTTTGATTATCGTCAGTTACTGATGTTTTTCTCTTTATACGTTCCTGTTTGTTTTCTTGGTTTTCCTACTACTTTTGGATATATGCTACTGTCCCATCTCTAGTGGGCAACGATTTTGATTACGTACTCATACTGCTTTTGTGCTTCATCGATGGTTTGGAGTTTAAGTTTTGAATTTCTCTTTTTCTGCTGCTTCAATCTCCATGCTTGGTCTTTTAACCGCTTTTCACTGTTGCTCTCTTTATTGGTTAACTATTTTAATTCACTTCCGGTGCTGCTGCTGCTGTTTTCTTTATTGGTTCCTGGTTGTTTGGATAAAAGAAAAGAAATCATGGTTCTAGGTCAGATGGGCGAGTGTATATCCCACTATCCCAGGCGTTGCAGCAGATAAGCAACGCAATAATAATCGACAAGAAAGTTATACAGAAGTGCCTTAATGAGATTTCTTGTGCATTGTTCCAGTCAGATGTGCAAGTCGAGATAATCCGTAAATTTCAATATAATGTTGATAAGAAGATTGAGAGCTTAGCATTTGGACGTAACAAGCGAAGAAATATTATTATGGTATGTTATCTGTGTATCTCACTAATTAATTTGATAGATCTATAGTTCATTCTACTTGTTTACCTATTTTGCTTGTCAGGACAGTTGGATTTTAGTCATTATTTAAGGAAAAATTTTCCTTTTCCATATAGAGTAGTTAGTTAAATATTTGATTTGGTGCATGACTAAGGCTATGTTTTTTTTTAAATTTTATTAAGAGGGTGTTAACTGAACTTCTAATTTAGATTTTTTTTTTTTTTTTTTTGGTTTGTTTTTAACCAGAACAGAAGTTTTTAGATCTTTTTCCATATTTATTTTTTGTGAACGCTGAATTATAGTTTGTTCGCTATGTACTTTTATTAGAATCTACAACTACAATGCAAATTGCTTCTTCTCATTTATAATCTCAAATTTCAACAAATTTCCAGAATCGGAAAGTATATTTTTAACACATGCACTTTTCTGGAAAAAATTATAATTTCTAAGATTTGAAGTTTTTAATTTGAATTTTATTTTTTTTGAAAACTATTTTTATTTTATTTTGAAGTTACAAAAATACCGAAATTAGATGCCTAAAACTTGTTACTTGTAGAATATATTGTAAACAATAAAAAACCATATTTAATTTTGAGAGTTTACTTTTCCAGAATTAACATTTTTATAATTATTTATTGCATTCAAGTTTCTTTTAATTCAAAATTTTGTTAATTTTAGACATTTAAATGTTTAAATCTAAAATTTGAAGGTCGTACTTTAAATAATTTTTATTTAAAAGCCAACCGATGTAGAAGGCATCAATTTTAAAAGAAACATAATTATTAGTTCAATTAGAAATTTTAGAATTTAAACAAGTGTCGCCTTTAACAAATATTCTAAGATTTTGATAGTGCATATCTACATTCACATTCGTACTTTTACCTTATATTGGATGTCCGCATCCTCGGATATCGACAGATATAAGATGATTATCATGTTTTCTATCTATCAATTAATCAAGAAATATAAATATAAAATTTGGACAAGCGTCATTGTCATAGTTGGATGAGGCGTTGTGTCATGATGCAAAAGGTCATAGGCTCGATTTGGTCGAACCTCCTACCATGATAGTAAAATATATGCTGCCAAACTTGTATATATAAGTACCCAATTTCTATAAAAAAAATATAAAATTTGATTTTCTTTTTCAATCTCCCTTGTTGTAATTGCATGTAAAATCAACTAATATGACATAATAATTTTTTGAACAATTAATAATATTAAATCCATATAACAACTTTATAAAATAATAAATACACATAATTTATTGTATTTTTTGATGAAAGAGTGATCCTTCATTTTTTATTATATAAAAAATACACGTAATATGAACTTATGGTTGTTATGGTAATAATAAATTTACCATTATCATCCAAATACCAACCAATTGGTAACCAAATTGAGCTACATCAGTATGTTAGTATACTCGGTTGATAACGATAAATTTACGTATGCTAACATTAAATATAGCACAATGAAATGTCAAAAGAAGTGGTAACCATAAGTTTACTAGTCGTATTAATTATATTTCTTTGACTATTTTTATTAATCTAACTTTGAAAACTTTTGAAGATGTAATAGATTTTAAGTAGATTCTTGTTACATTATTTATGATGATATTTCCTTTGATTTTATGAACTACGGAGTTTAAGATTCCAAATTAATAAATGACTAAATAATTCGTGATGAATCAAGAAAATTTTCTATGTTAATCGAACAAAGTCAAATTTTATATAAATATTAGTGAAGTTGGATTAGTAATCAAATAATTAATCCTAATCATTATCAAAATTGCAATTTAACAAATTTTCAATGACTTCATGTATTGGTAAATTTACTGGTTATCAGCCAATGGTTTACCATATTGGTCTACAAACGAACCTTTAACAATGATAACAGACTAACAGTAGAGCGTCGTTAGTCATATTGATTTATGAACAATATTGTAAAGAAACAGTTTTTTCGTACTGGTAATTGTTACCATTTATAATAACAACCCCATATTAACCATAATTGGTATTATTATCATATTTATTTTATTTCCAGATACAGATGCAGATACATTTCTTTTCAAATATTCATTGACATGTTTAATAAGTGGTTGTTTAGAATGTAGAATTCAACATTTTAAACAAATGGATGCAACATAAGTTTGCACTCGTGCTTCTTTACATGTAATAAATATTAGGAGTTGCATTCTTAGCATTACAGATTTGCGCTAGCATTGTTGCTATATGATTTGGCCGCTAAAATATTTAGGTATATAACTTGGTCCATTTGTCGAAACTAATAACAAGTTTTGGTTGGTTTTAAATAAATGTATTATAGGTATAGGTTTATTTTTTTCATGTTGGTGCTACTTTTCAAAATGCACCATGGAGAATTTTTCAAAGTAATGATCTTTTCTTTAACAATAGTCGTAATACAATTGATATCACACTTTTCTGGTATCAATGTCAACAATTGAAAAATGCGCCTCTGTCTTAATATCACTAAATAATTGTATTTAACTTCTTTTAAAAATTCGAAGTTTTCCGTTGGAAAACGTGACTAAATCTTAACATGCCTTAAACATATAATCTAACAAATAAACCTTTACATATATTACCAAATCTTAGTGTCATTTAAATATAGGGGGTTGTTAAAGGGACTCCATTTTTTGTTAAGGGGAGGATAAATTTAAGGGGACTCAATCTTATTTTTTATTTGTTAAGGGTTTGGAATTTAAAAATAATATAAAATATAGACGAAAGTACCCCCGCCTCATTATCGCTTGACCCTATCGATCAAAATTCAATCTCAGTTCGATCCAAATATGCCACGAGGTAAAAAATATATTCAAATGTTGATAAATCTCCTTTTTGAAATTTTAGATTTTGTTGAAAAAGATTAATACAATTTGCAGGAAACGGATGAATTTCGTTCATTTACGCGAATAATGAATACAGTTCATCATGTAAAGTTTAGATTTTGTTCGAGGATGAATACAGCGTGTTATGGTTTAGATCTTACTGTTTGATAAGAAAAACACCCTCTTTGTTATTGTCAAAAGTAATTAAAATAAATCAGTGTACATATTCCAACATTAAAACAGATGTTTGTTAAGTTTATTTATGCTTATGTTCATGCTGTGTTAAGCGTATATGTACGTTGTTACTCTTTTTTTTTTTTCATTTGTGGCTAATGTGTTTTGTATGTGTTTATTTGTTGTTATTGTGTTCCATGCTTACTTTGATAGTGAAAACTAAAGTAAACAATGCTTGAATATGTTATTTTCATGTGTGCAGAACGTTTATGTTTCATGTATAATTATTTTTCTATGTGTGGAATTAAATTAGAGTTTATGTTTTAAGATCGCATTAATGAAGAGTATAGGGTTAGTATTGGAAATTTTATTACTATGTTTAAGGGGAGGCTAATTTATTTTAACCCCCCCCTCTTAACAATTTTAAAATAAACTAAAAATGATACCCCTTAACTAAGTGGAGTCCTTTTAACAATCCCCTAAATATATGATTTAACAAATGATTTAAAAAAAAATCAAAACATTCTTTTGCAAATATTGCCAAATCTAATACCGCTTAGAAATAAAATCAGATAAACAAATTTATTTTGTATGATTTTATGGGTTATATTTGTAAATTATGTAGTTCGGATATGTTGTGTCTTCACACATGCTAATAAGGTGTGTTGTATCAATTTCTATTTGGATCGAATATTCCTAATAAAATTTTATCCAGTTTCAAAAAGAAACTTAATTTACAAATTAATATAAACTAAAATTCAAGCTACCAATAAATTAGATGTTGCAACTAAGAAATAAAAATAAAAACTAGATACAAACGATTTTGAAAAAAAAAATGATTTCACTTTTTGCAAACCATTTCTCTTCGGTATGTTAAATGTATTCAATTTATGGAACAATAATTAACACATAAAGTGTTCATCTACAAAAAATCTTAATATCAATTAAAATTAGGATATAATAAATAAAGTTGTAACGTCTCACCCCGAGATCCATATTATTAAAGATCATTAACGAGTAATGTGGTCTACTAATGCGGAGAACGGGGGCTGGTTAGGAGCGACGAGTATCAAGTACATTGATATGATGCTCATTTTTTTCTTACCTCAAGTAGATTGACATACTTAATCCTTATCTAACACTATACTACGATGGTTGTAAAGTTAATCCAGAACAAAACACAATTATAATAAATAAACACATGTCACAAAACAACAAACATAGCTACATATATAGATACAATCCCCAATATAGTGCACAGTGTCATCAAATGGTGGTCATACAAACTACAATATAGATACAATGAGTCAAAATGAATATAATATATAGGCCAGAGTACATGGATTATCACTAAACAACTACTCCAAATACACCTGCTAATCTGTTCAAAGTAATAATAGAGATCCATAAGCAGGAGCTAGAAGAGCAAACATCTACACAGAAGCTGACCTGAAGATGACTCGGTCTGACTCGAGCAATTAAATACACGGATCAGTCTAATTTAAACAGTGAGTAGATGATAAAAGAGTATATACGTTCATTAGGGATGACTCTTCTTGAAATAAGAAGAGCAAGTTTTACGCATAGTATGACATAAGAATAATGAGTATATTCCTCGGCTTCTCGAAGGTGCATATTGCAAACTCTTACTTGCACATATTTTAAAACACACCCTCAAATTTACAATTCTCCAAATAATTTAATGACGTTGCCTAGCTATTGATTGCGACAAATTATACATAATCATATGGTTGCGATTTTGATTATAATCAAAATGGCCTTGTTATTTTCTTTTTGATCATTATCACAAATCAATGGTTGCATACGTCATTAAAGTATGTGAGCGTATTTCTAAAATATTACATTTGGTTAAGTTAATTTAATCATTCTAAATCATGACTTCTTACCTATATGTGTAAGTTTATATATCTTTACCATGTTTTTTCAGCACAATTGAACTAACATAATCTTATTAATTTATATCAAAATAAGATTAAGCCATGAACACATAATGCTTCATTTTAAAACTTGGCTGCAAAGTCGACTTATGATCGATATTGCCTCGCCATGCTTAGCCATTTTTACAACTTACTCAATGACTTAACAATATCTTGACACTTGTAGCTTTCTTTAGTTAACTATCCCATTGCCTTAAGCACTATGTTCGAATGTCTCGTGTCTGTATTTAAGAAATTCCCATCGATAACGTTGATCAGATGTACCGATCTTAAAGTACTCCACGGACAGTTCAACACATCTAATTAATCTTAAGTTCTCCCCTGGGTTGTAATCACTTTATTTCTCCCAATACACTTATTTTTATTTTGAATAGACATAACCACAACATTAATTCCCTATGCATAGATTAGCGAGTGAGATGCTTAGCCGAAACATTCAATTAGTTTCAGTCGTGCAGTCTGATCAACTAAATTATTCACATTTATCCCTGTTAAAAGTTTCAAATTTTTTTCGTGATTATTACTGTATCGCTATCGAACTTAGACTCACAAGACTGAACACGATGATCTAGATTTGAGTTTAGTTCCTTATCATTTACAAAATGATTTTCCGACAAGGACCACTCACCCTACGAGACGATATCACAGGAGAAATTTATACGGGAATAGATCACAAACATCACATTAAGATTAAGCTCACACTGATTTCTCGAATTTCAAATTTTCCTTGATAGGCATCTTCCAAGGAAGACGATTAATTACTAAATTCGAGAAATAAGATCACTTCAAAACCCAACTACCTGCTTGGGTGGTAATCCTGTGAAATGCCCATACACAGAAGCACAAAAAAGGAATTCACAACTATATGAATGCGAGATAAGTTATCATCTCACTCAAGATAACATAATGGGGTTTAGGAACCATACTGGAAGTCCCGAAGTACAAGATATATCAAACCAATTTAATTGGGATACCAATGATACATGATTTTCAGGATTTTAACTTCTTATTGAATGAACCGATTCATCTTCAAAATTTTATCTTGAAGTCAAGACAGGTTATTACACACTGATTCGTACAGAAGGAAAGCTACTAGAAAATTTCCCACATCTTTACTAAACACTCTTTAATTGTTATAAATTCTCTCGTAGATTTCTCAATTACTAAAGCAATCACAAAACAAACTATTTTAAAAATGCACCATTCACGTGCTCTTTCAATATAGATGAGTATGATGCATCCGTACTTAAAAGAACTTGAATAAAGAATTCATGAGACAAAAGGAAACTTTTTTTTAAAAAAGGAGTAGTATCCTCGGGCGGCTAAGGTCCACCAGAAGTATTCCCAACAACGAGCTTTCTAGAATTAATTTTTTTTCTGCTTTTTGGGGCATGTAAAGATGTTATGCCCGTTTTCCTTACAACAACAACACTGGTTTGGGACATTCACGGGCATGGTGACCGTCAAAGTTGCAGTGGTAGCATATCTTTGTCTATGGGATGCTACACCAGAAGAATTAAGGCCAATGTGCTTTTCCTTTTTGTTAGACAAAATTGAATTGAATTCACAGGAATGAAGTTTTTTATTATTTGAATTTTGTTGAACCACTAACTAATCAGTAAGCGCTTTTCCTTTCTCGATTGCTTCTAAATGAAGAGTCAGGTCAACTGGTTTTCCATTAGAAATCTTGAGCTGAAGTGTCACTTTCTTCTTATGTAAAGGAGACAATCGAGTAGAAGCTGGAGACTGAATGCTACAAATCGGATCCATGAACTATTCAGCAGACATGTAAACTCTGTCTGGGTGTAGATCACCGGCCTACCAGCACTAGAATTGCCAACATTTTCCTTTTTAGCCATAAGCTGAAAGAATAAGATCAGATCAATATTATTCACAGTGGTAAGATATTATCAATTGAATTCAACATATGGAATACTACGGAATTTAAAAATGTATTTCTAGACGTATTCCTGCTTGTGTCTACCCCCAAAGGACAACTATAAGATTTAAAGGCTCGACTGGGCACAATTACGATTAAGGGCAAGGACACTTGAGTTTTATGTGAACACGTATATTGTACATTGATGTACTGTATTGCTTATCTACTGTTCTGTTTTAATCGCCTTTCGTTCTGAATCCAGCTCTGATATCAAGTTGTAACGCCCATCCCGAGACCTGCATTAATAAAGAGTATTAACGAGTAATGTCGTCTACTAATGCGGGAAATAAGGTCCGTGAGTCTTGTATTAAATAAATACCAAGTACGTCAATAGAGTGTTCATTTTTTTTAATCTTTAGTGGATCAACATACTTAATTCTTATCTACCACAATACAACAGTGGCTGTAAAATTAATCTAGATCAAAACGTTATTATAATAAATAAGCACAAGTCATAAAACATCAAATGGTGGTCATACAAACCACAATATATATACAACGAGTCAAAATGAATATAATACATAGGTCAGAGTACATGGATGATGGACCATCATTAAACAAATATTCAAAATATACTCGCTAAAGCGTCTAAAAAGATAATAAAGATCCATAAGCAGAAGCTAGAAGTCTACGCAGAAGATAACTTGAAAATAACTCGATCTGACCCGAACAATTAAATTCATGGCCAATCTAGTTTAAACAGTGAGTAGATGGTTAAATGTTATATAGTTTCATAAGGGATAACTTTTCTTGAAATAAGAAAAGTAAGTTTTGCACATAGTATAACATAAGAATAATGAGGTAAATTATCATCATCACGAGATAAGGTCACATTAACAACTAAGCTAACATGTGAAATTTTACTTCCAACTACTGCAAAGCTTTAAGCTAAGCACATATAAATTATGATCAAAATACTGAGAACAAAAAAAATCAAATCCTCCAAATATCAACATTTAAAACTCATAAGAGGTTATTCATCTTGTGATCACTAAATTTTAAGATGTAACAAAGTAGCTTTTAGGCTACAAATGGAAATTCAACATCAACATATCAACATGATTTGGACTCAAACATCGAATAGCAATAGTCATCAGAAGCATCAAATGGTTCCAAAACAACAAATTGCACGTGCAACAACAAATAAGCTAACTTTGCTAAGTATTATATACGTATTCGGGCGCCTATCACTATGACCCCCGACTGGGTGTAACTTGAGCACATCGGTCAAGTGAATACGTATATATAAGATCCCCCCCCCCCCCCCCCCCCGAGTCTAGCTTCGCATCGAGACAAGTACTGGCATAACAAACGATAATTATGTGTCACATACTTCCAAACAACAACTTGAAAAGTGAAAGCAATATGTCTGATACCCCACACTTCACTTATCGTTTTACTACAAGTCAGCCTATTTCACACTGAAATTAATCGATATAATTAACCTATGTGTCCCATACCACGTGGTTTGTTATATCGTTTAAATTTATTCCTCGTCTTCTCGAAGGTGCAAAATCGTGTCATTTTATACATTGAAAATACTAGATTTGAGAAAATGAGTTTATAAAACAATATTGAAATCATTAGCATATTTCTTTGAAAATTTGTATGTACTGAAAATATTGTATATTATACAACCTTAAGATAGTTTTATTTTCAAAACAAATTTAAAAAACATTTTGTCTCAAAGCAATAGAGAAATATTTATAATATTTTTTTATCAAAACGTTTTATAAAACGTACGCATGTCAACAAATACACCAAAATAGTTCATGAAACCAACATTTGAAATCAACATGAAACCTTACTAGTTCGAAGTACGAATACAGTATAATATTGGCTTGTCCATATATGATCAAGCCATTCAAAATCAACATAAAAAACTACTTCAAAATCGTCAAAACATGGAAAAACAAACTGGATTCAACAAATATGTATATTAATTCACATGCAAATCTGACATTGTGAAATAAAACATAGGGGAAAAGTTACCAGAAATTGCAAATAAAAATGCTGGAGAAAAGTTACCAGGCCAGGTCGGTCTCTTCTTTCCTCCAGGTCGACCTGGGCATCAATTTTTTGCTCAGTGGGCATTTCTGCTTCAACTGCAACTTTGGTGCTATGTTTCAAGTAGCTACAATTGTCGGAATGACCTGAAAATTGACATGCATACACACTAACAACTATACTATCAACTAATTTTTTGGCATGTTTTCGACAAGAAACAAAAAAGTTACAGCAGGCCAAAGATGGACTCGGAGCTGTTTTTGAGTTGAAACAAAAGTTTGAACTATTGCCTACAGTTTTCAATAGATTCAACCAAATAAACTTAGATTTCAACGATTGTCACTGTTAAACTAGAAAGTGCGAGGGATACTCACTTTTTTTTAATGATTTGTGGCAACTTACAACAAGAATTTTGATCAAAGATGGAACTTCTAGCTTGGATTTTTGCTCTCTACACCCTGTAATTGGAATTACAATGACATGCAAAAACAAATTCTCAACATACACATACAATAAATATTCTTGCAAACTAAAATGAAATTGGAATAAATTCAAGGTTTTGATGAGATTACCTGAATATAGTTTGAGGTTACAACTTGTTTTAGCTTTTGGTTTTGAATGAGGTGGAGGGATTGAATTTTAGAGGTGTTCTTATTTTCCTTTTATAGTCACCTGAGAAGAAGAGAACTCCCTATCTTTTGTTTTTATGGTAAACTAAACTATTACGTACTTTCCTAAGCCCATTCCAAATTATTCTTAGTGGATAATTATATATTAAGAGGAATTAGTGGCCTAAATAGATAATTAGAACCAAATGAGGCCTAAGTGTAGCAATTTACACACTATAGCTAGGGATGACAATGGGGCGGGTCTAAGGTCTAAACCCGCTTGACCCTCCCCTGTTTTGACCCATTTAGACCTGCCCCATAGGGTCTTCGGGGCGGGTAGACCCGCGACCCGCTTTTGAAGGTCCGGGTCTAGGGTCGGGTCTGGGGCACGGTTAACCCGCCCCAACCCGACCTGCATGGTTGAAACATCATTAATATACTTTATAACTATATTATTACTTGTTAATCTTCTTAGGTATATATTGTTATAACTTGAATATTATAATCTTTCAATCAATAAACTATAAAATTTTCATAGTATTATGTTGCATCAATGATAGTCATACAATGAAAAATGCATACATTTTGAACTATTATCTTACCACTCATTTTATTGTATTCTCTTATCATTGTGAACACATTATAATATGCATATAATTTATCATTTAGCGATAAAAAATATAACTATATACATTTTCGTATATTAGAAAACAATGTCACCCGGGTCACGGGGCGGGTCGGGTCTACCCTAACCCGTACGGGTTTCGGGTACGTGGCGAAATTCCAGACCCGCATCGGGTCTACGGGGCGGGTCTGGGGCGGGGTTTAAAAAGTCCGGGTCGGGTCTGGGGCACGAGATACCCGCCCCAACCCGCCCCATTGCCATTCCTAACTATAGCCCCTCTTTTGACAACTTCACTATCACTGTTATCATGTCGACGACAAGTCGACCAGTCAGTCGTTCAAATTGGACGACAATCGACTTGTTCAATTCGACGAGAGTGGGCCCAAAAACCCTAATTTCTCTGATCGTCTCGTCCAAACAATCAAAGGAAAAAAAATCGCGATTGTGAAATCAGAAGGAGATTAGAAGTACGACATCCACAATCGAGAAATTTGCAATCGAAATCAATAATCGAAAAATTTGCAGTCGAGTAAAGGAACTGACCCTAGTTTACAATGGAGAAATTTGCAGGTATTTTTTGGATTCGATGAGGAATCCGATTGTCATGCAGGTGATTCCCCCCTCTTCATTTCGCTTTCCGCCTTTTTGTTTGCTTTTTTTTACTGTGTCATTTTTTTGTTTTGTTTCTGAGAGTGTTATTTCCTCCTTCCTTTCCCGCTTCGTGTTTTAGGTTTTTTTGTTTTGGTTTGCTCTCCACCTATTTGTTTCTGAAGTTTGCGTTTTGGGCTGCTATATATTTGGAATGGGCTTGAACTGGCATGGGCTTTGGCTTTAAATTTATATCTTGGAACTAATATAAATACAAATGTATAAAATTTTGATTTTTGGGCTACTATATCTTGGAACCGATAAATATATGTATATAAAAGACTTGTCGACTAGTCACGACTAGTCCGGCGATTTGTTGACTAGTCTTCTAGACAGTAGTGGCTCGACTTGGCGTCGTGATAACCTTGTTCACTATATAACATGTTTTAAGTTACAAACAAATCATCCACACAAAGTAATGTTGTTTAATGATTTGTAATTATTTTTCACACATTTTAATTATTTTAAAGCTTTTTAAACAACATTTTAAAATTTTCACACATTGAAACTCATATTTTCCAAAATCAGTCGTTTTACATTTTAACTAATCAAAACTTATAATTTTTACACTTTATCTTTATAAAATTTTATACATACATATTTAAATTATTTTTAGCCTTTTTTAACACTAATTTGTTCACATTAACACACAGAATTTGCATTTTGTATTAATTGTACGTTTTACCACTTTTATATACAAAACTTACATTTTAAGGTGGATACCCAGTACCGAAGGCTCCCTTACTCAAGCGCGAGGACTTCCCAGGTCAGTCTCCCATCCTAGTACTACTCTCACGGCTTTCCGGGCTCTGGGGGTGGTCGATTAGCGCGCGCAGCCTTTCCCTTACAATTGTGAAGAGGCCGGGGCTCGAACCTGTGCGCTCCAGATTACCAGCCGGGTAACCTTACCGAATGCGCCAGGCACCACCTAAAGCTTACATTTTAAATGTTAAAATTATTTAAACAACAATATTTTAGCACAATAAATTTTACAAACACCTAAAAATAATTTTAACACATAATTATTTTCTAAGAATTATTTATATGTTTATTTTTTATTTTCAACTCAATTTTTGTTTGGAAAATACCGTTTATTTAAAAATTCACCGTTTGCTTATATATTGCAATTTGTTGTTACAAATTACATACAAAACTTGTAAATACTTATTCTTATAAAATTTACTCATTATAAAGATGTATAAAATTTATTTTCTTCTAAATATTGAATTTGAAGTCCAATTCATTCCAAATACTTCATTCAGAACAAATTTAACCTCAATTACATATTTTACTTTCTTAACAACTAACACGTTATATGTTTACTAATTTACCATAAATCCATCATTTGAATTTATTTTCTTCCAATTGCATTTATTTTCACCATACTCTTTATCTAATCATTTAGACTGATTAAATAACTTCTTTCTCCAATTTTCTACAATTAGACTTCAAAACTCAAATTTAAAATCCAACTTAGATAATTGTTTACATTATCTTGTACAAATAATATTACTTCTTAATTAATAAATCATAATCTTTATAATTTATTAATCATTATTACATGTAATCTCAAAACCATGGTTGTTACAAAAGTTCAAATGTTCATCTGCAAATATTATTAAACCATAATATTACTTAAAAACAGGATCTACCAAATAAATTACTAATTAACAATAGAAATAAAATTCAAACTAAAAAAATGTTGCGACTCGAAAACAAAAATTAAACCAACAACAAATGATTTGAATGCAAAAATATGGTTAAATATTTCTACGAGTCTCTCTTGAATGTGCTAAACATATACACTTCGCAGAAAAACAATTCTCGCGTGAGTGTTTGCTGTTTGGCTCGTGATAAATAAATTATAAATATATTGGATTGGCATGTTTGCAAGTATGTACAATATAAACTCATTAAAGAAGCAATATTTCATTCCATGTTTTAATAATGAACACACGTCTCGTTATTTCACAAACTCGTATTTTTGGAATAAATGTTGGGTGAGAAGTAGTTGATGTCAAAAAAATTGATGTAGGTTATTACTTAGTTCTGGGATATCATTCGCTAGGGTTATCATTTTGATATCAGTTGCACTATTGCTAAAGTGATTTATGACTTTGTTTTTTAGGCCATTTTAGATGAACTTTGTGCAATGTTGGGTTGTGGAAGATCGTCATTTACACCTCAGAATGGAAAGAAAAGCGTGGTAATGTTTGTTGGGTTGCAAGGTAATTTTAGATTATGAAGTTACATTTTAGTAACCAGTATGATTAGTCAAGTATACCATGTAAGATATCTTATACATGAAGTATTGAGCTCGTAGCACGTTCATGTTTTCTAGACATTAAAGTTTATATTGCAAAATCAAGCATCATAGCATGCATGATAAAATATTTGTTGTCTCTTGTTTATGTTCTCTCTCTCTTCTAATATAATAGGATGAAATTATTCGAAATTGGTACGAGAGAGCGGAGATTCTTTTGCTACGATATTTAGATTTCATAAAATTTTGGGGTTTAAAAGTTGTTTGTAATTTGTTCCTTACCCAAAATTTAATACCATTAAACCCCTTGTTTTGGGTACTGATAGCGTCAGGCCCGGCCCAAGGGCAAGGCCCATCAGGCCGGCGAATTGTGCAACCCACGCTATTAGGGCAAGAATTTATAAAAAATAGCATAAAAATGTTAATAAAGGATGTGTTGCTGGGTGAAAATGTTAGTAAAGGAAGCTCAGCTGGGTTGGAAAAGGCATGATAGCCATTTGGAGCAGGGGCAGGTTCGATTCCCAGTAGGTCCATTGCAAGAAATTTTGCCCCTCATTTCCAACTTTTCCCTGTTGGGCTTCCCATTACCAAGTTTTTCTCCGTTGGGCTTCAGTTCTGCCTTGGGCAGCCCAAATCATTGGGCCGACCCTGGATAGCATTACCATATGTTTTACATATCAATTTTATCCAAAGCAAAGTTGTCCAACTTCATTAGACCTGAGGTAGATGATTACTCTTAGTGGTAAACAAACTATAATCAGTCATTCGTTTTAACTGGTATGGTTCTTATCTGTTTTATTTTTTGTATCACCTTCGGCTTGTACCAAATATGCATATCATTATCAAAAGATGGGTTTTCGGCCTGCTCTTGTTAGTGCTGACATATTCAGAGCTGGTACTATTGATTAGTTAAAGGAAAATGCCAAGAAAACGGGAATTCCATATCATGAAAGGTAATGGCTGACGTTCAGTGGACGAATAAAATTTAATTTGGATAATAATGCATATGTATGCCATGTGAGCAGTGATCCCCTGGACCCGTTTTCCCCTGGACCCAGCCAATCAGAGGGTCATGATTTGTCCATTTTGCAAGTAAACCCACATTCTTTTCAGGGGTTTAATTGCAAAATGGAGGAAATCAGGCCCCATGATTGGTTGGGTCCAGGAGACCAAGGGAAAACGGGTCCAGGTGATCGACCGCGATGTCGTGTGTATGTTTAATTCTGGTGATAAGTGTGTGTTGTCATTTGAAATTGAGACACATGGCTGTAAATTTGAAGATTTCACCTCGAGACACATGGCTGTAAATTTGAAGATTTTACCACTATAATCTTCCCCAAACTCCTTGAAAATACATTTTAATTTAGAGGTTCAAATATTTTGATGACTCACATTGTTTTTTTTAAAGCTTAAAGTATGAAATGATACCTTTTTTGGGAAGATCTCATAACTAATTTATGTTGAAAGAGACTCAATTTGGAATCATTAACTACGAAACAAAAGGACAATATTTAACGACCCTCTCACCCTTCCCCCACCTTCTCCAAAAAAAAGCAAAAAATTTAAAATAACCTTATGCACACATATGCGTGCATTCACTCAATATCTGGAATTTCTTTTGTGCATGAATCGAGTCAAACTTTGAATTTAAAGTATAACCATTGCTATAACTATGTACAAGGAAATCCTTTGCCATCCCCACTTTGGTATTTATGCGATGTTCAAACTTGCATTTTTTTAGTTCATTGAATCTCATTGATGCTTGTCAAAAAAAGATAACAAGGAGCTATGGTTTCCTAAAGAACATCATTTTATAATATATAACATTTTTGAAACTATGTTTAAATTAGTTATCTTTTATTATTATTTACCCATTCATATAAGAAAAGGAAATCCTTTACGTCCCACTTTTGTACACTTTGTTACGGTCAAACTTGAAGTGTTATCCAACACGTCAGGGGACACAGATCATCGGTTTTAGAATAGCAGTTTCATAGAGACTAAGACAACAAAGAGAGACAATCCATCTAATATAAACATCGTCATAACCGAAACAGAAATATATTTAGATAAATAGCATCTCAAAATAACAGAGTTCATACTGAAAACCATGTCTCAAATGAAATTAGCAGTCATAAAAATACCAGTACATCTCAAAATATCCAAGTATATAGAAATAATCCTTCAAAAATAAAGTACTGAAAAAGTAAAGATATTTATAGTGGATACATGTAGAAATATGATAAAGGACTACGCTTCAGACACGATAGTTTGGAAATCATAACATAAGATCAATGATAACTCTACCAATCTGTAGTGGAGGAAAATGGAATGGGTCAGAAATACGTTGGGTGAATGAAAACATGGTTACAATAAAATTAAATACAACTGACTCTAATCCAACTCTAAGTGATTAGGATGTGTATAGTGTGTACATGCAACAAAAGTCACATACCTAAAGGACACATACTAGATGTTTATAGTGTTAGCCTATATTTACAGTCTCAGCTTAGTTTACAAGCTCGGTCATTTGGGATCAATATACTAACGACATCTAAATGTCCACAACCTTAAACCAAAACAGTAAGTATAGAGAAATATGCACAGCCAACGGGTCTAAATGACCCCAGCATCTAAATATCATAAAAAATGTTTAGGATAGTAGGATAAATTAATACAACCATAAGGTCTTGTGCGCACATACACACCAATTACTGGTCCAGACAAATAGACGCGAACATTAACTGCCCAGTTCAGAAATCAAACGCTACCTTACAGACAGAACAGACATTTTTGTTCTTCACGTGAGTCATATTTTAGATTACATTTTTGTTTCTTTCAAGTTAATGAGAAATAATATTTTTTCATTTTTTACGCAATCAATTTTCACGTTCTACAAAGATGGAATCCTAATCATTGCGCCAGTTACTGTCACGTTGTTACAATATTAAATCTGTTTATTTCATGATCTAATTGTCATGTTTTAACAGAAAATAACTAATTGTTATATATGCTTGCAATATAAGAAGAATTGTTTTTCTATGTTTGTACAGTTTTTTTCTTTTCTATATTTCACAGAAAATTATAAGGAACAAATTTGAATTTTACAGATCTGCAAGTTTAAAATTTTAATTTACAAAATTTAATTCTTAATTTATTGTTCAATTTTTTTTTTAATCATTTTTATAAGTATGTTACATTAATAGAAGAAGACTAAGAAGAGTTTGAGAATACAAATCTACCATTTTTAGACGAAGATTTAGAGATTGGATTATCTTAAAATCATTTAGTATAAGAGCTAAAATCAATTGTGTTAACTTAACTGTAAATATGTACCCACTCACGTCAGATTTACGCTTCCACCTAGCCTCTAACAATCGCAAGCTCACCTTTAGATCTGTCTTAAATTCGTCTTGTAGAAGTTAGATCTTTTTATTTATTTATTTAGATTCTGGATTTAGAAGAAGCTTTAGAGGAAGAATTAGGTTTGAGAAAATTAAAGTTTCGGTTTGGAATTTATCAGAGCTTCCCTGTCAAGAAGAATGGGGTTACCCTAACCATATATTTATAGAGAAGCTCCATCACTCAAAATGGCCGGATCTGGAACTCTAAAAGATCTCTACCACAACCCATTTCCTTTGCAGCCAAGAAATGATCTGAGCTGATCAGACACGTCATAAACCAACATCGCATCAGATAACTCATGCTTTGCACCAGCCTGAAATGAGCACGTTCGGTCGACCGCCCCTTGGGCCACAAGTCAACCCCATCCGACCTGTTATTTATATATATTTTTCTTTGTTTATATATTTTGTTGATTTTCAAACTTTAATGTCTTCTTCATTTAACTTTGATTTTAACATGCTATGTATGGAAATTGTCCAGAAATTACCATGGATAGAATGGTGTGGTTTCATACTCAAATTCGGATGCTTGTTTAAAAAATAAAAAAAAAGGTAAAAATTTAATTTAAGTTGCTCTAGCGATTCTAGCAAATGAAACCTTTAAGGAACTGGAAAAAGGAAAGGAGGTAAAATTCATCCCATATCAGATGATCTCTAAACTTGAAAAAACAGGATTAATAGGTGATGATGTTACCAAAAACAAGGTAAACTACATATGTAAAATTAAAATAATAAATCCAGAAATCACAATTAAAACAGCAAATATAGACTATTCTCCAGCTGATACAAAGGAATTTAAAACCCAAATTAATGAAATGCTAAATCAAAATTTAATACGTAGGTCAGATAGTAAACATCGATCAGCGACATTTATAGTTAGAAATCATTCTGAACAGAAACGCGGAAAACCTAGAATTGTCTATACCTATAAACGGCTGAATGATAACACTGAAGATGATGGATATAACATACCTAATAAGGACACATTAATTAATTTAATCCAAGACAAACGTATCTTTAGTAAATTTGATTTAAAATCTGGTTATAATCAACTCAAATTAGAAGAAGATTTCAAGCCATGGACAACTTTCATGTGCTCTGAAGGACATTTTGAATGGAATGTCCTTAGTTTCGGATTAAAAACAGCCCCAGCCATTTTTCAACGATTTATGGACAGTATTTTTAAAAAATAGGAGTTTTGTCTAGTTTATATAGATGACATTCTTGTTGCTAGTAGCAGCATTAAAGAGCATGAAAATCACCTGAAAACAATCTTTCAAGAAATAGAAACAAGTGGTCATGTAGTGTCAAAACGAAAGATGGAACTTTTTAAGCAAAAAATTTCATTTTTAGGTCTCGAAATTGGGAATGGCAAGGTTGAACTTCAACCGCATATTTCACAAAAAATTGTTGGGTTTCCAGATAAGTTAGATAATAAAAAGAAGATACAAGCATTCTTAGGACTGGTAAATTACGCCAGAAAATTTATCCTAAATTTAGCAAAATTAGTAGGGCCATTGTATGGCAAGATTTCGAAAAATGGGGAAACACGATTTAATACAGAAGACATTAAGTTAATTCAAAGAATTAAAGAAGAAGTAAAAGGGATTAAGCCATTAGAATTACCTTTAGAAACAGACTATATTATCATAGAATGCGATGGATGTAAAGAAGGATGGGGAGCAGTTCTAAAGTTCAAACCATCAAAATACAGTGATAAGTCAACAGAAAAAATTGCAGCTTATGCAAGCGGTAATTTTAATACAGCAACCAGTTGGACATCTTTAGACTATGAGATACAAGCGTTGATTAATGCCTTAGATAAATATAGGATTTATCTTAATAAAGAATTTACAGTCAGAACCGATTGTGAGGCAATTGTGAAGTTTATTTCAAACGAAAATTCTAAAAAAGTAAACAGAACTAGATGGTTAAATTTGCAAAACCTTATACAAGGCAATGGTTATAAAATAAATTTTGACCATATTAAGGGTAAGAACAATCATCTTGCAGATATGTTATCAAGAAAGTTGCTATCAGTCTTCGACACTAATCATCTTTGTTTACAGGAAAGAAATATGATGAATACAGAAGCAAATAAAACAGTAAAGGAAGAGCCATCTCCTATGAACATAGCATCTTTCGGCACAACCAGGAAGGAGGAGATAGAATCCCCTTCAAATCACAGTTTACAAACCAGATTAAGAAGGGAAGACAAATCACCTTCTCCAGTACCTGATGACAGAAAGATAATGACCTTTGGTCAGTACAGTTTGCTCCAGTACAATGATAACGATCCAAGGAGGTTCGGACCCCTTACTCGTATATCAGACAATTCACAGCAATGTTTGCTCGACCATATATGGAATTTACGAACAATAGGGACAGAGAGGCGACACAAACAAACAGTTGCTAACAGCCTTGCACATTATTTTTCGAAAATTCAACAAAAACCGCTTTCCAAAAACTTCTTTTGTTATGTTGTTTTTCGAGCAAATTATACAGGTGTTTTTAAACATTACAACCAGGTTCAAATGGTTATCCAAAATTTTCAAAATCCAATTTTTAAAGGTTTTTACAGTCTGCAGGAAGCGCTTAATGAAGCAAGAAAGTCATCTACAGATCTTATCAATAACCAAGCTTCACAGTTAAACGATTTACAATACCTCTACCAAACCAGCCAGGCCCAAATTCATCACCTTCTTCAAAGAAATCAATTCCTTGAGGATCACTACCAAAGGACAACATACAACCAAAAAACCAGCGAATTGCTAGAAAAAAGGATAGAACAATTGGTACAAGAAAGAGATGAAGTTTTAGCTAGACAGCCTAAAAGACCCAGAAATTTGACCTATGAACAACTTTCAAATCATCTAAAGCTAAAACCCGCTCCAATTCTAGAAGAATTATATGAAAAAACAGGCATAGACATCAAAATAAAAATAGAAAAGATGGTGTTTGACAGGTGGAAAGAGCATTGTGCCAATCTCCAACAGCTTCTAAAGAAGTATTACCAAAGATTCAAGGAAGGTTTACAGTTCAAGGTTGTTCAAGACAGAAGATCTAACATGCTACGAATAAGAGTTGACAGTGAAACATTACCAAATGACATGGATGAAATCGTTGACTTATTCCATCATGGAATGCTGTCAATGATTACTTTCCATAATCCCATTGAAGAAACAATCCTAGAAAGATTTGGAAGAAGGTTTGCTCTGGTAGCATAGCAGTACCTGAAAGTTTTTCCAGGGATAGTGGTATGCATAAACTCAACCACTCCTTTCTACTGTTTCGATCCAAGTCATACATTTAAACGTGCGAAACATAGAATTGCAATTTTTAAACATTTGGGTTACACTAGACATCATGCTTCTAGGAGTTTAAGGTGTTACTACCAGAGTTATGAAGGCACTCCCATCTGGTTTGAGGCAGATAAACCATGGGAGTTTCATCATTCAATAACCACAATAAGCCCTCCACGTAGTTGGAAGGAGTTAGTATTACAGTCAGAAAGTTCACATTATCATATATGGGGCGAGATGGAATAAAAATTCTATTTCCATTCCCTCAAGCAGAAGGAATGTTTGATCCAAACAATGACGTAATAATTTATGACAAATTATCTTCCGAAAATGAGCTAGAAGACAATCCAGAAATAAACGAAAGTGACAGATTATTACGAGAAGATAGTCTAGAATACATGGCTGACACAGATTAAAGAAAGAAGAACCGAGAAAAGAGCCAGCACAGCATCTATCAGAGAATAGGTGGCCTACAACAATAATTAAGGACTCTCCAGAAAAGGGGGTATGTGGCAAACATAATTACTACCTCTTTAAAAACATGTTCCAGAGAAAGGTTACGTGGACACACAACTATCACTAATTTTAGGCGCTTTCCAGAGAAAAGACAGCTTAGCATTGTACTCGTCCTTATCTTTTACTGAATAATGTAAGTTTATATGTACCGGGTAACCGGATAAGTGTGCTATAAATATAGTGTAAATATGCTCAGAGAAACAACTCTCGAGAGCACTGAAAAATCTTGTAAGCTTGTAAAAAATTTAATGGCAGCGTAAACTTCTTCTTCATTTCTCTGTGTAAGCTTTTTTCATCATTCCTGTTGTGCGTAAAAGTTTGAGAGAAAAATAATCAAGGTATGGATTCTTATGACTTGGCTTTTTTCTTAATTTTTATGATTAGGATGATAATTTTTTACCTTGCAGGCTTTGTTTTTGGTTTATTTATTAATATGGTACAAGATCTTATTATCATGTATGACCAAGTAAAGAACTCTAATAAACAATAATAAAAAAAAAACGTCACTATTTGCTACAGTAATTTCTGAAGGAAAAAATTAAATTTTTACCTTTTGAATACCGTATCTTAGTTCAAAATTTATCTGTTTTTTGATATTTATCTGTTGTAATCTATATTTACCTGTTATTTGTATATTACCCCGGGGGTATGTGGCAAACATAATTACTACCTCTTTAAAAACATGTTCCAAAGAAAGGTTACGTGGACACACAACTATCACTAATTTTAGGCGCTTTCCAGAGAAAAGACAGCTTAGCATTGTACTCGTCCTTATCTTTTACTGAATAATGTAAGTTTATATGTACCGGGTAACCGGATAAGTGTGCTATAAATATAGTGTAAATATGCTCAAAGAAACAACTCTCGAGAGCACTGAAAAATCTTGTAAGCTTGTAAAAAATTTAATGGCAGCGTAAACTTCTTCTTCATTTCTCTGTGTAAGCTTTTTTCATCATTCCTGTTGTGCGTAAAAGTTTGAGAGAAAAATAAACAAGGTATGGATTATTATGACTTGGCTTTTTTCTTAATTTCTATGATTAGGATGATAATTTTTTACCTTGCAGGCTTTGTTTTTGGTTTACTTATTAATATGGTACAAGATCTTATTATCTTGTATGACCAAGTAAAGAACTGTAATAAACGGATGTATTATATCCATTCATTTCTAACTTGAACACCTCTAATCATTTTTTTTCTGCGCGAAAGGTACAATATATACAAAAGTTTAATAAAGAACATAGTTTTCTATATTGTTATCATAGATAAGCAGTATTTTACATCTATCACATATACAGGATCAATGCATACATACAAAATATATTTAATCTGCCACATTTATTTCATATTCACGCATTAAACTCGACTTTGTAGGTTCCTGACGCAGCATATTCATATTTTGAAATCAAACAACAAATCACTTTTTTAGATCTTGTTCTAGTTTTGATTAAATTAAGGTATTAGAACAATATCAGTTTTAGTTATTAGAACTATGTCTTAGTTTTAGGGGGAGTAATTATAGTGTAGCTAGAAATATATAGTTTTTGTTGATGACAAAGGGGGAGAATTATAAAATAGGGCTTAGATTAAGGGGGAGTTAGTAGTTTCGAGGTAAGGGAGTAGGGGGAGTAACCAGAGAGTCACTGGAGAATCAAGACATCATGTATGAATATTATATAAATCAAGGTTGTCATCATAAAAAAAGGGGAGATTGTTAGGGATTGAGATGGCAGTGATAATGGTTTTGATGATAACATCCTTGTTTTAACTGTTGTTGTTATAAAATGTATACTAGAACCATTCTTTAGAATATATATATATATATATATATATATATATATATATATATATATATGTATATGTAAAAAAAAAAAACACTTTTAAGTTCAGTCTTCTCTTTTGTTTATTAATTTGTTATTTTTGGTTACCAAAAAAAAGAGGGAGGATCCACTGAATTTCCTCAGTTGGATTTCCAAACAAAAGATAACATCCTTTTGAAGACTGCAATTTTGACCATAATTTAGCATTAACTATCAAACCAATTATTTGGGAGAGATGTTGCATCACACAATATTTTACACACTTGTATGTAACCATTTAATTTTTTGTTTTTGGCTTTATGCACAAATTAGGTTAAACATTGAATTAACACTATAAACATTGCGGGACCCATATATAGGGAGTGTAAATCAATTACATTCCACTTTGTTGTTCTTGTGATGTTTTAAGCTGAGTCCAGTGGACTTCGTTGACGCTTATCAAAAAGTGATGCTCATTTGAATTTTCAATGAAAAAAAAATATTATTCTGAAAACTGCCAATTTGAACCATAATTTGATATTAATTATAAAACCAATTGTTTGAACTATTGATTTGGCTAATATCATTTGAAGACGTGCTAGTCAAATTAAAGCTTTTCCATAAAAAGGATGATCTTTGATAACATATGAACCCATCTTCATTTATAGGTCATATGAGATATATTGTAACACCATAGTCTTTCAACATCTCATCTACGCCTTAGTTGTTGATTATGCAACATCATATTTTACCAAATTTAGGACATCCATTCCATACTACAAAAATGAGTCTCCTCAGAAGTTTAAACAATTTGTAGTTTCTGCTTCTTCAAAATCGTAAGTCAATATTAGCTATTAAACTAATCACCTTATATTAAAAGATGACTTAAGTTGCATTGAGAGTTTTAAAGTTGAGTCATTTTCTATGAAGAACATCTTACATAGTATTGTTTAATGAGAATATCTCAGTTACACGGATATGGTGTCCATAAGCTAATTTATTAGCAGTTGACATTATTATTCATGGTTTTAAGCAATAAAATATATTCATTATTACTCAAGGTAATTAATTTTCTTTCAAGATCTCTTGTTAATAACTTAATACCGTATTTATAGTATCTTATATGTCTGGGTAGATCCACTCCATCTAACTAGATTTCTGAATATATTTTTACGTAGGGTAGAATAGTGACATTGTGCATCACATAGGGATGTATTGGAAGGGTAAATATGTTAGAATTTTTTGATATAATATTTCCATTTGCTGAAGATTGGAAGATATTATTGATAGAATATTTCCAATTAGAGAAGATTTGGAAAATATTGTTAATTTGGGAATATAATATTTCCAATTTGCAGAAGATTTGGAAGATATCAGAAATTTATTGCTCTTTTATTTGTAAAAGGGATAGGCAATAAATTACCTACATAAGTGGAAGGATTTGAAGAAGGTTTCTTTTTTGAGATAGTGAAGTGAGGAATTAATTCCCTAATTGGTGGGTTAAATAAGGAAGCCTATCAGGAGAATTGGAGAATTAATTAGGCATTGATTTATCTCATAAATCAATTACTTCAACCCCAAGCATTAATCCTTATATAAGGATAGGGATTATGTGAATGTATTATCATCTCAAAAATGTGAGGTGTATCATCTCTTAAAGTTCTTCTTCTTCCCTACTATCAGTCTTGTAATTTTTCTTATTGAGAAAAGTAATAAAATCTTCTCTCCCCAAGTGGACGTACACCAACAAGACGTTAGTGGAACCACTATAAACCTCGTGTTATTTCTTTTATTGCTAGAGCTGTGATTGCTTTGCTGGTGTTATCTGTTGTTTGTTTTGCCTCACCATCAATTCGTTCCTATTTTTTATTTTCCGCAACAATTGGTATCAGAGCTACGAGGTTGATTGAGAAAGGGTGTTAGGCATTATGGCAGGAGATAAGGAGAATTCAGCAATTGTATCAAGTCCATATGTCAAAGGGACATATATGGAAGCGGGATCTCAGTTAGCAATAGAAAGATGGAATGGGGATAAAGACTTCGAGAAGTGGCAATGGAGGATGAAAGCTGTTCTGATGAGGAATAATGTTCATCATGTGGTATTTGCTCCCGAGGAGTTGACAGATGATATTTCAGCCGTGGAAAGGAAAGAGATGAAACGATGGGCGTTTACTACTTTACAATTGGCAATGGGAGAAAATGTCATTTCAGAGATTAGCGGTGAGACCACTGCTAAGGACATTTGGACCAAGCCGGAAAAACTCTATCTAAAGAAGTCACTAACCAACCGTCTGATTTTGCTGAAGACGTTTTTCACCATGCGGATGAGAGAGGGTACTTTAGTGAAGGCACATCTTGATGTGAAGGCAGGTCTTCTATCTGAGGACTTGAAGGATCAGATGAAGGGGTTGAGTGAAGGTAGAGGAGAAAGTAGTACGGAAGCCTTATTAGCTGGTATGGAGAGAGGGGAGAAGAAGAAGAAAATAAAGTCAAGAGATGGGAAGCACTGTACTTGGAGAGTCAAGGGTTGGAGCCTACAGTTCTCGTGGAAAGATGTCAAAGCTAGGCATACGAGAAGGGACTTTGAGTTTTTGCATAGGCAGAATATGACCAAAGGGGAAAGCTTCAACAAGGTGGGATTTTGCCAAGAGGATGTGCTTGATAAGCGGAAGAAGGGATCGTTTGAAGTTGGTCAGAGATCAAAGGAGAAAGCAGTGAATATGCATAAGTCTTTGCAGACTGCTAAGTTCGGGCGTTGCTCGAACTGAAATCGCTTATCGAAATGCTAGGTGCCACGTGGTGGCACGGTGTGCGGAGAGAGTTGAGATGGTTCATGGAGACGTTTGTTTTCATGGTGAAGATTGATAGGTCTTACTTGAAGGGGTTACTTTGTACACTTTTGTTGACAGGCGGTGGCGTTGCCAGAGTTTGTTGACAAAGTGCAATGGGTGATGGCCATGCCGAAGCTCATTGGGGGAAGTAACCATGTTGTCTTGTCCGAGAAGATGCTTAGAGTAAGAGGATGTAGGTGAAGTTGGTATGCTTTCAAGGAAATATAGTATCAAGGTGGAGATTGTTAGAATTTTTTGATACAATATTTCCATTTGCTGAAGATTGGAAGATATTATTGATAGAATATTTCCAATTAGAGAAGATTTGGAAAATATTGTTAATTTGGGAATATAATATTTCCAATTTGCAGAAGATTTGGAAGATATCAGAAATTTATTGCTCTTTTATTTGTAAAAGGAATAGACAATAAATTACCTACATAAGTGAAATGATTTGCAGAAGGTTTCTTTTTTGGGATAGTGAAGTGAGGAATTAATTTCCTAATTGGTGGGTTAAATAAGGTAGCCTATCAGGAGAATTGGAGAATTAATTAGGCATTGATTTATATCATAAATCAATTACTTCAACCCCAAGCATTAATCCTTATATAAGGATAGGGATTAGGTGAATGTATTATCATCTCAAAAATGTGAGGTGTATCATCTCTTAAAGTTCTTCTTCTTCCCTACTATCAGTCTTGTAATTTTTCTTATTGAGAAAAGTAATAAAATCTCCTCTCCTCAAGTGGACGTACACCAACAAGACGTTAGTGGAACCACTATAAACCTCGTGTTATTTCTTTTATTGCTAGATCTGTGATTGCATTGCTGGTCTTATCTGTTGTTTGTTTTGCCTCACCATCAATCCGTTCCTATGTCGGCGTCTCGATTGAACATCCCCCATCGCCTTCCATCGAGCATATAATTTGGTATTGGCAAGCACTTGTTGTAACAAAATGAATATCCATTGTTACATGCCACCAATACCGTATATATACCACGATCAAGAAAGATATCTTGTGATGTGGGACAATTCTCTCTTTCAATCCACGCACCCACTCCATTCCAATGCGAGCCACACCTGACAATCTCCACCTTGGCGAGCATTTGCTCTAAGTCACCATTGGAGTTACACTTTGAGTACTCTTCACAGTTGGCTAGGCTGCTACCCCGAGTTCTCATAAGCAATGGGGGAAGCAGACTGCTTATAACCGTATCTCCACCTTGACGAGCATCCCATGCTCAAGCCCCTTTGGAGCCATGCTTCGGTCATGCTACACATATTGGTCCCCTCGAACCATGAAGCTCTGATACCATGTTGAGTTTCGGCATTTTCGGCATTTCGGCATTTTCCGCAACAAAATAAGCACAGGGGTAATAAATTTTATGTGGGCACTGTTTAAATGTACGCTAATATATTTAGTTGTTTGGAGATACTTGGTTGTGGAAGTTCAGTATTGTGTTGACTTGTAATTGACCTGGCATATTGCGTCTGTCAAATATGAACATTATGATAGCAGATACCTTTTTATATGCTAAATCCATCGACTGTATTATTTTTCTCTGCTACTATATTTTCTATCATAATGCAGTTACCTAGAGTCTGATCCTGTGGGTGTAGCTATTGAGGCTGTGAAGAGGTTCAAAGAGGAAGACGAGAGGTACAAAGAGGAAAATCATGATCTAATTATCCTTGATACCTGTGGGTGTCATCACCGAGAAGATTCCCTCTTTGAAGAAATGAACCAACTGTCAAATGCTATTGTAATTGTCTCATATCATACATTATCCAACACCTCTCACTTAAGTTTTTATTATATGCCTTCAATTTTGATTTTCTTTTTTCTTTCCAGTTTCTGCAACAGGCTTTACCTTTCTAACAGTGGCATTTTAATTTTCTAGGTAGAAGGGTTCAAAAATTTCCCTTTTTGTTCTTGCAGAAACCTGACCTTGTTATACTAGTCCTGGATAGCACAACATTGGTCAAGCTGCATTCGATCAAGCACTAGCATTTAAGAAAAATGTGCCTGCTGGAGCTGTGATCGTGACTAAAATGGATGGGCATTCAAAAGGAGGTGGCGCACTCAGTGCGTGAGTTTTGTATTTTCATAATTTATATATTATGCGTTGACACTTTGTACATAAATTACTGGACTTTTTACCTATGTAGGTCTGTTTTACAAAACAATAACTGAAACATCCATGTTCTAAAAGTAATTACAAATGTAGACTTGTTTCGGTCTACATGGTGTCTGAATGCGAGTTTTGGAAACTCGCCTTCAGAAAAATACGAAGGCAAGTTTCCAAAACTCGCCTTCAGATAAACCCTGCACATCAGAAACAGTGAATTCATACACAAACACAAGCACAAGTTTCAAACTACCTTACATTGAGGCTTCAACAAACACAAGCATCAGTTTCAAACACAAAGCAAATTCGTACACAAAGCAAATTCATAAACAAACTGGGTTATCCAATTAATAAGCGTACCAAAACAAGTTCATACACAAAACAATAACGTCTAGAATCTTTTGTATGTTCGTGCACATTGCCCGACCCTCGTCGTCAGTCTGTCTCTCTCTAAGCTTCTCAGCCTCCTCCCATGCACGGTTAATACCAGCAACCTGCACATTTAAAAGAAAATTAGATAGAATGGATAAATGAAACTGAATGTATTTAATGGTACACACATCGACTTACCACGTTCCTCTCCAGTGGTGCTCTAGGAACGTACGGTGCTACCGCAGTATCGACTCTGGGAGTAAGGACGTAGCATCGTGTTACTTTCCAGAACCACCTCATGTACTTCGCCACGGATATGGGGGGATCCCTCTCGAACTTAATACTGTTATCGCGGGCATCCCACATAGCACGATACATCTGAAAGTCCTGCGCGGTGTAGCCCTCAATGTAAGGCGGTGCATCATCCGGTATATGCTGCCTCATGCCGAACTGCCTCATAACCCTATCGGGAAGGTGCCAAGCGGTGAAGCTGTAGGCTATCATAGGTAATCTCGCTGTCCAAAGGTGCCTATGAGCGCTGCATATGGGTGGTAGTGTGGCAAGTAGCTCCTGAGAGTACGGAAACCATGTAACCTTTTCGTCCGTAAGGACGTCCAACTCATTGTGGTAAAAGTACAGCTCTCGTCGCGGTGTATGTCGCGTATCCTTTTTTCCAAACCACCTGTTACACGATAATAAAAGGTACATATATTGGAAATGGTATGTGTTGTGTTTAATAAAATAAATCATTAAATAAGTATACCTAGCTCCAAGCGGCATCGATGCGTCGATGGGAGGAGGAGTCACTACTACTAATCTTCCGACGGGAAGATAAGTCCAGGACCAAAGCTAAGTACACAAAAATGTACTATTAATAAAAGAGAATGATGCATCACACTGTATAACAGTAAATTATAGAAATTCGGTTCGTACTTGAAGTAGTGTCGGGCAACCGGCAACACAGTAATACTGTTGCAGCGCGGACCTAGACATTTCCTGATATGCATATGCCAACACTGCACTACCCCACAAATATGTAGCGCACTGCCCGATGTCAGCTATAAAAGGTAGCCATCTCAAGTCTATACGTGTCTTGGCATTATCGACCATCATTCTGGACCAAATAATATGTAGTAAAATGCAACGAGCCCGTTGCTCAACCTCTGTCGGGGTGGCATCTGCAGAAATATCACCTGCCAACTGGTTACGGAACCATCTAATATTAACCGTGTTGCCACCCCTTACTTTATTGTCTGGTGAATCCAGCCCTAGTAGGTCGTGGCATAGCTGCAAATAATCATGTTGCGCACCATCGAACGCAACAGCAGCGCCGCCAATAGGCAATCCTAGTAAAACAGCAACATCCGCCAAGGTGATAGACATATCACCGACTGGTAGGTGAAACGTGCATGTCTCAGGCCTCCACCTATCCAGTAAAGCACCGACAAGGCTATGATCGAGCTGGATGTAACCTAAGCGAAAAATATGCAGAAATCCAGCCCTCTGTATCACAGCAACTACGCGAGGATCCTCGGACGTCACTTTCGAAAGTGACGACGAGTGGTCTATGACAAAATCCGTACTGACTTGCTGCAAATTTAACAGATAACAAAAATTGGGGTTTGACATCTAAAAAATAGAACATCAAAATATGAAAATACTAACAAATTGCTACCTGCTGTCGATTAGCATTCGAAGTCCTGTGTTGCGGCTGCAAATATAACACACTCGGATCTACTGGTCCGGGCTCCATTTCAAAATACTCTGCACAAATGCAGGATTAAATATTACATACATTTCCAAATCAATCTAATGATTTTCACAGCAATACAGTACACAGCTTGCATGCGTCATCAAACACGTTTTTTCAACACATGACATCGAATACCCCATGAATACAATCCTTCATTGAAACACTCACACTCAAAAAAACAAGTTTTCACCAATGTTGTTATAACGGATAAAATGAGCTCTGCACAAGTTAGCTACATGATTCATATGCATTCAGACTGTTCAAAAAATGAGCTCTAACATTGTTGTTATACGAATGAATTCAAAAAATGAGCAGACGATTCGTATGCATTCGGTACAGCTTGCACAAGTTAGCAACATGATTCGTATGCATTCAGTACATGTCACGACCTTTGTTTTCACCAATGATACTAACCAAATCAGTACACATACTCAAAGTAGCTAACTTCATGAATTTCTATCAGATTAACAATTTGCTATCAGTACATGTCACGACCTTTGTTTTCACCAATGATACTAACCAAATCAGTACACATACTCAAAGTAGCTAAGAGTAGTTCAACTTACACGAACAACTCTATTACCAAAATCACGACCTTTGTTTTCACAAATGATACTAACCAAATCAGTACACATACTCAAAATAGACTTTTATCAGTAATTTCTATCCAATTGGCATACGAATTAAACATAAATTCATGAATTTCCACACAAGTATGCCCTAATTTGAAAATTGAGAATTAGGGTTTAGAATCTTACCGATTTCATGTTGTACGCCGGATGTGCTAGCCATTGTGATCTTTTAGAAATGATTTGGATGAAAAATGAGTTGATTTGGTTTTATTTATTTATTTTCGCAGCTGGAAGATGGAAGAGAAAGGGGCTCGGGTTTGTTTTTGTATGCAGGTTTTGTTTCTGAATGCGAGTTTTGGAAACTCGCCTTCGTGTTTTAGTGAAGGCGAGTTTCCAAAACTCGCCTTCAGAAACCCGTAGACCAAAACATGTCTACATTTGTGAATACTTCTGTAACATGGCTCTTTCAGTGATTGTTTTGTAAAACAAGCCTACGTAGGTAAAAAGTCCTATATTAATATATAAACTAATGACACTGCTGTTCCTTAAAGCTCTATCCATTCTGAACGTGTGTATAAGCTTTTGCTAGAATTGAACTAAAACTTAGCATTTCTTATTCGTTAAACAGAGTAGCTGCAACTGAAAGTCCAGTCATATTTATTGGAACTGGTGAAAACATGCACGAATTTGAAGTGTTTGATGTTAAGCCGTTTGTTAGCGGACTTTTAGGTATAAAAAAGAAAATACTGCTAGCCACTTTTATACATATTTATGAAAACTAATCATCATAGTATAGCTGTTGTTTTTATGAAACCTTGTTACAAACTACAGGCCTGGATGGTTGGTTGGGATCTGTGGACGAAGTTGGTACTCCTATTCTGCAAGATGAACATGGTCAGCAGCTATTCGAGGGAAGTTTTACTCCGAGACGCATGTACCAGATATTACAAAATACACCTAAGTTGGGGTCCATCACTCAGGTTTGTCATTTTTTCCCCCATTTTTTTTTTCTGGTGGTTATCATGTGTTTATGGAAGTCGGATTATATGCTCCCAATGACTGGATATGTAATTCGATGGCTCCAAGTGAATTTTTAGTGCTAAGATCCTTTCTCTTTGTACAAGTATTTTCATGATTCATAGGTATGGTTTTAACCGTGTATGAATTTTGAGTGACACATTATTATTTTTTCTTGTAAAATGATCAACTCAAACACCAAACATGTAGGTGTCAAATAGAGTGTGCGCGCGAATCAACTCAACATGCTCTATGTTTCACTCAAACAGGTGTTGTCGACATTACCAAAATATTTTGCATCAAAGACGCATCTTGGTGATGAAGTGAGGCTATCCAAGATCAAGAGATACATGAAAATGATGGATTCAATGACTGATGAAGGTATGTTAAATCGATTTAAACAAATACATGAGGCTACGTAAGTCTAGTTACAAATTATAATTGGAAGTATGAAAAAAAATGCAGAGCTTGACACTGCAGACCTGAAGCTGATAATGGGCCGTGAATAACAAGGATAACAAGAGATTCGGGTTGCCCGTTGAGTGATATGATGGACATGATTGAAGAGATGAGGAGAATGGCAAGGTTATGGAATTTTTCGCTAGGGTATTGACTGATATTCAAATCCCATTGAGTGGTAATGCTGGTCTATTTTCGCATGCACTTGGGTTTATGTTTGTTACTTCTGTTATTTTGAATAATGGAAAATTTAAGAGTCATTCCTAAGAATTTAGCTCTATGAACTAACCATTGCTGGTTTGTTTTGTTTTGTTTTGATAAAACATTTATTCTATTTGGATTATTACCGTCAATATCTTGTTTCTGTTTCTTTTGAACATATTTTGCCTTTTCAAAGACGCTAATGCTGCTACATGCATTGTGTACCACTTACCAACCATTACCAACCGATACCAACGAAAGCGGTACCGAACAATTGGCAACCGATTTGATTGGTACGGTATGCCAAACCACTTGAAAATATGCGGTACGGTAATGGTAATTAAGCATTAGCAATGGTAATTACCATACCTACCACATATCTTAAACAGTATATATGTATATTCTTATATTTCATTATATACGTTTATTACGTAATAATGAACTTCTAATGTATAATGATTTATTAAAATACCTAGGAGAATTCTATTGTGATACAAGATTAAACACAAATTTTATCATATATCTTACAAACAATATAACTTATATAATAATTTAGTTCATCCATAATGTTTTCTTGCATATTTAATTACGTAAAATAAAATAGATAAATAATAATATAATAACAAAAAAATCAATCTTCATATTTAATATTTTAACGTGAAATATTATAAACAATAAGATCTCATACTAGCAAACGGTAAAAACTTATTACCGACCTCTACCAACCATTACCAACCATAAACCGAACTGTTGGTAACCGATTTCTTTGGTTGATAATGGTATGATTTTCCTATTACCATATAAAGTCGGTACGGTGATGGTTTTGAATACAAAGTTCCGGTACCGAACCGATTCCACTCCTAGTAGCGAATAACCCTTTTGAAAACTAGCCGTCATCATGACCAAAAAGAAAGAAAAAATAAGGAGTAACATGAGAACCAACATGCAGGTACCTCCCTTTTTTTTATCAACTTTGCTTCGGCTTGTCCAAATTCATCGTTTTCGTTTCATATTATATATACCAGTACGTTACGCACGTCCGTTGGACGTATTAAAAAAAAGGATTTTTTTTCGATTCGGCCACCTTTTAAAAATTTATTACTTAAATAGCTTAATTTTAAAACTTATTACGACCGTAGCCTAGTCTAGGTCACATCAGCCAAAAAGATTAATTATTGAAAGCGGCATTTGGAATGATGCAAAGGAGCGATTTTTGGGATGCCGTGGCTTTTTTTTTTTTTTTTTTTTTTGAACTCACAGAGCGTCATTTAAGATGACTATATACTGCATCATCTTAAATGACACTCAGACGTGATATACAAAGATCTGTTGCTCTCTTTCTCTTCACTTTTTTCATTCCTCTACTTCTTCAAAATCGAACCCAAAAAACTTGCAACCCTAATTTCGCCACATAACACCAAAATTTAAATTTTTTTGATCAAAAATCGATACCATGGCAAGCTCATCAGCACAAAAAGCCCCAGAAGGTTAAAAAAAACACAATTTTTATTGATTTTTTCCGAAATTTAGGGTTTGTCTATGATTGAGAAAACTTGTGAATAAGCTAGTAGTTGGTTTCATGGGATCAATGTAGTTGAAATCTTATAGTTCTCAGCATGTTTGAGATTTTGTTCGCTACGTTTGTGTAGCACTAATGTTGTTTAAAATATGATTTGTGTAGAGATTATTGAGATGGGACCGCGACCTATAGATGGTACTGTTCTATACTTGCAAGAAAGACATAGATCGAACAATATTGAATTGATGTTTGTATGTTTTTACGGTGTTCATTTGTTGGCCTAATTATATTTCTTAGTGTTTTGTACGTATTTCGAAACCAAAAATGTTGATGTGGCTTGCCGATTGCTTGAATTTATTGTTGGATTAACGCAAGTGTGCCCCCCCCCCTTTTTTTTGACAACCCACAATCCCGACTGAGATTTTTTAGAATCAATGGCATGAATTCTCCATTGGCATTTATCGTCGACATTGCAAATGACGGTATACATTTCTTTGTTCGACCTGATGACCTTAAAAGAAACGACATGTAAAATAGACCACTCACTGAGTTGTTGCAGAAATTTGGCTTTGCTCTCGAAAACAAGACCAGCTTTAAAACCAATTTGAACGCATGTGGACGAGAATATTTCTCCACTGCATTGCAAGTTTGCAACAGTAGATCTAGCAAACATTTGCGCAGTGCACATGTCCTCGTCAAGCGGAATCTCCAATTCAGGTTCTTCATTACTTCCATCTTCATCATCATTCATCTCTTCACCTCCAAAATCAAAGTTCAGTGAAACATTATTTACTTGCATGCTGTCAACCCATGTGTGATTGTTATCGGGTAACGAAGCAAACGTCATGCTATCAAAAGCGGGTCCAGGATTCATTTGCACGTCTACATTTCCATCTACTTGACTAGTGTCAACGCATGCATTCTCTTCGGAGGGCGATTGCTCTTCCATGAACTGTTGCAGAAAGTTGTGCTATTAAAATATTAAACCTTTAGCATACAATTACGCATGACTCAAATAACAATTCATTTCAAATAATACTTACTCCCGACTCATATGATATAACTCAGAAGGCGTTGGCTGCAACGAACTCGGTATTTTTGTAGCCGGTCCAGCATTATTTTGCGTAGGATGATAGTACGGAACATAAATATATAATACAAGACGGTCAATATAAAAAATCGGGAGAATCATAATACAATATGTTTAGATAGACTTCCAAGTTGGGCTTACCTTTGACTCATGCATGCAATACTTTCCTGCATGGTATATGGAAAGCTATACTGCGGATTATGTGTATAATTCATATACGGGGGTAAGCGTAGAACATTTGTTGTCGTTCATACTCCGGTACGTTCGAAGGATGAATACTATTTGGTGATGGAATCGGTGGAGTTAGGCAGAACGGTGCCGCTCCAACAGGTCTTGAAGCAGTACGTGGTTCTACCACTAACTTAATCGTTTTCACAACAAATAACTCTATAGACTTACATGCGGTAGAAAACATTAACTCAACATCGTCCTCATCTACAATTTTAATTGTCTTAGAACCAGAATCAGTTGGCCAGTTGCAAACTAACTCAATATCAAATTGCATTGGATTAATCCTTGTTGACTTGTATATCGAAGCTTTTAATTGCATCAAGTTACAACATTTGAGAACTTTTGCCGGTTCGTAAGATCCACCTTCGTATTTCCCACACTTTCGATCAACAATGACCAACTCACCATCGAAATAGCATATAATCGCAATAAATTTAGGAGTCATTCTGATTTTCAACCACAAAAGTGAATATATTACTCAAAGTTAAAGATCCATACAAGCTTTGCTCTAGGGTTTTGAAATTCAAACCTTGTAATGATTCAAATGACAAAGAGAAGAATACCGGTGACGGAAATTTGAAATTGTTGATGATCTGAGATACAATTAACGAAGGATTTAATTTCAGAATCTAATTTGAAATTTTGGGTTTCTTTTTTTCAATTTTTAGAAGAGTTAGAAAGTGAGGAAGAAAGGTTTAGACAACTGTTGTTATACACGTAAACGCGACATTTGAAAAGACGCATGATGCGTCATCTCGAAAACCGCTACCAGCGGTATTCAAAAGGTCGCACATTTATTTGTATAAACTTTGTGATTCCTCCAAGCGTTATTTGAAATAACGCTAATGAGCATCTTCCGAAATAACTTATGTTTTCAATTTATTTGGTTGTGGAATTAATATGTGAGATAACTTCTCTTATTGTAAAATTGCTACATCAAATTTATCAAACTCCATTTTATGTTTGTGAGTTTGCATTATTATTTATTTTGGCTTAGTGTACAATCGTTATGCCCAGTTCCATTATGGCATGTATGGTGTCATTGCCCTTTGTGTTTTAAATTTCAATGCCGCATTAACGTTGTTTCTTTATTTTGCATTTTTATTGCTATCATTTTTTTTTTTTTTTTGCATACTTTGGTTGTCATAGAAGCCATCAGAGATATTCATAACCCTTCATGGGTGATAATGGGCCTTCATTTTCGAGACCAATTGTTCTATCCCCATTTTCCCTGTCCCTTGTGTCCCTCCAATCAAATCCGCTTATTTCCGCTTTTTTGCATTTAAGTCCCCCAACAATTGAGGGATTTAACAGCAAAAAGTGGAAATCAGGGGGCTGTGATTGGGTGGGACACGGGGGACATAGAAAATGGGGACAGAACAATTACATCATTCATTTTCCATATTCTATTATACACTTCTATGCAATTTTTCATTGCTTTTGGTGCAATAATAAATGCTTTTGCAGATTCTACAGGTGAAATGTTTCAGTTTGTTTCATTTTCCAGACATATAGTTTTCTTTTCTTGCTTTCTTGACATATAGTATAAGGAGTAATAAGAACTAAAAAAAAAATTAGTTGCTCTGCTTTCAGTCTAGCATTGATTCAACCTAATCTGCAATGTGTAACAGCTAGTTCCTCCATAATAAAGGCGCATAAACAGCCAACAGCCGCTCCAGACCCCAAATCGATTGCTGCTGAAAACATAGAAAATGGACGATATAATACGTGTCACTCTCATGAGCATATTATTTACCAACAAATTACAGACCATTAAGATTACATCCATTCCTCTAGTATTAGTATATATATCAAATCATATAAATTGGCACGCTTATTGTTTAACTGGTAACTAGATGCTCACTCTTATCTAGTTGTCTGCTTGTACATTTTTAAATCTTCTAAAATGAATCGAAACAAATATAAAAGGTACTAAACGTTATACTACTACAATATGAAATCAAGCTTAAGCTACATAAATGTTAAAATTAAATAATGAGTCTCAGTCATGAGTTTAGAATCTCGAAAGTGCATATATAAAATTAGCTACATGCAAAAACCGATAGACCACATTAGTCACATTAGAAATTCATAATCATATTTCACAATAAAAGGAGTATGCATCATTACCTTTGAGCATCATTAGGCTAGGCTTAAAATACAGAAATAATATCTTAATACAATAATCTAATTAATGATGAAAAAAATGTTGCATCGAAAAATTACATGATTGCATTACAAATACGAGTATATATTCACGTCCGAGTGGGCTTGCATTAGGTGGACTTGCATCTAATCATAATATATATGCATTAATTCAACCATGTGTGGACTATTTAGATATAAAAAAAATTCAAATCGAACTCCAATTTATTTCCAAGCAAACATCTTTTTTGTAACTACATGTAGGTTTTCAAACATTTTATACATAGTTTTTGAGTGTAATAAATTATGATTATTTCCAAGCATAAACTTACTGATTATGTAGGTTTCAAAAACTTAGAAGATATGTTATTTTATATATTGTATAAATTACAACAAAAAATTATTTTTTGATGAAAAAAGCAAGATATTTGATAGCCAAAACATCACTAATAGTTCTATGTATACAATAGGCTAATGAAAACAAAATTAAAAATGGATGTAGCACCTAATGAGTTAGTAATAAAATAATATAGTCAATTCACATATAAGAAATGAAACACAATGAATCATACTTAGTTAAATTACAAAGACACATGAGATATTCAATAGCCAAGCATTCTGCTTGGGATTCTACCAGAAAGTGAAACAGTTTTTGATTTCAAATGTAATTGGATTTCAGATTTGATCTGATCTAAATGTGGATTTAAATGGAGTTAGGAAGATAGTTAACAAACAATACACAATGAATCACTATTTTCTGTTGTTACAACTTCCATTAAAGAAGAATGATTAGCGTTAAGAATTGATAATGAATTATGTGACCATATTAACCTTATTATATGGATAAATGTGATGAATATGGTATTTATATTCTTGCATTACATTGCTTAAATCAATCTTTATGATTACTCTATAGATTTACATTTCTCAGTAACTGAAATAGAAATTTCAAATCCCATGAAATATATATTTTCAACTCTTTGTTCATACATTACAGATGAAGTTGCTTGTAAGTTAATTCAGAATATTTTACCTTAGAATATCTAATGAGTGGACGAATGTGGAGTTGTCTGATGTTAAATTATTTCATTATTGCCTATTATAGTTTATTAACTACTGTTCATCATTCATTTGACCATTGAAATTCTCCTTTATCCAATAACTCATATTCAAGGTGAACATTTATTTGTTTTTCTCACGTTCATTTATTTCATTTATATTCATTTTATTTCAGCGTAGATTGTTTCAATTTCATTTAGTGTCCATTATTATATCAGTTACAATTGATCTTCATTTCCCACTTCAACTCAAGTGCAAGTTCAAAAAAGTGTACATTGCTCTTAGTTGAAGATAGTAGTATTTAATACTTTTTGTGAACTCAAATAGTCAAAATTATGATTTAATTGCACTAAGATATAGGACATGTGAGTCTCAAATAACGATAGGGATTGATGTGTAGACAGAATCACAAAATCACTGTAAGCTGTAAATATATAAGAAAAAAAGTAATCGCAATGATGTTGCCCCATGGCCATTAAAATCTGATGTCATCTTTTTTGCATTTCTAATATGAGTAACGGGAGACAATTACCAAACTTTTTAAGGTAAACAGAAAGTTATTTAACACAAATGATGAAATGTTAAATTTAATTAAGCTCAACAAAACAAAGTCAATTTCCATAAAGATGTATCATTTCTTCCTACATTGCAATGACATTAACAAAATTACAAGTTTGGAAAAGATAATTAAAAACAGAACATGGTCTTAAACTTGAAGATGATTCACCAAGAAAGAAACAACCATGTAAGCTATCGTATATAAATAAAATTGCATCTCCATATGAACCCTAAATGAAATATATAGGCTTGTCCACAAAGAACAATACAACAACACATCTCCTTCATTTATCCACCTTTCAAATTAACCATTCCAAATAGATACGTTAGAAATCACAAAGCAAACATCTTTTTATCAATACCCATATAGAAATCCAGTTACCGAAAGCTATATTTTATAATTTAACATGCAATTAAGAAGTGAATAAGAGCAGCAAAGCCCAGATTTCTTTATACTCTTGGATTAGTTGTAAGAAAAGACCATATCGGTAGCTTCCTAAGTGTGCGAAGCAAGCTACTTAACATAAATGTAAACTAACTTAAGCCATCAATATATCCCATAATATAACCATTAATTAAACATCCATAATGTTCATGTATTTGTTTTCTTGATTAGTGGTACAGATGTCTCATGATAACCACATGAATATAAACTTAAGTCATCAACATGTCTCATAATATAGTCAATAATCGTACTCCATAATCATTTAAATATCTACGGACCGAATTCTTAAATTATTAAGTTGAATAACCTATTAAAAATAAGATTCTTTCTAAGTTCAGGAATGCTATGGTATATATACTACGATTATTTTGAATTATTCAAGCTACAAATGACATAAAAATTGTTAAATCATTAAAACATGTAATTCATTAAACCATAGTAGTGAAACCAAATAATATTGTCAGCTAATACTAAAGTTAAATAAGTATAAGTACTTCAAATGCAATTCCGGTTGTAGTATAATGTATGCATCACAACAGTAACAACTATAACATTGATGACTTTCAAAATAACATACTGTTTTTTCAACTTGATATTCGGTGTCCAATGTGTTGCAGAAAGAATGAAACTTGTAAACAGTTGTTTTTCCACTACAACTAAAAATACACCTTCTCTTTTTATCGACCAAAAATGAAAATTATTCATCCAGTTACTGTAGATCTTTTAGAGGAAAGTCAAGAGCTTAAATCAACTTTTAGAATGAAAACGCCATGCAAGATATTGCTTATGTAGCACTGAGAACTTCGATTTATCATATTTGTGTAGAGAGAAACACTAGAATCTTTGATAACAAAGAAAGTATGCGAGTATAGTGTTACAATTATCAATTATTAGAATTAGTTTGTTATTTTCTAAGTATAAACATTAATCACCTTGGAGAGCTATAGTGTTCGTTCATAGGACGAAATACCCGAGTATGTCATACTGTCCGTAATTTAGTTGAGTGCCTATCGATCGAAGTCTCATTCGGTTCCGGGGTAATACAGAAAAATTACTGCATTTTTCACATAAAATAGGGACTTTGTATGTAGGAAAAGTTCAAATACGTGAATATAGCCTGTTATTTTCTAAGTATAACTATTAGTCACCTTGGAGACCTACAATGTTCGTTCACAGGACGAAACGTTCGAGTATTCCATACTGTCTGTAATTTAGGTGAGAGTCTACCGGTTGAAGTCTCGTCCAGCTTCGAGTTAGTATAAAGAAATTACTTCAGTTTTTTTTAAAGTAGAGGCTTTGTATGTACGCAGAGTTAAAATATGGTAATATGGTAATATAGCCTGTTATTTTCTAAGTACAACTGGTAGACACCTTGGAGAACTACAATGTTCGATCATAGGGAAAAACGTTTGAGTATTTCACATTTTCCGTAATTTATGTGGGAATCTATCGGTCGAAGTCTCAAAGAAATTACTACAATTTTTACAAAAAAATAACGACTTCGTAAGTAGGCAGATTTCAAATATGGGAATATGGGGACGGCGAAAACGGGATGGTCTTTCGTGAAAAATGGAGATAACAGAAGGTAGATCGAAATTTTTGGGCAATCGGTGAATTAGTTTGTTATTTTCTAAGTATAAACGTTAATCACCTTGGAGTGCTATAGTGTTCGTTCATAGCACGAAATACCCGAGTGTTCCATACTGTCCGTAATTTAGTTGAGAGCCTATCGGTCGAAGTCTCATTCGGTTCCGATGTAATATAAAGAAATTACTGCAGTTTTTACAAAAAAATAGCGACTTTGTGTGTAGACAGAGTTCAAATATGTGAATATAGCGTGTTATTACCTTAGTATAACTATTAGTCACCTTAGAGACCTATAGTGTTCGCTCACAGGATGAAACATTCGAGTATTCCGTATTGTCCGTAATTTAGGAGAGAGTCTACCGGTTGAAGTTCCGTCCGGTTCCGAGACAATATGAAGAAATTATTGCAATTTTTTTAAAAAGTAGCGACTTCGTATGTTGGCATAGTTCAAATTTGGGAATAGAGCCTGTTATTTTCTAAGTTCAACTGGTAGCCACCTTGGAGAACTATAGTGTTCGATCACATGGAAAAACGTCCGAGCATTTCACACTGTCCGTAATTTAAGTAGGAATCCATTGCTCGAAGTCTCATCCAGTTCTGAGGCAGTATGAAGAAAATACAACAGTTTTTTTTTTTAAAATAGCGACTTCGTATGTAGGAAGATTTCAAATATGAGAATATGGAGACGACGGAAGCGGAATGGTCTTTTGCGGGAAATGGAGACAACAGAAGGTTGATCGAAATTTTTGGTCGACTGGTGAATTAGTTTGTTATTTTCTAAGTATAAACGTTGATCACCTTAGAGAGCTATAATGTTCGTTCATAGTACGAAATATCCGAGTGTTCCATACTGTCTGTAATTTAGTTGAGAGCCTATCAGTCAAAATCTCATTCGGTTGTGAGGTAATATAAAGAAATTACTGCAATTTTCACAAAAAATAGCGATTTTGTATGTAGGTAAAGTTCAAATATGCGAATATAGCTTGTTATTTTCTAAGTACAACTGTTAGTCACATTGGAGACCTACAATATTCGTTCACAAGATGAAACATTCGAGTATTCCATACCGTCAGCAATCTTGATGAGAGTCTACCGGTTCAAGTCTCGTCCGGTTCCGAGGCAGTATGAAGAAATTACTGCAGTTTTTTTTTTTTTAAAAATAGCGACTTCGTATGTAATTAGAGTTCAAATATGGGAATATACCCTGTTATTTTCTAAGTACAAATGGTAGTCACCTTGGAGAAATGCAGTGTTCGATCATAGTGCAAAACGACCGAGTATTTCACATTGTCCGTAATTTAGGTGGGAATCTATCGGTCGAAGTCTCATCTGGTTCCGAGGCAGTATGAAGAAATTACTGTAATTTTTACAAAAAAAATAGTGACTTTGTATGTAGGTAGAGTTTAAATATGTGAATATAATCTGCTACTTTCTAAATACAATTGTTAGTCACCTTGGACACTTACAATGTTCGTTCACAAGACGAAACATTCGAGTATTCGATACTATCTGTAATTTAGGTGAGAGTCTGCCGGTTGAAGTCTCGTCCGGTTCTAAGGCAGTATGAAGAAATTACTGCATCTTTTACAAAAAAATAGCGACTTCGTATGTAGGCAGAATTCAAATATGGGAATATAGCTTGTTATTTTCGAAGTACAACTGGTAGTCACCTTGGGGAACTACAGTGTTCGATCACAGGGCAAAACGCCCGAGTATTTCACACTGTTCGTAATTTAAGTGGAAATCTATCGGTCGAAGTCTCATCCGATTCCGAGGCAATATAAAGAAATTACTGCAATTTTTACAAAAAAAATAGCAACTTTATATGTAGGCAGAGTTCAAATATGTGATTATATCATGTTATTTTCTAAGTACAACTGTTAGTCACATTGAAGACCTACAATATTCGTTCACAGGAAGAAACATTCGAATATTCCATACTGTCCGTAATTTAGGTGAGAGTCTATTGGTTGAAGCCTTGTCCGGTTCTGAGACAGTTTAAAGAAATTACTGCAGTTTTTACAAAAAAAATAACGACTTCGTATGTAGGTAGAGTTCAAATATGGGAATATAGTCTGTTATTTTTTGAGTACATCTGGTAGTCACCTTGGAGAACTACAAAGCTCGATCACAGGGCAAAGCATCAGAGAATTTCACACTATCCAATTTAGGTGGGAATCTATCGAGTGAAGTCTCATCCGATTCCAAGGCAGTTTGAAGAAATTGCTACATTTTTTACAAAAAAAATAGCGACTTTGTATGTATGCAGAGTTCAAATATATGAATATAGCCTGTTATTTTTTAAGTACAATTGTCAATTACCCTTGGAGACCTACAGTGTTCGTTCACAGGACGAAACATTCAAGTATTCCATACTATCCGTAATCTAGGTGAGAGTCTACCGTTTGAAGTCTCGTCCGGTTCCGAGGAAGTATGAAGAAATTAATGTAGTTTTTACAAAAAAAATAGCGATTTTGTATGAAAGAAGAGTTCAAACATAATAATATAGCCTGTTATTTTCTAAGTACAACTGGTAGTCGTCTTGGAGAGCTATAGTTTTCGATCACAGCGCAAAACGTCTGAGTATTTCACATTGTCCGTAATTTAGGTAGGAATCTATCAGTCGAAGTCTCATCCGGTTCCGAGGCAGTATACAAAAATTACTGCAATTTTTACAAAAAAATAGCGACTTTGCATGTAGGCAGATTTCAAATATGGGAATATGGAGATGGCAGAAGCAGGATGGTATTTTGTGGAAAATTGAGACAGCAGAAGATAGATCGAAATTTTTGGGCGAATGGTGAATTACTTGTAGGGTTAAGGGCATTTTGGGGAGTTCAAAAGGACGCCTTGTAATTTAGTGGAAATGGTTTTCGCTATTAGTAGTAAAGATGATACCATGTAGCTTCCACATCATGATAATGATATTACCTTCAAAGCAATGGGATGTAAGCGCGCTTGCGGCTTAGTTTGGAGGCAATTAGTAGTGTAGCCAGGAACTTTTATTGGCGAGGGAACAATAAAACATTTCAGGCTTTGAAGACTGCAAATTTGAATCTTTATTCCTACTGTTTGCAAAATTTTGTACAATGAGATACTAACACTAATGTGGTTTCCTAGGCTTAATGAAATATCAATTTGCTGAAGTTTGAAAATTTAAGGCTTTCATATTTATATTCAATCAGCATTTTTTCCTTGAATCCTGGGAAGGTCACGTGCCCTTCCCAGCCTCACTGTGGCTCCGCCACTGGAGGCAACAAACATCAAGTTTTCACTACTTAGAGAAAATTTTATGGTGAGCTGCAGTTGATATGACTGTATGTGTTTGGAATTACCGAATGAAGGATGGTCGCTGCTGAGCTATGATGACCATACTAAATTTGTTGTTGGGTTGATATGAGCGATCACATATGTCAGCTTTAAAAGGATAAATAACAAAAAATTACACAACTTATTCTGAAATATATAATACTTTATTTTTTAAAGAAGGTACCTTGCTTCATTTTAGTAAATAGAATGTGGCTATTCGTGTAGAATGTGGCAATGACTAATGACCGCCAAATCTAGGGCATGTGTGCAAACGATCAAAATACCCTTATCATATGAAAGAAACTGTAAAGGTTCTTTTAGTCATTTCAAAAGCTTCAAATTAGGATATTCCCATTATATATAGATATAAAAAGAAAATTTGCATAATTAAGCCAGTTTTGTAAAGTTATTACAAATTTAGACCACTTTCGAAAGTTATTACAAAACTAGACCACTTTTGGCCACATCGGCGCCGACTGGATATAATCCAGTTGGTGATTTTTGAAAATTTGCCAATTGACGATTTTCTAAAAATCATCAATTGACTTGGTCACGGATTTTTTCAAGCGATGTTTGAAAAATCGCCAACTATCGATTTTTCAAAAATGGCCTAAGGCCTGTACTACTTAACCAATTAGCATCCCCTCTTGTCTTCTCTACCTTTCACTTTTCAATTTTCACTTTACCACAAAAAAAACCACCCATTTCTCAACCCTAAAGTTCAATGTTTTTGTAGATCTATCTAAAATTTTAGTCGATTCTTTTAAGTTGTATACAAATTTATGTCAAGCTTGGACCAACTTCTTCATTGCAAGGTAAAAGTTATCATTTCTTATTTTCTATATTTTAAAGTGAATTATTTATATTCTTAAATATGTTTGTTTAACTTTTAATGAACTTAGTCATGGATAATTGACAGATTGACGATGAATCATTAGTGAAACTTTGTGATGAAGTCAAAGCCTAGCTAGGCTTATAGAATGATAAATAAAGCGATGATGTAGAATTCATTTCGAAGACTCGATTTGATCAGGTATCTCAGCAATTTCAGTCAGGAACGTTGACTGCTCGTTTATTCCAAGCTGTAGCGAACCAAAGACCTGGAAACAAATTTGCTTTGAAGGAACTATAGTCGAGCATCTACATCCTGTTCCTACGGCTATTCCAAAAGGGCCTTATCCAATTTGTCGATGTGGAGATAAGTGCATAGTTATTGTATGCAAAAATGAAAAGAATGCTGGACGTAGATTTTTCGGATGTGTATTGTCCAAGGACCAAATGTATCCCGAAGAAGATGAGTGTTGTAGATATTTTAAATGTATTGATCCTCTGATGCGTGCTAGAGGTCTCGAATATGTGCTTGAATTGCAAGAAGAAAATAGACGTTTGTCCAAGTTGATTCGAGAAGGCCTTAGAACAGATATAAGATGGTCTTAGTTGTGTGTCGATAGAAGGCGAACGAAGAAAGATGGTGCCTTTAGTTGCATGTCATTTGGTTTCATATATAAGTATTAGTAGATGTATGTTTATGTATGTTTGATTATGTATAAGTGATAGCGAAGAATTATGCAATGTTGTTTTTTATGTTATAGTCGGATGCTTGACTAGTTTGTGTAATAGTTGTTCTTCAGTTTATTCTATCTAATGTATCCTTTTTTTTTAACTTCATGTTTGTATTTAAAGAAGTAAATATTTATTTTTGAAAACATATAAGCAATTTTAAAAACATATAGAAATGGGTAAAACATAGGGAACTTGTCAAGCTATTATTGTTGGTGAGTTTGATAGCGCGAAGATCCGGATTATACTATTGATCATTCAACTTCATGAAAAAGGTTACTTACCAACATCCAAGAGTTTTGGAAGAAATTGAGAGGGATAGATTTTTTCCCTTGTTTAGGTTAGGCTACATGTACTGGGATCACCATCTCATTACCGCACTTGTAGATAGATGAAGGCCAGAGAACCTCAACTTTTCACATCAAAGTCAGAGATATGACTATCACTATAGGCGATGTAGCTGTTGTTGACGTGGGAAGTTGTCGTTTACTTAACGCACGCCAACACCCAATGTGTTTGCAAGTGCGTCAGAAACACATTAATCCAAAGATGTAACAAAATAAAGTAAATGCGAGAAGACACAACTTTTATAGTGGTTCAGTACTAACACCCACGTCCACTTTATAATGATCATTCATCATATGATATCTGATTATAATGTTGTACAAGTTTATACAATATTCGAGTATAAATTGTTACAATAGGATAACAAAATATATGTTAGTCCCAAACTTTGACTAAAATAGCCTTCTTCTTCGTTGAGTATGTTGACCTGGTCAACTATATCCAAGTTTATCCTTAATGTCCAAGAAGTCCAAAAGAGCCCAAAAGTAGCATAATTATCCTTGTGAATGTCCTAGTGTTGATGGAAAACGTGTATGCCATGTTTTAATTATTCATGCCATGTACGATGGCCATGAAGGAGGAGATGACAACCATTAATGAGGGTTTTGGAGCTCTCTAGGTACAAAAGTTGGTGGAAAAAGGATCAAAATGAAGGCCATGCTTGGGGGTATTTATAGGTGAGAGCTTAGATGAGAAACGGGGCCCACACACTGAATTTCGGATCACCTGGGAGTAGCACCTTCGAATTTCGGATCACCTGGGAGTAGCACCTTCGAATTTCGGATCCCTCCTCAGTGTATAGCAAGATTTTGTATCCCTTTGGAAAGCCATTCCAAGAATTTCAGATCCCTTCCTTTGATGTGAGAAATTTCGGATCCCCTAGGGGGATACGAATTTCGTACCCTTTGGGGATACGAATTCGTATCCCTTTGGGGGTACGAATTTGTATCCCTGGGAATACGAAAATTTGTGATACATTAAAGGAGTTCGTTGCAAGGAGGCCCGAGATTCACCGAAATTGGGGATTCGAAACCATGCCTGGAGGGGTACGAAGCGGAGGGACTCGAAGTACTGGGTGCGATGCAAGGTGAGGCAATAAGAGGGATTAGAAATGTAGGGAGTCGGAGTTTGTGGGATTCAAAATCTTGGAGTTGATTGACCTGTATTTACAAAAACGGGAATAACTTTCGAACTGTAAGTCCATTTTGGTCAAACGAAAGTTGTACCTGAACCTAATTCAGAGAGCTACAAGTGTTATAGTGCTAAGCACTTTAATAGAAGTTTTCGGGCCTAAAAAGGTTATTTAAATGGGTGTCCAGCCCTTTTTATGTTTGTGACGCGATTTCGACCAAATTGCTTTTTGTTTTCTGATGACGTTCTCAATGCTTGAGCGCGTTGTTAACCAAATATTTGACGTGTGACAGCTTTGACTGAAAAGTGTGTCAATAACCATGTTATTAGGTTTGCCTATTTAATTCATGCCTTTAGTGATTGGTCGACAACATAATTGGCTGCAATCATGCGAGGATTTATTATGTATATCTCCACCCTCAACCAAGTCAGGGAAAATGAAATGGTGAAATTGAGATGGTATAGAAATGCTCTAGCAAATGATATCCCTCTTGATGCCACCAATGTGCAGATTGACCAGTGTGCACGTGCAATAATCTTTCATCTTATTACATCTCATCTAATGTGCAACCACTCAAAAAATAGAGTGAATCTTAAATGGTTGGCATTTCTTGTAGATTTAGGTGAGTGTGGTAAATATTCATGGGGTAGTGCAATCTTGTGTTATACTATACATGAAAATGTCTAACTCGCACTATTGGAAACTACTTATTGGAGGTTGTTTAATGTTTGTGCAGGTTTTTCATGAGTTTTATATCTATAGGTTTACTTTGCTATGAACTGTGTTATGTTCTTATTCAATTTTAAGCTACTCTATCCAGGTTTGGTCATAGACCGGTGCAGTTAATGCCCCACTATTACCTCGCTATAACCCTACTATATCATATAGCGGACCACCACCATTACGTTTTTCCCAAAAAGCCTCTGATATAGCCTCTTCGCTTTAAATTCTGCTATATTTCGGTATTCCCTATATATTCAATTATTTTCACTATATTACGGTATTCCTACTATATTTTTGATGAAATAAAAGAACTGAAAAATTATATTTATGCATTATAAAAATTATGAAGTTAGGTTTTCTTAATTGAATTTTTTAATATATATTTTTAGATATTAAAAAACTCTATATTCTACAAAATTTAATTAAGTTAAATAGCAATTTGCGGTTATTTACATATATTTGCACATGTTTTTGTTTAAAATTAAGAATGTACTAATTATAGTTAAACCAAGTGCTATTTTTTCATCTAATTATCATTTTTACATACGTAAAAACATTACGAATGAGTTAAAAGTGCTATTATAGAGTCATCAGCTATATCCTGTTATTTTCTCGCTTTACCCCCACTATGACTTGGACTTCTACCGCATTGGATCCGCTAAGCGCTTTAACTGCACAGTCCTGGACGTACATTCTAGTTGGTCGGATTAAAATCTGAAACGTTTTTATCGATAACACCTTGCTTCTTGGATCTCGGTATGCTTCCGTGTTATTCAATATAATTTTATTTGTAAACAATCGTACATGTTAGTGATGCAACCTTTGTTTTTTAACAGATGTATATGCTGAAAGAACAATGGAAACTCCACATAGAAACATCAAATTCTATCGTAACGAGTTGGATGTGCTTGACCCCAACTCCGTAGCATAGGTTCTGTATACGCAGGAAAAGGTCGACTAACTTCCAGCTGTTTGTACCATAGCCATATATCTTTTGACTGCTAGAGTTCCGCTCACATGCACGATGCAAAACACATATCATTTACCCAATTAGTTTATGTGATGGTTTGGTATAGCGCAACATATACCGGAGAGTGCGCCCGTTTACAGTCCAGAGTAAAATGCGGAGGACTGTGCACTTTACATTGAGCACTGGAATCATATTCATATGTTCGCTCAAATAGGGCAGGAGCCAACAATATCTGTTTTGTAATATATGAGGTGGTATTAGAATATCACCCTTAGATATGTTCATACTGCACCCGTGCAGGCAGTTCCTAGATACAATTATGTTGGGTTCACACAATTATGTTCACTAGGATATTTTTGAATTTCCCACCATCCAAATTGTGATTTTTTTCGAAACTATGGTGTGGATTCTTCATAAACAATTGCTATCCACATTACATATAGCTGTGTGTTTTGTTTAGTCAATTTAATCAGTATGTATGAAACCTCCTGTAAAATGGTCCATTCAGTTAATTGTTGTAGTAAATTTTCTTTTGTCTCAAATACCATTCCAACACTGAATCCATTCTGAATGCTAGCAGCTACAAATATTTCCCTCGCAAACTGTAGGTTAGCAACAACCGATCTTTCCAGCATTTGCGCAGCACAAAGATCATCATCCGAAGGTACATCCGTCTCTGGTTCATCACCATTAACTTCATCAACTTCTGTTGTAGGAAAGTCATAGTTCAACAGTTCATTATTAACTTGCATTATATCAATCCAAGGGTCTTCATTATCAATGGAAGTAGCAACCACCATGCTACCAACTAGAGTATCCACACCAACTTACGAACCAATATCACCATCTGTAGTAATGACATCATTTGCATCCGAAGAATGTTGTGTTGGTTGGACATTACATTTTGCATCAGTGTTCGTCATACATCTATCACAAAAGTTAACATCAGATTACTAGCAACCAATAACACAAACACCATAAATTAATTAATTATACATTCATACCTCTAACTCATAATTTAAAGTTCCGATGCAGTAGGATATATAAACTGCGATTGCAGATGATTCGATGATTCTGCATTGTTATGCTCAACGGTCGGTTGTTTAAAGCTAACTAAATTATAAATTGTTGTAAGAAAATTAAAATATAAATCATTAAGTTTACTTATTCAACGTAACTACGTTACCAATGAGTCAGCATTGGACTCATGTGAGGTGTGTAATAGGGGAAACTCTATTGCATGAGAGAAGGTTACAAATTCATGTATGGCATGAATTCGTAAGGCATGGATGGATGAGAATAACATCCACCATTAATATGTGGATTACTATAACTTGGTGAGACATAACCTGCAGATGGAGTCGTCGTCTCTAACATTTGTGTATAATAGCCAAGTCTAATACTTACCCCGAGATCCAGCACATCTAGTTGTAGTTGTTGTTTTGCAACTTGATCAACATATAATTCAATCGATTTTGTCACTGCAAAAAACATTACTTCAAAGTGTCCATCATCCGCCAATGCTATAGCTTTTGAACCAGAGTCTGTGGGCGAACCACTACGTCAATATCAAATTCATTTAAGCTAATTTTAGTCATTTTGTACACCGATTCTTTCAATTTTGATAATTTGCAGCCTTTGTGCACTCTTCCTAGTTTACAGATACCACTGATGTACTTGCCTTTTTTAATCATCAAAAGTTAGTTCACTGTCATAATAACATAGAGTGGGAATCATATTTCTGGCCATTCTAAATTCAAACAAAAAACATCTATCAATAAGTAATTAAGAATGCAAAATGTAACATATTCTACCACTTACCATTCGTTCATCTGCTTACATTGAATAGATTATGCACATCAATGTTAGCACGTAACTCACAAAAATTAGGATATAGGTTTACAAAATTACCTTCAACAACTAGGATCTTTGTAGAAAAACGTCTTCCCGATTCAGAGCTTGAAATATCAACTATAAATTGACGTGTAGCAATTTTGATTATACCTTTAGTTTTTTGTTCAATCTGATCTAAAAAAAGAAATGGGTTTATAATTGGGGATAGTAAGAAGTTATGCCCGAAGAAGAGAGGAGATGCTGACTGTTTAAGTAGCACAGGATTTAGGCGATTTTTGAAAAATCGTCGGTTGACGATTTTTCAAAAATCACCTAAACAAATCTGGGACCAAGTCTATTGGTATTTTTGAAAATCGTCTTTGGGCTAAGGCGATTTTCCAAAAATCGCCAACTGGGTTACACACGGTCAACGCTGATGAGGTCAAAAGTGATCTAGATTTGTAATCACTTTCGAAAGTGTCCTAGATTTGTAATAAATTTAAAAAATTGGCCTAATTATGCAAATTTTCCTATATAAGAAGAAGGTGAAGCTTCAACAAAATAAAACGTGGTTCCGCTCTGACCTATGCCCGCTTCCAGCACCTCCATCACCGCACTCGAGCTCTGCCCCTCACCTGCAAATGTCAAATTGTTTATATAATCTGCATGTTTACAGAAGCTAGTTTTACTCCTTCCTTTCATCTCTTCTCTTCTTAAACCTTAAGTTATTTGTTTCCCTGAATCGAGATTTGAATCATGTCCCCATAATTTTCAAATTAATATATACTATAATTTTAAATTGAGTTTGTTTCTGAAAACTCTGAGGCATCCTGAGACTCAAGCGTCAAATTGTTTATTTTGTCCTTCCGTTTACAGTTGCCCATTTTCTAATACTCTTCCCCTTCAACTCTCCTCTTCTTAAACCTGATTATTTGTTTCCTTGATTCGAGATATATGCTTTGAATCATGCCATCTCGATTTTTAGATAAATTAACAACCAATGTTCACCGTTCTTCCTACCGGCGACTTTGATCCAATTCTAGTCAGAAAGTCCAAATCAATTAGGTTGATTCCTATTGATCCTACGCCGCTTAAATTTTTGGAGTTAACCATAGTCTTTCACTGCTACAGTTGTTGCATCTGAACTCAGCCCTCTTACAAAATGGTTAATTCAAAAAGCAACAAATCCAAAGGCCTTGTTAGAGGCCATAGGTTTATTATTCATAAATCTCAAACAATTTCGTTTCATAAAGGTAACTTTATAAGAAAAAGAGGATTTTTTTCATAAAATTTTATATTCTATGGTATCATTTGTTGTTAGTACCAGGATTGTTATGCACCAGCACTATGCCACCATGGACTCAGACACATGTTATCTGCATCGGGGTTCATGGCTATAATTCAACAAACACCTTGCTGGACAATGCCAATCTGATGATTTCCGATGAACCAAAGGCCGAGGGAGGCAGGCAATCACCTAAGGATAATGAGATTGGAACCTACACCGGATTGGTGGCAGATGGAGGTGGTGCAGGCATGTAGATCACGTGTGCACGTGCACGCTTGGACGAGTACACCATTTAGCTGCAGCAGGAAATATTTGTAATGGGCCTTTGTAACTAATTTAAGTCTGTTATTCTAATGAGTAATCACATGTAATAATCGACCTATAAATACATGGGTTGATCACTGAGAACGTGTTGAATGATTTGCTATTTCTCAATAAAATATCTTTTCTCTTGTTCTTCTAATATCTGCTTTCCTACCATTAAATTCTCGTATCTTATTCTTTTGTATTTCCTTTATATATTTCTTCTGTAATTCTCCTCTAATTCTCTCTTAATTCTTTTCTAATTGTTTTGCAAATTCTCTACTAAACTTCATCAAGTACTCAACCCCATTTCACCACTCTTTAATCCCATTACCTCTTCTGCAAATGTATTGATGTCAACAAGACCCAAAATGAAAAAACAGGGTCCTAACATTTGTTTAGCTAATTATTATACGAGATTGAGTCTGAAAAACAGCTTTCTTCTGTCATATTGGTCTAGGATACAAGGCATTAAGAAGAACGGGTTTCTCACAAAGTTTTATAATTTGACTTTGGATTCATTTAATTTCTAGGTCTTTTATACTACACTTCTTAAATTTTTGTTCTATAGCAATATATTTTGTTCACGCTTAATTTTTTGGTTATTTTAGAAATGATTTAAATTGGTATTCTGTTATTTTCAAAGTGAGCTACTCTATTTTGTGCTTTGCTACAATACATTTTCTCCTGTTTTGCTGCTTCTTTCAAAATAATGTTTAGGATTTCTATTTTGGTTATTCCTGAGTGAATGCTTAATACTTCTAAAATATTTCATTCAACCTACGCTAAAATCATCGTATAACATGGCCATACAAAATGATAATACTCGGACTATCTAATTTATATTTGTATATATGAGTGACATCTTGTTGCTCCAACAACTAACAAAGTTTTATGTTCTTTCATTTAAGTTTTATACCAACAATTGTAACGTTATACTGTTTCTGAATTTATATGCCTTTTTGTTGCAAAAATTAGCCACTTCTAGCGTTTTGCTCATTTTTTTGGTTATATTAAGCTTGATTCAGACGGAGCATACGACATATGCACAGAGATTCCCTAACCAAACTTTGGCTTTTATTTTTAAATAAAACCGTACTAAATGTGACATAATGCTCATATAACAGAAGTATGCTAAAGTTTTGTAATGCAATATGTGTTTATATACACATACACACACCCTCTCTCTTATACATATATATACATTCATATATGTGAAACTATTAGTTTTATCTTCTAATAAATCATTATACATGGGAAATATGTTTAAATATTACAACATTTTTAAGTTTCATTAAACGTTTTTTGGCCTTGGTAGAAACTATGCACTCAAATTGTAGAATTTTTTTCATAATTTTCTAAAATCATTAAATAAAGAACTTATCTTTAAATGTGAAGTGTAATAACTCAACTGAGTATGAAGCAGATTACTACTACTTAATTAATTATGAAATATTTGCATTTATATACTTCTTTTTGAAGTTGTTACAAATCATGACTTCCACATAGTTGTATTTTGGTACCAAATAAAATTATGAATGTTTTCAAGAGAATTTATAACATGTTTTTACTACTTTGTGGGAAACAAATACACAAATTGTTACAAACAGTAAAAAAAAAATTATATTTTTATGGTTTTAATGGTTCTCCATACATATGTTCTAAATCGTAGTAATTCAGGTACGCACTTCTTCGTCTTCCTATCAACTTCAATAATTTATTTCCATTTTTCTTTTATCCTACATATATTTTGTTTGCCCTTTTATGTTTCAAATTCGGAAAACTTACAGACCATGGGTGTGAAATTAAGATACTAAATGAAAACTTTAGGGTTATAGAGATTATCAACATGGAAGATTAATTTCATAACTTATAAAATGAAATGAGAAGATTTTGAGAATGTTCAAACTGATGTTGAAGGAAAACTACCAGTTTCTATTTTTCTATGTGTTTTACTTATTAATTTTTATGGATACTATAAAGGAACTATATTACATTTACTTTTTTTTTTCTTTATTTCTATGTATTTAGTAGTTCTACATTCATTTACTTAGAAAATTTTGATGTCAGTTTTATAAAATGGATTATTGATTTCCTGTGATCTATATTAATATAAACTCCAAATTTTTACTGTAATCGGTATGATGAAGGTTACTTTCTGTTTATTATACCATTAAATGGGAATATGTATAATATATATATATGTCCACATACACACACACACACACACACACATATATATATATATATATATATATATTGATTTTGTTTAAGAAGGAAACCGACCATAGTCGTAAAACCCTCCCTACTTGTAACACTCCGCATTTTTAACTCAAGATAATAAAATAAGGATAACCTAATTAAATATTTAGAATTAAGCGGAACCGACATCACCGTTGCTGTAACGACCCTCAGTCTGGCCCGGCCTAAACCGAACTAGAATGAAGATTGTTTTGAGAACAGAACACATCAGAACACAAACAAGAGAACATTTCCATTGCTTATTACAACAATTACATCAGAGTACAAGAATATGAGTACAAGAATAAATACTTTACAACTTGAAAATATAAAATCCGAGTTATTACATAATACATTGCAGCGGAAAGATAATAATACAAAATAATACAGCGGGAGACTAATATGCTCTGGACACAGCTTTAAGCTTCAACCCAGAATCCTGTTATAAATGAAAATCTGCAAAAACCAAAACTCCAACTGCCCGTGTGGAAAATAAGGGCACCCAGAGTTTAGGTTAAAACAATAAACTCCAGGTCAGTCATGGGACTGGTATGAGAACTCAAAACTAATTTAGCTAATAAGACAAATCCAAGGACCACGCCGCTAATGCGGAACGGGTTTTATTCCAATGGATTGTCGGTGCATAAATTAAAGTAAATCGTTAAACAACGCAATGATTTTTGGAAAAATGAAACCATTATAAGACCCAGGTCCCATCACACAATGCAACGCACACCAGAGGATAGGGTTTTACCTTATAATGATCAAAAGATGATAAATACGTTAAACCGATATTATCATTAGTGTGTATATGTTTTAAAAGCAATTCAAAATAAATGTATCAATCCTAGACGGCATGGGTACCATATATCATGTCGCCATACTAGTTATACAATCAAAACCGCAATGGTCGTATCGGAGATTTGAATTCCATCATGAGTCAAGGCTAGGGAGGAGCTCCTTACCGATTCGAGGCACTCTAGCGGATACCTCAGGATTCCCCGCAGTGAACCCTTGGATAGCTGCAGGGCCGGTCCCCGCCTATGGGCAGTGGATTAGTTATGCCTGAACACACGTTTCCCGGTCCCTTTGGACCTATAGTGTGACCACCAACGGCCTATAAAAATAACGAGGCGCCTCAAAATCCAATATCCACAATGAGTAAACTGTCAGCGCTGGTAGGTCCCTGACATCACTCTAGCTAGAAAGATAACGTGTGCACTCCCTGCGTTCCCTTCTCCCGTTTTTGACTCATACCGGGGTGTGAGGTTCGTGAAGTTACGTTATACCCACAAGGCCTGCTTTTCAACAAAAGCCTTGATCAATGCATCTTGGCGTGCCACATTGTCAGACCATACCATATCATTGATCATCTACCAATATATAACCGGGTGTTAAGCGAAGAATAAATTCTCCACCACCACACAGTTATACGTAAAACAGAGATCAACAAGTACAATATAAAGGAATACCATGTCAGACACGCAATCCATTTACTAGTCCGTTCTGGGTCTGAACGAAACTATATCCGGTAGAATTCCCAAATACGTCTGAATGATCACCAACTTTCCCTCATCTTGGGTGTACGGTCCAATCAAGATATCAATAATCATTCATTCAATATGGAAATTTTCCGTTCTTCAATAACCGTCTTCATCGTCGATCTTCAATCATCGTATGAATTTATTCGGAATGGGTTGAACCCGGTCTTTCCGAATAATTCGCGCAATTTAAAAAACGTGTGTTAAAGTAACACAAACAACGTCTCTTTCCAAATCAAGAATATTCTTTTGATTAAATGATCTTTTCTCTAGGAAATTTTCCCCTTAATTTTATCAAAGATAAAATTCCTTTAAAACATATAGTTAAATAATCCTTTGGATATCGTTTCAAAAGATTTAATCTTTTCTCAACTACATTAAGCCCTATCCATCTAGTCGGAATTTACGTCTTACCGAATAAATCATTTATTTCATTAGCCCAGTCCCAACCTATTTAACCCATGGAGTAAAACTGGTGGTACTCCATATCTAGACCCAATATGTTACGGTAAATTTAATTACTGTTTATCATTTAAATCTAATTAAAGATTTAACTAACGCATGGAGCAAAACTGGTGGTACTCCATTCTCGATCACTTATTGAATTTAGTAAATTCAATTTCTTTATTCCTCTTTAATTCTGATTAAAGGTTCGTTAAAACTCTATTTGGTATTAACCTTCCATAAATTATTATTTAATGATTTTTCAACTTTAAGAAATTAATCTTATCTTAATTGGGTTAAAGAACAAATGTTGCTTAAAACATTGTTCACGACAAACCCCAAAATCCTATTTCTTTAAATTTCAATTTAATGTATTAAATTGGAAACTTCGCTCTAGAAAATTTCATTAAATCTTTAATTAAAAGATTAATGAATGAAAAATCATAATTTCACTATTGATTTGGGTTTCAAGAACTAATGTCATTTAAAACATTATTCACAATCAACCCACCATCAATTTCCAAATAAATTTTCAATTTTGTTTAATAATTGAAAAATCTCTTCTTTAAATCTTTATTAAAAGATTTATTCTTTCTTAAGTAGGATTCAAGAACAGTGTTATTTAAGACACCATTCACGACAAACCCAGCATCTTATTTAATATTAAATATAAAACTTTGAATAAAATATATCGACCTATATTCAATATTAAATTCTAAACCAACATATTTTAGCGTTCCTAACTTTAATAAAAGAATAACTTTTATTAACAAACATTATATAGCGTTTCTAATCTTTAATAAAAGAATAACTTTCATTAACAAACAATATTTAGTGTTTCTAATCTTTAATAAAAGGATAACTTTTATTAACAAACATTATTTAGCGTTCTAATCTTTAATAGAAGAATAACTTTCATTAACAAACAATATTTAGTGTTTCTAATCTTTAATAAAAGGATAACTTTTATTAACAAACATTATTTAGCGTTCTAATCTTTAATAGAAGAATAACTTTTCAAAATGCAAGCTTTCAAAATAAATTAATCATTTATTGTTTCATTTATTCTTTTAATGTTCAATTTAATATTACAATAAAATGTCATTTTTGAAATTTTAAACTTTATGTATTAATTTAATCATTAATACAACATTTATTATTACAATATTATATTTTCAAAGTATAACTTTTGAATTTCAATTTATATATGTTAATTAAGTATTGATTATTGCATTAACCTCTCACATTAGATATATATTGTTGCGGTTGCTGGATGTGCCGGGCGGGTCCGGGCAGTCTTATACCACAACTCAATCTAACCTCGGGTTAAGCAATACTCATTTTATTATAATAATTATTAAAAATTCCAAACGTTACATTTCAAATTTCAAATCTTAAATCTTCATTCCTTTATTGTATAATAAATATAATTCATGGAAATATCCATTCACGTATAAAAAGCGCAATTTAACTAATCGGTTTAGTGTACATCAAATTATATTAAAACGCATTAAAATTACATTTAATTCTTTAATTGTAAATTCTTTTGAAAACTTTTGAAATTCCCTCCTTGGAATGAGACTCACATCAAATACCATTAAATAATGGATTTTAAATCATACATGTAATCAACAATAACATTCATCACATAATAACATTCATATAATGTCCACATCACATTTAAACAACATTTAAGGAATAATTTATTAACTGTGCACTTGGGCGATGTGTGAAAATATCAGCCCAATCAACACATATGAGACAGGTAACTCATATATGGCAGTGTAGCAAATTCCAATTATCATAATGAATTATCATAAATTAGTTAATTACAGAATTTCAATTCAACATTGAATCAATACACAAAAATCAGGCATTCCATAGCAACAATTTACAACCAAACATGCATATCACAGAATTAATTCCCAGACATTCATCACAGACATTTAAAATATTTTTATTTCAGAAAATAAATAATTACTGAAAATAAAAATTGAGTGAGAAAAGAGTTCTCACCGAGATTTGACTTTATCGGGTCCAATTGGGTGGTTTTGGACCCAAATTTGGCCCAAAATTCAACATCCTCAGAATTTAGCGAAATTGGTGTCTATGCATTGCTAAAAATATACCGATCATGGCAAACCCTGTTTTGAGTCATTTCGAGTTCGTTACAAAAAGTTATGATTTACTGAAGTTTGGATAATTTTAAATAATTATTTATATTCATGAAAATACCTAAAAATTTGACTGTCTTCAAATTGGACGAAATTAGTGTCCACGCGAAGCTCTCGTCACCACGATCGCGGCGAACCTGAAATCGTCGAATTTCGACTTAGTATGCAAAAGTTATGCGCGTTCGAACATTGGATATTAAATTAATTAATTAATCAAATAATCAACATTTTCTCTCTCTTCATTTTCTGGTCAAACCAGTGCTTTTAGAACTTTGACCGGACTTTCCCGCCACACCGTTGACCTGCACCGCCGCCGCCACCCACCATTGGAACCGCCTCGACGAGGCGAAGCTTCGCCGGAAGTGGGCCCCCCCCAGGCCACCGCCGACGGCCGGAAATCGCCGATTTCCGTTCGTCAGGTTGCGGGCCCCACAGGCCACATCCTTGCTCCGTTCTACCTGAAATTTTTACAGCACCTTCCTCTCGCGCATACGAACAACTTTCGTGTTGGTGACTTCGTCCAGTTCTTCTCTGATTTGCGGGAAAAAATTCATTTGTGTTTGCTGCTCCGTTTTATCAGTTTTGACGTTGATCTGAGATTCCGGCGAATCCGTGCGACATTAGACGCTGAATTTTTCGTGGAAGGTAGATAATAAGATGATGATCAATACCCAGAAGGGGTTTGATTTATTTTGCTTTGGTTTGGGAGAAATAAAATTTTCAGTTTGAGGGTTCTTTTTGCAAAGAAGATTTTAGGTGGAGAAGCCATTGAAATTGAAATGAGGAAGAAGGTGGTTATGGTTTGTTTCTCTAGGTTATGGCTGAAATAAGATAATATATAGGCTGGTGTACTTGGGTTTTAAAACCCTTGTTTATTTTCACTTATTGGATAATAGGCCCATGTTCATTTTTTAATTCAATTTCTTGCATTTTTGACCGTTTAAAAATTACTACGCTCACATACTAATTTCGAAATTAATGAAAATTTAAACATAAATAATATTTGACATTACAAACCCAACAAAACTGGTTTCGTTAAATTTCGAGTCCATATGAATATTTGGTGAATTTTTTTATTTTTTAAAATTGACCGTTTCTAGAAAAAAAATCAATAACTGCCACAAAATGACTCCAAAAATTATGAAATTTGGAATTTAACTATATTTAAATATTCCTGATCCATGGAAACTGGTTTCGCCGGATTCGGAGGCTGTTTGCAAAATTTCCATTTTTGGCGCATATATTTTAATATTAAAAATACATAAAATAATGAAAATTTTCCGAAACTCAAAATATCTCGATGCTTATACTTTTTCTTTATGTAAACGTCATTCTGGACTCAATGGAAGTAGTTTCGAGTCCAAATTCAGTCATATGCAAAAAGTAACGTTTTGGGCCTTTAATAATATTATATTATTAAATTCTACAGCGTTTTCTAAAAACTTGAATTTTTCATAACTTACAAAATAAAAACTGAAATTTTAATTTCTAAAATTCTTTGGATAAATATTTTCAATACGGTCCCAATGTGTCCAGTTTTATCCAATTCCAATTTAATATTGATTTTATAAGATTTTCCAAAGTTCAAAGTTGAAAACTGAAATTACCGCGCTATTTAAAGGTCAGTATAGAATTATTATAATTTATAATTTGCAACGTCGTATTAAATAGATTTTAATCGTTATTATTTAAAATATATCATTTTAAATATCAAAATCCATTAAAATAACCAAAAACAATATATTCTTTTTGTTCCAAAAATCCGGGTTGTTACAATCTCCCCCACTTAAAATCTTTTCGTCCTCGAAAAGGAATAGAGTTAAAAATTATTTTATAAATCAACTCAACTTTCAATAATTTTAATATGGCTTAAGTTCATCAAATTTTCAACTTATAATAATTTATTAATTTTCCTAAAATTTGGCTAACACCCTAAATTCTAGAAAAATTTCGCCAGAGTCTCCTTTGTACGGAGAGTATTGGAAAAACGCAAACTGCCTCATAGGGCTCTCATCATCCCAAAAAGAAAAAGAAAACAGAAGGGGGGAAGAAGTAAGAGAATGCCAAGCGGCTAGCCAATCGGCTCATAAAATCAAAACCCACAAAATAAAGTAAATATGTACCTATTTGTCGGGCATACAATTTTATTCCTCAGCTCTAGCCTTGCCATGACCTGTTCAACGCATATGTATATATTTGCATGCAATTTCAATATTTTATTGGTTCAATCGACAAGCAATCAGCACAGCCAGCAATCAATTAGTGGATTAATTTTTCAAATGCATAACTTTCATATATATATATTCAAAAAATCATGTTTTTGATGCCATGTCACACAATAGCTATGGTTTGGTTCTCATACCAGTCAATGTGGAAATATATAGAAATCCCACTTTCGAAACACGAACATGAACTAATGATGCTGACATGTCAATCACTAGTGTCATCAGGGTCATCTCCGGGCTACTAGAGTGTGATTCTATATCTACCCAGTATATTGAGATTTCAAATACACGTTGATCAGACGCATATGAAAAACCTACTAATACCTGATAGTCCAAAATATAATAATCAATTACGTATAGTAAGTTATAGATTTTCAAAACTAATTTTGGTTTTAAGAAAATGGCACTCTTTAGACTCATCCTAGGATACTGCTGATCCCATCTCTAACGAGTCATTCTTATAGGATATTACTAATCCTATCTCTGATGAATTCTTTTGTTCGGTTCTAATATGTTTTGTTCTCGAGCTTTGTAAAACCAAAGCTCTGATACCAACTGTAACGACCCTCAGTCTGGCCCGGCCTAAACCGAACTAGAATGAAGATTGTTTTGAGAACAGAACACATCAGAACACAAACAAGAGAACATTTCCATTGCTTATTACAACAATTACATCAGAGTACAAGAATATGAGTACAAGAATAAATACTTTACAACTTGAAAATATAAAATCCGAGTTATTACATAATACATTGCAGCGGAAAGATAATAATACAAAATAATACAGCGGGAGACTAATATGCTCTGGACACAGCTTTAAGCTTCAACCCAGAATCCTGTTATAAATGAAAATCTGCAAAAACCAAAACTCCAACTGCCCGTGTGGAAAATAAGGGCACCCAGAGTTTAGGTTAAAACAATAAACTCCAGGTCAGTCATGGGACTGGTATGAGAACTCAAAACTAATTTAGCTAATAAGACAAATCCAAGGACCACGCCGCTAATGCGGAACGGGTTTTATTCCAATGGATTGTCGGTGCATAAATTAAAGTAAATCGTTAAACAACGCAATGATTTTTGGAAAAATGAAACCATTATAAGACCCAGGTCCCATCACACAATGCAACGCACACCAGAGGATAGGGTTTTACCTTATAATGATCAAAAGATGATAAATACGTTAAACCGATATTATCATTAGTGTGTATATGTTTTAAAAGCAATTCAAAATAAATGTATCAATCCTAGACGGCATGGGTACCATATATCATGTCGCCATACTAGTTATACAATCAAAACCGCAATGGTCGTATCGGAGATTTGAATTCCATCATGAGTCAAGGCTAGGGAGGAGCTCCTTACCGATTCGAGGCACTCTAGCGGATACCTCAGGATTCCCCGCAGTGAACCCTTGGATAGCTGCAAGGCCGGTCCCCGCCTATGGGCAGTGGATTAGTTATGCCTGAACACACGTTTCCCGGTCCCTTTGGACCTATAGTGTGACCACCAACGGCCTATAAAAATAACGAGGCGCCTCAAAATCCAATATCCACAATGAGTAAACTGTCAGCGCTGGTAGGTCCCTGACATCACTCTAGCTAGAAAGATAACGTGTGCACTCCCTGCGTTCCCTTCTCCCGTTTTTGACTCATACCGGGGTGTGAGGTTCGTGAAGTTACGTTATACCCACAAGGCCTGCTTTTCAACAAAAGCCTTGATCAATGCATCTTGGCGTGCCACATTGTCAGACCATACCATATCATTGATCATCTACCAATATATAACCGGGTGTTAAGCGAAGAATAAATTCTCCACCACCACACAGTTATACGTAAAACAGAGATCAACAAGTACAATATAAAGGAATACCATGTAAGACACGCAATCCATTTACTAGTCCGTTCTGGGTCTGAACGAAACTATATCCGGTAGAATTCCCAAATACGTCTGAATGATCACCAACTTTCCCTCATCTTGGGTGTACGGTCCAATCAAGATATCAATAATCATTCATTCAATATGGAAATTTCCCGTTCTTCAATAACCGTCTTCATCGTCGATCTTCAATCATCGTATGAATTTATTCGGAATGGGTTGAACCCGGTCTTTCCGAATAATTCGCGCAATTTAAAAAACGTGTGTTAAAGTAACACAAACAACGTCTCTTTCCAAATCAAGAATATTCTTTTGATTAAATGATCTTTTCTCTAGGAAATTTTCCCCTTAATTTTATCAAAGATAAAATTCCTTTAAAACATATAGTTAAATAATCCTTTGGATATCGTTTCAAAAGATTTAATCTTTTCTCAACTACATTAAGCCCTATCCATCTAGTCGGAATTTACGTCTTACCGAATAAATCATTTATTTCATTAGCCCAGTCCCAACCTATTTAACCCATGGAGTAAAACTGGTGGTACTCCATATCTAGACCCAATATGTTACGGTAAATTTAATTACTGTTTATCATTTAAATCTAATTAAAGATTTAACTAACGCATGGAGCAAAACTGGTGGTACTCCATTCTCGATCACTTATTGAATTTAGTAAATTCAATTTCTTTATTCCTCTTTAATTCTGATTAAAGGTTCGTTAAAACTCTATTTGGTATTAACCTTCCATAAATTATTATTTAATGATTTTTCAACTTTAAGAAATTAATCTTATCTTAATTGGGTTAAAGAACAAATGTTGCTTAAAACATTGTTCACGACAAACCCCAAAATCCTATTTCTTTAAATTTCAATTTAATGTATTAAATTGGAAACTTCGCTCTAGAAAATTTCATTAAATCTTTAATTAAAAGATTAATGAATGAAAAATCATAATTTCACTATTGATTTGGGTTTCAAGAACTAATGTCATTTAAAACATTATTCACAATCAACCCACCATCAATTTCCAAATAAATTTTCAATTTTGTTTAATAATTGAAAAATCTCTTCTTTAAATCTTTATTAAAAGATTTATTCTTTCTTAAGTAGGATTCAAGAACAGTGTTATTTAAGACACCATTCACGACAAACCCAGCATCTTATTTAATATTAAATATAAAACTTTGAATAAAATATATCGACCTATATTCAATATTAAATTCTAAACCAACATATTTTAGCGTTCCTAACTTTAATAAAAGAATAACTTTTATTAACAAACATTATATAGCGTTTCTAATCTTTAATAAAAGAATAACTTTCATTAACAAACAATATTTAGTGTTTCTAATCTTTAATAAAAGGATAACTTTTATTAACAAACATTATTTAGCGTTCTAATCTTTAATAGAAGAATAACTTTCATTAACAAACAATATTTAGTGTTTCTAATCTTTAATAAAAGGATAACTTTTATTAACAAACATTATTTAGCGTTCTAATCTTTAATAGAAGAATAACTTTTCAAAATGCAAGCTTTCAAAATAAATTAATCATTTATTGTTTCATTTATTCTTTTAATGTTCAATTTAATATTACAATAAAATGTCATTTTTGAAATTTTAAACTTTATGTATTAATTTAATCATTAATACAACATTTATTATTACAATATTATATTTTCAAAGTATAACTTTTGAATTTCAATTTATATATGTTAATTAAGTATTGATTATTGCATTAACCTCTCACATTAGATATATATTGTTGCGGTTGCTGGATGTGCCGGGCGGGTCCGGGCAGTCTTATACCACAACTCAATCTAACCTCGGGTTAAGCAATACTCATTTTATTATAATAATTATTAAAAATTCCAAACGTTACATTTCAAATTTCAAATCTTAAATCTTCATTCCTTTATTGTATAATAAATATAATTCATGGAAATATCCATTCACGTATAAAAAGCGCAATTTAACTAATCGGTTTAGTGTACATCAAATTATATTAAAACGCATTAAAATTACATTTAATTCTTTAATTGTAAATTCTTTTGAAAACTTTTGAAATTCCCTCCTTGGAATGAGACTCACATCAAATACCATTAAATAATGGATTTTAAATCATACATGTAATCAACAATAACATTCATCACATAATAACATTCATATAATGTCCACATCACATTTAAACAACATTTAAGGAATAATTTATTAACTGTGCACTTGGGCGATGTGTGAAAATATCAGCCCAATCAACACATATGAGACAGGTAACTCATATATGGCAGTGTAGCAAATTCCAATTATCATAATGAATTATCATAAATTAGTTAATTACAGAATTTCAATTCAACATTGAATCAATACACAAAAATCAGGCATTCCATAGCAACAATTTACAACCAAACATGCATATCACAGAATTAATTCCCAGACATTCATCACAGACATTTAAAATATTTTTATTTCAGAAAATAAATAATTACTGAAAATAAAAATTGAGTGAGAAAAGAGTTCTCACCGAGATTTGACTTTATCGGGTCCAATTGGGTGGTTTTGGACCCAAATTTGGCCCAAAATTCAACATCCTCAGAATTTAGCGAAATTGGTGTCTATGCATTGCTAAAAATATACCGATCATGGCAAACCCTGTTTTGAGTCATTTCGAGTTCGTTACAAAAAGTTATGATTTACTGAAGTTTGGATAATTTTAAATAATTATTTATATTCATGAAAATACCTAAAAATTTGACTGTCTTCAAATTGGACGAAATTAGTGTCCACGCGAAGCTCTCGTCACCACGATCGCGGCGAACCTGAAATCGTCGAATTTCGACTTAGTATGCAAAAGTTATGCGCGTTCGAATATTGGATATTAAATTAATTAATTAATCAAATAATCAACCTTTTCTCTCTCTTCATTTTCTGGTCAAACCAGTGCTTTTAGAACTTTGACCGGACTTTCCCGCCACACCGTTGACCTGCACCGCCGCCGCCACCCACCATTGGAACCGCCTCGACGAGGCGAAGCTTCGCCGGAAGTGGGCCCCCCCAGGCCACCGCCGACGGCCGGAAATCGCCGATTTCCGTTCGTCAGGTTGCGGGCCCCACAGGCCACATCCTTGCTCCGTTCTACCTGAAATTTTTACAGCACCTTCCTCTCGCGCATACGAACAACTTTCGTGTTGGTGACTTCGTCCAGTTCTTCTCTGATTTGCGGGAAAAAATTCATTTGTGTTTGCTGCTCCGTTTTATCAGTTTTGCCGTTGATCTGAGATTCCGGCGAATCCGTGCGACATTAGACGCTGAATTTTTCGTGGAAGGTAGATAATAAGATGATGATCAATACCCAGAAGGGGTTTGATTTATTTTGCTTTGGTTTGGGAGAAATAAAATTTTCAGTTTGAGGGTTCTTTTTGCAAAGAAGATTTTAGGTGGAGAAGCCATTGAAATTGAAATGAGGAAGAAGGTGGTTATGGTTTGTTTCTCTAGGTTATGGCTGAAATAAGATAATATATAGGCTGGTGTACTTGGGTTTTAAAACCCTTGTTTATTTTCACTTATTGGATAATAGGCCCATGTTCATTTTTTAATTCAATTTCTTGCATTTTTGACCGTTTAAAAATTACTACGCTCACATACTAATTTCGAAATTAATGAAAATTTAAACATAAATAATATTTGACATTACAAACCCAACAAAACTGGTTTCGTTAAATTTCGAGTCCATATGAATATTTGGTGAATTTTTTTATTTATTAAAATTGACCGTTTCTAGAAAAAAAATCAATAACTGCCACAAAATGACTCCAAAAATTATGAAATTTGGAATTTAACTATATTTAAATATTCCTGATCCATGGAAACTGGTTTCGCCGGATTCGGAGGCTGTTTGCAAAATTTCCATTTTTGGCGCATATATTTTAATATTAAAAATACATAAAATAATGAAAATTTTCCGAAACTCAAAATATCTCGATGCTTATACTTTTTCTTTATGTAAACGTCATTCTGGACTCAATGGAAGTAGTTTCGAGTCCAAATTCAGTCATATGCAAAAAGTAACGTTTTGGGCCTTTAATAATATTATATTATTAAATTCTACAGCGTTTTCTAAAAACTTGAATTTTTCATAACTTACAAAATAAAAACTGAAATTTTAATTTCTAAAATTCTTTGGATAAATATTTTCAATACGGTCCCAATGTGTCCAGTTTTATCCAATTCCAATTTAATATTGATTTTATAAGATTTTCCAAAGTTCAAAGTTGAAAACTGAAATTACCGCGCTATTTAAAGGTCAGTATAGAATTATTATAATTTATAATTTGCAACGTCGTATTAAATAGATTTTAATCGTTATTATTTAAAATATATCATTTTAAATATCAAAATCCATTAAAATAACCAAAAACAATATATTCTTTTTGTTCCAAAAATCCGGGTTGTTACAGTTGCATTCGTCTCGGAATTTTGGTTCAAATAGACCTAAAGTTTGCGTAAAACGGATAATGTATGAAGAAGTTATGAGCATTAGAAGTTAGTACACATATAAGGCTCATATATATAAATATATTAACAATAAATATATCCAGAAAATCAAAACACGAAGCGGGAAACCAGAGCGGGAAAATGTCCCGTTGGGGGGTGACCCAGGGGTCGAGCCACCCAAAGGGAGGTCAACCCCGGGGTCGACCCCACCGTAGATCTGAGCATTGTTTTGAGACGTTGTCGGTTCTGATGGTTTGTAATTCAAATCTAAAGGACCCGGTTTCTCTGATACACCTATAAATAAGCCTGTAGAGCCAACCCTAAATCTCATATTTCTAAGACAACGTAGAAGCTGTGTGATTCCTCTTCCTCCTCAAATCCATTCATGAAATTAAAATTATTAGTTTAGGAAATTTTTTGAATGCAGATCTAAAGGAAAGGAACGTATGTTTGTAAATGGGTGTTTATATCTCTTATCAAAGTGAGTCAATTCCTAGATCTGGTCTATTTTCAATTCTCTTCTCTTTCTTCCCTTTTTTCTTTTAGTAAAAATTATGAATCCATGTTTGTTAGGTTCTGAGTCCAATTAGGGGAAAACCATGGAATGCTAGATCTGGACCATATCTAGGATTTAGAAAGCATATGAGGTGAGTGGATTTAAGTTATATCATTTTTGATAATGACATATTATCATTTAACATTCCCCGTTATTATACGATGTGAATTTCTAGAATAATTAAAAGCATTGAAATGTTTAAACATACGTTAAAAAGATTAAAGCGACATGTTGGAATATTAATATGTTAAGATATTAATACGTTGGAAAGTTCATATGTTGAATTATAACTTATTAGAATATGGGTAGCAACTATTGTTGTTCGTTTTACATGTTAACTTGTCACATTCATATGTTAAATAGTGAGTGAACATATTTGTTTTTTTTTAAATATAAATATATTATATATATACCTAGATCCATACAGGAACCCGCTAAATAGAAAGAGTATAATATAGTAAGAATTGGGATATCCGTTTTGTGCACTAAAGGAATGAATATGGAAATTTGAGATCCTTAGGAAATTTGGGTGGGAAGTGTACAATATATTTTGAAATAGAGAAAGGAGGATCCCATATGTTAGTGTTTCGGATTAGTGGGCTTGACGGTAAAACCTTATAAATTGGAAAAAGTTAAAAAGAGAAAATGGATTAGGAATATATGTAGTTGAGAGAATTGACCCTGGGGAGTGTCTAGGAAAACCTAGAAAAATTGGAAACCCTCTTTGAGTCTAACCCCATTGTTAACTTTTAAGAACTTGAAATTGTAAAAGTTTTGGGAAAATTGTTTATGGTGTTTTCAAGTTTTATTCTTAAAAGTTGTAGTTTTAAATATGTAAAGTATACATATTGAGTTTTCAAGAAAAATGGGGTATAATAGTGATTTCTTGCGAAAACTTTGTCTAAAGTAAAATGCTCTCAGTAAACGGTGCATATTATAGAGCATATGTAGCTCGCTAGTTTTCTTGTTATATTTCATACAAAAAAATTTAATAAAGAAAGTTTTGAAGTCTCTATTCTTTTGACAATCATTTTTGATAAATTGTTTAAAAGAAAAAATTTGTTGGGTGCACAAAATAAGTTGTGGAGATTAAGAATAGAGTGGATGTTCGCACCTTGTAGTAAGAAACTAAACTGACCTTATAGGCAAAAACAAGCCATAAACTCGATTAAGAAATAGTTTTCCTTATCTACTCCAGTTTATGTGATTTGAAAAAAATGATTTACATTTTTTTATGATGACATGTTTTTATGGTTTGGCAAAAGTGAGTTTTGAAGAGGAAAAATAAAGTTTTGACACTTATAATTTTTGAATTCTTTTTTCTAATAAAGGGCCAAACCGTGTTTTTAAAGTATGGAGTAGGGAAGTATTAGTGCCCAGGGAAGACGGGAAAAGGTTTGAGGCTATGAAGTAAATAGCGAGAATTATCTTGGAATAATGGTAAGTTCCCTTAGAATGCGTAAACATTGAAAAGCCTTGGGTGATGCTTGAAATAATTGTTGGTACACAACTAGGACTAGTGGTGACTACTAGATTGTAAAAAGGGCAAGTAAGTGTTTAGATCCTGTTGTTAATTTTTATTTCAGAGGTACAACCCGTTATTGCACTTCGGTTGGGATCGTTCTGTTATTTTGTTCCTATTGGGTAGTTAGGGTAACACCTAAACCTATCGTGGACCCCTTTGGACTTTTCTGTCTGAGGGGGGACATAGCCCGAGATTCTTGGCCCTTAGTAGTAGCTGTGTAGAGTGTTTGTTTTCCTGTTTTAGTTGAAAGACTAGAAGGCTTATATGAAAACTAAACTTAGATTTAATGATTAAATAAGCTAAGAAAAGAGAGATGGTACAACTAAAGGGGAAACAACAAATTCAGTAAAGCAACAAACGTGACAAATTATGAGAAAAGATGAATAAGAGTAAAAATTTCCAAGATAAGATGAAAAAGAAAAGCTACAATAGAGAAAAATTTCTTATGTGCACTGTGCTTGGATAGGAAAATAGGGGAATCTTTATAAATAGTTACATAAAATCCAAGTACGACTGGAAAAAGGTACATAAAAGAAAAACAGAAGATGTGAAATTTTCCGTTTTCCTCCATTTTGTAACATAAGAAATCGAATTTAGAAAATTACTTTTTTCTGGAATTCAAAAAATAAAGTTGATTGGTAGGATTTTGGATGCAACAATTGGATGAATTGCGCACTTGCTCTGCAAGAATGTGGAAAATTTAGATGAAAATATATTTTGATTTTCAAAATATTGCATTCATATATAACTGCCAGTATATTTAGGATGTGGGCATCATGTTTTTAAAGAATTTTTGAAAAACTTGCATACACATAGGAGGTACTGCTTAGGCATACATATATTATCATGTTGTATTTCACTTTGCATAAGTGCACAATGTTTGCAAAAATTGGATGCACACATGATGGATGTATATTATGCGAGGGATTATTGAATTTTTACTCATATCAAATTTCAGGAACGAAATTTCCAAAGAGTGGGAGAATGTAACACCCCGCATTTTTAACTCAAAATAATAAAATAAGGATAACCTAATTAAATATTCAGAATTAAGCAGAACCGGCTTCACCACTGCGTTCGTCTCGGAATTCTGGTTCAAATAGACCCAAAGTTTGCATAAAACTGATAACGTATGAAGAAGTTATGAGCATTAGAAGTTTGTACATATATAAGGCTCATATATATAAATATATTGACAATAAATATATTCAGAAAATCAAAACACGAAGCGGGAAAATATCCCATTAGGGGTCGACCCAGGGATAGACACACCAACGTGGGGAGGGGGGTAGACCCACCCAAAAGGGGGTCGACCCCACCGCAAATTTAAGCGCTGTTTTGAGACGTGGTCGGTTCTGATGGTTTGTAATTCAAATCTAAAGGATCTGGTTTCTCTGATACACCTATAAATAAGCCTGTAAAGCCAACCCTAAATCTCATATTTCTGAGACAACGCAGAAGCTCTGCCATTCCTCTTCCTCCTCAAATCCATTCAGAAAATTAAGATTATTAGTTTAGGAAAAATTCTAAATGCAGATCAAAAGGAATGGAACGTATGTTTGTAAATGGGTGTTCAGATCTCTTATCGAAGTGAGGTAATTCCTAGATCTGGTCTATTTTCAATTCTCTTCTCTTTCTTCCCTTTTTCTTTTAGTAAAAATTGTGAATCCATGGTTGTTAGGTTCTGAATCCAATTAGGGGAAAATCGTGGAATGCTAGATCTGAACCATATCCAGGATTTGGAAAGCATATGAGGTGAGTGGATTTAAGTTATATCATTTTTGATAATGATATGTAATCGTTTAACATTCCCCGTTATTATACGATGTGAATTTGCTAGAATAATTAAAAGCATTAAAATGTTTAAACATACGTTAAAAAGTTTAAAGTGACATGTTGGAATATTAATATGTTAAGATATTAATATGTTGGAAAGTTCATATGTTAAAATATAACTTGTTAGAATATGGGTAGCAACTACAGTTGTTCGTTTTACATGTTAACTTGTCACATTTATATACATGAACCCTTACTTGTATAAACTGGAATAGTTATATGATTAAATGGTTTCATGTTAGCATAGAACTGAATACATGAATATGGATTTGGGGCTTAAATCAAATTATGATTAAAGATCTTAATTTGGGTATAAGGCACATAATATATATGACCTGGGAAAGGGGCATGAAAACCTATAATGAAATACGAATAATTGTTAAAGAACAAACATGCCTAGATTCACAGTAATTTGAAACTGTAACGCGCTTAGACACGAGGTTAGATTACACTTCTGGTAGAAGTCTGTTCGGAACCACCTGGCATATCCAGCATCTACAAGTGGTAAATCTAATGTGAGGAGTCTAAGTTCATAAATAAAACCTATAGTGGTGCTAAGACACGAGGTTAAGTCAACTTGTGGTAGAAGTCTTGCACGGGCCTGCCCGGCAAATCCAACGTCCACAAGTATAGGCTTAATGTGAGAGGTCTAGTGCATATATTTATATATATGTATATAACAAGATATGAATGAATGGCATTAATGGTAATTAATGGAAATGAATGGAATTGAACGAAAGTGACAACAGTAAAGGAAAGGGAATAAACGGGGAATGGTAATAACCTATTATAAATAAATTACATTGATGAGAATGTTGTATAATTGGTAGACTTGTCCTAGGGACAAGTGATGATTATAACTTAGATTATAATAAACTCGTAAGGAAATGAGATAACTGGTGAAATGAGATAAGTGACACTTAATTGTAAATTAAGTAATCAGTAAATGGGGAAAACCTAAAACCAGTTGTTTGTAATAAGTAGAGAAAAGGGGGGAAATTTATGAAATGCAAGTAGTTATACTTAATTGTAAGTTAAGTAATCTGTAAACTTGGAAGTCTGAAATCTGCTGATAAGGATAACATGTTTAGGCTTGTCCTAGGGACAAGTGGAAATTATAACTTAGGTTATAATAAACGATAAAGGGAATGGAATAACTTATGTAAGGAGATAAGTTGTACTTAATTGTAAATTAAGAGATTTATAAGAACAAGAATCTGAAAGCTATGAATGAGGACAACATAAGTTATATTTATGGGAAGAGAAACTTATTAGTGGACCTTAGTTAAGAGAACTAAATTAATAAGTAAACAACAATAAGTTGTAGTAAGATGGAATTATGATTAAGTAGGAAAGAGTGAGGTAAACTTATATGAAATAAGTTATATTTAATCATAAATAATGACTGACATGTTAAACAGAAAACATGTGAATTGAGATATACTTAATTACATATTAAGTAGAACATGTTATGGTGAGTATAAAATCAAACAAGAATATAAAGGGATTGTGGATTACAGGCCTTGGACTACAACCTAGAGAATAACATATTGCGGGCTTATTAATAAACTTAAATGGGTTAAGTTATATGACTGAAATTAATAAGCAAGAGGAAATTGGTAACTTGATCAAGAAGTCAATGTGAATGGGAATAACCAAGTTAAATGGAAACCTAATGAGGTAAGGCAAGCGTATAAAAGAATGTTTAGACATAGGGTCTAATAACATATTAAAATGAGGCGCTTGGACCAGTCCGCACGTTTGAGGGTGAATAACACAACGGGGTAGATCATCGTGGTGTCATGAGGCACGAGGGGAGCACACATTCATCTACTTTTCTGGTGGCTCCGAAGGACTGGAACGGGAAGCACGCGACTTCCTGAGATACGTAAGGTGATCCTGGTGGTCCTCTGTGTGGTGGCAGATGTTTAGGCTGTGCTCGCAAAAGTTGGGTCTGCGCGTTACTACCAGGTGGGTGGGCCTTGACTGGAAAGTAGCTTTGCAGTCAGAATGTTGTGATGTGGTGACACTAGGGTGATTCGGCGGTCGCCTCAACGGGGAGGTAGAGGTCAGGACCAACAAAGATAGTAGATCGTCGGGTACCCGTCATCGGCAGCTAGTGGGATGCGAAAAGACTAGAGCTAAACCCGATAGACCATTCACCTTTCACTATCGAGTTATGGTGGTTGAGGGGAGACGCCAACTGGATGTTTAGATTGTTTGCTAGGGGCAAGTCGCTTAGCTCTTGTAGTCTTTACTAGTTGAGGGAGGGGCCTAGGTGGGGACATAGCCACCATGAAAAACATACCCGAGGGATATTTGTATTAGGAGGCTCTTAAAGGCGGGACTATACAGATATGGAAACGCTCCCGACTGAGTTCCGTGTTTCTTGTATAGCCCTGCCACGGAACTCGGTGCACATTATGTGCGGTTAAGGCATCAAATACGATTGGCGATACCTATGTGGGAAAATCTTGATACATACATGTCTGCTCTGGGTGGTGTATCGTAGACTTGAGGGCATTACTCTGGTATGGAATCTGATTAGATTGAAGCTGGCAGTCCGTATGCTTACATAACATAGTAAGGATAGATATATGCAGAACATAATATTGTTATGTAGAGATCCGTACCTCACTCCAGCGTAGGATGAGAGACTGCATACACTTCTATGGCATTACGGTGGAGACCTTGCGAGTGGGGTACCATGGGGTGTACCTCAATATTGGGGGTAACTACATATATACTATATTAGGTTAATCCACTTGGAAGTAATTGGGTACGACGTGTGTGTAATCCTTGAGTGTTGTTAACCCAAGTCACCTAATAAACAAGAAAATGTGATTGAACAGTATATGTATGATTATCCAAAGTGTATAGTTTAAATCTAGTCATCAGAACATGTGTTCTGACTCCCTCCTTATAACATACTTGCAGGTTAGATTTGTGACAGAGACAGGATAGCTTTAGATACTGGTTAGACAGTATTATTAATACGGTAAGATTATACTTTGATTATATTATATTTTATCCATTCCGCTGTGAGATATTTTCTGAGCTCTGACATATTTCATGTCTTTTTTTTTTTTCTTTGCAGGATACCAGAGCAAACCAGCACGGGTTTCGATGGATTAGAATTTTGAAAAAAAATCGATCTGTCGGAATTCAGGTTGTTACACTAGTGCACCTAGCCCGGTCCGCGAGCACCACATAAGTGGTTGATCTTAGCATATGCACATGGTAAGCTCTTAGCATGTCACTCTGGATTTTGAACCCGCGCACCACTGTTACCATGGAGCAAGTCCTTAACCGCTAGGCTACTGCTGCGGAACTTATATATATATATATATATATATATATATATATATATATATATATATATATATATATATATATATACATATTAACGTTCAATAGCACCCCTGATTTCCACCACACATTATCATTTCTCTCTCCTCTCACTAACTTATTTAATTATAAATCACTACTACAAAACATGTCATTTGTTTCGGTTGTTTACCCCCGTTGCTTCAGTTCAACAACCGAAGCAAATGAAGACGACGCAACAAATAAAAATTTCTTGCTTCAGCTGTTGAACAGAAGCAACATGTTTCATTTGCTTCGGTTATTTGTCTCGTATTTTCTTCAGTTCAAGAACCGAAGCAAATGTTGGAATTCATGTTAAAAGAAATGACACACTTCTAGGTTAACCCAAAAAATTGTAATTTAAAAGGAACATTTACAATGAATTTAGCACAAATATGCATGTAAGATACACAATTCCTACTAATCTCAAATTCCTTATACAGATCGAGTATTCACAACAAGATATACAATTCTGAGAGATTCACTTCAAATGTCATTTGATTGTGCAGCCACTTGTTCTTCATCCCAAATACAATTATTTATAAATTCACTGATATAAGCCTTACCCAATTAAATCAGCTCCTTTTTATGACTATTGACGTCAAATGATTTATGATTTACACATAATGGAGCAACTGCATGTTGTGCACATTGACACCTACTACATACATTTTCTAGAAAGTAGAACATCGTCCCGGCTACTACTCATGTTGTCACCAGACCTACAGCATCTTCAGTGCACTAATGATCTGCTGCATCCTCAATGTACTAGCAATGACCAGTTTACCAAATTCCTACAATGGATCATCTGCATTAGCATTCTTTCCACTTTACAACTACTGTTATCTCAAATTGTTCCTCCTAAAACATTAAACAGGATAGCTCTTGAATGCATGGAATGATAACTAATGGATAGTTAAATTCAAGTTAAACACAACTTGCTGTAAATTAGCATTGATGTTGGGGTAAGAACAAATCATATTTTCTTCCATGATGTCCCCATCTAATTCCAAAGTCAAGTCCTAACAATGTTCTATACCGGTGGATAAACTATACAAAGAAAAGTAAAATAACGCACATATAATATACATGATAACGTTCATTTATATAGTACACACTGAGATTGTTCCAGCATTCCCTTTATTTCCGATTTGTAGTGCTGCATTACTGTAAGTTGAAAGTGAACAACAAAACTGCAACTAATAGACAGATGATGCATTAATATAAAAACTTCATTAATGAGTTTGTTTCATATTTGTTCTGGAACAGTAAATAATAAGAACCTACACTTGAAATATTATATTGTATTATAATTTACAAGGGAACATCAGCATGATGTGCACACATGGAGTCATGTTGTACCTATATTAAGTTCCCATTTTAGTTTTTCGTAATCATTTTCTAACAAAGCAGCATGCTGTACAAAATAAATAAATTTGAAAGATTCAAGGTTACTCATAGTATACACTGATTTCATCCCCATGCTAGTAATGTCATATTCTGCTACTGTCCATTGTTTGTGGTCATCATTCTTGTATGAAGTCAGAAACTGTTTTATCTCCACCTTCTGCCCAGAACCCTCCTTTCATCCCTGCTGCCCTTTTCTTATCAATGCACTTGCTCGTACAGTTAGCATTCATTGGTTCCTCTTGTTTCAACCACTCAATCCTTGCCCAACTATACGACCACTACAACAAAAATAATTAAACAATATAATACCAAAATATACATAGTCAGTTGATATTATTCATCCATGCAAAGCTGTTTCTTTACAACTATAATCAACTTACATATTAATGTTAAAAAACAGATGGAGTCTCAGACAACAAGTGTTCAAAATCGTCCACGATCTGAATTAATAAACAACAAATTAACACGAGAACAATTACTGTAATGCATCTTTTCATTGAAACATGATTGGTAAAATAAAACCTGAAATTTTGACTTCTGATTCAGCAACAAGATAAAATAGCATCGAAAAATCCATGTAAAGTGGTCCCTCCAAAGTCAATGCACAAGCTACTTCAAGCGCAAAACCCTAGCAACTGGTAAATCTGTCAATAAATACAGTGACAATAAAACTATAAATAAAAGTAATGATAGGATCACAGTTGGTGCTTAAAATATAAACAAACAAGACGTTCAAGAAATGAAAAAAATAGAATGAAAACTCGAAGCAGTGCAAAATGGAATAACGGACAATCTAAGTGATTGGATTTTGTATCTTAAATCAAAGTAATGGCCAGAAAACTAAACAAAGAAAGCTGAGCTCAATTAACAGCTCCAGTTAAGGGTAATAATTCAGTAATTTAACATCTTCTTTTACCCGGAATATCAGAGGGCTAAATTTCCAAATAGGGAAAAGTGATGATTATAACCATATAACTAAACTGTAGTTTGGCTTTATCATTATATTTGAACATAAGTCAAAAAATGAAACTATTTATCCATTTGGAAATGCATTAAGATCCAATTTGAGGTATCACTTTATCATCAGTTATATATTTCCTTCACACTCAAAATTAAACAAGAATATTTTAGGAGTATATATCTAAAAATTGTTAAGAGAAGCATTAAGAAATTTATATTCTGAACTTTACGAAAATATTGTCCGTTTAACTTTCATACATTATATTCTGAACTTTAAGGATATAATTTGGTAAAAAAAGTATTAAGAAATTTATGTTAGAATTGAAATAGAAGCAGTTTTTATTTGATAACGTTTCTGAATTATGGTCGTGTCTATTAGGCATAGTTGTAACACTGTATGATGTCCTTGTACCTATTTCAGCACTTTATATAGGAAGATTTTTAACAGCGTTAAGAGTATATTTTGAATCTGCAACTGCTTGTTGGATTTATAAATACCATAAATCAGTTTCAGCCAAGAAAGATATTGACACCGAGACCAATTGGAATTTTGTTTAAATACAATAGACTGCCATTATTAAATTATGAGCAGTTTTAGGAAGAAAATGACGACACCTTTTTTTAACCATTAACATGCGAAAGGAACATTGTGTAGAACGTACTTTGTAATCTTTTCATTGTACTTAATTAAGCATTATATTGAATACCAATATCCATAGAAAGCAAGCTAACATTTTTGGTAACAGATCAAAAAATATAAACATATGAGAAGGGATTTTTATAAACATATGAAAATACTTACAGGAAGAAGCACTTATCTTCTTTATGCCTACTTCAAGCGGATTGTGGTTGGATGACAGTGCGCTGGTGCATCCCTACGCCAATCTCGCCTTCAGGCTTTACAGAAACACCACTACATAACTTAAACCTCCCCATAAACCACCTCAAATCAAATCCGTCACTTCAGATAGCATAACATAAACTTCAACCACCACAATGACCCTAGCTTGAATCAAATGCCAACACCAATCCATATCCGAACACCTCCTCACCTCTACCTTGTCCATGGTGGAGATGACATGGAAGATCTGGTCATCAGATATAGACAATCAAGGTTGATGGATTTGGAATCGGTCTCGAAGAGAAATCTAGGTCTATAGTAAGAATTACGGCGGAGAAGAGGGAAGAGGCTGACATATTTAGGCGGCTATGGTTTCTTCGGACCTGCAGGGATAGGGTTTTGAGATAGAGGATGGTCATGCAGCTGGGTTGCTTGTCTTAACCTGTTCGGGTCGGGTTGCTTTTATGCATTGGATGTGGGCTGCTTACTTTGTTTTTGTTTGTTTTCAAAGGGTACGTTTCTAATCACCGTCAAAAAAGAAAGTTAATATCGTAGACAACAATCTCTATAACAGATTATGACATACTTTTAGTCCTTGTATAAATTTAGACTAGACCTTAGTTCTTATATAAATTTAGACTAAATCACTTATACTTCAACTTTTTGGTTGGTTGCAAAATGTAAATTATTGTTCGTTATCATATATAAATTTATTAGTTATAAACTGTTATATAATACAAATTAGTTACCATCATTGATGAATTAATATTAATAAAAAATTAAGTGCAAATTATTAAATATTAAGTATATATTATTATCTATACATTAAATTTGAAGATATTTTTAATTATCTTTAAATTATTTGTTGAAATTTGAATATTTTATTAAATTTCCAATTCATATAAAATTTTAATTTTTTGCTTTTGAAATTTAGGACTACTATAAAATTCTGTTTTCCAATTTTACAATGTCTTTAAATTTACTTTGAATTGCATATTAACTAATACATATCAATTATAATTATATATTAAATATTATTCTTAACTTATAGAAACTAAAATATTTTAGTAAATTTAAAATTAACGTAAAAATTTCTTTTTTTCATTCGAATGTTATTATAGCTACAAAAATATTTTTTGAATATTTTTTATTTTTTTTGGATCACATAATGAATAATATATATCAATTAAAATTCTATATTGGATTTTAAATATTAAATATTAGTGCTAATTTATAACTAATGGTTATCAAGTAATTATTAACCTGTACAACTAACTTTTTTAATAGTAATTATTAAAATGAATAAACTATTATTAATTATTAATAATTATATAATGGTAGTTATGTAATACTAATATTTAATTTTTGATTATTATTTATTGAATATCATATATTAAAAAATATTATTAAATAGTGAGTATTAAATATCAATTATTAAAAGTTGATTAATTAATATTATTTATTAACTATTAAATTTCAACATTAAATGATATAAATATTATTACTTTAAATAATTAATAGTAACTACTGAATAATCAATACTAATTATCTTTATTAGTTGTCAATGGTTATTATTTAACATTTCTTATTCATTAGTTTTCTTTATATTTATTACTATTTACTAAATATTTATTATTATTCCTTAATTATTAAAAACTAGTTATTAAATTTTAGTCCTATTTACCAATTATTAAATATTACTTTCTTAAATATTCAATAGTATATGTTAATTATTATTTATTAAATAATCAATATTATTCCTTAAATATTAGTCATTAAATATTATTTATTATATATTAGCGTAATTATTTATATGTATTATTAATTTTAATCAGTTAACACTAATTATTAAATATTAAATACTATTTAATTATTATTAATAATTATAATTATCTATTATTAATTACTAATTACCTAATAGAATATTTTGTGTTTTTGAAACTTAATGTGGATTTTACCCAAATTATCCTTAATTATTAACTATAATTTAAATAAATATTGATTATAGATAGTAATTAGTAATTATAAATAAATAATCTTTAACTAAAAATAATAACTTATATAAACTATCATTAAATTAGTTACCAATTATAAATTACTAAGTAAATATTGATTATTTTTTATTAATTATAAGTTACTAATCGTTAACATTATCACCAGTTATAAATAATCAAGTGTAAATAACACTACTTGCTTCGGTTGTAAGGACAACAGAAGCAAATAATACTATAATACTTCAGTGCATTTGCTTCGGTTGTATGGACAACCAGAGCAAATAACACCAGTTGCCCCGGTTATATGGACAACCGGAGCAAATAACATTATTTGCTTTGGCACACTTGCTTCAGTTGTATGGACAACGGAAGCAAATAACACAATTTGCTTCGATGCACTTGTTTTGACTATAATGACTACCGAAGCAAATAACACTATTTGCTTTGGTTATATGCACAACCGAAGCAAATGAGGCGAAGCAACAGACATATTTTGTAGTAGTGAATGTTTGGTTATGGTTCGGTGCATAAGGGGTGCCATATAACTCCTCCACTCATATATATATATGTGTGTGTGTGTGTGTGTGTGTGTGTGTGCTTGTATTTCCATAAAAGTCATGTTTTCTTTGCTTTCCATTTATATTTTGGTTCTTTTTTTTGAATTCATAGGAATTTATGAAAATGCGTCTTTTTCATTATAGTGTTGCTGTTTGGGACTTTATATTTGGATTTGGAAAAATGGATATTGCCTTGTGAATTTAAGACGCTTAATGACAAAAATTTTGTACATTAGGGTGGCTAATATTGGTTGTATAATTAAATTAATATATGTAATGCAAACATAAGGAAATAAACTTTTTAAAGCTTAAAAATCCATTCCCAAAAGTAAATTGTGTATAGTGGTTCCCTAACAGATGTCAACTGTTGTATGCACAACTTGTTATATTTATACATATATTTTATTGGTTGAAACAACTGTGTTTGATACATGTTTACATGTTGTTTTTCTATAATACTTATCAATTTGGTGATATTCCAATAGAGTTTTATGCTTACAATAATAGTGTTGATATTAAAATATTGTTGCATTTAACCGGTAACATACCATTAACATTTAATTCTACATTTGCAGTTTAGAACTAACTTAATAGTAGACGATGACTATGCAACAAAAAAAGTGGCATTCATTCATATATATTATTCATTGTTGAATTTCAAATTTTATAAAACTAAATATGGAAGTTTTATGGACTAAATATAGATTTAATACATCTTTAAATCCGAAATTGTATAAGCATTAAATTCTGAAACCTTAGTACTAGGGCTGTGCATTTTTACTACATTACCACTTATCGTCATTACCAACCGCTACCAAAAATGATACCAAAAGAATTGATAACCAATTTGTTCGGTATAGTTTTCCAAACCGCATGAAATTATATGGTATGAAAATGGTAATTAACAATTAAATATGGTAATTATCATACCTGTCATATATCTTCGTACACATAAATATACATGCATATATATAAGTATGTGTGTGTATATATATAATATTTCTATTATGTAACACCACTTTAAAGTATAATGATTTAATAGAAAATATAGCAAAATAGTATTATGTTATCAAATTGAATGCAATTCTTATTTTGTATTGTTTAAAGACAATATGATATTGTACCATATTTTAGCTTCTTACCTACATAAAACAAAAGTGATAAATACTCATATAATAGAAAATAACAACTCTTAGTATTTACTCTTTTAGCATGAAAAATTGTAACAAATAGATATCAAATTTGCAAACGGTAAAAAGTAATCACCTTCTATCAACCGTTACCAACCAAAATCAAATTATTGGTTTACTGATTATTTTGGTTAGTAATGGTACGATTTTTCTACTACTATATATATTGGAATGGTAATGGTTTTGAATATAAATTTACGGTACCAAACTGAATCAAGTCTTACTTAATACTATTTTTATGTAGTAAATCCTAAAACTCCTTAATTCAATAATATTTAAATTTATAATTAAAATAAAGTTGAACATGACTACATAACAACAAAAGTGGTTTATTCATTGTCAAGTTTCAATATGTATTATGTATACAATCTAGTGAAGATTAAATTAAATATAAGAGTTTTGCGGATTAAATATGCTTTGAAACCCTAAATCCACGAAGCATTGTGTTCTAAAATCCTAACAATTTTGGCGGAGCAAATCATAAATTAATCCTCGAAGCGTTCAAATCTAAGATCCAAAATGTACAACAACAATAATGTGTTTCCTTCAAATTAACAATAGTGGTTCAGTTACTTTAAAGAAGTCTTCATAGCTTCATATATAATTAACTATGCATTACCTATTTATATTTTAGCTCCTTGTTATAGCAACTATGCATTATTGCAATGTGAAATAAAAATATATATGTGCACATGTATTAACATAATATATTAATTAATCTTGCATTAACACATTTAACATTAATAATATAAAAATTTCGTTTAACCAATACAAAATTGATTTAACTACATGTTTTCTTTTGTTGCTTATTTAAGTGACATTCTTTTATTAATGTAATTATGTTTTAACCGTGGCATTCATACACAAACAGGATATGCTTTATTATTATTATATATGATTAACTATGCACTAATTATGTGCATTATAGTTAAGTGAAATAGAAATATGTTTTTGTATTCATTAACTGTGTAATACGACATGTCCTTGTATGGTGTATAAAGTGTGCTACTAAGGTAATGGTTCGCCTCCATTTACATAAGACGTATAAAGTTTCAATGCTCTAAATGTATGATTGAATTATTATATGCAATATCAAGATTTAATTATATATATATACGTACATATATACACACAGAGAGAGAGGGAGACGGAGTAGTGTTTCGGGGCACCCATGTTTTGCAACACCCCTTTAGTACCTCTATCGTATCGTGAACTACGTTAATCCAAATCCAACAAAAAATTGTAGATGTTCAATCCACATATATATTATCATTTATCCAAAATTTGAGCTCGTTTCAACATTCGTAGAATACTATATTTGATGTTTAAATTTAATGGTTCGAATAAATGTCTGAACGGTGAATAATCGAGCTAAGATTTTGAAAACGACATGAACGTGGGAACAAGCTCAAATTTTGGATAGATGATAATATATATGTGGATTGAACATCTACAATTTTTTGTTGGATTTGGATTACCGTAGCTCACGATACAATATAGGCACTACAAAACAAGGGTACCTTAGAACCCCCCTCGCATATGTGTGTGTGTGTGTGTGTGTATATATATATATATATCCTTATGTGTGTATCTATGCGCAAACGTGAGTATATGCAATTTGTTTCTTCAAACCATGAATATATTATATGCAAATATATATATCTGGATTCAACCATTTTGTAAATTCTATATTTTATGTTGCATTCGTAAACCATGCCTCAAGTTTTACACAAATAGCTTTATGAATTCTATACCTTTTCCTTAGTTGTTAATGATATTGTAAATATTTAATATAACCTGAATACCCTTTCAATATTCATCAGTGCGGCCTCGATGATTTTATTTTCCTATTTAATTGAAATAATTATTTTACTTAATTCATTTTTTCTAATATTAGTTTTGTTGTTGACATTTCTCTGTATCATATTTTATTCATTATACACATTTTCCACATAATTTCATTGTTCAATGTGTTGCTTCAAATCTAAGACGGCTTATTTCTATTCGTAAATATAATGCTCATAGATACTTAGCTCTAGCACATAAATAGTACTCACCTAATTTGCATGCATTTTCAAATCGCAAAATTTGAATTCTATCATTGTGAGACCAACTAATCAACGAATTAAGTTGTAAATTATATCTCAGGTGCTTGAGATTCTACTATCATACAATTTGCCCAATTTATAATCTTTCACATTATATCCAAAATCAATAGCAATATTCACTCATAATTGCCAAAAATATGGTATAAAATTACTGTTAATTATATAAGAAGACTTTATACGATGACATAATGAATGTTTTGACAATGGAGGTTTTGTTTTCCATTATTGCCATAAAACCAACATTGTTGGGTCTTTAGATTGTGGCCGGTAAACAATTAATTAAAATTGAAATAAATTATATCTTAGTTGCATGAGTTTCATTTTGTAGCAACCAGGAATTTCAACAATTTGAAATAGTAATTAATTATGGATTTCACGAATAAACAATTAATTTTATACTTGAATTCGAGATTAAAAATCAAAGTTGATTGGTTTGAATAAGAATTGAATTCGATATTAAATTTCAGAATGGCTAATCGAAAATCAAATATTTACTTTTAACTACTCGAGAATAAATTTGATTGATATTGAATTGGATTTGAAATACGACTAAAGAATATAAATTTTTGGATTCAAAATAAACGTTATTCAACGTTAAACGAATTGGATATTTTATTTGTTAAAATATATTGAAGGCTTGCATAAACGTGTATGTGTAAAGAAATTGAATTCAACATTTCGAATCGGGAAGCGAACGGAGTTGTTGATAAACGAACAGAATAAAATCGGTTAACTGATATATATAAACAGAGTCGAATTACAACCGACCTAATTTTATTGGGTTCAGAATGCGAAGATGAAGAAGTACGTATAATTTTTTATCACATTCAGAGATTGTGTTGGCGGTGCGAATTTAAAGCGGTTCGGGGTATTCGTGGTAGAAACTCAGATATAACCTACCCTAAATAAGAAACGTGCAGACCTACCCTGTAATGTGCAGCTAACCTAAACCCTATTTGAAATTATGTTGTTCTTATCCCAAAACTTTCTCTTCTTTAAAAATTAGGGCAAAATCTATTCAAACACCGTAAATTGCTTTACTTACACCATGAGATTTTAAATAAAATTTCATACAAAAATGACCTTAGTAAAAAGGAATCAATATTAAAGAATGAAAACATATACAATTCTCTCTTGTTTGCTTTATGTATACTCCATATAATTTCTCTTCTAAAGTTAGTAAATCATAAATTAATTTATATCACTTGTTAAATTAAATTTATATTTCTTTTGAGGATTAAAATATATTCATATCATTACAGGCAACATTTATATATAGTCAATTTTAACAGTTTTCACTTTAATTAAATATAAAAATTAAAATATAAAACTAACTGCTAAAATTAATGTTATAAAGAGTACTAAAAATTCTTCAATCTTTCATTCAAATCTAATCAGTGTTTAAATTTAACACCAAAATTTAACTAGTTTAACTTTCTAATATTTTAAAAGATAAGTTCAAATTTCCATCATCTAAAATTAAAAGTGATTTATAAATAAAACAATCAAATAATCTAAAATACTAGTGTTAAAAATAAAGTTTTTTTTTGTAATTTTAGGTAAATACATTGCAATGAATTCCCAGTTTTATGTAATTTAGTTTTAAGGTTAAAGAGGAAAGGTGATGAAAATATAAATGGGTAATTTTGTGAAATACATGGTGTATGAAAAGAAATTTTTGGTGTATGCTATTTCATTTCATTTTATGGTGTGTGTTAAGCAATTATAGGTGTACGAATAGAATTAGCCAAAAACTAGTGTATTGCCATTTTCTCCAGTAGAAAAAATCGTTCCTTTATCCTATTATACCTCCACCGAAACTAAGTCTTCTTTCCCCAAATCAAAATCCCTCTTTTCCCTTTTTACTTCTCTCAAAAACCAATTGGGCAGCAACCCCTTCATTGACTTCGTCGTTCCCTTCAGTTCATCGCCTCCGTTTGAAGCATCGGTCGTCAACGCTGTTTCAATAGCCTTACGCCCGAGATCCGTGACGGCATCCACTGCTTGAGTCGCCACCGTTATCCTTAGCATCCGCAACCGTTACGTGCACTAGCTGAAATCGCTGCTGCCATCACCGAAGGTGGGTATTCACTCACGATTGATCATTTACTTAAGTTTATTAACCTCTGGAATCTGACCAAATAAAATAGTTAAACTTTGATTCCTTAAACTGCTTACCCATATCATGTTCTCGTGTTTCCATCTTGGTTGCCTTGTAAATTGCTGTTGATTAGGATATTAAATCTGAGCATTTATGATTTAAGAACCTGAGTTGTTTGGTTTTGACGGATGGTTGCGTTGTCTTGCTACACATATCGGTTCATTAGAAATTACTACTGTAGAAAGAAAATACATACCTTGTTTTCTTGTGTAAACAGAAACGTATACCTGTGTTAGTATATTTGCCCTGTTTGACACTAAAACATGTACCCCTATTATAAGTAAATATTGGTAGTAGGATAGATGACTAGTTCTCGACTATTTAGGCAATGATGTGCATAAGGCTTTCCTTTCTTCATCTAGCTGAAAAATATTACATGCATAAATATATAAATTTGATTATCCTATCAAGTTGACAAGAGGGTTATATTACAATACAGGAGCAACCTAAATATGAAGAAATACTGATATCTATGTATGCATGTTATTTCACCAGTATGTGGATCTTGATCTCTATACATGATACTTCCATATTTCCAACCTATGCTCTAAATAGCATGTCAGGTTTGTGAATTTCTCCGTAGTGCAAATTTAAATTGCAGCTGAGGAACTTGCCTACAATTTTGACCGGTGGAAGAAATACAACTTTAAAACACATTTTAACACTGACAAAATATGTCGATACTGAATATAAAACCAAACATTGATTATTTGAATTCCTAGCATGTTTTGTCAAAAACCATACAAATATGCACGGCAAGTTCTACAATACTTGTTGTGTATTGCGTATTGTCCATGACACACGGTCATTACTGTGTGTATTTAGCTATTGCCTTGACCTTGTATATTACCCTGCAGTTCTTTTAATTTAGGAATGGCATTTAGTTGTTGTTTTATACTGTATTGATTCCAGATACAAAAGGGCAATTGCTGGTAGTATTTGTTGACCTGTTACCAATGAGTTACTACATATTAAATGCCTTTAAGGTTATATATATATATATATGAGGGAGGTTCCAGGGTGCTCCTCTTTGTTGGCACCCCGTTTGCTCCTCTACAATAACCATGCATTTATTATTTAATAAGTTAGTGGGGGGAGAGAGAGTAGTGGGAGGAGAGAGAAACGGAATTGTGTGGTGGAAATCAGGGAGGCTAAAGGGGTGTTGCACTATTTGGGGTGCTCTTGATCCTCCCTCCCTCTCTCTCTCTCTCTGTATATATATATATATACACACACAGAATTAGCACAGGAGTATATATGCATGACACGTAAGGCTTACTAGAACTTTGTGAATAAAAACTCAAATTCGGTATCTTTAAATTCCGGTGCAGTTAACTCATTTTATATTCCAAAAAGTCCAACAGAATAAAGGTAATTTTTAGCAAACTGGGAATTTGTTTCCTTTTTGTAATGAACCTCAACTTTCGAAATGAAGTAAGTACAAACGTGTTAAATCCAACACCCCAAATATCATGCAAAATGTAAAATTTCATGCGAATCAATTTATCAGGAACATTTTAAGCTATGTAAGTTACTTAAAGTTTAATGAGTCATAGGATTTGTCTACATATGGGAATATCTCCATTTATATGCATGACCTTCTCAAAGCATTTTTCATATGTCATGGAATTGAAGCTAGAATTAACTACTATATTTCAGTTTCTATTGAAGTTAATTTACTTGAACAAATGATTAATCCTGACTTGAGTGCTTTATGTTTTTGCATGGAACGCTCGGGTCAGACCCGAGCATTACAGATTCAAAGATTACAACTTAGGATTTGTAGATTTGCGAAGCTGGGGATTCCAGAAGACGCGCACTCTGAAGACTTTTAAAACAATAAATATTTCTTTTGTATTTTAATTCCGATGTATATAAAAAGTCTTGTATTCAAAAATTCTGACTATGAATAAAAGTTTTATCCCACTATTCAATACTGTGTTATTATTTATTTTGTGTTTTTTCATTGTTGATTCTATTTTTAAACTCTGTAAGCTAAATAATGATCCGTCGATTTGGACGTTTTAAGTCGGTTAGTTACCAGTTTGAAGCATTCAAAAAGGCGAGACGTTACAAGTGGTATCAGAGCTTTAGTTTTTTCAAAGCTCAGCTTATCGAGTTTAGTAGAATTGACACAAGGAAAATGGATTTTGAAAATAAAATAAAAAGTTTTGAAATATAATTTTTGAAAGTATAAATAATTTCAAAGGAAAATTATTTTTAGAAATTATTTTGAAAATATTATATATGTTGAAATTAGTGTTTTGAAACCGGTACAGTGGAAATAAAAATTTATTTTGAGGTTTAAAATTTTCGGAATCCCCAATCTTCGAATCCGGATTTGCCAAAGCTGTTCTTCGATAAGTTCTCTTAGGATTGAATCTCGATCCATCATCGAATGGTATCTAATGAAAGTACGTATAAGAGAATTAACGAATCAATTGTGTATTTTAAATCAGAGATGACTGAAATTGTTGGAATAAAAATTGCAATGGAATTTGAATAAAAAGGGGAAATTTGAAGTCGTTCCAAAAATGAAATGATAAATTTTATTTGATATTTGGAATATAAATTAGTGGAAATAAAGTAGAAGAGAGTTATAGTTGGAATTCGATTGTGTCGAATTACATTACGAATTTATTTAGATTATTCAGGACTTGACAAGACAGATTATAATTGGTTCCAAACCAATAATGTGTAATCAAATACATAAATTTGATAGTTAAGTATAAACTTGTTAATTAATTAATAAGAAGTGAATTGTGAATGGGAATTGTATATGGAGCGGAATGTGGATGAAGATTTTAAAGAAATTTGAATCGATACTCAAGTGAAATCAAAATTAAATTGATGCGACAAGTTCAGATTTCGGAAAAAGAATGATATTTACTTTTTAGAAGTAAATAACACTGGAAAGCAAAAATGTTGTAAATGAAATTGGGATGAAGTAAATGGAATTGACCAGTGCGGTGAGATTATTCTGAAGTTAAGAATATAAATCAATTGTGATTTTCTAAAGTTCGGAATATATTATCGGATGAGAGATTATTCAAAAGAAATTTTTCATGGGAGTTAACTTTGTCGAATTTCAGGAAAATAATATTTACTTTCCATTTTAATCAAAATTTAATATATTATAAATTAATTGTTTATGTATTCAGACTAATGAATATAGTATATTTTAAAATTAAATATTTCGAGGCATGAATTATTGTTACAATCAACGATTTTCGTTAAAAAGGTAAAATTTTAATTTGAATCTGAAAGTCACGAGAATGAATGTTTTGAAGTTGCGAACTTATCAGTTTCAAAGTTAATATTGTTGTTCAGTTAAGGTCTGAGAGGCAATTATACCCCAACTTGATTGACTTCATTGTTGACAGAGAAATAGTTAAGGTTTGACAGCAAGTGATGGTTGAATAAAGTAAGTTAATGAGTGCCAACGGTTGAATGAGAATAACGATGTTTTATTTAACGGCTGTATAAATCCAATTAACAAATTTAGAAATGTTTTCTCCATGGGAATAAAGTATATTTCTGTAGGAAATAAAGATTTGCGAATATATGGAAATGTTACCCAATGAGAATTATAAGGAATAAATATGATAATTGGGAGTGTTTTCAAAAGACCGTGAGAGGTTAACGAATGCCGAGAACTAAAGAATAAAAAGCCGCACGTCGAAAACAAAGGGCGACAGAACGTAAGAGAAGTGGATTCGTAAATTGAATTCAAAAGATGTGTAAGAATTGATCTGATAAGAAATTAAAGAAACGAAGTTAAGGTTTTAGAAACTGATTGTAAATTAGTTAAGTTGAATAATTTCCCGAGTGTTGATCTGATGTTGGTTTCGGCCTTCGGGGTTGATACTTAGGAAGTTTTTTGCTTGCTAATTGACAGTCGAAGGAGGAGAATATGGAAGAGTAATACTGTATAAATGAGGAATTTGTAATAAGAACAGAATAATATGATTAATAAAATCTGAAGGGGAAGATGACAAATGATCAGACAAGGAAGTTGTACATTGTCAGGATAGAATAAGTCGTTAAATAGAGTTAATTTATTTATCTCCTGATTAATTAAAAATAAATAAAAATATGGATTCACTTAGATCTGAACACTGATAATTAGTTCCAGTCGGATTTGTTGGATTGTAATTGACGATATGTCAAAGTTAAATAAATGATGGTTAATCGTGAATGATGTTATATAAACTAAATTGTTTTGAAACAGACATTGAAATGCTATTTTTAATCGACTTAGGTCGATAAGTATATTTTAAATCAAGAAATGATTTAAAAGTGGAATCTACGACAGTTGAACTAAATATTGGAATTCATGTGAATTTATATAGACATGTTTCGAAACTTATATGGAAAAAAATATAAGTATTCAGTGAATTGGAAAACTAGTGATTTGGAAGGTAATCAGTTTGAAATGAAATTTTATGGAGTTTATACAAGATATTTGAAATATGATTTGAAAGGAAAATTTTATGTATGATTTATGAGGAGTACGAAATAAAGTACTATATATATATACATAGTATCATATGTTTCAAAGTCAAATAAGGGAAGTACCATCCTTCTCCTTAAATTTCGAGTTTAGTTGAGATGTGCTGCTGGTGGTAGTAGGTTGTCCGGACATAAAACTCGAGTTGTCTGAAATTACATGACCATGTATCGCAATTCACAGGGTTGTAGATGGCCTACGGTGGACGGAAGTTTCTTGGGGGAACCAAGTGTAACCATTGTGTCTGCTGCGATCTACAGTCGTGATAATGACGTAATCCGCAAAGCTGTGAAAGCATAAGGGTATGGATGTTTCCTGGGGGACCCAGGCGTAACCATTGTGTACCTGCGATCCACATGGCATATCTACAAGTGAAAGAGATGTAACCACTAGAGTTACTAAAGGTAGAATGGAGCCATGCAAGGTTGAGATATCTTAGTGATGTGGAGCCACCTGTTTGATGCAGCAAGTACTCTTCGTGACTTGATTGGTCTTCGTGACCTAATTTGTCTTTGTAACTTGGTTTGTCCTCGTGACTTGAAGTATCTTCTTAATTCCATGATTGGTTTTTATGATCTTGAGGGAGAGCAGTCAGCGCTCAACGACCTTAGATTTTCCTCTTGATCTTTAAGTATCTTCCGTTGATTTGTCCATGATGAAATTTGTAGGGAAGTGATTTCCTACGAATACAGATGTTTTCTGTGGGATCCTGACGAAACCATTGTGTATCTGTGATTCGTGAACAATCAACCTATCGATATCACATTGGTACTTTCTGTATCTGTTTTTTTAAAGAACTTTGGAAATATTTCACTGGGAGTTGAAACAAGAATATTTAGTACATGAAGATTTTAGTCATGCGCCTGTCCTGCGTGTGCCTAACGTTTGTGAGGACGACAATAGACTTGTCAAACTTCGAGTTATCAAATATTTTTAAATCAATAATTTGAAATTAAAATAGACTTAACTAAGTAAGTTAAGAAAGAGAATTTTGAAGTATCTTCAAGCCCATAGCTTTGGAATAATAATACAAATATTATATGTACAAATGTCGTGTTATACATTAAGTGTTTCGGATTTTAGGAAATTTTCAAGTCGATAATTTGTGACTTGAAGAGGAGATGTTATTTACACTCTTCAATGAGTGGGGAAAATCTTAGTGAAATAAATATGAGACTGGGTTGAAAGGTAAAAATGGAGAAGTTATCATTGACAGAAGAGGTTATAAAGGGATGTGGAATAAATTTAAGATGCATAAATTCGACTTATGTAGAATTAGAAGTTTTCGAAGAGACTGGTTGTGAATAAAAATTTGATTTTTTCGAGTTATTTGAGTATGATGAACAAACAGAGAAGATTGAGGATTTAAATATTGATATTTAAATTTAGTTGTGGGACAATATCACTCAAATATGAAGTTTGGAGTATACGTTGATATAACTCGAACGGTCTCTCATTTTCGGGGATGAAAAGTTTCAAAGGGGGGGGAGATTGTAACGACCCAGGAATTTTGGCAATTTGAAATAGAAATTAATTAAGATTTCATGAATAATCAACTAAATTTTATACTTGGATTCGAGATTAAAAATCAAAGTTTATCGGTTTGAATAAGAATTGAATTTGATATTAAATTTCAGAATGGCTAACCGAAAATCAAATATTTACTTTTAACTAATCGAGAATAAATTTAATTGATATTGAATTGGATTTGAAATACGAATGAAGAATATAAATTTTTGGATTTGAAATAAATGTTAATCAACGTTAAACGAATTGGATATTTTATTTGTTAAAATATACGGAAGGCTTGTGTAAGTGTGCATGTGTAAAGAAATAGAATTCAACGTTTCGAATCTGGAAGCGGACGGATTTGTAGATAAACGAGCGGAATAAAACCGGTTAACTGATAAATAATATAATATAAATTGACACCGTATATAAACGGAGTCGAATTACAACCGACCTAATTTTATCGGGTTTAGAACTTGAAGATGAAGAAGTACGTATACTTTTTATCACGTTAGGAGATCGTGTTGGCGGTGCGAATTTAAAGCAGTTCGGGGTATCCACAGTAGAAATTAATATTAAATTAAACTCAGATATAACCTACCCTAAATAAGAAACATGCAGACCTACCCTGTAACATGCAGCTAACCTAAACCCTATTTGAAATTACGTTGATCTTATCTCAAAACTTTCTCTTCTTTAAAAATCAGTGTGTTGCCATTTTCTTCAGTAGAAAAAATCGTTCCTTTATCCTATTATAATTGCCTCCATCGAAACTAATTCTTCTTTCCCTAAATCAAATCAAAATCCCTTTTTCCCCTTTTTACTTCTCTCGAAAACCAAATCGGCAACAACCCCTTCACCGACTTCGCTGTTCCCTTTAGTTCATCGCCTTCGTTTCAAGCATCAGCCATCAACGTTGTTTCAATAGCCTTACACCCGAGATCCGTGATGGCATCCACTACTCGAGTCGCCCTTGTTATCCTTAGCATCCACAACCGTCATGTGCACTAGCTGAAATCGCTGCTGCCATCACGAAAGGTGAGTATTCACTCACGATTGACCATTTATTCAAGTTTATTAACCTCTGGAATCTGACCAAATAAAATAGTTAACCTTTGATTCTTTAAACTGCTTACCCATATCATGTTCTCGTGTTTCCATCTTGGCTGCCTTGTAAATTGTTATTGATTAGGATATTAAATCTAAGCGTTTATGATTTAAGAACCTGAGTTGTTTTGGTTTTGATGGATGGTCGCGTTGTTCTGCTACACATATGGGTTCATTAGAAATTTACTGTAGTAGAAAGAAAATACATACCTTGTTGCCTTGTGTAAACAGGAACATATATCTAGGTTAATATATTTGCCCTGTCTAACACTAAAATATGTACCCCTGTTATGAGTAAATATTGGTAGTAGGATAGATGACTAGTTCTCGACTATTTAGGCAATGTTGTGCATAAGGCTTTCCTTCTGTCATTTAGCTAAAAAATATTACATGCATAAATATATAAATTTGATTATCTTATCAAGTGGACAAGAGGGTTATATTACAATATAGGAGCAACCTAAATATGAAGAAATATTGATATCTATGTATGGATGTTATTCAATCAATTTGTGGATCATGATCTCTATACATGATACTTTCATATTTCCAACTTGTGCTCTAAATAGCATGTCAGGTTTGTGAATTTCTCTGTAGTGCAAATTTAAATTGCAACTAAGGAACTTGTCTACAATTTTGACCGGTGTAGGAAATACAACTTTAAAATACATTTTAAGACTAACAAAATATGTCGATACTAAATATAAAACCAAACATTGATTATTGGAACTCCTATCATGTTTTCTCAAAAACCATACAAATATACATGGCAAGTTCTACAATACATGATGTGTATTGTGTATTGTCCACGACACACAGTCATTACTGTGTGTATTTAGCTATTGCCTTGACCTTGTATATTACCCTGCAGTTCTTTTAAATTTAGGAATGGCATTTAGTTGTTGTTTATACTGTATTAATTCCAGTTACAAAAGGGAAATTGCTGGTAGTATTTGTTGACCTGTTACCAATGAGTTACTACATATTAAATGCCTTTGAAGTTTTATATATATATAAAGATTTTTAAAAGAGTAAATATTTCTTTTGTATTTAAATTGTATTTTTTTTGCTGTATATAAAAAGCCTTGTATTCAAAAATTCTGACTATGAATAGAAGTTTTGTCCCGCTGTTCAATACTGTGTTATTATTCATTTTATGTTTTTTCAATGTTGTTCTTTTTTAAACTCGGTAAGCTAAATAGTGATCCGTCGATTTGGACGTTTTAAGTTGGTTAGTTACCAATTTGAAGCAGTCAAAAAGGCGGGACGTTACATTTGTATTCCTTCACATTATTACCGAAACTAACGGCAGTATCGACTTATAGTTGCCAAAAAACATGGTATAGAAAATATTATTTTTACTTTTATAAGAATTTTTTTATATAATTGCACAACGAATGTTCTAACAATAGGGGATTTGTTTCTCATTATTATAAAGTTAGACATAGTTGGTCTCTAGTTCATGCTTGGTGTTAAGGTGAAATACTAATTAGTTATTAAATTGTGAAATCGTTTATATCTTAGTTCTACGTGTTGGTCTTGGCCATTTTGTTAATAATTTTTAGGTATTCTTTTATCCTACATATGCATTGTTCATATTTTGTCTAACTTTGAGAAAAAAAGGAAACCATGTCAATATGTGCTTATAAACACTTTAGAACTCAAAAATTGATTCTTAAAAGCTATTCAGTGCTAGCACTGATCGACATACAAGCAAGGCAAAAATATTAATGTTGGTTGTTATTTCCTATTCACCCAAATAAACTTTTTAATATCACATACAATTATGTTTGTTTTCTGGGATGATAATGTTTATTGGACAAGTGTTTGGGTAATGGATTTCCCGTGTGCTTATAACCCAAATTATAAAAAAAGAAAAACAAAAGAAAAAGAAGAAGAAGAAATTTATGGTTATCTACTATCTATAATGTTTAGTACATTTTTCAAAACTTAGTTAGAACTAGCGTTCGTTTTAAAGAAATTTATGGTTATCTACTATCTATAATGTTTAGTACATTTTTCAAAATTTAGTTAGAACTAGTGGTCATTTTAAAGAAATTAATGGTTGTCTACTGTCTACAATGTTCAGTAAATTGCACAATATTAACTTGGCTATTGCCTATGGTATTTCTTCCCCTACTACAAACTAATTTATACTCTACTTCCCAGGTTGAAAGAAAACAATGGAACTGTTAATGTTTGAAACTACGGTGATAGTTGCACTAGGTCCAAAAAAGACTTTGTTGAAAGTCGGAATTATGTTCTTTAAATCTTTTGAATAATTATGTTTGGGTTTCAAATTTGACTTTACACTTATTGTTGGAGAAACATGTTAATTAATACACAATATGTGCATTCCAAAAAGAACCATGCAACACTACTAATTGTGTAGGAGTAGATTTTTCTCTTCTTCCATAATTATGTTGGAAACATCGGTCATTTTTCATAGTTTATTAGTCGCATGTGACAGACTTAGTCATTTTCCACCATTATTTTGGACATATTGACCATTTTAACTTAGTTTTATTAAACTTGCAATAGCGCATCTGCAAATGAATCCAATATTTTCTTCCTTTTTCCAATTGCTTTATGTGTACACGAAGTAAAAAAAAACTCTATTGCGTAAGGATTTATTAGTGTGTCGGATTAAATTTTTTAGACCAATATTTTAGAACTAAATCTGATAATAAAAATATATTTGTGTTGGTAGATTCGTAGATGATTTCATGACCTATTTTCTTCAATTTTATTAGGTGTATAGATGGAAATATAGCTGCTACAACAATTATATTAACTCATTTTTGAAATAATTTATTTTTAGTATTTTAAATATGTAAATTAATCCAAAGTAAAGTATTGGTTATCAGTATATTTTTATAGCGCATTTTGTTATAACGTGCATATGGCTGCAAGTCGTGCGTGGCACGGAATAACATTAGTGCAATATACACAAAGCATGGAATGACCAACTCCTTGCGAGTAACAATAATTTAGTGCAATGAACAAAATCGGTTGCATTTTGAAATTCCTTGCACTTTCCTTTTTAAGTTGTAGATAATAACATAGAAAACTTCCTAATAACTATTTTAATTAGGACAAAGTTAGCCTAGGTTAACGAGCATGAAATCTACTAATAAGACACTGTATAGTCCACAATAATCCATTACTTTGTTACCTTCTATTAGGGCTACACACAACTCATATCCAACCCGACCCAACCCACCAACCAGACCCAACTTACATAAAACCAACATAACCCAACTCATCCTTATTTAGATCGAATATGGGTTGCAATTTGTCCATACTATATACGGATCGGATGTGATATTTTGCTCCACCCGACCTTGTTTTAATTCAACCCAACCCTGTATTAAAAAAAAATTGACTGACCCGAAATTACAATAGTCAAATCGTTGAGTTATGTAAATGTATTCTTTCGAAGATTACAGAAAAGCATATTCCATGTTAATTCATACGACTAAGTTATTTTAAAGAGTATTTAATCCATTTAAAATTAAATATTTCGATTTAATACGTAGCAAATTAATTTCATATGATGTGTTTTACAGTGAAATTAAAAAAATTGTATTATACAGAATCAATTGTTTAAATAATTTATGTTAAGTATAATTGTTTATATTATGCTGAATATTCTAATATTTTATTTTTTCCTCATATTCTCATTTTTTATTAGATTTATGTAACCCAACCTAACCTTGCTAAATCCGACCCGACCCATACTTCAATTCAATTCATATCCAACCTCGTATGGAATCAGATACGAGTTGTGTGACGACCCATTCTACCGATCCCTGGAAAAACATATGGCCTCAGGATATAACACATTATATAACATCAGAAAGTAAACATGCAATAAAACATCAAAATGTATATCATATTACAACAGTGGTTTCATCAGAGTTAATTCATCCCATCAGATCCAAATTTCATACATAACAGCGGAAATCGGTAAATAGATACACAGCGGAAATAATGATATGTTAACATGACAAAATCTTAGAGAAAGTCCAAAAGAAAATCCTATTCCTGCTTCTGCTTCAAATCCAAAACCAGCTTTCCCATATAGCTTCCATATATATAAAGACATAGTTTCCAATAGCAGTCCTAAATAATAACCTATATACTGGGCTGTCCGGGTGGAAATAAGGCCACCCTAGTTTGCAAGAGAAAAAAAATTGTGAGTCAGTCATGAGACTGGTATGAGAAACTAAAAATAGTTATCCTTATCCTTTATTTTAAAAGTTATGTAGATCACGGGACCACACACTGTAATACGGAACGGGTTTCCTCCACATGAATACCAGTGCATTAAACTTCGCAATGCTTTTAGAAAAATGAAGCCATTACAAGACTCAAGTCCCATCACATAATGCAACACATACCAACGGATAGAGTTTTACCTTATAATAGCCAAATATGCTTGATACGAAAAAATCATTCGATATTATTATTAATATCTAGGTGTGGAAACCTATTTCGAAAATAAATGTATAAATTTTAGCTCACATAATTCCCTATCCCATTATGTTGGCTATATAGTTTACAACTAAAAATGCAAAGGCGCTTAATGGGAATTGGATTCCGTCCATGAACCAAGGCAAAGTGTCTTCCTTATCTGTTTGGAACATTCTAGAAAATGTCTCAGGACTCACACGCATGTGATCCTTTGGAGCGACATAGACAACCAACAATAATAAGATGATTAGGATCTTTCCTGAACATAACGTTCCCCGATCGTATTTAACGTCGTCCGAGGTGCCTCGTCTATCATCCACATAAGTAAACCTGCCTGGGTTCTATACTATGGCATCACTTTTCAGCTAGAAAGAAACGTTAATCCTTATCTCTTCCATCCATCATCATGTTTTTGGCTTATTCCAGGGTGTGAGGCCCTATAATCAACGTTCCACAAAGTTCTGCTTTTCAACAGAAGCTTTGATCTATCTGCCAGCAGCACTTCGTATGCCACATTGTCAATTCACAACATATAATCGGTATCTTTTAATATATAACCCTCTAAGTACATAAGTCTCAAAGGAGGGTATTAAGCTAAGAGAGTAAATTCTCCACCACCAACTGATATAACATCAATAGAAACTATTTAGTTATGTTGTAAAATGCAATGTCAGACACACATCCATTTACAAGTTCGTTCTAAGTTTGAACAAAACCGAAGGTAATTTATTCCTCATCCAGTTAAGGAGAGAGACCCTTGCGTATCCGAACAATCAACAAGTATGTCTGGGATGCTTCCACAATAACCCCTTAACTGGAGCTACCCATATCCAAAGTATCACCAAGTTGTCTATTCGATGTGAAGATTTCCGATCTTCCGTCATCTTTGACTTTTAATTCGTCATATAATTATTCAAAATGGGTTGAACCCGGTCTATTCAAAATAATTAGCGTCAAAACAAAATACACTCCAGCTGTTTGAAAGCTCTTTTCATTATGAACCCAATGGTTCCTATTTCGGGAAGATCCAACGGTCTGATCTCCCAATAGGTCGGTTTGAAGTCAATGGTCGGAATTCGCGAACTACCGCTGCGTGACGAGTTCTATTCTGACCAAACTTCATTCATAATTAAAAATTGAATAGAATTCCTTTCAAAATAGTTTATAAATTATATAATAATTTTCAGAAATTTTATTTTCCTATATTCACTTTAAAATTCAATATTTCCATTTAACGACTATTATAATATTATTTTATTATCAAAATAATATTATTTTTCAAACTTCATTATATTAAATCCAAATTTTTCCGACATTCATTATAAAAATAAACAAGATAATTTTGAAAAGGAATCCTTATCGAAATATTTCCACCTAACCGAACTTCACTTTTTCCAGTTACCATTCATTTTTTGTTTATTTTAAATTTAAAACTTCGATAGGCCATAACCTGGTTTTAATTTATCCAAAACCGTTTATTTCTTTTGCAAAAGTTACTCGAAATGACTTCAACTTTACATCCATGAAAAATCGGATATCAATTTTGGACTTTTATTTTTCGCCCATTATTTATATTAATAAACTATTCATTTAAATCATTTTAATGAATGGAGACTTAACCAATGAGCTAATAATCGTACTTTTTGGCCATATTGACCATGGTAATCAAATACCACATTATAAATAACCATGATAACATTCATCCACACATATCGTGCATAATTCAAACAATATAAGCCTTAAACCATTAACGCTTATATGGTTTTGTCAATCAACAGATTAACCCCAATACACACAATCATCAATCAACATATGCATTCAATACCAAATTGGGTTCATACCCATATCCAATAACCAATACCAAGTTAATTTTCGTTTCAATGACCATTTAAGGTTCAAATCCATTTCAATGTCAACATTATCAGTTTTATGTGTCATATACTTAAGTGGTTATATAAACTTCTCTTAAAAATCATATCTTTTCTACCGAAAACATTTCCATATCATAATATGAACTCATAGTATCAATCATAAATAATTATATAACTCATACGGGTTCACAACTATAATCAATAGTTAACTAGCCTTATTCAGTTCAATGTTTCTCACCTAGTACTCCACTCCTAACTTTAGTGGTAGGATGTCTTGGGGATTCTGGAGAATTTCGGCGGCCTCCTAGCATCACCGTAACTTTCTGTAAATAATTTTGGAAGAGGTTCGATGCTATGGGGTTCTAAAATTTAACATATATATAAGGAGGTGTAGTTTTTGTTCGAAGAGCAAACAGAGAGGGGCTTTAGGAAAACGGGCCTCGGATTTATGGAGGTAGGGCCCGCTGGTATAGGGTGCACACGAAGGTGGGGTTGGGTGAGGTCCATGGAAGAGGGTGTGGTGGAGGAGGGTACTATTTGGGTTTAAATGGAGAGGGGGCATGGTTTTTTGAAGTTTTAAAGGGTTTAGGTGATTTTAAGGAGGAGGGGTGTGGTGGGCGAGGCCTGCTTAGCGGTGGGTGGGTTGAGGGAGAAGGAAGTGGACAAAGGAGGGGAGAGGAGAGAAAGAAAAGGAGAGTGAGAAGTAAAGTGAAAAATGGAGGAGAAAGGCCTTGTGTTTATAGGCAAATGGAGAGGCCATGGATCACCAAGGAGTCGGCGTAGGATGGAAGGGAGAAAGCACAAATTGGAGGCTTCTGTAACAGCCCGCGTTTTGCGTATCAGAGGATCGTAATATATTTTTATTTAATTCCCTAAGGGTTGGATCATTCTCATATTTTAATATGTTGGTTTTGGGGATGCGAGACATGTCCATAATTTTTACCAATTTTATTTGTGACCATTTGCCCCTTTTAGTTTTGTACATGGCATAACTTTGGACTGGGATCGAATCAGGTGCTAGGATCTATTTCATTGGAAAGGAAATGATGTTTTTGATTCCGTAGAGTGGTCACATCAAAGATTTGGTTCAACGGTTTGAAAGGAATCGTTGTTTTAGTGTTACACAATTTCTTTCCATGCTAATTGGTAATTAGCAGGCTAATTTGTGAGGCCGGCTAAGGCTTGGGTTGTTGGCTATAAACAGGGGGTTATAGGCATGGAGAGTGGTTTAGTTTCTTCATTCTCTCATTTGGTTGAGCTCGTGATACTCCTTTCTCAATCAAATACATCTTTCCTCCATTAAATTTCAAGATCTACACTAGAAGATCGAAGATCAACATCAAGGGAAGCTAGATCTACATCAAGTGAAGGAAGATCTCATCAAATTGAAAGGTTTGAAGAGTGTTCTTCGCTGTCCAGATTGGAAATTTAGTGATTTCAACCTTGTTGGTAGAAATGGTGAGTGATAAACATCTCTCACACGGATTCAATCAAGTATATAGGTTGTTTGATCTTATTTTCATTATTTCAAGTTGTTTTCACCTAGATATACATCATGGTAAGTATATTTTCATTCGAATCACCATAGGATCTAATCTAGCAACTTAAACTGGTAATTCTTATATTAATTCATATGTATATGCAAGTTTAGATCCATCTTCGTTTATTTTTTGTTTTACCATGATTTGGTGAGTTTCATATGGTTGTATAATGAATAATTATTGTACAAGTGTTGTTTGATGGTCGCACGAAGTGTTGATGATTGAATTGTTGATTTGGATGAGTTGCGGGCATCCATGTTGTCATTTGACGATGGATTGGTTGAGATTGGAGATAGATTGGTCAGATCTAGATTCGGGTCAATTGTGACCTAATGAGACGGGTCGTTTGTGACCTAATGAGTTAGGTCAATTGTGACCTGATAAGTCGGGTCAATTGTGACTTGATGAGTCGGGTCAATTGTGACCTAATGAGTCGGGTCGTTTGTGACCAAATGAGTTGGGTCGTTTGTGACGTAATGAGTAGGATTGTTTGTGACCTGACGAGTCAGGTCAATTGTGACCCGATGAGTCGGGTTGTTTGTGACCTAATGAGTCGGGTCGATTGTGACCGAATGAGTCGGGTCGATTGTGACCGAATGAGTCGGGTTCATTGTGACCTGATGAGTCGGGTCGTTTGTGACCTGATGAGTCGGGTCGTTTGTGACCTAATGAGTCGGGTCAATTGTGACCTGATGAGTTGGGTCAATTATGACCTGATGAGTTGGGTTAATTGTGACCTGATGAGTCAGGTCAATTATGACCTAATGAGTCAGGTCATTTGTGGCTTGATGAGTCGGGATGAAACGCTATGAATGGAATATTGACCAAATGACTCATGCTTTCGGCTCGATGGTCGTTGTGGCTTCGACGCAGATTCAAGAAGGAATGTTCGAAGATATGTGATGTGTTTTTTGATCGATGAAATGCAGCGAATGTGGGTACGACTCAAGGTTGTGAGTTTGTGGATAATGATTGCTCGAGAAGTCGCTTGAGCTTATGAACAATCATCAGGTTGGATGACTAGAGATATCGAAGGCTAAGGAATTATCCTTTATCGGAGGTTCTAGCGTACTCAAAGCAGGGGTATAATAGGGATGCCCAAAAGACTAGATATTAGCCGGTCGAGTACCCCGGGTATCGTGGAAGGGCCTAGTTGTCTTCATTGAGTAAGTCAAGCATATGTATCGTATAAGGCGTATAGAGTTTTGCTATAACCGGGGTTATAATTAACCCTTGACAAATGGCATGTCATAGCCGTCATACGATTAACGATGCTTTCAATGTAGGATTGGCGGTGATAGCCAGAGTCGTGGATGATGATTGTTTCGCTTGTATCGTCCTGTGTATATTATTCAACGTCGAACGAGACATCTCTTGGGTGCTTGTCTAATGTTGGTTTAGGCCTTCGGGGCTTGTGCTTGGGAGATGTCGATACAGATTAGGATGGTCTGCGCTTGAAAACTGGTTTCCATGAATGTACTGTTTGTTTCTACTTGATTATTGTAAAGGCTATCACTATCGGATGTTAGGAAGATGGGTTTGGGTTCTTCTCTGTTGATGTTGGTAGATTAGTTGATTAATCTGCCTATTCTCATATACTTTATTGATGATGTTAGTTAATTGTTATATCGCTCATTAAGACTATTGTCTAACTCAAGGTTTTATGTCTCCTTGTTATTACCTTGGGTTACTCATCCGGTCGTGGGTGGGCAGACTGAGTAGTAGGTGACAAGTAGTAGATCTTGATGAGGACGATGCTGCTGAGCAATGACGAGCAGGACGCCGACGTATTATTTTCTGCTACCTACTATTTCTGTTTTCCATTGTTTAATGTATTCTCTGAGTGACTTATAGTGAGGTACTTTGTACAAGATTTGATGTTGTATCCAGTTTGTTTTGTGGATAATTCATGATTATATGAAGGTCTAAAATTTTGCACAATTCTTCTTTGCTATTATTGCCTGTTGTATATGTTCCATTATATTTTATCCTTGCGTTCTGAGTTATACGACATGTTCTGTATATACTATTCTACCCTGATGATCATCCATAGCTGTCTGGCACATCTTTCAGCGCATTATTTCCTTTGTTAAGTGCGGGAGTTATGGGCGGTTATCACAACTTCCTTGTAGGGGTGAGCATTTGGTTGGTTTGGTTTATCCGATGATAAATTTGTCAAACCAAACTAAAACCAATAAAAATGAAAACCAAACCAACCAAATTAAGTTTGGTTGGTTCGGTTGGTTATCCGATTGAACCGAACTAAAAATGTTTTACACTTTGTGTTTGAAATATTCACTATAATTTGTAACAAAATATAAATATATGATTACAGTATTATTTTTTGAAAAACAAATAATGTGTGATCTTCCAATAGGAAGAGAGCACACATATGTATATATATATATAGGAAAAAACAAGATCCAATATACAATATCCAATCGCAGATCTCAACGAGATTGCCAAAAAAGTAGAGGATAATAGATAGATGAGTTCCGGCAAGGCCACCACCCATCATACTACAATATCGAATTCCGGCAAGGCCACCACCCGATATTGAGTATGTCTATTACCTTACCCATGACAATCTAATAATAGACAATGCGGATAATCATACCCCTATAACATCAAAACACCAATACTAAATACATATATAACTCAATAAGCAATAAATCTCCATCCAGGCAGCAATCCCAAAAGCTCCCCAGCTAAATCCATAACCTGTAATCTGAAATACTAAAGAAAACTATTAGTAACAAAAACATGTATATATGAGTATATAGCTATACATATAAATGAATATGTATATGTACATATAAGTATAAATTTAATTTATACTTATATATAATTAAACATATTTATATGTATAAGTATATAATCATATATACCATAATAAGAAGGAGAAAACAGAATAACCTGTAGGAAAAGTACTAACAAAAATAGAATATCAACAGAGACGATATCTATTATGTCTGAAATATCTAGTGAATCTAAAAAACAGGCTCAAATTTAATCTAACTTTAGACAGAAAACAATCGAATCGTAAATTACCATAAAGTTTGTAATGAGAATTAGACATCCAATCCAGGCTAAATTTTACAATATTAATAATTAAATTATCAACGGATTCAGACTTTGTATGAAACAATCTTTGATTTCTTTCTAACCAGATAAACCAACACGATATTACTACTAAGGAGTCCAATATGTATCTTCGCTTAGTATTAAACCTTAATCTAATACCATTCCAGTAATCTACACAATCATATAAACCATTAAACCCCTTAAATGTAAAAAATTTTAGAATCTTGTCAAGAATTGAAAATGTGATGTAACAAGAGAAAAATAGATGATCTACATGCTCTTCACCCATATAACAAAAACTACATTTACCATCAAATATGATATTCTTTCTTTTCAAATGCTCTATCGTATTAAGCTTCTTATGGATGATCAACCACATAAGAAACTTAGCCTTGGGGGGAGCATTTGACTTCCATAAGAATTTGAAAGGATATATGGAAATTCCTGAAAAGTTAATAAAATTATACATAGAGTTAACTGAATAGACTAGTTTCTTATCAAGACTCCAACTCAGAGAATCCCCGCACTCATCCAAATTGTACATATCTAACTTGGCTTTAAGAAGAGCTAATTGTCTTAACAAGTCTTCTTCTAAAATGTTATCAAAGGAAAACACCCACGGAGGGCTAAGATCCGCCCTAAAAACATCTTTTATAAATGCATTCTTAAAATTACAATTTTCATAAAGCTTATTGAATTCAATTTTTAGCGGCACATTAGAGATCCAGGGATCATGCCAGAAATAAGTAATATCCCCAGAGTGAACTATTACTTTGTAACCTATTTTGAAAAAGGGGAAGCAATTCAAAATGGATTTCCAAAAGTGTGATAGTCTACTTTCCCATACACCACTATTTCCAATAAGAAACTCCCCTCTAGAATAGTAAGATTTAACTACAATGGACTTCCACGATGCCGTCACCTCAGGGCTTCTAAATTTCCATAACCATTTGGCAAGCATGGAAGAATTAAAGTTATATAAATTTAAAATGCCCAAACCCCCGTCTTTTTTAGGTTTACAACAAATGTCCCAATTAACTAAACATTTGTGAACTCTACCCACAGCATCACCATTCCAAAGGAAGTTGCGCCTAATCCTATCAATCTTCTCTATTACCCATAACGGAAATCGATGTACAGCCATCCAGTATGAAGGAATAGCTGAAAGTACCGAATTAACTAAAACAAGTCTACCAGCTCTCGAAAGGAATATGTTATTCCAACTAAACAATCTATTGTTAATCTTATCAATGATCACTATCCAATCTTCTTTTTTAAGCTTCGAAGGTCTAATCTTGAATCCTAAGTAATCAAAAGGAAATTTCATAATGGAACAGTTTAAGGTATTAGCTACCAATGACTCCACCTTATTAACATCATTAAATACCATAACCGCGCTTTTATCAAAGTTAATCCTAAGACCAGATAACATTTCAAAACAGTAAAGTATAAACTTAAGAGTAATTATGTGCTGTGGTAAGTGGGAAGAGAATAATAATGTATCATCTGCAAATTGGAGGATAGATAATTCATTATAATACCGATATGATTACAGTATTATTATATTTGATTTTTATGCTTTTTAATATTAATTTTGACACATACGCGATGATTAATGTATACTTAAATAACTAAATTAACCTAAAATATTTATTATAATACCGATAATTTTGAAAATATAGTAAAAATTCAGTTAATTTGGTTAAACCGATAACCGGAATTAAATTTTTTTCAGGCCAATTACAATCCGATTTAATTTCAAAACCAAACCAAACCGACCAAAATAAATTGGTTTGGTTGGTTTATTTGGTTTAACCGAATAATGCTCACCCCTACTTCCTTGCATGACACCTCAAAAGGAACACAAACTCAAGATAACTAGTTAAATGTGACATCTAACTTAGTTCACGTGTAATATATGTACATGTTTACTACTCATACGGCCACATACTAATTCCAATGACTGTGAAATTTGAAACCCTGCTAGGTTTTTAAGATACGCTTTCAATGGAACTGGTCTCGTCGAATTCTGAGACCGTTTGCTCAAAAAGTTCCAGTTCAAATTATTGATCGGTTTACATTCAAATTTTGCATGGTCACATACTAACTTCGATTGTCGCAAAATTTGAAATCTTGCCATAATTTAACGTTCCAGATTCGATAAAATTGATTTTGCCGAGTTCTGAGATCATTTGCAAAATTTATATTTTTAAGCTAATAAAATAATATTAAATCGTCGAAATTTAAATTGATTGAAAGTTCTTATATAAATTATTTAAACTTGCAATTAAAAAAAATTAAATTGATTCCAAAGTTTTAGGTCGTTACAAGTTGAACAACCTTAAACCCATAGCTGCGTGGGTCGGGTAAAATATTTGGTCAAACTCGACTCAATCCATACTTTGTGTATCCATACCTTCTATGATACTTCCAATTGACATCTCTAGTATACGATATACTTTGTATATAAAAAAAGAGGTGAAGCTTTACCAAAATAAAACCTGGCTCCGCTCTAACCTGTCCCTGCTTTCAGCAACTCCATCATCGCACTCGAGCTTTGCTCCTTACCTGCAAACCTTGCTCCAGTAGCCACGCCAAAGTTGACCTAACATGGGCAGAAACAACTTCTTACCTCTCGATCAAAGGCCACGAACCATCGCACCAAACCATCACTTGTTCTGGTAATGCATCTCCTCCCCTATCCACCACCAAGTAGCCACCTATTAGATCTGAGACCCCACTACTTAGTCGATAACTTTCACTCAAGTCGTTATGTTAGCATCAAGTGTTTGTGTTTGGTTTTGAGCTTGTTGATAGGTTCCACGCGCGAGACTAGGCTGGAACATGAATGCGTGAGTTTTCAAATTGAGTAACATAGTATTGTGTACAAGTTATTATTTTTATAATATTTTTTATTATCTTAATAAGTTTTACATACAACTTCTGACTGATGCATGGTTTTCTTTTCCATTCGACACGTAATGAAATTTTAGGTGACATGGAAATGGTTTGGTTAAATTAGGAGACAAATGAAATTTCATATTCATTTGGATTTATGATCGGACGTAAATCAAATGTGAGTGTTTACTCAATCTTTCTAACTAATATTTTCATACAAATGAATAAAATCAATTTGTCATATATATATATATGTGTGTGTGTGTGTGTGCGTGCGTGCATGTGTTATTTGATTTTAATCACCACATGAATTGCTTGATTGCGTATGATTTGATAGTGATGGTTGTGCATATATTAACATGATACACACACGACATATATAATTTGAAATTGATATGGACATATGTGTAGCACATATGTTGTTACACCAATGTTAATGTAACAATCTATATTTTGACGAGTTGGGTATTCAAATATTGTTAATTAAATACTAATCGTTAACTATTTGATTGTTCCAAGTTGAATTTTTTCATAAATGGCCGAATCAGGAATCGAGACTATTTCCATTGAATTTAGATAGTTTTCTAGGTGGAGAAAAAGTATATGGATCGTTATATTTTAAGATTTGATGCTTCAAGGGAAAACAATCTCGAAATACGCGTGAAAACTGTCGTTTTGGGTACAGTGTCGGATTACGAAGAAATTTATATTTTTGGAATCGTCACAGAAAGTTGCTTTACGCTGTCAAGTTTCGTATCAAACGGATGTACCATTTGGTCGTGCGCTCTTAAAACGTGAATGTGTTTTGGGCACACAATTATAGTCAACTGGGTATAGTCACGTTATAAATACCCATCTAAAACCTAAATTTTGATTGGCCATATACTTTTCCATCTTTCCCTTTGTGTTTCCATGGCTGCCACTTATAACTCCATTCAAAAATCATTATCTCATTGTTCACTTAATAATAAAATCCAAAACATAGTCTATTGGATTTTTATCCATTTTCTCTACGATTCCATACCCAAACTGTTGCGTGTGACGTGAATTCTAGGTTTTCCATTTTAAGTTAGCAAACTAGGGTTGATCCTCGTCGAAGATTCAATGTGTTTCGAAAGAAACAAATTGTGTAATCGGATTTCACATGGTTTTTAGCACATGCCCTGAATTTCGGAGACTCTGGCCAACCATGGACGAATGCGCCCTAGGTGGTTTCAAAAAAACCTATATCCCCACCGTGGAGAACGCATTTTGATCGGGCAAGTTGAGCAATGGACTTTCGGTGCAGACATGTCGGATTCACAAAGAGGAGTTTAACGGTGAAGTCAGATTCAGGTTTAGTGGAGCGTAGCTTCATATCACAGTCGATGATGCACATGTGATACATGGTTTGCATAACATGGGTGTGATAGGGAAGAAAAAGGATTAAAATAAATGGGTAATTAGCCTTAGCTAATTATACATTAGCTAATTTAATAATTTAAATTGTCTGCAAACTTAAAAAATTCATAAATTTTGCATACTGTATCAGTTTGGATGCGGTTTCTCGCGTTGGACTCAAATTGGCAAGCTCTACGTTTTGACACTAGTTTGGGATGATTTTCCTAAGGTGAGTGATATTGTCTCTCACTGAACTATGTTTATTTATATGGTGAAAATTAACACTTCAAAATGATTTATAACCCGAAAACATAAATTGTAGGATAGTTGAACCTAATAATTAATAAATAAGAGGACTAAAAAGTAGCTTGGTTATTTTAGATCCAAATAACACATTTTTACCCATTTGCGCGCTATTACGTGCTATTTTGACATTATTATCGGAACTGAACTATTTTGACACCAAATTCGTACAAATTATTTTAGATAGGATCTACATATGTTGAATGCTATTATAGAAGTTTGCATGCTATTTTAATAAATTTTGGGATTATTGGTTGCATGGTTAATGTTTACATAATTTGGTTGTTAACATCGTTTATTGGCAAAATAGGACTAAGAAACCTATCCACTGGAGTTTACTGTTATCGATCGAATGCACAAGTTAGTGTATATTGATTGAGCACACAAGACTCAAATGGGAAAGATAGAGTTATGAAGAAGTATCAGAACATGCAAAACTTATTTGATAACGGGTGTGCGTCAGAGCATGGTGACTGACCGAAGTATAGCGTGGTGTTAGAATTTGGTGGCTGATCCGAAGACGGAGAATCAATGCGATGATAAGCATGGATTTCCAAATGAATGCCTGATATTTTCGCTAGATGTGTATTAAAACAATTTTGGTTAAACACATTATCTGAGTGGTCATTAACGATTGTTATGAAGTGATCGATATTGACTCTATTGGTGTTGGTCATTTTGGGCAATTTGACGTTGAAGACGATGTGGCTTTGAAAAGCATTATTTGAGGATTCATTCGATGGTGGTTTCGGGTTGATGGCTCTTCTTTGGGTGGCTTCGGTGCGAAACAAGACGAATGTTTCATAGAGACAGATGAGGCAATCCACGAAATGGTGTGATTAGATTTTCAAGGTGGTGTTGGAGGATGTGGTTCATAAATCACTTCCACAGGGCGAAAGTTATACACGTGGGAAGTGTATATCCTTCGATTGTGAACTCAGACGGAGTGGTTGAAGGTAAATGTGATTGAAAGTTCGGGATGGAATGAGGCTGTGGGTTAATGGATGACTCGAGTGGGATTCGACATAAAAACAGAGTTCCGGAAAACTCATATAATTAGAAGTGCTAAGGAAACATTGACAGTTCGGAGGATTCTAACAGAATCAGAGAAGGGGTTTCGGGGGGACACTCATTAGGATCTAGAAGATCGTGTACCGTGGGTCGCTTAGGAAGCGATCTAGTTGCCTTAGGAAGGAAAACGTGCATGGGACGTACGATTGTCTGTCTAGGTCCAGGGTTTTCTATTAGCCTTTGATGGATGGCATCGACCAATCATACAGATGTCAATGGATTCAAGGTTTTAGACGGCGATAGCTAGGATATTGTTTGATGAATGCTATGGTTGTTTTGCATGTAAAATTTCTTATTTCTCTGGGTAGGCTATCACCTTAGGATACTGAAGAGAGGAGTGGGACTGAGAATCCTATTTTGAGCAGTATCTATTTATGTTGTTATTGTTTGAGTAGCATATATTGTCTTATTATATGTGCTGACTTAGTGGGTGCAGGGAAGGTCAGGTGTGATTCTTCATATTATCTATACCGTATATTATTGCGAGTTTTACAGTTTTTGAGATTTATTTGTCACTCACACCAGACTATTGTTTGATTCAAAGCTTTATGTTCCCTCTTATTACTTGGTGTTCGTCAAACACATCGATGAATAGGCTTGGCAGATTATCTGAAGATGGGCAGGTGGATTAGCAAGAGGTGGCATTTTCTCGTATTATATTCGTATTATTTTATTTCAATACGCACTATTGTTCCTTGAGTTAATTTTTTTGTAGCTATGGTCTTGGACGTATCTTCCTGTTGGGAGACTCTAAATGAAGTCACCAAATATTGATTTTTCTTTTCCATAGGGGTCTAGGTATTTTTATTTCGTTACTTATTTACTTTTGTTTGTTTAGTTCCTCTATCTCGTATTACACTGCAATTGCGGGTCGATTGGTAGGAAGAGCATGTTGCATACTCCGGGGCGTAATCTATTGTTTTACCGCAATGAGTTAGACGTGCTCATCCCTGATGTTGTTACATGGACTTCATATGCACTGCTTCATATGCACTTTTTCTTCTAATTTATGAACCACCCGTGTGCCTATTATATGTTTCAACAATGTGGCTTACCATCTTCCTGATCGAGTGATGCGTCATTTTGGATTTAGACAGCACCTTCCAAAAGCAGTCCCACATTACAGGATTAACTTAGAAGTAGTCGCAATACGAGATAGCTATTGAGATATGGAACCATCGGCATATGCGTACGGAGCAGGAGAGGGAACACACGATGTCGGATGAGGAATATTATACATAATATGTTCATATTACTCGATGGTATATTGTTCAGAGCGTACAACCTCTTGTTGCGATGGAGCAGCCGTGCACACCTAGAGCTTCGCACAAGAGAAATGTGGTATGAAATACTTGATATTAAGTGTAGTTATCTTAAATTTTGGTTCGATTTAATTTGTATGTGTGTCAACTTCTAACTTGTAAGTGGATGGTGTGTATCGTGCTATAGAGTTGGCTGATAAGTTATCTCATGAGGTGCCAGAATGGAACAAGGAAAAGTGCTTTAGCATCAAGAAGATTTTACAAACTATATTGGGGAAGAACAAACTTACTAGACCGGCACTGCCTCCTCCTCCACTGCATCCTACTGCTTTGGCACTCATTGAAGGTCCTATTGAATCGATTCCTCTGCCGCCTCCTGATATATTGGTTTACAAACGTAGGCATCGATATGGTAAGGGAAAGGGCTCGTCGTCCTCTCAAGCAACCCAAATTGAGCTCGGCCCTTCAGAGCCCAAGGATCCATTCAAGAAAGTTCATCAGGAACAACACCGGAAGATGAATCCCTACTTCAAAAAAAAAACTCCTCGTAAGTTGAAGAATTTGAAGTAGATCGTCCTTTTGATAACCTGTTAGTTGTTAATTTCATTCTTCGGTTTGTAGTTAATTGAAATTAATGTTGTATGTTGAAATTTGTGTACTATGAAGGTGGTTGGATCAAACTTCGTTAATTTGTTGTAATGTTCGATTTTGAACTTGGTTAATTGCGGTTGAATGTTCGATGAATGTAAATTGTGCATTTTTCTTTCTGTTGATTATTGTTAGTGTTGCAACATTCAGTTGTAATGTTAGTTTGAATATTTTGAGGGAGGAGAAGGCATTTCTATCTCTGTTGCCCCCAAAATGCACGTTCAAATACACCAACATCATCTGTTATTATATGGCTTACACTACCGGGATTCGTTCTATTTATTTCTTCAAAATATTATCGCAAGGTTGAATATGACTCTGCCCAATCCCCATAAATTCTCTTGATTACCGTACTTAGAGATCTCCACGCTTTCATATACCCAATCTTAATAAACAATTGTTCCTCCATTAATACTTGAACCGTTCTAACTGTTATGTTTAAATCTGATTTCACAAAAGCACGATCTGCAAAACCAAAAAATTTGACGTTGTTTGCCTATGACTTGAATTTACTGCGAGATTAATGCAAGTGTGGTCTCGGTACCCCGTATATTTTTTTCACAACCCACATTCCAGACTGTGATTTTTTTGAACCAATGGCATGAATTCTCTATTGGCATTTATCTTCGATATCACGAATGGCGGTATAATTTTTTTTGTTAAACCTAATTGGCTTGAAAGAAGCGACATGTAAAATTGACCACTCACTTACTTGTAGAAATTTTCTTTTACTCTTGAATAAAACACCAACTTTAAAACCATTCAAAACGCATGAAGATGAATATAATTCTTCATTGCATTGCAAGTTTGCAACGATAAATCTAGCTAACATTTGCGTAGTACACAAGTCCTCATCCAACGCTACCTTCATTTCAGGTTCTTAGTTATTACAATCATCATTCTCGTCACCTCCAAAATCAAAGTTCAGTGGATCATTATTTACTTGCATGTTATTGGTCCAAAATCAAAGTTCGGTAGATCATTATTATCAACTTGAAAACTTACTTTTGACTTATATTGTTAGACCGAAAAATGACTCTAACACCCAAATTATCTTGATTTGTAAAGAATTAAAACTAGGAATGAAAGAGAAAGCAGCAAACACCCCAAATTTATAGTGGTTCAGCGTTAAAGAGCCTACGTCCACTTTATATGACTTTGATTATATGTTAGAATGCAAGTACAGTCAGTATTTTCGTTCATTCTCACTTTTACAATGAAGAATCACTCAGTAAATTGAAATAATTCTGACTAGAAATAGTGAAGGTATGATAATGGTGGAATCAGAACTCTCTATTGCCAAAAGATCTTAAAAAATGCCAAGTACGGGGCTATTTATAGGAGATTTCTACAGGCAGTTCGTGAAGACACGTGGAACCAATCCCGAGAATCTCGGACCCGTTCGTGAGTAAGTGGAGAAGTGGTCAATATGGCTGTTGTGGACACGCGTCACTGGATCCTTGATCTTCGGTTCGTGGGAGACTGGGTCGTGGCCACTACCTTCTAAGTTCGGGGTCGGCTCGTGGCCATTCATCACAAGCGGGTAATGGAGCTCTTTATTGCGAGCAGGTCGAGGATCATTCATCAAGAACGGGTCAAGGTGGTAGGTCACGAGCGGGTCCCTGGTCTTCACGAGACATGATGCATATAAGTATGTGAGCCTCCTCTTTCTTGTCTATTTCGTATATGTTTAGATCCTTGTGGCTTGATCAAAAAGAGAGCCAACATTTTGCCCCCTCGAAGCATGTTTTATCAAGGATGAAATGTGCTTCGAAATAGCCAAACAATCTTTTCTTGAAACGGTAGGAGTTAACAGTCACATTCATTCGTAAAGTCGCGATGTTTCAAAAGGTTATGTCCCCTGATGAGTATAAATACATCTCTGAGTTTCCAAGTTATTTTCCTGTTTATTGGTTGACTCCATTTTTAAACTTCAAAGTTCACCACGAGCGATCCTTCGGGTAAATCCCAAATTTCCATGAGCAATTTTAAAGAGATTCACTACACCTATAGATAAAAAATCTTAACTTTTCAACTCGATAGTCATCTCAAAGTCTTTGTCATCGAGTCGTGTTGTGGTCCATGTCACCTGGGGTGGTGTGTGTCACAAACCAACGTCGGCTGCCCTTACGCGAGCAATGATGGGCCCATTTGAGCGTTCGTGGCACATCGGGCCAGGTCGTCCCGCCTGTATAAAAAGGGGGAGACAAGAGTCTCCATAAAGGCTATATAAGACGGTTTATCATCCATTTTCTTATCTTTCCTTTTCACTTTAACCGCCGTTAAACCTGCCTTTTATAAATCCGAAACCCTAGCTCTAGAGTGCCACAATTCAGCCAACTTTGTTCTCCAAATTCATAGGTAATAAGATCTATAATTTAATAGCTTTTAATCACCATGTTTTAGTCCTTGATTGTGAGGGAATCGATCGTCTTTGCTCCGCTAGCCACTGTCATTCCTCACCGCTGCAGTCTTCACCCTCTTTACCTCACGATTTGATCGCAGTGGATATAATGTTCCTTCTACATATTCAAATTCGCTGTTTGATTGTACTTAGGTGTTGCCAGAGGTTCCATCGTAAGGAGATCGCTTATACATTGGGAAAACAAGAAGAGGAGAGAAGGAGTGAGCTACAGGCGCTCGGGTCGTGCAGTCGATGGGTTTGTATGTGGAGAAAGAGATTGGTAGAAAGGAGGATGAGTTACAGTGTGACGGGTCGAGATGAGGAGATAGGAGTCGGGTCGGGTCGTGAATGGGGATTAGTTCATGGAATGGAACGAGGCAACGGGTCGTGAAAGTGGGGAAAGCATCGGTTATTGAACGGGGGAAGTGAAACGGGTCGTGGAGGTACCTTGCAAACTGCATAGGGCGAGCCAATATGATGTTTTAATGAGAACTTGGCCACAAGCCCCATTGTGACCGCGGACTGGACTCCTCTCCGTGAGTCATCCCCGTGTCACGAGCCATTACCTGGGTAAGCCAATGCACGTCTGCTGGTTGAGCCCCCATCACATACCGACCTTTGCTTGCGATCGCATTCCTCATCGCGAACTGCCTCGGAAGACTTCATGGATTGACTTATCTTCAAGCCATCTCTCGTCACACGACTATACTCGACTTTGCAGCATCAACTAACCAAACATGTCGATCTATACTTCAGCAAAAAATCAACTGTAACCCATAGGGATCAATGAACAGTTAGGTTAGAGCCTTTGGGATGAACTTCTTGAACTAGACTTGACCAGAGACTTAACTCAAAGACATGCAATGACCAATTATTCTTTCATCTGCTTTAATTCATGCTTTTCTTTTCAGTGTTGCACATACTTGTACACACTAGGACTTGCACGTACACGGGGTTCACGGGTAACTACCTTCTAATCTCTTATGCTTGTTCAGCACCACCACAGACATGTCCGATAGGCGCTCAGCAAGATTATCAGAGAAGAGTGCAGATCCAGAATAGTCAAGCTATTACAATCCTGATGCACTTCCATCAGACCTGGAATGGGATAACTCTGGATCTGATTATGAAACAGATATATATATGGAATCAACCTCTTCTAAAAGCACATCGTTTGAGGACAAAGAGGATGATCAGGCTGTCGATGAAATTGAGGGTGTCAAGAAGTTGGACAAGCCAAGTGATTCCATAGCTTCCAAACTGGATGATATCAAGCTAAAGAAAATCTTCTTAAGACATGGGATCCCTTGGGACGACGTGAAAACCCCAGAGAAAGAGGACATGCCTCATTCTGCTTCGGAGGGGTACATGGCTATCAGCAAGGTCATGTGCTCGGTAGGTGCTATTCCTCCTTTTCCTCTGATCGCCATTGACCTCATGAGACGACAATGCATTGCTCCCATGCAACTCCATCCCAATGCTTTTGCTGCTCTATATACCTTGTACATAGCATCTGCAGAAATTCTGGAGATCGAGCTTGTTTTCAAAGATTTAAACTCATATTATTATTTTAAGCATCGTTCTGCAGGGACCCTGAACTTTATTTTCTTCGAATCGAACCCCTCCAAGAAGGTCTTGTCAGATGGACACAGTAACTTAGGCAATGCCAATTCCGAATGGTTCTACCTAAAACGCCAAGCTGGATGTGCGAGGAGGTATCTACAATCAAGTAGGTTCAAAAATCCTTCAATGTATGTCCCAACTGCATGATTAAAATGCTAATACCTTCTTTTTCTGTACAACCCATAATTTCCAGAAACAAGAGGGTGAAGTGTACGAAGGTCGCTTGTCCCGCCTTGTAAAAAGCAACTTAGATTTTTGTGGAATCAACAAGTGTATAACCGACGAGAACCTTCACAAAAACCTTCTCCTTGACATAAGATATGGTTTTGGTATGGATGACAGGCCTTACAAGTATGCGCCTCCTATTCAAGCAATCGGGGAATCTAGAAGCGTGCCCCCGCCAAGGGGGAAATGACCACGGAAACCACCAATGCAATCGAGTTTCCTAAAAGTCCCTCGCCTACGGATGTTCAAGATGATGAAGAGATGAACGTATACAAAGGAGGTAAAGTTCGAGTCAACGAACCTCAGGATGATTCTGTTCCTGAAGAAGATTTATCTCATAAAGCACCATCGCCGATTAAACCTTCGACTACTGATTCTTTAACAGAGGAACAAATATACGGGGATTTAGACAAGCTCCCCCTTCCAGATAACATTTATACATCCGAGGACTTTGGAGCGGAACCGTTCTTCCCTATCTCCGAGGGGGAATCCACCCCAGTCAAAGAGAAGGAAAATGTACAGACGAGCCTAGCTCCGAGCCCTGGTCTGTTTGGGGGGATCACATGGGACACACACATCACATGCACCACACGTCACAACATTCATACACTATATGTACTCATGGTCCATATTCTTGCTTATAATGTTTGCAGGAAAGATGTCTCGTCGCCGCTCTTACTCTCATTGTGAACTTCGTGAGTGCACGCCCAGACTTAATCCCATACTTGAGCATGATCGCAGTGATAATCGGGGAAGAGACTGTAAGAAACACTATGATTCCCATCAGCCTCATCCTGCACGCTCTCGCTCTCCTTCGAAACAAGATCCCGTGAAGCATATCGTCAAGTGCCACATGCGGGAGGCAAACAACTTCCCAAGGCCCCGACTCCCCCGAAGGGTATTTCTCCTCAGGACAAATCCTCCAAGAAGTATCATGAGCCCAAGGATAAGCACAAGGGTTCAAGCAAAGGTTTGGAAAAAGAGAAGACAACTCTTGTCCCTCCGATCAACGCGACCTAGATGTTTCCACCGCACAAGAGGTAACCCTTACTTTTGAAAATAAGGCAAGCTGGAGCGTTTGCGAAAGCAATTCCCCGACATCTATTTCGTAAGGATGCTTTTCGTTCCATACCTTGAACCAGTTTCTGACGATCGGGATACAGAAGTCGTTAACCGAGTGGGCCACGTGGCTACTCAATATAGGGCAATGAAGAAGCATGCTAAGAATCTCTCAGTAGTTATCCATCGTTTGGAAAAGGATGTAGAGAAAGATAAAGAAAAGGCTGAACTCGATGTCAAGGCCAGGGACAAGGCTGAGAAACAACTCAAAGTTACCAAGCTCTTCTTGCCTTAGCTCAGAGGGACAACGAAAGCTATAAGACACGGTTGGAGGAAGCGGAGAAACGTTTCCACTTTGAGCTTGATTTGAACAGCCAAGAGCGTATAGCTATGAAAAAAGAAATAGAAGATCTTAAGTTGATTAATGCCGAGCTAAAAACATCACAGGATTGCTTTACCACGGAAAATGGTGCTTGGAAAAAAGAAATGGCAGGCTTAAAAGATAAACTCCTTCATGCTGAGGAGAGAGCGGCTCTTGCTGAAGGACATGCTAACAAAGCCCTTGAGTCTGCCTCGAATGCTACCGCTAAACTTGCCGTGGCCAAGCAAGAGATAGAAGGATTTGATGAACTGTTAATGGAATTTTTCGCTCAAGTCATTCGGACTCGAGAAATTTCCTGGATCAAGAACTATCCCTCTACTCTAGTTAATGTATGGGACCAAATTGTTTAAAGCGGGAGGCAACGCTTAAAGGTCGAGGATATCGATGAGAATCAACTTATGCAGACCTTCCTCAAAGGTGAAGAGGCTGAGGTATTAGCAGGGGCAGACATCAGATTAAAGAGTCTATGGAAGTGGAGAGGCTTAAGCTCAAAGGCAAGGACAAAATCGATGAGGGTTCAAGCTTAGCCGTGGAGCTCAAAACTTCTAGGGCTGACGAGTATAACCCCAATGACCCATTGATCTCTGAGATTCCTATCGCCCTACTTGCGGGGGATTTCCACTGCAACTCCAGATGAGCAGTTAGCGGGAGGTATCTCCACATTCTCTGCACAATTTGTTAAAGTTGTCATAAATTGTCGTCGCATCGTGGATCAAGCAATTGAGAAGGCCATATTTTCTCCCAAATTAATAACAATTGCTTCTCATAATGTAGGTGCTAAACCAACCGAGGGGACTGTAGCAAAGCAAGCAGAGGTCGAGAAAGCTACCGTACCATTGAGCCGTAAGGCCCCTGAAATCCCTAAACAAACTGAGGTTGAAGCGAACGAGAAGGCTATCGTGCCATCGAGCACTGATGCTCCTAAGGATGCAGAAATCATTGGTGACTTAAAGGACACCGACGGTGATGACGGGGATGAAGAAGAGGATGTTACCATTACAGGGGAGACAAAGGATGATGATAATATAACCTTAGCCGACATGAAGGCCAAGTCGGATGAGCAGCTGAGAATTAAGGCCGAGGAAGGGGCTTTAAATGTTCCTCCTCTCTCTGTAGTTGCTCTTGGATCCGGACTGGTTATAAAGCTCTCCTCCAAGTCTATAACCACACAGGTCGCATCACAGTCCTCTACTGTTCCACAAGATCCTCCTTCGAATAAGAAGAAGAGGAAAAAGAACGACGAGTCTGGTACTAACAAGGTAGAGCCTGAGAAGCAAAAGAAAGAGAAGAAAACGAAGCAGTCTCCAAAGCCTAAGTAGAGCTTGTTTACTTTCACTTGTTTTAAATTTCTCCTGGCCTTATGATGTGATTGTGAGAGTGGCCTTCACATTTTGACTAGCTTGTATTTCTGCACTTTGTAAACAAAATCTTGTTTCTTTCATATTATGGTGTACCTGTGAACATCTCACATTTAGTTATGCATTCAAACATTTGAATCGTACATAAGTTATGAATGAATCAACATCATAAGCTATCACTGCAGGTATAAATAAAATTTTTGTAGCATGTTATTTTGTTGCTACCATAAAGTGTGGTCAATTAGTGTGTGTGTGTGTGTGTATATATTGACGTGATGCTTGGTCAGGGCTTGTTGAGAATTGATTAGGATAGACAATGCATTGCCCCCCATGCTCGGACATGAAGGGTTCAGGCTCAGCTTTCACTCTTGCCCCTAATACTACTGCAGGGTAGGATCATTTTTATGGCATTTAGTCAATATGCCTTTATACTCTCCTCTCGTATGCCCAGGATAGAGTTCGAACTCAACTTTTGGTCTGCTCCTTGTTCCGTCAGCAGGGTTGGAGTCCTTGTAGTGCCAGTCTCTAGCACCTTTATACTCTCTCGTCGAATACCAAGGGTAGAGTGGAGTCGAGGCGGTCTTTAAATCATGTTGCACCTTCACGCCTTATGGACAACCCGTTTTCTTGTCCTGTGTACTCTTTCTCAAGTCGTGAGAATAAGAGTAGTTGAGGTCGTGTCATTTACTTTATTGCGCCCTTGATGCTCTGTATATGGTTGATCTTCAAATTTGAGATTTTTTTTTGAATTTCCTGCGTTGGGCTCATCGAGGGACTTGGGATAAGTATAACAATCATGACAGATCATATGAATAACAGGGACAAAATAATAATCTAAATAAGGTACGGTAAAGTAAATGACACACGACATTTTATTGTGATTCGGTCAAATCATGACCTACGTCCACTTTATAATCTTTTGTTTGTGCAACCAGACTGTTCTAGGCAAGTCGAGCCTTTTTACATGGTCCTAAAAAAACAAAAGAATGACGATGACAATTTTATGTCAAATAATGCCGCAAATGCTGGGCGTTCCACACTCTGGGGATTTCATCCCCATCCATTGTCGCTAGCTTAAAGGATCCATTATCAAGCTTTCGTAGGACGGTATATGGTCCTTCCCATTTCGAGCGCATGAAGACGGGGTCCGGGAAGACACGTTTCAGTACTAGGTCGCCAGGTTCAAAAGTTTGAGCCTGAACTTTCTTGTTGTAATAGCTGGCAAGCACGCAAATCCGCTTCGTCCCTTTTTTCCTTAATCATGTCCAGAGATTCGAGGAGCCACTCATTGTTGGTCATTGGGTCATAGTAAGTGGTCATGTGGGACGGTACTTTTAATTCAACCAGGATGACCACTTCTGACCCGAAAGCATGGGAGAAGGGGGTGTGCCCCATGGCTGATTTGTAAGTTGTTCAGTAAGCCAATAAAGCCCAGGGTAATTCGTCGACCCATATGGCTCTGGCTCGCTTCAATCGCTTCTTTATAATGGACTTAATCACTTTGTTCGCTGCTTCTACCTATCCATTCGACTGCGGATGTGCCACGGCAATATACCTTTTCTCGATATGATATTTCTGGCAAAATTCCCGAAATTCAGTACTGTTGAATTGGATCCCATTGTCTGTTATAATGGTCTTTGGGATCCCAAACCAACATATAATTTTTCTGACGACGAAGTTTAACACTCGTTTGGTGGTGATCGTGGTTAGTGGTTTAGCTTTGACTCACTTTGTGAAGTAATCCACGGCCATGATAGCGAATTTAGCTCCGCCCTTTGCAATGGGGAGGCTTCCAATAATGTCAATTCTCCACACAACGAATGGCCACAGACTCATCATCGTCTTTAGTCTAATGGGAGGTGCCCTAGGGATTTTAGAAATTCTTGGGCATCTGTGGCAACGCGGCGCGTATTTGGCCGCATCTTTATTCACGGTTGGCCAGAAATATCCATACCGTAATACGTTTTTAGCCAATGTTTGTCCTTCAGTGTGGTCACCACATTCCCCTTCGTGTGCTTCTTCTAACACTCACTTGATGTCGTCATTGGCTATACACCGGAGGAGGGGAATCGAGAATCCTTGTTGATATAGGACTTCGCCTTGCATCACATACCTTGAAGCCTTACAGATAACGGTGCGCCTATCGCTTTTCTTGGAAGGAAGCATTCCATTTATCAGAAAGTTCTTTATGGTGGCCATCCATGACTCCCTCTCTGGTTCAGCCTCCAGTACGGGATCAAGTTCCATATGATCAACACTTGGAGTTTCCAATATTTCAATGGGGACCATTTCCTTGTCCTATGGATTATCAGAGCTTGCCAATTTAACCAATTTATCTGCCTTTTGATTCTCCATTCAAGGGATATGGGTTATAGCATAGTGCTCAAAACCGCCTAGCAGCTTTCTAACTTCTATTAAATATAATACAAGCCTTGGCACCTTAGCCTGAAATTCCTCATTGACCTGGTTCACGACTATCTTGGAATCGCAGAAAATATCCAGCCTTGTAATTCCCAACTCCTTTGCGAGCTTTAGTCCAGCTATTAGGGTTTCGTATTCCGAGTCGTTATTTGTAGTGTGGAATTCTAACCTTAGAGCATAGTATATCGACGTTTCTCAGGAGTTACTAGCACAACTCCGGCATCGAACCGTCTGTCATTCTTGGCACCGTTAGTATATAGCTTCCAGGTATTGGGGTCGAATGGTTGTGTTGAGGGACCAGCTTCTTCAATTTCTACTTCTTCTTCAAGAATAGCGAACTCCGCTATGAAATCATCTAATACTTGCCCCCTTATCGATCTTTGGGGCTGGAAGTTCAAATCAAACTGGCTTAGCTCTATATTCCATTTGAGCAGTCTTCCTGATGCCTCTGTCCTTTGCAAGACTTGTCGGAGCGGATGGTCATTGTATATGGTGATGGGATGAGCCTGAAAGTAATGGCGAAGATTTCTGGATGCAATTAGAAAGCTATACACAAGCTTTTCTATCATTGGGTAGTTCCGTTCTACTGCTGCTAGCTTCTTACTCACGTAATACACAGGCCTCTGGACTTTATCTTTTTCCCTTACCAGGATTGAACTTATCGCATGAGATGACATGGCCAAGTATATGAACAAATCCTCGTGGCTGACTGGTTTGGACAGTATCGAGGGTCTTTCCATGTGAGTCAAAAGGCTTTGAAATGCTTCCACACAATTAGGAGTCCATTTGAAATTGCTCTTTCCTCGATTTATCAAGTCGAAGAATGGAATGCACTTATATGTAGCTTTAGAAATAAACCTACTTAATGCGTTCACTTTTCCGGTGAGGCTCTGCACATCTTTAATCTGTCTTGGTTCTTGGATATTCCTGGTTGCCACGATCTGATCTGGATTAATTTCAATTCCATGCGAGATGACGATAAAGCCCAAAAATTTCCCAGAGGCAACTCCAAACGAACACTTTAGAGGGTTGAGCTTCATCCCGTATCGCCGAAGGATATCGAACATTTCCTCTAGATCAACTGTATGATTGGAAGACTGCAGAGATTTCACAAGCATATCGTCAACGTACACTTCCATTGTCTTCTCGATCTGATTGTAGAACATTTGATTCACTAGCCGTTGATAGGTTGCTCCGGCATTCTTCAAACCGAAGGGCATCATCACATAACAGTATAGTCCCAAATCCTGTGGTCCTGATCCGGAACATGCATGAGAATTTGGTTATATCTTGAATACGCATCCATAAGGGATAGGAGTTGACCTGTTGTTGAATCCACTAGCTGGTCGATCCTAGGAAGAGGAAAACTGTCCTTCGGGCAAGCTTTATTCAAGTCCAAGAAATCAATGCATGTATGTCATTTTCCGTTGGTCTTCTTCACTGAAACGGGATTTGAGATCCATTCTGGGTAGGTCGGATCTCTAATGAATCCGTTGCTTCCCAACTTTTCAACTTCTTCTTTCAAGGCAACTGACCTCTTTGGGCCGAGCATTCGCCTCTTCTTCTTAACGGGTGGATGTTTTGGGTTGATACTCAATGAATGACTCATAATTGAGGGTGGTATCCCACACATATCAACGTGAGTCCAATCAAACACATCCAAATTTTCCTTTAAAAAATCAGTCAATTCCTTTGCCCGAAGCTGATCTAGCTGAGATCCAATCTTTGAAACCCTAATCATCATTGTCAATCGGGATATCCACAGTTGTTTCATTGGGCGTCGCCATTCTGCCCCAGGCTCTTCGTCGTCTCTGGGATTTATATCCTTGGGCAATTATCCGAGCGACTCTCATGGGGTCTTCCCCTTTAGTTGTTATGCTGATGTAACAATCTGAAAATTCTGAACCAATTTAAAATTTTTATTTTAGAAATTTTAATGGAATTTTAATTGTTAAAATAATTTATTTTAAATAATAGTGACTAAAAAATTATTTAAATCGAAGTCAGAATGAATATTTTTATTTTAATTATAAAAGGAGTTTAAAATAGCGCGGTAGTTTGAAAATTTGAATTTGAACTTTGACTGACTGTACAGGATGCAAATTAAATCGGATTTTAGTGAAACAAGAAATATTTAAATCTATTTAATTATATCTTTGTAACGAATCTAAAAAACTGAAATTTCATAATAAAAATCATAAGATATGTCTAGTTTAAAATTTAGAATAGTCGCTATAGAATTTATATATATTTTAATATTAAAAATAGCCATTTTTCTAACGACCTCCGTTTTCCATGAAACCACTTTGGTTGGAACTAGAATATCAAATTATTGCTAGATTTCAATGTTCATAATTTTCCGAATTAATATGTGAGCGTGGCAATGGAAAATGTGTTTTATCAGTTTCAGTCAAATTGGATCGACCAGAAAATGACCATTTTTCCAACTATCTCCAAATTTGACAAAATTAGTTTTGTTAGGACTGTATCATCAAACAAAGCTAGAAATAATTTTTCTGGAATTTTTAGAGTCAGTATGTGGCCCCGGTAAATTAAAATGTACGTTTAAAATTAAATATGCACTGGTTTATATTTTAATTTAAAGAAAAACTGATTGTAACAGCCGAACTGGGTTACGAAACATGTTCCATTGTGTCCGGAACGGGGGTATTTGGCTAGGGGTGATACTCGTTGGGTTTGATTTGGAGTTTGTATCAACATACAGATATTTTTGGAAAATAAATAAAATAAAATACGCTACATATACTAGTATAAATATGGTCTAACCTAACTAAACTCTAATCCAAGAACATAGCCACCGCCAGTTCAAATTGAATGGCCACCGTGCAGCGATTTAAAATCCCAAATATCTTCAAATCCGATTCAAATTAAACCCCGGTTCTTTTACAAATTTTCTAGAGATTCATGAGCACTTCAAGATCATATGATTAAGATCGTATTTTGTGGCGCGGATTTCTGGATTTCTACTCACAAAGAGCCAGAACTCACACACATTTCGAGAGGAGAGGGGGGCGTCGAGCTGGACCTGATGGGGTGGCGAAGGAAGACAACGGCGTGGGCTATCACGTGGTGGTGTCGGATTTGGTCCTCGATGATCGTTGGGGTGTTCGACGTGAAGGGAAGGATTCGATGATATGGGTTTCGGTGTCCAGGAAAACACGATAATGAAGAAGAAGGGATTAATTCCCTAATCAAGTAATTAAAACTAATTAATTATTTAATTATTTTAAATTATGTAATCAAAACTTTAGACCATCGTATATTCTTCAAATCTAATCAGAATTTGACGAAATCAGATTCTGTGGAACCGTGGCGATGAGCACAACATTTAGAACTGATCCGAGCAGAAACTGAAGCCACTGGAATTTTTGATAAAATTAAACTCCAGTTTAATTTTATTAAAACTATCGTTAATTAACGATTTCTAACCAATCAAGGTGAAATCTCGATTTTTTAAATAAAATTAATTATAGATTGTGATGTAAAATTTACATTTATGTTATATAAAATTCTTGTTGGTAGGGTATAGAATTTTAATTGGTTGTTTATGATTGCTATAGACGACTTAATTGAATGGTATATATAAAGATAAAATATTCATGTTAGTCAAAATTTGTGCAAACAATAAAAACCATATTTTTATTGTTAATGTATAACTAAGATGTTACATGTTAGAAATAAATGAAAATCATATCTTATTGTTTATGTATAACAAGGATGTTCATGTTAGGAATAAATAAAAAAATTACATTTTTATTGTTTAATGAAATAAAAGGATAACATGCCAAACATGTTCTGTTATTTAAAAATACATTTTTAATATGTTAAAGTAGAAGAAAAAGAAAACATGTTAACACATGTTTAACATAAAAAGTTATTTTTTAATGTTAGATTATAAATATAAGAAAAACATGTTAATACATGTTGTTCATTTAAAAACTCATTTTCTTATGTTATTAGAACTGTGAACATAAAAATATTCCTTTTTATGTTATGTTAAATTAGAACTGTCAACATAAACATAACATTCTTATTTGTTATGGTAAACTAGAATTGTATACAAAATGAAATAGACATTTTTATTTGTCATTAAAATACATGATAGTTAAAATATGTTAAATATGTTTATCGTTAAAATACATTTCCTTATGTTATTTATAATATGTAAAACATGTTTATCATTTAAAATACATTTTCTTATGTTAGTTAAAATATGTTAAAACATGTTTTATCATCAAAGTGTGACATTCCCTTTTGTTAGTTAGAAATAAAAGAAAAATATGTTAATACATGTGTTGTCATTAAAAAAGGCATTTATATCATGTTACATTAGATTAAAAATATCACTTTTTGTTAGAAATGTACATTAGATTAAAAATATCATTTTCTGTTAGAAACGCACATTAGATTAAAAATATCACTTTCTATTAGAAATGTACATTAGATTAAAAATATCATTTTTTGTTAGAAATGTACATTAGATTAAAAATATCACTTTCTGTTAGAAATGTACATTAGATAAAAATAACATTTTTAGTATAAGATGTTACATTAGAAAGAAATAACATTTTTGTTATAAAATGTCGCGTGAGAATTAAAAAAAACAACAATTTTGTTATAAATTGTACATTAGAACAGAAATACCATTTGTTTTGAAATGTTACGTTAAAATAAAAACATTATTTATTTAGGAATGTTATGTTGATATGAAAGCTTCATTTATTTAGAAATGTTAGGTTGATATAAGAATATCACTTTGTTAGTAAATGTTATGTTAGGATAAAATTATCATTTAGTTAGAAAACGTTATGTAAATTAACATATCATTTATATTAAAGAACATATTTGGAGAGTAAATATGTCATTTATGCTAGAAGAATAAAAATTGTCATTTTTAGTTGAAATGTTATGTAATATAAAAATGACATTTTTAGTTACAATGTTATGTGATTCATTTCATTAAAAATGTCATTTAAACAGAAATGCCATTTAATTAGAAATGTCATTCAGTTAGAAATGTCATGTTGAAATAAAAAAATGGATCAGAAGATAAAACATGATTTGTGCTAGATTAAAACATTATTATTATAATGTATATATTAATATGATAGTTGAAATTAAATTATAAATATTTATTTATAATTTAAACTGTGTTGTCTGAAAACCCCACACGGGTATTGGGATGATATTTGACATACACTAGTCCCAATATTTAGTTATATGTCAATCGATGGATTGACAGTCTGTGATGAGCATTATTTATTTATTTTAATGCTCACACAGTTATAAATTTCACTCTGGATGTGAATGAATTGTTGTATGCTTATTTATCATTATTGCCATATACATTCAATGTATGAAATCCATATAACTGAAATTATATGGTAATGGATTGAGTCGCATTTCGACTTAGAATATCTTTTACATAAAAAATATTCAAAAATAAAGAGTCTTTTAAAATAAAGAATATTTTCAAATAATAAATATTTTAAGAATAATATTCAGTAAAGAATAAAATATAAAAATATGAAGTCGCATTATGTAGAAACGCCATTTTTAACCCGAATCGATTTATCGACCGTTTTATTCGTTCTATAATGAACATTGAAAAGAATTTATTTCCAAATCCAATATTTTGAAAATATTATTATTTTAACATGATAAAAATATAAGATATTCAATTTTTATTTAAAACTGAAAATGAAGTTAAAATCGTTTTAAAATGAATTTATAAATATATTGTAAAATACGTTTTAACTGGAAATCGACGAATTATATATATTATATATTATATATATATTATATGTATATAATGGCCTGAATAGAACGCGCCGCACAGCGACCGTTCGCGAATTTCGACCATTAACTTCAAATTGTTGTAACGGAAGATCCGACCATCGGATTCTCCTAAAACCAGAACCGTTGGGTTAGCTTCGTATTGAAAAGAGCTTTCCATTGAATATAAAAGTTTTAAAATCTAACGGTCGGATTTGGAATTATGTTCAAATCAAATTTGGAAAAGGTCGTTATGGATGCAGTTCGGTGGCCGTTATTGGAAACGGACTGTACAGGTCTTAGTAAAATTAATAAAAATATGGAAAAATTATGTAAAATCATAATATATGGTCTGGAAAGATTTTGGATGAAAAATTCCATTTTTGAAAAAATAAAATTATATTTTTATCGAAATGAGCTAGTTATTAACTAGAATAAATCTTTTAAATTAAGATTAACGAAGTTTTCCAATTAAATAAATAAATTGGAATTAAATAAACAAATTCGAATTAAATAAAATAAATTGGATTTTTGGGTTTGTCGTGAATGGTGTCTTAAATAACACTGTTCTTAAAACCCGTATGAAAAAAAAAATCTTTTATTAAAGATTATTAGAATTTCCAGTTATATTTAATAATTGGAATAAAATGAAATGTAAATTGGGTTTATTGTGAACTATGTTTTAAACGACATTTGTTCTTTAACCTAATTAACAATAAAATATGATCTGGAAATTATAAATCTTTTATTTAGATTTATTGGAAATTTTCTAAAATAAAGTTTTCCAATTTAATATATTAAATTGGAATTAAATGGAATTTGATTTAATAATAATCGAGATGAGCTTCTGTGAATGAAGACCGTCAATATATATGGAATTTAAAAGGCTTTGCCATTATTCCATTTATATTATTAGTCTGATACAGAAATTTATGTCGATTATATATTGATTTGATTTCTGTGAAAATTCCATATTTAATGGAACATGATTTGGGTTTATCGTGAATTGTGTTGTAAATGAGATTGGTTCTTTAACCTAGTTAAAGATACGATTAATTTCTTAAAGTTGTATAATCATAAAGTAATGATTTTTGATGTTAAAACCAAATTGGGGTTTTAATGAATCTTTGAAAAGAGGATTAAAGAATAGATTTAAAGAATTTATCTTTGATAATATTAATGGGAGTCTTTCCCTAATAATGTGAATATTTATATAAAAAGAATATTCTGAATTGGAATGAGGCGTTGGATGTGCTTTTACAGTATTATTATTGATTATAAAATACGCGAGTTATTCGGAAAGACCGGGTTTAACCCATTCCGAATAATTACTACGACGATCAAGAGTCGAAGACGAAGACGGTGGTTGAAGACCGGAGGTCTTCACATCGTTTGGATGGTTACTGATGTCTTGATTAGGCGGCCACCCAAGACAAGGTAATAAGTGGTGATCGTCCCGACATACTTGGAGATCAATGGATATGCGAGAACCTCTCTTCTGTATTGAACATATGGGGAGGAACAAGGTGTCTCCGGTTTCGTTCAGACCTAGAACGAACTTGTAAATGAATGTATGTCTGACATTGTATTCCTTTATGCTGTATGTGTTGATCTCTGCTAAATATATATCTGTGGTGGCGAAGAATTTATTCTCTTGCTTAACACCCTTCTCTGAGACGTACGAGCTCAGAGGTTATATGTTGGTAGAAATCAATGGTATGGTATGGATTGACAATGTGGCATGCTAAGATGCAAATGATCAAGGCTTTTGTTGAAAAGCAGAGCCTTGTGGTTGATGATCAAAGCACAGCTTTAAATAGCATAGCTTTGTGTATTGTGTTACTTCGCGAGCCTCACACCCCAGTCTGAACCAGAAACGGGAGTAAGGAGTGCAGGGAGGACATACGTTTCTTTCTAGCTAGAAGTGGTGTCATGGTTTTTACAAGGCCTGACATTTTTACTTATGTGGAAGATGGAATGAGGCGCCTCGGTTATTTGAGTCCCTAGTGGCTCTATTTACGCCCCACAGGGCGGGGAAACGTATTGTTCAGGCATTATTAATCCAACCATTGCACTTTGGTGGACCGGCCTTGAAGATCCAGGTGCGGTTGCGACTGTATCCTAAGGCACAGGCTAGAATGTCTCGAATTCGGTAAGGACTATCTTTTGCCTTGGCTCATGATGGAAATCCAACTTCCAATACGACCCATGCGGTTTTGATTGTATAACTAGTATGGCGACATAGTATATGGTAGCTATGCCGTCTATGATTGATATTATGATTGAAATGTTTTTGAAACATATATACACTAATAATAATATCAAATCCGTTTTATCGTATCAAGCATATTTTGACCATTATAAGGTAAAACTCTATCCTCCGGCTTGCGTTGCATTGTGTGATGGGACTTGAGTCTTATAATGGTTTCATTTTTCCAAAAAGCATTGCGTTGTTTAACGATTCACCTTATTTCTTGCACTGGCAATCCAATGGAGTAAACCCATTCCACGTTAGCGGCGTGGTCCTGTGATTAGCATTACTATTATTAAATAGGTTAAGTAAGATTTCTCATACCAGTCCCATGACTGACTCGTAGTTTGTTTCACTTTGCAAACTCGGGTGCCCTCTTTTTCACACGGGCAACCTTGTATTCAGGTTTTAGTAGACTCATTCTGGAGAGCTAAGGAGCTGAAGATGGATCCTATCATTTCTATTTTGCTGTTCAGACTTCATTTAATATATCATGTTTAATTCCACTGCAATGTATTAATTTTGTTGTAATGAAATCTTCCGTTGTATTATTTATCTAATGTACTCTGATATTCTGTACTCTGATATAACATTATTATAATGTTTAAAAAAGTCTTTTGTTATTTGTTCTAATGTGTTGTATGCCCAAAGTTAAAGTATTCATGGATTTTCAACCTTTGGATCAGACTGTGTGGTTTATGGTCGATCCATAGGGCGGGGATTTACGGGTCTTTACAGCTGACCCCTCCTTCACGGGAGAGGAAGCACCTTTGGTTTCTATATTTAGTCCTTTCATCAACATCTTCAATTCCGCCATATAACAGGCTCGTCCAGTGGCATGGTCACCTCTAATCACTCCCACTCCCGCGTCTGTTGGGAATTTCAGCAATAAGCACCAGCGCGCGATGCAGGCCCTGAATTCTGCTAGGGCCGGTCGGCCCAAAAAGGCATTATAGGGGGAGTCAATGTCCAAAACTGCAAATGGGAGAATCCCCACTCTTCGGCAATCTCCTTCTCCTAGTGTCACTGACAATTCTACATATCCCATTGGAGCCATCGAGACCTCATTGAAGCCGCACATCCATCAGTCGCAGGGCTTCAAATCCTCGGCTTTGAGCTTCATCTGATCAAATGCTTTCTTAAATAGAATGTTAACTGAGCTTCCATTGTCCACTAAGACCTTGTGGACTAAAGCAGGACAAATAGTGACTATGATCACTAAGTGGTCTTCGGTAGGGGAGTGAACTCGCGGAATATGACATCGTCAGACATTGTTTTCTGTTGTTTTATCAGTGCGGTATCTTCGGGATTACTGCACTCCCCTACTCCAACGTGCTTGGTTGCATTCACATATTGATCCATCGCCCTAAAGTTGCGTCCAGCCGGGTTTATAGTGTTGATAACAATATTCTTTCCCTTCTACTGAGCAGTGGGCCTAGAAGCAGGTTATTTTGATTTGGGGCCTGTTCGGCCTGCCCTCTGTCTCTTGGAGCAACTTTGTATTCGCCCAACTTTCCTTCTCGAAGCAGTTTTTCAATAATGTCCCTCAAGTGATGGCACTCGTTAGTGGAGTGACCATGAGTCTGATGGAAAAGGCAGAATTTTCCTGTTTCATGCTCTTTCTCTATTGAATCTCTTGGTGGAGGCCTCTTATATTGAAGAACATTATAATGTCCATGAAAATATTCTCTAATGTATCATTCAATGGTGTGAGGTTTTCAAAACTGCTGAATCGAGGTCTATTATGTGAGTCGTTTCCCCAATTCTTCCTTTTGTGGTCGTTTCCAGTTTGATGACCATTTCCTTGGTTCTTATTTCCGACATTGACCTCTACTTCCCAGAACTATATTCAGACTATTTGATGGCTACATTGTTGTATATAACGGGGTTGTATACACAATTATATGATTTTTGTTTGATGATAACAACCAAATATATATATAATTATAAATGTGTTTGTACTGTATTGTTTCATTTATACCACACAGCAGACAGGAATATAATATTTATATTTAAATAAAATACGACTGTACAAAAATTCAAATATTAACACAGTATTTTATTTAAATAGAATATTTTCAAATATTCAAACAGTACAACTATTTATAACTCCACTATTTGAACACATCACATTTCATGTACATTCACAGAAGATTGCACTTGTAAATAAACTGAACACGATAGACAAGTTTGTTTATTACAAATACCAGTACAATTGTCTCATTATACATTCATACACTGCTCCTCACTATAACATTGTCACTCAGTTTTATGTGCATTCTTTACATTTCATATACACTTATACACTCTTTCATTGTCTTCTGTCATCTTCAGTTTTCTGTCTTTACAACTCCGACTAGTCATCATCTTCATACCTGTCATATACAGAAACACACACACAGTATTTGGAATAGAAATAATTTTCAAAATACATGTGACTATAAATTTTATGTTTAAAATTTTATTTGCCTTAGTTTTCTAGTGTATTTCTCATCATTTTTCTGACTCGATCTAATTTTTTCTGACTGTGTCTAGGCAGTCAATGTATATACAATATATTATTGTGCTGGGACAGGGAAAATAATACTGAATGGCTGCATATACACACGTGTATATATACACGTGTGCACGGCCTCGCCAATCCAGTATGCAACTGAGGAGCAACCACGTGGACCAACTCAACTCAGTGCAACACACAGACAAGCCATACATGGACGAGCATCTCAAAAGCAAAACATATATATACACACACATACATGTATATACACACACATATATATATATATATGCAGTCTATAAAGTGCCGAGCTCAAACCGGCAAACTTTCAAATGCCAAGTCAACACAGGTTCATGGTGATGGCATGTCATCATGTCGAGTACACATGAGGCGCAGTGGTGATGAATGCAACATGATCAAAGGAGAAACATGGTAGTTCAGCAATGTGCAAATCTCAACACATCAACTCAAACAAATTTGGGTTGAGCACAATACAAGATTCAAGAACAACATGGCAGTTTTAAATGGACTAAAGTGCAAGTAAGGTTAAATCAGCATGATTCAAGCTATTATTTCAAGAGTACATAGTCCAGGCAACTCACAACCAAATGTGATGACAAAAAGTATGCATACATATGTGTGCATAGTGATGGAGTAGTCGAATTACAATAAAATGGTCGAGCTGGCAGCATGATAAAGCTACAAAATGCATTGTTATCAAGTTCAATCAAGCTCAGGAAGAACAGAGCAACAAAGATAGGATACAAAGCATTGAAGTGTAAAACCTGTGTACAAGCATAAAGAAATGGATGTTTCAACATTTTTTTTAAATCAGTTCATGGTGATGTATGCAAATATAGCAGTTTTTAACCATATGTGCCAAAATGGTCGAGGACTGATAAGTAATGTCCAATGTGCACATGCACAGGTTAAACTGAAATATTTGTGTGTGTGGCATCATTTTCAAGCTAACATGGGTGGAGCACAATCTGGTGCATATTTATACAGACATGATCAAGTCAGATCAAAGCAGTTCAGGTAAATCTATATGGTTCGGTACTTTCAAAGAGATGCAAGAACAAGCCAACATATACATTGGTGTAACAGCCTTAAAAGTGAACACAACAGCAAGCTAATGGTGGAGTGTCACAAAATTCCTCAAATTCACATGGCAATCCTAATTTATATGGAAATCAAAATCAAGATAATAATCAACATGAATGATTGTGTTTATAGAAATCGTGGAAAAGGGGCAGGAAATTTGTGGAGCTAATATACACATGATTGACAATATTTGTTTACAAATTTGTCAAGCAATAATGCTGTCCGGAATTTAATCTTGCTATAAAAAGAGAATCATGCTCAGTCATTTTTGGCAAATCATTTAAATTTCCAGATATGCAATTCAAGGCATGTGTGTCTTCAAAATCAAAGCACGAATTGTGTTTTAGGGCATAAATCAAGCTACGGTTTTTTTTTGGAAACAATGATTTGGAAAGTGTTATTTACGGAAAAACAGGCAAGGAATTTTATTCAAGGAATTCTTTATAGGGCCACAAGTCATATTCATTCAACAAATCAATTCGAGTAAGTTTTTCATCATTTAGAAAATCATGCAAGCCATTTTAGCCAAGATTTCAAAAGAGGAAAATCAACGCAAATCAGGGATAAATCAAATTGAGACATTTATAGAAATCAGAGTGATTATAATCTTTCCAAATCCTATTTTACACAACCATTTCATTATCGGCATAATCAAGAGATTGATCGAAAATAAAAACAACTCGCAAGAAATTCAAAGCAAGAAAATTTAGAAATTTACTCACTTCTGTTTTCGATCGAGAGCCACAGAGAGATATCCCAAATCGAATCATCAGAGGAAAACTACACTTTCGAAGTTCATCAGTGATTCAATCAACGAAGTCGCAATTTCGATTTGGGTGCTATCAGAAAACCCTAATTTTGAAGGAGCCGCCGCCATTTCTGTTTTTCTCAAAGTAATCGGGACAAACGAAAAGTGGGTACAACACAGTCAAAATGAGCCGGCCTTCCATATGCTTGGTCATGCAAATATTAAAGGGGATGACCCTTTAGTCTTTATCTCCTAGGGTTTTTTAGTTTTATTTCGTATTGTATTAATTTAAGTTGTAAAACGATTCGATCAGTTTCTAGAGTTCTGTAAAAATCTAGGGATTCAGTTAGAGGTTAACTGACAGTTTTCTAGTGTCTGTAAAACTAAGGTAAAATATGGTCTAGTGGATATAGACCAGTCTAGGGTTCTGAGCATAGGATTAGAATAGGAGCGAGGGGTTCGCGAGTGTACATGGTTTTGTATGCGGGATCTGTTCTTTTACCTAGTAGAAACCTAAGGAATGCAGGAGTAAGCAGGGTTTTGCCGAAGCTGGGTATATCTATGTGTGATTTATTTTCTGCACTTTTATTTTTTTTGCTTTCTGTGATTTGTTTATTATTTTAATATCCTGTCAAATTTTTAATTCAGCGAAAAACCGTGATAAACCCTATTCATCCCCCGCTAGGGTTAATCTAGATCCAACAATTGGTATCAGATTAGGTATTTTTTTAACTCTAGAGTAATGGTGATCCCTAGTTGTCAGTCCATAGAGAGTCAGTCCGGTCATATTACATCTATTTTTAATGGTACAGGTTTTTTAAATTGGAAATTAGAAATGAAATCCTATTTAAAATCTGTTGATATTAAATGTTGGAATTGTATTATAAATGGGTATGATATTGTAAATAGGGTTGATATTGAATTTAATTTACGCGCTACTCGTATTTTATATTCTTATATTGATGATGTACAATATAGCCTTATTTCCCATTGTTTAACTGCGCAGGAAATCTGGCAGACTCTCAACACGCTGTATGGAAAAACTGACAACTGCTAAAAAACCCCAGAAAGTCAACTCAGCTTCAGATTTGTGCTTAACAGGTTGTATAGATGGAAATTCAGATGGAGACTCAACAGGAGATATTTCTTATAAAGATTTAACTCATCGTTTAAATGGTTTAACTGAATCTGTTGAGAATCTAAAATCTAAAAATAAACTTCTGAAATCTGAGAAGCTTGAGTTGATCTGCAAAATTAATCTTTTAGAATCAAAACTCAAAAACATTAAGAAGTCTTCAAATTCTAATTGCAAAAAAAAATTAAATTTGAAAAATGATCTTGTTCGTCAAAATAAAAATATTCAAAAACTTGAGAATGAAAGTCTGATCTTAAAAGAGAACAAGATAGAGCTTGAAAGCATAAACAACTGTTTGCAAAAAATTTGAAAATTTTAAAACGACTGAAAATTCCAAATATATTTTTGCTGAAAATCAAAGCTTGTTGAAAACTGAGTCTATTTTGAATGAGCTAGAAATTGAGATTGAAAAACTTAAGAAATTTGAATTTGAAAGTCGAAAACATTTTGAACTTGAAATTGCTGAGTCCTAAACCAAAATTAAATTGCTTAACGATGAAAATTTGGTTTTGAAACTATTTTTGAAAAGTGTAAGATCACTGAAAACCATTATTCATATCTAATGAAAGAAAATGGTGATCTTAAATTTAAAATTCAACAACTTGAAACAACATTGGCTAAATTTTCTAATGGTGAAAAATCTTTGAATATGTTGTAGAAAAACCAATTTTCTTCGAAAAATAAAAATGGTTTTGGGTTTGGGAAAAGAAATGATTTTGAAAATTTGAACTCTTGTGATTTTAAAAATCCTTCAAACTGCTTTAAAAAGGATCATTCTGAAAATTTGAATTTTGAAAATTCCAGAAGGTTTTTGAATCACAAACGAGATTAGAATTGGTTTGATAATAATCCTGTTGAACAATTGTGGACCCCAAAAAGAAATAAAATGATTTTTGGAAAAACTAAACGAATTTGGGTTCCAAAGGATACTCTAGTTGATTCTAACGGATTGTTATACAAACAGATCTGGGTACCAAAAGATGTGAGCAAAAATGTGAGTGGTTTTACAGCCTTTGTTAGACCACTCGATCCTTTAAATTGTTAGGTAGCGAAGGAGGCTGAGGAACTGCTTTACTAAAAAGAATCTGTTTCAAACTGCTTCATATCATTGGATCAACCACGGTTCGTTTGCCAAGTCTGATGAGTTAGAGATTTATTTACTCACGTCAATTTCGGGTATAATCTCTGAACTCATCTTTGTAAATATTCTCTGTTTTATTTTTTTCTATTTATTTATCCTTCAACCTCTTCTTCTATTTTTTTGTTTTTGTTTTGTCACTGCCATATATTTTTGTCTTTCATTTGTACTTTCTTAAACTTTCAATTGTTGAATTCGTATTTTCTGGAAATTCACTTCATTTGTATAAAACTCTAATGTTTTAATCCTTTCCAGATCTTGAATTTAAATTTGTAAATATCTGCAATTGTTTTGAAGTTTATTTTCTATTTTTTGAATTCATAACAGTGTTGATGTATTCTTGTCATAACTTGAACACTGTTGATTTGAATTCTAAATTTTGAGGATCTGAAAATTTAATGGAATTTCACATACCTATGTTATTTTGAGTTTCTTCTAATTCTTTTTAGAAAAGCTTGAAATATTATACTTATTACAACACATTACTAGTTCTCAGTTGTGATAATTTCGTTGATTTTCAGATTAGCTTGGATATTTTGAATTATCTTGAATAACAGTGATACATCTTGAAATTCATCTTTATTCATGATCATTATGGTGGAAGTTTGTTTGTTTGAAATCATATGAAATTCTTGATATTATGAATCTCACACACCTCTTAAAATTAAAAATATCAATCTTGTGTGACGGGTTCATTATATCTCAAAACTCGACATTGATTCATGTGATTTCAAATAAATTATTTCTTAATTTTAGGATCATGAATAATTCTCAAACTTGATGTAAATGATCTGAATATTTCACTTATACTTGTCAGAGATAATTTTAAAAATTCTTTGAAAAGATGGTCTTAAATCTCTCTATTGTTTCATGGTTATTTGATATAAATATTTGTTTGTTTAAAATCATTTGAAATTATTGGTTTATTGAATCTCACACATATCTTGAATTTGAAGTTAATAATCTGGTGTGATTGATTCACTGAATCTTGAGAGTTTCACATTCCTCAAATGATTTCAAATAAACGGTATTTTTAACCATTAGATCATGAATCATCTTATGTGATCGTCAACTTGAAAAGTCTAATTTGAACTGATATCTTGTGCCGCTCTGATATTGTTTTGTAAATATTGGAAATTGCTTGTTTATGATCTGTTTTCTGCTGTGATAAATGTACTAAATTTGTCTGCTTGGGCTTTAAAATTCTACTGTCAGTGATATCCTGTTTTGTCTCCAGTGTCATCTTACAATCCTCCTTAATAGGGACATCAAGTGGTATCAGAAGTGCCTTATATTTGTCTCACTCGTCTGTTCTTAGATTCTAATCTTCACCATGTATAGATCCACACACTCTTTTTTCCTTGTACAAATTTTTCCCTCTTGTCTTATATAGATCAGCATATTCCTCTCGTAAATGTTTTTCAATTTTAAATTATTTATTAATTATTCATTCAGAAATTGAAATCAATATCCAAATTGAACTATATTTATACTTCAACAAAATTATTATCACATTTTGAAATTGTGATGAATTGTGACTGCAGTATATTTCACAAACAAGAGGAGATTTTATTTAAATTTTTCATGATGATTGAACATTTAATATAATATCTTTGAACTGGCAATTATTTCACGACCATCTCCTTTATCTATCATCATTCTGCCATCCATGATAATTTTATATTAATGTGGATAGTTAATATGTTTTTAAAATCTTTCAGAATAAACAGTGGAAATATTTGTGATAGGAATGGGAATAGTGACACTTGAAAATTTTCAATGATCCCAGTACAGTCGATTATATTTCATAATATGATTAATTTAGAAATTTATTTTACAAACCATTTCTGTACCTACCACATTTCTATCATCCATATTGGTTTTATATACCGAGGAGTTTTTCATTTTGAAACTAAAAATAATAAAAATATAATATACATAAGTGTTTCTCTAACCTCATTTAAAAATCCAAGCTCTGGTCATGCATGGTTAAGAGATTACTTATATTTAAGCTGCAGCTGATCTCATTTAAAAATCCAAGATCTGGTTATGCGTGGTCAGTGTGCTCTTAAATAAAAAGAAAAGAAAATAATTTGAATAAATAAACATTTATATGAAATTCTCCTTGGTGTGTAAAAACCAACCTATCAATCCATATTCTAACTTGTGAAATGTGTTGAAATCTTATGATGTATTAGGATTTGTTGATTGATAGCTATTGGGATTTGAGATTATTCGATTTTGTCACTTAAATTGAATTATTAACTATAGTCCAAATCCATCACTGTTTTGTGCTCAATTTTATAAAATTCTTTTGAAAATAATTGGAAATATATATTTTTGTAGATCTCTCTTTTTTTATAAATTCATCGTAAATCCGTCATTCTCTAAAATGTGAAATATGCCACCTATTCTCAGAATATTATGATTTTTGTTTGACTGATTGAAATTTATGGTGATCGTTCATCCTCTTAAATTAAAATTATATTTTTAGTCATTTTTCATCTATATTTTAAATTCTGAATCCTTTTGATGATAACAAAAGGGGGAGAATGGGTTGAGATTTTGATTTATGAGTGAATATTTTATAAATAATTTTAATTGTGAAAATTTATTCAATTTTCATTTTTTTTACTCATTCACAGTTATAGGGGGAGTTTCTGTTGTAGGGGGAGCATTCAAATAGGGGGAGTTTTTGTTATTCACTGTAAAACACATTTATTATATTCAAAATCTTAATATTTGTTTGTCATCATCAAAAGGGGGAGATTGTTGTATATAACGGTGTTGTATACACAATTATATGATTTTTGTTTGAGGATAACAACCATATATATATATAATTATAAATATGTTTGTACTGTTTCATTTATACCACACAGCAGACAGGAATATAATATTTATATTTAAATAAAATACGACTGTACAAAAATTAAAATATTAACACAGTATTTTATTTAAATAGAATATTTTATTTCAAATATTCAAACAGTACAACTATTTATAACTCCACTATTTGAACACATCACATTTCATATACATTCACAGAAGATTGTACTTGTAAATAAACTGAATACGATAGACAAGTTTGTTTATTACAAATACCAGTACAATTCTCTCATTATACATTCATACACTGCTCCTCACTATAACATTGTCACTCAGTTTTATGTACATTCTTTACATTTCATATACACTTATACACTCTTTCACTATCTTCTGTCATCTTCAGTTTTTTGTCTTCACAGCTCTGTCCGGTCATTATCTTCATACCTGTCATATACAGAAACACACACACAGTATATGGAATAGAAATAATTTTCAAAATACATGTGAGTATAAATTTTATGTTTAAAATTTTATTTGCCTCGGTTTTTTGGTGTGTTTCTCATCATTTTTCCGACTCGATCTGATTTTTTCCGACTGTGTCTAGGCAGTCAGTGCATATACAATATATTACTGTGCAGGGACAAGGAAAATAATACTAAATGGCTGCGTATACACACGTGTGCACTGCCTCGCCAATCCAGTATGCAACTGAGGAGAAGCCACGTGGAACAACTCAACTCAGTGCAACACACAGACAAGCCATACATGGAAAAGCATCTCAAAAGCAAAACATATACATACATATATATATACACATACGTGTATATATACATATATGTATATATGCAGTCTATAAAGTGTCGAGCTCAAACCAGCAAACTTTCAAATTCCAAGTCAACACAGGTACATGGTGATGGCACGTCATCATGTCGAGTAAACATGAGGAGTAGTGGTGATGTATGCAACATGATCAAAGGAGAAACATGGTAGTTCAGCAATGTGCAAATCTCAACACATCAACTCAAACAAATTTGGGCCGAGCATAATACAAGATTCAAAAACAACATGGCAGTTTTAAGTGGACTAAGGTGCAAGTAAGGTTACAGCAACATGATTCAAGCTATTATTTCAAGAGTACATAGTCCAGGAAACTCACAACCACATGTGATGACAAATGGTAAGCATACATATGTATGCATAGTGATGGAGTAGTCGAAATACAATAAAATGGTCGAGTTGGCAGCATGATAAAGCTACAAATTCAATCAAGATCAGGAAGAACAGAGCAACAAAGATAGGTTACAGAGCATTGAAGTGCAAAAACTGTGTACAAGCATAAACAAATGGATGTTTCAACATTTTTTAAATCAATTCATGGTGATGTATGCAAATATGGCAGTTTTTAACAATCTTTGCCAAAGTGGTCGAGGACTGATAAGTAATGTCCAATGTGCACATGCACAGGTTAAACTGAAATATATGTGTGTGTGGCATCATTTTCAAGCTAGCATGGGTGGAGCACAATCTGGTGCATATTTACACAGACATGATCAAATCAGATCAAAGCAGTTCAGGTAAATCTATACGGTTCAGTACTTTCAAAGAGATGCAAGAACAAGCCAACATATACATTGGTACAATAGCCTTAATAGTGAACACAACAACAAGCTAATGGTGGAGTATCACAAAATTCCTCAAATTCACACGGCAATCCTAATTTATATGGAAATCAAGATTTAGATAATAACCAGCATGAATGATTGTGTTTCCAGAAATCATGAAAAAGGGGCAGGAAATTTGTGGAGCTAATATACACATGATTGACAATATTTGTTTCCAAATTTGTCAAGTAATAATGCTGTCCGGAATTTAATCTTGCTATAAAAAGAGAATTATGCTCATTCAGTTTTGGCAAATCATTTAAATTTCCAGATATGCAATTCAAGGCATATGTGTCTTCGAAATCAAAGCAGGAGTTGTGTTTTGGGGCATAAATCAAGCTACGGTTTTTTTGGCAACAATGATCTGGCAAATGTTATTTGCGGAAAAATAGGCAAGGAATTTTATTCAAGGAATTCTTCATAGGGCCACAAGTTATATTCATTCAACAAATCAATTCGAGTAAGTTTTTCATCATTTAGAAAATCACGCAGGCCATCTCAGCCAAGATTTCAAAAGAGGACAATCAACGCAAATCAGGGATAAATCAAATCGAGACATTTATAGAAATCAGAGTGATTATAGGCTTTCCAAATCCTATATTACACAACCATTTCATCATCGGCATAATCAAGAGATTGATCGAAAATAAAAACAACTCGCAAGAAATTTAAAGCAAGAAAATTCAGAAATTAACTCACTTCGGTTTTCGATCAAAAGCCATAGAGTGATATTCCAAATCGAAGCATCAAAGGACAACTACATTTTTGAAGTTCATCAGTGATTCAGTCAACAAAGTCGCAATTTCGATTTGGGTGTTATTCAGAAAACCCTAATTTTGAAGGAGCCACCGCCATTTCTGTTTTTCTCAAAGTAATCAGGACAAATGAAAAGTGGGTGCAACACAGTCAAAATTAGCCTGCCTACCCTATGCTTGGTCATGCAAATATTAAAGGGGATGACCCTTTAGTCTTTATCTCCTAGGGCTTTTATTTTGTATTGTATGAATTTGAGTTGTAAAACGATTCGATCAGTTTCTAGAGTTCTGTAAAAATCTAGGGATTCAGTTAGGGATTAACTAACAGTTTTCTAGTGTCTGTAAAACTAGGGTAAAATTTGGTCTAGTGGATATAGATCAGTCTAGGGTTTTGAGCGTAGGATTAGAATAAGAGCGAGGGGTTCGCGAGTGTACATGGTCTTATATGCGGGATCTGTTCTTTTACTTAGTAGAAACCTTAGGAATGCAGCAGTAGGCAGGGTTTTGCCGAAGCTGGGCAAATCTGTGTGTGATTTATTTTCTGCATTTTTATTTTTGCTGCATTCTGTGATTTGTTTATTATTTTAATATCCTGTCAGATTTTTAATTCAGCGAAAAACCATGATAAACTCTATTCACCCCCTCTAGGGTTAATCTAGATCCAACGTACATTGCTCTGTATATCTTCCTTATTCATGGCCTTCCTCTTTCGATTAGCATACAATTCCTCTTGGCATAGGCGGATATTGGCTTTCTCGTAGAATATTTCTCTGGTAAGTGGCGGTTTTCCATCTAAGTATCTGTCAAACTTCGTATCTTTATCTACTCCATCAATTAGGGCCATTAGGACTGATTGTTTTTTAGGGTCTCTAACCTCCGTAACTTCCAAGTTGAAGCGGTCTAGGTATGATCTCAGTGTCTCATCAGGGCGCTGCTTGATGAGCGATAACTCAACGACGTTCTTGGACCTTTGAGTATGAAGTCGGAATTGATTTATGAATCTTTCGCTCAATTCCTTGAAGTCGGGGATCGATCGAGCAGGCAAGCGGGTAAACCACATTAATGTCACATCCTCTAAAAAGATCGGGAATGATTTGCACTTCACCGTGTCGAGAGCAGCAGCAGCATTCATATACCATGAATATCTCATTAAATGTTGAACCGGGTCCGTCCTGCCCGAATAATCGTTCATAGCTGGCATGTTGAATCGTCTCGGGAATCGAACATCTAATATATCATCAGTGAACGGTGTATGACTGTGGTCTATACCCAAATCCTTGTTTTTTTGTCCACGGATATCTGCCATGATCTGCCTTACCATTGCCTTAACGTCAGCATTAGTTAATGTGGATTATGGACCAACACTTCTTGCCCTATGGTTCTCCCCAATATCTCTTTGATATACTGCCCCCAAGTCGGGGACCTGAATAGAGCTTCCTTGCCCCCTATGGACACGGTCAATCACATAGCGAGGGGTAGTACTGGTTGATTCTGAGCAAAGTCATCAGCACCTTGACCCTTAGGTCGTATGGTAGGTCCTCCTACAGGCAGAAAAGCAGGATTATTCGAGTTACGGTTATCAGGTCCCAAATTGAGTGTCGTTTCTTCTCGTGAAGGAATGGATCCAAATCGAAGTTGCGCTATGTTCTTTGGCCTTTCATATTGTCATCGTGGGGGTCTAGGAGGTTCTTCTGACGAAGAGGTATAGTCGGGAGTCAAGCGGTGAGTCGGTGAAGGTGTCCTTCGTCTTTAGAGTTCGCCGATTTGCCTACTCATTGTCGTCATATTCTGCCGCAGTAGAGAACTCTCGCGCCTTTGAGCTTCCAGCTCGTCTTTTGTCCTTTCCAACATGTCGAGAACACGAGAAAAATCTCTTTCTGTTACTGGGGCAGAGGAAGGTATTTGATCATTAACATTCACAGTCGGGTAAGGAGCACTTGAGCCAGGTCGAGCAGAAGCTTCAGCGTGAGTGGAACGAGCCATAACTTACTTTCCAGGTCGAGTTGTGGTCCCTTGCTGAGGGCGGTTTGTGACCCCCTCTGGTTTATGGCTCGTGGCGTGCTCCTGCATGCGGCTTGTGGTACCCCCTAATGGCGGCTCGTGATCAAGTCTTAGGAGCAACTCGTGGTGAGCTCTTGGGGGCGATTCGTGATGATCTCTTGCAATCTGGTCGTGACCCCCTCTTGGGGTCAGTTCGTCCCCTGCGAGCCGCAAGCCGGGGAAACCACCTCGGCCTATTCCTAAACGTTCTCCTCATTAGCTTCATTTACCCGAAAAACTCGTGAATCCTTGGATTTCTTTGCGGCCATAACGTCTTGACTTTGCTGAAATCTTCAAAAAAAAAAACGAAACAGTGAGAATGCAGAATATTATCTTCGGACTTGAAAAATCCAAACAGTAGAGCAATAATTCGACAGGCTGAGAATCCAACTCTCAGTGAAAGCACCAAAATGTTAGATCGAAAAATGGCTCTAACACCCAAATTATCTTGATTTGTAGAGAATTAAAACTAGAGATGAAAGAAAAAGTAGCAAACACACCAAATTTATAGTGGTTCGGCGTTAAAGAGCCTACGTCCACTTTATATGACTTTGATTATACGTTAGAATGCAAGTACAATCAGTATTTTCTCTCAATCTCACATTTACAATGAGGAATCACTCAGTAAATTCGAAATAATTCTGACTAGAAATAGTGAAGCTATGATAATGGTGGAATCAGAACTCTCTACTGCCAAAAGATCCAAAAAAAGCCCAAGTATTGGGCTATTTATAGGTGATTTCTACAGACAGTTTGTGAAGACACGTGACACCAATCGCGAGAATCTCGGACCCGTTCGTGTGTAAGTGGAGAAGTAGTCAATATGGCCGTTGTGGACACGCATCAATGGATCCTTGATCTGCGGTTTGTCTCGTGGCCACTACCTTTTGAGTTCGGGGTCGGCTCGTGACCATTCATCATGAGCGGGTCGTGGAGCTCTTTATCGCGAGCGGGTCGAGGAGCATTCATCACGAACGGGTCAAGGTGGTAGGTCACGAGCGGGTTCCTGGTCTTCACGAGCTGCAATGCATATAATTATGTGAGCCTCCTCTTTCTTGACTATTTCTTATATGTTTAGATCCTTATGGCTTGATCAAAAAACTAGCTAACACATATGATATAACTCGGAAGGCGTTGGCTGCAACGGCTCCGGTATTTGTATAGACGGTCCAACAATATTTTGTATTGGTGATAGTATGGAATGTAACTATACATTGCAAGACATTTGATGTCATATATTAACAAAGACACCAATAATACGTTGTTTTGATAGAATACAAAGTTGGTATTACCTTAACTCATGCGAGCAATACTTTCCTGTCTCAAATACGGGTAGCTACATTGAAGATTTTGTGTAAAATTCATAAACGGAGGATAAACATAGAACATTTGTTGTTGTCCATATTGCAGTATGTTCGAATGAGAATTACTGCAACTTGGGGGAGGAATCGGTTGCGATGGATACAACGGTACTGGTTCCACTGGTGTTTAAGAAACAGGTGGTTCTACCACTAATTTTATTGTTTTCACAAAGAATAACTCTATGGATTTACAAGTTGCAGAAAACAGTAACTCAACATCATCATCGTCTACATTTTTAATTACCTTAGAACCAGAATCAGCTGGACAATTACAAACTAAGTCAATATCAAATTGCTTTGGTTTAATCTTTGTTGTTTTGTAAACCGACGCTTTTAATTGCTCTAAGTTACAACCTTTAAAAACTTTTACCGGTTTGTAAGATTTAATAACCAACTCACCATCTAAATAACATATAATCGCAATAAAATTAAAAGTCATTATGATTTAATACCAAAACTATGATTGTATTTATCAAGTTAAAATTTTGAAAATTATTTAGGGTTTTTAAATTCATACTTTGAAATGGTTCAAACGACGAAGAAACTGATACTGTTGACGTAGATCTAAAGTTGTTGATTATTTGAGCTAAATAAGCAACGATTTAATTTCTGAAACTAATCGGGAGAACGGATTAGGTTTTTTTCTTTATTTTGAAGAAGAAACTAAAGTTATAATAAAATGGATTGGCTGACTTTGTACATATATCTGGGTGGAATTTGAGATTGCGCATGAAGGTGCGATCTCAAATTGCGTCCATTTTTTTTTTAATTAAAAGCATACCGACGTTGTTTGAGATTGCGTCTTCTTGAGCAATCTCAAATTGTGTTAGTACATCTTACCAGCTTCATGTCTGTGGGGTCAAAACCAGACTTCATCCGTAATTAGTTTTGAAATCAGCTTAAATCTATTATTAGTTTTCAAAACTATGTCAAATCTAAAAAATATCCTATTATTAAATCCGCTGATTGTTTAATCGCCGTACGTTTCCAGATCTTCAAAGCATGCAAACAAAGAACCGTGATACACGGTTTTTAATAGTTAAAAGCGAGCCTGGGCAATTTCAACATGCGTTACTCGCATGTGTGCAGTGCAAACTAAATTACTTTGCAGGAAGGGGAAAAAAAAAGGTGAATATTCCGCCATGTTATCATGTCTCCAATTCACTCAAAGCAGCCATGTGATTATTAATAGTCGAATTTCCCTTTTCTTCCTTTTACACTTTAAAATCAAAAATTTATGAGTATGGCAATTAATTTTGCAAACGTTGCTGATGTTCCTTCGCAACCATTAGGAAAGCATGTCAATCAATTTTCATTCAAAACATGAACTGAAATAAAATTTATATAAAAAAAATCTTATTCGATTTGTATTCGTTCAAATTTCTTAGGATTCAGCATATAATTGAAAATAGTCTATTAGAAAACATAAATTAAGATAAATATTGTTCTCTCTGTGTTCGTTCATGTTTGTGTCTCAAAAACGGATGATTATATTTATTCATGTCCGTATCCGAAAAACATATGTACGGATCTGTTCGACATTATTTAAAACACAAAATGAAACAAAATTTGTACAAATATAAATCTTTTTGGTTCCAGAAGGGAACATCAATTTACTTCCCAATCTATGAGCAGTGAACCATTAGAATTTTACAAAAAGCGACTGTACTGTGTTAACTAATAATCCAAAAGACCAAACAACCACATTATTCGCAATTTCTAAAAAGATGCACAATTTGATTTCACCGAATAAATTGTTAAATTACACATTATCTCTAAGCATCATCATAACCAAATTTCTAGATTACACTTCTGACGAACAATTCATCTTAACTGCTACAAAAGAACACTCTTTTAACTTCCATGAAATTCCTAGATTACCCTTGCCAAATGCACAAGAAAGAAAACAGATCTACACCAGAAGGGCAATTTGGTCAATCTCGTGGACGACGAAGAAAAGGAGGAGTTGAAGCCAGAGGAAGGAGGATTGTGATAGTAAAAGGGATAGTAGGGCATTATTGGCATTGGCGGCGGCGGAGTGGGGAAACTAGACTTGGTGTCGTCGCCTCCCGGAGCTGAAGGAGGTGGCAAGTAGCTGGGTTCTTCTCTTCCTCCGTCATCACCAGAGCTGGGTGAAGCTGGCGGTGGCTGAGAGGGGTATGTAGTACGGGACGGCGGCGGCGACGAGGACGGCGGGGTGGGAACGGGAGGCGGCTGGCACGGGAAGCAGGTGGAGCACATTGTGCATGAAACCATCGTGGCCGTTGGGTCGGGGAGAGACGAAGAAGCTGCGACTGCGAGTGATGAGGCTAGGATGAAAATTTGGAGGACAATGCGATAATTTGCCATGGATGTGAGCAAGAGTGAAGTGGGGTTGAATGGAGGGAATTGTTGGTGCCGACTGTCAATATAATACTGAAAAATTACGTATTGAACCTTCACAAGCTGATCCCTTTATTTTACGCCCATGATCAAGATACCATAGAGGAAACTTCCGTGACTAACCTAATGGAAGCTTTAGCCAACAATTTTGGGGCTTATTGTAGAATGTACATGAGATTAGTGGATTGCTGTAACATCCATTGAACACCAACAAAATAAATTATTTAATAAAATTATTTTGAATTTTATTAATTGCATTGTAAAGAAAAATAAACAATTATATTCATGTTTCATGGAGTTATTGTCATTTAAGTTAATCATCACAATATATGCCTTTTAACTAAGTTGTCGGGGTGAAGAACAAATTGTTCCGTGCCAAGTGATATGACGTTGTAGATTGGGGTCTAGATGTCATGAGTTCAAATTATCGAGATATCAAAACGAATGTTATGCTTTGGATAAATTATCATTCTTATCATCAAAATAACCAAGTTTCGGGAAGGAAAGATTCATGGATCTTTGACATTAGTGTTTCATCTGCATACGAGACTCCAGAAGTAGAAAGTGCTATATGCATAACTAAAGTTTTGAATGATATTGTTTTTAAAGCCCTTTTTAAGTACGCACTTTTCTTTACAAAATTAATTTTCATGAAAAACTTTGAAATCTCAAAAATGGCGACTTCGTTTCCTTCAAATTCAATTCCTCCAAATTCACGAAATAAGAAAAATCTTAAACCTAGATTCTAATTTTAGATCTGCAATTCCACCTGATTCAAAGTCATCTAAGCTACATGCAGATCGTTTATTCGCTTCATCAGAAATGAAGCTTCCAGCTCCAGATCTGGATTCGATTCAAGATTTTCCAGAGATGTCTTCGAAGATTCAAACTAGTAGTTCTGAGGTGCACTTCATACAACCTAGATATTGGCTACAAGTGGTTAAAGATAATAACTTGCACCGTAATGTTGTGCAACTTACATTCTATGGACCTGTGGTTAAAGAGAATCTTAAAATTGCGTATATTAGCGCGAAGAACAAGTTAGGACTACTAGGGAAAAACGGTCGAATGCTATTTTGTTTTATGTTTATGGAAGAAAACCCTATTATAATTACTTGAAAGACTATATTGATAGGAATTGGGGCTTGAAGGACAACTATAAACTGTATTCCAGAGACAACGGTTTCTTTATCATTAAATGTGATCTTATTGAGGATTGTGATCATATTCTAGCTTCAGGTTCGTATTTTTATGATAAAAGATTGATTTTCATAAAAAAAATATGAACCTGGAATTAAGCACTACAACAAAACAGCCCTTTTACAACGGGCAAAAACCGTTGTTATATGCTTTTTACAACGGGCATACGTCTGTCCTAATATGGGCCGTCGTAATAGGTCCTGACTATTTTACCACGGTCAATGACTGTTGTAAATGACCGTTGTATATACTTTCTCTATCACGTGCAACGACTCTATGACAATGACTATTTTGTCCGTTGTAATAGGTAGTAAATTACAAGGGGCTTTTGCCCGTTGTAATACACTATATTACAACAGTTGTCGACCGTTGTAATAGACTACTTGGTCAACCTATTTTTACAACAGGCAATCAACCATATACATCCATTCATAATGATAATGAATATTCTAGCACACAATAAATATTGTGATGCAACAATCAAAATCACATAATAACACATAATAAAAGACTAAAGCGAGAGTCATAAAATTCCAAAACATTTCAAAAAGTTAGACAAGTTTACATTCCAACATATTTAGATAAGTTTACATTCCAAAAGATTTAGACGAGTTTACGTTCCAAAAGGTTAGATAAGTTATATCGACAAAGTTCTAACATAAATTACATAACTAGTTTCATAAGTACCAACACTAGACCAAGGAAACGTAATCTTTGTGCCACGCGACGGTAGATCCTACGGCCTGTTTGATAGTGGACATCTCCGAATTTGGCCTAAACAAAAAAGCTTCCGCCACAACATCACGATCAGTACTTTCTATCGTCCCCTCTACAACTATGTTTTCATCCCAACCCAATAGCCTGCACTTTTTTCTCGCCAAACCATCCAGAGTAACACGATCTCGTTGATCTTAAGCCTGTGCACAGTTACTAGCACGGTGTGACTGCAAAAAAAAAATTATACTAAATGTAGAGAGAATATATTATTGTACACCATTCAGAATATTATACAGCATTTAAGTCTTGCATTGTTGTAACCTTAAAGCATTGCACTGAATTGGGAATGTGTACAAAAAGTTAACTGTATACATAGATATACATATGCATGTAGAAGCTACGAAAATTTGACAAAAGTCAAAAGTGATCTAGATAATTAACATGTATACATAGATATACATGCACATACATATGCATACATTCTTGCATGAACATGGTTAACATACAGTAAGTAGAAGTGAGTTCCATATTACATATATAGAATATGATATTTCAAATGATGTCAAGATTTCATTTGCGGGCCTGTATAGCGTTGGAATGTGGGTATTGTTTCAAAAAATGAATATGCTTACTTAAAAAGCACAATAATATGATTTCGAGGACATCGGGTTTCAAAAAATGAATATGCTTACATAAAAATGAATATGCTTACTTAAAATGTGTGTCGTTGCATTTTCCACTAGCTGCTGATCAGGAACTGAAAAGAGTCTCCGGTTGGAACTTTTATATCTAAGTTTGAGTCGTCGGTTTTCCAATCCTCCATAATAATATTATCCAAATCCATATGTTGTTGATGTACTGTTTTCTCTAATAAGAGATAATGAAATGGAACTTGCTAGCATGGAAAAGGTGATTGCTGTGGATGCAAGAGGGACATTTGATGTAGAGGCATTTTTTGGTACAGAAGTGTTAGCTGCATATGATGGGCTATCCATATCCAGGCACTGAAATTGATTCGAAGTTGAGATAGATGGGCTGGCCAGGAAATTCTCATGCATAGACCCTTTTCTTTTGGCTTTGCCTAGCAGTTGAACTTCAGAAGTACAATTAGTTTGCTAAATAGTTTGTAATGATTTGTCATGTACATTCAGAACTAAACATTTTGACTGCCAAGCTTGTCATGTACAGTGCTGAATTGCCAAGACTGCCAAATTTCAATACCAAAATCACACTCCTTGTACTCTCTACCAGAAAGCAGTACAAATTTTGGTTCATCACTGACATGAGAGAAAACAATTAAACTATCCTCCTTACTGCCACGGCCATATTTGAGGAGTTCGGAGATAAAGAAAAAGGAGCTCTCAATGAGAGTAAACCGATCCCTGCATGCAGTTTTAAATCGTAAAAGAGACATCACAGGCAAACAAGGACGGAGCTAGGATTTAAGCATGACCCAGGCTATAAAAGTTACAATATGATACAAACTCAATAATCATTTTAACAATTAGCACCAACGTGATTATGGCCATGATTCAATGAACAATAATGAAATTGAAGCGCTTGAAAAATAATCAAGAAAACTACTGTTTTCTTAGAAAATGTTATTTACGTCAAAGTTTGCTTAATACTCCAGTCTTCCATCTTATATCAGTGTGTAATCAAACAAGCAAAAGGAAGAGATACACAAAAAAAAAAAAGGAGAAGTGACGCAAATATAATAAGTGTATAACAGATAAAAGTGGGTTAAATAACTCAATGTAGAAGCAGGTGCCTTTAGCTTTGCATTGTTACACAACATTCATTTTTTTGCAACCAATGGAAAATAGAATATGGTAAACAGTATTATTCATTTCGTTATATACTGACTTGGGCTGTAGCCGGGTACTATTAGCATTGCATCCGTCCCCCGTAGGCAGACAAAATAAGATGTCAAACAACACTTTTTTCATTTATGTGGCGACTTCTACCCAATGAAAAATTCTGTTCTTGCTGCGAAAAAAAGTATGAAGAAATCCATTAGAAAAAACATCAATTTTGATTGTTAAATCAGGCAGACAACAAAGTTATCACTTAATCTAGCACAGAACGTGAAAAGGATCTAACATGGTTTGCAATACCGTAAGCAGGTTTTTCATGATTGTAAATAAAATTCACACGAAAGACAAAAACGAAGATAGAGGAAACTTCTTTATACAATCTAGAGCTATTAAATTACTAAGAATACCTTTGCAGGACGAAATGCTCTACATGGAAAAATAATCACAAGAATTTGAGAGCAGGGTAGTTAAAAGCCAGAATTCTAACCGTAAAACCGACTGGAGACTCATCCCCAAGAAGAAAGAGAGATCGCACAACTGACTTTTCTTATCTCCTGCCATTGAACTTGGATCTGAGCCGAAAAGTTAAAAGAAAGCTTGGGGATTAAAGATGGAGGCGGTGAAGGAGAAGGAAGCAGTATATACGGTAGGGTTTCATGGAGCTGGCTAGCGGGTGCGGTTTTGAGATAATGGGCTGCTATCCACACCAACACCTTATATTCAATTCCTCTCAGCGATGCCTCCTCTTTTGGATGTTCATATGTTTTGTTCTTCCAATTTAAGTGTTGATGCTTCCGCACTGTGACATGCCTTATCAAATACAAATATGTTGTAGCGTGCAAAATAGTGTAAAGCTCTTGGTAGACATAGACATGAAAAAAATTGTGAACACTAAACCAATATATAAATCTTGATAAAATCAAATAGATGTCAAATGAACATTTGAATATTATGCAAAAATCAAAATTTATTTAAATTTAATGTTAATACTAATTAATAATTGTAATTATTTAGTATTAATTATTCCTTATTTAATACTAATATGTGTATATTATGCAGATGAAGATAAACTATTAATTATTATAGTATTTAAATTTAAAGTAAATGCTTAATTTAGATTATTATTATTATTATTATTTATATATTAATAATTAAATATAGTATATTATTTATTTTGAAAAACAATAATAATTAAAATATTACTTATTAACTATTATAAAAATTAACTATAATTCACTATATTATGAATAATTAATTCAAATCACAAATCATAATTTAAGGATTATTATTTATGATTTATAAATTATAAAAAATTATTAATTATAAATTATTTAATATTAAGTATATATAATTTTTTATTCATTTTTCTTAATTATTCAATCATAGTTATTAATTAGTAAAATTAATTATTAACTGTTAATCCCCATTTATTCATTATAATTTAATGTTATTTATTAATTGTTAGTAATTATTATGTATATATTATTAATTTTTAATACTAATTTTTTATTTTTAATACTAATTAATAATAATAAATTATTAATATTTATTGTTGATTATAAATTTTTATATATTTAGTATTAATTACTATATTTACAATTTAGTTGTAAGTAAAAATATGATTATAGAAATATAATTAAAAGAAGTACATTTTTTTTATTTGCCTTTTTATTTGCAAATAAAAACGAGAGTAGAAAAAGATGACATTTTTATTTGCAAACTATTTGCAAATAAATACATGAATAGAAAGAAATACATTTTGCATTTAAAAACATGAGTAGAAAAAGATGGCATTTTTATTTGCAAATAAATACATGAATAGAAAGAAATATATTTTGCATTTAAAAACATGGGTAGAAAAAGATGACATTTTTATTTGCAAACTATTTGCAAATAAATACATGAATAGAAAGAAATACATTTTGCATTAAAAAACATGAGTAGAAAAAGATGACATTTTTATATGCAAACTATTTGCAAATAAATACATGAATAGAAAGAAATACATTTTGTAAATAAAAACATTCATTTTTATCAAAATTGAGAAAGAATGAAATTTAACATTCACTTTGTCATTTAATTAGAAGTAGGCAAAAACATTTATTCTTTTCCAATTTAAAAGAATGACACTAAACACTCATTTTTGTCTAATTTGAATAAGGATATAAATAAACATTCATTTTGTCAAATTTAATAGAATATAACCAAACATTCATCTTTGTATCATTTAAATGGAGTGAGAACTTTTATCTCACTCAAATTTCTGAATAGTTATTTATTTTATAATTAAATTTAAAATTAAAATAAATCTAATTACCCCACTTAGTTAACCATCTCATTGGAGAACCCCTAATCATCGTTCTCCTACAGTTTCATACGAACCCAAAAACCCGCCGCCCCTTGGACCAAAATCGCACCACTTTCTACCCCGCCAGACCCAGATCGACACCAACCTCCTTGCGTGCCGCCACAAGCTCCAACACCTCTCTTGACCGCAGCTACCTCGGTGGACTATGCTTCACCAGAAAACAGTTTACAGTCGACGCTGTTAAGGTGAAAAATCGAACAGCTCGTGCCATTTCATTCGATCATAGCTGTTGGTTATAAAGACCTCTTTGAGCTTAACGACCTTCCATTTGAAGTTGTTCGAAGTTGTTGAGGGGATGGAGAGAAAAATCGAGAAGAAGAGGGAAGGCGCAGGCCATTGATTCGAAGATAAGGCGGCGGCTGTGTTTTTAGAGTGTATTAGGGTTTTGATTTAATTTTAGAGTATTTATAAGTTTACTTAATCCTCTTTTTTTTATAATATTAGTTACTACTTAAATTTATTTAGAGATGAGACTCCCCAAATTTGCTAATTAATACTTACTATGATTTCCTCTTTTTACGTTACAAAAATGAATTGTTGACTAAGGCTGAGGTGGCATATTTATTTCTCATATATGTTTCAAAACAAAATTTATAAAGAAAAGAGAAGAAACGGAAAGAAATGAATGCATATCTTATTGTTTAATGATGACTACAAGAAAGTTATGTGATTTTTTTAAATTTCAAAACACATAACATTAAATAACATAATGACACTACATATTTATCTAACATAATGACATGTCATAATTTATTTAGAATCTACCTATTATTTTGAATCAACATATTCAATGCTTATGCAAGAATAACTAAAATATATAAATATACATACATAGAGTTGATTTGTTTTTGAGGAGAGATAAAAAAACAAGGAAAAATAAAAGGATGTAAGTTTAAGAAATAAGAATACATGTGTGAAGAGAAATTAATAGAATGAAGAGTAATAAATTACTAGACAAAGAAAATAAATGAATGCGTATGAGGTAGTGAATTTGATAAAACTGGAAAAAGAAAAGAAAAAAGAGAAAGCTAAATACACTTGCATGAAATGTGAATAAGAAAAGAAATTAAATGTTGATTTATTATTAATTATCATAAAACTCCTATATTAAAGTTTTTAACAAAGCAATGACTCAACTACTGTTTTCTTTTATTTTCAATTATTCGAAGTCAATTATTACAAATATACATACAATTTGATACTAATTTCAATTGTAATAAATCGCTATTTACAAATAATTTTTTTTTAGAAATAAATTTGAAGTCATTCATAAATAACATCATAATTCTATTTAATTTTATTCTTCAATAATTTAATTTAATAGTGGAATTTAAAATTCTGACGCATTTTCTAATGAAATTTCTTAAAATAAAAATTTTAAATTAGCTCCAAAATTCCGGGTTGTTACAAGATGGTAATTAAATTTACCAAAACATGAGAAGTGGTATAAACCAAATATACTTGTTGTCGATATTGATGGTGATTGACTAATGGTTTGGATTGTACTCGACCAATTTATGAGCAAATATTCTTTTACGTTTAGCATTGGATTAGGTAGAAATACTTGTATGCTAATACCTTGTGATTTATTTCATGATTTGATTATGAGAAGATTAGCAATGTTGTTTGGTTCATTTCAATTAAAGAATGGTTTTTGAAATGAGAATTTCTTAAGTGAAAAGAAATGTTTTCCCAATTTTGGACAAGGAAAGTTTTATAAAATGTTTTATAAAATAGAAAATGTTTCTAGGATTGAACTCGATGTTTCCGAAATGATTTAGAAAAGTATTACGTGTTTGACATTGTAGTTCGTCACATGACAAATTACTAGCTATTGATGATATATCTGTTTGGTGGTGAAGAATTTATTCTCTTGTTTAACACCCTTCTTTGAAACGTACGAGCACAAAGGTTATATGACTAATAGTGACTGATCATATGTTTGAATTGCTGATGTAAAGTACTATAGTTTGAAAGTACTTGTGATTATTATGTTGTGAAATTATTTTCCCTACTTGGGGATATAAAAATGATTTAGTATGTAGCTAAAGATTCAGGAAACCCTGAGGACTAAAAATATGATTAGGACCCAGGACCTTAAGACTTGGTGAGTGGTCAGTGTAGCCTGCTCCATGTGTGGGAGGTGCATATATATATACACACACATTGAGTGACTAAGGAACGTTCCCTTTGCCTTGTTGACGAGAGAAACTTCCGATATTTGGTTGCATACTACTTGTATGCATTGTGATATTTTCGAATTCATATTTCCAAAGATTTTGGTTTGAGATCCCGAAGTGAAATCTACTTTGCTATGAAAGCTAGATACGTATTTCAAAAGATTTGAAATAAGAAATCGGGAGTAAAGTCCAAAGGAATAATTTCTATAAAGATAATTGGATTTGGAAAATCTAAATTTGAGGATTAAGCCTAAATGGGTAGATTAAGGAATTGCATGTTGTATGATGCATTGTAGATCCATAATTCTATTATTTATGGTAGTTGTATGTGCACTGGCCATCTAGTGGAGTAAACCCATTACGTGTTACACGGCGCGGTCCCGTGATATGCCTCGCTTTTAAATAAGTAATTATAACTGTAAAGTTTCTCATACCAGTCCCATGACTGACTCATAGTTTGTTTTTCGCTTGCAATCTCGAGTACCCATATTTTCCACACGGGCAGTCGAGTAGTTTGTTTTTTAGATTATTTCATTGAGCAGGATTCTGGATTGAAACTTAAAGCTGTGTCCAAAGCATTGATAGTCTTGTGCTATGTTAGTTTATTTGTTTCTGTTGTATTGTATTACATTTACTATAAATTTATCTTCCGCTGTATTATTTTTGATGTACTTTGATATTATGTACTGTGATGTAACATTATTATGATGTTTATAAAGATCTTCTGTTGTTTGTTCTGTTGTGTTGTGTGCCCAAAGTTAGCGTATCTGCCTTTTTGGTTCGATTTAAGTTGGTTTAAACATCAATTTGGTTCGACCGAAAAGGAGGGTTACTACAATTAACTCAAACTTGGATCCCAGAAGATGATGCCTCCACAATTTCGTAGCAAACGCAACAGCAAGAAATTTCTATTCGTGAGCTTCATGATAACTTTGTGATTCTTCAACTGATGGTTGACATAAGTAATCACCTTACTATTCTACATTAGAACATCTTGCAAACCCTTTCTACAACCATCAGTATAAACCATGAATACTTCATTCCCATTTGGGAGTGTAAGAACATGGGCTGAAGTGAGTTTTTCCTATAACTCATAATCGTTAAATGCAGCTTCACATTTAGGGCTCTGGATAAACTTAGCATTCTTTTGAGTCAAAGAAGTTAAAGGCACAACAATCCGAGCAATTTTTTTTATAAATCTATGATAGTACCCCTTGAGGTCTAAGAAGCTATGTATATCAGTTGGAGTCTTAGGTTTTTCCTAGTTTTGAAAAAAAAGGGAATTTAGATTCAAAAAAATGTAAAAAAATTTAAGGTACAAAATAAAGAAATGGATACAACTTAAATTGATCGTAGCGATTTTGGCTGGATCAACCAAAAATCCTTTTTCAGAAACAATATGGCAAAGGTGTCAGACTTTGTCCTTCTAGAAATGGCATTTCGAAAATTTGGCATTCAATTGATGACTCCTAAGGGTTCCAAGAACATATAAGCATGACTCATGCTCTTCCTCGGATTTGGAAAAGACAAGGATATCATCAACAAAGAAGAGAATAAATTTGTGGAGCAAATCACGGAAGACATGATTTATAATGTTGATAAAGAAAGATGGAGCGTTAACTAACCACTCGTAGAACCCGTTCTCCCTTTGGAAAGCGTCTATAGGAATGCTTTCCTCAGCTAATCTAACCTGATGGAATCCTATAGCATGATAGAGTTAGAAGAACACTTTGGCTTCGTGGAGCTAATCGATCATATCATTGATTCGAGGCATCAGATATCTATTTTTCAAGTGAGTTTATTCAGTTTTTGATAATCTATGCACATCGCCGAAGACCCATCGGACTTAGTTATGAGTGTTGTTTCAGCTCCCCCTTCTGAAAAAAAACAACATAATCAATTCCGTTGAGAACAAGTCTCCAATTTGTGTCTTCAATTTAGCTTTCTCCTTAGGTGCCATCCTTCAAGGAAGGACAACTAGTCGTGCTCTGGGAATAAGGTCTATACGGAATTCAGTTTCTCGCTTGGGAGGATGATAAGTAACTTCACTAAATATATGGGGAAAGCGTTTCACAATTAGGATAAAGCTCAGACCATTGGGATGAGAATCAAGAGAAAAGATGAAACAGTCAGCATAGTCCGAAGGCATACGATATTCGATTACCATATGGTTTCTCTGGTCATTTACTAAGGAAACGGTTCAGAGTTTTCAAGAGATGACTGCGTTAAACTTCTATTACTTTGCTTGATAATGACATTATCTTTCTATTACACACACATATATCAGTATGGTGATGGTTTTGAATGAGAATTTTCAATATCGTACCTAATCCAGCCTTTGTCCCAACCACTTTTCAGATCTCTAAAATATCATCCGAGATCTCATTTAGGCTCCTTCTGAAACGAAACAACAAATCCCACTATAAACCTCATTTCAAATATATCGTACGAGAAATTGCAATATCGATAGATATATTGCTCGAGACGAGATATTGAAATATCGGCTGGGATATTGGAATTTTGGTTAAAATTTAAACTCGTGTCGAAATCAAATCAATAATTAAGAAAATTCAATTCTAGCCACGATAATCTTCTATTATTTTATATTTTGCATTTTAAATGACCATATTGTATATTCATGTATGGTATACAATGCTTATGATTTTCATATTCGTCATTTTTTTACATGCATGTTTCCTATGAAATTGTGTATTTTATGTTTTACTTATGCTGAATTGTTTAATGTTTTGGTCCTCAGATCTTTTTTGTGTTCTATGTCTAACAATAATTCATGTTCATGGATCATAAGTTGTAAGCAGTAATACATTTTCATTGTGTTAATTATTTTATTTTAAGCATATTGTGATTTTTGACTATCGTCAATTAAGAACAACGAAGCGATCTTGCAATTCAAGTTTAAGTTACTATTTTTTTTATAATAATATTCATGAAATTTATTTTGTGAGAAATTTTTAACATATCATACACCCTAAGCTTGTTATAAGAATTTAGACCAAGATGGAAATCCAAGAACCCTCGAGTTAGATTTATCTCGTTCGATATCTCCTCCGATACGAGATCAAATCTCTAAAATTCCCATGATGAAACGCGGTAGATTTCTAAGATTTAAAAACTTGGTAACAACATGGTAATTTGAAACATGTATTACAGGCTATTAATACAATATATCGATGCTTGAACAAGCCAAACCAATTATAAGTTAGCATATGAATTCAGGGTTGGGTCTAGTGATGTGGAGGCCCAAGCCAAAAATAAAGCAATGATGTAGAAGACCATGCCAAAAATAAAGCAATGATGGGGCCCCAATCCATGTGAGGCCCTGGGCCTGCGCAAAGGTTGCATTAAGCCAAAATCGGAACTGTTTTAAGGATATCGTTGGATAACTAATTAAGGAGGATATATGCATTCATATTTAGAGATTGTTAGCTATTTGTTCAGCACAAGATGGAGAACCTCATCTTCTCAAATATGCTTCCTAGATCGAACTGGATTTTATTGTCTTGGTTTAAGAATATTTAGATAATTAAGTAGCCAAATAATAGTTTAAACAATTAAAATAAATCCTCTTCATTAATGAACAAAGATGGTTAAATCATTATTAAATTCGATTTACAAAAACATTTATTGTAAAGGAAACCAAAAATGTGACAGAAAATTGTTTTTTGAATATTCGATTTTTCGCCGATCATATGTCAAAAACCTGCAAACCTTGTTGGCATAAATATATGCACTCATTTATAAATAAGTTATCATATGTTGGTAAATACGCACACATGTACATGTGTGAATACATACACACACACATGTATGTATGTATGAATGTATGCATGTGTGTGTATGTGAGTGTGTATATGAGAAAGTCTATCTAAACACAAAGTGGTGATACAAATTTACACATAAGAACTTTCAACTATTAGATCGTCTTTTGAATTCCACATTCCATTCCATGTGAATATAAACAAATCAAATAATTCAAAATTTGTGTGTCCAATTTTGTGTCTTAATACCCATTATATATATATATGTGTGTGTGTGTGTGTGTGTGTGTGTGTGTGTGTGTGTATGTGTGTACGAGCGTTACGGCACGCGCTTTGCGCGTGAATTTTGTTCTACAAATCTTATATGTGTACAAATTCAAAATAAATCATATGTCATAATTTTATGTTAAAATTATTTTACTTTCATTTTAATTTTAGATTGCAATATCTAAAGTTTTTTTAATTTAGAACGAATATGTAAATAAAATTTATTTGCTAGATCTTAGTCTTAAGCAATATTAAGACTTATTAATATTTATATATGAACATTTAATTTGAAAATAAAACTTACGTGTTAGGTCATATTCTTAAGCGATGTTGTGATTTAATAATATGTAACGATCATTTTGAACTGGTAAACGATACTTATTATAAGATCCTAATTCTTAGTAATATATAGATTTAATAATATCAACGGAGGGTATTTTTTGGGAGTTCACGCTATACCAAAAAAATGTGACACTAAAGGTATTTCATTAATTATTAAAGATACGTATATAGGAAAGTCTATTTTAGCATAAATTTAGACATAATTGGTAACACAATTGATCTCCACCGTCGGATTACCCTTGAATTCCACCCATCCATACAAGGACAAAAAGATCAAATGATCGAAGCTTTGTGTCCCATGATTTGTGTCTAATTTTGTGTTCAAATAGTTGTCCCCTATATATATGTGTATACACACACACACACACACACACACACACACATATATATATATATATATAGGGAGAGAGAAGCGTTCAATGGCACCCCCAAACAGTGCAATACCCCCAAATGCCCCCTGATTTCCACCACAAGTTCCTCTTAGTAGAACAAGAGAGAGGGGGAACTTATGGTGGAAATCAGGGGCATTTGGGGTGTTGCACCGTTTTGGGGTGCCATTGAACACTTCTTATATATATACATACATATATATATATATATATGTACATATATATATATATATATTAGGAACGATCTGGGGGACCCCTATTCGTGAGCATCCCTGTTGCACTCCCTACCATTCGTAAGCTACGGCGATCCAAATCGAACGAGAATTTGTAATGTTCAATCCACACATATATAATGATCTATCCAAAATTTTAGCTCGTTCCGACATTCGTACAATAATATATTTGATGTTTAAATTTAACGATTTGAATAAATGTTTGAATGGTGAATAATTGAGCTATGATTTTGAAATTGTTATGAATGTCGGAACGAGCTCAAATTTTGGATAGATCATTATATATGTGTGGATTGAATATCTACAAATTCTCGTTCGATTTGGATCGTTGTAGCTCACGAACGGTAAGGGGTGCAATATGGGTGCCCCCGATCTCTCATATATATATATATATATATGCGTGCTAAATAGCACCCTAAAAATGGAGCACCTTAATAGCCTCCTTGTATCCATCACTCATATTAAAATAAGTTAGTGGGGAAGAGAGAATTAGTGGGAGGAGTGAGAAACCAGAATGTATGGTGGAAATCAGGGGGATTTAGGGGTGTTGCACTATTTGGGGGTGCTCTTGATCCTATATATATATATATATATATATATATATATATATATATATATATATATATAGACACACACACATGCATACATATAATAATCTACATAGACACAAAATTGAACAATGCAGCACCCCTATACCCCCTGATTTGCAGAACATGTTCTCGTTTCTCTCTATTCTCACTATCCCTTTTCTCTGACTAACTTATTTAGTTATAAATGAGCGACTTAAAATGGGGTGCTAAAATAATAAAATGTCCTGGAGCGTGCCTCATTTTAAGCCACTTTTTTTTAATTAAATAAGTTAGTGAGAAGTGAGAAGAAGGGAAATGTAAGGTGAAAATCAGAATATAGTTCTAAGATCAAGTTTTGCATCATTGTGGAAACAACACATAAATTAAAGGTGTCTTTTGGATTTGAACCTTTACTTAGTGTAAACCATTCAAAACTTTATCAAGATTCTATGTTGAACGAATATTGAACCAAGTATCCCTTAATGATAAACCAGAATAATCACATATGTTGATTTCCTTAGTTAGAGTGTTCTGTATTGCTCAGCACGTTAATGGCCATGTGCTTTTAATCCTGGTTCATGAGCCTACTTTAGAAAGCGGTCTTACTTTCCTAGGAAAACGGCTTTTTTTCCATACTCGTATAAGTAAGTCTCTTAAGGTGTTTCTACGATACATCTTTTAAGGTTTCTAGACTTATTAAGGATATTTATCCATCCTTTTTTCTTGCAAAATCCAACACTAAATGTTATGGGATTATTGATTTAGTGTTCCATAATCATTCTCTTAACTTATAGTATAGAAGATATATGAGCAACCAGAGCATATGTATCAAAATAATCTACTCCTTCTCTTTACTTATATCCCTTAGCAACTAATTTGGCTTTAAACTTACCAATGGATCCATTTATATTCAACTTTTTTTGAATATCCATTTACATCCTATAGTTTAGCACCAGGAGGTAAATCACTTAAACCCAAGTTTGGTTCAACATTATGAAATTCATTTCATCATTGATAGCTTCTTTCTAGAAATTAAAATATCTAGAACTCATAGCTTCAGAATAAGTTTTGGGATCGTCATCTACATTCATTATGTATCTAGTCACATTAAGGACTTCGTCCTTACTGCCTTCTACAAGATATGTTATGAAGTCAGAACCATAGTCCTTCTCTATTCTCGCTCTTTTACTTCTCCTATGTTCAGTACTAATATTTGGTATTGATATTTCCTTGCAGTTTTGAGCAAGAGAATATTCATCGTCATTGATATCATCAGTCAAATTAAGTTCTAGACTAGATGATCTCAATGGAACCTCAATAGTTTGGTTTTCAAAGAATTCTACATCTACAGATTCTATAACTTCTAAGGTGTCAAGAAAAGGAACCTATAAGTTATACTATTAAGAGAATATCCTATGAAAACACATTTAAATGCTCTATTTCCTAACTTTGGTCGTTTTGGGTTAGGTTTTCTAACATATGCTTGGCAACCCCAAAGTTTAGGTCTAGTACAGTTAAGTTTCTATTAAACCATAATTCATAAGGGGAAATATTATTCTTTTAAGTGGTATATTCTATTTAAAACGTAACATGTAGATAACATAGCATCACCCCAACGGTTATAAGATAAATTTGATCTTATGAGCATGGTATTAACCATTTCTACTGAAGTTCTAATTTTCCTCTCAACAACCCTATTTTGTTATGGTGTATATTGGGCGGTGCATTAGTGAATTATACCATGTTGTTTACAAAACAAAATGAACTCATTTGAAAAATATTCACCACCACGATCTAAATGTAACACTTTAATTTTAGTGGAAATTAGGTTAAAGGGATTTTATTTTTGTATAACGTAAAAAGATAATCGATTTTATCTTTTTCATGCAGAATTGTCCTTAAAACTTATTACTAAGAAGTGTTGTCCTTAAAACTTATTACCCTGAACAAATTAAATAAGTCCTTTAAGTGAAAATCCCCTTATTTTTAACTTCTAAATGTGTTTCGATCTCAGCTTTGTAAATTTTGAATTTATCAAAACCTTATCTTTAGATTTCATTAGATATACATATGCATATCTAGTATAATCATCAATAAATGTTATATAATATTGGTTACCACCATATGTGATATGACTTTTTAAGTCACCCACATCATTATATACTAAATCAAGCAAACCAGTTTTTCTTTCTACAGATTTAAATGATTTCCGATGTATTTTTGATTGAACACATATTTCACATTTAGAAATAGTATCGAAATCACAATCAGAAGTTAATCCAAATTTATGCATATTTTTAAGATATCTATGATTAACATGTCATATTCTACCATGCCATAGGCTAACCGAATCAACAATATAAACAGAAGATTTCTTTATTAGATTCAACTTGACCATGTTGTTACAAGGATATCCTTGTCCAATGAATTTGTTGTTCTTGGACAACACTAACTTATCAGACTCATACACCATCTTGAATCCTCCTTTGTTAAGAAGGTATCCAGAGACCAAATTCTTACACATATCATGTACATAAAATACATTGACCAATGTAAGAACTTTTCAAGAGGTGAATGTAAGTTCTATAGTGCCTTTACCCAGAACTTTACTTGCAACTTTGTTTGAGCCGTTAACTTCGCTAGTTTCTCTTCGTAAATCTTGAACAGATTACGGTCTTTGCCAATATGAATGGTTGCTCCAGTATCAAGCCACCAATCATCATCAATGCCACTAACGGAGTTCGCCTCTTATACAAAAACCATAAGCTTTTCTTTGACCACATTCACTTTTTGTTGTTTCTTACATAGACGACAGTCATGTTGAATAATGAGATTTTGATTGATGTTAACGAATAAAGCTATTATCGGAATCAGATCATAAAGATAAGGTTATATATATATATATATATACACACACACACACACACACACACACACATTGAGTCGTGTTAGAATTATGTTAAAATCTATCCTCAAGTTTACATAAATGTGCTAATCAAGTTTTATGTATATATGTATTTTAAAACCTTCAAAAAGCTAGACTGTGCATGAAATTGCCTACCAGTCGACTGGTAGGAAATCCACCAGTCGACTAGTCAAGCAATCTCTGCACATAACGACTAGTTTTAAAAGTTCTATATAATTAAATTATTTTTACCAGTCAACTGATGATTTTTAACCAGTCGACTGATTCGACCCAGAACTTATTTTCTGAAGAGTTGCTTCCATTCATGAAGAGATTTCTCTTCATTAATCAAAGGAAATGGACACATTTTTTTATGGAAACTCTTCGTGAAAGATTGCTACTCTTATACTACTATATAAACAAGTTTAATCATGTTTTACAATAACTTAATCTCTCCGAATTTTACAGATTTTCTGATCATCATTCTACTCTCTCCATTTACATTCTTTGCAATTAAAAAGCTCTCTGTTTCAAATACTTGTTGAATCCGTGAATCAATTCAATATCATTTGATTCAACAAGTTATATTCTTCCTTAATTCTTTGCATTCAAAGTATATACTCGAGGGTCAGATTATAGGAAGGTTGTACTTAAAATATCAGTTACACGTGTTGTTTCAAGAACACAAATCAGAAATCAAACTCTTTGTACGTGTTGAAGACCTGCGTAGTTGCTCAGGCGAGAGGCATCCCCGTTGGGGCTCAGGTGTACTGACCTATTCTTCCAGGTTAAGAGAGGGCGTTGTTAGTGAATTCTGAAGAGGAACTTCAGGACTAGACGTAGGGCGGGAAGTCCGAACCGGTATAAAAACTTGTGGTTTCTCTTTTACATTACTTACCGCTTTTATTTACTTGATATATATCTCGGTAACTTAGACTTTATTTGCATAAACTATTGCACATTATTTAGCTAGTATATCACATGTATTTCCGCATTATCCATATAGATCCTTTAAGTCGTACATACCGACTTTTCAAGTCTCGGACATAGTGGTCGAGTTTGTTACAATGGTAACAACCACCCTTCTTTTTGTTGTTCTTTAAATTATTTTTCTTCTTGAACCGTGACTCATTCTTAGGCTTCATGTTTTCAGTAATTTCAAAATTATTTGCCTTTGAATGAGACTCGGCTTACGGATTATCATCTAGTTCACGTTTAAGAGAATGTTGTTCAATACGAAGATGACGTTGTAAACCGTCTAAATCATATTTCATTTCCGCATCTTTCAAATGTTTCTTATAATCATTCCAAGAATTTTGGAGTCTCGAAATAATAACTCCAACAACAAAAGATTTAAGGAGATCTAGACCAGCATCTTTAAGTTGATTCACCAACAATATGATTTCGCTTACTTGTCCAACTACAGACTTGTTGGCGATCAATTTGAAATCCATAAAATTACAAATAAAAAACTTTTTATTACTTGCCTTGAATATGCGATACTTGCTCTCTAATGCATTTCAGAGGGCCTTTGCAGTTTTGAAGGTCTTATGAGCGTTGTGGATTGGAGTAGATAATTTATTCAAAATGTGCCTTCTACATAGAAAACCGTCATATTTGCGCTTTGCACATTTCGCCTTTAGAGCGGCATCATCCTTATCGATTTCCCCCTGTATCACTTCCAATCCGTCTTCGAAGATGTAAAAATTTGACGGTAATCAAAAAGAGCTTCATTATCGCATGGCAACGAGTAACATTGTCGCCGTCAAAACATTCCAAACGAGTGAGATGTTGATTCATAACTTATAGCACGCTCGAACCTTCCATGGTTGAAGAATATTGTTTGAATTATTATTATTATTATTATTATTATTATTGGAATTTTGAGGTTCGAGACGATCTGGAGGAAGATGATTGTCATACTTTAGACTTCAAGGACCTATAAAATAGATTCTTTCAGAAAACAATTCAACCCACCAGGCACAAATGGATTATCGAACTATCAACTTTCAGGATTCAATGAAGCCTTGAAACAACGTAATCGGATTCAAAGTTTTTACTTTGATCCGACCAATAACATTCTAGAATACAATATCTGATAATGCAAGTAGAAAATAGAATGAAAAGTAAGAACATTTCCGCAACACCTTATAAGCGTTACAGCTTCAAGAATTTGCAACGCGTCCCAGGCGTTGGTAATGGTGGTGCTGCAGGACTGGAGAAAGAAGAAGCAAATTATTTCAAAAAAAAAATTCTGAAACGGAATTCCAGCGTTGGTATATATAGGGAAAGGAAGCATTTGTTGGTCAAGCTTCGCGACCGTTTGGAACAGTCACATTTCTTCGTCTGCAACGTTCTGAAGCATTCCAAATTTCAAACATTGCACCCTTTCATTTGCAACGGTCCGTACCCGACCCGGTTGGACGAACGGTGGCGGTGCGCACGTGTGGCGGAGATGCATGGTCTCTCTTCTCACAACAAAGCAAATATGCTGGAGCTCTAAGGTCTCAACACACTTGTGAGAAAGCCCTTAAGTATAAGAATATTTTTTGCCACTTTTACAACGTGGGACTAATCCCCTTACCTTTCTTCTTCCTTTCTTTCTTTCTTCTACAAAGAAACAAAAACCCAAATCCCTAAAACTAGTTCGAAAAATTCTAACGGAAACGCCTTTGTAATATACATTTTCCTGAATTTTGCGACCGAAATTAAAGAAGCAGTGTGGTGCAATTTGAAAACATGAAATTGGAAAAACTCAAGGCGCAAGACTGATGTTGTTATATCCAAATGTTTTCCGTTCTTCGAAATCATGTGTTCTCGAATTTTAAGTCCTATAAGGTCCGGGGTTCTTGAATTCTTGCGTTTGACGGGTAAGCGCAATCTAATTATATAACCACAAACCCTACATCTAAGTTAAATTTCTTTTCATTTAGGATTTTTTTTCCTTCAATTTTTCCTCCTTTACAAATTTATCACATAGATAGTCCAATATCAAAGGTAATTACATATATAACTCTGTTTTGACCAACTCAAAACTGAGTTGGTCAAAATACATTGACGCCATGTGAAATGACATCAGTGTATTTTTTTTTTTTTTATTTGCCTTGGCTTAATTTAAAATGGAACCAATGCAAATAATAATAATAATAATAATAAAGAATTTGCATTGACGTCATAAGTGATGCCATTGCATTGTAATTTTATTTTAGCATGTCTCCATTTCAGATAAAACTAGTGTAAATAAAAACAATAACACTGATATCATTTAAAATTATGTTGATGTAGATAAAGAAAATTATACTGATGTCATTTAAAATGACGTCATTGTATTTTGGTTAATTCAATGTTGAGTTAATCAAAACAGGACAATGTATGAAATTAATTTTAAAATAGAATTATTTATGTTATAAGTTTGTAAAAGGAGATCAAATTGAAAAAGAAGAAAATTATAGTAGGTAACTTTAAGATATGTCTAGCAATAAAGGCGCTCCTGTGCATACATCTTTAAAAGCATCCACGTCTAATTTCCCTTTTATAACCATTTTAGTTATTTGAAAAAGACAGAAAGAAACCTATCAGAAGAGCAGAGCTAAAAGAACTCGGCTGGATTGGACTCACAACCAATACCCCATGTTGCTCCGCTTTTTGGAAGTCTTAAACAATGCACAGTACAGTTTGTCAAGACTCAAATCCCAGACCTCAACAAACTTTGCTTCAGCCCTTACCAGCTTGGTTATTCACGCAGACATTTATAACCAATTTTACTCGCAAGTTTTCAAGAAAATTTTGAAAATTGCAAATTAAATAGACAGAAACACAATTGCAACATGACAAAGAAGTTGTCTTATCAAATGTTATCTCTAAAGCTAATTTGTTTTAAATGTAGTCACGGACTACTACTACTATCCTGGTCCCCTAGACACCTCAATAAAATAGGTTTTTTTTAATCTTCAATTTAGTCCTCTCTTACAAACTTATAACGCAATCAACAATATTTTAAAATTAATTATAAACATAGCCATGTTTTGACCAACCGAAGGTTGAATTGATTAAAATACATTGGCACAATTTCAAATATCAATATAATCTCTTTTTTTTTATTACACCGCCGCCATCTAAAATAATGCGGCATCATCCAAAAAACTATAATGCATTGGCGCTATTTAAAATAGCACCAATGCCTTTTTTTTAAATAATACAATTTTTCTTTTAAAAAAATTACAATGACATCATTTCGAATATACCAACATATTTGAGTCAACTCGGCGCTGAATTAATCAAATCTAAACTATATTTTCAATCAGTTTTGGTTTTGGAATATTTGTGAGATAAGCTTGTAAAAAATGGGCTAAAATGGGGAGAGAAAAAATCCCAATGAAATCTGACACGTTTTGAATAAACACTTCTGTTTATTAATACACAAAAGCACGGTAATCAACCGAACAAAGAATTTATATGGTACTGTGACAATCGTTGCAGTATCGTTCAAAATCAACTGCGATATTAATACAGCATGTTAGACGAGGAAAAATTGTGTCAGCCACCGGATGTCCAGCCTTCTCTCTGCCCAGTTGAATTCTTCTATCCAAGAAAGGCAAGGAAAAAATTATAGCAAAAACCCTGTTGAAACGAACTATCTGCTAACAGAAGAGTAAAATCAATCAATTTTTACTGCTGGTCGCTGCTGAATGGATATAATCCTGAGCATCAACGAAATAACTTCGTTGCAGTGAGCATCAGATCACTTTTGGTTCAATTTACAGAACATTGTGCAGAATTTACAGGTTGTAATCCGTATTAGCTCGGAGGCAACAAACCTGCATAAAATACTACATTATTTAGCTACTGCAGAGACAGGATCATAGATTATAGCTGTGATATCATAAAGGAACTATTAAATGGAGAATCAAACTGGCTGTACCCAACTATTTACACATATGTGCCCCCACCAACCATAATATTCAATATCATATCTTCTAATGTCCATATTGTTTGTGCATGTGAACTGTCAAAACAATGCACTAGGGTTATCATCTTGTGTAACCTATACAGCAGTATGTTACAACTAAAATAATTGGCTACGAACGGGCCTGGTCCCTAGGGTAAGACCACCAAGGCGGCCACCTAGGGCAACCAACTAGGGAGGCAATCAATTTTATTTTAAATATATTGTTTATTTTATTTAAGAGAGCAAATTTTAACAAGTTATGTGTTGGTGAGGTGGTTTGTTGTCTTCCTTCTTGGCAGAGTTCTTGGGTTCTATTTCTTCCTGACTGCAATTTTATTTTGTTCAATATTGTGTTGCCTTGAGCAACCCAGCTAAATGGGCCAGCCCTGACTACGATACTAAAGCACAGTTCAAAATGGAACCCGATTATTCCACACCTGTTCTCGTTCCGGTGATAACTAAATGGAATCCATCCTGAATTCCGGTTTAGTTCCAAATTTCAGATTACTAGGGAATAATTTGTAGCAAACATGTAACAGAATAAAAAGAGACAACAAATCAAATAAGATAATACACAAACGAATTCAGAAAATGTCATTATAATATAACCAGTTCCATCCAATTCAGCAGAAATAACATGGAAACACAGTAAAAACCAACAATTAATTGGATATTTTTATGTATATAACAAATTTTATTTTGGTAAATATAGACATGTATTATTAATTGATGTATTTTTATAGATAAATTACCATGCTCAAAACAAAATCATAACTGAAATTCCCAAAACTGACCAAATTTCCCAAAATCTCTATTCAATGAAATGAAATGGAAACCAGAATCTTAAACCTTATATTAAACGTGATAATAGTTGCATCCTGAATCCAGAAATGATGCAAATGTTGTTTTCAGTTTTGACCTTTTTGCCAACTAGATCCCCCAAATGTGTGATAATTTGTTTCCCAGAAAGATTCAGCATTTCTCAAATAGAGTGGTTTTACTTTCATATCATATTTTATTTCATTTCCGGATGTGGAACTATATTTTTTTTAGCGACATTACAAGTAGATCTGTTTTTTTTTTTTTTTAAGGAAAAAAAAAAAACTTTGTTGGTCAAACCAGACAAGTTTATTCATACTTAATTGTTATGCTCATAGCCCAGTAAAGCTGTGACCAATACAACACAGGCTTCTATAGGATCAGATACGATTAGCATTAGTAAGCAATGCAGATGTTAAACACCAAATTCATCCCCCAAAATGCATCAAACACAATACTAAAGTTTTGTCCCCAACAGATAATAGCATTGTTTGAATAAACTGATCTAATTATTTATATACCAAATTTGGGAATTCTTTTGTCGATGAAAAACTGCATTGTTTTTTCTCATGGATCTTACAAAGGTAGCCGTATAGTTAATAATTCAGAATAAAGCAACTGAATCGAACAGTTGTTAGAATAATAACAGATATTTCCTGAGCATCACTCTAATGTAAAATAAAAATTTGACTGTTACCATTCAGTGCAGCATGGTAGATTCGCTTTTCAGGTAGCCCAATATCTGAAAGTATTAAATTACCCTGTACAATTGACGAGGCATGGGCTTATACATGCAAACATAAAGGATATACATATCAATGAAATCAGATTGAAGGTAAAGAAACAAGAAGAAATAAGACGACTGCTTGAGAGAAGATAAAATGTAGACAGAGTAAGTAATTGATCACACACAAACTACGGCCTTATATGTTCTCTGAAATTATTTTTATTTACTTACTTTATAATACAAAAGTTGTTGAGAGCTGTTTGAGGTAACTTATCACGATATTTAGCAAGGATGGTCAATGAAGATGTTGGAAGTAATTAACAGAAATAAAGGGGACAATTATATTTAGTCATACCGAGATGCATGTGGCTAATCGTTGACATTATCGTTAGACTATACCAGCACTAACTATATTTAAAAGGAAGTTGTTAGATTACAGATCCTTCATTCCTGCCAATACAATTCCCCTTCATTTCAAGCTTGTGAGAGAGAAAAAAGGTAATAAATTGTTGATTCCCTACATCTCACAGAAAAGAAATATTTTTTTGATTGAAAACATATTGACAAGTGCTACAATCTAGACTGAAATCCATTAAAAGTTTTTGTGGATGATGCACAGTAAAGATGAAGAGAACCTATATATTTTCAGTAAAATGTGTACCTCAGCAGCCATGTATTTTCGAACATTGCTAGCATAGAGTTTTGGGTCATCCTTTTCTTGTTCAGAAGGATAATAAACTGGCAAGTGAACTGCTTCCAGGTAATTTACAAACTGGCAAAGAAGCAAAAATACATGGCGGACCTACAAAGATGGGACCAATTGAAATTATACAAGGCTTCAAACAGATCCAAAAATTACCAGTCATCAAATAAAATAGTGACTTTGTTATGCAACTATACAACAACGTCTTTCTAGCCAGATGGTACTAACCCCAGATATGGTGTCCCACGCTGGACTAAATCTGGTGTATGGATACCTTAAAATTACAGGAAGAACGGGTACTTTTGCTAGAAAAGCGCCAGTTCTAAACGGAAGAAGGTGCGCTCCATTTGTAGTCGTGCCCTCTGAAATCATAAATGGGATGTTAGAAGCAATCAATTGGATTTGTAATTCATAAAACTAATCTGAAATAAAGCAATCACAAATGGGAGTAAGCTTCGATATCTCTTCTTTTTTGGAAGTACGTAACCTGGAAAAAGTAGCATCATTGGACCATGCCTGTTTTGTTGAGCATCTTGAATCCTTTCTGTTATTACACCTATAAGAAATGTTTAATGTTTATGAAAGCACATTGTGTTTACATGGAAACATGTATCTTGATTTCGTCAAGAAGAAGAAGCGCACGAGGTAGAGGAAAATTGATTTCTCTAAACCATTTGTTGGACTACATCTGTATCATTTTTGTAATTTTCCAGATCTAAGGGTTATTGTAGTTCATATATTTATTAGCCACCATATTCCATAACTTATTAACATGCTTATAAGAAAAAATTGAAACTAAATTTCAAAAATATAGGATTGCTCAAACAACTGTATAATGCACCAAATAAACTGCACAATTTACAAGTACCTGAAACTCCCTTAGATTCTGACGATTTCGATTCCCTCTGAACATATACACAACCAAGGCATTTACTGAAAGAAAAAAAAAATAACACTGGTACTGTATATATAAAATGAAGTATTAATGATGCAGAATAAAGGGAAAATATTAGATCAGTGACAGCTTAATAACAATACAGTAATGTAAAATCTAAATGTTTGTTGGGGCCAAGAGAGAGCAGGAGAAAATATGTATCAAGCTTGTAACTAATAACTCATATCAGCAACATATCGCATAATGGAGTTCAATTGGTATTATATCCAAAACGTGGACCAATTATATGTGGCAGTTTATTGTGACGTTGAACCGATATTTAAGGCAAGTATTATTATAAATAGTCAAATATTTCCATTTTGCCCAAAAAAAAAAAAAAAAAAAAAAAACACATTTTTTCAAGAAAGTAAAAGGAGTGTGCGCGCGACTGTGTTGTCGTTGTTGTTGTCAACTCAAAGCAAACTGATATCATTGTATAAAGTGCTAAGAAAGGGAATATTACACACACACATCTGTTGCTCTTATTATACTGACATTACTCGATAGTATCATATATTGTCTGGATATATTGGGCACATCGTATACCGGATATTATGCACACAATGCACAAGTTAGCTGAAATATTTATGCTTCACTATCCATGGATATAAATTATAGAGAAAAATAATGATAATTTTGATAGAGTTCTCATGTCAATTGATATTAAATGTGATTATATCACCAGTCTTGGATGAATATTCCACAATACAATCGTATTCAAGAAAATATGGATTCCAATTTTGGTGAAAGGAACACGTGCTAATTCTGATTATATGCTTAGGCATTACAAATCCAATCAGAGAATCCCCGAGGGAAGAAAATTGGTGATCCCAGCTAAATCCAGTCAGATATCAATATCCAGTTAAGTAGCTGACAATTTGTTGCATAACACATGCTGACTTGGTTCACAGACAACTAATAATTACCTTTCAATGTAATATAATAATCAATATACATATGAGATATACGAGATTTACACCGTTTATACCTGATGATACCAACTAGTGGAAGCTTGCCAACTGATCGCTTCAGTAACAATATCCATTATTTTAGCACAAAAGAGTAAATATGTTAACATACAGTTAATACCTCTAAGCACAAAAAAATTAGTCTTCTGATTCACAATAGAATCATCCACATACCTTTGCCACAAAGCTTGGAAAGAACGTTGATGTGTGGTACAGAATGTCCAGATAAGACACATGGTTTGACACAATTACACATGGCCTTTCAGACTCAACAGGCTGTGGTCTGCACCCATTCTGGTTTAGCCAACATAGTAAAATAGATTAAGGTAACTTTTGAGGCCATAATACATGTTCAGTGGAAAAAAAAAGAGAGAGAGAGAGATGCAAAAAGTATGCAAATCATTCATACAAAATCTTGATGTTAATTATACAATCATAAAGTGATACTAACAGTTAAATGCAAACAGAAGTAAACAAATAATACAAGATCAACTGTGTATATATCACTTCAACACCCGCAAAAAGTATGCAAATCATTCATACAAAATCTTGCTGTTAATCATACAATCATAAAATGATACTAATAGTTAATGCAAACAGAAATAAACAAATAATAAAAAGATCAACTATGTGATATATCACTTCAACACCCAATTTTTAATGCGAATATTCTCATGTACACAACCAATTATGATCAACCAAGCAAGAGCATGTACAAGTTCAAAAAAAAAAAAAAAATAGAACCATAATTTACCTACGGGTGCGTCTATTAACACCCCGCTAATTGCTCTTCACCCCCCACTAACTTGAAAATAAAATATGCACCCCATCATTTTCTCTTCCCACCCCGTTTAATCCAAAAATGCCCTTATTGCATATTATTTCAGCGTCGATTTATTTGAACAATATTATCTATATTAATGATTTATTTATTTACTGATTAGATCTTTGCAATTTCCGTTACTGCTAACATACTCGATCTCAAAATGCATAATGATACATATCGTTGATAGTATAGTTTCTAAATTTATAATTATTGTTTTAATTTTTTTAATCAATATTTGTAATTTCTATTTTTTTTTTAATAAAAATCATGTACAATGTTGATTTTAAATTTAATTATAGTTTGCAATTTAGCATCGATCACTCATATATATAGTTGGAATTTTAATTTTTTAATCATTCTGCAACATTAGACAAACTATCTAATCGGCTGTTAAAGGGCGAATTTGAAAATGAAATTTTAAAATTTTATCCGGTGGGTGAAGAGCAAATATTGGGGTGCAAATAGCCAGGCCCTTTACCTACTACTTACCAGATTCCCAAAACATTTAATACTCCAAGTAACAAATTTAAAGCCATAATTTACCTACCATTTACCAGATTCCGAAAACATTTAATAAGCAACATATTTAAAGCAATAATTTACCTACTACTTACCAGATTCCCAAAACATTAAGAAGTAACAAATTTATATATAAGTATGTTTTGTTCTCCAAAATCTTTTGATCATTACGCACCATCAAGCTAACTCACCAAAAATACACCAGGAGTTTAAATCAAAAGGAATATCTGTACTTCTTTCAAGAAATAATACATATTCTTTCAATTAAGAAGACTGAAAAGAACTCTAGGCAAGGGTGACTTTTTGGTAAAAGATTATTTTACCCTTGATATTAAATAAACCCTAAAATTCAGAGCAAAATTTGAAACATGGTTTTTAAGGTATACATTAGTATGCTACTTATAGCCTAACTTAGCACCTACAATATATCTCAACTATATCAGTATATCTGCAAACTAGTTGCATGAAATGAATCGAGTTTCAATTTGTCGTTGAAGAGTCTGCATGTCACTTGATTTACTAGACTTAAGTTGCAAAATAAAAACTAAAACGAATATATGCCACCAGGGCAACGAAGGGAAAGATTCAGTGCAGGAAACAGCTACTTTCCTGAACATTGCTATCAATATTTCTTTTTCACGGCTTTGTTTTCAATTCAATAGTCTGATTAGCAGAATGTAGATGATACCAAAGTGACATATAATGTACGCTGCTACATGCTACTGTACCTCCTCACAGCACTCCTTCTGAATCACCCTAATCCAATAAAACCCAAAATTGAAAAGCATGACCCGCGCTAAAATCTTTCCAACCCTAACCATAACCTCCCTCCTCCACCCAACCAAATGCGCATAATCCTCTTGTCCCTCGCTCTCCCAATTCGGAGCTTTAAATACCGTGCAAACTCTACATACTAAATAATAGAAAACCAAAATCAACACGCCGAAAATCAACCGAACCGGCAAAAGAGTGACGAAGGCGACGGTGAGCAAAATCTTCTCCTTCAATGGGAGTTCTCCGCGTCCCCACGTTCCGTATGCATCGTGGCGAACGTAGGCAGCGTATTTGGACTCCAACTCTCCGGGGTCAATGGACATGTCCGAGGAAGCGGAGGAAGTAACGTTGAGAAGGGGAAGTTTGTCTTTGGGTGGATCCGGGTCGTGCGAGACAGTAGGAGTAGTTATGTCTTTTAACTCGGTTTCCGACATTGGGAGAACCCTAATTTTACAATTGGGAGCTCTAGAGCATTGAGATTTGAGAGGAGTAAGTTTGAAGAATGCGATGAGATCTGCTGTGGAGGGTGACGTGTAATTTGAAAAGCGTGTATTTATATGGAAACTTTCGTCGGAACGATGACGTGTAATTTGGGAAGGGTGCATTTGTATGGAAACTTTGGTTTAGGGTGCGTTTCGCAGTCTTATTTTGCCATGTTGGGAATTTTTATGGCGCGGACGCAAGCACCACTTACAACTGCCAAATGGAACGTCCGCTGAAAGTTGAAAAATAAGATGTTGCGTCCGACGCGTCGGACGCCAACGGCTTGATTTCCAACTTCCCTTCCTCCCTATAAATCACACACTTTATCCTTAACACCTTTCACAATACTACTTCAACAACTTCTTCAACTCTTTCTACTTATTCGATTAATGTCTAACTCCGATTTGATTGAGCTCTACGGAGTTTATCTGGTTAAGAATGAAAGGAGAAATCATATGACGCGAATTAATACTTCGGAGTTCACTGGCTTATCTTGGATCAACGAAATTTTGAATGGTCATCAAAACCGTTGTCAAAATAATTTTCGGATGAAAAGACTTTGTTTCCACACATTATGTGAAAAACTGCAACATCCTGGTCTCGCTTTTAGACCAAAAATCTGTGTCGTCGAAATGGTTGGAATTTTCATTTACAATGGCTACTAGGCTTTCAAATAGACAACTTCTAGAAAGATTTCAACGATCAGGTAGTACAATTTCCGTTTGTTTTCATGATGTCCTAAACGCTTTTCAATTACTCGCTGCGGATGTAATAAATCCAGGAGAACAACAATTTAATACTGTTCAACATCACATCAGAAATTCAACCCGGTATTATCCGTATTTCAGAAACTGTATTGGCGCTATAGATGGTACATACGTATCTGCACATTTACCCGCTGATCAAATTATCCCTTATATCGGACGAAAAGATTTTGCAACTCAAAATATATTAGCAATTTGTGATTTCGATTTACAGTTTACGTATGTTATGGCTGGTTGGGAAGGGACTGCACATGATAGTAGAATTTTTAATGTTGTTACAAACGATAGAAGCTCTAACTTTTTTAACCCTCCAGCTGGACAGTATTATTTGGTTGATTCAGGCTATCCACTTCAGACTGGATATTTACCGCCATATCGAAATATGAGGTACCATATTCCGCATTTCCGTGATACCTTGAATCAATTAAAGTCGGCCAATGAAGTGTTTAATTACTACCATTCGAGTTTACTGATGGCCGTCGAAAGAACATTTGGCATTTGGAAAAAAATAATTACCATTCTCAACAAGATGCCTACATTTCGGTTCAACACTTAAGTGAAAGTGGTCGTATCTACAATGGCCTTACACAATTTCATACGCAAATATAATAACGGTGACCCTGATTTTATGGCTTTTGATGATGACCTTGAACTAATCCCCGATCAGTACTTGGCGGAATATTAAAGTATGAGAAATACGACGAATAGAGACATTGAACGTGTACACCCAGATGGATACCGAGAAATGGCATTAGTTCGAGATAACATTAGAGATGGGTTGGTTGCTGCTGGTCTGCGCTAATTTGTCTTTGTATCTAGAACTGTACCTGTACTTGTATTTGTATTAGAAACTGTATCTATATTTGTATTCGTATATGTCAAATCAAATCTATTTATATTTTATTTTAAAAATACCATGCTCAAATACCCCGCTCAGATACCACGCTTAAATACCCCGTTCGCAGCTAAAAACATTTTCCCCGTTCGCTACAGTACCACGCTCAAATACCCCGTTCAAATGCCATGCTCAAATACCCCGCTCGCGTTGGTTAAGAACGCACCCTTAGCGTGACCCACACAAACAAAATTATGGAAATTTTTGGAACTACTACCTATATTAAATTATAATATGAACAAAGTACCCTTACCATGGTAATTGAGGCAAGTCTTTATCAGTTATTACTAACACTCCACTTTTGACTAAGAGGGACTTAGCTGAAATTTGGCAAGGTGCTGCAGAATTTATCAGTGTAATTCGGCGAGGGTCTGAAAATCGGAAAAGAACCACCGAAAATGATTAAAGTGGAAAACAGTGGGGTGTACATAATTTTCGTTTTTTAGACAAGACGCCCTTAACCAAAACTAGAATGTCAATAACAACACGCGAAAAGTAAAATAAGGATATTTTTGTATTTTAATTTTTATGTTCAGTACACCTCATAACAATTCTAAATATGACTGGAGTGCTCTTAAAATTGACCTTCCTTAATCAAATCTGGAGTGCGAGACAAACATCCTTTCGGATTTTAACAGTTAATTATATGAACGATATGAGTTTACAATTTTGTAGCATTTGAATTAAAAGTCGAAAACCTGTGGTTCCTATAATGCTAAAAGCAAGTTTCCGTAAATAATCAAACCGTTATAGGGAAATGTTCCGCTACACCCCTTAGGCTACACTTTTATCTCACCATGAATTTCAACCACTCATTCCGATTTTAATATTCATTATTTCTCTCTCCGATTGAATTAATAGTATAGTGTAGTGGAAGAGAGAGAACTAATATTAAAATCGGAATGAGTGGTTGGAATTCAGGGGGAGATAAAGGTGTAGCCTAAGAGGTGTAGCGGAACATTTTCCTATATATATATATATATATATATATATTGATGAAATAATACTTAAAATACTATCAATGTCAAACATGCTTTATTTATCTCTCTAGACACGAAAAGAAGATTGATGAAATTCATCACTATATATCAACATCTGTACATAGACCTTCAACGAGAATTGTATTTCGAACAAGAGGTCACAGCAAGACGTTTCAGCTTTCTCGAACAAATTGGGTTAAAATTCTGCAGCTAAAAAAAAAAGATATATGTGAACCTTTACCACGTCTTATTAATCCTCTTGATCCGTCACCTTCTTATCGCACACCTTCAGACCCGTTAAATCCTTGAGTCTCACCTCAACGACCTCATTATAGTCCAAACTCATGGGATAAGAACTATGAGAAAAACGAAGGATCTAAGAAGGATTCTCCCAAAAGGAAATCATCGTCATCAAATAAAGAATAATTTTATTTCACGGTTGTTTATATGTTCTTACATCTAATAATGATTGCACTGATATAATGAAACATGAACGTTATGTTTTCTTCTCAAGTTTCAAGAATAAACAAAAATGTTTTATTATTTATCATATTGTCTGTAACACTTTAAAATAGATTATATAATAAAAATATTTATATAAGTATGTGTGTGTGTGTGTATATATATATATGTATATGTATATGTGTGTCTGTGTATACTAAATAGTTATGTTCTTCATATTCCGAATTTTGCTGAATAAATTTCATAGTCTCGGACATCTGATATACAAGACAATATACGTCTGATATCTAATTTATAAGCAATATATATAAGTTCTTTCAGCACAGACTTCTGTGACCTACTCACCAGACGTCTGTCTGTTCTCTCGGGTTTTCATTACCCTGCAATCACAGACGTTTGATAAACTGCCCTCAGACGTATGTCATCAATAAAAGAAAATTTCCGTATTCATTTCAGCAAAGATGTCTGTGTACAAAGCAACAGATGTATGTACGCCGTCTCGGGATATTTTCCCCTGTAAAGATAGACGTTTGTCATAATCTCAACAGACGCATGTTTCCTTCTTAACCGAATTTTAACTTATTGCTATATAGCTTTTTCATTTTTTCCACTTACTTTTTACTTTTACCATTCTAATTTTTACCCTAACCCTAAAATCCAAATTTCTCCAACTCTCAAATTTTGATTTCATGGCTCTAAAATGTTTGTTTCCAAAAAGAAAGAAGGTCGTTCAAGCAACTACATCTCAAGAGGAAGCCGAAAACTATGCAACAGAAGATCGAATCAACAAATGGATTATCGCAAGAGATGGTCCAAAACTTCTCAAAAATCTGACAACAAAAGCTATTCACTCAGGTCCTTTTTATGCACTTAGTCAATTAACACAATATGATGTTAATAATTTGCTCACTAGGGCAAAACTTAAACAGTTGACTATGAAGATCACAAAGGAAAAATTGATCCTCTTGCCATCTACCTATTTTTCATAAATCTATGTTCACTTGCTGTATGGGAACCATCCGACCCTGAAAACTGGATTTGGTCAAGCGTATATGGGCAAATAGTTAAGTTCAATGTTGAGATGTTTGGGCAGATTTTGGGCTGTTCTTTCATAGGGATCAGGTTGCAAGAAATTCCAGATATGCGTTACAAACTGAGGATTATATTGTTTATCAAACTTGGGAAGACGATTTTGTTAGAGTTTATTCCTAGAGGCAATCCATTTGATGTGATTAATGACATCGTTGATGTCATTATTTTATTTAGAATAAAATATTCTGTTATGTTATATTTACTGCGTAATATAAATATTAACATAATAGAAGTCCTTAAAATAATAATATGGAATTATATAGTTCAAGTAAGTGACTTGAACTTGAGATTACATAATATATTAAGTATTATAATTCTTAAATGTCCCTAGTCAAGTTTTATTGCTTATAAAGGACAACAATAAAACATTGAGATTAGCACCTTGATTGACTGATGATCACATCTCATTGATTATTAATATACGTGATATTAATGTCAAGACATAAATACGTATTGGAGAATAGCGTATTAGGCTGACCCACCATGAGAAAACTACATGGAATATAATTAGATGTATCATAAGTTATTCTCATAGTGTCAGTGATGTAGTGGTCCTCAGACCTGAAATTATAATAATTTTATTCGAAGATATTTGTGTTTTGATATCATCTAAAGTTGCTTTTAACCGAGTAGACGATAACGGTGATTATTCGATACATCTCGAATCGAATGAAAAATTATGAAAGATCTAGATGGAATTTAACCTTATAATATATTTGTAGTGATAACCATGGGCCTCTTGATTGAGCGAGACTGTGAAATGCATGGTCGTGCTCAAATATTGATTTTTTATAAACATTCTACTCATCGATCAAGATAAACGGATTAAATTATAAAGAGTATGATACGATCCATGCCTCAAGTTTAATCCTGGATATATTGATTAAAAGGATTATACTACATTGAGACACTGGTCACAGAAAAGATTGTATCGAATCAGTGATCTTATCATAACTTGGGTAGCAGCGACTTATTGCTAGATGTTAATCACTGTTTATGATTTCAAATACGATTTAAAATCATTGCCAATGTTGTAATAACCTATAGGGTCATACATATAGAACGCCGTAAAGGGAAAGCCATTCAATAGGTAAATAAATTTCAATAAGTTGATATTTTATTTGGTGTTGAAATGGTGTATGGGTTATCTCCCAGATTTATGGTAAACGTTTAATTTTATAAGGGTACATGCTACCTTTAATAATATAACACGACAACCATTTAATTTTAGATAAGATCTGAATATGGAATAAACCCTAACAATGGCGGCTAGCATCGTGCCCTTTCTTCTTCAATCCGATTGAAGAAGAAATTGTTCTCGTGGATACTCATAGAGGTGCGATACATGACGTACTAGAAGATTCGATACATCTCCATCTTCCAATTCAGATTCACGGATTCAAAATGATTTGGTACGATTTTATTTTCGATTTACTAATGTATCGCATAGATCTTGTTATAAATTTATTTGATTTATAATATTAGGTTACGATTAGATCGATTCAACCTTACAGTGATATTAGAGCCTGATTTTTTCGAAATTAGTATTTTGATCTTTGTTTTGGGTTCCGAATGTTTGATTTCGAGGATTGTTGATGATATTGATATCATAGATTTGAGATATAAACAAATAATCATTACATATGCGAATATGTTCCACTGTTATTTGATTGTCTGTATTTGATACATATTATAAATTTGTTTTATTATATATAAGTTTTATGTATGATATATAATCATGAAATGAATTCATAGGTGGTTAGAAAATTTAAATTAGTTTAATATTCCTAATTCATAAGCCTTGGAACCTGGAAGATTAATCAAAATCCAATTTTGGTTAGTCAAGGATGTCAAGTCCATTGATCAGATTTTATATAACATTTTAAGTCTGTTAATTTAAAGTAATTACTATTTTGATTGGATCTGAAATAGTTATGTGTGTATAGATTAATCTGATTGAATCTATAAAATTATTTGAAGCATGAAATTTTGTAAAAGCTGATTTCTAATATTGATTATGGAATGCCAAACCTATTATTATTTTGCCAATTTTGTTGGACATGTATTATATATATAAAGATATATATACCATTGAATATAATGTTGGATATTAAACTGTTTTGAAACTGGTTTGTACTAGTGCATATGAATTTGTTTGTGTGATCATTATAAGTACATAGATATTTAGATGGTTTAGTTATACAAATCTGACTTGTATGATTTTGTTTTCAAATACATATTTTGATATGTATATAACACAAACAATTGTTTTAAAAAGGCATAATAACATGTTTTACGTAATATCGTTTCAGTCAACAAATATGTATATACATATATTGAATTAATTTGAAAACTGGTTCATATATAAGTGCCCAGATGGATGTAGGAGTTTGAGTGAGTATATTGGATATACCTGTGAAATGTCAAATAATTTGCAAATTTCAGAACTTAATTTGATCTATGTTATATATAGATATAACATAGGTCATAATACACACGCGTGCACACACACACACACATATATTATGTATCCGATATGATCATTTGTATTTGAAAGAATCAGACAAGTCCTCTTTCAATTTAAATATGTATATGATGTGTTTATCTATAATTCCTAGAATTTTAATCATAGCATCAGAGCCGGCCCTACTAATTTCCTTCCAAGCCCACTTAAGTTTAGTAACAAAAATTTAGAGCTGAAGGTTGCTAAGTCCACTTACCCAGTCTAGCAACAAAAACTTAAAACTAAAGGCTTCCCGAACACCATCCCAGTTTTGAACTTTCGGCGCATTGCTTCATTCAATATGGTTTACCGTTGAACCACAAAGTGAGCTGCTTACCATTTTGTATATATGGTATAACAACTTATATAACAAACAAAAAATTTATGTTACCCAGCCAAGTAGGTTGCCCTAGCCCGAGGGCTTGGTGGACTTCCCTCTAGGTCGGGCCTGCACAATGTATTTATTTATATATATTGATATAAATATATAAATGTGTATTTGTTGCAGATATTGTTTGCAATTCAACTCCCCAAATCATATACATTGTGAATTGTGTTAAATGGCAAGTTCAAGTCAGGTAAAGATTTAGTCATTATATATATATATATATATATATGTTGTTTTATTGCTGCTTGTAGAAATAAAAGCAATAACTGGAATAAAAATAAATGTTATTTTATTCTTAACAAGTAAATTATATGATAGCTATACATTCATTACATGAACATTATTAATTGAATGTTATATGTATATATATATATATATGTGTGTGTGTGTGTGTGTGTGTGTGTGTATGTGTGTGTGTAATGACAGATCTTAGCTTTGAAAACTAAATCAAAACTGTTTGATTATTTGAAGTGAATGTTATTGGCTTAGTGTTGTGAGTAGTGTGTTGTCAAATGAAGTGATCATATCCTGATCCATAACCATTTTAATTCAGTAAAATGGTTTCATGCTATGTTTCTCTAAGCCAAGATACACATATTCATTTGAATTTTAAATGAATACTGATTTGCATTATATCTTACTAGCTACTATATGAATATAAGGTATATTCATAAACAGAATCTGATGTATAAATGATTGACCAACTTTGAACATCATATGTACAAATTTATGACCAAGTAGATCATAAAATTGAAATCTCATTACTGCTGTATACATTCTCTATATTGATTATAACCTGAGTAAATTCAACTTTCTTGCATATGCTGTTAATACATGAGCATACATTTTATAGTATGCATCCTTAATTTTAATGTATTATACCCATATAAAAATGTTTTTTACTTTGTTCATTACAGTTGTATAAAGAGTAGTTAAAACATGTTTTATCTACTATTAGTAATAGTTCACAAATATATATATATATATATATACATTAAGCAAGTGTGAATTGTTTGTGTTAATATATGTATGTCAAAACCGTGCAATTATAAGTTTTATGAAAAACTGTCTCATATCTTGATATGAGAAGCATAAGTTTTGAATTATATTAGTGAAGTATATGATAGTGTAAATGTTATGCTTGATACAAAATTAAATCTATGTATCTATCTGCGTGCGCGCGTGCGTGTGTGTGTGTGTGTGTGTGTGTGTGTGTGTGTGTGTAGAGAGAGAGATTTAATGGTACAAATTTTGAAGGCTTCATATATACTATATAGGTTAAATGCAAAGTTAATTAAACCTATATGTTAATCAGTATGTTGCTTGATAGTGTTTACTGGTTCCATGCTGAATTATATATATTTTAATGGGTTTAGAAAGCTATAATACACATATATGTTAAAATAAATGGATTATGGTTATCAAAATGAACATGTATTCACAATGGTTGAAATTTTTTGCAATTTTTTGTCATAGTCTGATATATAAATATGTGTGTGTGTGTATCATGCCTGAATACTTTGCTTGGTTTGATACTATGATTTTAACCTATATGTTATTCAAACTGTTGCTTTATATTAAAGCTTGATGGTGTTTATTTTTCCAATGATATTCAAATGTTTTAGACATTTTAAGTATTGTGAAAAAGGAATATTGATTCCTGTAAAGATAAACACCAGATAGGGAACATGTTATCCACCAACATTCAAATTAGTTTGTATTGCTTATTTATATATATTTGATGTATATGTTTGAATTTAAATTGTGATATATATATATATATGATTGATATGTGTGTGTATATATATAAATATATATAATGCATAAATATTGCATTGTTTATTTTCAAATGAAAAGCTGCTATCATATGTTTATTGTAAATGTTTGCAGATTCAATCTTGTAGCTGGGCTCAGTATGATTTAACTAATAAGCATAAGGGTGGACATATTGATGCAGGAATATTCGGACTTCCAAAAACAAGTGAGACTTGGAAGGTTTAAATAAATTTGAACTATAGTACTGTGTATACAATTACATAGCAAATTTCAACTGAATGTATTGATTTATATATGTATATATGTTTTAGTATAAGCATTTTCTCAATATAAGATGTTGTTTAATTAGGATTGAACTAAATACTTAAGAGAGGAATAATGTATTATTAATTATGATAGGGTCTGATCCTACATGTACATAAAAGTTGTTTTATATTAATCTGAAATGTTTCAGTTCGATCTGTGTATATGTAATGCCTGCAAACTATTTGAATATGTGCTTTGTTATTTAATGCATATTAAGTACATATACATACATGTGCCATTACTTTGAATATATGTGAGTATCTATACCTATTCCAGAAAACGTTAGACATATTTATATATATATACTATTTTGAACAATATATATCCAGGAGTTAGAAGCTATGTAACATGCGTACTTATAATGGTTCCATAATGGGTCGAATGTCATATAAATGTGAAGTATAAAATTAGTTAATAGAAAATTCGTTTTAGATTTGAATATAGTTTTTGATACAAGAGTTAAAATAACCAATGGTTTTGAAATGTTCGAAAGAAATATAGGCATGGTTCATATATAATGCCAAATTTAAACATATATCATTACGCCATATTTGGCTTACTGCAACGAAAATCTAAGGTATTGCTAGCTATAATGTTGTCACAACTATGCTGATTTTTTTCAGTTGCAACGCACCCTTAATGTGTTAGCATAGATATCAAATTGTGTTGCAGTTGCTACAAATGTATTCAAATTAAACGACTAATAAAATTATCAATCAGTGTGAATATGATCCAACGATCTACATTAGCAATCCACGTCAATATGATTTTCTTTCACCGTCTCAGCTCCTTTGCCCTCAGAATTTTCGTTTTCCCACTTCACGCTATTTGCCTCTGTTTCCTTTTTCACTTAGAAAAAATAATGGCCAATCCAAAAGTAGGGTTTTGCCTTCTTCAACAAATCGCCACTTCAGCATTTTTGTTCGAGATGATTGCAAAATAAAAATGACCTTGGTGGGTTTTTTTGATTGGTCAGAAGGCAAAAGTCGGAGACAAGGGAGCGGGTCAGTCGCGATTAGAGGGTGTCTCCACTCTGGGGCACCATCTTCATCGATGTTCCTTCTCACATCGTCGGCAGATATTCGTCTTTTTCGACCATCAGGGACAATTGTCGCAAACTCAGCATTGACAAATTCCTTCTCACTAAGTTTTTAACCATTTAATTTATCTTCCCTTTCAAAAAGAAGAAAAAGCTCGTATTATTGAAGAAAAGAAGCGGAAAAGGCATGTTTGGCTAATAACTTATGTTGATTCTAAAATCATCTTTGTATTATTCAAAAATTAATAATTATGTAGGAGGAGAAGTTAGAAAAGGAGGCTTTGAAGGCTACAAAAGCAGAGAAGAGGAAACTGGAGAAGGAAGCACAACACTGGGAAAAGGGGAAATTTGTTGTAAAGTCTGTTGTCGCTTAGATTGATGCTAAAATAGTCAAAAACAATTCAGTTGGAGGTACACTAGATTTTAAATTGCAGAATGACCTACGGAATGCATATCTAGTTCAGTGTACTATTTGTTTTCATTTGTGGAATATGGAAATGTAGGGCATCTTCTAACTCGATTTGCAGAAAAGGGTCTTTCTTATACTATTACATCGAATCCTGTTGAGAAATCTATATTGTGGCAAATGAGAGTGCCTGACCAAGTAGCTCAGTTGCTAGATTAGAAAACTTCTCACTATTAATCAATTTTTAATCTAATGCTACTTTGCAATAAATTAGTTTAAGCCTGATGCATCTCTTTTAATTAACGCGTTTGCAGGTTTCAAATGTTGCATATGTCGTTCCATATGTTCTAATTGTATATCAGGCTGAAGAATTTTGCGATCTTGTTGGAAATGGGACTCTCAACAATCAATTCAAAGCTGATATCCATCCTTTACAATTTGTTGCCTTACGAATAAATTAATGATTTACATTAATAAATGGTAAGACCCTTGACTAGGCTACTTGTTTAACAATATATTTCTGTTCATGCTACTGCAAGAGTCCAAGATCAAATTTTTATATTGCATGATTTTTTAATGTTTTCGTACGCTTGTTCGTATATAGTACATCATAAGTAGATAATATACATGAGCTACTGGACTTGCTGCATAACATAGATCTTTCTCTTTTGCTTAATGAGGAGCCATCATTTCTTTTATATAATTTGTTGCATGTTGATAGTTTGAACTTTGAACCTGACCTAACATAATATGTTTGCTCTTTTTTGAACCTAACCATTAACTTCTCTAGACGTCACACTTTCTAGAGCCTTTGATGATTCCAGCATTCCACTTATTCCCATAGCTGATGCTGAAGACAATGAAGAAGATGTTACCAAACAATCCGAGCCAGTCACATTCTCTACAACAAGTCATTTAAATACTAAGGAGTTTCAAAATCCTTCGAGTAGTGCACTTGGCACAGAACTAGATGTAGCAGCAGTTGCAAAGATGGCACTTACAACATTAATCAAAAGCGGTGAAGAAGGCAGCTTAGTAGATCATGACTTACTTATCAAGCTACTGTCTGAACCATCAACGCTAAACAAGCTACTGTCAGACTATAATGTACTACAATTAGTTGAAGTGCCTTTATCCACTGCACCGACTTTATGGCATACAGAGGTACCAGATTTTAACACAATGTATGAGTTGTACGATCCGTTGACCATTATGTTCTTTTTTCGTAACAAGCTTACGGTTATGTAAATTTTGTGTGTGTGTGGCACACACATGCACTAATACATACATGCACACACCATGCAGTGGTAAATTTTTTGTGTATGCGTGTGTGTGTGGCATACACATGCACACTAACACCCCGTAGTATCAGCAGCCTTACTGACTTCATCAATTCCAAAACATTCTTCAACTAAACCTATCTTTTCCATATAATCTACATTCCTTACTGTTGTGGCAGCAATTGCCAGTACCTTAGTGTCACAAATAGAGTTCGCACTAGTATCATTCTGAAGTCCCGTACTAGACAAAACAGCACCAACAAGTTCAGAATTTCCTGCATTCTCCAAATCATGTTTGCTTTCCTTTTGTTATTCCGCAGTTAGTGATTATGATACAGTTTTTTTATAATACCACACATTTTTTTAACACACACACATATGTATAAATGTATTATAATTATATACAAGAATAACTGGATCCACATAAGCATATGTAATCCTAGTTTTGGAAAAGATACCAAACAGAGGAGAAGAGAGCGTAACTCTCAGAGCTAGCATCGTCTACCTTGATATCTAACTTGCTTAGTTTCTCCTGGACATATTTCAGGCAAGAGGAGGACAAGTCCTTAGATGGCGAAAAACCAGAGAAGCAGGGAACTTGCTCAAACGAACTAACTGTAGTTACATTTGTACTGATACTACTTTTTTTGCATAAGGAGTTCATTACTGGATAATTGAAGCTTTGGTTTACATGTGATATTGTTACTGTTGTTGTGATAGGTGTCTGGAAGTATTGGAAGTGAAGATTAGCTCGTATCATCGATGCAGCTTTCTGCATTGGTTCCCTTTGATGGTGTTGAGATTCCTCTACTTTTGTAGAAAACTCTGCATAGCACCCTATCCTCGTTGGAAGAAATTAACCTGAATTGTTGGTGATTATGATACGATTAACTTATTCAAACGTGTTCCGGAAATATTGCTTCACTAGATCCATATAGGACCCTCAATAATAAGCAGGTAAACACTACAATATTTTTTCTATATCTCTTAAAGTTAAACTTATTCATTATTATTATTATTGTTTTCCCTTCAGGAAGTGGAATCTGAAGAAGTTACAATAAAGGCTGAAAAATCGGTGTGCACGACTTGTGTAGGATCTATAATATGGCTATGCGGAATGTATGAAATAATCTAAACTATTCAATAGCTATGCATGTAAAAATTCGCAAACAAGAAATATATCACTAACAAATATAAATGCTGTAGATAAAGTAAAGTAGAGTAACGACACCAGGATTTTTATACTGGTTCGGACCTCCCGTCCTACGCCCAGTCCCGAAGCTCCTCTTCGGCTTTTCACTAAACAACACCCTCGCTTCACCCGGAGAAACAGGTTCACAACTACTTGACTTACGGGCTACAAGTTTACCCACTTGATTTCACGGGCTACAAGCTGACCCACTTGATTTCACGGGCTACAAGCTTACCCACTTGATTTCACGGGCTACAAGCTTACCCACACAGGACATTTACAAGAGTTTGACTTCTGATTGTGTTCTTCTTTCAACACTGATTAGTCAATGATTGAGTACAACCTTCCTATGATCTTATCCTCAAATATACATTGATGTTTGCAAAGATTTGGAAGTGGATTATCGAGTTGAATCACAAGTGTGTTAAATATGCTTGGAGATTCAAACGATAATTGAATGCTTTTGAGTGCTTTTAGAATGCTAAGAATAATAAAATATAGATTAGAGAATGGAGAGAAAATTCGGTAATTTGATTGATTGAAAACTGATGTATTTATAGTAATTGAGAAGTTGCAATTGTTGGTGAAAAGTTGCAATCAAAAGAAATGATTTAAATGAAGAGAAATGGATGCAACTTTTCAAGAAAGAAGATGACTCTTCATGAAATTCAAAAATAGGTCGACAAGAAAAATTAATAGGTTGACAGGTTTTTGACCGTTATTTTAAAAAACTGTTGACCTATTAATTTTAACAGGTTGACCTGTTAAGTTTAAAAAGTTGTTGACCTGTTAAATTTAACAGGTTGACAGGTTTTTGTCAACATACATAAAAAATGAGTTTTCATGTATATTTTTGAAGAGAATAAGAAGTATGATTATTTGAGGATAGATTTTACCATAAATAACTCTAAATAACCATCTTCTAACCTATAAAACATTGAATCTTCTTTTTGTCGATCATGAAGCTCCATCTTGTCATTAATCAAAATAAGCATTGAAACCGTTGACTCAACATTCTCCCCCTTTTTGATTGATGACAATATAGCTTGATATTTTAATCTTTATTGCTATCTCCCCCTGTATATAAGCTCTGTCTCCCTTTAAACATCTACATATCCATAATCTTAGCTCCATGTCATGATTTCCATTGATCTTTATTTTGTTGTTATCAATCGAAATTCTCGTGTCTCAACATTCTCCCCCTTTTTGATTGATGACAACACCTTGGATTTTCTCCCTTTGAATTATAAAGCTCCCCCTGAATTTCTGCAACATTTGTTAGTAAATAATCTTACCTTTTGATTCCTGCATTAACAAATGTTAGCACATATATACTTTTACCATATTAAGCACATATATTTTAAATAGTATATGTAAAATATTTCTCCCCCTTTGTCATCGATTAAAAAGAATAAATATCATAATAACCTCAATAATCGAGAGTAGTATAATTTTAAAATAGTATAAGAAATGGTGTTTGAGTTTGGAATTTGAAACGACGTGTCTTTATAAAAAAAAATTATAATAGAGGCCGGTCGACCTATAAAATCAAGGTGGTCGACCTAAAAAGTTTTGGGTAGGAGAAAATGACAGAAATAGTACAAACCGGTCGACCTAAATGTTCAACCGGTCAACCTGTTTACTTGCTGAAACAAAACCGGTCGACCTAAAAAAGTATACCGGTCGACCTAAAATTTCTCTGTTTAAAAAGAATATGAAACCGGTCGACATAATTTTTATGACCGGTCGACCGAAAACTTCTCTGGATTGTGAAAATCAACGACCGATATTTTTGGACCGGTCGACCTAAAAAACTCTCTGGTTTGAAATTCATCTATTTAGGTCGACAGCTTTATATTTTAGGTCGACAGGATATGTATAAAACTGTTTTTTTCGGCTATATTTTGAATAAAAACAATACTCAAATAACTTTTTATTATAATGAAAGGAAGTAAACACATGAAAAAGGAACTAAAACATTATTAAACGGAATATAAAGAAATCTCCTTAGACCCAATATAATCATTATTTCCTTGGTTCCCATGGAGAATATTTTCCGCTTCCACCTTCATTTTTGTTGTAATTCTTATCCCATGAATTTTGTATCCTCGATGACGATGAAATATTGAAACATGTGCTTTTTGATAAGCTAAATTTCAAAGATATTTAGAGATACCGAATAGCCTTCTCTTTGTTGTGGTGTACCTGCAAAAATTATATGACATGTATACTTTTGGTACCCACTTACTTCATTAGGGTCCAGAGGTTAGATGAAAGGTAACCATACCCAAGAGGGTCTAATGGAACCTTAAAAAATATATTTTTCATTATTAATTACTGAATCAAAATAATCATTGATATATTTTTCTCTGTTCTTCTAACTTATAGGAACCCAAATACTTATGCAATCTTTATTGATATTCCTTTTTGTACTTCTAGATTTATTATAAAATTTGCTAGTCATAGAAGTATTCGAATTTCTATAATAATTGGGTCTTGGATGTGTATTAGTACTAGCAGTGATATTCTTATTGTACATGAAAGCATATCTAGTACTATTTCTAAGATTAGTATTATTAAATTTATTTCCAAAGTCGCTATTGACATTTTTCTTTTGAGATTTCACAACCGATTTTGGTTTGAAAGATAAACTAAGATTTTTCTTAGCTTTGTTCTTTTGCACTATTTTCTTCTTTCCATAACCAAGATGCTTCTTAATTTCTTGGTTTTTATATCCAAACCTTGCTTATTTGAAGTTGATTGTGAATTCTCAATGATCTTTGTCAAATTTTCTCGACCTTTGTTAAAGTTAGAAACATTTTGAGTAATATTTTCTAACTTATTTTGTAAACTAACTTTTTCTAGGTCCATAATTTTGATCGTTGCTTTAAGCTCATGATTTTCAGTAGTGAGAGTATCATTTTTCTCTTTTTGAACTTCAATTTCTTGAGTCAAAAGAGATAGTTGAGAGTCAATATTAGATGATGATACTTGAGCCTTTTCAAGTTCCTCTTCTAATATTTTCTTTTCATCTTTTAACATATCTCGTTCGAATTCTACTCTAATTAATTCAGCTTGAGCTTGTTTGCATTGTCATTTCATATCTTTAAATTTATATATCAACTCAGCATTTATATCAAGAACTTCTTCAAAAGAAGGAATTTGTACCTCATCTTCTTTAGCCATAAAGCATATATTTGCTTGTTCATTATCTGAGTCGCTTTCACTTTCGGATGAAGATGAATCTGAATCATCCCAAGTTACTGAGAATGCCCGTTTCTTTGACTTGTCCTTTTTGTGTTTGAACTTATCATTTTCTGTCTTCTTCTTTTGTTCTGGACAATCCTTTTGCATGTGTCCCTTCTTATGACAGTTAAAGCATTCTCCATTCGATGATGATGGTCTGTTTGATCCGAACTTCTTTCTGTTGTATCGACTAGCTTTTCGTTGCTTTAAGAATTTTTTGAATCCTTTTGCAATGAATGCCAGATCCTCATCTTCGGAATCTGAGATGTCTTCATCAACATGAAAAGCTACATTTTTCTTTTCTTCTTTTTGTTCTTTCCGAGCCTGCAAGTTAGCTTCATAAGACATAAGATTTCCTATCAATTCATCTGGCTTCATGGTGGAAAGATCATTAGCTTCTTCTATGGCTAATACTTTTCCTTCCCAATCATTAGTCAGTGAATGTAGGACTGTTGAAACTACATCAAAGTCAGAATATTTTTGCCCTAACCCGATAAGAGCATGATGAATAGTTTGAAACCTTGAATACATCTCATTGATTGTTTCATTTGGCTTCATTTTAAAATTTTGAAATTGACTTTTCAACAAAGCTATTTTTGCTTGTTTAACCTTGTTAGTACCTTCATGAGTGGTCTTTAGTGTTTGCCAAATTTGATAAGCAGTGGTACAGATACTAACACGGTTATACTCATTTTGGTCTAATGCACAAAACAACATATTTATTGCTTTTGCATTTACAGCTGCTGCTGTTTTCTCAGCAGAGTCCATTCTGCATACTCAGTTGTTGGATTAACTATTTCTTTCTGTGTAGCATTCCAAGCGTCATAACTTGTTGATTGCATATAAAAAGTCATATGTGTTGCCCAATAGCTATAGTTTAGGCCATTAAAGAAAGGAGGTCTTTGTGTCGATTGACCTTCAGTGTAAGTGGTGTTACTCGTACTTGCGTTATTTGCCATATTACTAGAATATATCAAATAACTGTGTTACGGTTATATGATGACCTTGCTCTGATACCAATTGAAAAATCGATGTGCACGACTTGTGTAGGATCTATAATATGGCTATGCGGAATGTATGAAATAATCTAAACTATTCAATAGCTACGCAGGTAAAAATTCGCAAATAAGAAATATATCACTAACAAATATAAATGCTGTAGATAAAGTAAAGTAGAGTAACGACACCAGGATTTTTATACTGGTTCGGACCTCCCGTCCTACGTCCAGTCCCGAAGCTCCTCTTTGGCTTTTCACTAAACAACACCCTCGCTTCACCCGGAGGAACAGGTTCACAACTAATTGATTTACGGGCTACAAGTTTACCCACTTGATTTCACGGGCTACAAGCTTACCAACTTGATTTCACGGGCTACAAGCTTACCCACTTGATTTCACGGGCTACAAGCTTACCCACACAGGACAATTACAAGAGTTTGACTTCTGATTGTGTTCTTCTTTCAACACTGATTAGTCAATGATTGAGTACAACCTTCCTATAATCTTATCCTCAAATATATATTGATGTTTGCAAAGATTGGGAAGTGGATTATCGAGTTGAATCACAAGTGTGTTAAATATGCTTGGAAATTCAAACGATAATTGAATGCTTTTGAGTGCTTTTAGAATGCTAAGAATAATAAAATATAGATCAGAGAATGGAGAGAAAATTCGGTAATTTGATTGATTGAAAACTGATGTATTTATAGTAATTGAGAAGTTGCAATTGTTGGTGAAAAGTTGCAATCAAAAGAAATGATTTAAATGAAGATAAATGGATGCAACTTTTCAAGAAAGAAGATGACTCTTCATGAAATTCAAAAATAGGTCGACAGGAAAAATTAATAGGTTAACAGGTTTTTGACCGTTATTTTAAAAAACTGTTGACCTATTAATTTTAACAGGTTGACCTGTTAAGTTTAAAAAGTTGTTAACCTGTTAAATTTAACAGGTTGACAGGTTTTTGTCAACATACATAAAAAAATGAGTTTTCATGTATATTTTTGAAGAGAATAAGAAGTATGATTATTTGAGGATAGATTTTAACATAAATAACTCTAAATAACCATCTTCTAACCTATAAAACATTGAATCATCTTTTTGTCGATCATGAAGCTCCTTCTTGTCATTAATCAAAATAAGAATTGAAACCGTTGACTCAACAAAGGCATCCATTCCAGATCTCTCATCCTTAATTTTTGCATAGGTAAATTTTAAATTTACAAATAGGATTTTTTTATGCAGTTACATTTTACATATTAAGTTTTTATTAAGGATAATGTTGATGGTAATTGGAGGAGGAGAGAAGTTTTTTAAAATTTCCCGATCCGCATGGTTTTTAGAAAGAAAAAAACTTTATATAAATGAATTCCAATTCCCTAGTCTAGATAGCAACTTCCAGATCTCTCAACCTTCGATCAGATTCACAATCTGAAATCAAGCTGTCATAATAAGAGGTCCGATTGGCCTTTTTTGCATGCTTGGGGGGTTGGTGCAGATCTGGAGATGTATCGGTTGAGGCTTAATGTTTGGCTACGATGTTCTATCATGGTCTAACTTGGATAGCGGAAATCTTACACATGACCTATAACTATTGCATCAAAATGTTGGTGATGGACCGTATCCTTGACTGTTTTAATGCCGTGATGGAGCATCGATTCATGAGACCATGTAGAAAACATCTCATTTAATAAGTGTATGTGCTTTTATTGACATATGTAATGAATTCAGCTATTTTCTGTAATGAAGTTACTAATTCACAAATGGGTGTAAACTTGAATTGTTTTTTTTCTTAATGTGAGTAATTATGCTTGTTGTTAGTGAAATAGCGGTTATTATTATAATATTATGAAATCTTTGATTAATAGCAGTTGAGGTATAATTACTTTTACCAGTTGTAAAACAAATTTTAACAACTGCTAGAATCTGTTGTAAAAAAGTTTGACTTTATCACGATTGCGGATATAACTACTGGCCTCCAGCTGTAATCGACATATTACAATGGCAGTTGTGAAAGGGTATTTTTGTTGTAGTGGTACTTGTGGCAACAACTATACCGATGTTGCCATAGGGTCGCAAAAGTGTTGTCGTTGACTCTACGACAACGTGGCAAAATGCAACACCGAGAAAGTGTTGCCACAGATCATTTCTTGCCTATAGCAACATTTTTTTGTACTTCTTGCATCACTTCTCTGGTGTTGCAGTACGCAATCTATAGCGTAGTGTGTATATATATGTATGATTCATGTATATATAATTTAAATCCAATTAATATTACGAATATAAAATACATATATTTGATATATGTAAATAAGTCTAATATTGTTTCCCACTATGAATTATAAAATTCCCTTTAAAAGCAAATTTTGTTATATTAAGTCATGGTGAGGTCTTCCAACAATACACTCATCAATGTCCAGAATCACTGGATGTAGGTAATGCCAAAGCATTGTGCATGCTTTTATTTTGGTTATATGCGACGGAGTAAAAGTGATACTTGAATTGTATTATTGGGTCTGACTTAACTAAGATGCATAATAAGATTATGGCTTAGAGGCGATAGCATGAATTATTTTATATTATGAGCAAATGAATAATACTGAACAAAATGTTCATCATGTGCTCCAAGAGTTATATACACGATATAATTGACATAAGATGTCTATCTAAAAGGTTGTATTTTGGGGATTAGCCAAAGCTAAGTCAAGGCATGACTAGATATGGATCTTGGAACACCATTATATATATACTGATATATGTATATAAAGAGGGATGTTAATTTGAGTGGGAGCATATTTTAGTTTAAATTATACATTTATGTTAATATAATTTTTGGTTGTAAAATTTTTTGTATTTATATTAAATAAATATTAAAGAATCAGTTATTATTTATTATCTACTGTAGATATTAAATAATAAATAACTCCGATAATTTAAATTAATCCTTAAGAAGGATAAGTTGAATTAAATCAAATTTTTGACTAACATTGAAATTTGAGGATTGTCCTCAGACAAATTAAACGTAATTGTTTTACAAATACCGAAGATCTAAAATGAAAGATGAAGTGTGACTTCGACCGAATAAGATACAAATGTTATAACAATCTACTTATACGTCTCTATTATTAGATACTAGATATGAATCACGTAAATGTATGTATATTTACAGAAATTTCAAAATGAGTAGAAATCTGATAAAAGGGCAAGTGGACTTATGATTGGAAACGAAGCAAATGTTGTTGGATTATCCATAGGAAGTTGTTTCTTATTCTATATACTGGCTTAATTAAATAAATAAAATAATTGTTATTATGAAATTTCATTTAAAATAAATATTATTATAAATCTTGTTTAGACAAGTTTGAATTTCATTTGTAATGAAAGAACAATTGTTATTCATTTTATTTAAATAAAATATCCTATGAAATTTCATAAATAGTTACTGATCTTTATAAATCGTTAACTATAATGTCCTTGACATAAATGCTAAGCGGATTAAATTTAGTGATTTAAATCCAACACACCTTTAGCATTGTCAGTAAGCTCATATAAACGAGAAAAGCATAACAAAAACTCCATTATGATGGAATTTTGGAATCATTTGATTTCGAATCATATGAAGAATGCAAATCTTGTTTATTAGGCAAAATAACTGAATCACCTTTTAGTTGACACAGTGAATGGGTGATAAGTATTGGGTCTCGTACATAATGATGTATATGGAGCAATGAATACATAAGCTAGAGGCAGGATTTGTTACCTCATTATATTTAGTGATGATGTCAGTAGATATAGATATGTGTATCTTATGAAACACAAATTAGAATCCTTTGAAAAGTTCAAAGAATTAAAAAATGAAGTTCAAAACCAATTTTGATAGAAAATAAATTCACTTCGAACCGATGGAGAGAATATTTTAAGCTAATAAATTTAATGTCTATCCAAATGAGTGCGGAATTGTTTCACAACTCACTCCACCTAGAACATCATATTGAATTGGTGTGTCTGAAAGGAGAAATCGCACTTTATAAGATATGGTATGATCAATGATAAGTCATATAGATCTTCCAACAAATTAAATTTATAACAGTTGCATTTAATCCTACTAAAACGATTTTGAAGACGCCATATAAGATATGGACTAGAAAATGTCCTAGTGTGTCTAATACGAAGATTTGTGATGTAAGGCGTTCGTTAAACGCCCTTCCTCTGATAAGATCGGACTCAAATCAAATAATTATTTTGTGGAATATCCAAAAGAAGCAAAAGGATATTATTTTTATAAATCCTCTGAGAATAACATGTTTATTGCTCGAATTGGTATCATTCTAAAGGAGAGCCAGTCTCTAAGATACCGATGGGAATGAAATAAAATTCGAAATGTCTTGGAAACCACAATATCGTATTAAGTCTTGTATAGACAAGAAATTGACTGGGAGTGACACAATAATTCTAATGTTATATATTGATAACACGTCAATTATTGTAAATTATGTTAGTTTTTAAAACAAGAAAGTACTGATTCTAGGAAAGAAAATGTCTAGATTAAGAAGTTCATAATTGAACTTAATTCATTGTTGATCCAATGATTTACATTGTGGTAACAATGTGGCTATTGCTCAGGTGTAAAACCTTAAACTCACTATCGATCCAAACATATATTTAAGAAATATAATTCTTATGTGAAATTGTTCACAGAGGAAATAAACATATCTGCAAAGTTGCAAAAGTTGTAATGTTGCAGACCTACTGAATCAAACTCTGTTGCAATAGAAGTTTAATAGTCACACTAGTTTCATGAGCGTACGATACATGAGTGATTGACTCTAGTGCAAGTGGGAGATTGTTAGAGTTTATGCCTTAGAGGCAATCCATTTGATGTGATTAATAACATTGTTGATGTCATTGTTTTATTTGGAATAAAATATTCTATTATGTTATATTTGCTGTGTAATATAAATATTAACATAATAAAAGTTAATATGGAATTATATAGTTCAAGTAAGTGACTTGAACTTGAGATTACATAATATATTAAGTATTATAATTCTTAAATGTCCCTAGTCAAGTTTTATTGCTTATATAGGACAATAATAAAACATTGAGATTAGTACCTTGATTGAATGGTGATCACATCTCATTGATCATCAATATGCATGATATTAATGTCAAGACATAATACGTATTGGAGAATAGCGTATTGGGCTGACCCACCATAAGAAAACTACATGGAATATAATTAGACGTATCATAAGTTATTCTCATAGTGCCAGTGATGTAGTTGTCCTCAAACCTGAAATTATTATAATTTTATTCGAAGATATTTGTGTTTTGATGTCATCTAAAGTTGCTTTTAACCGAGTAGACGATAACGGTGATTATTGGATACATCTCGAATTGAATGAAAAATTATGAATGATCTAGATTGAATTTAACCCTACAATATATTTGTAGTTATATCCATAAGCCTCTGGATTGAGTGAGAATATGAAATGCATGGCCATGCTCAAATATTGATTTGTTTTAAACAGTCTACTCATCGATCAAGATAAACGGGTTAATTTATAAAGAGTATGATATGATGCATGCCTCAAGTTTAATCCTGGATATATTGGTTAAAACTTAAAAGGATTATATTACATTAAGACACTAGTCACAGAAAAGGTTGTATCGAATCACTGATCTTATTATAACTTGGCCAGCAACGAAGTATTGCTAGATGCCAATCACTGTTTATGATTTTAAATATGATTTAAAATCATTGCCAATGTTGTAATAACCTAGGGCCATACATATAGAACGCAGTAAAGGGAAAGCCATTGAACAGGTAAATAAATTTCAATAAGTTGATATTTTATTTGGTGTTGAAATGTATGGTTATTTCCTTGATTTATGGTGAACATTTAATTTTATAAGGGTACATGCTACCTTTAATAATATAACACGACAACCATTAATTTTAGATAAGATCTGAAAGTGGGAATAAACCCTAACAATGACGGCTAGCATCGCGCCCTTTCTTTTTCTTCGATCGATTGACGAAGAAACTGTTCTCGTGAATACTCATAGAGGTGCGACACATGACATACTAGAAGATTCGATACGTTTCCATCTTCCAATTCAGATTCGCGGATTCAAAAGGATTTTGTACGATTTATTTTCGATTTACTGTTATATCGCGTACATCCTATTATAAATTGATTAGATTTATAATATTAGGTTATGATTAGATTGATTCAACCTTACATATTTTACTGTAATGACACCTTCATAATTTCGTCCACGACCTAGACTGATTAACAGAATGGTCATTAATACAATTTTTCCTAGGCTTGGGAGTCACGAGCAAGCATACTATCATGACCAAAAAGCACTCTATGCAATCTTCGGTCATACACGAGTAAATTAGTCTCAATACATATTTGATCAAATTAAGAGTTTTCAGACTCCCACAAAATGGACAATTCCATAAGCAACTTATCTTATGCGTATATTTTGATCACAAGAAATTACACTATACTTGTCGAAATATAAAGAAATAGATGTCCAGACTAGTGGAATCCGTTTTGCTTCTTTGATACACCTACCACAAAGGCCTCCACAAGTTATTCCATTTGAAGATTGGAAAGGACAACAACATTCCCAAGCACGTATACAACAAGAGCCACCACAACAATGACGACGACATAGACGTGAATCTCAAGCCGAATCTAGCGAACCAACTGAATATTATTCCGATCCAGACATGCAAGAAGCTCAGATTATAGAGAAACCTGGAGAGAGTGTGCACGACATTACCTTGCAAAATAGCGACTTCTTTCCTTAAATCAACAAGTCTTACGTACGAAGGTTACACGACTTGAACGTTCATTTCCAACTCGAATGACTAAAGTTGAAAAGACTTTAGACAAGATTGTGAGCACTCTTGGAAAGATAATTCGCAAGACTCATGGTTGTTCTTGTAATAACCCGAAAATCCAAACCAATTTAAAAATTTTATTTTGGCAATTTTAGTGAATTTTGAATATTTAAAATGAATTATTTTAAATAATAACGAAGAGAAATTTATTTTGAATAGAATTAGAATGTATATATTTATTTGAATCGCCGTTGGAATATAAATAATTATTTTTAATTATAAAAGGAACTGAAAATGGCGCGGTAGTTTGAAAATTCGATTTCAAATTTCAAATGACTCTACAGGATTCAAAATAAACCGGATTTTAGCGAAACCAAAAATATTAGAATATATTTGAGAATATCTTTCCAACAAATCCGAAAAATTGAAATTTCATAGCGGGGATAAAAATTTATGTCCAAATGAAAATTCAGAATAGTCGCTGTGGAATTCTAGCCCTTAAAAATGGAAATTTTGCAAATGACCTCCGTGTTCGACGAAACCACTTTTGTTGGATCCGTAGTGTTAAGTTATTGCTAGATTCCAAAATTCGCAATTTTCTGAATCAATATGTGAGCGTGGCAAAAGAAAACGTGTTTTATCAGTTTTAGTTGAATTGGATCGACCAGAAAATGACCATTTTTCAAACGGTCTTCAAAATTGACGAAATTAGTTTTGTTAGGACTGTATAATCAGTACGAAGCTAGAAATAATTTTTCGGAAAGTTTTAGAGTCTGTATGTGACCCCCAGTAATTTGAAATGTACGTTTAAAATTCAATATAATGATTTATATTCAATTTTAATGAAAACATATTGTAACAGTCGAATCAGCTTACGATACATATCCCATTGTGTTCAGAATGGGGTTAATTAGCTAGAGACGACAGTCGTTGGATCTCGTTTAGTGTTCAAATAGAAAGTCAACCTTCTGAAATAAAAATAGAATAAAATAGTAATATATATATTATTATATACCCACCCCCTCTACTTTCTCTTCCCCCAAATCATTCAATGCAGAAAGTCTAAATAAAAAAAAGCATCGCACGATCCCGTCGGCCACCGCCTCTGACACCATCGCCGCCTCCCTCCGATGCTGCGCCACTGGCCAGAGACACCCCCGCCCCTCCGATCGACTTTGACACCGTCCTCCCCTGTAAACCCTAAATCACGAGCCCCAAATCACGTAGAAGCCCCGCCCTTGCTCAGGAGGTCGCGCCACTCCCTGCGCCACCCTCCAACCGCCACCAACGTTGAGACTCCCCGACCACCTAGCGCCGGCGAGCACTCCTCTACCTCCGATTAACAGTAAGCTCTTTATTTATTTATTTTCATTGTTTTCTTTTATATAATTCAAACATTATTTTGAATCAGTTTTATTTGGATTTAGCTTTGTTTTTAAATCAGTTTTATATGTATATCTAGTTATAGAATGAAAAATTCGATTTTTTTAAAATGAAAGATGCGATTTTTATAGAATAAAAAGGTCTAATTTTTTTTTCTTTATTAATATGAAAGGAGATGATTTTGTCTAGAAAGTTATGATTTTTAAAATTAAAAAGCTATGATTTTTATTATAGAAAGATTTGGTTTTGTTTATTTAAAGTGATAAAGATTCAATTTCTTTTTAAAGTGATAAAGATTATATTTTTAATAATGAAAAGTAGTAGATCTTTATATATGAAATTAAAGAAAAAATATAGATCATTATATAGGAAGGAGCGATGTAAAAATCTAATTTTTAGTGATGTAATAATCTAATTTTTAGCGATGTAAAAATCTAATTTTTAGCGATGTGAAAAATATAATCTTTTATATACATGTAGCGATATAAAAATATAATCTTTTCCATAGAAGTAGCGTTATAAAAATATAATTTTTATAATGAAGTAGCGATGAAAGGATATGATTTTTATATATTTAACAGAATAAAAATATGATTATTATTATGTGTAAAGAATAAAAATATGATTTTTATTATGTGTGAAGAATAAAAATATGATTTTTATATATAGGAAAGCGATATAAAAATGGGTTAAAAATGGGATTTTTAACATAAGCAGTTTTAAACAGATTTCGTTGAAAACACAGTGAAGGACACAACGACCGGGAAAAGAACAGAATTCAGACCGTTCAGAAATAAAGAATGGAGGAGTGGAACCCAAAGGTGAGAACTCCTCACTATAATTTTCTTTACATAATTATTTATTATGTAACTGCATATAGGAACTGTTCCCCGTCGTCCACAGACTATGGACGACTTGTTTGTTTGGTTGTGCAGTTGATTGGATTATTAGTTTGAATTTGGTTATTTGGATAAAATGGAATTGATTAGATTGGCATGAGTATGGTGTGGGCCATTATTAGACTAGGGATAAGGCTAGGCCTTATCCCGTTTCTAGTATCACACCGTTCTGCTGCCAAAATTTTCTAAAATATGTTAGAATAATAAAAATATCATTTTTATTGTGTAAATGAAAATATTTTATCGTTAAAATATAATTTTTAACGTGTATATGAAATAAAATAAATATTCATAAACAAATCATACGATTTGTTTATGTGCACTGATTTGACTGATATTGATTGGGACGATAAATTTTACACATCACCCAAGTGCACAATTAAAATTCAATATTTGTTGATTGAAACCCCACACGGGTATTGGGATGATATAGTACATACACTAATCCCAATAATTAGTTGTATGTCGATCGATTGATTGACAGGCTGTTATAAGCGTTAAATATTTTTATTTGATGCTTATGTAGTGTAGAATGCACTTTGGATGATGGTTGAAAGTGTCTGATTGTAGTTGTGTACATATGTGTATGAAATTCATATAATCACATTATATGGTAATTGACTGTGTTTGATTCCAGTTCAGAAAGAACGAATATTTTAAAATAATGCTTATTTTAAAATAACGAATATTTTCAAATAATATTCAGAAAAGAATCAAAATATGGTTTTGATGTCCGATTTGGGATGGACACGATATATTTAAATATATATAGCCGTGTTGACTAGATTAACGCCATTTTGACGTGAACGATACTTATATTAATTTTATTCATTTTAAAATGAATATCAAAAAGGAAATGATTTTGAAATATAGTGTTTTGAAAATATTATCATTTATATATCGATGATATGGAATATTCAATTTTGATTTGAAAGTGAATATGAAGTAGAAATCGTTTTGAAAACGAGTTTAACATGACTTATAATATATGTTTTGAAAGGAAATCATCAAAATATATATTATATATATAATGGCCTGAATAGAACGCGCCGCGCTACGGCAGTTCGCGAATTTCGACCATTGACTTCGAACGGACATTACGGGAGATTCGACTGTCGGATTCTCCTAAAGCCGGAACCGTTGGGCTCGTATCGAAAAGAGCTTTCTAAGAATAAAAGAAATTAGAAATCTAACGGTTGGATTTGGAATTATATCCAAATCAAATTTGGAAAAGGTCGCTGTAAGTGTAGTTCAATGACCGTTTATGGAAATCGACTGTACGTGCCTTGATAAAATTATTAAAAATATCAGTAATTAGTGTAAAATGATAAGAAGTGATTTGGAAAGAACTGGGATGAAAAATTCCATATTTGAAAAGATAAAAATAGATTTTTATCGAAATGAACTAGTTTTGAACTAGAATTATAAATCCAATATTTTTAAAAATAAATAAATTGGAGTTGAAATGGTTTTGAAGATAATCGGAATTTCCAATATATAAATTGGAAATGAATTTGAATCGAAATTGTCTTCGAAATATTTCGATGTTGGATTTCCTGATTATACAGATATTGTTATGGAAATTTGAAAGATATATTTATATCGTTATTTCTAATACGATATTTGTTGGTCGTAGAATTTGATATTGAATATAAGCCGGTATATTTTCTATTCAAAGCCTTGTATTTAATATCAAATGGGATTTGGGTTTATCGTGAATGGTGTCTTCATTAACACTGTTCTTAAACCCAATTGAGAAAAAGATTAAGTCTTTTTATTTGGATTTAATGTAGTATACCAATTAAATAATATTTAATTGGAATCGAATTGGAATTGATTTGTGGGTTTATCATGAACGGTGTTTTAAATAACATTTGTTCTTTAACCCGATAATTTATGAAATGTGAACTGGGTTTGTTTTGAACTGTGTTATAACGACATTCGTTCTTTAACTCGATTCATAGTGAAATGTGATTTGGAATTTATAAATCTTTTGTTAAGATTTAAAGGAGATTTTCCAAAGTAAAGTTTTCCAATTTAAATAAAATAGATTGGAAGGGAATGGAATTCGATTTGGTAATAATCGAAGTGAATTTCTGTGGATGAGGACTGCTAATATATATGGAATTTAAAAGGCTTTGTCATTATTCCGTTTATATTGTTAGTCGTATATGGAAGTTTATATCGATAATATATATCGATTTGTTTTCCATGAAGATTCCATTGTTAATGGAACGTGATTTTGGGTTGTCGTGAATGGTATCTTTAATAATACTGTTCTAAGACCCAACGGAGTTAAGAAAATCAGAAACTAACTGGAGATTAGTTAAGCAGAATAGTTTCTTGGGTATTGATCTGATGTTGGTTTCGGCCTTCGGGGTCAACACTTAGGGAATTATTCACTTGCTAATTTACGGTTAAAGGCTGATGGAATAGAATGTGATTTTGGGTTTATCGTGAACCATGTTTTAAATGACATTTGTTCTTTAACCCAATTAAAGACAAGGTATGATTTCCCAAGTTAAACAATCATTAATATTGATTTTTGGGAAGATTAAACCCAAGTGGAGTTTTAAATGAATCTTTAAATAGATTAAAAGGTGAATTTGATAACTAAAATTATCAAATTCAAGAAATGATCGAGAATGGAGTATCACCAGTTTTTCTTCAAGCGATAGTTAAATCTTTAATTAGATTTGAACGTGAAATGGTAATTGAATTTACCGATAACACTGTGGTGTTAGATATGTAGTATTACCAGTTTTACTTCATGGGATGAAAAGGTTGGTGTTGGGAAATTTAACAAATGATTACTTCGGTATGGTTCGCTAATCCTGTGTGGCATGCTGAGATGCAAATGATCAAGGCTTCTGTTGAAAAGCAAAGTCTTGTGGTTGATGATCAAAGCACGGCTTTAATATAGCGTAGCTTTATGTAACATTGATTCACGAGCCTCACAGCCCAGTGTGAACCAGAAACGGGAGAGGACTGCAAGGTAGGCATACGTTTCCTTTTAGCTAGGAGTGGTGTCAGTGTTTTACATGCCCTGGCATTTTACTTATGTGGATGATGGATTGCGAGGCGCCTCGGTTATATCGGTCGATCTGGGACCGATGGAGTCACTTGGCTCATTGACGCCCCATAAGGCGGGGAGACGTATTGTCCAGGGTTTAAGTTTAATCCACATTGAGTGGACCGGCCCTGAAGATCCAAGGGTCGATGCATTTTGATCCTAAGGGGCGGGCTCGAGCATCTCTAAGCGGTGAGGACGATCCCTTGCCTTGGTTCACAGTTGGAAATCCAACTTCAATACGTGACTTTGCGGTTTTAATTGTAAACCTATATATGGCGACATAGTGGTATGGGGCACTTATGCCGTCTATGATTGATACTTATGATTGAAATTGTTTTGACAATATCATTTATAGTAATAATAAAACATGAAATTTTACATACCAAGCATTCTTGGCTATTATAAGGTAAAAACTCTATCCTCCGGCTTGCGTTGCATTGTGTGATGGGACCTGAGTCTTATAATAGCTTCATTGTTCTTTACTTAGCATTGCGTTGTTGTTTTATGCACTGGTATTTTTGGGAGGAAACTCGTTCCGTGTCATACGGCGTGGTCCCTGGATTTACCTAACTTTAAGAATAAAGATTAATAACTGTTTTAGTTCTCACACCAGTCACATGACTGACCTGGAGTTTATTGTTTTAACCTAAACTCCGGGTGCCCCTATTTTCCACATGTGCAGCTAGTAGTTTTGGTTTTGCAGATTTATATTCACAGGATCCTGGTTTTTAGCTGGAACGATATCCGGAAAGCTCTGTACCCTTATATTCTTTTCAGTTGTGTTTTGTATTATTTTCCGCTGCATTGTAACTTGTAAATCTCTGATAGTTGGTAAATATGTAATATTTATTCATACTCTGTATATTCTTGTATTCTGATGGAATTGTTGTAATAAGCAATGAAATGTTCTTCTGTTTGTGTCCCGATATGGCTTGTTCTCAACTCAATCCGTGCTTTTCTTCACGGGGAAGTTCGGGTCGTTTCAGGATGTATCAGAGCTTTGGTTTACAAAGCTTGAGAACAAGACACTTTGGAACCAAACGAAAGAATTCATCAGAGATTGGATTAGTAATTTCCAATGGGAATGACTCGTTAGAGATAGGATCAGTAGTATCCTAGAATGAGGCGGAAGAGTATATTTTTAAAATGAAAACAAATTTTGTTTTGAAATTTAAATCAATTATTCGTTTTTGAATATTATTTTTATATTGATTTGGACAATCAAGTATATAAAGATTTTGCGTATACGTCTGATACACGTGCATTCGAAGTTTTAATATACTGGATAGATGTAGAATCATACTTTAGTAGTCCAAAGATGATTTCGATGATTGAGTACTCGTCATGAGAATTTATGTTCGAGTGACGAAAGTGGGATTTCTATATGATTCCAATTGACTGGTGTGAGAACCAAAATTAAATAGGGTCTATTGCTGTGATTTTGACTATATATCAAAATTATGAATATGAAAAGATAATCAACTAATTGATTGATGATTGTGTTGTGTGATTATTTATTTACATCAACATATGAAAGAAAGGTAGATTTAGCCAAATTGTATCAAATATTGAACTGTACTTAAAATTGTTTGGAAATGCATGCATGTACACACACACACACATACACACACACACACACACATATATATATATATATATATATATATATATATATATATATATGTGAACAGGTCATTGCAAGGAGGCTAGAGAAGAGGAATAAAATTGTTTGCCCGACAAATAAGTACATGTTTATTGTATTTCTTTGGGTTTGGATGATTTTATGAGCCGCTTGGCTGTTTCTTTTTCTTTTTTGATTGGAGAAGCCTGTATGGCAATTTTGGATTTTCCCAGTGCTCCCGTGCAGGGGAGGTTATGGCGAAATTTTTCGCAAATTTAGGGTGTTAGCCAAATTTTTGAAAAATTTGAAAGGTTCTTAGAAACTGAAAAGTTGCCGAATTTAAGCCATTAATGAAAATACTGAAAGTTGAGTTGATTAGTAAAACAACTTTCAGCTGCGTTCCTTTTCGGGGACGAAAAGTTTTAAGTGGGAGAGATTGTAATAACACGGAAATCCGAACCATTTTTTTTGGCAATTTTAGTGAATTTTGAATATTTAAAATGAATTATTTTAAATAATAATGATGAGAAATTTATTTTGAATAGAATTAGAACGTATATATTTATTTGAATCGTCGTTGGAATATAAATAATTATTTTTAATTATAAAAGGAATTGAAAATGACGCAGTAGTTTGAAAATTCGATTTCAAATGACTGTACAGGATTCAAAATAAACCGGATTTTAGCGAAATCAAAAATATTAGAATCTATTTGGGAACATCTTTCCAACGAATCCGAAAAATTGAAATTTCATATTGGGATGAAGAGTTATGTCCAATTGAAAATTCAGAATAGTCGTTGTGGAATTCTGGCCCTTAAAAATGGAAATTTTGCAAACGACCTCCGTTTTCGACGAAACCGCTTTTGTTGGATCCGTAGTGTTTAGTTATTGCTAAATTCCAAAATTCGTAATTTTCTGAGTCAATATGTGAGCGTGGCAAAAGAAAACGTGTTTTGTCAGTTTCAGTTGAATTGGATCGACCAAAAAATGACCATTTTCCAAACGGTCTTCAAAATTGACGAAATTATTTTTGTTAGGATCGTATAGTCAGTAAGAAGCTAGAAATAATTTTTCGCGAAATCTTTAGAGTCTGTATGTGACCCCCGTAAATTGAAATGTACGTTTAAAATTCAATATAATGATTTATATTTCAATTTTGATGAAAACATATCGTAACAGTCGAATCAGCTTACGATACATATCCCATTGTGTTCGGAATGGGGGTAATTAGCTAGGGGCGACAATCATTGGGTCTCGTTTGGTGTTCAAATAGAAAGTCAACCTTCTGAAATAAAAATAGAATAAAATAATAATATATATGTTATTATATACCCACCCCTCCACTTTCTCTTCCCCCAAATCATTCAATGCAGAAAGTCTAAATAAAAAAAGAAGAAGCATCGCACGGTCCCGTCGGCCACCGCCTCTAACACCATCACCGCCTCCCTCCGATGCTGCGCCATCGGCCAGAGACACCCCCGTCCCTCCGATCGATTGTGACACCGTCCTCCCCTGTAAACCCTAAATCATGAGCCCCAAATCCCGTAGAAGCCCTGCCCTCATTCAGGAGGCCGCGCCACTCCCTGCGGCACCCTCCAACCGCCACCAACATCGAGATTCCCCGACCACCCAGCGTTGGCGAGCACCCCCCTCTACCTCCTATTAACAGTAAGCTCTTCATTTATTTATTTATTTTCATTATTTTCTTTTATATAATCCAAACATTATTTTGAATCGGTTTTATTTGGATTTAGCTTTGTTTTTAAATCAGTTTTATATGTATATCTAGTTATAGAATGAAAAATTCGGTTTTTTTTAAATGAAAGATGCGATTATTATAGAATAAAAAGGTCTGATTTTTTTTCTTTATTAAAATGAAAGGAGATGATTTTGTCTAGAAAGTTATGATTTTTAAAATTAAAAAGCTATGATTTTTATTATAGAAAGATTAGGTTTTGTTTATTTAAAGTGATAAAGATTTGATTTTTTTTTAAAGTGATAAAGATTATATTTTTAATAATGAAAAGTAGTAGATCTTTATATATGAAAGCGAAGAAAAAAATAGATCTTTATATAGGAAGGAGCGATGTAAAAATCTAATTTTTAGCGATGTGAAAAATAGAATCTTTTATATACATGTAGCGATATAAAAATATAATCTTTTCCATAGAAGCAGCGTTATAATTTTTTTTTTTTAATGAAGTAGCGATGTAAAGATATGATTTTTATATATTTAACAGAATAAAAATATGATTTTTATTATGTGCGAAGAATAAAAATATGATTTTTATTATGTGTGAAGAATAAAATATGATTTTTATATATGGGAAATCGGTATAAAACTGGGTTAAAAATGGGATTTTTATATTAACAGTGTTAAACAGATTTCGTTGATAACACGGTGAAGGGCACAACGAGCGGGAAAAGAACAGAATTCAGACCGTTCAGAAATAAATAATGGAGGAGTGGAACCCAAAGGTGAGAACTCCTCACTGTAATTTTCTTTATACGGTTATTTATTATGTAACTGCATATAGGAACTATTCTCCGTCGTCCACCGACTATGGACGACTTGTTTGTTTGGTTGTGTAGTTGATTGGGTTATTGGTTTGGATTTGGTTGTTTGGGTGAAATGGAATTGATTAGATTGGCATGTGTATGGCGTGGGCCATTATTAGACTGGGGATAAGGCTAGGCCTTATCCCGTTTCTAGTATCGCGCCGTTATGCAGCCAAAATTTTCTAAAATATGTTAGAACAATAAAAATATCATTTTTATTATGTAAATGAATTGAATAAATATTTTATCGTTAAAAATATAATTTTTAACATGTATATGAAATGAAATAAATATTCATAAACAAATCAGATGATTTGTTTATGTGCACTGATTTGACTAATATTGATTGGGACGATAAATTTTACACATCGTCCAACTGCATAAACAAAATTCATTATTTGTTGATCGAAACCCCACACGGGTATTGGGATGATATAGGACATACACTAATCCCAATAATTAGCTGTATGTCGATCGATTGATTGACAGGCTGTTATAAGCGTTAAACATTTATATTTGATGCTTATGCCGTGTAGAATGCACTTTGGATGATGGTTGAAAGTGTTTGATTATAGTTGTGTACATATGTGTATGAAATCCATATAATCACATTATATGGTAATTGACTTTGTCTGATTCCAGTTCAGAAAGAATGAATATTTTAAAATAACGATTATTTTAAAATAATGAATAGTTTCAAATAATATTCAGAAAAGAATCAAAATATGGTTTTGATGTCCGATTTGGGATGGACATGATATATTTAAATATATATAGCCGCGTTGATTAGATTAACGCCATTTTGACGTGAACGATATTTATATCGATTTTATTCATTTTAAAATGAATATCAAAAAGGAAATGATTTTGAAATATAGTGTTTTGAAAATATTATCATTTATATATCGATGATATGGAATATTCAATTTTTATTTGAAATTGAATATGAAGTTGAAATCGTTTTGAAACGACTTTAAAACGATTTATAAAATATGTTTTGAAAGGAAATCGTCAAAATATATATTATATATAATGGCCTGAATAGAACGCGCCGTGCTGCAGCAGTTCGCGAATTTCGACCATTGACTTCGAAAGGACATTACGGGAGATCCGACCGTCGGATTGTCCTAAAACTGGAACCGTTGGGTTCGTATCGAAAAAAGCTTTCTAACGAATACAAGAAATTAGAAATCTAATGGTTGGATTTGGAATTACGTCCAAATCAAATTTGGAAAAGGTCGTTTTAAGTGCAGTTCGATGGCCGTTTATGGAAATCGACTGTACGGCCTTGATAATATTATTAAAAATATCAATAATTTGTCTAGAATCATAAGAAGTGATTTGGAAAGAATTGGGATGAAAAATTCCAAATTTGAAAAGATAAAAATAGATTTTTATCGAAATGAACTAGTTTTAAACTAGAGTTATAAATCCAATATTATTGAAAATAAATTGGATTTGAAATGGTTTTGAAGATAATCGGAATTTCCAATATATAAATTGGAAATGGATTTGAATCGAAATTGTCTTCGGAATATTTCGATGTTGGATTTCGTGATTATACAGATATTGTTATGGAAATTTGAAAGATATATTTATATCGTTGTTTCTAATACGATATACGTTGGTCGTAGAATTTGATATTGAATATAAGCCGGTATATTTTCTATTCAGAGCCTTGTATTCAATATCAAATGGTATTTGGGTTTGTCGTGAATGGTGTCTTCATTAACACTGTTCTTAAACCCAATTAAGAAAAAGATTAAGTCTTTTTATTTGGATTTAATGAAGTGTACTAAATAATATTTAATTGGAATCGAATTGGAATTGATTTGTGGGTTTATCGTGAACGGTGTTTTAAATAACATTTTTTCTTTAACTCGATAATTTATGGAATGTGAATTGGGTTTTTTTGTGAACTGTGTTTTAACGACATTTGTTCTTTAGCCCGATTCATAGTGAAATGTGATGTGGAATTTATAAATCTTTTGTAAGGATTTAAAGGAGATTTTCCAAAGTAAAGTTTTCCAATTTAAATAAAATAAATTGGAATGGAATGGAATTCGATTTGGTAATAATCAAAGTGAATTTCTGTGGATGAGGACTGCTAATATATATGGAATTTAAAAGGCTTTGCCATTATTCCATTTATATTGTTAGTTAGATACGGAAGTTTATATCGATTTGTTTTCCATGAAGATTCCATCGTTAATGGAATTTGATTTTGGGTTGTCGTGAATGGTATCTTTAATAATACTGTTCTTAGACCCAATGGAGTTAGGAAAATCAGAAACTAACTGGAGATTAGTTAAGTGGAATAGTTTCTTGGGTATTGATCTGATGTTGGTTTCGACCTTCGGGGTTAACACTTAGGGAATTATTCACTTGCTAATTTACGGTTAAAGGCTGATGGAATGGAATGTGATTTTGGGTTTATCGTGAGCCGTGTTTTAAATGACATTGGTTCTTTAACCCAGTTAAAGACAGGATATGATTTCCCAAGTTAAACAATCATTAATATTGATTTTTGGGAAGATTAAAACCAAGTGGAGTTTTAAATGAATCTTTATATAGATTGAAAGGTGAATTTGATAACTAAAATCATCAAATTCAAGAAATGATCGAGAATGGAGTATCACCAGTTTGCTCCAAGCGATAGTTAAACCTTTAATTAGATTTGAACGTGAAATGGTAATTGAATTTACCGATAACACCATGGTGTTAGATATGAAGTATTACCAGTTTTACTTCATGGGATGAATAGGTTGGGGTTAGGAAATTTAACAAATGATTACTTCGGTAAGGTTCGCTAATCCCGACTAGTTTGGATAAACCATAATTTGGTTTAAATTGATATTCAAAAGAAGATTAAAGTGTAAATATAAAGAATTTTCTTTGATAAAATTAATGGGAACCTTTCCCAACGTAAAATAATATTTGAATAAAGGAATATTCTAGATTGGAATAAGGCGTATGTTGTGTTTTTATAACGCTTGTTTATTATATACGCGAGTTATTCGGAAAGACTGGGTTTATCCCATTCTGAATAACTGAATCGATGATAAGTCGACGATGAAGACGGTGGTTGAAGACCAGAAGTCTTCACATCGTTTGGATAATTACTGATGATCTTGATTGGGCTGTACACCCAAGAGGAGGGAATCAGTTGGTGATCGTCTAGACGTACTTGGAGATCGATGGATATGCGAGGAATAAAGTTTCTATGGTTTCGTTCAGACCCAGAACGGACTTGTAAATGGATGTGTATCTGACATCAGATTTCATTCTGTGTGATTGATGTACATCGGTTGCATAGCATGAAGTGCCTGTGTGGCATGATGAGATGCAAATGATCAAGGCTTCTGTTGAAAAGCAAAATCTTATGGTTAATGATCAAAGCACAACTTTAATACAGCGTAGCTTTGTGTAGCGTTGATTCATGAGCCTTATAGCTCGGTGTGAACCTGAAACGGGAGAGGACTGCAGGGAGGGCATACGTTTCCTTCTAGTTAGGAGTGGTGTCAGCGTTTTACACGCCCTAGCATTTTACTTATGTGGATGATGGATTGCGAGGCGCCTTGGTTATATCGGTCGATCTGGAACCGATGGAGTCATTTTGCTCATTGACGGCCCATAGGGCTGGTAGACGTATTGTCCAGGGTTTAAGTTTAATCCATATCGAGTGGACCGGCCCTGAAGATCTAAGGGTCGATGCGTTCTGATCCTGAGGGGCGGGCTAGAGCGTCTCGAAGCGGTGAGGATGATCCCTTGCCTTCGTTCACAGATGGAAATCCAACTTCCAATACGTGACTTTGCGGTTTTAATTGTAAACCTATATATGGCGACATAGTGGTATGGGACACTTATGCCGTCTATGATTAATATTTATGATTAAAATTGTTTTGACACTATCACTTATAGTAATAATGAAACATGAAATTTTACGTACGAAGCATTCTTGACTATTATAAGGTAAAAACTCTATCCTCCGGCTTGCGTTGCATTGTGTGACGGGACCTGAGTCTTATAATAGCTTCATTGTTCTTTACTTAGCATTGCGCTGTTGTTTTATACACTTGTATTCTTGGGAGGAAACCCGTTCCGTGTCATACGACGTGGTCCCTGGATTTACCTAACTTTTAAAATAAAGATTAATAACTGTTTTAGTTCTCACACCAGTCACATGACTGACCTGGAGTTTATTGTTTTAACCTAAACTCTGGGTGCCCCTATTTTCCACATGGGCATCTAGTAGTTTTGGTTTTGCAGATTTATATTCACAGGATCCTGGTTTTCAGCTGGAACGATATCTGGAAAGCTCTGTATCTGTATATTTTTTTCAGTTGTGTTTTGTATTATTTTCCGCTGCATTGTAACTTGTTAATCTCTAATATTTGGTAAATGTGTAATATTTATTCGTACTCTGTATAGTCTTGTATTCTGATGGAATTGTTGTAATAAGCAATGAAATGTTCTTCTGTTTGTGTCCCGATGTGGCTTGTTCTCAACTCAGTCCGTGCTTTCCTTCACGGGGAAGTTCGGGTCGTTTCATTCTTCATCCAGATCCTCTTCAACATCTCTTACCCCTCTTCCTTCTCAACCCATAGTGCAAGATATTTCTCCAGAACGAAGTGCTCACGGTGAATCTCCTGAGCATCATGCACCTGGAAAAAGCCCAATGCCTGAGGACGAGGAAGTGGAAAGTTCATGGCAAGTAGAAGATGCTGCTCACTATGGACATCATGTCTTTCAAGGACTCTCCATTCAAGAAAATATTGCAAACAATGATGAATCTAAGTGGCAACAATATGGCGATCAATCTTCCGACTTATGGGGTTACTTCGCGGGTTCTTAATTTTAACGTTTCAAATGTCTGCGGTATTTTATTCATCTATACTTATGCTAGTATTCAAAACATTGGTCTGTTTTAATACTCTGTGACTTTTTATGTGTTTGACGCTTTGTGTAATTGATATGGTTGATTTATCGCTTTCTTATATGCTTTATGATAATGCTAAAGAGGGAGATAATATGGGATCCCTAATTCGACAGGAGCTTTAACACTAGTCATATAGTTGTCATCATCAAAAAGAGGGAGAATGTTAGATCCTCTATTTGAGCTTTTAACGACAACAACTATACGACAATAGAAAGTTTATATAGTATATCATATCATCTTGCAGGATTTATTCAAGATGGAGATGAAAGCATGAACAATATCACAAGACATACTCAAATGCTTCATTGGAAGAATATATTAGGCATTAAGTATTATATTTATGAAAAACATCTTTGGGCTTATATAAGCTTTTTAAAATGTACATATATATTAGTCTGTGCATGTACAGACGTCTGTCTATATATGACAGACGTCTGGTACAAGGTTCAGGAATCCTGTACTTAGCACAGAGTCTTTTAAGTATTATCTATTAGATCCTCTGTTTGAGCTTTTAATGACAACAACTACACGACCATAGAAAGTATATATAGTATATCATATAATCTTGCAGGATTTATTCAAGAAGGATATGAAAGCATGAACAAGATCACAAGGCATACTCAAAGGCTTCATTGGAAGAATATACTAGGCATTAGGTATTAGATAAAACATCCTTGGGTTTATATGAGCTTTTTCAAATATATGTATATACTAGTCTGTGCATGTATAGACGCTTGTCTATATATGATAGACGTCTGGTACTAGGTTCAGGAAATAATCCTGGACTCATCACAAACGTCTGTCATATAAAGACAGACGTCTATTCATGGTCTCAAGAAATTAATTCCTGGAACCACAGACGTCTGTCACCATATGGACAGACGTCTGTCTTTGTATTTGGTACATATTCAGAATACATTTACAGATGTCTAACCATATGGATAAACGTCTGCCTTGATAACAGCTGTTATATTCTAAAAGGTTGCTTCTTGGTTTTCAAAGGTTATAACTCTTCTTTTAAACTCTAAACTAATTTTTCAGTGGATATATTATTTCAAACGAAGAGTTTTACTTTCAAAATTAAATCCCTTCATGAAAGCTTTTCACACTACAACAAAAATACTATTACAACGTCCAATTTACAACGGGCATTGGGAGCCCGTTGTAATATAGTGCTATTACAACGGTCATTTCATGACCGTTGTAATAAATGTCATGTATACTGCCCTTTTTATAATAGGCATGGATTGCCCGTTGCAATAGAATGCTTTTACAATGGTTTTTAAATGCCTGTTGTAATAAATATCAAGTTTACAACGTTCATATGATGCCCATTGTAATAGATATCTATTTTACAACGGTCACAAAATGACTGTTGTAAGAGGTGCCAATTTTACAATGGGTACTGCCTATTGTAACAGGTGCCAATTTAACAACAGTCATAAAATGCCCATTTTAAACGATGCCAATTTTACAATGATCATAAAATGCCTGTTAATAATTTCCGACAATCAATAATTAATAATTACAACACTTTCTTAAAATTAATATTGATTATTTTTTATTATTTAATAATTAATCTTTGATAATATTATATTAATCATATGTTACTAGTTACTAACTATATTATTAGTAATCATTAATAATATTATACTACTTAGTAATTAATCATAAATAATATTAAATTAATCGTTTATAACTTATAATAATTAATGATTATTAATAAATAATCAGTAATTATCAGTTATTATATATAATCAGTATTCCAACATGCTTCATTTTACTTTCCAGTTATTCGTACGTAATATCGAGTAATTAATATCAAATATATAATAATTTATAATTAACAATAAATATTAATAATTCGTTATTGGTTTGAGATGTAATAATAGTGTAGTACTGATATTGGATGGTATATTTCGATTTTTTTGTATTTTTGAAATTTGGATGCAAAATTATTATTTTTATTTAACAATATATTATTGTTAATTATTTATAACTAGTAAATTATAGTTAATGTTTCTTCATTTCATTTAATAATTAATCTTAAATAATTAATATTGAACAATTAATAGTTAGTATTTAGTAATTAATACTTGACATTTAATATTTAATAATTAGGAAGTAGTGTCAAATATTCAATAGTTAATTTTTGGTAATTAATAATTAGTAATCATTGTTAAATAATTTATTTTCTTTAATTATGTAATAATGAAATTTGATAATTATTAGTTACGATCTATAATAGTCGATAAATGTAATTAATATTTGATAACTAATAATTAATGAATATATTTGATTGTTGATTATGTTCATTAATATAACTAATACGCTAAAACTAATATAGTAATAATTGGTAAGTATATTTAGTTGTTAGTTGATAATAAATAATCGTTAATATTAATAAACTAGTATTGAATAATTAGTACAACTAATAGATAGGAAGCAACTTGAGGTAAATAATAAGCCTTTTGCGGTTAAGCAATATAAGGGCTCAGTTTAGTTTGCACGATGCTACTGTCATGAACCAGAATTTTCAACGGTTTAAAATTATGATTTTTTTTTAAATTGATTTATGTTCAGTAAAATTTGAGATATAGTTTATGTTATTTTGGTTTTAAATTGATTTTTAAGTATGGATTTTGAAATTTAATATTTAAATTTGAGTTGTTTGTTAAATTTTAAATGATATTAATATTTTAAACTATTTGAATATGTTGTTTGAGAAATTACAGACTTGATTTTTTTTAATTTAACCTGAGAATTTTAGTTATTTAGTTGAAGTTGGTCTTTGTTAAATCAAGAAGTATTGGAAATTGCATAAATAAGCTAGTATTGTTCTATGTACATAGTATGATAAATGATACATACTTGAGAAATATTTGTTTAAGTGAGATTTTACACTTGTATGTATTGCCGAAAATATGTAACACCGGTACAACATTGTCTGTGATCTTTAACACTTGTCCACGTTCTGAAAATTCCACCGTCCCCAATTACTTCTTATTCACCTTCATTCATTCCTTTTCCCATTTTCGCCTCAGCCAAACATTTTTTTTCCCAAATCCCTAAATCACCGAAAATGGCCTCAGGCCTAGACCAATCCACCGATCATCGTTGTTCCCCCTTCGTCGTCCACCGACCCTCCCTTCAGCGTTGCCTTCGCCTCCTTCAGGCAATTTCATCCTGCTCCGCCTCCATTGCCGAGATCCGCCTCCATTGCCGAGATCCGCCTATCCCCTTTCTCCAACAATGGCCTCCACTAAATCGGCTTTCTCCTTCCTCGTCAAACGAAGCGCGATCACCATCAAATCTCCCTTGCTCGCCTCCGTGAATCAGCTCGAGCACCTCTTGCTAAAACCCCTTTTCCATTTTTTTCATAGGTGGAAACAAAAATCAGTTTCCAATTCTCGCTTCTTTCCAAATCGAAGCCATGCTCACTGCCTTCACTCGCTCCCTCTCTCCTTTGTAAAACCGTAACGCATAGAAGAAAAATCAGCATGGCAGCCAACGGTAAAGATTTGCCACCGTCCCTGTCGCTCCACCGAAATTTGCCCAGCACCCAAAACCGTGTTGACGCTCCACCTCGCCAGTCAGCAAATCACCACTAACGTCCTTTTGCAGTCTGTCGCCTCCACTTGCAAGCCACCATCTTTACCGATTAGTTCACCTGCAACCCGTCGTCGCTGAACCCTGCACTTTTCCAGTCCCGCTTCCCCTTTGTCTCCACGGTTATAGGTAAGTTTACTTATGATTAAATTTGTTACAAGTTAATTACTTTGCTTACTCGCTAAGTATAATTGTTGTGGTCTGTTCTGGTTGATTACCTCCGCCCTAGTTGGTTGTCTTGCTGTCGCATTTCACCTCTGTTAGCTGTATTGGTTGATTGTTTTGAGTAATGTGTGTGTGCTATGCTCTATGATTTCACCTGCTCCATATATGTTCTGTTTGGTTTTGGCAAAATAAAGGAATTTGCATGTTTAGAGTGTCCCATTTTCATGTGCATGCTACTGTCTATATTTAGAAATTTTACTGCCTCCTGGAACTACTAATATACACGCCCATGCTTGTTTACCCCATTCAATAAAACACTGCATGCATGCTTTTAAATTGCGTTAGTTTGACTCTGGCACACTCGAGTTGTTATTTAAGTAGTGCTGGCACCTGATCTCCTTGTATGTGCTTAAATATTTTACTGTCACCATCTTAGATAAACTGAATAAGCACTTGTTACCATCAGTTTTAGTTATCTTTGGAGAAACTGGCTTTGTCTCTTGTTAATGAGCCTAGCCTAAAAAGCCTAACATCTGGAAACTTAAAGAAGAAAATGATTATTCCCATTTGAATCGATTTAGTCAATCATTTACATTGCGTTTCCAGTTCTTTAGATAAATGGACTTGTCACGTGCTTTTAGGTTAGTATAAATTCGTAAATTTAAGGAAAAAATGTACAGAATGTCAGTTTGAATGTTCGCTGGCTTAAAACCTGGCAACTCCGATATTATATTGTTGTGGTTGTAGTATTTAATAATATGCATTTCATTTCTGTCCACTCGCATGCATGCTGTTCTGCTAAGTTTATTATGTATTGCTGCATGTCTTCTCTTGCCATGTTGAGCATCATTTTTGCGTTAACCATTTGTATGAACTCCTCATTATGAGCATGTCACACCATGCTGCATGAATCAGCTTACTTGCTTGGGATTGTGAACAAATTCTTTGATGAGGTCTAGTACTACTACAAGCGCTGATTAGGGGAAACCTGTTGAGAAGGCATGCTAGTGAGGTGCTAAGATGCATGCAAGCTTTGATGACAACTCAAGAAAGAATCCGTACACAAAGAATTCAAATGGTTGAACATGAGCAAGCAAAAAGTACATCTTCTCGTACACCAAATCAAAGATGATACCCTCTTCATTTTAGATCCAAGCAATCATATGTAAATTGGTATGTTTTTTATTCACTATTGTTTGAATTTATGTTGCTTGTCTTGTGCAAAATTATTTTCGCAACCCTAGTTTTTTTGCCACTTGTTATTGAAATGCTTGTTAATGATGAAACTTCAAACTTGATGATGTGCATTCTTAGGCTTATCTTCAATATAAATTTTTTTTTCTAGAAAGAAGATGGTTAGAGAGGCAGCAGCGACAAAAACTTGCAACCTAGAAATGAGGATGTAGATGAGATAATTTTGGCGACCTTTAGCTGTAAATAGACAAGGAGAGGCTTCATTTGAGATATATTTTCTAGACATTTATGAATTTCTATATTATCTCCTGTAGTCCTAGGGATCCTTGCTGATTCATTAGAAAAACCATTTGTAAACAACATCCAAATCAATAACAAAGCTAAGTAGACACAAGCACTTCTACCTTACCAATAAGCTTTCTACCTTACCTAAATTTTCATTTATCTTATTTTAACCCTCTGCTATTAATATGTCCGCTTAGTACAATCAGTGGGGACAACATGCGTTTGCACATTAGTTGATTTTGGTCGTTGGCTAGCATTCTACTGTTACCATTTCTATCTAAACTATTTATGAGTTGATCTTGCTTTCTTCTCAATTAAATACAGTGTTTGCTTAGAGTCATAGAGTAACACTTTTTGCTATTCTTGATTCAAATTATGCAATTATTTTGGCAGCAAACATTACATGCTTGTCTGGTTTCTATGTTTTTGTATTAATGTCATCATGTATGTATATTGTTTAAATGTGTGTTTTTGACAAAGGGTACTCGGTGCCCCGTTTTGAGTTGAATTTATAATTGTTTGTTATAATTAATTCCATCCATCATTATTTAATGATAATATCAGGAAAAGTTAATAGAAGAGAAAGATACACAAATTATTGATTTTTCTAGTAAATTGCCGGGTTTATGTATATTCATGGATTATATACTCATTCAGGGACATGCCACTTTCTGATATTATAGGAATTGTGATGATTTGCTACTGCGTCCACAGTTGTTGCAAAATTCATGTCAAAATCTAAGGGGGGAAGCAGCAAGTTATGGATGCATATAAAAATTTGGCTTTTATAAGGTAATTTCTTACTAGTTAAAAAGAAAATCATTTTTGTTTTGCTTTCAGGGCTCAAATGCTGTATAATAATATCTGGTGATATGTGTACAAAAATTGGGAGTAAAACAATTAACTTTTCGTACACATTCCCAATTTAGTGCAATGTCGTAAGGTCATAGCAATGCAAGACTTAAATGTTGTATAATAAGTTCTGAATGGTGTATAACAATATATTCTCTCTATATTTGGTAACTTTATTTATTTATTTATTTATTTATTTTTGCAGTACATTGTGCTAGTAAGAAGGCTCAAGATCAACGAGATCGTGTTACTTTGGCTGATTTGGTGAAAAAAAATGCAAGCTATTGGGTTGGGAGAAAAATGTAGTTGCAGAGGGGACGATAGCAAGTACTGATCCTGATGCTTTAGTACATTTTAAAAAGCTTGGAGCTGATGTTTGGAAGATATGTGTGAATTTAGCGGTGAACCGGAAGCTTTTTTGTTTAGCCCAGATTCGGAGATGTCCACTATCAAACGGGCCATTGGATCTATTGTCACGTGACACAAAGATTACGTTTTCTTAGTCTAGTGTTGATACTTATGAAACTAGTTATATAATTTATGTTAGAACTATGTTGATATAACTTATCTAACCTTTTGGAAAGTAAACTTATCTAAATCTTTTGAAATGTAAAGTTATCTAACTTATTGAAATGTGTTGGAATTTTATGACTTTTGCTTTAATCTTTTATTATGTGTTACTATCATGTGATTTTGAATGTTGCATCACAATATTTATTGCATGTTAAAATATTCATTATTATTATGGATGTATATGGCAGTAATTATATTTAAATCTGCATTTACTTCGCAACGGTCGACAACTGTTGTTATATAATGTATTACAACAGGCAAAAGCCGCTTGTAATTTATTAGCTATTACAACGGGTATATAGCCATTGTCATAGAGTCATTTCACGTGAGAGAGAAAGTTATTACAACGGTCATTTACAACAGTCACTGACCGTTGTAAAATAGTCAGGACCTATTACGATGACGCATATTAGGACGAGTGTGTGCCCATTGTGAAAAACATATAACAACGGTCTTTTCCCGTTGTAAAATGACTGTTTTGTTATAGTGCCATTTACTACAAAAGTATCTTAGATTGAAGGTTTTAAATCACCTAATCTTACAAAATTTATTCTACACTTTCCAAGCTCTTTATATTCATTATTTCTCTAAAAGATTTCAGTCAAGCACTCAATCTCTTCTATATACTCAAGTTGTTAAATTCTCATATTAAAACGAAGAGATTATAGAAGAGCTTTGTTACTATCACAAACTTCCCATGCTTAGCCCGGAGGAATAGGCTTACAGATAAGAAATATACTTTGACAGTAGTGTGTTCCATACAACACTGATTTTGACTGAATAGTGCAAAATTCTCCTATAATATCCTTGTATTAATATGAGAATCGAATAACTTGAGAATATAGAAGATATTGAAAGCTTGACTGAAATATTTTAGAGAAAGATAATGAATATAGAGAGCTTAAAAAGTATAGAATAGATTCGGAAAGATTAGGTGATTTAAAACCTTCAATCTAAGATATATTTATAGTAAATGAAAAGCTTTCATGAAGGGATTTAATCTTTGAAAGTAAAACTCTTCGTTTGAAATAATATATCCATTGAAGAATTTATTTAAAAATTTAACAGAAGAGTTATGACCTTTGAAAACCAAGAAGCAACTTTTTAGAATATAACAGCCGATTTCAGGAAAGACGTCTGTCTATATGGTCTGACGTTTGTCAATGTATTCTGGATACGTTCCAGATACAAAGCCAAACGTCTGTCCATATGGTGACAGACATTTGTGGTTTCAGGAAATAATTTCCTTAGACCATGAACAGACGTCTGTCTTTATATGACAGACGTTTGTGCTGAGTCCAGGATTATTTCCTGAACCTAGTACCCGATGTCTATCATATATAGACAAGCGTCTGTACATGCACAGACTAGTATATATATGTACATTTCGAAAAGCTCATATAAACCCAAGGATATTTTATCTAATACCCAATACCTAATATATTCTTCCAATGAAGCCTTTTAGTATGTCTTGTGATCTTGTTCATGCTTTCGTCTCCTTCTTGAGTAAATCCTGCAAGATTATATGATATACCATATATATTTTATATGGTTGTGTAGTTGTTATCATTAAAAGCTCAAACAGAGGATCTAATAGATAATACTTAAAAGACTATCATTTTCTTAATCAAAATACACTAATATGATTTCCTTATAGATATACGTTATGACATTTATTAAAGATCTATAAAGAGCAAAGTTGCGTGTTGGTTGATTGCTTATATGTCTGGCTTTATTGTTCATGTAAGGTCAGAACAAAACTCCAACAGAGTTAATTAAATTGAACCAGAATCAAATAGTATCCAAGCAATTTATCAAATGCAACAAATTTGGATAAAAACAATATGGAACAAAATTAACATGGAAAACAAATTAATGTTGGTGGTAAGCATTGATGATATCATCAATGTTACATAGAAATAGCTATTAACGTAATGACTTGATTGACCTGAAGATCAATGAGTAATAAGACTTCCTGCTCCAATCATTAATTTGATTGAAACGAAATCCAAAAGATTGCATATTGAAATGTTTTATTGACAAAATATTCTGTTGTAAGCAGTCAACAAATAAATAAGTAATCATGGAGAGAAAAAGAAATGATTTTTTATGCTTATTTAAGTCACCCCGTATTCTACGTATCGAAGAAACTATAATATTTATTTTTATCTTCATATGAGGTCAATGGCTGTATAACTTTAGGAAATGACCATCAGGGTCATTTCCTACTTTCATCATTTTTTCGAATTTCAACGTGATCTTTTTCCCCTTGGAGAGTTTTGTTTCACACGTAGCTTTTGATTGGTGAAGAATTTGGATCTAAAACCACTCCCATTGGGTTGGATGATGGTTTCCCATTCCGTAGAGTGGTTACAATAAAAAACGAACTTACTGTTATAAATAAATGGCTAAAGCAAGTTTTGGAGAGAATTAGACGACACAATTGGGCTTAAATGGGTAGTAAGGTTGAGGCCTAATACCTATTTTGGGTTAAATGACTTGTGGGGGCTGAAAAGATAAGGGAATCATCTCCTATTCACTTTCCCAACTCTTAAAATATATCTAGTAACATATTAATGGCTTCCAACTCTCCAAATCTTCATTAAACCTTTCTATAATTAGCTAACTACATATCTAGCATAAAGTCAAATCAACATCAAGTGAGGGCAAAAGGGTGCTACAACACCTGGGGATCCGAGCCAAATTCCATTTATTTCGGGTTTAACCTGTTTGGAGTGATTAAGATGAGTAATAGTATTATTACTCACTGTTTAGGCCATATTGACATGCATATACCTCATAAAAATATGGAAAATGCTCATAATACATTATTAATCCTACAATGACACATTTGCAAGTTTGTGTTGATTTGGATTTAATTTGTGAATCCCAGAATTTAGGGGATTAAGGGAAAATTATGCTTATTTGTGTGTTTTGATCGTGTTTGATTGATTTGTATGCTGTTTTAGTTGTTGGGTATGTTAATACATTGTATAGGAGTGCTAAGATGGATGCAAACACCGTCGAATGGAGAAATAGACGTTAAAAACCATTCTTGAAGTGCTACAGGCCTCGGGTTGGTCAAGTCGATTCGGGCTAATGTCATCAGATTTGCGTGAAAATTGGTTGGGAGGACAAGGAAGGTGCCATGAGGCTATAGGCTAAATTTCAAGTCATTTGGAGTTCTGAAGATCAAGTATTAAAGCGTTGAATTTGGGGTTGGCCAAGTCGGTTTGGGTGAGTCAGATCGACTAGGGGCGACGTGGAAGTGAGCAAATGGAACTAGAGGAGGAAGCGACTCGAGTGAGCTCTCAGGCTTTGGATCAGATCAAATTGATCCGTACCGACATTACCGATCCAGAGATAATGACCAATTCCATATCGGCGTAGCTGATCTGGGCATGACATTGTGTGTCCGGCTCGACCATATGGAGCCAAAGAAGGCCGATCTAAATGAGAGCAGGGGACGTGGCTTCTTTATGGTGGCACACAACATGGTGTTACCTTATGACAACGAACGAGCTCTTTTGAAGGCAGATTCTAATACGACTAGCTTATACGAGGTGCGAAGAAAATCTTAGGAAAGGCTACCACGCATGTTGCAAGTGAGGAACCATAGAGGTGACTTGTGAAATGGACTTCGTACGAATACGTATGTAAAGGAGTTATATGCATTCACAACTTTGATACATCTTCGAGAGAGGGGCACCACAAAGAATCAACTAATGCTAATTGCAGTATTGGACTGGTTAACCCAGACCTCAGTGCCAGTTGCAATATGGACTAGTTAGGGTAATATATTATAGTCCTGTGTAGTATGGACATAAAAACAGTTAGGTAGAGCCAGCTATAGTAGGGACTACCAGTGCCACGATGCATAGGGTAACCAAGGCAGGGAGTGCAGTATACTTGACACACTGAGTGAGTATGTGTTTGGATGTTTGCTATCATTATATCACACATACTTCCACTAACAATCAGTAGTGTAATTACCATAGAGTGGAATACATGATTATATGTGCTAACTCTTTGAATGCAGGGTCAGGTCAAGTATGTTTTATCGTACTTGTTGCATTGTCCCATGTAGTGATTGAGATTACTATCGCTCACACAGACTTTGTTTGACTTGAACTTTTATGCTTTGCTTCTTATTACTCTAGATACTCTTAAATGGGCATACTTGAGATAGGTTGTTGTGACGAGTAGCTGATCAGAGATGAGCAGGAGGCTCCCACACATTTCATACATACTCTTATCCCAATTTATTTTTATTTATCACTACTTTGGGCATTAAGAGTGTATTTTATTTTTAGAGACAATATTCTGGAGAAGTTTTGTCTACTTTAGTACATATGTTGTGATATGAATATGTTATTCTGAAGTTACGGTTCATTCAGTTTACACTGTCTCGCCTATTTATATCATGTCTTTTGCTATTATTATATTTCAACCCATGTGATGTGAGATATATGACATGTTACTTGGGTTAATCTTGTTTCTACTTGATAATCGTCTTGTATTAGTCAAACACCACCACAACACAACTCGTTAGGTGTTGGCTGGTATGGGGCGGTCGTCGCACTTAGTGTAAATGCTTAGATTGCATAATTTTACCTAAGTGGGTGCTGCTAAGGGGAAGAGTATGTGTATTTGTGGCATTTCGATATTCAAAATATACCTATCTATATATACTATTAGTATATTCAAGGAAAGTCGCACTTCACATGCACAACTAAGTTGGATTCCTTGGAAGACGATTAATCGACTTTTTTTCAGATTGAATGATGAGTCGTTAAGCAAGGAATACTGCTAGGAATTCCGCTTCTAAAATTAAGGAAGGAGTAAGCTCGGGAGCTAACACTGATAATACTCCTGATATGCATACGATGTTTAATGCTTTCATTAGGGAGATGCTTAGAAACACTCAAGGAGCTACTATGAATGTTGCTAAGGGTGGTGGTGCACTTGTGAAGGCGCCTAGGGCCTACTTTGCCAAGCTTAATAAGGATTTTACCATTTTACGTGGTAAACCATTCCAAGGAATGGGGTCGGCTATGGAGGTTCAAGATTGGGTTGATACTTGTGAACGTATCTTTGAGAATCTTAGGCTCCATGATGCCACGAAGAGGAGATTTGCTTCGCGCCAGCTCCATAGCAGGGTCACGAATTAGTGGTTCCATTAGCCCTTGCATGATTTGTAGTGGGTTGGTCTTATCGAGTCATGGATGCATGTTTGCTTATGATTGTTTTGTTTTGGGCTTTACTAGGTTTGGTATTATCCTCGAATTCGATTGGCTCCAAAGGCATGGGTAGTGGTGGACTGTGAGGGGTCTTGGTAACCATTGGGGTGGATGTTGGGCAGAGGGTAGTGCTGGGCTGCCTACCTGATGATGGCTCATTTTCTGTATTCCCTCGACATTCCACATGATGAGTTATTAGGTGTGCTTGTTGCTGGAAAATATTCAAACATCTTCCTGGAGGTGACAGGGCTTCCACCACACCAAGAGATTGAAATATGTATTGATTTAGTGAAAGATGCTAGACCTACAGTAATTCCTCTACGATGAATGACACCAAAGAGCAACGAGAGCTCGAGGTGCAAGTGAGCAACCTCTTGAGGAAGGGGTTACTCAGAGAAGTATTTCCCAGTGGGGAGCACCTGTTGTATTCACTGCAAAGATGGATGGTTCCCTTCGATTGTGTATAGACTACCGTGAGCTAAATAAGATGACGAGAAAGAACAAGTATCCTGTCTCATGAATAGACGGTTTATTTGACCAGTTGAATGGTGCGCAGATATTCTCTCAATTATACCTTGTGACAAGATTCCATCAGCTATGGGTAGCAAATGAGAGTGTGCCTAAGATTGCATTTCAGATGTCGTCTGCTTTTTATGAGTGGTTGGTTATGCCATTTAGGTTGACAAACGCACCAGCATATTTTATGGATCTCATGAATCGTGTTTCAGGGATCAATTAAACAATTTCATGCTTGTGTTCAATGATGACATTCTGGTCTACTCAGCAACAGAAGAAGAACACAAAGTTCATTTAAGAATCTTTATGGAGGTGTTAAGCAAACACCCACTAAAGGATTTTTTTCTTCTAAATGTCACTTTTGGAGGATAGAAGTGAGGTTCTTGGGTCATGTTGTTTCAGAGAATGGTATTATTGTTGACCCTATGAAGGTGATGACAATACAAGACCGATATGCACCCAAGAATGCAACCGATATGAGAAGTTTCATAGGGTTAGCAGGATATCATCGTAAATTTATCTAGGACTACTACAAAACAGTGACACCGTTGACTCAGTTGATTAAAAAGAATCAGGCTTTTTCTAGGACGGAAGATGCAAACATGCATTCAATAGTCTAAAAGAGAGGTTGACGTGTGCTCTTGTGTTGGTTATTCTGAAAGGGAACGAGGAGATGACGATATACATAGATGCTTGTGGTACTAGATTAGGTGCAGTGTTAATGCAAAGGGGTAAAGATCTCGTTTATGCTAGTCGGAAACTAAAACCACATGAAAAGATATACCCTACACATGATTTGGATTTAACTTCAATTGTGTTTTTATTGAAGATGCGTATAAATTATCTTTTAGGAGAAAGATTTGAATTGTTAGCTGACCACAAGTCTTGAAATATATTTTCTCTCAGAAAAAATTAGATCTCCGTCAACAACAAGGTTGGAATTCTTGGTTTCCTATTATTTTAATATCATATATAACTCGGGAAAAGGTAATGCGGTTGCTGATGCATTGGGTAGGAGACATGTTGGTTGGGGGGATATGTTCCTAGAATGGAAGCAGTTGGAATGTATCGCTGGTTATGACTTTAGACCTAGATGTGAGTTGGAGCAAGAAATGTTGGCAAGCCTAATGGTTAGACCAAATTTTTTCGAAATGATTGGTTCTAGTCAGAGGAAAAATCCTAGATTATTGGAGACCATCGCAAGAGTAGAAGTTGGAATGAATGGTGAGGTTGAGAGCATGTATGAACTCGGCCGTGAAGGTTAGCTTCGAAAGGAAGGAGATTAGTTGTACCCAACGTCTATCGTTAAGGGATAAAGTACTTAAATAGTGTCATCACTCAAACTTGACCGTACATCCTAGTGGTAACAAGATGTATAAAGGCATGAGGCAAACATACTACTGGGAAGGTATGAAAAAGGACGTCAGGAAATTTATCTCCAAGTGCATGAATTGCAGATTGGTTAAAGTTGAGCAGAAGAAACCTAGTGGCTTGTGTAACGACCCAACTTTCGAACACATCGCAAGTGGTGCCATTAATAAGAATGGAGAATAGATAGAAGATAAATTACAGAAATATCAGAATCTCACAGCGGAATTTTCACAAAAGATAATACTTTATAACATTACACAGCGGAATATATTACATCAGAGCATCATAGACTAGTGATACAAGTCATTCGTAGTACATCGGTATATATCCGATCAACTGACAGACTTAATTATACAGTAGGTAGATGGGCCAGCACACAGCAAAATCTTCATTCCAGCTTCACAGGTTTATCCAAATCCTGATTCACTTGTCTATTCATAACAAGCGTTATGAATACCCAAGAGTTTAAGGGAAAACACAGAAAAATAAACTTCGGGTCAGTCAGGGGACTGGTATGAGTAAACGGCTGAAAACAGTTTAAATAAAATATCTCATAAGACCACGCCGTAAAGACGGAACGGGTTTTTACCTTATGAGATCAAAACACTTTGTATACTTGAAATCAGATATTATTATAATATCAAGGGTTTTCACAAATAATTTAGAAATCTAGGAGAATGCTTGCATCTCACATTCTCCGATATAGTATACAAATAAAAACCGCTTGGCGCTTAGGGAAATTGGATTTCCAACTTGACAAGGTATGGGTCCACCTTCCGCTGATGTATCTCTAGAGGCAAATACATCTGGGTTCAACAAGAACTTCTTGCAACCCGGCCCTCACATGACCGACCACTCATTTCTCTTGAGTGTATCGAATGTATATCACCGATGGTTGTGTACGGCAACCATCCCCGCATGGGCAGAATCGATAGATTAAGAAACAAAAGGAATTTCTCTAGATAGGTGATGCTACACCCTAATGGGAGCGACCCACATAGCCATGCTGCCTGCCCGATTTTTGTCATTTCCTGGGTGTGAGGCTTGAGGCTAGACTTACCTTTTGACAGATCACAGCTTCATTCACTTTGAATGCCACATCGTCAAACCCGCCAAATCACAAATTGATCTCGCCAAAACTACGGGTATAAAGCTAAGAGAAACGAATTCCTCCGCCACCAAACTAAGTTTTGAAGAGGCCAACTTACGCGATCTGTTAGGTATACTTTGTCAGACATTCGTCCATACAAGTTGTCCTGGGACTGGACAAACCGAAGGCACTATTCGAAAATAGTCCTTGTATCACGCCGTCTTCAATTCAACAATCTCTGACGCGCGGCGTATAATCAAATCAAAGTGAAATATTTATTTCGGCCTCTTTGAAATGATTAACGAACATTTTCTCTTTAAATTATAATTCTAACAAGATTATAATCTAATCTGTATATACAGTTATAGTCAAACCAAACAGTACATGATCATCTCGTCAATATCTGGTATTTTGATCATCTTTTCAAAACGGTCAATTTAAGCGTGCGCGTCGCACACGGTTATTTTCTCCGTTTTGTTCATCATCTTTAAAAATGAATTCTTACTTTTATTTCTCTTTAGAAAAATATTCCTCAAAATCATTCCTTAATCTGATCATTTCTAAATGAATGATACTTACTTACGACCTTGACACTTTGCACTTCTCTCGTCAAATTCCCTTTTGATTTCTTGTACTCGATTCAGTTTTTCTTCTTCTTTCTACACTAATCAAGTTTCTCCTTTAAATTCTCAATCCAAACACAATTAAATTGTTACTCATAATTCATATTTTAAAAAAATACAGAACTGTACTAGACAAGTTCCTTGTATCAGGGAATACGTTTTAAAGCTGACAGATCTAGCTTGTGTTTGATATACAGTCCTCTTTTCTCCTTTTCTTGTTTATTTCAAATTTAAATATTCCATTAAATTCTAATTTAAATTATAAAGTAAAATTATAATTTGACAAAATTTCAGTTTCTGACTTCTCGACTTCTGTCACAAACCAGGTCTGATCTTCCACATTCCCTCGACTTCCTTCTTGTTGGTTCTACAGTAGATGTTTACATTAGAAAATCATTTCTAATTCTTATTTAAATTAAATTTAATTTAATTTAAAATCTCAGTTTCTGTTTCCTGTATTTTTAAATTTCAGTTCTTGACAAAACTGTATTCTTGTATCCTGATTCACCTCTTTTCTTTTTCACTTGTAAATTAAATAAAAATATTATTTTTATTTAAATATTTATTTTACTTATTTATTTTTAAACCAACATTAAACTTAAAAACTAATTTAAATCTAAACCGTATTTAAAACAATTGTTTTTAACTTAAACAAACAAAGTACCAATTTTCAAAGTACCGGTTTCCAAAACATCAGCGTTTACATACGAAAACGAGCTCAGACGTCGCGGTTTCGACCAAGTACCAAGTGTCCTGGTACTTTGCCAAGTACCACTTTCCCGCCCCTTGGCAAACCACCTGAAAACAGCATGATTTTCCAACATACCACTCGGTTTGCCAAATACCACCCTGGTACCACTCCTTCTTCTTCCCCTTTCTCCTTCTTCTCCCTCTCCCTACGGCTGTGCACGTGCACACCGATTCCCACCACTGCTTCGACGTTCAGGTCATTGCCCCACTTCCCAACGTCAACCTTCAATATACTTCCACCTCCAGAAATCCAATTTGCCCACTTAACCAAAATCTCGAGTTTTAACAGAAGATCAGAAAAAAAAACACGTCTTCACAAAATACCTCGCCTCGCCACCAGGGTCCACCGATCACCACCAACCTCCGGTCGACTGAAGTAGACCCTACCTCCTATCGAACCCCCCAGGCGCGCACCCCCTTATGTTTCTCGACGTCGAGCAGTTCAGATGAACTCCAACCGAACCCAAAACCCACTAATAACCCTATTTTGATTTAATCCCCCCCAAATTATACATTAGAAAAATAAATTCATATTTTTGCCAGAGTCCTTGATCCCCAGTGAAACTCCACCTCCAACCGCCTGATTTATGGCGGCCTGGATGGTCGGAATTTGATCAAAGTTCAAATTCCGATCATCTCAGGATATCTCTTGATCCAGGCTATTTAAAATCGTGATTCTTCTTTTAAAAATCATCATTTCGATCCTTTGTTATGTTTATGTAATCAAATCAAGGTTTAAAATCATTTGAAAATCCATTTTGAATTCTTGGACCAGAGTACTTCCTGTTGTTTATTTGTAAGCAACAGTATAGGTTTTTACCAATGCTTGTTTCATTTCGAGTACTTTATTGACTTTATAAGGGTTTTAAACACGGGATGGCATCATATACTTTCCCTCGACCCTAAGTTTACTGTATTACCTATACCTGTAGTGATACAACCAGAGCAAACACATTGGCATTTTATCTAAAACTGTGTCATTCCCAGTATATGCAGTATTTCTTTGCTATATAGGCTATGGTTTGGGATGAGACCATTTTTAACAGAACTAGGAAGTAGGATGAACATATTCCCTGTAGGAAATAGACTTAACATTTAATGATATTAAAGTTGTGGATTTTAATAGCTAATAGAAGCCGAAAATTTGGTCTGTGCAACCTACAGGTTTGTTTAGAACATGATAATGTTCTATGTCCACCTGAAATTAAATTGTCAGATCCATATGGGTTGTCATACACAACTATATATATATCTACCTAGATTGCATCACCCATCATCACCATCAGGCATAGTATTACATAGCAAACCAAATGAAGTTTTACAGAAGTGATTTACTGACCTTTACTGTCAATTTTCTTTCTCTGTGACTTTAATTCCCTTACAATACAGATCTAATGTGGAATCTAATCGACCAAATAATATCTATGCAGAAACATCTAGGTATATATATATCCTAACAAGTAACAATCATTTATAAGTTAAAGTTTCGAATAGGGGAGGTTTACTCACATTTCTACTGTCTTAACATACTAACATGTTCAAGGGTGACAAAGCTTCCGACATATTATGAAACTCAAGTAATTTGCATTATGATTGGTGTCATATATCACTAGCAAAAATACCAAACAACAAAAGATTCAAATGGTTATTAAAACTAAGAATTTTATAATTTCAGTTTACTCACAGTCTAAAAACTGCAGTAAATTCAAACAGAAATTAAGAGCAAATTTACTCACACCACCCAAATCAACATACATGATAGACTACTAAATCAAGGACATATTCAAGTTTAAATAATGGTTCACACAGCACGGCACTGCAGGGATTGTAAAACAGAGAATAAGAATGCAGGTTTACTCACTTATGATAGCTTGAAACTTCTGGCTTCCTTCTCCCTTACTGATCTCATACAAGAGTGTGTATTGTGTGAAATATGTGTGTGTGCTGGTGGCCTTATATAGGTGTAGAAAATATTATAATATGCGGTGTATTAAATGCATGTTTTGAAAGGAGAGACAAAAAAAACAGTTTTCTGTTTTGATGACCATTGAAAGACAAAATAAAAAAAAACATTTCTCTCAACATCACACAAACCAAGGACTTCACATGGCTTTATGCAGCCATTTCAGTTGGGATATTTCCTGCGCAAGAGTTTGTATTGGTGGACTATGGAAAATCAATTAAATGCTCTATGTACTACATGTCATATATCCTAGGACTTAGCTAAAATAGTAGCTTCTCTTTTTACCATTTAGCTCAGTTTTCACATGGTTATAGCTTCCCCTTTCCTTATGCAAAGTATGCTGATTTAACATAAATATAAAATACAACACCTTGGCCGTCAAGGTATGCAAAATTCTGAACATTTCTGCACCAAGTTTTCTCACGGCCATGTGAGTTTTTGCAAAGGAAATCTTGAAAAAATCATTTCCTAAGTGTTTAACTAGTGTAGGTAATATAGTGATATCTAAATATGATTTTGTAGATCAACATACACATGTGTTTCTTGACAAAATGGCCGTGACATTGGAAGTAGAAGGGTCCTTTTATTTTCAGAAAATCAGTTGAAAAGAAATGATGAGATTTAAATCTGAAAATGTTGCAACAAGATTGATTTTATCATGTGCAAATATACATGCTTTCCCATCACTCTCTAGTGTATAAATCTAGGGTGGTTGTACATGGTGTAGGTGTATTTTGGGTTGCATATGAGAAAGAAAATACATGTATAAATAAATAAACAAACCTGAAATTGTCTTCATCAAGATCTATGTTGTCGTGCGCCTAAAATATCCTTATTTGCTAGCATGTCAAAGTGATACAAGGGTGTAAGTATGATTTGCAAAGAGATTGAAAATCCATGGATTAAAAAATGTAAATGCATAAGGAAAATTGCAAATACCCCTTTTTAATTTGTGTGAGAACCAAAAGAATGATTTAGTTTGTCTTTAACTTAAAGAAGTTTAACTATGTTGTTTGCCAAGGTTTTTAAAGCTTTTTAAACTAACTAGGTGTTTTGAAAATATAGCATTAAAAATTTGCAATGTAAAAATGTTATTTTCTCATATGAAAGAAAAAGTGGCTTTTAATCAACCGCTGTTAAAAAGCATGCTATTATACATAAGTCCAAGAAAATTTGCAAAGATGTTGTTTTATATAACCATGCAAATGCTGTTATATATACATGCTAATATATACTGGTTGATAGTTCTGAATTTCTTTAAATCTTGCTTTTCAAATTGTATTTGTACTCAAGATAAATTAAACTGTTGTTTGTGATCGACGTAAACACCGGGTCATTACATTCTACCCCCCTTATAAAAATTTCGTCCTCGAAATTTGTAAGTAGTGGATTTAGAGTTATCGACTTATAAACACACATCAATAAATAAAACAAACATCAGCAATTATTCCTATTCAAAAATATCTGTCCAAAATCCCCTTAACTCACAAGTCAATCTACTTAACTTCGTTAAGTATTTTCCCAAAACCTTAATTTATGTACTTAACGATCTCCATTTCGGGATTCAAACATGATTTGTTTTCACAAATCGACCCATTCACTTTGACTGAGTCCATACTCAAATAAATACTTAAGTTCAGTCTTAACTTCAGGAAATCCAAATTTTAACTCAATTTAAAATTCTAACTTGATTTCCGGTATCAATATGAACGGATATTATTTTAATTTAATCCATCCATATTAAATTATTTTGGGGCTGAACCTAGTTAATTTACTCCTTTTATCCTGCCGAACTGGTATAACTTCCTCCACAGTCTCTCCTTGATCCTGGGATCCAGTATTACGACCAGTAGTAGTGGATGACCCTCTAGTTCGACCCCTTCGTCCTTGGTTACTCATCTTAATCACCTGAGTGTAACAGGTCATCATTCCCGACTTGATGGGCTATAACTACTTAGGTATATCATCCAAGTTGATTTAAATTTATTTTAAATTTTATAAAAATACGCTCTCTCACACTCACCCAAAGCCTAGGTAATCAGAAACCTAAGCTCTGATACCAACTGTAACGACCCAACTTTCGAACACATCGCAAGTGGTGCCATTAATAAGAATGGAGAATAGATAGAAGATAAATTACAGAAATATCAGAATCTCACAGCGGAATTTTCACAAAAGATAATACTTTATAACATTACACAGCGGAATATATTACATCAGAGCATCATAGACTAGTGATACAAGTCATTCGTAGTACATCGGTATATATCCGATCAACTGACAGACTTAATTATACAGTAGGTAGATGGGCCAGCACACAGCAAAATCTTCATTCCAGCTTCACAGGTTTATCCAAATCCTGATTCACTTGTCTATTCATAACAAGCGTTATGAATACCCAAGAGTTTAAGGGAAAACACAGAAAAATAAACTTCGGGTCAGTCAGGGGACTGGTATGAGTAAACGGTTGAAAACAGTTTAAAGAAAATATCTCATAAGACCACGCCGTAAAGACGGAACGGGTTTTTACCTTATGAGATCAAAACACTTTGTATACTTGAAATCAGATATTATTATAATATCAAGGGTTTTCACAAATAATTTAGAAATCTAGGAGAATGCTTGCATCTCACATTCTCCGATATAGTATACAAATAAAAACCGCTTGGCGCTTAGGGAAATTGGATTTCCAACTTGACAAGGTATGGGTCCACCTTCCGCTGATGTATCTCTAGAGGCAAATACATCTGGGTTCAACAAGAACTTCTTGCAACCCGGCCCTCACATGACCGACCACTCATTTCTCTTGAGTGTATCGAATGTATATCACCGATGGTTGTGTACGGCAACCATCCCCGCATGGGCAGAATCGATAGATTAAGAAACAAAAGGAATTTCTCTAGATAGGTGATGCTACACCCTAATGGGAGCGACCCACATAGCCATGCTGCCTGCCCGATTTTTGTCATTTCCTGGGTGTGAGGCTTGAGGCTAGACTTACCTTTTGACAGATCACAGCTTCATTCACTTTGAATGCCACATCGTCAAACCCGCCAAATCACAAATTGATCTCGCCAAAACTACGGGTATAAAGCTAAGAGAAACGAATTCCTCCGCCACCAAACTAAGTTTTGAAGAGGCCAACTTATGCGATCTGTTAGGTATACTTTGTCAGACATTCGTCCATACAAGTTGTCCTGGGACTGGACAAACCGAAGGCACTATTCGAAAATAGTCCTTGTATCACGCCGTCTTCAATTCAACAATCTCTGACGCGCGGCGTATAATCAAATCAAAGTGAAATATTTATTTCGGCCTCTTTGAAATGATTAACGAACATTTTCTCTTTAAATTATAATTCTAACAAGATTATAATCTAATCTGTATATACAGTTATAGTCAAACCAAACAGTACATGATTATCTCGTCAATATCTGGTATTTTGATCATCTTTTCAAAACGGTCAATTTAAGCGTGCGCGTCGCACACGGTTATTTTCTCCGTTTTGTTCATCATCTTTAAAAATGAATTCTTACTTTTATTTCTCTTTAGAAAAATATTCCTCAAAATCATTCCTTAATCTGATCATTTCTAAATGAATGATACTTACTTACGACCTTGACACTTTGCACTTCTCTCGTCAAATTCCCTTTTGATTTCTTGTACTCGATTCAGTTTTTCTTCTTCTTTCTACACTAATCAAGTTTCTCCTTTAAATTCTCAATCCAAACACAATTAAATTGTTACTCATAATTCATATTTTAAAAAAATACAGAACTGTACTAGACAAGTTCCTTGTATCAGGGAATACGTTTTAAAGCTGACAGATCTAGCTTGTGTTTGATATACAGTCCTCTTTTCTCCTTTTCTTGTTTATTTCAAATTTAAATATTCAATTAAATTCTAATTTAAATTATAAAGTAAAATTATAATTTGACAAAATTTCAGTTTCTGACTTCTCGACTTCTGTCACAAACCAGGTCTGATCTTCCACATTCCCTCGACTTCCTTCTTGTTGGTTCTACAGTAGAAGTTTACATTAGAAAATTATTTCTAATTCTTATTTAAATTAAATTTAATTTAATTTAAAATCTCAGTTTCTGTTTCCTGCATTTTTAAATTTCAGTTCTTGACAAAACTATATTCTTGTATCCTGATTCACCTCTTTTCTTTTTCACTTGTAAATTAAATAAAAATATTATTTTTATTTAAATATTTATTTTACTTATTTATTTTTAAACCAACATTAAACTTAAAAACTAATTTAAATCTAAACCGTATTTAAAACAATTGTTTTCAACTTAAACAAACAAAGTACCAATTTTCAAAGTACCGGTTTCCAAAACATCAGCGTTTACATACGAAAACGGGCTCAGACGTCGCGGTTTCAACCAAGTACCAAGTGTCCTGGTACTTTGCCAAGTACCACTTTCCCGCCCCTTGGCAAACCACCTGAAAACAGCATGATTTTCCAACATACCACTCGGTTTGCCAAATACCACCCTGGTACCACTCCTTCTTCCCCTTTCTCCTTCTTCTCCCTCTCCCTACGGCTGTGCACGTGCACACCGATTCCCACCACTGCTTCGACGTTCAGGTCATTGCCCCACTTCCCAACGTCAACCCTCAATATACTTCCACCTCCAGAAATCCAATTTGCCCACTTAACCAAAATCTCGAGTTTTAACAGAAGATCAGAAAAAAAAACACGTCTTCACAAAATACCTCGCCTCGCCACCAGGGTCCACCGATCACCACCAACCTCCGGTCGACTGAAGTAGACCCTACCTCCTATCGAACCCCCCAGGCGCGCACCCCCTTATGTTTCTCGACGTCGAGCAGTTCAGATGAACTCCAACCGAACCCAAAACCCACTAATAACCCTATTTTGATTTAATCCCCCCCAAATTATACATTAGAAAAATAAATTCATATTTTTCCCAGAGTCCTTGATCCCCAGTGAAACTCCACCTCCAACCGCCTGATTTATGGCGGCCTGGATGGTCGGAATTTGATCAAAGTTCAAATTCCGATCATCTCAGGATATCTCTTGATCCAGGCTATTTAAAATCGTGATTCTTCTTTTAAAAATCATCATTTCGATCCTTTGTTATGTTTATGTAATCAAATCAAGGTTTAAAATCATTTGAAAATCCATTTTGAATTCTTGGACCAGAGTACTTCCTGTTGTTTATTTGTAAGCAACAGTATAGGTTTTTACCAATGCTTGTTTCATTTCGAGTACTTTATTGACTTTATAAGGGTTTTAAACACGGGATGGCATCATATACTTTCCCTCGACCCTAAGTTTACTGTATTACCTATACCTGTAGTGATACAACCAGAGCAAACACATTGGCATTTTGTCTAAAACTGTGTCATTCCCAGTATATGCAGTATTTCTTTGCTATATAGGCTATGGTTTGGGATGAGACCATTTTTAACAGAACTAGGAAGTAGGATGAACATATTCCCTGTAGGAAATAGACTTAACATTTAATGATATTAAAGTTGTGGATTTTAATAGCTAATAGAAGCCGAAAATTTGGTTTGTGCAACCTACAGGTTTGTTTAGAACATGATAATGTTCTATGTCCACCTGAAATTAAATTGTCAGATCCATATGGGTTGTCATACACAACTATATATATATCTACCTAGATTGCATCACCCATCATCACCATCAGGCATAGTATTACATAGCAAACCAAATGAAGTTTTACAGAAGTGATTTACTGACCTTTACTGTCAATTTTCTTTCTCTGTGACTTTAATTCCCTTACAATACAGATCTAATGTGGAATCTAATCGACCAAATAATATCTATGCAGAAACATCTAGGTATATATATATCCTAACAAGTAACAATCATTTATAAGTTAAAGTTTCGGATAGGGGAGGTTTACTCACATTTCTACTGTCTTAACATACTAACATGTTCAAGGGTGACAAAGCTTCCGACATATTATGAAACTCAAGTAATTTGCATTATGATTGGTGTCATATATCACTAGCAAAAATACCAAACAACAAAAGATTCAAATGGTTATTAAAACTAAGAATTTTATAATTTCAGTTTACTCACAGTCTAAAAACTGCAGTAAATTCAAACAGAAATTAAGAGCAAATTTACTCACACCACCCAAATCAACATACATGATAGACTACTAAATCAAGGACATATTCAAGTTTAAATAATGGTTCACACAGCACGGCACTGCAGGGATTGTAAAACAGAGAATAAGAATGCAGGTTTACTCACTTATGATAGCTTGAAACTTCTGGCTTCCTTCTCCCTTACTGATCTCATACAAGAGTGTGTATTGTGTGAAATATGTGTGTGTGCTGGTGGCCTTATATAGGTGTAGAAAATATTATAATATGCGGTGTATTAAATGCATGTTTTGAAAGGAGAGACAAAAAAACAGTTTTCTGTTTTGATGACCATTGAAAGACAAAATAAAAAAAACATTTCTCTCAACATCACACAAACCAAGGACTTCACATGGCTTTATGCAGCCATTTCAGTTGGGATATTTCCTGCGCAAGAGTTTGTATTGGTGGACTATGGAAAATCAATTAAATGCTCTATGTACTACATGTCATATATCCTAGGACTTAGCTAAAATAGTAGCTTCTCTTTTTACCATTTAGCTCAGTTTTCACATGGTTATAGCTTCCCCTTTCCTTATGCAAAGTATGCTGATTTAACATAAATATAAAATACAACACCTTGGCCGTCAAGGTATGCAAAATTCTGAACATTTCTGCACCAAGTTTTCTCACGGCCATGTGAGTTTTTGCAAAGGAAATCTTGAAAAAATCATTTCCTAAGTGTTTAACTAGTGTAGGTAATATAGTGATATCTAAATATGATTTTGTAGATCAACATACACATGTGTTTCTTGACAAAATGGCCGTGACATTGGAAGTAGAAGGGTCCTTTTATTTTCAGAAAATCAGTTGAAAAGAAATGATGAGATTTAAATCTGAAAATGTTGCAACAAGATTGATTTTATCATGTGCAAATATACATGCTTTCCCATCACTCTCTAGTGTATAAATCTAGGGTGGTTGTACATGGTGTAGGTGTATTTTGTGTTGCATATGAGAAAGAAAATACATGTATAAATAAATAAACAAAACTGAAATTGTCTTCATCAAGATCTATGTTGTCATGCGCCTAAAATATCCTTATTTGCTAGCATGTCAAAGTGATACAAGGGTGTAAGTATGATTTGCAAAGAGATTGAAAATCCATGGATTAAAAAAATGTAAATGCATAAGGAAAATTGCAAATACCCCTTTTTAATTTGTGTGAGAACCAAAAGAATGATTTAGTTTGTCTTTAACTTAAAGAAGTTTAACTATGTTGTTTGCCAAGGTTTTTAAAGCTTTTTAAACTAACTAGGTGTTTTGAAAATATAGCATTAAAAATTTGCAATGTAAAAATTTAATTTCTCATATGAAAGAAAAAGTGGCTTTTAATCAACCGCTGTTAAAAAGCATGCTATTATACATAAGTCCAAGAAAATTTGCAAAGATGTTGTTTTATATAACCATGCAAATGCTGTTATATATACATGCTAATATATACTGGTTGATAGTTCTGAATTTCTTTAAATCTTGCTTTTCAAATTGTATTTGTACTCAAGATAAATTAAACTGTTGTTTGTGATCGACGTAAACACCGGGTCATTACAGCTTGTCCCAACCGTAGGAAGTTACCGAGTGGAAATGGAAACAAACTTTTGATGGACTTCATTAGTGGTTTGCTGAGGACTAGGGTAGGGGATGATAGTATTTGGGTCATTGCGGATAGGTTGACTAAGAGTGCCAGGTTTATACCCCTCAAGTCAGGTAAAACGACAGCCAAGCTAGCAGAATTGTATATGAAATCGGTTGTGCGATTCCATGGAGTACCAAAGGGAATTATGAGTGACGAGGATCCATTGTTTACTAGTGAATTTTTAAAGAGCTTACAACAGGCTTTGGGATTAGAGTTGCACCTCAGTAGTGCTTATCATCCTCAAACCGTTGGTCAGACAGAAATGATAAATCACATATTGGAAGATCTTTTAAGAGCATGTATCCTAGATTTTGGAGGATCATGGGATGACTATTTGCATTTGGTTGAATTTGCATATAATCGAGCATCAGCATGGATCCATATGAAGCATTATATGGAAGACCGTGCAACACTCCTTCAAGCTGGTGGGAGGAAGGTGAGAAACTGATACTTGGGATTGATATGATTAGTGAAACTTCATAGAAAATTGAAATCATCCGACAGCGGATGATAGCCGCTGAAGATAAACAGAAAAATTACGTCGATAAGAGATGGAGAGACCTCGAATTCTTCATTAGGGACTTGGTGTTTGTTAAGACTTCTCCTTTGAGGAACGTGATTCAGTTTGTTGGTAGAGAAAATTAGCACCGAGGCTTGTCGGTCCATTTCCAGTCCTTGAGCGGGTTGGAAGTTTGTCATATAAGGTTGAACTGCCTCAGAAGATGGCAGGGGTACACAATGTTTTCCACGTTTCTCATTTGAGGAAGTTTGTGCATGATTCTAATACAACTATCACACTGAATCAATTGGATGATATCACAGTGGAACTAGGTGCCACTATAGCCCATAAACTAATTCATATCGCTAAACGCGACACAAAATAGTTTAGGAAGAAAATTATGTGGCTTATTAAGGTTCGATTGAGCGAGAACAAGAGTGATTGTGCTTGGAAGACCGAGAGAGCATGATGACGTCTTATCCAGAGCTATTCACTTAGTAAGTTTTAATACATCACTCTTAACATTCCATCCTAAGACATCATCAGTTTTCTTGTTTAGGATCCTGCATGCTAAGATAGACTTAAACTGTTTTGCTATCATGTATGCTATGTATGTTTGGTTGCTTGTGATGATTGTTAGACATGTGGGATGATCCTTTTGCTGCTTAAAGAATTTCAAGGGCAAAAATTCTTATGGGGGGAGAATGTAACGACAAGTATTCTATGTATAGGAGGATCGTAGAATATTTATTTATATCTTCGTATGAGGTCGTATGGCTGTATAACTTTGGAAAATAACTTGTAGGGTCATTTCTTACTTTCACCATTTTTTCGAACTTTAACGTGATCGTTTGGTCCTTAGAGAGTCTTGTTTCACCCATAGCTTTTGATTAGTGAGGATTTAGATCTAAAATCACTTACATTGAGTTTGGATGATGGTTTCTCATTCCGTAGAGTGATCACATTAAGAAAAACAGACTTACTGTTAGGGAGAAATGGATAAAGCAAGTTTTGGAGAGGATTAAGCAGCACAACAGGGATTAAATAGGTTGTAAGGCTAAGGCCAAATACCCATTTTGGGTTAAATGAATTGCGGGGGCTGAAAAGATAAGGGAATAATCTCCTGTTCACTTTCCCAACTTCCAAATAGATCTAATAACCTATTAATGGCTTCCACCTCTCCAACTTTCATTAAACCCTTCTTTAATTAGCTAACTACCTAATTATTATCAAGTCAAGTCAAATCAATATAAAAAAAGACATTATGTAACAACCTACATTTTACGTATCGGAAGATCGTAAAATATTTTTATTTTATTCCCTGAGGGTTAAATAATTCTCATCTTTTGATATGTTACTTATGGGGATGTAAGACATGTCCATAATTTTTACCAATTTTGTTTGTGACCATTTTGCCCATGTCAGTCTTGTACAGGGCATAACTTTTGACTCAAGTTGAATCAGAGGGTGAGACCTATGTCATTCGAAAGGAATTGATGATTGTCTTTCCGTAGAGTGGTTACATTAAAGATTTGGCTCAGCGGTTTGGGAGGAATCGTTGTTTTAAGGTTTTTAGTTGGTTGTTCAGGATTTTGAGCCACAATAGGCTGAATTGGGAAGGCCCATTAGTGGGCTGGTGGAAACTATAAATAAGGGGTGAGGGATATAGAGAAGAGGTTACTTCTCCCATTTTCTCATTTGGTGCCTTGTGCTCCTCCTTCCTCTAAACACCTTTCCACCGTTAAAAATCATAATCCAAGGAGGGAAATCATAGATCTACACCGTTGGAGGCTAGATCTACATTGAAGCAAGAGTTCATCGGATCAAGGTGTTTGGTGCGAGGTGCTTGCTGTCCGGATTCCTTTTTCATCGATCTTTGCTTATTTGGGAGAATCAGTGAGTGATTTAAATCTCTCACATGAATGCAATGAAGTATATGAGTTTTTGTGCATGTTACTCATCAAATTCAAGTGTTTTTTCATAGATCTATGCCATATTAAGTCCATTTTCATATTAACCACTCTAGGATCTGATTTAACAAGTTTAGATAGGTAATTTCTATGCTATTTCATATGATTATGCAAGTTAGATCCACAATTTAGATCATATGTTCATTTATTATGGTTCTTAGTGAAATTTGCATAATTTGATGATAACTGTCATTTTCATGATTCTAGTCGTTTCATAACATGCTTATGATTGTATTGTATGTATTGGATGAGTTGATTTTGTCGAATCTATCATTTGGTGAAGTTTTGGTGGAAATCGGAGTAGAAATTGTGAAGTGCAGGTTTTGGATCGCACATAGGGGGGTCGTTCACTCCAGGGTGTGATTTCTTGGGAAACAAGGCAGAAAGCAGGCTCGAGCGAGCCAGAGAGTCTGTCGGTCGAGCGAGCTGGGTGTAAGGCAAGCGGACGAGCAAGCCTGGAAGAAAAAGGGTTCGGTCGAGTGAGCCTATGGTTGAGTAAAGGGGTCGGTCGCTCCTATCGGGTCAGTCATGAAGCCTGGAAGTGGAAAATTGAGGGTCGGTCGCTCCAAGTTGGGAGGGTCAATCGCTCTGGTTGGTTCTACCAGTGTGAAGGGTCGGTCGCTCTGGTTTGTCGACCAGTGTGAAGGGTCGGTCGCATAGGGCAATTCAAGGAAGAAGGTTTGAAGTGTTAAAAGGTGCTCGTTGATCAGTGTAGAACAATGAATGAGGTGACTACTCAAAGGTTGTGAGTTGATGGATAATGGATTGCCCGAGAAGGTTGCTTGAGTTATGAAAAGTCATCAAGTTGGAAGACTATAGATGTGAAGGCCAAGAGTTTATCGTTGTCGTAAGTTCTAGCAGGCTCAAAGAAATGGTATGATGGGGGCACCTAAAAGACCGGTTGTAGGTCGAGTACCTTGGGTATCGTTGAAAGGCCTAGTTGTCAAGGTTGGACATACATACGTATCGTTGAAAGACGTATGGAGTTCATGCTGGAACTGGGGTTACCATTAGCCCTTGACATATGGAAAGGTTGGCCATTATACGATTAATCATGGTTTCAAAGCAGGATTGGCGGTGATAGCCAGAGTCAGTCATGGATGATTGGTTGTTCTATTTGTACCATCCTATGTGGGTTGTCCAAAATCGAAGGAGATGTTCCTTGGGTGCCTATCTGATATTAATTTAGGCCTCTGGGGCTTGTGTTTGAGGGATGTTGAATTCGATTAGGATGGTTTACATGAGATATATATAATCTGGATGTTATGAGTGTCTTACCATGAGTGGATGGGTGTTCTAGTTTCCATGGATGAATGGCAGAATTGTTTATTGTAAAGGCTATCACTTTCCGATGTGGGGAAGATAAGTTGAGTTCTTCTCTGGTGTTGTGGGTAGATTAGTATGTTTATTTATCCCCTCTCATATACTTTATTGTTGAAGTTTGTTGGCTATTTTATCGCTCAATAAGACTGTTGTCTGACTCAAGGTTTTATGTCTCCTCTTATTACCTTGGGTTGTTCATCCGGTTGTGGATGGGCAGACTAAGTAGCAGGTTACAGGTTATTATTGAGTATGATGACGCTGTGTGGAGGCGAGTAGGAGGCTGGCGTACCAGTTTTACTACTATCTAGTGTCTTTTTTTCCGCTGTTTGAGTGCTCTATGAAGGTTGTAGTGAGGCCTTATGTACAAACTTTAATACCAGTTGGATAACCTTTCAGGATGTTGAGAAAGTTTCAAAAGTTTGCTATATGATGCTTCATTACTATTACCTGTTGTATATATTCTATTATATTTTCTCCTTGTGATGTGAGTTCTACGACAGGTTCTAATGTTGTTTACCTACCTTGATGATTGTCCATAGCTGCCGTGCACACCTTTCTGCGCATTATTCCTCTTGCTTTTTAGCAGAGGTTATGGGCGGTCATCACACAAAAGGCTGCAGCAAAACCTTGGGATTTGAGCTAAATTCCATTTATTTTCGGATATACCTTCTTTAGAGTGATTAAGGTGAGTAATAGTGTTATTACTCACTAATGGCAATATTGACATGCAAACACCTAATAAAAATTTGGAAAATACTCATAATACGTTATTAATCCTATATTGACACATTTTCAAGTTTGGGTTCATTTGGGTTGAATTTGCGAATCCCAGAATTTAGGGAATTAAGGAAAACCATGCTTATTTGGGTGTTTTGATTTTTTTTGATTGATTTGTCTATTGTTTCAGTTGTTGCGTATGTTAAGACAATGTTTAAGACTGCTAGGATGGATGCAAACACCGTTAAATGATCAAATAGGATGTTGAAAACCATTCTGAAAGTGCTACAAGTCTCGGGTCGGTAAATTCGGTCTAGGAAAAGTCATCGGATTTGCGTGAAAATTGGTGGGGACAACAAGGAAGCTCCCAGGAGGCTATAGGCCAAATTTCAAGTCGTTTGGGGTTTTGAAGACCAAGTTATGGTGCATTGAATTTTGGGTCGGTTAGGTCGGTTCAACTGAGCCAGATCGGCTAGGGGCGACATGGAAGTAGGCAGATTTATCTAGAGGAGGAAGCGAATCGAGCGAGCTTTCAAGCTTCGAATCGGCAAAGCCGATCCGGGCATTACACCATGTGTCCAATTCGACCATGTCGAGCCGGAGAAGGCCTATCCGAAGGAGGGTAGGGGCTGTGGTTTCTTTATGGTGGCACATGACATGGTGTTACCTTATGATGGCCAACGAGCTCTATTGAAGGCAAACTCCAATACGACTGGCTAGTCCGAGGTGCAAAGAAAACCATAGGAAGGGCTACCATGTAGGTTCCAAGTGGGGAACCGCAGAGGTGACTTCCGAAATGGACTTCGCACGAATACATATGAAAAGGAGTTATCTACGTTCACAACATTGATACACCTTTGAGAGAGGGACACAGAGAAGAATCAACACCAGTTGCAGTACAGACCAATTAACCCGGACCCTGGGCCTGTTGCAGTATGGACTGATTAACCCAGACCTCAATACCTGTTGCAGTATGGACTGGGTATGACAATATGCTACAATTCCATGCAGTATGGCCCGTTGCAGTAGGGACTATTAGTGCCACGATGGAAAGAGTGACTAAGGTAGGGAGTGCGGTATACTCGATGCACTTAGTGCATATATGTGAGGATGTTTGTATGATTAATATCATTATGTCATGCACACTTCCACTTACACTCAGTATTGTGATTACCATAGAGTGGAGTACATGATTAATTATATGTGCAAACTCTTTGGATGCAGGGCCAGGTCATGTATGATTTATCATACTTGTTTCATTATCCTGTATAATGATTGAAATTACTATCACTCACACCAGACTTTGTCCAACTTGAGGGTTCATGATTTTCTTCTTATCACTCTGGGTGCCCTTAAATGAGCAGACTAGAGACAGATTGGTATGTCGAGTAGCTGATCGGAGACGAGCAGGAGGCTCCCACGCACTACATACATACTCTTATCCCTGTTTATCTTTATTGATCACTACTCTGGGCATTAGTAGTGTATTTTGTTTTCATAGACAGTATTTTAGAGATGTACCTATATTTGTCTACTTTGGTACCTATGCTATAATACGAATCCATTATTATGACGTTAGGATTTATTCAGTTTACACTGTCTCTTTTGTTTTATATCACTTCTTTTGCTATTATTATTATTTATCCCATGCGCTATGAGATACATGACAGGTTACTTGGGTTGTTTCTGTTTCTACTTGATAATCGTCTTATATTCGTTGAGTGTCACCACATCGCAACTCATTGGGGGTCGACTGGTACAAGGGGGGTCATCACATTTTTTTATTTCTCTAAAGTTGAGAAAAACTTTATTGAATTTAAAATCTCCAAAAATGATAAAAGAATTTATTTTCATGATTGTTTACTCCTTGCAATATTATTACATATTGCTAACATGAATTAGTAAAAATACTGAATTAGTTTGCTTTTATTTATTTATTTTGCTAAGTAGTAAATACCATGGAAGATTAGTTTATTTATGTGCATAGGCTTGATATTTGTTTTATTGTCATTCAAACCAAGGAAAAATTCACTTGAAAATTTAGTTATTTATATTTGTCATCTTTTATATCAAGATGAAAGGTGGAACCTTAAGTGAATAGTTGAGAATTTTGTACATTCTTGTGCAATAAAACAATATTATCTTTTGCTCTTATAATACAAAAATTTCATATATTTAAATATATACTGGGTTTGGTTCTTTTCAACATGTGTATTCTTTGTTACGTTGTTGGATTTTCTCAACCTGTGCATTTATTTTGTTAGAATCTTGTGTTGAATCATGATTTTGATTCATGACAAGAAAACCATCATTCAAAAATGGAATACGATGGTTAGAGAGACAAAAATTGTATCACTTGTATTAGTTATAACTACAGAGGAGACAAGACTACAAATTGGTACATATAATGTACATTCTATGAGTTTTGAGTCTTAGTAGCATTACATATTTGTTAACATTTATCCTGAAGCAGTTTATAATTCGACACCGCACTTTTTATAACATACACACACACACAGATATATATATATATATATCATATGAATTTTAGTTGACCGAAAATACTCTAGATGCCTTTTTGTGAAGAGCCACCTACATTCGTGAAGAGTTATAATCAATACAAAGAGATATGGATGCTTCTATTCAATTAAATCTCTCCATAAATGGTTGTAACTATTTATTACTATATAGATGTGTTTATTTCACAATCCAAACAACTTAATTAATTGTGAATTTCTATTCTCTCTATACTCTAATAAGCACATTTAGACTTCCAATTGCTTAAATCCATAAATTAAAACTTCATTTGTTCGATTCTAAGCAATATTTTCCTTTTTTATCTTTATGCACAATATATTTATCCGAGGAGAAGATAATAATAAGTGGGTACTATAGTGACATTTCCATGCTATCAAGAACACAAAGATTCAACTATTTTTTACATTTGTAGAAGTCATTTTATTGCTCAGGCACATTAAAGTCCTCATCAACTGCTGAGACTAAAATCTTGTTCGGCTACTTAGGTGTTATTTGTTTATTTCTTTAGGTTAAGTGATGGTTTCTTGTTTTAGTCAAAATTTCAAAAGGAGTCTGGGGCTGGACATAGAATGAGAAGTTCGAATCAGCATAAAATTCTGGATGTGATTAATTATTTATTATTTTATTTGTTTTACTACTATTATCTATTATCGTGTATATAGTTCTGCATTAGTATATTTTTGTATTACATGATCTATAGTTTTTTTTATTTGGTATCAGAGCATTAACCATCATATAACGTAATACAGTTATTTGATATCCAATATGAAAAATAAAACCACACCAGTTTTGTAGAGGGTCGATTCACTGCACAACCATCTCTATATAATGGCATCAATTACAACTATTGGGCTACACGCATGAGAATCTATATGAAATCCAATGGTTTTGATTCATGGAACATCACACAAACTTAATACCACATTCCTACAAATAAATATTCTACATGGACAAATACACAAAAATTAGATGCTACTGCAAATGCTAAATCTATGAATATGTTGCTTTGCACCATGGACAAAAATGAGTTTAACTGTGTTAACATATGCAACCCTGCATATGAAACATGGTAAACACTTAAAGTTACTCATGAAGGAACTAACAAAATTAAAAAAAGCAAGAAATCCATTCTTAAAAGTCACTTTTAAAATTGTAGAATGAAGCAAGACGAGTTTATAAATAATATGTGTTCCAGATTGCAAGACATTTATATTAGGACTAAAAGAGAAATATTCTGATTTTGATTTCTATCAAAAATTCTAAACTCTTTAAAGATAAATGAGAAAGAAAGGCTTAGCTATGGAAGAAACAAATGACCTTTCTCTTTTAAAGTCAGAAGAGTTAACAGGAAATCTAATGTCGTACGAAGTTAACTTGCATGCTAAATGAGTACAAGTTCAAGACAAAAAGAACATGTCATTTCATTCAAAAAAAGATGGCTCAAATTCAAATGAGGATGATTTATCACCCGTAATACCCTACATTTTTAATAATAAAATTATTAAAATAATTATATAATTAATGTGCATTTGGAATTTGAAAAAAAACACATATTATAAAATAAGTAATAAATAAGAAGAAACGTTACAAAAGTAGGAATGGAAGTAAATTAGTAGCACGTTACAAATTAAAAAATAGAATGTAATGTTAAAGTTTAAAATGGAAGACTAGGTCATTGTAGCACACACGTAAGCGTGTGTAAATATGTATTATATTTCAAAAAAAAGGGTAAATGTCAAAAAGAAATGCACATTTGAATTAGAAAGTTAATGCGCGCAATTAATGACACTAAGAGGAATATAATGGGTAAAAGAGAATTAAACGAAAATAATACCGAAGAAGGAAGTAAACGATTAATTCTGAAATATTGACACATATGAACGCACATGTATACAGAAATATGTATAGACATAAATATGGCACATGTTTGAAATTGGAAATAAACATGTGTTATAAGTAGAATAAAATTATAGAAAATTGATAACGTTAATTGGCATTCTGATTTAAATGAATGTGCATACATAAATTCAAGAAATGGTGCATTTCTAAAATTAAAGTTGGACATGTCTAAAAAAAATATAAAAAAAATGCACAAGTAATAAAATAAGGTTTGCAAACAATTAGTTAACATTCACTATTAATTAACGGACATGGAAAACATAGAGTGATTCATTCATAAATTAGTAAGGGATTTGAAATTGAGATAAATGGGTGCATGCATACGAAGGATTAGGGAAGAAAAAATAACAACAAGCTTACATATGGCCAATTAATAAGTATGGTAATTATTATTGTAATTCAAGATTCAGAGGTGGAATGTATGCACAATAAATAAAAGAAGGAAGGAAATTAATGTGCATAAAGATGGGAATTAATATGGTGATTGATTGACATATTAACTTGGTAATTAATTACAATGCATATAGGGATTAATTTGATAGTAAATAAATACTAGGGTATTTTCACTTAAAGGGATTATTTGTTTAGGGTAATAAGTTTTAAGGATAGCACTTTTGAAAAATTAGTTTTTTATGGACAATTCTACACGAAAAAGATAAAAGCGGTTATCTTTTTACGTTATAACTTAAAAAGATAACCGCTTTTATCTTTTTTTGGGGTATAACTTAGATAACCGCTTTATCTTTTTCATGCAGAATTGTCCTTAAAACTAATTTTTCAGAAGTGTTTCCTTAAAACTTATTACCCTACAAAAAGAAACCATTTAACCTAATTTCCACTAAATACTAGGCATACATGTAACAGTCTAGTAGATTCAAAATTCAAATGTAAATCGCATGTGTGTAATTAATATAATAAATATAGAAACATATATGGTTATAACAATTAATGACAGCATTAATTAACCTTTTTAAAAGCAACACAAAATAGAGCCATATATGAAAGAAATGGAAGAGCAACTAAACTGTATTTATTTATATGCAATCTATAACTTATGCAAATAATTATTTAACTAGACATAACAAATAATATCCAACGATTTAAGCTAATGATTCAATTTTGTGAGTGTTCTCTCTATTTTGAGCCAACGGGTGAAAATCCAATGATTGTAGGAAGATGTGTGACTTGGTAAAGAGAGTGTAAGCTCAGATTTAGGGTTTTATATCCAATAGGTAGCGCTAATTTAGACCAAATATAGTTGTAGAGCTTCATTTTTTATTCTCATTCTTTTTCTTTAGGTCGCTGAAGATTCACCATTTTCTATCTTCTCTTCTTTTCCAAAATTTATATTTATTTTTTATCTAATCTATTTTGGGTTTAGATACAAAATAAAAAGGAGTAAAAATAATATGATTTCAAGTACTAATAAGAAAGCTATAATTGAGATCTGGTAGGTTTATGTGTGTATGTTGGTTGCAAACCCAAAAGTGTATTACATGGAAGATGAGCACAGATAAGGAAAGGATTTGGATTCAAAACATAAAGATTTAGCATGCATTGCAAGACGAGTGGGCCAAAATTATTTTTGATGGTGGAAAATAGGCTGAAGGACAAACTTAGCCAAAAGTTTGGTGAAAAATATACAAAGTTTGGAATTTGGACAAAAAGACACATTTTAGTGTAGATGGGAAAACAAAAGTGGCCCCCTGAATTCTACACTAAATATGTCTTTCTCCCTAAACACCATACTTTTTTTTCACCAAAATTTTCTTTAAGTTTGTCCTTTAAACTAAAAACCTCTTTTTGATAATGGTATATTATATCATTTGTTTTATGCACATCTTATGGAATTAGAATTGTTAAAATAGATGTAATCTATTTTCTATACAAGATTATATAAATATGTCCTTACCTAATTTCTTGCGGTAAATCCAAAGTAAAATTATATTGGAAGTTCCACGTATTAAAAATATTTAATTGGTGTATAGATATGAGAATTTCTATATTGAAGCCGAAAACTGTAATTCATATCTTTAGGTAAATGTGGAAAAATGAAAAATGGTATAAGCATAAATCTTACTTAAGTACAGAAAATTTGTCAGATTTAGGAATAATAAAAAGAAGTAAAACAAGAATCCATATATACCTATAAATCTGAAAGGTTGGGAATAATCTAAATTGACTGGGTAGGAAAAAGGGGAATGTATTTGCATAGTTTGGTAAATAAAGAAAACTAGAAAACATTATTGCAAACTTGAAGTTATAAATAATTAGGGATTAGTGCGAAATAGGGAATCAACTGTATTGCACACTAATTTGATAATCACAAAAAAAATTGCAATCATGGGTTCCTATTATAGTAATTACATGAAACTATGGAAATAGATTGTTTCATAGTTTTGGTAACCGATCAATTTGGAATAGCTTAACTTCCTAAAAAGAATAAATTGTTCAGATAATATAAGAAAATGTAACATAACTAAAAGAAGTTATAAAAAGACAAGGTTTAAGGTAAACTTATAATTGGAATATAATAAGCACAGTTTCGGTAGAAATATCACATAAGAAAGATTATACCACAGGTTATAATTTGGAAAGTAAAAAGAAAGGAACAAAGCTTATTATAAATAAATAGGAAATTGGAAATTTTGTTCAATAAGCCTAAATATATTATATGCTGGCCTTACGACTAGACGGTTCCATGGTAATTGGTAAAGTTAATTTATGAAAAAATAGTTTTCAATTAAATAGATTAATGATTATTGTTAGTCAACAAAAAATAAATGTAAGTGGAACACATAATGGGTAAATTAGACATTCGGTCAAACAGGAAAATGATGTGAAGGACAAAATTAAACATAAATTTAGACATAAGGGCAAGAGGTCAAAAATTTAGCTACAAGGACACTTTTTAGTGTAAAATAGAAAATGATGGTGGGCCCTTGAATTCCTTGATTTACACTAAAAAGTGTCCTTATGACCAACTTTTAGGCCTCTTGTCCTTGTGTCTAAATTTTTGCCTAATTTTGTCCTTATGGCTAAAAACCCCTTCGGTCAAATTTATATTTCAGTATGCGTTTGGTCTATTCCATAGGGATGAAGTTCCCAATGGTGGAAATCATCTAGGCGTTCGTAGACGCGATTAGAGCATGTCTAACTTATTCGATGAGACTAGTAGAAAGTGCAAGACTTTGATTCGACGTAAGGATACTTCGTGATGGTCCTTTGTGGTAGGCCCTGGGTTGCATCCATAGAGGCATGGTCTGAACGGTACCATCCGGTGAGTATACCTTGGCTGCATTTATCGTTGTGGGCAACCTAAGGACTGATTGGGATGATTTCGAGGATGATTCGATGGCTGCGTCAGGGTGAGAGTGTGGTCAGGACTAAACAAAGAATAGTAGGTCATCTGACTCCTGTCATCGTCAGTCGGAGCGTGTTTAGGAAAGGATGGAGCTAAAACCAAGAGGACAATAATCTTTTACTAATGGAACATTGGATTAGGGACCAGATGTTTGTTTATATTGTTTGTAAGAAGCGGTCATTTACCTCTTTGAATGGTTTTTCATTAGTTAGGGGGTTGATTGGGGGGCCAAGAAGATCCACCGAAAGAGACAGACCAAATTTTGATATTTTTATTTTGGCTTAACGAAGCCATTGTTTTTTGGGCTAACGAGGCCATTCTTGACAGATACAGCAAAGGCCCTGACCGAGTTCCATGGAAGTAATAGGTGTTGGAAATGAATGAGCAATGAAAGAGGAAAGTAGGAATAAGAAGAGATAGGAAAGAAGAAGAGATAGCAACATTTAAAGTCCCACATCATCGAATTATTAGCACAATCTCTCATAATATATTAGAAGCCAAATAGGCCTATGTAAAATAGAAAGGAGAGGGATGATACGAGGATGTGGGCTTGGCCATGACATAATAATACATTAAAATGTCAAAGATAAGGGCCTTGGGCCTCTTGGGGTCTCCTGATTGGATATGGCCAACGGTTGCTAATTGGGCTAGTGCACTAACATGAGAATATTTTTTCTCAGAATTTTAAAGGTGTGTCCGTTCAGTCCAAAATTCGAAAGGAATGTATGTTAGCTGAATGAGTGCAACCATTTGAATTCTCAATGTACGCGTATTAATAACCGGGTGGTTAAAGGGTCGCAACCTTTCCTATTCTGATGGTTACTAATGCATGCGAACAAGCACTCATCCTTGCCTATATATACACTGCCCAAAACAAGACAGAATTCACTTTTTCTGCTTGCATTTCTTCTTCTTCTTCAAAGTAATCCTCTGATCTAGTTTCTGTAATCATCTTCAGTTCGTCAGAGCTCCATTTGCTGGCACTACGCAAAGGAATTGGTCCGTTTTATCCTGGGAAACAAATTGCAACTACGTCGATTGGTGCATACGACGACAATATTGTTTCAAAGAAACAAAAAACTTCTGGACTCAGACATTACTAAAATAGAATACTTTTTGTTTACCTTCAATCTTGTGCACAAAAACGGTTATGCTTTCTGTGACTATTGTAAACACAGCTTGACGTGACAATTGTGGCATAATTGATTAATGTTGATTGTTCTTGCTGTCTATTTGTAATAAAATTTTGTAATTACAACATTTCTAACAATCTTGAAACAATATTTTGTTGCAGATGACGAAAAACAGCAGCACTGATTCTGCACCGATTCAGACAGTGAAAACTGCTCAGCCAGCGCCTATGCTACCAACAATGGCTTTGTCTCATGGTGAAAGGCCAGAGAAGTTCAATAGAATCAATTTCAAGTGCTGGCAACAGAAAATGTTGTTTTATTTAACAAAATTAAGCCTTGCCAAGTTTTTGACTGAAGAGGCTCCTGTGGTAGACGAACTCGAACCTGACGCTACTAAAGTAGAGGCACTCAATATCTGGACAAACTCGGATTTCATGTGCAAAAACTATATTCTGAATGGTCTGGATGATAGCCTCTACAATGTCTACTGTACTTTTGCAACGTCCAAACAACTCTGGTTGGCTCTGGAGAAAAGTACAAAACTGAAGATGCAGGTATAAAGAAATTCATTGCTGGAAAATTTTCAGACTTCAAAATGGTTGACTCAAAGACGGTGATAAGTCAAGCTCAAGAACTGCAACTTATTATCTGTCAATTAGAAGATGAAAAGATGACTCTTAGCGAGACTTTTCAAGTTGCTGCAACTATTGAGAAATTGCCTCCTTCTTGGAAAGACTTCAAAAATTACCTTAAGCATAAGCGTAAGGAAATGACAATGGAAGATTTTATAGTTTGGCTATGCATTGAGGAAGATAACATAAATTCTGAGAGCAAGATTTCTTAGAATATCACTGCCAAAGCAAATGTTGTTGAGTCAGACAAGAATAACAAAAGAAAAGGGGAGAATGCTCCTTAGAAGTCAAAGAAATTTCTGGGTTCTTGCCACAACTGTGGAAAGAAGGGGCACAAAGCAGCCGAATGTCGTGCACCTAAAAAGAAGAAGTTAGAAGCAAATACCACTGACGTTTCGAAAGGCATTTCTGATCTTGATTTATTTGCAGTAATATCAGAATACAACTTGTTGGTAACTCAAAGGAATGGTTTGTAGACAGTGGAGCCACTCGACACATATGTGCTAACAAGTGGATGTTTACAACCGATAAAACTGCAACTGATGCTGAACAGCTTTTTATGGGCAATTCTTCTACTTTAAAGGTTGAAGGCAAAGGAAAAGTTGTGTTGAAACTGACTTCTCGAAAGGAACTGACTTTAAATGATGTTCTCCATGTTCCAGAAATTCGCAAGAACCTGATTTCAGGATCATTACTGAGCAAGCATGGCTTCAAATTGACCTTTTAAGCTGATAAATTTGTGCTTTCCAAGAATGGAGTGTATGTTGGAAGAGGATATGTGTGTGATGGTTTGTTTAAAGCAAATGTAACCACTATTGTACCACACACTGAAATGAATGAAAGTGAATCTTCTGCTTATATTGTTGAATCTTCTAACGTATGGCATTCTGGATAAGAGCATGTAAATTTTGATACATTGCGAAAATTGATTAGTCTAGAATTTATACCAAAATGCAATATAGATTCAAACTATAAATGTCAAGTTTGTGCAGAAGCAAAATTGACAAGAACCTCGTTTCATCATGTTGAATGAGATACCGAACCTCTAGACTTAATACATACCGATGTATGAAATTTGAAAATATGTCTAACTAGAGGTGGAATAAAGTACTTTATTACATTCATTGATGATTGTACCAGATACTATCATGTATATCTCCGTAGAAGTAAGGACGAAGCATTTGAAATATTTAAACAAAATAAGGCAGAAGTTGAGAATCAACTCAACAAGAAAATCAAATCTTTAAGAGGTGATAGAGGATGAGAATACGAGTCTCCATTTGAGGAATTCTGTGCTGAGCATGGAATTATACATCAAACTACAGCTCCGTATTCACCTCAATCCAACGGTATAACCAAACGAAAAAATAGTACTCTTAAATAAATGATGAATGCCTTACTGATTAGCTCTGGCTTGCCAGATAATTTTTGGGGAGAAGCTATCCTTTTGGCAAATCATATTTTAAATAAAATACCCCGAAAGAAAACATCTAAAACTCCTCATGAACTTTGGAAAAACAAACCACCATCCTATAAATACCTAAAAGTGTAGGGGTGTCTTGCCAAAGTAGAGGTACCAAAACCAAAGAAAGTCAAAATTGGACCAAAAACTATTGATTGTGTATTCATTGGATATGCACAAAACAGTGCTGCATATCGATTTTTGGTACACAAATCTGAGATTGATGATATTCATGTAAATACCATCATTGAGTCGAGAAATGCTAGATTTTTCAAACATGTATTTCCCTTGAAACATGGTACTGAAAATCATGCACCTAAGAGACCAAGGGAAGATGAAGTTCCTTACTCTATTGAGGATTCTAAACAAAATAACACTCAACAAAATAGTGTTGAGCAGCAAGTGGAGGAACCAAGAAAAAGTAAAAGGTCAAGGACTTTAAAAACCTTTGGACTGGACTTCTATACATTTATATTAGAAGATAATCCATTGACATATAAACAAGCTATATCTTCCAACGATGCCCCTTATTGAAAGGAGGCAATTAATAATGAGATTGAATCCATTATGTCCAATCATACATGGGAATTGGTTGGTTTACCTCAAGGATGTAAGGCCTTAGGTAATAAATGGATATTTAAAAGGAAATTGAAACCTGATGGTTCAATAGACAAGTACAAAGCTCATCTGGTAGTCCAAGGATTTAGACAAAAGGAAGACTTGGACTATTTCGATACATATTCACCTATAACGAGGATAACATCAATTAGAATGCTCATTGCAATTGCATCCATACATGACTTGGAAATACATCAAATGGATGTTAAAACCGCATTCTTGAATGGTGAACTAGAGGAGGAAATCTATATGAAACAACCTGAAGGATTTCTAAGTTCAGAAAATGAGCATAAAGTTTGCAAATTGGTAAAATCACTTTATGGCCTTAAGCAAGCTCCAAAACAGTGGCATGAGAAGTTTGATTATACTATGTTATCCAATGGATTCACGATAAATGAATAGATAAATGTATGTACATAAAACATGCATATATTGGATATGTCATTGTTTGTCTTTATGTTGACGACCTATTGATCCTAGGCAATAACAAGGCCATAATAACATCTACAAAGGATATGTTATCCTCTAGATTCGATATGAAAGACCTAGGACTGGCTGATGTGATATTGGGTGTAAAGATTCTGAGAACACCACAAGGATATGCCACTACAAGAAAATATGTTATTAATAACGCCATTTAATAACACGTTATTCTAAAGTGTTATTGTTTATGGTTAAACCTTTGCTTTTTAATTCATTTTGTTCCATACTGTGCTGCGTAACGCCCCGCTCCAAAATTTTTTGCTCCAAAATTTTCCTCCTCCCTCCAAAATAACAATTAAACCGATCTTCGTATTCTCTCCCAATTTTATCTTCAACCAAATAACCCTAATAAAAAAATGTAAACTTCATCTCAGATCTTCTCTTTCCCTAGATGACTCCCTCATCTTCCTCCATTTGCTCCTCACTTTGCCTCCTCCTCGTTACATCCCCCCTTCCAAAAAATCATCTCATTCCGTGTCTTCACAAAAAAGAAAAAAAAAGGGAAAAGAAAACCCTCTTCTTTACATTTTCAGTCCTGATTGTTCCTGCCGATGCATAACTACGCTTGCCTACTCTGATTTTCTCTATGCCATAGTTGAATCGACAACAACATGGATCTCCAGGTGTGTCTTCGTGATACTAGATGATTTCATCGGTTGGAGTTGATCGGATCTACATTATGTCGCTTTTTTGGATGTATAAAGTCAAATTTATCCATGTGATTTCCCTAGGTTTTTTAAAAACATTGGCCATTTCCCACATATGCCGTTGGAATGTTTTTAATATTGGAATGAAGCTTATTATGTTAACTATGTGTTATCCAAATAAATCCTCTTCAACATTGGGAATTTCCTTTTCTTTGGCTATTTAAGTTTACTATATTCTAGCAAGTAGATATAGACTATAAGCTGACATATTGAATACAAAACCAGTTCATCATGTTTGCTGCTGAATTGGAAATAAGCGAGTAATAATATAGACTATAAACTGACATATTGAAATTTTAGCAAGTAGATATTGTAATCATGTTAGAATAAAGCACACAGATTGGTAGAACAAATTATTAGCAGTTTGTTGAATGCATTATATATGAACATATTTATTGCTTTTGGAAGTTAGATGTACTTTTGTATATATATGTATGCGTGTACTTACATACAAATATACCATGCTATAGTGTATGTCTTTAGAATTGATGTGTACTTTCAAGATACCAATGATAGATGTCACATGCTAATTTTTTACCATTTGCTTTTATCATCAAGTTTTCAGGATCGGTGAGTGATTTAATTGCAGTGAAGTTTGGGGTATGGGGGGAAATCAATTTCTAACACATGCTGCGGATGGACATATTCAGAATGGTTCAGTTTACATAGTTAGTCCCTTTCATTACCTAAAAGTTCTTGTTGACCTTACTGATTGTGGATTCAATTGGAATCTACGCATGCTTTTATTGAAATTTAGCATTATAACGTACAAAATGATGGTAGAGCTATACCATGTAATACGTATTTGTTTTGCTCAGTTGTAAAATTGTACAAAGTTTATGTTATGTGGTTGGTTTGAATATTTTGTGTGTGCATGCGTTGGTTGTTTACCCTGAATTGTTTGTCTGCAACATATAAGCAAACAGAAAATTTCTGGCTTACTTAAAGAAAAAAATCTTTAATCCTAAGCATTTTGCACATCTTTATGGTGGAGTTCCTATTGCGAACAACCAAAATAACAAGAGCATTCCCATACAACATGATAATTGTAAGAAGACTTAAATAGTTTCTTACCGTTATAGTCATATTACAAGTACATAGTGTGCACTGTTACCATTTGATAATGTTCATCTCATTACTATTCATCTTTTTTTTCGCATAATCTGTGTTTCACTAAGCATTTCAGTCAAAATATTTGAGTTAATAGATCCACTCCTAATCCAGTTAAATAAAGAAAAAGATATTACAACAAAATAATAAACACCCTAATATGATAACACTTGATTTCTTATGTTTCAAAAATATGTGGTTTACCTATCTCATGTTGTTGTGAAACCACAGCTATAAACCCTCATCAAAGCAGTGGAGCTCTTTTCTACTGTTTTGGTAACCAAAAAAGTACAAATTCAACCCAACAATAGGATGACTATGCACTGTGATCTTGAATCATCCCAGCCTGGATTTTGGCTGTAGCCTCATTAACCATTTTTGCCAAAGTTACCACACTTTCAGGTACACCGGGTGGAGGCAAGGAAGGAGTTTTTGGAGGTAGACCTCGAAGATACGATCTGTTGTCAAAACGTCATTCACCAATTTTACTGTAAGTGAGCTCGCCCTTTAATGAATAGTCACACCCATATGTATAATGAATTATAAAGGTTTTGCCGACTGTTGTATCCCAGGGAGGTTGTATCATGAAATCTTTGCGGAGAATGTGTTAGTGCTTTGGTTTGCCATTTGCTTTTTTGCATAGACGAAAACCCAAAACTAAAAATGGTAAACTGAAAGCACCATTAGATTTTGTATGTGCATTTTGCTTCATACAGTTATTTTGTTTCATAACTAAAGAAAAACTATTATCTTTGATATTAGGCATAGATGGACTGGTAGGTATTAAGCTCACTTTTTGGATAAAACTTGTAACGACCCGGATTTTCGGGGACTTTGGTTATCGACATAAGCACGATGTCGATAACCAAAACATCGAAAAATCCCGGTAATTAATGAAAGAAATTAGAAGGTGAGAATAGATAAGATAGAAACTTAGAATAGAAGAAGAAGAAGAACACAACATTAGAGTAACACGAACCTCACAGCGGAACGAATAACATATAATAGATAACATAACTTTGAAATATAACAGTTATGTATACAATAGCAATTATCAGAGTACAACACTTACAACACAGCGGAAATAACTATAGCTATATGATCTTGAAGCCTCCTGCTCCACGCTCTTCCAGTATATCTGTAAATTCCTGACTACTTGACTGCCCGTACAAAATTAGGCACCCAAGAGTTTAGGGAAAACAACAAAGTAAACTCCGGGTCAGTCATGGGACTGGTATGAGTAAAACAGTTTAAACAGGTATATGAACAAGTAAACGATATCTCATAAGACCACGCCGCAGAACGGAACGGGTTTTTCCCTTATGAGAATCCAAAATATCTTTATATCAAAAAACCTTTTGATATTATAATAATGTCTATGTACAAATAGATATCAACTAGCAGAAACGCTTTCATCTCACGTTCTACATATATAGTATACAATCAAAATTGCAAGCGCGTATTGGGTAATGGATTTCCAACTATGACAAGGTATGGAACCACCTTCCGATCAGTGTACTCTAGGAACGATACACTGGAGTTCAACAAGAACATCTTGTAACTCAGCCACACATGACCGACCACTCATTTCGCTTGAGTGTATCGAATGTACATCACCAACGGTTGGGATCAGCAACCGTTCCCGTGTATATATGGGACAACATTGATAGATTTAAGAAACAAATGAATATTCTCTAGATAGGTGATTATACACCCTACTTCGGTGCGACCGACTTAGCCATGCTGCCTGGCCGATTTCTGTCATTTACTGGTTGATGAGGCTAGAAGCTACGCTTTATCATCACATCAGATTCACTTCGAATGCTACATTGTCAAATCCATCGAAATCACTAATTGACGTTTACAACAGTACATTACGTGTCAACTAAAAGAAGTTTCCTTCTCCGCTTCCACTCTTGGTACGGTTGAAGAAATCAATGTACGTAACCTTTCTGGAAATACTCTGTCAGACATCCATCTTCATTCACTTAAAATGTCACATCGTCATACCCGCCAAATCACAAATTGACTTATCCAAAAATAACAACGGTATACAGCTAAGAGAAACGAATTCCTCCGCCACCGAACGTGAATACGTTTGAACAGATCAACTTACGCGATCCATTGGATATACTCTGTCAGACCTTTGTCCATACAAGTTGTCCAGGGACTGGACAAACCGAAGGCACTATTCTGTAAACAGGATAGCCTTGCATTTTACTCCGTCTTCAATTATCTTTGGCATATATGATTCGCGACGCTTATGCCAATACAGAGTGGTTCTTTGGATAATAATCCAACCGGCCTCTCCATATTAACAACGTTAAAATGGTCAAAACTTCGATAGTCTGTGATTTAACCATCAAAGAAAAACAAGTGTGCAAACAACGATATTATTTCCAGATGGAAATTATATCGAACAAACATCATTTAACATTAACCTCTTTAGTTCATTTATTTACTTATCTCCTGTTTCCCTATATTCTAAATTCTTATTTTCTTTTATCAGAAAACATTTCTGATTCTCGTTTGGAAAACATTTCCAAAACTCCTTTACGATCAAACCTTACCATTTCTTAGTTAAGAAGGAAGTCACTCAAGTTGGGGTATAATTACCTCTCAGACCTTAACTGAACAACGTTATAACTTCGAAATGGTCAAAGTTTATCTTTTAATCGTTAACAACTTCTTTACGCCTTTCTCGGATCCAATTTTACTAATCCACTTCTATATTTAAAACATTGGTTATAACGATAACGTTATAATCCCTCCTTTCGAATTATCTAACTTTAATTATAACTTCTATTCTTATTAGTGAATAATTAACCTAACACTTATTTATTTATAAATAAATAAATCTCTATTTAAACACTGGAAAGTATAAGTACTTTCCCGAATTCGATATAATCGAATTCGCCGATTAACTCTCTTCGAGAAATCTTTATTTGATTAACTCTTCTTCGAATAACCTATATTCGATTAACTCCTTCCTTTCCAATATACTATATTTGATTACTCCTTCTCGAATAAACGATATTCGATAATCTCTCTTCGAATAACTATTTTGAATGACTTTTATTCGATAAATCTCACTTCGATCAAACTATAATCGATAACTCCTTTCGATGAAACTAACATCGATAACTCCTTTGGATGAAACTAACATCGATAACTCCTTTCGATGAAACTAACATTGATTAATTTAACTCGATGAACTTAACTCGACTAACTCGACTAACTTAACTTACTTGGTTCGACCAATTCGATTCGATTAACTAGGCTCGACTAACTTGGTTTATTTAACTCAACTTGATTAACTCCTATCGAATAACTAATATTTGATTTAACTCCATTCGAATAACTAATATTCGATAACTCTATTTAACTCCATTTAACTCTATTCAACTCCATTCGAATAACTAATATTCGATAACTCTATTTACTCCATTTAACTCTATTCAACTCCATTCGAATAACTAATATTCGATAACTCTATTTACTCCATTTAACTCTATTCAATTCCATTCGAATAACTAATATTTGATAACTCTATTTAACTCCATTCGCTTGACTCTAGATCGCAGCGATCACAATGGTTACGCCTGATTCCCTCAGGAAACATCCGACCGCCGTAGGCTATTTACAGCCCTGCGAATTACGCTAGCAGTCGTACGAGATGGCAACTTATCCTGAATAACTCTGTTTGACTAACTCTGTCTCAAATAACTATATTTGATTAACTCTAGTTCGTTTTAACTCTAATCGATTAAATCTAACTGATTAACTCTAACTGGTTAACCCGACTTACTTAACCCAACTGGTAAACCCGACTTACTTAACCCAACTGGTTAACTCTACTGAACTGGTTAACTCTACTGAACTGGTTAACTCTACTGAACTGGTTAACTCTACTGAACTGGTTAACTCTACTGAACAGGTTAACTCTATTCAACTAACTCAACTCGGCTAACCCCTTTTCGAATAGCATATTCGTTTTACTAACTTTCGAATACCATATTCGATTTACTCCATTCGAATACCATATTCGATTTAACTCCTTTCGAATACCATATTCGATTTACTTTATTCACTTTATAAAGATTTCCTTTTTAACAACGTTTTATTCATTTGAAAAGATTTACTTTTAAATAACGGTTCTACACTTTAAAAATGATTTCCCTTTTATAACGTTTCCTTTTCAATTCTATTTGTAAATGGTTTACAAATATTTCCTTTTCAAATTTATTCTTGAAATATCCTAACTCCTTAAATTCTCTGAAAAATTCTCCATAACCTCCTTTGTAACGGGGGCATCGGGAAAATCCCCAAACCCGCCACACAGGCCTTTTCATTCAAAAAGATAATGGTTTGTAATTACTTCCTTTTTGAATATCTCTTATTTATAAATATTCCAATTTATAAACATTTCTTATTTATAAATATTCCACTTTATAAATATCTCTTATTTATAAATATCCCATTTTATAAATATTCTATTTTCAATATCACTTTGAAAATCCCCTTATCAACATTTCGATATGTTATGGTATTCAATCATATCAAATCACGATGTTCAATATCGTCCATACATATATAATCAACAACAGATTATATATCACATTATATATCACAATATAAAAATCACAGTAAAATATATGTTGAGGAATCCAGTTGGATTCCTCCAACCTGTCTCCCTGCATCCACAGATGTTACACAATATGATTATCATCACTTTCAGTTCAATATAAATTATTCTGATAACAGAATCAATATATAACTATTTAACGATTTATATATATATATTTATTTATTTATATATATATATATATAAAATATTCACTAACTGACAAGCAGTTCAATCAATCAACCAACACACAACAATCAACAGATGATTAACAGTTCTAAAAATACCTTATAAAAATATAACTGTTCAGAGTTGGTGAGTTTTACTCACATTGGACTGTTATCGTTAAAAACGATAACGTCGGTTGATTCTGACGGACGTTTGGTTCTGCCTTAAATTCCAATGAAATTCCCAATTTCTCCAAACTTCACTGGCTCATAGTGTTCTTCGATGCGGTTCCAACATGACAAGTTTTCGTCATATTCTGTTTACGTATGTACGACTTATGAATTATACAAGTTTTGAACTAATTTAAATTAACTTTAGAACTTAATATCTTTATTTACAAAGGCCTCACCCACCGATTATTCAGCCCATCCAAACAACGAAGGCCCATCCACACAAATAAGGAGCGGAATCCAGGCCCGCAACACCTCTTCCCAGACCTCTAATCCCCGTCCATCAGTATCATGCCATTTCCCAAACTGAAACCGCAACTATACCAACTCCTCCTCCATCGAACTATTCTTCCCTAACTAAAATCCGTAACTTGCTTCTCCAGAAAAATGCGACATCCCCTTCTTCCCACTTCCATCAACTCGCTGGCTCCAGTATCCTCTAAACATAGCCGCAAATTCAAGCCTCCCACCTCCTCCATCCTTTCACAACCTTCTACAGCTCTTTTAGAAAACTCAAACTGAAAACTAGACTGATAAAACAGCCTCACCCAAATCATACTCGCTCAAACTTCTGTCCTTTCATCATCACACAGCAGAATTCAACGACTCCCTCCATCTCCTTTTCCCTTGAGCCTCAAAACCGAAAACACTAGCATCATCTCCTTCAACATGACCCAGCACTGCTTCGCCCAGGTAGGAATGACGAGCACATCCTCACATCGTTGTTCATGAACCCTCGAACTGGAATATCACCCAAAAATTCATCTCGTTTTATTTCCTTTCAAACCATACCAAAATCAAACGCTTCGAAATCGAACACCCAACTGCATCGTTCACTCCTTGTTCGAACCCTTTCCCCTCATCGTGTCGATAGCCCAGCATCGCACTGCTACAGGGAAAATATCGAACCCTATCATCACAGATTTTCCCAATTCTTTGATGCAAGATGTAAACCGAACTCATAAACTCGAAAACACCATCCATTTTCCCCTTCGATGCTTCAATTTCTGACCAACGAAAACCCTAGATGAACGCTGGAGGAAGACAGCGACCTCAAGTGAAATTGAACTCAACGATTTGGGTATAGAAATGAAGCTCTGGTCTTGCTAAATCCGAATATATCTCTCTCTTGATTTATAGAATTTAGTTTGAGTTTTCTCTTGATTTTTGAAATGGATTTCATCACGTTGGAAATGATTTGGTGGCGGCAAGCTTTCAGTTGACTGGAAAAAATGAAATTAGGTTATAAGGTTATGTTAAGGGCTATTTATAGAGGGATGAAAATATCTAGATATTTGTAGAAGGAATATTCCCGTTATATTCTCCATCGTTAATTCATCTTCTAAAATTCCTGTGATCACATACGATACATAAAAATCACGAAACTGGACATGCAGCTACAGTTCGACATTACGGTCCCAACGAAACTGGTTTCGTCGAATTCTGACTCCGTTTGCTCACACAGCGTATTTTTAACCGTCAAAATACTGACTGTTTCTCACTCTAAAAATCCGTACGACCACACAGTGACTCTAAAAATCACGAAACTTGGAATCTAACAATAATTTGACATTTCGGATCCAACAAAACTGGTTTCGTCGAAAACGAAGGTCGTATGCAAAACTGGCTATTTTTCAAGCGTTGAACAGACCGTTTAAATATTTAACTATATTTAAATATAATTAAATAAAATATTAATAAATTAATATTATCGTATATAATTACCAAGGAATATCATACAGCTCCATGAAAATTATATACTTGCTATTCCGAGTCCAGATCGAACCGATATTCAATTTACATTGAAAAATCCTTTTATAACGTATATAAAGCGTTACGAATTATAAAGGAATTCCACAGCGACTTTTCTAAAATTTGATTTGGACATAAATCAAAATCTACACGATGAAATCCAGATTTTTCTCTTCCATTAGAAAAATATACTCCACCAGCTCCACACGTTTCTTGTTTCACTAAAATCCGGCTTAAAATGAATCCTGTACATTCAGTTGAAGTTCAAATCGCCAAATAGCGAACTGCCGCGCCATTTCAAGCTCTATTTTAATTATATTATAATTATACGTTCAAACTGTCGTCGATTGAATATATTCATCAATATGATTCAACTCTAAGCTGAATTAAATCTAAGGGATGACCCCGTTCACATTATATTGTCAATTCACTATTTCTGGTTATTTCTGAATTAAATATATTAACTAATTGTTTATTTTAATTAAATATTCACTATAATTTAATTAACGACGATTTAATTCCCTAAATCACTATTTATATAATTAAATAAATTAACTATACCCCTGGAAAATGCGGGTCATTACATTCTTCCCCACTTAAAATAATTTCGTCCTCGAAATTGCTAAGGTAGAGGATGACCCTATCTATTGAAATTCCTAAGATTTGTTTACCCCTTATTTCTGATTTCAACTGAACCAATTAATATCGACTAAAATATTTATTCATTCCGACTAACTAAAATTTTCAAAAATTCTGAAAATTTTCTAACACTTTATATTTTCAGAAAATTTCGCCATAAACCTCCTTTGTACAGCCCTATCGGTAAAACCACAACTCGCCTCTCTAGGCCTTCTCCAACCCAAAAGAAAATCAAACAGCCAAGCGGCTTGCCAAATCGACTCATAAGTTTCCAAACTCATACAGAATATAAACTTGTACCTTTTTGTCGGGCATATCATTATATCCCTACCATTCGTTACCACTTCTGCATATAACAATGTATTACCGACTTGATCTCCAATCAGTTCACTCTCAAAACCAAATCATTCGCTTATCCCTAAGTCGAATTCTATTTCCACTCGAGCACTGTTCTTGATTTCAAATCCATAACTCACCAGTCCAATATAATTCCAGATTATCTCTAATCAAGTCTAATTCTACTTGACACTAATCTATTCCAAATGATTTTCACTTACTGGCTTTTAACTCAATCCCAATTCTATTGGATTTTACAAATTTTACTTTAATTTGTTTAAATTCAAACAACCTTTTCTTCCTGGAAGTTTTTAAACAGTTTACCTCTTTCAAAAATCAAATTTTCCTTTTTGAAATTCAACACAACTTGTTTTCCCAAAACAAATTCAAAACAAAATCCTTGGTAGTAATCCGTCACTTACATACTCGAAAATGAACACCGATGATGTCATGATCAACATCGGAATCTATTTTCCAGCTACCGAAGTGAGTTCAATACTATAGCACTTTCAAAACCCATTTTTAAACATTTCCACCTTGGAATCAATTCCAAATATCCTTTTACAATGTTGTAAACAAATTTAAAATCTCCCAGGATCTTAAAATTCACATATATTAAATCCAGATTCATTTACAAACACCTTTCCCATCTCTAGGATTTTAAATTCCAATTTTGATCTAAATTCAGATTTAATTCATTCCAATTTCATATAATTTACTTGTATAAATTCTGATTGGTTACATATAACCATTTCACATGTTATAATCTTATCTGATTATAATTACGACCAACACATCCTATATATGATAATATATCACATATCCATACTGTGTCGGTCCATCGTATTCAAGTGTTTATTTACTCCTACCGATACAGTGGATCAAACTGATCGACCAGAACTCATAAACTACTCAACCGACGAATCTCCACAATATAAAACCATTTTTATATCAAATACAAATACGCACTCGTATATATACACTCAAACTCAATCTAGGGTATTACTAACCCTATCTCTACCGAGTCACGCCACAGAGCCAAGGTAATTCTTAACTTAAGCTCTGATACCAACTGTAACGACCCGGATTTTCGGGGACTTTGGTTATCGACATAAGCACGATGTCAATAACCAAAACATCGAAAAATCCTGGTAATTAACGAAAGAAATTAGAAGGTGAGAATAGATAAGATAGAAACTTAGAATAGAAGAGTAAAACAGTTTAAACAGGTATATGAACAAGTAAACGATATCTCATAAGGCCATGCCGCAGAACGGAACGGGTTTTTCCCTTATGAGAATCCAAAATATCTTTATATCAAAAAACCTTTTGATATTATAATAATGTCTATGTACAAATAGATATCAACTAGCAGAAACGCTTTCATCTCACGTTCTACATATATAGTATACAATCAAAATCGCAAGCGCGTATTGGGTAATGGATTTCCAACTATGACAAGGTATGGAACCACCTTCCGATTAGTGTACTCTAGGAACGATACACTGGAGTTCAACAAGAACATCTTGTAACTCAGCCACACATGACCGACCACTCATTTCGCTTGAGTGTATCGAATGTACATCACCAACGGTTGGGATCAGCAACCGTTCCCGTGTATATATGGGACAGCATTGATAGATTTAAGAAACAAATGAATATTCTCTAGATAGGTGATTATACACCCTACTTCGGTGCGACCGACTTAGCCATGCTGCCTGCCCGATTTCTGTCATTTACTGGTTGATGAGGCTAGAAGCTACGCTTTATCATCACATCAGATTCACTTCGAATGCTACATTGTCAAATCCATCGAAATCACTAATTGACGTTTACAACAGCACATTACGTGTCAGCTAAAAGAAGTTTCCTTCTCCGCTTCCACTCTTCGTACGGTTGAAGAAATCAATGTACGTGACCTTTCTGGAAATACTCTGTCAGACATCCATCTTCATTCACTTAAAATGTCACATCGTCATACCCGCCAAATCACAAATTGACTTATCCAAAAATAACACGGGTATACAGCTAAGAGAAACGAATTCCTCCGCCACCAAACGTGAATACGTTTGAATAGATCAACTTACGCGATCCATTGGATATACTCTGTCAGACCTTCGTCCATACAAGTTGTCCTGGGACTGGACAAACCGAAGGCACTATTCTGTAAACAGGATAGCCTTGCATTTTACTCCGTCTTCAATTATCTTTGGCATATATGATTCGCGACGCTTATGCCAATACAGAGTGGTTCTTTGGATAATAATCCAACCGGTCTCTCCATATTAACAACGTTAAAATGGTCAAAACTTCGATAGTCTGTGATTTAACCATCAAAGAAAAACAAGTGTGCAAACAACGATATTATTTCCAGATGGAAATTATATCGAACAAACATCATTTAACATTAACCTTTTTAGTTCATTTATTTACTTATCTCCTGTTTCCCTATATTCTAAATTCTTATTTTCTTTTATCAGAAAACATTTCTGATTCTCGTTTGGAAAACATTTCCAAAACTCCTTTACGATCAAACCTTACCATTTCTTAGTTAAGAAGGAAGTCACTCAAGTTGAGGTATGATTACCTCTCAGACCTTAACTGAACAACGTTATAACTTCGAAATGGTCAAAGTTGATCTTTTAATCTTTAACAACTTCTTTACGCCTTTCTCGGATCCAATTTTACTAATCCACTTCTATATTTAAAACATTGGTTATAACGATAACGTTGTAATCCCTCCTTTCGAATTATCTAACTTTAATTATAACTTCTATTCTTATTAGCGAATAATTAACCTAACACTTATTTATTTATAAATAAATAAATCTCTATTTAAACACTGGAAAGTATAAGTACTTTCCCAAATTCGATATAATCGAATTCGCCGATTAACTCTCTTCGAGAAATCTCTATTTGATTAACTCTTCTTCGAATAACCTATATTCGATTAACTCCTTCCTTTCGAATATACTATATTTGATTACTCCTTCTCGAATAAACGATATTCGATAATCTCTCTTCGAATAACTAATATTCGATAACTCTTTCTTTTCAAATATCTCATATTTGAAAATCTCACTTTCGAATAAACTATATTCGATAATCTCTTTTCGAATGACTTTTATTCGATAAATCTCACTTCGATCAAACTATAATCGATAACTCCTTTCGATGAAACTAACATCGATAACTCCTTTCGATGAAACTAACATCGGTTAATTTAACTCGATGAACTTAACTCGACTAACTTAACTTACTTGGTTCGACCAATTCGATTCGATTAACTAGGCTCGACTCACTTGGTTTATTTAACTCAACTTGATTAACTCCTATCGAATAACTAATATTTGATTTAACTCCATTCGAATAACTAATATTCGATAACTCTATTTAACTCCATTTAACTCTATTCAACTCCATTTGAATAACTAATATTCGATAACTCTATTTACTCCATTTAACTCTATTCAACTCCATTCGAATAACTAATATTCGATAACTCTATTTACTCCATTTAACTCTATTCAACTCCATTCGAATAATTAATATTCGATAACTCTATTTAACTCCATTCGCTTGATTCTAGATCGCAACGATCACAATGGTTACGCCTGATTCCCTCAGGAAACATCCGACCGCCGTAGGCTATTTACAGCCCTGCGAATTACGCTAACAGTCGTACGAGATGGCAACTTATCCTGAATAACTCTGTTTGACTAACTCTGTCTCAAATAACTATATTTGATTAACTCTAGTGCGTTTTAACTCTAATCGATTAAATCTAACTGATTAACTCTAACTGGTTAACTCTAACTGGTTAACCCGACTTACTTAACCCAACTGGTAAATTCGACTTACTTAACCCAACTGGTTAACTCTACTGAACTGGTTAACTCTACTGAACTGGTTAACTCTACTGAACTGGTTAACTCTATTCAACTAACTCAACTCGACTAACCCCTTTTCGAATAGCATATTCGTTTTACTAACTTTCGAATACCATATTCGATTTACTCCATTCGAATACCATATTCGATTTAACTCCTTTCGAATACCATATTCGATTTACTTTATTCACTTAATAAAGATTTCCTTTTTAACAACGTTTAATTCATTTGAAAAGATTTACTTTTAAATAACGGTTCTACACTTTAAAAATGATTTCCCTTTTATAACGTTTCCTTTTCAATTCTATTTGTAAATGGTTTACAAATATTTCCTTTTCAAATTTATTCTTGAAATATTCTAACTCCTTAAATTCTCTGAAAAATTCGCCATAACCTCCTTTGTAACGGGAGCATCGGGAAAATCCCCAAACCCGCCACACAGGCCTTTTCATTCAAAAAGATAATGGTTTGTAATTATTTCCTTTTTGAATATCTCCTATTTATAAATATTCCAATTTATAAACATTTCTTATTTATAAATTTTCCACTTTATAAATATCTCTTATTTATAAATATCCTATTTTATAAATATTCTATTTTCAATATCACTTTGAAAATCCCCTTATCAACATTTCGATATGTTATGGTATTCAATCATATCAAATCACGATGTTCAATATCGTCCATACACATATAATCAACAACAGATTATATATCATATTATATATCACAATATAAAAATCACAGTAAAATATCTGTTGAGGAATCCAGTTGGATTCCTCCAACCTGTCTCCCTGCATCCACAGATGTTACACAATATGATTATCATCACTTTCAGTTCAATATAAATTATTCTGATAGCATAATCAATATATAACTATTTAACAATTTATATATATATATATATATATATAATATTCACTAACTGACTAGCAGTTCAATCAATCAACCAACACACAATAATCAACAGATGATTAACAGTTCTAAAAATACCTTATAAAAATATAACTGCTCAGAGTTGGTGAGTTTTACTCACATTGGACTGTTATCGTTAAAAACGATAACGTCGGTTGATTCTGATGGACGTTTGGTTCTGCCTTAAATTCCAATGAAATTCCCAATTTCTCTAAACTTCACTGGCTCATAGTGTTCTTCGATGCGGTTCCAACATGACAAGTTTTCGTCATATTCTGTTTACGTATGTACGACTTATGAATTATACAAGTTTTGAACTAATTTAAATTAACTTTAGAACTTAATATCTTTATTTACAAAGGCCTCACCCACCGATTATTCAGCCCATCCAAACAACGAAGGCCCATCCACACAAATGAGGAGCGGAATCCAGGCCCGCAACACCTCTTCCCAGACCTCTAATCCCCGTCCATCAGTATCATGCCATTTCCCAAACTGAAACCGCAACTATACCAACTCCTCCTCCATCGAACTATTCTTCCCTAACTAAAATCCGTAACTTGCTTCTCCAGAAAAATGCGACATCCCCTTCTTCCCACTTCCATCAACTCGCTGGCTCCAGTATCCTCTAAACATAGCCGCAAATTCAAGCCTCCCACCTCCTCCATCCTTTCACAACCTTCTACAGCTCTTTTAGAAAACTCAAACTAAAAACTAGACTGATAAAACAGCCTCCCCCAAATCATACTCGCTCAAACTTCTGTCCTTTCATCATCACACAGCAGAATTCAACGACTCCCTCCATCTCATTTTCCCTTGAGCCTCAAAACCGAAAACACTAGCATCATCTCCTTCAACATGACCCAGCACTGCTTCGCCCAGGTAGGAATGACGAGCACATCCTCACATCGTTGTTCATGAACCCTCAAACTGGAATATCACCCAAAAATTCATCTCGTTTTATTTCCTTTCAAACCATACCAAAATCAAACGCTTCGAAATCGAACACCCAACTTCATCGTTCACTCCTTGTTCGAACCCTTTCCCCTCATCGCGTCGATAGCCCAGTATCGCACTGCTACAGGGAAAATATCGAACCCTATCATCACAGATTTTCCCAATTCTTTGATGCAAGATGTAAACCGAACTCATAAACTCGAAAACACCATCCATTTTCCCCTTCGATGCTTCAATTTCTGACCAACGAAAACCCTAGATGAACGATGGAGGAAGACAGCGACCTCAAGTGAAATCGAACTCAACGATTTGGGTATAGAAATGAAGCTCTGGTCTTGCTAAATCCGAATATATCTCTCTCTTGATTTATAGAATTTAGTTTGAGTTTTCTCTTGATTTTTGAAATGGATTTCATCACGTTGGAAATGATTTGGTGCCGACAAGCTTTCAGTTGACTGGAAAAAATGAAATTAGGTTATAAGGTTATGTTAAGGGCTATTTATAGAGGGATGAAAATATCTAGATATTTGTAGAAGGAATATTCCCGGTATATTTTCCATCGTTAATTCGTCTTCTAAAATTCCTGTGATCACATACGATACCTAAAAATCACGAAACTGGACATGCAGCTACAGTTCGACATTACGGTCCCAACGAAACTGGTTTCGTCGAATTCTGACTCCGTTTGCTCACACAGCGTATTTTTAACCGTCAAAATACTGACTGTTTCTCACTCTAAAAATCCGTACGACCACACAGTGACTCTAAAAATCATGAAACTTGGAATCTAACAATAATTTGACATTTCGGATCCAACAAAACTGGTTTCGTCGAAAACGAAGGTCGTATGCAAAACTGGCTATTTTTCAAGCGCTGAACAGACCGTTTAAATATATAAATATATTTAAATATAATTAAATAAAATATTAATAAATTAATATTATCGTATATAATTACCAAGGAATATCATACAGCTCCAGGAAATTTATATACTTGCTATTCCGAGTCCAGATCGAACCGATATTCAATTTACATTGAAAAATCCTTTTATAACGTATATAAAGCATTACGAATTATAAAGGAATTCCACAGCGACTTTTCTAAAATTTGATTTAGACATAAATCAAAATCTACACGATGAAATCCAGATTTTTCTCTTCCATTAGAAAAATATACTCCACCAGCTCCACACGTTTTTTGTTTCACCGAAATCCGGCTTAAAACGAATCTTGTACATTCAGTTGAAGTTCAAATCGCCAAATAGCGAACTGCCGCGCCATTTCAAGCTCTATTTTAATTATATTATAATTATACGTTCAAACTGTCGTCGATTGAATATATTCATCAATATAATTCAACTCTAAGCTGAATTAAATCTAAGGGATGACCCCGTTCACATTATATTGTCAATTCACTATTTCTGGTTATTTCTGAATTAAATATATTATTTAATTATTTATTTTAATTAAATATTCACTATAATTTAATTAACGACGATTTAATTCCCTATATCACTATTTATATAATTAAATAAATTAATTATACCCCTGGAAAATGCGGGTCATTACAAAACTACATGGAACCAAAACCAAAATAAGAAAGGAAAACAAGGTATATTACAAATTTGGAAACATCAACTTGTGTACTTCAAATACAGATTTTCTAACTTAATTAGCGACTGTGATTTTGTACATTATGTGTCTCACTGACTTTTTTGGTTGTATTCCACGTATGTGAACCGTGTCTTTCACATGATATTGATTCAGTGTACTTAGGTATGTGTTTTAGCTTTCACTTTACAATTCTGAACTTGTTTCATTTGCTTAATTACCCTACTAATTTGTGGATTTTCGACATTGTTTTGGTATAATGTAGGTGCATATGATGATGAGGAGGTTGCTGCAAGAGCATATGATCTTGCTCCTCTCAAATACTGGGGTGCTGGCACACTCATAAATTTTCCAGTAAGATATCCGTATGCACATATCAACTGGTTGTGCTTTTCGAAGTTGCATTCATATGTTTTCCTATGACGTTCTATTATCGTGTATTAATATGATTTCGCGTTATTGTCCTTCAAATGCATGATTATGCTTTACTAGTACATAACGATGCCATGAAACCACAGACTAGGATATTTTCAGTTAGCCTTATTACAGTTCTTTTTTTTTGGGAGGGGGGTTATTAATAATGATTATCAGTACTCTGTATTTGTTGTCTTTGACTGCTTAAATTATTTGGTAGATAAGAATTATTGAGATACACAAACTTGTTAAAGGTGAATTTATTTCCTTTGTATGCTATCATGACTAATCTAAGAAGTAACTGCACATTCAATAATATTTTCATGAAGAAACCATTTCTCAAATTAGTAATCACCCAGTTGAATTTAGGATGGCAACTGATAATTGTGAACTGTATTTAGTCTCTGGTGTGCATTATGTGGCATAACATTTTAGCTGTCTTCTTTCGTAGGTTACTGATTATTCTAGAGATCTTGAAGAGATGAAAATGATATCAAAGGAAGATTATCTTGTCTCACTTAAAAGGCATTTAGTTTTAGTTTTAAAGCCCAGGTTTAAAATACATATATTCATATAACGCATCTAACTTTCTGAATTTCCAGAAAAATCAGTGCTTTCTCCAGAGGTTTTCCTAAATATCGTGGCATTTCGAGGTAAATTTTTCACTACTCCTTATGTCATTATTCTCAAGAGGTTTTCCAAGTTATCACGGTATTTCATGGTATACTTGTGCTAATTGTACATTTTGTGCTATTATAGTCATATTATGAATTATCTCTTCACCGATAAGCTGTCTGTATTATTCATATTTATATGATAATACGTAAGTCTCTCCTGGTGATTACGGTAAGCACTTTATGTTAACAAAATTAATAGGTACTTCGACAAAGCTTTATGTTAAGTTATTTACTGCTACGAGTCAAGAGACAAAAATCTCACTTTATGATTTGTAGATGGCCAATCTTGCCTATAATGTATGGATGAAAAGTTAAACTCTGTTCTCTATTAAATTTATTCATCATATCTTTTGTTTACCTAAAATTCTTCCTTTTATCCAACTATTCCTAGACTCCATTCGATTACACTATGTTTCAATACTTGATTTGTTACAGAAAATGAAGGAAACCAAACCGTAAGAAATATTAATCTTCGCTCAATGAATAACATGATATATTCTTCTTCTTGATTATTATTTTTTAGAAGTAATCCTAATTTTAAGAAACATTTTCATGTGATTATTATACACAACCACTATGTTATTTCACATTCTTTTTATGCTCATTTCTCATCTTGTTTGCCATTGTATTGAAATTTCTCTATCACTCAATTATGGTTTGCAAGTCATTTACTTGTTTAATGTCATTACTGAATGGTTCCATGTTCATGAAGGGAGGTCAAATAACTATAAACTCTTACTCATGATTTTTATGCTTATTATCATCTATACATGTGCTTCATTATTGTATCTCGAGGTCAAACAACCCATACAATTAACTTAAAAAAAAATCATAACACATATTATTATACTAACCATCTTCCTGCTTTATTTTACAGTTAACTATGTTCGTAGTTTAACATTTGTACAAATTCACTGTAGTTGATCAATCTCATGTTCGCCCTTATGAAACGATCAGGTATTGGTATCGCTTACTCATGTTATTATGTATATAGTTCATTTTTACGCCAGTTAGTTTGCATATATTTGCATGCAAGCTGCAAATGCTTGGTTTAGGGCAGATAAAACAAGCTCTTTGTGCCCTTCTTGCATGGAGATTCAACTCGTGCTGACAATGGAAAAGCCAAAAAGAGATAAGTGTGTAATGTATTTCAATCCTACAGATCGTATTCGGTCTATTTCAATCCACCCTCCGAATATACAATTTTTCTTTTTTACGTAAGTGCTATTGCGAACTCAGATTGACACTTCCAAAATTTTCTGATATTTTGCATTTTTGAACAGTACATATCTTCTTATCTTTTTCCTATTAACTTTAGAAATACGAAAGAAAGGGGATATAATCCACATAAGAAGCAAAAGAAAGAGCACGCATAAGCAGGGTAATAAAAAGAATTAATTTATTGCTCAGTAATCTTAAATTTTGCAGGTACTTGTATCTTGTACATAGATCTACAGCCAATTATTTGACTACTTACCTATTTTTATGCTAGTTAAACCAACGAATACATCAAATGATTAGCTTACCAAGTTACAAATTATATTATTGTTTATATACATATTACTGGTTCAAACAAACATGCAATAATCTTGAAGATTTATGCAGTGTGCATAACTGACATTTGCACATTTTCAAACTTTCTACAGTTCTGTCTAATCTGCTAACCCTGACTAATCCCAGTGTAATGCTTTATCTTATCTACATGTATCGTTTCTATTTTCTTATCATCACGGCAACCATGGCCACTTGTTTCTACCTTGAGGCTGTGAAATGCTTCCATGGGTTTTTTGAAGTGTTTATAGAATGCACAGTGATAATCAGGTATCGATATTTTTTCTTCCTTTTTGATGGCCAGAGAATCAACTGACCGTTTTCCTTTTGTGATTGGTTCTTGTTTTGCTTTTGTTCGGTTCTATTGTTTCCCGTTTTAGTATTTTCCACTTCATATGTCATATTGTATTGCACTTTATATCTCATGTTTTATTTCAGTGTTTGTCTGAAATACTATTGTTGTCTCATATTATGTTCCAATACTTTTTTAAATACATGTTGGTCCTTGGATTTAGCTATAAAATTATGTTTAGAACATTACAATTCGATCACAGCCTGCTTGAGTATAGAAATATTTGGTTGTTCAATTTTATAAAATAAAGTTCCAATGTCTTTCCATTTCATCTTATGATTTTTTTTATTTTCGCAGATAGGTTTATTTGGAATCAAGGTCCTTTGTATGCAAGTAGATCATATCTTTTTGGAACCAGGTGATTGCATAGTATCCATGATCTATTTGATGGAAGAGGAAATACTTTGAGCAGTTGAAGTTCTTAGTGATGCATTTGGTGTTTATAAACTTTAAATATGAATGATGTTTTGTCTTTTATGTACTTAAATTGACATCAATATGAAATTGGAAACATATGTACTGAATTTGGAAATTCATGGATTGATTTTTTTTGTTAGTTGATACTTTTTTTTACTATCATGAATATGCGTTATATTTGCTAATTTTTTTTCATACATTGCTCTTTGAATTGTTATGAAGATTCATTTTAATTGCTATTATTAAAATATTAAATATAGGCGTAACTCTTGAAAAGCGTTATAACTATGTTGATTTAATAGCGTCATATACCACTATCAAATAAATATATTATAACGGTTATGCTGTGTTATAAAAATTCTCACTTACATTGAAATTTGGATGTATTATAGCGGTGTGGATGAGCTATTGTCTTTAAGTAACATAGCGGCAAATTTGTGCTATAAAACCATGCTCTTTTATAGCGGCTGTTTTTGTGTTATAATACTCAACGGTTTTTTTATAACATGTTGATATACAACATTTATCGAACCGCTATAGTTATGATTAATAGCGGCTATATGCCTCTATAGAAGACAATTTCTGTTGTAGTGTGCATTATCCCAATCGCATTACATCACCAAAATACTTGAGAAATTCAAGCAATATAACGTAACTATTGCAAAATCACCAGTAGATATGAACCAAAATTGGGTAAAGAACACTGGTTGGTATTTACCAATTGGAATACTCTTGTATACTGGGAAGTATCATGTATGTTATGAACTGTACTAGGCCTGATATCGCATATGCTGTAAGCAAACTAAGTAGATTTACCAGCAATCCTGGTAAGCATCATTGGAAAGCGATAATCAGAGTTCTAGGATATCTTAAGTATACAAAGAGTTATGGTCCATACTATACAAACTATCCTTCAATAGTGGAAGGATACAGTGATGCAAATTGGAACACTGGATCAAATGATACAAAGTCTACAAGTGGATACGTGTTCACATTAGGAAATACAGCAATTTCATGGAAATCATCCAAACAGACTTGTATCGCTAGATCTATGATGAAATCAGAGTTTGTTGCACTATATAAGACTACAGAAGAAGCAGAATGGATTTGAAGCTTCTTGGAAGACATTCCTAAATGGAGCAAACCTATACCTTCAATATGTATACATTGTGATAGTCAATCAGCTATTGGAAGAGCTAATAGTACATTATACAATGGTAAATCTAGACATATTCGTCGTAGACATAAAATGATAAGACAACTTCTCTCTAATGGGGTTATCACAATAGATTACATTTGATCTAAAGATAACTTAGCGGATCCACTTACAAAAGGCTTGCTAAGAGAGAAAGTTCAAACCTTATTGAAGGGAATAGGGCTAAGGCCTATAGAGTAAAGATTTTTCTAAAATGGAAACCCCACCTAGTTGATTGGAGATCCCAAGATCTAGGTTCAAAGGGACAACGAAGTTTAAGAGAAACTTGATGGCACTGTTATACACAAACCATTCCTATGATAAGTCAGTACATTATATGTTGAATAAGGATAAGTACTAATACTTTTAATGATGCATGTATTTGAGGAATTAGAGAATACCTTTTACAGAATCACCTACGTAAGTGCGAAGGAGTCACTTCAAAGAGAATTATTAGGCCAAATTCTCTAAACACTTATGAGACCAGGTAGGTGTTTAAGGCAAAAACGAACACATACAGAGAATGAAGGGTTATAAGGAACACTTATCGTGTGTTATCTACTTTGGAATTACACAAAAGGCTTATAGTTCAAGGACAGTCTATGTCTACTGATTCGCATGTTATTCAAATAGGTAATCACTAGGAAAGTTCAAGGCCCATGTGCTACTTTAACCGATGCGATAAATGATTCATGAAACTAAGATCGACTGCTCATTCATGTGGGGGATTGTTGGAAATGAATGAGCAAAGAAAGAGGAAAATAGGAAGTAGAATAGATAGGGAAGAAGAAGAGATAGCAACATTTAAAGTCCCACATCATAGAATTATTAGCACAATCTCTCATAATATATTAGAAGCCAAATAGGCTTATGTAAAATAGAAAGGAGAGGGATGATATGAGGATGTGGGCTTGGCCATGACATAAGAATACATAAAAATGTCAAAGATAAGGGCCTTGGGCCTTAGGGCTCTTTGGGTCTCTTGATTGGATATGGCCGACAATTGCTAATTGGGCTAGTGCACTAACATGAGAATATTTTTTCTCAGAATTTTAAAGGTGTGTCCGTTCAGTCCAGAATTCGGAAGGAATGTCTGTTAGCTGAATGATTGCAACCATTTGAATTCTCAACGTACGCATATTAATAACCGAGTGGTTAAAGGGTCGCAACCTTTCCTATTCTGACGGTTACTAATGCATGCGAACAGGCACTCCTCCTTGCCTATATATAAACTGCACAAAACAAGACAGAATTCACTTTTTCTTCTTGCATTTCTTCTTCTTCTTCAAAGTAATCCTCTGATCTAGTTTCTGTAATCATCTTCAGTTCGTCAGAGCTCCGTTTGCTGGCACTACGCAAAGGAATTGGTCCGTTTTATCCTGGGAAACAAATTGCAACTAGGTCGATTGGTGCATATGACGACAATATTGTTTCAAGGAAACAGAAAACTTATGGACTCAGACATTACTGAAACAGAATACTTTCTGTTTACCTTTAATCTTGTGCACAAAATCGGTTACGCTTTCTGTGATTATTGTAAACACAGTTTGACGTGACAATTGTGGTATAATTGATTAACATTGATTGTTCTTGCTGTCTGTTTGTAATACAATTTTGTAATTACAAAAGTTCTAACAATTGGTACCTTTATGGTGCAGCGGTAAGAGCCTATTCTCTTTCATAGTGCGGCTTAGTATGCTTTCCTGGCGTAGTGATGCAGATATAATGCGTTTTCGCAGTAATGGTCTAGTACGCTTTTGTTGCGTGACGATGACGGTCTCGTATGTTTTCGTAGTATGGTGATGGTGACCACCCAAAGAGGGTACTGGAGTATCTCGATATATTGGGCATATAGCTACATATATGATTTATTATGTTATTCTAGTTAGGAGTAGATGGGTATGATTTATGCGTGAAATCGGAAGTGTAATGTGTAATATATTCCAAAATAATTTAATAAATAAAACCAATGATAGAACAGTATATTTTGTGTTATTTGTAGGGACTATAGTTTGTCCATTCACCAGAACTTTTGTTCTGATCCCTTCCTCATAACAAACTCGCAGGTTAGACATGTAGCATATATTACACAGATTAGAGACACTTGTTAGACAATATCATTCTTGGGGTACGTATTCACTTACTATTATATTTTATTCATTCCGCTATGAGATATTTTTATCATAAGATTTGATATATTTTATCTTTGTCTTTCTGTTGGATACCTGACAAACCAACTCCGGCTTCAGCGGACTTGGATTTAGCATTTTGAAAAAAATTCGAGCCCGCTGAAATTCAGGTTGTTACATCTAATATCAGAACTTAGGTTTAGGATTCATATATTGATAATGAAAGACCATATTTATATTTCAAAAACAAATATTATGTATATACACCTATATCCATAGAGGAACCCACTATTTAGTGAAGCAACACATGTAGAAAGTTGTGATGTTAGTTTTCTACACTTAGGAAATGGTTATGGAAATATGAGGATTATAGGCCAATGAGTGACAAAGAATAAAGAGTGTACAATATGTTTTAAAAAAAGATTCCATATGTTAATATCCAAAATTTTGGTATTTCAAATTAGTGGATTCGGCAATAGGGCTTTGTAAATTGAGAAAGTGTAAGAAATAGAAAATTGCATTAGAAATTTATATATATACACATTTGGCGCTGTAACGGCTGGAAATTTCCAACTCCTCGAAAGTCGAAAATTCCGAGACGTTAGTGAAAGAAGTTAGAGGGTGAGAATAGAAAAGATAGAACTTATAGAATAGAAGAAGAAAAGAAGAACTTACATCATCAGAGTAACATGAATCTCACAGCGGAACGAATAACATATAATATATAACATAGCTTTGAAGTAAACAGTTATATATAAACAATAGCACTTATCAGAGTACAACACTTACAACACAGCGGAAATAACTATAGCTATAGAATCTTGAAGTCTCCTGCTCCAAGCTCTCCAAGTATATCTGTAAATCCCGACTACTTGACTGCCCGTACAAATTTAGGCACCCAAGAGTTTAGGGAAAACAACAAAGTAAACTCCGGGCCAGTCATGGGACTGGTATGAGTAAAACAGTTTAAAACAATTGAACAGGTATATGATATCTCATAAGACCACGCCGTGAATACGGAACGGGTTTTTCCTTATGAGTATCTAAACAACTTTGACAAGCAATATCATTGTGATATTATAATAATGTCTAAGTACAAATAGGTATCAATCTAGCAGAAACGCTTGCATCTCACGTTCTACATACATAGTAAAAATCATAAACCGCAGGGCGCTTAACGGAGAATGGATTCCAACAGACAAGGTATGGGAGCACCTTCTGATCAGTGTACTCTAGAGGTGATACACTGTAGGTTCAACAAGAACGTCTTGCAACCCGGCCACACATGACCGCTCACTCATTTAGCTTGAGTGTCACGAATATATTGCCACCACGGTTGTAGGCCATCAAACCGTCATCCGAAGATACAGAATCAAAAAGAAGTATAAATATGAATATTCTCTAGATCGGTGACAATACACCCTGCTTGGGGATGACCCAACTAGCCATGCTGCCTAGCCCAACTTTTGTTACTTCCTGGTGTGAGGCTAGAGGCTACGTCTATCTTCAGAACATCTGATCACCATTCACTTTGAATGCCACATCGTCATACCCGCCAAATCACAAATTGACTTATCCAAAAATAACACGGGTATACAGCTAAGAGAAACGAATTCCTCCGCCACCAAACGTGAATACGTTTGAACAGATCAACTTACGCGATCCATTGGATATACTCTGTCAGACCTTCTTCCATATACGTTGTCCTGGGACTGGACAAACCGAAGGCACTATTCAGTATATCCATCTTAGTCACTGTTATCTAAGACTTATACAACAGCCCTTGCACTTTACTCCGTCTGCAATTTATCTTTGGCATATATTGCTCGCAACGCTTATGCCAATACAGAGTGGTTCTTTGGATAATAATCCAACCGGTCTCTCCATATTAACAACGTTAAAATGGTCAAAACTTCGATAGTCTGTGAGTTAACTATCAAAGAAAAACAAGTGTGCAAACAACGATATTATTTCCAGATGGAAATTATATCGAACAAACATCTTTTAACATATATCTCTTTGGTTCATTTCACATCTCCTGTTTCCCTATATTCGACATTTGCTATTTTCTAATGTTTAGAAAATATATATATTAACACTGGAAAACATTCCCATCTCTTGTTTTCTATATGAGAAAACAAATTCTTATTCTTCTTTGGAAAACGTTTCCAAAACTCCTACGTTCGGATTAAGCAGATGTTTAGATAAAACATTGTTATACCAACTTAAACCATTTCCCTAAATTACACATTTCACTTAACTCCTCTTTACTGCCAAACCTTAACCATTCCTTAGTTAAAAACGAAGCCAATCAAGTTGGGGTAGAACTACCTCTCAGACCTTAACTGAACAACACTTCTAACCTTGAAATAGACAAAGTTCACTTTAAATTCCTTTAACTAACTTCCTTACTTAACCCTTCTGTCGAATAACTATATTCGATTATCTCTTTTCACTTAACTCTATTGGGCTGACCCTATTGGATTAACTCTATTTGCTTAACTCTATTTGATTAACCCTATTCACTTAACTTCTGTCGAATAAACTATATTCGATATCTCCTCCAACACTATTCGAGTAAACTATATTCGATTAACTTCTCTAACTCTATTCGAATAAATTATATTCGATTAACTCTTTTAACTTTACTCGAATAAACTATATTCGATTAACACTTTCTTTCGAATAACTATATTCGATTAACTCTTCGACTAACTCCTTTGGATTAACTAACTTCGAATAACTCCTTTGGATTAACTAACTCTGAATAACTCCTTTGGATTAACCCTTCGACTAACTCCTTCGGATTAACTCTTCGACTAACTCCTTCGGATTAACTAACTTCGAATAACTCCTTTGGATTAACTAACTCCGAATAACTCCTTTGGATTAACTCTTCGACTAACTCCTTCGGATTAACTAACTTCGAATAACTCCTTCGGATTAACTAAATCCGAATAACCAATATTCGATAACTCCTCATCGTATAAATAATATTCGATAATAACATTTGATTTCTCCACTCGAATAAACTATATTCGATAACTCTTCTCAAATGAATAACATTTGATTTCTCCACTCGAATAAACTATATTCGATAACTCTTCTCAAATGAATAACATTTGATTTCTCCACTCGAATAAACTATATTCGATAACTCTTCTCAAATGAATAACATTTGATTTCTCCACTCGAACAAACTATATTCGATAACTCTTCTCAAATGAATAACATTTGATTTCTCCACTCGAATAAACTATATTCGATTACTCTTCTCAAATGAATAACATTTGATTTCTCCACTCGAATAAACTATATTCGATAACTCTTCTCAAATGAATAACATTTGATTTCTCCACTCGAACAAACTATATTCGATAACTCTTCTCAAATGAATAACATTTGATTTCTCCACTCGAACAAACTATATTCGATTACTCTTCTCTCGAATACACTATATTCGATAACTCTACTTCGGATAAGTGATATTCGACAACTCTACTCGATTAACTCTACTTGGATAACTCTAACTGATCAACTCTAACTGGTCAACTCTAACTGGTCAACTCTAACTGGTCAACTCTAACTGGTCAACTCTAACTGGTCAACTCTAACTGGTCAACTCTAACTGGTTAACTCAACTGGTTAACTCAACTGGTTAACTCAACTGGTTTAACCTAACTGGTTTAACCTAACTGGTTAACTCTAACTGGTTAACTCAACTGGTTAACTCTACTGGTTTAACCTAACTGGTTAACTCGTCTTGATTAACTGAACAAATCCACTTAGTTTAACTTAGCTAATTCACGTTGATTAACTCTAACCGATTCACTTAGTTTAACTCAACTAATTCACTTCGATTAACCACTTAGTTAACTTAACTAATTCACTTCGATTAACCACTTAGTTTAACTTAACTAATTCACATCGATTAATCATTTAGTTTAACTTAACAAATTACTTCGATTAACTTAACCCATTTCACTTAGTTTAACTTTATTTACTTAACAAATAAATATCTCTTTTATCCTGTTTATTCAAATGGTTTACAATATTTCTCTTCTTATATATTTGACAAATATATTCCTTTATATTTGATTTACAAATATATATATCCTTTATATTTGTCTTCACAAATATATTTATCCTTTATATTTGATTAACACATAATTTCCTTTATACTCGATTAACAAATATTTTTCCTTTATACTTGATTAACCAATATTTTCCTTTATACTCAAAATCCCCTTTTCTTTATAATATAAAATCCATCGATTTTATATAAATAAATTATTTTCAAATTATAGTTTGAAAATCTCTTTTCTATATCCTGGTATTTCTTATGGTATTTAACACACCATATAATAACGATGAATATCGTCCAAACACACATAATCATCATCAGATTATATATCACATTTATATATCACAATATATAAATCACAGTAAAATAACTGTTGAGGAATCCAGTTGGATTCCTCCAACCTGTTTCCCTGCATCACAGATGTTAGACAACACTGGTATAATATTCTGATAAGCCGAATCAGCATATAAATATTTATCGGTTTTTATATATATATATATATATTTTCCACTAACTGGCTAGCAGTTCAATCAAACAGTCAACACACAGTCAAACAGACAATAGTTAACAGTTCTAAGAATACACTGTAAAAATAGAACTATTTAGAGTTTGTGAGATTTACTCATATTTGGACGATCATCGTCAATGACGATAACCATCGCTTGATCCAGACAATTTATTTTGCTATAAATTGTAACGGACTCCAATCGAATCGCGGTCAGTTCCAACGTGTAGTGCTCGTCCATACGATCCCAACGCAACTTACGGTTTGTGAAATTGATACCGTATGACACAAATATTTGATTACGAAGTTAATACATTTTAAATTCGAATTTTAAATAAAACTTAAATTAAATAAATTTGCCATATGGGCTTTACCCCTTGATCCATAGCAGCCCATCACCGTTTTGGCCCAAGACCGCACCTTTATCTTCCCCAAACACTTCCGTCCCTTTCCAGTATTCAAACACAGCAAATTCCCAAATCTTTCGATCCATCTACCTCCTCCAACACTCCGTCGTTCAGTCCAAGAATACCACCATCACTCTCCTTTTCGCGAGCTCGTCCACCTCCTACCAACGCCGTCGAGCTCGAGCCCAGCTACCAAAACCCGTCGATGGTAGCTACAGGGAACCCGCGACCCTTCCTGACATCGAAATCCACCACAACACCCTCAATCGAAGTGCCACGGCCTCCTTAACTCACATCCGAACTCGAAACCAAGGATGGAAGCTTCCATACTTCGCTATATCCAACCCTAGTTCAAAATAACCGACGCTGCAAATGTTTGGACTCGCTGAAAACCCATCGAGCATTACGATTTTCATACCAAAACGGAGAGCAACTCAACAGCAACTCGAATATACGTATTAGAGGATTTTAGGATTTTCTTTTGTATTGTTTGGATTTTCTTTTGCTCAAACTTTTTCTGTTGAGATGGTTTATACGGTATTTATAAGCTGTTTGAGGTTGGTAAGCTTTGTGGTAGAGATCGAAGGCCGTGTGGCCTGTTCAGGACCTCTGAAAATGGGAGGGATATTTTCAATTTGATTTTCTTATCTTTATTTATCGATTTTCTCCTCGTATTTGTCTTCTAAAAATCCCAGTGATTACATATGATACCCAAAAATCACCAAACTGGACATGTAGCTAGAGTTCGACATTACGGTCCCAACGAAACTAGTTTCGTCGAATTCCGACTCCGTATGCTCACAGAGCGTATTTTTAACTGTCAGAATACTGACTGTTTCTCACTCTAAAAATCCGTACGACCACACAGTGACTCTAAAAATCATGAAACTGGAAATCTAACAACTATTTGACATTGCGGATCCAACAAAACTGGTTTCATCGAATTCCGACTTCGTTTGCAAAAGTGGCTATTTTTAACGCTCTAAATAGCCTATTTAAATATATAAATATATTTAAATATTATTAAATTAATTATTTAAAATTAATTATTACCGTCTATATTCACAGTGGCATACTATACAGCTCAGATAAAATCCTGTATGTATTTACAACTCGATATTACATCGTCAGAGTTATACCGATGTTCGATTTCTATTTAAATCCTTATATAAAATATAATTAAATCGTTGTGGTCAGGGCGCTGCATTTCTGATAATTTTATTTGGACGTAACTCAAAATCTACACAACGAAATCCCGATCTTTCTCTTCCACTAGAAAGATGTACTCCACCAGCTCCACACGTTTCTTGTTTCACAGAAATCCGGCTTAAAATGAATCCTGTACATTCAGTTGAAGTTCGAATCGCCAAATAGCGAACTGCCGCGCCATTTCGAGCTCGATTATAATTATATTATAAATTATACGTTCAACTATCGTTTATTTAATATATTCGTTATTTAAATAATTAATTATTATACCTTACAAAACGCGCCATTACAGACTTCCCCCTTAAAATAATTTCGTCCTCGAAATTGCTAAGCCAGGAAAATGCTACCAACTTTACTAACTAGATTCAAATATCTTTTAGTTTACTTCTCAACTCCAGTTTCAACTGAACCATTAAATTTTCAATTAAATTATTAATTCATTCTGGCTAATTGAATTTCCATAAATCATGAGAATGTTCTAACGCCTGGAATTTTCGAAAAATTTCGCCATAACCTCCTTTGTATTGGTCAATATGACAAACCGCCTCTCGCCTCTCTAGGCCTTCTCCAACCCAAAAGAAAATCAAACAGCCAAGCGGCTTGCCAATTCGGCTCATAAAATCCAAAGTCATATATAATATAAACTTGTACCTTTTTGTCGGTCGTATCATTATATCCCTACCCTCTGTTATCAACTCGGCATATACAAATGCCATCCCAATCAACTCCAACCAATTTATTCTTAACACAACCATTCGCTTATTAAGGCCGAATTCAATTTCAAATTCGAGTTTCAAATTCCAAACTCTCAACTAATCGTTTCAAATCCAAAACCATATTATTCTCAAATCACTTCCAGTTTTTCTTAACCTATCATCTCAAGTTAAATTCTGGTTTATTATTTACTTTTACCATCCCATTCGAATTAACTTCACAAGTTAAATTTTAATTTTTAGAACTTAAATTCCTGGGTAAATTTCAAATCAATTCGAAATCATACTGCCAATTCAAAGCCTTTGAATTTTCTAAACAACTTGTTTCCTCAAAACAATTCAAATTAAAATCTTTGGTAGTGATCCACCACTTAGAACTCGAAAATCACACCGATGATACTGCGTAGTCATCATCGGAATTATTTTCCAGCGACCCAAGTGATTTCAATACTATATTATTTTCAAAACCATTACTAAATACTTCCATTTTGAAAACATTTCAAAATCTCCCAGGAACTTAAAATTTCCTTATTTTAATTCCAAATCTGATTTAAATTCATATTTAATTTATATTATTTCATATACTTTACTTATATGAATTCTGATTAGTTATATATAACCATTTCACATGTTATAATCTTACTCGATTATAATAACAACCAACACTACCAATATATTATATCAAAATATATTCGGGTAATTTTTTTTCTTTTACCCTCCTTTCAAAACATACCATGTCGGTCCATCGTATTCGAGTGTTTGGTAACCCCTATCGATACAGTGGATCAAACTGATCGACCAGAATTCACAAACTACTCAACCATTGAGTCTCCACAATATAAAATCACTTTATATTAAATAACAAATACACACTCGTATATATACACTCAAACTCAATCTAGGGTATTACTAACCCTATCTCTACCGAGTCACGCCACAGAGCCAAGGTAATTCTTAACTTAAGCTCTGATACCAACTGTAACGGCTGGAAATTTCCAACTCCTCGAAAGTCGAAAATTCCGAGACGTTAGTGAAAGAAGTTAGAGGGTGAGAATAGAAAAGATAGAACTTATAGAATAGAAGAAGAAAAGAAGAACTTACATCATCAGAGTAACACGAATCTCACAGCGGAACGAATAACATATAATATATAACATAGCTTTGAAGTAAACAGTTATATATAAACAATAGCACTTATCAGAGTACAACACTTACAACACAGCGGAAATAACTATAGCTATAGAATCTTGAAGTCTCCTGCTCCAAGCTCTCCAAGTATATCTGTAAATCCCGACTACTTGACTGCCCGTACAAATTTAGGCACCCAAGAGTTTAGGGAAAACAACAAAGTAAACTCCGGGCCAGTCATGGGACTGGTATGAGTAAAACAGTTTAAAACAATTGAACAGGTATATGATATCTCATAAGACCACGCCGTGAATACGGAACGGGTTTTTCCTTATGAGTATCTAAACAACTTTGACAAGCAATATCATTGTGATATTATAATAATGTCTAAGTACAAATAGGTATCAATCTAGCAGAAACGCTTGCATCTCACGTTCTACATACATAGTAAAAATCATAAACCGCAGGGCGCTTAACGGAGAATGGATTCCAACAGACAAGGTATGGGAGCACCTTCTGATCAGTGTACTCTAGAGGTGATACACTGTAGGTTCAACAAGAACGTCTTGCAACCCGGCCACACATGACCGCTCACTCATTTAGCTTGAGTGTCACGAATATATTGCCACCACGGTTGTAGGCCATCAAACCTTCATCCGAAGATACAGAATCAAAAAGAAGTATAAATATGAATATTCTCTAGATCGGTGACAATACACCCTGCTTGGGGATGACCCAACTAGCCATGCTGCCTAGCCCAACTTTTGTTACTTCCTGGTGTGAGGCTAGAGGCTACGTCTATCTTCAGAACATCTGATCACCATTCACTTTGAATGCCACATCGTCATACCCGCCAAATCACAAATTGACTTATCCAAAAATAACACGGGTATACAGCTAAGAGAAACGAATTCCTCCGCCACCAAACGTGAATACGTTTGAACAGATCAACTTACGCGATCCATTGGATATACTCTGTCAGACCTTCTTCCATATACGTTGTCCTGGGACTGGAAAAACCGAAGGCACTATTCAGTATATCCATCTTAGTCACTGTTATCTAAGACTTATACAACAGCCCTTGCACTTTACTCCGTCTTCAATTTATCTTTGGCATATATTGCTCGCAACGCTTATGCCAATACAGAGTGGTTCTTTGGATAATAATCCAACCAGTCTCTCCATATTAACAACGTTAAAATGGTCAAAACTTCGATAGTCTGTGAGTTAACTATCAAAGAAAAACAAGTGTGCAAACAATGATATTATTTCCAGATGGAAATTATATCGAACAAACATCTTTTAACATATATCTCTTTGGTTCATTTCACATCTCCTGTTTCCCTATATTCGACATTTGCTATTTTCTAATGTTTAGAAAATATATATATATACACTGGAAAACATTCCCATCTCTTGTTTTCTATATGAGAAAACAAATTCTTATTCTTCTTTGGAAAACGTTTCCAAAACTCCTACGTTCGGATTAAGCAGATGTTTAGATAAAACATTGTTATACTAACTTAAACCATTTCCCTAAATTACACATTTCACTTAACTCCTCTTTACTGCCAAACCTTAACCATTCCTTAGTTAAAAACGAAGCCAATCAAGTTGGGGTAGAACTACCTCTCAGACCTTAACTGAACAACACTTCTAACCTAGAAATAGACAAAGTTCACTTTAAATTCATTTAACTAACTTCCTTACTTAACCCTTCTGTCGAATAACTATATTCGATTATCTCTTTTCACTTAACTCTATTGGGCTGACCCTATTGGATTAACTCTATTTGCTTAACTCTATTTGATTAACCCTATTCACTTAACTTCTGTCGAATAAACTATATTCGATATCTCCTCCAACACTATTCGAATAAACTATATTCGATTAACTTCTCTAACTCTATTCGAATAAATTATATTCGATTAACTCTTTTAACTTTACTCGAATAAACTATATTCGATTAACACTTTCTTTCGAATAACTATATTCGATTAACTCTTCGACTAACTCCTTTGGATTAACTAACTTCGAATAACTCCTTTGGATTAACTAACTCTGAATAACTCCTTTGGATTAACCCTTCGACTAACTCCTTCGGATTAACTCTTCGACTAACTCCTTCGGATTAACTAACTTCGAATAACTCCTTTGGATTAACTAACTCCAAATAACTCCTTTGGATTAACTCTTCGACTAACTCCTTCGGATTAACTAACTTCGAATAACTCCTTCGGATTAACTAACTCCGAATAACCAATATTCGATAACTCCTCATCGTATAAATAATATTCGATAACTCTTCTCAAATGAATAACATTTGATTTCTCCACTCGAATAAACTATATTCGATAACTCTTCTCAAATGAATAACATTTGATTTCTCCACTCGAATAAACTATATTCGATAACTCTTCTCAAATGAATAACATTTGATTTCTCCACTCGAACAAACTATATTCGATAACTCTTCTTAAATGAATAACATTTGATTTCTCCACTCGAATAAACTATATTCGATTACTCTTCTCAAATGAATAACATTTGATTTCTCCACTCGAATAAACTATATTCGATAACTCTTATCAAATGAATAACATTTGATTTCTCCACTCGAACAAACTATATTCGATTACTCTTCTCTCGAATACACTATATTCGATAACTCTACTTCGGATAAGTGATATTCGACAACTCTACTCGATTAACTCTACTTGGATAACTCTAACTGATCAACTCTAACTGGTCAACTCTAACTGGTCAACTCTAACTGGTCAACTCTAACTGGTCAACTCTAACTGGTCAACTCTACCTGGTTAACTCAACTGGTTAACTCAACTGGTTAACTCAACTGGTTTAACCTAACTGGTTTAACCTAACTGGTTAACTCTAACTGGTTAACTCAACTGGTTAACTCTACTGGTTTAACCTAACCGGTTAACTCGTCTTGATTAACTGAACAAATCCACTTAGTTTAACTTAGCTAATTCACGTTGATTAACTCTAACCGATTCACTTAGTTTAACTCAACTAATTCACTTCGATTAACCACTTAGTTAACTTAACTAATTCACTTCGATTAACCACTTAGTTTAACTTAACTAATTCACATCGATTAATCATTTAGTTTAACTTAACAAATTACTTCGATTAACTTAACCCATTTCACTTAGTTTAACTTTATTTACTTAACAAATAAATATCTCTTTTATCCTATTTATTCAAATGGTTTACAATATTTCTCTTCTTATATATTTGACAAATATATTCCTTTATATTTGATTTACAAATATATATATCCTTTATATTTGTCTTCACAAATATATTTATCCTTTATATATGATTAACACATAATTTCCTTTATACTCGATTAACAAATATTTTTCCTTTATACTTGATTAACCAATATTTTCCTTTATACTCAAAATCCCCTTTTCTTTATAATATAAAATCCATCGATTTTATATAAATAAATTATTTTCAAATTATAGTTTGAAAATCTCTTTTCTATATCCTGGTATTTCTTATGGTATTTTACACACCATATAATAACGATGAATATCGTCCAAACACACATAATCATCATCAGATTATATATCAAATTTATATATCACAATATATAAATCACAGTAAAATAACTGTTGAGGAATCCAGTTGGATTCCTCCAACCTGTTTACCTGCATCACAGATGTTAGACAACACTGGTATAATATTCTGATAAGCCGAATCAGCATATAAATATTTATCGGTTTATATATATATATATATATATATATATATATATATTCCACTAACTGACTAGCAGTTCAATCAAACAGTCAACACACAGTCAAACAGACAATAGTTAACAGTTCTAAGAATACACTGTAAAAATAGAACTATTTAGAGTTTGTGAGATTTACTCACATTTGGACGATCATCGTCAATGACGATAACCATCGCTTGATCCAGACAATTTATTTTGCTATAAATTGTAACGGACTCCAATCGACTCGCGGTCAGTTCCAACGTGTAGTGCTCGTGCATACGATCCCAACGCAACTTACGGTTTGTGAAATTGATACCGTATGACACAGATATTTGATTACGAAGTTAATACATTTTAAATTCGAATTTTAAATAAAACTTAAATTAAATAAATTTGCCATATGGGCTTTACCCCTTGATCCATAGCAGCCCATCACCGTTTTGGCCCAAGACCGCACCTTTATCTTCCCCAAACACTTCCGTCCCTTTCCAGTATTCAAACACAGCAAATTCCCAAATCTTTCGATCCATCTACCTCCTCCAACACTCCGTCGTTCAGTCCAAGAATACCACCATCACTCTCCTTTTCGCGAGCTCGTCCACCTCCTACCAACGCCGTCGAGCTCGAGCCCAGCTACCAAAACCCGTCGATGGCAGCTACAGGGAACCCGCGACCCTTCCTAACATCGAAATCCACCACAACACCCTCAATCGAAGTGCCACGGCCTCCTTAACTCACATCCGAACTCGAAACCAAGGATGGAAGCTTCCATACTTCGCTATATCCAACCCTAGTTCAAAATAACCGACGCTGCAAATGTTTGGACTCGCTGAAAACCCATCGAGCATTATGATTTTCATACCAAAACGGAGAGCAACTCAGCAGCAACTCGAATATACGTATTAGAGGATTTTAGGATTTTCTTTTGTATTGTTTGGATTTTCTTTTGCTCAAACTTTTTCTGTTGAGATGGTTTATATGGTATTTATAAGCTGTTTGAGGTTGGTAAGCTTTGTGGTGGAGATCGAAGGCCGTGTGGCCTGTGCAGGACCTCTGAAAATGGGAGGGATATTTTCAATTTGATTTTCTTATCTTTATTTATCGATTTTCTCCTCGTATTTGTCTTCTAAAAATCCCAGTGATTACATATGATACCCAAAAATCACCAAACTGGACATGTAGCTAGAGTTCGACATTACGGTCCCAACGAAACTGGTTTCGTCGAATTCCGACTCCGTATGCTCACAGAGTGTATTTTTAACTGTTAGAATACTGACTGTTTCTCACTCTAAAAATCCGTACGACCACATAGTGACTCTAAAAATCACGAAACTGGAAATCTAACAACTATTTGACATTGCAGATCCAACAAAACTGGTTTCATCGAATTCCGACTTCGTTTGCAAAAGTGGCTATTTTTAACGCTCTAAATAGCCTATTTAAATATATAAATATATTTAAATATTATTAAATTAATTATTTAAAATTAATTATTATCGTCTATATTCACAGTAGCATACTATACAGCTCAGATAAAATCCTGTATGTATTTACAACTCGATATTACATCGTCAGAGTTATACCGATGTTCGATTTCTATTTAAATCCTTATATAAAATATAATTAAATCGTTGTGGTCAGGGCGCTGCATTTCTGATAATTTGATTTGGACGTAACTCAAAATCTACACGACGAAATCCCAATCTTTCTCTTCGACTAGAAAGATGTACTCCACCAGTTCCACACGTTTCTTGTTTCACAGAAATCCGGCTTAAAATGAATCTTGTACATTCAGTTGAAGTTCGAATCGCCAAATAGCAAACTGCCGCGCCATTTCGAGCTCGATTATAATTATATTATAAATTATACGTTCAACTATCGTTTATTTAATATATTCGTTATTTAAATAATTAAATAACTTAATTATTATACCTTACAAAACGCGCCATTACAGGCGCAAAAGTGGCGATAATCTTGTTTTTCAGTTTTTGACATAGTGTTGGAGGAATTTGAGTAAAAGGGAAACTTTGAACTAAGAAATGTAATTTTTCGCGAAGGATTTGGGAATCCAGAAGTTAGAAATCACTTCATACTTAGCTTCACAGCTAAAACTTTTAAAAAAACAACTTGAAAGAAATAAAATATAGAAAAAAATTCAAGTTTCAAGTTTTAAAGTTTACAATTTTAGAAATTTACGAGTTTGTAATATTAAGGATTTCATTAGAATAATATTTGAAAAAATCGTGCAAACTTGTTTAAAAAAAGAATTATGTGTGTAAGCAAATTGTGCGGTTAAGCGATATAAGTGGTTAAGAGAAAGTGTGAATATAAATGAACTAGCCATATATGGTGCATATGTGACCTTGAGTGGAATAAAAAATATTTTTTCATAATGATAGACCATGGGACACTTTAACTTATTGGAATAAGAAAAATTATAAAATAAGTTTTTATGAATCGATAAGTTTGTAAGTAAACATGTTGTGTTAAAGTGACATGAAAATGTGCAGCGAAAAAGGTGTACGAAATATAGGTGAAGCATCATATTATGTGCCACCTATTTCAACAAAGAGATGAAAAAATAGTTTCCTTGTTACTTTACGTAGAACACAAAAGTCCTCTCTAGAAAAAAAAATCATTGAAACTTAATCTTGTAAATTACTCTTGAAAAAGAAATGAATATTAAACAAATAAGAGCTCCTATTAAGTCAAAGTGCATAATCTTATCTTCTTTAGTTTTAAACTTTGAAAAAAGTTTTGAGAATATAAAACTTAATTGAATTAAGGATGTTTCAAGTGATTACAGTTTAATAGAAAGAAGTTAAAGAAAATCTTAAAACTTGTATGGTTTGTGTAGAAGTGATAGATAGAGATGGATTTTACATAAATGTAGATTCAATAAAAGGTACAAGTTGAATAGAAAATGGTTGGTAATCAACATGAGAACTAGTTGTATACAGTATGGGTTTGATGGATAGATGGAAAGGAGGAGCTCAATGGCTGTATAGGTTCAGTGATGAGATTTTTTACGTTAGGAGAGACATAGACTTAGACCTCCTTGTCCTAGTGGATAGCCACAGATAGCTATGGGTGATCAATATTCGGTCCAAATCGAATTAACCAACCAAATCGATTCATTTTGTTAAATTTGGTGATACAAAATCACAAATTGATTAGAGTAAATTTGCAAAGAATGGAAAGTAAATATTTTTATAATGGGAATGCATTGATTGCATTTGATGAGGTGGTAGAGAAATAAATGAAGGGATTAATTTCTTCCATCTATGCTAAAGAAACAGATTGATTTACTTCCTATGTTTGCACATTTGTTGTTATGATAATTTGCCTCCATTATATTATTACCATATGTTGGTAATTTAATTGATAACTCACATAGATTTGCACTGGCTATATATTGAGGGGTAGACTTTAGTGTAAATCCATCCTGGCTTGGAGCCATAGTGATCCCCAATGGTGTCTCTTCTTGTTAAACCTGATTGAGGTTTGGATATGTAAACTCTTATTTTGTAATCTCTTGTACTCTCTCATGTGGAATAAAATCTCTCTCTTTTGGACTTGACGTACACTATCTGGAGGATAGTGGAACCAGTATAAATATTGTGTCCCTTTGTTTCTCTGTTATAGTTATTTACTATTTTGTTGATGTAATAGAATAATTGCTATCAGATTAGATTGATGTTCAATTGGCAAATCTATATCCTGCTTATTACGCTTCCGCATATGCTCAATTTTCATAACAGATTGGTATCAGAGCGAGGCGATTTGTTTTAAATTGTGCATCAATTATTTCTACAAAGATTGGTAGATTCGGTGGTGATTATGTTATTACTATTTTGGAAGAAACAGAAGACTTTGGTGGAGGAGATTATGTTGAGAGTGAAGAGTGTTCCAATCTAGGAACTTTGACGTGACATGGAGTTTACCGTGTTGAAGGGGCTATGGATTTGGGAAGTTTTGATCATGTTTCTGACAGAGGTCTTCATGTTGATGATGCTTGAGGGATCCAAGATGATCAGGAAAGGAGCTCAGGTCAAATGATAGACGGGTGTCGAGACATAGATCATTATGGTTTAGACATGGGTCTTCACGTTGATGATGCTCGAGGGATCCAGAGTGATCGAGGAAGGAGCTCAGATCAAGTGGTAGACGGGTGTCGATGTGTATTGCAAGCATTTTTTAGACCGTTGGTTTATGCGTGGTGCAGCTCATGGTGGTAGATGCATCTTTTGCAGGCGGTGGGTAAAGCTTGTTATGGTTTTGATTAAGTTGCAGGAGAGAGATTTTTTGGCGATTGAGAGAATAATTGTTTGGTTTTGGTGGTGTTGAGATTACTTTGGAATTTGCTATTTTTTGTATTTTGGATATTTGCAACAATTTGTTGGCGGGCGGGGATGTAGTCTGAGCTCGTTAACAATTGTGTGATGGGGGGTGGTTTTGCTGGAACCCATTTGGTAAATATTCATTTTTGGTGTATCTCGTTGTGAGATTTTGATTGAAGGTGGAGTTCTGTTGAGGAGTTTTCTGATGAGAAGAGAATTTGACTCAAGGTGGGGTGTTGCAGATATGTGATTTTGCATCAAGGTGGAGTGTTAAATTTGGTGATAAAAAATCACAAATTGAATAGAGCAAATTTGCAAAGAATGGAAAGTAAATATTTTTATAATGGGAATGGATTGATTGCATTTGATGAGGTGGTAGAGAAATAAATGAAAGGATTAATTTCTTCCATCTATGCTAAAGAAACAGATTGATTTACTTCCTATGTTTGCACATTTGTTGTTATGATAATTTGCCTCCATTATATTGTTACCATATGTTGGTAATTTAATTGATAACTCACATAGATTTGCACTGGCTATATATTGAGGGGTAGACTTTAGTGTAAACCCATCCTGGCTTGGAGCCACAGTGATCCCCAATGGTGTCTTTTCTTGTTAAACCTGATTGAGGTTTGGATATGTAAAATCTTATTTTGTAATCTCTTGTATTCTCTCATGTGGAATAAAATCTCTCTCTTTTGGACTGGACGTACACTATCTGGAGGATAGTGGAACCAGTATAAATATTGTGTCTCTTTGTTTCTCTGTTATAGTTATTTACTATTTTGTTGATGTAATAGAATAATTGCTATCAGATTAGATTGATGTTCAATTGGCAAATCAAGATCCTGCTTATTACGCTTCCGCATATGCTCAATTTTCATAACACATTTCGGTTGGTCCGGTTTTAAAACTAAATCGGTTTGAATTCAGTTTGTAAAATAATTTTTTTAGTTATCGGTTTAGCCGAACTAACTGAACTTTTAATTTATTTTATAAATTTACGGTATTATAGTACTTTAAATAAGGGGTTTTAGCCTCAAGGACAAAATGAACAAAAAATTGTTCATAAGGACAAATGGCTAAAATTTTATTTATAAGGACAAGTTTTAGAGTAAAGGGAGGAATTCAGGGGCCACTATAATTCGTCCCTTTACACTAAAATTTGTCCTTATGCATAAAATTGTAAACCCTTGTCCTTATTGAACAATTTTTTGTTCACTTTGTCCTTCATACTATTTTCCTTTTTAAATAATTGGTTTAGCGATAAAATACAAATTTGTTTTTTGTAAATAAGTCAAATTTTATTATAAACCTTAAATTACCGTATTAAATTTCTCCAAACATGAATATATGTTTTATATTAAATGAATTCATTATTTTAATAATAACACATCCTCCAAGTTCGGTTAAATCGTTTATCATCCGAATTAACCGAAATTAATTCGGTTCAGTTTGGAATATTTTCAGTTTCAATATTGTTTGAGTTTTTTTACCTCAAAATCAACTGAAACAACCAAATGCTCACCCATACAGGTAGTCTTTGTATCTTTTACTTGGTAGGAGCTGTAGTAGAGCGTGTTTTCTTTTAGTACAGTATAGATTTGCACACCTATGTAGTATTCTGTTTATTTGTAGGAAAATATAATAGCTTTGTATGCCATTCTCTTTCTAGGTAGGAAAATATAATAGCTTTGTATGCCATTCTCTTTCTAGGTACTTAAGATGATCGCTAGAAAGAAAAAAACATAGGATATTATAAAAGAAGTAACAATATAAGCAAAAGATGAACAACAAAAAGAAAAAACATGCAAAATTTACATAAAACAGCAAGATGGTAAAGACAATAAATGAGAAAATAAATCCTTCCATGGTAAGTTTGGAAAATTGAAAAAACGAAATTTTCTTATGTAAACTATGCTTGTAATAGAAAATAGGAAATTTTAGAAAATAGCAATGGAAAGTTCCAAGTATAGAGAAAAAGGTGCCTAAAAGTGAAATGGAAAATGTAGATTTTTCATTTTCTGCCTTTTTCTAACATTGGAGATCGAATTCAAAAAAAAATATTTTACATAAATTCGCAATTTGAAGTTGGTTGGTAGGGATTGGATTCAAAAATTGGATAAACTACATTTTTACTTTGTAAGAGCGTAGAAAAAAGTGGATGAAAAAATATTTTTGATTTTAAAAGACTGCGTTCATATAGAAATTGCCAGTATATTTAGGGTGTGTGCATCATGTGTTTTCAAAAGATTTTCAAAAAAATTTGCATTTATATAGGAGGTACTTCTTAGGCGCTCATGTATTTTTGTGATGTGTTACACTTTGTGCAAATGCGCAAAGTGTTGCAAAATTCGATGTACATATTTTGATTGCAAATTATGTGAGAAAATTACATAGTTTTACCCATACTAAATTCCGGAGATGAAATTTTCTAAAGGGTGAGAGAATGTAATACCCCGCATTTTTAATAATAAAACTATTAAAATAATTATATGAGTAATGTGCGTTTGGAATTCAAAAACAAACCTATGTTATAAAATGAGCAATAAATAAACGGAAACGTTACAGAAACAGGAATGAAAGTAAATTAATAACACATTACAAATTAATAAAAAGAACGTAACATTAAAATTTAAAATTGAAGATAATTTAAAAGTAGCACACATGTAGTGTGTGTAAATATATATTCTGTTTCATAATATATATATATACATATATATATATATATGTATGTATGTATAAATGTCAAAAGGCAATGCACAATTAATTTTGGAACTAAATGAAAATAATGTCGAAGTTGAAAGTAAACAACTAATTTTGGAATGTTGACACATGTGAACGCGCATGTATATAAAAATATGTAAAGTTATAAATATGGCGCACATCTGAAATTGCAAATAATGCCAAAGTTGAAAGTAATAAATAGAATTAAACGAAAATAACGTCAAAGTTGAAAATAAACAATTAATTTTGAAATGTTGGCACATGTGAATGCACATGTATATAAAAATATGTAAAGACATAAATATGGAGCATACCTGAAATTGGAAATAAACTTGTGTCATAAATTAACTTATAGGGAATTTGATGACGTCAAGTAATGTTCTAATTTAAAATGAATGTGCGTGCACTAATTTTAGAAATGGTGCGCATTTAAAATTAAAGTTAGACATGTGTCGAAAACGAAAGAAAATAAATGGCAATAATAAAATAAGGTTCGTAAACAATTAGTTAATATTTATTGTTAATTAACGAAGATGAAAAGCATAAAGTGATTTATTCACAATTAATAAGGGATTTGAAATTGAAATAAATCGGTGCATGCATACGAAGGATTAGGGAAGAAAAGATAACAAGTATATATATATGGCCAATCAATAAGTATGGTAAAATTTATAATTATAATTATAATTCAAGATTCAAAGGTAGAATGTATACACGCAATAAATAAAAGAAGGAAAGAAATAAATGTGCATAAAGATGACAATTCATACGGTGACTGATTGACATATTAATTTGGTGAGAAATTACAATGCAGGCAGAGATTAATTAGATAGTAAATAAATACTAGGCATACATGTAACCCAGTAAATGGATTCAAAATTCAGACGTAAATCTCGCATGTGATGTAATTAATATAATAAGTATAGATAACATATATGGTTTCAACAATTAATGGCATCATTAATTAAATTGTTTAAAGGCAATACAAAATAGAGCCATATACAAAATAAATGGAAGAGAAAATAAACTGTATTTATTTATATGCAATCTATAAGTTAGTAAATTAATTATTTAATTAGGCACTTCAATTAATATCCAACAATTTGATTCAACGATTCGTTTTTGTGACATATTCGCAATGTTTTGAGACAACAGATGAAAATCCAGTGGCTGTAGGAAGATGTGTGACGTGGCAAAGAGAGCATATGCTCTAGATTATAGGGTTTTATATCCAATGGGTAACGCTGATTTGGACCACTATAAATATAAGCGCAGAGCTTTATTTTTTTAATTCTCATTCTTTTTCTTTAGGGTTGCGAAAGATCCATCATTTTTCTATCTTTCTACTTTCCCTATTTTTATATTTATTTTAGATCTAATCTATTTTGGATTTGGATCTAAAATAAAAATGAGTAGAAATAATAGGATTTCATATATGTTTACATCAAAAATCTATAATTGAGATTTAGTAGGTTTACGTGCGTATGTTAGTTGCAAACCCAAAAAGGTATTATATGGAAGATGAGCACAGATAGAGAAAGGATTTAGATTCACCACATAAAGATTTAGTAGGCGTTGCAAGGTGAGTGGACCTAAATTATATTTTTTGATAATGGCATATTATATTGTTCGATTTATGTACATCATGTGGAAGTAGAATTGTTATAATCGTTGTAATCTATTTTTTGTACAAGTTGATATGAATATGTTCTTCCCTAAATTCTAGTGGTAAATCCAAGTCAAAATTATATAGGAAGTTCCATGTATTACAAATATGTAATTGGATTATAGATACAAGAATTCTATATTGAAGTTGAAAACTGTAATTCAATTCTATGGGTAAATGTTGAAATGATAAAAATGGTATAAGCATAAATCTTACTTAAGTATAAAAAATATGCCAGATTTGGCAACAATAAAAAGAAGAAAAGCAGGAATCTATATATGCCTATTACTCTGAAAAGTTGGGAATAGCCTGGATTGATTGGTTAAAAAAGGGGAATGTATTTGCATAGTTTGGTAAATAAGGAAAAATAGGAAACATGATTGCAAACTTGAAGTTATGAATATAGGGATTAGAGCGAAATAGAGAATTAGCCGTATTGTACACTAATTTGATAACCCCAATGAATAAGAAAATAAATGTTTTGTAATCATCGATTCCTATTATAATAATTACATAATACTATGGAAATAGACTGTTTCACAGTTTTGGTAACCAATCAATTTGGAATAGGCCTAACTTCCTGAAAATAAATTGTAAAGATAGAAGAAGAAAAGGTAATATAACTGAAAGAGGTTATAAAAGACGAAGGCTTAAGGTAAACTTTTAACTGGAATATAATAAGCACGGTTCGATGCAAATAACGTATAAGGAAGATTATAATATAGGGGTTATAATTTAGAAAGTGAAAATAATGGAACAAAGCTTATTATAAATAAATTGGAAATTGGAAATTAAGTTTAATTAGCCTAAAGATATTATATGTTGGCTTTGCGACTAAGAGGCTCCACGGTAACTTGTAATGTTAATTTATGAATAAACAATGTTCAATTAAATAGGTTAATAAATATTGTAAATCAACGAAAAAGGAATGTAAGTGGAACGCATAATGGGTTAATTAGACATAGGATCTAATTAATATAGCAGTATGCGTTTGGTTCAGTTCATGAGGATAAAGAGCCCAATGGGAAAATCTGCGTAGGCATTCGTGGACACGGTAGGAGCACATCCAGCTTATTTGACGGAACTAGAAGGAAGTGCAATAATTCGATGGGACGCGAGAATACTTCGTAATGGTTCTCTATGGTAGGCCCTGGTTTGTACCCACTGTATGGTACCATCCGGTGAGTATGCCTTGGCTGCATCTATCGTTATGGGCAGCCTAAAAGTTGATTGGGAAGATTTCGAGAATGATTTGGTGGTTGCCTTAGAGTGGGAGGCTTTGTGGCCATGACCCAACAAAGGATAGTAGGTCATCAGATACTTGTCATCGTCAGTCAGAGCGAGTGAGCTAAAACCAAGAGGTCAATGATCTTTTACTATCAGAACATTCGATGAGGGACCAAATGTTTATTTAGATTGGTTGTTAGGAGCGGTCATTTAGTTTTTAGAATGGTCTTTCATTAGTTAGGGGTAGATTGGTCGGGGACTAGAAGAGCCACTGAAAGAGGCAGATTTCAAATTTTGATATCTATATTTTGGGCTTAACAAAGCCATTATTTTTGGGCCTAACGAGGCCACTCTTGACAGATATAGTAAAGTCCACAACCGAGTTTTATGTAAGAACTCAGGTTTTGGACGTCTTTATGGCTCAGCGGTAAGATTCAATTCGCTTTTGTAGCGTAGCTTAGCACACTTTCATGGCATAGTGATGAAGACATAGTGCGTTTTCGCAGCATGGTCTAGTACCGATTTTGTAGCATGGCAATGGAGGTCTCGTATGTTTTTGTTGTACGAAGATGGAGACCGCTTAAGCAGGGTACTATGGAGAGTACCTCGATATATTGGGGATAGAGACACATATATGAATTATTAGGTTAATCTACTTGGGAGTAGATGTGTTCGATTTATGCGTTAAATCGAAAGTGTAATAAACCCCAAAATAACTTAATAAACAAGAACTAGTCATAGAACAATATACCTAGTGTAATTTATAGAAAGTATAATTTGTCCATTCACAAGAACTTTTGTTATGACCCCCTTCTCATAACAAGCCCGCTGGTTACACAGGTGGCAGAGATTATATAGGTTAGAGATACTTGTTACACAGTGTCATTATTAGGGTAAGTATTCACTTACAATTATATTTTATTCATTGGTTTGAGATATTTTTATGATAAACTATGATATATTTTATCTTTGCCTTTCTGTAGGATACCAGACAAACCAACTCGTGTTTCAATGAACTTAGATTTTAGCATTTTATGAAAAATTTGGGACTATTGAAATTTGGGTTGTTACAACACATGTCATCGAAAACTTTTTAAAAAGTTTTTGGAGTATAAGAAAGGAAACAAAAATAATGGCAAAAGAAGCTTCAATCACAATAACTCCAACAAACCATCATGCTCTGCATTATAATGCTATAACTGCCACAAAAAGCGTGACATACAAAAGGACAGTCCATGACAAAAGCAAGAAGGACAAGTTTAAGAAGAAAGCTTTTTCAGTAACATGTGATGACTTAGATTGCTCTTCCTCTAAAAGCGACAATGATAGTGATAATGAACAATCCAACGTATGCTTCATAGCTACAGATAATGAGGTTAGTTACTTAACTTTTGATGACATGATTGAAATAAACTCAGAACTTCTAGATACTCTAAAAATCTCAAATGAAAACAAGAAAGCTCTCATAAATCAGAACAAAGCAGAATTTGAAAGGGATATGCTCAAAGACGAGAAAAAATAATTATAAGAAGAACTTGAAAAAAAATTCAAGAATTATTCTTCGATTAAGTCTCAACTTACCTTATTGAGTTAAGGAATTGAAATTCAAAAAGAGAAGAATTGTCTTTGAAAATCATGAGTTAAAAACTAAAGTTAAAATGATAGAACTAGATAATTCTAGCCTCAAAACTAAATTAGAAGACATTACCGAAAATGTCTTTAACATCAATAAAAGAATAGAAAACTTGTCTAGAATTATTGAAAACTCTCAATTTGTATCTAACAAGAAGGGATTGGGATATAAGAAGAATTTTAAAGCTTCACCTAAGAAATTGAATAATATAAAGAGGAAAATGATTCTAGACCTAGCATAGCACCAAAGCATCCAAAAAGGAAAACAAGTTCTAAAACTATTAAAATATGGGCTTCTAAAACAAATAATAGCTTGATTACGAATAAATATATAAAATTCTTTTAGAAACTGCTCATAAAAGTAGAAATTATATTAATAAAGGGAATGCTGAACCCTCATGGGTTTGGTTTCCTAAGACCTAACTCTTTGGACCGTATTAAAAAGTTGGTACCAACATTATTTTTTCCTTTTGCAAATCCCACTCAAGAAAAGAGGAAAATGGATACTCGACTGTGTTTCCTCAAAGCACATGACATGGGACAAAGTTATGCTACCAAATATTATCTGCATAGATGGTGGTTTTGTAACGTTTGAAGATAGTTCCAAAGGCTACATCATTGGCAAAGGAGACGTGAGCAATTACGGTACATCTAATTTGCCTCTTATTTCAAATGTTTTATTAGTCAAGAACTTAAAACATAATTTATTAAGTATCAGCCAATTGTGTGACAAAGAATTCAAAATCTCATTTTTGGAAGATATATATTGCATTTTTGATCAAAATCAAAATCTTATCTTTGAAGGTAACGGAGACAGAAACTTCTATGTTCTGAATATGAAAGTATATCATAATTCAGATATGTGTTTAATAGCGAAAGAAAATGATCCTTGGTTATGACATAAAATATTTTGTTATACTAATTTCAAAACTATAAGTAAACTTTCTAAAAATAATTTAGTTAAAGGTTTAGCAAAAATGAACTTTAAAGTTAACCATATTTCCGATTCATGTTAATTAGAGAAATTAACCAAGTCATCTTTTAAACCTAAGAAAGTCATTTTGACATTACAACCACTTAAATTACTTCATATGGTCATGTTTGGGCCAACCCAAGTTCAATCTACAAATCATAATAGATATGTGTTTGTAATTATGGATGATTTTTCTAGATGTACTTGGATTATTTTTATAAAAAAAACAAGAGTGGAACTTTTGATCATTTTAATTTTTTTTATCAAAAGAATTCAAAATTTGAAAGGTTTAAAAATAAAAAAACATTAGAAGTTATCATGGCGAAGAATTCAAAAACGAAGCTTTTGAACATTTTTGTAAAAAGAAAGGAATATTTCATAACCTTGCGTTTCCTAGAACTTTACAACAAAATGTAGTTGTACAATGGAAAAACATAACATTACAAGGATGTGCAAGAACTTTGTTAAATGGAAGCATCTTAACAAAATATTTCTGAGCAGAACCTATTGCAACCGGCTGTTATGTATTAAATCATGTTTCTATTTGGCCACTTACGAAAAATACTCCATACGAACTTTTTCAACTGAAGAAAACCCAATATTTCTTATTTCAAAAAATTTGGTTCAAAATGTTTTGGTTTGAACACAAAAGACCAGCTTGGTAAATTCCATTCATAATCCGATGAAGGAATATTTCTATCATAGTCGGATCGAAGCAAAGCTTATCGAAATTTCAATAAAAGAACAAATACTATTGAAGAAACTCTTCATGTATCCTTCGATGAAAATTTTAGGAAAATGCCAAGTGCTAAAAATGATGAATAATTCCTAGATAATATCACAAATATGCATACTATAGATATTGGAAATGATGAAAACATTTTTTATAATCTTAGAGAAGATGAAAAAGTTATTCGTAATAATAATGAGTTATGATCTCCACTGAGAATATTACGGGATCATCCCGTACAAAATGTTATCTGACAAATCAATTCAAATTTCCGAATTAGGAGTCAACTAAACCAAATGAGCCATTCAGCATTTCTTTCCAATATATACCTAAAAATACCAAGGAAGCCTCTGTTGATGACGATTGGATTATAGCTATACAAGAAGAGATAAATCAATTTGAATGCCATGAAGCTTGAGAATTAGTTCCTAGACCGAGTGATCAAACTGGCATCGATACAAAATGGTTCTACAAAAACAAAGTAGATGAACTAGGTAATATAACTAGGAATAAAGCTAGATTAGTTGCACAAGGATATAATCAATAGGAAGGAATTGACTACAAATTAACTTTTGTTTCTGCCGCCAGACTAGAAGCAATATGTATCTTACTGGCTTACGCATGTTTCCATAATTTCAAATTTTACCAAATGGATGTAAAAAAATACCTTTTTGAATGGTTATATAATAGAAAATGTATATGTTGAACAACCTCCTCTATTTTCCCATGAAAAATTTGCTGACTATGTCTATAACTAAAGAAAACTCTATATAGTTTAAAACAAGAACCATGTGCTTGTTATGAACGACTTAAGAACTATCTTATTGATTCAGGGTTTCAAATCGGGAAAGTCGATCAAACACTTTTTATAAAACATTTAAAAAGGAATTTTTAATAGTTTAAATATATGTATGTAATGTTATTTTGGTCTCCACAAATAAAATTTTATGTCAGAATTTCTCAGAAATAATGACTAAGGAATTTGAAACGTCACATATGTGAGAATTATCTTATTTTCTTGATCTACAAATTAGGTGACTACAAAATGGTATTTTTATAAATCAAGAAAAATATTGTAATAATCTAATCAGACAATTCAAGATGGAAAACAATTCTGCTAAACCATTCCCATGAGTACAACAACACGTCCTGATAAAGATGAAACTGACAAAAGTGTTGACCAAAAAATATACCGAAGTATATTTCGATCATTACCATATTTAACTGCGAGTCGTCCTGATATAATGATGAGCATTTGTTTACATGCAAGATTTCAAGTCAATGCAAAGGAATCACATTTATGAGCAGTGAGATGTATGTTGCTTTATCTCAGCAACACCAAAAACTATAGACTTTTCTATCCAAAAGAATGTTCTTTTGAATTGGTTTCCTTTAAAGATGCTGATTTCGGTGGATCTCGAATGGATCGGAAAAGTACCAGCAGTACATATCATTTTATTGGAAAGCCTCTAGTCTTTTGGTTTAGTAAGAAATGAAATTTTGTCTTACTCTTGACATGTAAAGCAGAATATATTTCTGCAGCTTTGGCTTGTGACTCAAGTCATACATGCAACAAACACTTAGGGATTTTGGAATAAATTTATCTAAATGAACTTTTTATTCTGATAACACTAGTGCTATTAACTTATCTAAAAATCTAGTCAACCATTCACGAATTAAGCATATTTGACAATCGTCGCAATAATATTGAAAATGATATATTAAATTTAGATTTTGTCTCCTCTGAAAATCAATTGGCAGATATCTTTACAAAACTGTTTCTACAAAATGTTTTTATATACTTAAGATGAACACTTGAAATCGTCTAGTTTAAGGATAAATAGAATTTTCAAAATAGTTTTGCAAAAATAATGTTTACATATTTTTGTGGTCACTAACACTTGAACTTTGATCACTTAATTACAAGTCACGTGCCTTGAGCTATGTATGTTTTCTATTCAATTAAACTATCCTTTTGGATCAAAATTCTCGAAATTTTTAAAAATTATAAATTATGTAGCTAGCATGACTCGATTTCTGGTCTTATAAATGGAAGGAGTGCGCTCTTACCATTTTGCAATTGAGTATTTCTTGTCTATATATGTGGAAATGTTACATTGTTAGATTTTGATTTTTTTCCACTAATTTCCTAATACTTTTAAAACCATTTCTTCTTATCTATTTATAATTTTGAAGTTTTAGGTTCAAATTTTCTATTTATTTTGAGCCATAATTTCTTTGCTTTTTACTGATTTGGTTCTGTCTATATAAACCATACTTTATAACACAAGTTTTCATATACAAAATCATTTTTTTTTCAATTTTTACTCTCTCAGCAGTGGATTATCTCATGGCTTCAACAACAATCTATCTTCGACTGATTACATCTCACCATCATCCGACTCTTCACCAACACCACTTTCCACTCCTACGCGAAATCATGAGTCGGTCTACAAATGGTCGTCTTATCATAGGCATGTACTCCCAATAGCAAGAAATTAAAATGATCTCTATTTATTTCTCCAAACACCAAGGAGAAAAAAAAGATGATGTTCATCATTGGCAGTGTCATTAGATGGAATTACAACATGAACTTTATTTTGAATAAAAAGTTACTGCTAGATGTTTGGGTTTTCTTGAACAAATAACCCTAAATTTCTTTGGCTTCGCTATGCAAAATGTTTACGAACCATTACCAGTTCCTACTTTATCTCTCAACCATTTTTCATCCTACTGAAATCCTTGACCGCCAAGTCCACAACGACCTCTTGTCTCTCTAAACTCATGGAAGGGTGGCAACAACCAGACTCCAGTACAACTGTACAATGAGAATAGTAAAGTTGGCCAAGAGGAATGCAAGACTTTCAGAAAATTTTCTCCATCTTCCTCTAAATAAAATTTTATGTCCTCTAATTTTCTATTTACATTTTTTTATATTTCCTTATTTATGCATATTATAAATATATTTTTATGAAATAATTTTATTGAGCAAAACTACAGAATTCAGTCGATTGAATCCAGAAAAACTAGAAAAAATTCCATATCCAATGACTGAACTAAGAAATCACTTGAATGAATCCGAATGCAAAAACATTCGGGATAACAATTCAGCCTACTGGCCTAAATTTTAGTTGCCGTAATCGTCAATCAGCACCTCCAAGCACCGTTTAAACTTCCTTGCTTTACCTCTTTCTCTATAATTCCATACTCCATTTCATTTTTTAACCGTATATTACCCAAATTTATAAAACCTTACCTCCTCAAAAATCAAAATTTTACCATAAAATTTACATCAATGACACCACCATAAAGACCTTGACAAGGGGCATCTTCCTCTCAAGTTCCATTCGAGTCACAAATTCATCAATGGCTATTCGATGACACCGCAGTAAAAAGATGGGAAAGATTCAAAATTCCAAAAACTTTGATGGTTCCTTCATTAACTACCCGGATTTTGCACCCTACTTTATTCAAGAGTTGTATATAAGGAGTGGATTGGAATCCTTACTTGATTTCAATTTGAATAATCTTAAAATTAATCATGTTATGGTGAAGCTTTTCTACACCAATCTCAATTGCGGGCATCAAAATCCAAGGAATTGAGAAGACTGCATATGGACAATGGTGTGTGGTAAGCCAATTTTCTTGTCTCATGATAGAATTTCTCACATTTTGAAACCCACAAATAAAGATAGATAATTGCATGAGGTTGAGTGTAATATGGTTATAAGAGGTAGAGTTAGTCATATGTTTTTGGATGGTGATATAACGGATTTGAAATCAATTGAGTTATGACAAAATGCGAGGATTTTTCATTGGGCTTTTATGAGGACAATCACACCTCGCCGTTAGCTATTAAATTATGTACGAAAATAATTTTAAGGCCTTGAATGTTGTTTGGGAAAATGTCTATGTGAATTGGATTCACTTATTACTTGATGAGTTTCTCACTTTCAAGCATGGTTGAATGAACATTATATACCATGGAGAATACATCATGAGGCTTCTTTTGAATCTTGAAATTTCCATGCCCGATTCCGAATACTCAATCGTGGGTATTTAAATGGAAAAAATGCTAAATCTCATGGGATTGCCAAAAAGTGTTCCTCCACGTATCATGTCCCATGAAGATTGGTTACGACGACAATGTTCTCATCAAGCTCAACCTACTCTTAACAACCTAGCAAGCCTCTTCGCAACCTCTTAGACCATCCCGTCCTATATGATCTTCCACAACCACTCAACCGTATGAAGAAATTGTTATTGCAATCCCCGCTTTAGGTCCTCATGAATCTATGGGAATCATGTGTCAAAATCTATGAATTTTAGACTCCTGCCTCAAGAAAGTGGACAAAAATCTTGATAATATGAAGGAATTCTTGAATATACTTTAGGATGCTGTCTTGTGCTTGACAAGTGCTTCTACGCTATTGGATCTCGTCGCGACCCCGACAAGCATCCTCCACCTCGCTTCACATGGTCTACATCCGAGCAACATGAGAGTAGTGATACAAGTAGCAATAGAGCTAGTGGAGGAGGTGATAAAAGCACTCGATGCAAGAAGGGCAAGGGGATTAGTGGACAAGGATAAGTATTTTATAAAGTTGTGGTAAGTTTCATTTGATAAATTTTGTAGTATGCTTTCATTTCAGCACTTCCTAGAACAACTTATCATCTTTTGTAAGTCTTGTATATTTGTGTGTGTGTGTATATATATATAGCCTTGGGGTTAAAACTCTTATGTTATGTATGGTTTGTATTTATTTTAAAATTCTATGTTGTACTTTATATTTTGTTGTGGTTATTATGGTTCTGTTCTGCAATCCTTTAAATTATTATCGAGTAATATTCCTTTTTATAGATGACAAAGGGGGATAAATATTTGTATACTAACCATTTCATGCAGAGTATAATACTTCACTTTATACTCAGGGGAAGTAAGTATGTAATCTTTATAGTGTATATCATCTTATGTAGTATCTTCATTTACAGGTTGTCAAAAATCAAAAAGAGGAAAATGTTGAATCATGGTTTTGATTCATGACATGGAACTCAATGTTCGAAGAAGAAATATGACGATTTGAGTAACTAAAATAGTGTCACTCATATTATTTATAACTACGGAGGAGACATGACCACAAATTGGTATATAGATTGTTTATTCTTTGAGTTTTGAGTCTTAATAGTGTAATATAAATGTTAAAATATATCTTCAAGTAGTTTATAATTTGACATGACATGTTTTTATAATTTATGTGTATATGTATATATATATATATATTAAAGTGCTCACTGTGCATTTTTCACCAGTTCAATCGACTGACCACTGGCTGTCAGTCAACTGAATTTAGAAAAATTATGTACCATGCACACGTGCACAAACATATGAACTTCAGTCGACTGACACTGAAATTCAGTCAACTGAAAATGTTCTGAGTGCCTTTTTTATGAAGATTTTTTATGAAGAGGTATGATCAATACAAAGAGATATGGATGCTTCTATTCAATTGAATCTCTTTATGAACGGTTGTAACTATTTAAATACTATATATACATATTTATTTCACAATCTAAACAACTTAATCAATTGTGAATTTATGTGTTCTCTAAGCACTCTCAGACTTACAATTGCTCAAATACATAAACAAAAAGTTAAGTTCTTGAATTCTAAGTAATATTTTCCTTTATTATTTTCACACACACAATATATTTACTTGAGGATAAAATTTTAGGAAGGATGTACTATCAGTGACATATATGTGTTATCAAGAGCATAAAGATTCAACTATTGTTTATATTTGTAGAAGTATTGTTCTATTGCTCAGGCACTCTAAAGTCCTCTTCAACTGGTGAGGCGTAAAGTCTTGTACGGTCGCTCAGGTGTTGTATACCTTTTCTTTCAGGTTAAGTGAGGGTTTGTTGTTTTAGACGAAATTCAAAGAGTTTGAGACTAGACGTAGAACGAGAAGTTCGAACAAGTATAAAAGTCCTGGTATGATCATTTATTATTTTATTTATTTTACTACTATGATCTATTATCATATATATATATATATACCCACATTAGTATATTTCCGTATTACACGATTTATTGTCTCTTTTATCTTGAAACAAAATTTTCCAAAAGTCCTACATAATTATTGCTTGATATTTTCTCATAGGAGATTTTTGATTTTAATACCCATACATTATGTCATAAACATTATTCTGCCATTTCTATGCATAAATTTATCAAAATTATTGCAAACTAGAGCGGAATCTTATATAATAAAAAAAATAAGAATTTTGGCATTTTTTCGTTTATATAGCAAAATCTAAACACCCCATAAGGGATGTTGTAACTTTTTTAAAATAAAATAAATGTTGCAATTCCTTAAAAAAAGTCTTTATCCTCATAAGAAATATCATATAAAACACCAAAAATAGTGATAATAATTTGTATTCAAAATAGATAATGATTCCAATAGTAAACTCCTGAAGAAGTGGTTTTCTTTCTTACATCTAACTTCTATTTAGCACATCTATTTTTTTTACTATATTTAACCTTTGATATGTTATTTCAAAGGTAGTTACAACAAAAATATATAATATGATTATTTTACGTTATTGTAAAAGTAGTTATTATGTAATTTTTAAAAGAAATATTGTGTATTGATACAACATTCTAAATTTTTGCATATATGTATATTTGAAAGAGATAAGTTCACTCTAGAAGTGGTGATAATAAAATAACTTTACTTATATATTTGGAAATTATAACACATCACTGGAAGATATATATATATATATATTGTAATTTTATTAAACCAAATAAATGCATAGAAATTTGATTATAAAGATTCCAATTTAGTTTAGATTTAATTCTAGAAGTTTGCAAGCAATGTGATGTATATCATATATTTCATTATAGTTATATCAAACCATCTTAATAAGAAACAAATCAAACTATCTGTACAATACATTATTCTATGTTAGTGTTTAATTTATCATAAAGGTCATGTTTCTAACTATCATGTCATAAGAAATATTTTATGCATAATCATTTCTTTAAAAAAAATATCTTTAGATATTCTCCTGAAGAGATAGTTTATTTGTCATATTATACTTTCATGAAAGATATAAATAATAGCTTGAAGGGGATTGTATGTGCAATAATATAATTGTATATTTTAATAAAACTAGTGTGAATCCGTGCTACGCACACGGACTTCGTTTCATGGCTTTTTATAATGAGGCGTGAAAACAGTTTGTTATCCAAAAATGTACAAATGCCTGAAGCTAGTTAAAGAAAATGGAAATAAACATTCTAGTCAATTTTCGTAGCTCGAAATTAATCATGCACTCATTCAATCTTTCACAATAACGCATCAAAGGTTGTAAAAATCAATTCCAAAAACATGTAACGCATGCAATATCTAACTTTTCCAAATGCACAGGCTCTCTGTAGCTTTCGAACACTCATAATTGTAAACGTGCATTCCAAAAGCAACTTATATGAAAAGTAAATAATCATATACAAAGTAAACTGGACATATCAAAATTAATGTATACACAGTAAATCTTTCAGATAGTATAACAACTTTGATTCTGGAATAAACTCTTCAACTTGCCACACAATCACACACATGGTCTATTATACATTACTAAATTGTGAAAGGAAACAATTTAATAGGTCTAACATCTAAGTATTTTTTCTGTACATACAAACGTTACTTTTGTTGTTACCATGTTTCATGCTATAGAATACTTCCTTTAACGCCTGCTAAAATCTTGAACAATGCGTTAGCTGCAATATAGCAAACACAATAGCAGTTTATATTAAAATTTAAGAAGAAAATATGTATGATCAATGCCAACACTAATAAACTGAACGAAAATCATGAAGAAAATGTAAAGGAAAATTTACAGGCTTAAAGCTTTAAAAGAGAGTAATTTGGCACTGATATGGAATGATATCTCAAACTTGTAAAACAAAAAACGGGAAAATGAGTCGAAATTGGACCATGAATCACAACATAACTACAGACTACACGTAGACATGTCGGAACGACAATGAGATGTTGGTATGTCAGATATTTATTCGCATTCGGTCAAAATTTGGCGAATCATTGACATGTTTGTCATAGTAGACCAAAAAAATTCATATAGCATTCTAGTCATAAAAATTATTTTTATTCACAAAATAGGACAATCAATGTTCAAAACTAATTCCAGGAAGAACAAATTTGTAGTTAAATATTTGTTTAAATAAGATAACTCTTATTATTATTTTTACCTTGTTTAAATTTCTGTATTCATACTAATGTTATTTTCTTATATAAGGCATGATAGACGGTTAAAGCAGACAATAATTCCAAAAGCAGTTTTAGGTGGAGCAGCAATAAGAATACGACAAAGCAACAAAAAAAGGCTTTTTAAGCCAAAATCTGATTGACTCTAAGAATTCATATTAGTACTACCTCATCAAAGAAGGAAAAATAAACATTGCTTACTACAATAAATAAAGCCCAACAATATGTTGATTCTTAAGTTCAAACAATGGGTTAAAAATAAGGATTTAACTTATACTGTGCACTGTGCATTTAGGCAATTTGCATAGGCATATATCCAAGCTTTTGACTGAATTTTTGAAGATGTTTAGACAAATAAATAATTGAATGTATGCAGCTAAAATGTATGCAGCTAAGATTGGTCGTAAGTAGTAGGGGTGTAAGCAAGTTGTAAAAGCATAGCAGTTGGATCATAGATAAATAGATGCCATGAAGTAAATTAGAGATGCTCTTCTTGAAGAAATGGGACTGTTAATTAATAGCGCACTTAATATTAGAACTTCAGGTAGGTCCTAAATGTCCTTTGATACACTACTTGGGTTTGATCACTCACAGCTGAAATCCTTTAGTCAGTAATATTTATACAGTATGTTGTCCCATTGTCTTTAGAAGAAATTCAACATTAATAAAAGGAATCAATTCAGAAAAGTTTAAATGATATCCTTAATCTAAATCAAGTTTTTCAGTTGATAATGTAAAAATAAAGACATGCACAAAAAACGGGTGAAAATGATTCGGCAAATAACATAAATTTAAAATTCAATAGCGAGGTATGTATCTGTTATCCACTTGGATCTAATGAATATGTTTTTCCACTGATGATAGCAAGCCCTATTTACTTACCATAAGATGCCATGCAGGAATTGATGGATGCAATCAGAAATTTGACTGTACATCCAGTAACTTGAATTTTTTACGTAACATTCTCTATCTTATTCCAAATAAACCTGCCACCTGATGAACCAAATTAGCTATATAACCATGGTAGTCATCGTTAGATCTTCTTCTCTATTAGTAACTTTTATTTCACACAAAATGGTTGACCATAGTACAATTGGTAACCATGTACACAATTTTTGTAACAGATTCTTTTTATTTGGCTATTTCTAGCATTTGAATCCTACTAATAATACAAAAATGGAACGTAGGATCCATGGCGAAATTTTTATCATCTATATAGATCTATGCAGAAACCTATATATGAATGATTAGGAAATATCAGTCTCATAGATACAATCATTGAGAACAATGATCTACACATACATACATATATATGCACACACACACACGTAAATATATGTATATGTATGTATGTATATATGTATATATATATATATATATATATATGTGTGTGTGTGTGTGTGTGTGTGTGTGTGTACGTATGTATGTATATATATCATCATATCATTGAATTAAACATATTAAAGTGAAGGTTTAAAATTTTACAATATAAGTATACTCAATTAATGGTTTAATGAAATCAATTTATGATAAAACAATGAAGTATATAAAATAACTGGTACAAAGTCACAAATCTCTATTATTTAAATGCAGGTAGAAATATAACGTCTATTAGCATAATCTAAGAGGTCCTTGCACGGTTTGAGTGCTTATATGTAATGGATCAAAGGAAAAATAAAGGAGCAACTTATTTGTAAAAACTCAACAATTTTATATGGCTTTATCAAATTTAAACGATAAAAGCACTAAAAAAACAAAAGATAGAGTTAATACTTGAAATAGTTATAAAAGTTCGAAGTCAATGTCCATCGCAATATGAAGCACTAACGATGGATTCTTGGCTATTTGGATTCAAAATAGTTTAGAATTTTTTATATGAAAGTACAACTAAAGAAAGTATTGTAGTTGCAACCATAAACTGCAGTTTTAATAAAAACCCGATTTAAACTAATATGTAAGAAATAATTCTTAAAAAGATTTTGGATCGACGTTAAATTGAAATATTTGTCTCATAATATAGTTGGTCCTTAAGTAATTGATAGAAGATATCTAATTAGAGTTTATGTAGGTGTAATGCTCATGGGGTCTTGCTCTGCATGTCGAATTGGTTAGAAGTACTATGAGGTTTAAGCGAATTTGTGATTTTTCCCAGCACAATTTGTTTTTTTTTTTTAAAAAAAAACTGATTATGATGGAAAACCTCATAAAAAACTACTCCCTAAAGTTAACTCATATAGAAATTAACCTACAGACTGTGATCATCATGTACAATTTAGTTGATTAAAAATTTCGAGCATGGAATGACGGATTTCACTTTCAAATCTATCACCAACGTCATTTTAGGCTGTTCAGTTTTAACCTTGTGTTTTATTTGATTGAACTTCAGTACTTGCAGCTTCATCTTTATTAACACAATATAATTCTACCTACATGTTTTGCTTCTTTACTGCCTCATCTATTCTACTTCCTCTCACCTGCATCCATCTCATATATCATTGTGCTCCTATCACCAATTCCTAAAACAGAAATTTTACCATAATTGCATTCTAACAGTAATTTTTTTATATGCGAATCAATCAATTTTACGCCCATATGTAGTTTACATATAAAAAATTATGATGCTTGTAATGTATAAAAGTATTGTATAAAAAATTCATGTATGCAACTTTTCTTAACTTTCCGTTTTACTTTACCAGCATATATAATGACTACATTTCGACTGTAATTAAGTTTACATTCTTTTGTGATTTCGTTAGATATTAAATAATGTGTTAGTAGTACAGTAGGGACAAATATACGATGCATGATGCTTAAGCTGAAAGCATCTCAAATAGTTCTTTATCTAGTCTGTATATTCAGTTTTGGAGCTCTAACAAATCAATTCAAACGTACGTATATTTGAAAGACATCTAATCCAAACATTTGTTAAATAAACATTTATTTATTGTTTGTCTAGCAAATCCATAATGTTGAAGATCCGGAATAGTTCAAGCTATGCTCTAACAGTGCTAAATATGTAAAAAGCTCACCAGATATACTAATCCATCTGGCTATAAAATGACCTAGCGTAAATTATACTGCAATAGATAAGGATGTTGTAACTGATTAGCATATAGGCCCATTTAATTTATTTTTATAACAATCCATATGGCAAAGGTGTACTATTTGGAATTTACAGGCTACAATAATTAGTAGTATGTGTTCGCCTTTTTCTATTTTTAATAACAATGGTAATAAGACACAAAGGTGGATATCAATGTAAGAAGAAAAAGGAGTCACACAAATGCTTCTAGCAGCAGTCGATTTTTTCACTCTTCCACTTAATTTAATATTAGTAAAATTGAGAGACCAATTATTTGGTCAGAAAATAAATAGCTTTTAGAAGAAACCTTTTAACTTTACTTTTCGCAAACATTTATCAATGTAAGAAGAAAAAGGAGTCACACAAATGCTTCTAGCAGTAGTCGATTTTTTCACTCTTCCACTTAATTTAATATCAGTAAAATTGAAAGACCAATTATTTGGTCAAAAAATAAATAGCTTTTAGAAGAAACTTTTTAATTTTACTTTTTGCAAACATTTATTTCCTGTTTGGTTTATCATTTTATAATTTATGATTTCATCTAAAACATTTCTTAAGCTTATGTTTATAAGACAGACAGTAAGGATTTAGTCTACCGAAGCGATTGAAAGATTTTTGTTTTTTGTAGGTAAAACGATCATGTGGTTCTATTCCTGAAACCATAGCTTATGCAAAAAAAAGGTTACGTCTCATAATAACAGTTGATTAAGCCTATTGGGCTGGAAAAACCAGTCCAGACCACCAAATAAAAATTGTCCTGCAAGTACCAAAAAAAGGTGCAATACTAATATGAGTATCATTATTGAATATAATATCATAATGTCACTGGGAAGCACAACACTTGATGTAACCATTTGTGGTTTGCAGACACTAAAGCTAAGTACTTGCAATTAACTATTACAGTGCAGAGCTGATAAATTATATAACAAAAATGGAAGAAACGATATGACAGTGTTATACCATCAAAAGACCTATGCGTGTATCTAAATATATAATACATTTCGGTTTTCATAGGCCAAAATAAGAAGTTTTCCATTACCACTTTGTTTACTAAAAACGCAAGAAAATGACGATTAAAATAATACTAAAAAGCAAAATTCCATCGGTCGGCTCCCATGAAAGATGGAGAAAATGATACTAAAATTTAGTTTCTTCAAAATAAATAATCTGTACTTCTCTATTATCGTCGTCATCATCAGTATTACTAATCATTTTAGCAGTGTATTCATTCTTAAATTTCAAGCTATTGCATAGACACTTTGCCTCATATGTTAACGGTCCTGTTTTGGTAACTCTATAGAAAAAGCAAGGTGAGCGCTAACAAAGGTTTATCTGAAAAAACTTTTTAATTCAATTGTTAAAAATAGAAGTATATGAAAGAAATGAAGAAATAAAAATAGTTGTCTGGTACTATCCAATTTTTTAATTCAAATCCTTAAAATATGACTAAATTGTGGATATAACATATATCATATATCATATTATGTTAATGCAAAAGTTAATACAAATACAAAACCAACATTCAGATTAGAAAATATATCTAAAGGTGAGTCTTTATACACTGAAATTAGTCCTTTAAAAGAACAAAAACTTGATTTTTAGATGGTTCAACTTTGGTTTTGTAAATGCTTTCAATAGAAACTGCCTAAAAGTTATAATAGTTGAAAGTAAAGGCAATAGATTTTTCACAGCTCATGACATTTGAATATATATTATCCCCATAAGAACTAAATCAAATATAGTAGAAATTGAGGTGTATTTCTCTCACAACTCACATTAAAAATTATAAGGTCTCCATTGAAATGGTCACGTTCAGGTGATTAGTGACTTTTATCAAATACTTAGACCATCTTCTTTCTAATGCTGATGAATATCTATGCTATTTTATAATAACTATTATATTATAAAATGCAGTCACCTACAAATATGCAGGCTATGATGGAATCAGCCTGAGCAAATGCAAGAAAGAGATCGGAAAAAAGTACTGAAGAAAGGCGGAGAGCGACCAAGCTTCGCTCAAAGGACTATGTTCACACCGACGATAACATGAAACCATCAACGATCTGCCATAGGTTTAATTTGACGCAGCCCCAACCGTGATTCTCAAACTTGTTGCAGCTATATAGGAAAAAGATTCAATGATTTTGTAAGTAAAATGCAAAGATAAACTAATAATATCAAAGTAGAAACATAAAAAATGTATATAAAATTACCATCAAGAAATGGATAAACATATTCAACTTCCTTGGCCACAAACAGCTTTCCATTTCTCTATTTTGGAATCTGGATATAAGAGAACCAAAATAAGAATAATGCTGTAATTAAAATCATATTCCATTTTTTATGTGCTTAGCAAATTATATCTTGTAACACGACATATAGTATAAAGAGATTACATTTTCTCTTGTTATGGATAAAGATAATAGTATTCAAATGAATTCACTCTCATGTAAAAAGGCCCATAAACCATTCGTCATTCAAATAGTCTAACCAATCAATCATTCAGAGTATTCATTTTCCATGTGCTATATCAACAACCATGGACAACATATCAAGAGAACAGTGGTACATGCTGCCATTGTTTTTTGCAGGTTCCAAAAGGTTGATGATGTGAAGCAATTCAAAATTAAATCAAGATCACCATGAATTCTTTTTAGCATGAACATTCAGGTACCCAAATTAACAACATCTGAGAAACTTCTGATCTTAATTAATCAACATTCAAAAAAATACCAGAGAGAAAAGAGTTGATATGATTATTAAAACCTGATTCATAGAAACATTAACTACCAACCATCCAAAGTGCACAGAACAGTGCAAAATTTAAGGTTAACGTCCAACTTTAAAAAGGGTAATAAATATAGTGTCAAAAAAAAATTGAAAAATCAATTCAGCTAAAAAGCATACCAAAATGGATATGAAAATTAATTTTGTATAAAATTAAAGCAACAAAATATCCATCCTATGAAGAAACCAAATAATGTATAATTGAACAAAAATTTAAAGAGAAAAGAGTTGACATGATTCTCAAAACCTAATTCATATCAACATCAACGATCAACCTTCCAAATGCGCAAGTTAATGTATCCTACCATTTCATGATGTAAAAAAATATCCAGCCTATGAACAAATCAGTCAAATAACGTATAAGTCGTACAAAAAATCAAAGAGAAAAGAGTTGAAATGATTTTTAAACCGCATTTCATAGCAATATCAACGTTCAAACTTCCTAATACAAAGGATGGTGCAAAATTTTGGGTTAAATCCAAGCTCTGATCCGTTAGTAAATATGGAACGTCAAAAAACAAAAAAAAATTAAGAAACCAATTTAGCAGAAAAGCATACCAAAATGGGTATGAAAATTAACAAACCTTGAATCAATACCCTGAAGCAATGTTTTTTTTTTCAAATAGCCAAGTTGATTCGGCAGAGTTGCTGATATGCTAATCAGGAGAGGCAAACAAAAAAATGATGCGGCGAAATGATAGAGAAGAACCCAATTGGACTGCCGATTGTAAGCGAAGCTCCAACCGCCTGCTTGAAGAGTTTTTGTCTCCATAGAGTAGGGTATAAGTAGCGAATAATCAATCTAAGAATAAATTGGTGGAAGGAGACACGGAGGCAAGTTATTTAGTAGAGATAAGAAAAACAAATTGGTGGAAGGAGACATGGAGGCAAGTTGAATTGGAAGAAATCAAGCGACATTAGGGTTTAGCAGAAAAAGGGGATAACGAAATAAAGAAACACGCAGAAAGAAATAAAACGTGGGATGTAATAGAGTGACGGCTCAGTTTCGAATTACAGATGGCAAAATCTAATTCAATCCTACTTGGAGATGAAGGGCCAGATCTCAAGGAGAGCTGTGAGCTCACTATTTCCCACTGAGCTTTAATAGTACAGTATAGATTCCAAGTGTCCAGAAGGAAGGTACTCTTATTTTTCTAAGTAAATTTTATTTATTTATTTATTACATTCTCCAGATGATATGTATAGAAATATCTATATGCAGTTGTGATTAATCTTTGACAAATTATATCATAATTAATGTTCGAAAGTAATATGTGAGGTATAATGGAGGAATAAAATTTAACAACTTGAAGTAGTCTGTACATTTTATTTGAACTAGAAGATCAGTACAGTTCCAAATGACATGTTTTGACCATGATCATATAATCTTAAAGGATTCACATTGACATTGATCTATAAAAGGAAATTGATTGTTTGGATCCTTGTAATAGTTTGTTCTAAAAATAATTGCTTCAAATGAGAAAGAATATGAAAATTTATAAAATATTTGTTGATATGTTGATGCACGTATATATCCATATATCTCGCTTGGAGTTTGTTATGAGCTCATCTTATAGATTATGCATAGATGTTATTTAATAATTCAAAAAGTCGATCGACATAATTGTTGAATGACCAGAAGCCATGTGTGTATTCAAATGATCTATATAATTAGAACATTCCAGCTAGTTTCTGAATCAATGAAAGAGAATAAGTAATATGATATGAAAGCATCTTATCAACTAATAAAAGAATTATCCTCTTACAATTGAAATACATGTAATGTACTTGCTAGTAAGAATGTGATAATGGATCGAAAATCAGATTCCAAAAAGGATTACTATATATGTCACCTACATTTTGATAAAAGCGAGATTGCAGATCTAAAATTTTCTTTTTAAAGGATGTATGGGTTCTAACAAAGTAAAATCATTTGTTATAATTTTCCATATTTTACTTGACCTTCATTTCCATTTTTGTAAATACTGAATTAAATGTCCATCAAAGAAAATATGCAATTGATGACTTGCTACTTGAACAAGAAGCAATAGGTCATGCAAATTCATAGTACAAGATTAGTATTATGGGTTGTAAAGTATAAGTTTACTGCACTTTTTTGATCCAGAATGAGCATGTGCACTATTCCCTATTTTCAAATATACACATGAATTCAGGTAGTTGGATTTCAGTGGTAAATCTTAAGTCCATAGCAGACTTAATTGGATTAATTTAATAAATTATGACTTTCATGATAATTTCCATGCTATTTATTTTTTTTCTTTTCACTTTCGATACATGTTAGGCTCTCAGAAAACAATCCAACCAACATGGTAATATAACCTGCATGGAGTTATTTCAACGCATTGAGATGCTTGTTGTATTATAATGTTTAGGTTACATAATTGAAACTGATTAGTAAAGAAATATTTATTTGTTTGCATATAAAAGTACAGTTCATCATATTGAAGATATATCTAAAGTATATGAGGTAAGGTGAAATTATGCATTTGGCTTTTTTTATATCAAACAAATAAGTCAATTTCCAAAATCTATAGTGAAATGCAGTTAAATATAAGCATTAATCTCTTTCATTTTGCACCAGATTCACTTAATTTAATGCAAATAAGATTAAAGCATAACGCTTGATTTGATTGTACACAATGTATGCAATTGAAATTAAATTTTTTTGGAACCAAAATAAATAAATAAAGCTTTATTTTGCTTATGTAAACTTCATTAAATATCCTCGCAGATTTCTTGAACATGACATTTTCGCATGATTGTTCCAAATTGTTGTGATTTATGATATTCAATCAAATGTAAGTTGAAGGCGATGATGTGCGCTTTGTAGTGGAGAAGAAGATATCGCAAGAGAATAATGGAAGGAGTAGCAATAGATAACAAATTTTTTCAGAATCTAAAACTAGTTCTAAACATCTGGATACTTTCAAGGGAATTTCCCATTAGTATTTGCATACCTTTGGTCTTCATTTTCAAACGCTTGATCGTAGTTTTAGGCGTCTGGGAATTGGAGCTAAGCGTCTAAGTCGAAATTTCTAGGTTTGACCGGGTTTTTTCTCAGCTTCTGATTTTATGACATTTGAAGGGGCAAATTGGATATTTGCCTAGGTCTTCTATTCTCCTATATTAGAAGCTTCTAGGTTTCGATTATTTACACCGAAATTGGATCGAATTGAGACCGAAATAGTTGATCCAAAGGTTTTCCGTTGTTCTTCATTGTTCTCCTTCTCCAATAATAGTTGTAGTCATTTAGATATTCTTTCCCTTTCTCAATATGGTTATTGATTCAATTATAGTTTGTTTACTTTTGGTTTTTGATCCATTAAGTGCAAACAAACTTTGTTTTTGTGACTCAATTGTGGTTGGGTGGAATATCTTGTGTTTGTGCATGTAATTTCATATCTATGTCGTTTTTCCATTGAATCATCTTTAAGTAATTGGGTGAATAAGATCCGGGTCGCTTTCATAAAGGTGTAGTTTTCCTAACAGTATGTATCGGAGCAAGATTATCGGAAAGCTTAGAGTGATTTTGGATTGGAAATTTTGGTTTTTGTTATGTTAGATATGATGGTGTTTCCGAAAATGACTATTTTTATGGAAGAAATTGAGGATTTGGAAGTCTAAGATCGAGGATATTCTATACCCCAACGACCTTCATGATCCGATTGATGGAGATGGGAAGTGGCCCTCGGATGTGGATGAGGGAAAGTTGAATAAGATGGATTATAAGGCGTTTTCCTTAATTAGACATTACCTTGATGATTCGTTATTCCATCATGTGGCTAGTTGTGTATCCGCAAAGGATTTATGGGACATGTTTGTAACAACCCAGATTTTGGAACCAATTGAATTTTTTTTATTTTTAATTGATTTAATGGATTTTAAAGATTTAAAATGATTATTTTAAATAATAACGACTAAGAGATTATCTAAATCGAAGTTAGAACGTACAAATTTATTTTAATTATAAAACGAATTCGAAATAGCGCAGTAGTTTGAAAATTTAATTTTAAACTTTAAATAAATATACATAATTCGGTATAAGTCAGAATTGAATGAAACAAGAAACGTTGAATTATTTTGAACTATAATTTTCTAACGGATGTAAGGAACTGAGATTTCACTATATTAAGTTATGTCCAGTTTAAAATTTAGAATAGTCGTTATGGATTTTATTAATATTTTAATATAATATATAGCCCTTAAAAATAGTCATTTTGCAAATGACCTCTGATTTTGATGAAACCACCTTTTTGGATCCGGAATGTCAAATTATTGTTAAATTTAAAATTTCATAATTTTTGGAATTAATATGTGAGCGTGGTAAACTTAAACGTGTTTTGTAATTTTAGTTTAAATTTAATCAACTAGAAAAAGGTCATTTTTCAAACGTCTCTAAATTCGACGAAATTAATTTTGTTAGGACTTTATCGTCAAAATATAGCGAGACTTCAATATTCGTAATTTTTGAAGTCGGTATATGGCCCCGGTAAATTAAAATGTACTTTGGAATTCAATATTGACCATAATATTAATTTATATTTTAATTTTGAGAAAAACTGACTAAAACAATCGAACTGACTTATGAAACATATTTCATTGTGTTCGGAATGGGGGTATTTAGCTAGGGGCGACAGTCGTTGGGATTCGTTTGGAGTTCGAATGTAAAATCTAACATTTTTGGAATTAAAAGAATATTAAATAAAATAAATATATAAGTGGGTCCATCAGATTTTTAAAAAACCTAATTTATTTTCATCCGAAGCCCGCCGCTCTCTCACGATCGAACGCGGAAAATTGCTCAAACCTTCTCCCCTCAAAATCTTTCAATTCGCGTTACGAATCACAAAAATTTCTGAATGAATATTGAAGAGGACCGTGTGCTCTTCAAATCCGTGTGGAAGTGATTACCTATAGTGGTGTAATTTTCTCGATTTTCGCACCCAAAATCCCGCCGTTCAGTGGCGATTTCCGGCTCCAGGAGGTCATCGAACTGAGGGTGGTTGGTGGCGCAGGAAGCTCTCGCGAAGGCGGAGGATTTGGTAGCGTCTGATCGTCTGCTGGTGTCGTGGTTTGCTCGCGAAGTTGAACCCTAGGCATCAAACAGTGGATTTGAACGTGTAACTGGAGTAATTAGAGAGGAAGGTAGTGGTTTAATTTAATTAATTACTATATTAATTAGCATAAAAATGTCATTAACATATAAATTAACACGACTCTCTCATACGATGTCGGAATCCAGTGAAACCGGAGCCATTGCAATCGTGACAGCGTGTACTACATTCTAGAGTTGACTGGAAGGTGTTTGGAGCTAGCTACAAATTTAGGCGGAGTGGAAACCAAAGTGAGAACTCTCTCGCTCAAATCATTTTTGATGTTATTTATTTTTGGAGTTCAACACATGAACTTTTCACAAAACATTTGAAATAGAAGCAATTATGGATATTAGCAACATCCGCATTTCATACTCCGCAGACGGACACTTGTTACGCCGTAAATGGCATTTGGTTGTTGAGTATTTATTTATATGGATGATTTGGTGATTTGGGTATTGTGGTTGTGATTATGAATTCGAAATGTTTAACATATTAGAAATAATGTTAATATTATTATGGTAGTTGAAATTAAATTATAAATATCCATTTATAATTTTAACAATGAAAATTGGCTAATTAGAAAATAAACTGTATCAAACTATAATTGGTTAAATTAATTACCCAAGGATTAATTTGAATTCATTGTTGTTGTTTGTAAACCACACACGGGTATTGGGATGATATTGGACATACACTAATTCCAATATTTAGTTGTATGTCAATCGATTAGTTGACAGACTGTGCTAAGCATTATTTATTTATTTTAATGCTTATACAGTTGTAGAATGCACTCTGGATGATGTTTGAATGTTTAATGAATATTTATCATTGTTGCAGAATACATGCGAAGTATGAAATCCATATAACTGAAATTATATGATAATTGATTGAGTCGCATTCCGATTCAGAAATAATTAATATTTTAAAATAATATTCAGTGAAGAGTCAAAATATGATTTTGATGTCCGATTTTGAATGGACAGGAAAATATTGAAATGTGAAGCCGAGTAAGTAGTAAAACGCCATTTTAACCCCAATGGGTTTATCAGTCGATTTTATTCATTTTATAATGAATACGAAAAGAATTGATTTCAAAATCTGATATTTTGAATATGTTATCATTTTAATATTATAATGATATGGAATATTCAGTTTTGATCTAAAATTGAAATGGAAGTTGGAATCATTTTTAAAACGAATTTATAAAATATGTTTTAAATAGAAATCAATGAAAAATATTATATATATATATGGTATGAATAGAACGCGCCGCATGGCGACCGTTCGTGAATTTCAACCATTGATTTCAAATGGACGTAATGGGAGATCCGACCGTCAGATTCTCCTAAACTAGAACCATTGGGTTCGTATCGAAAAGATCTTTCTAGTGAATATAAGAGATTTAAATTTGAATGGCCGGATTTCAAATTATGTCCAAATCAATTTTAGAAAAGATCGCTATGGATGTAGTTCGGTGGCCGTTATTGGAAACCGACTGTAAGAGCCTTAATAAAATTATTACAAATATGGAAAACTTATGTAAAATCATATTAAATGATTTGAAAAGATTTTGGATTAAATATTCCAAATTTTGGGAAAGATAAAAGATATTTATCTGAATGAACTTGTTAACAACTAGAATGAAGATCAGAAAGGAATTGAAATGGTTTTAATTTAACCAGAATTTTCCAATGTAAAAATTGGATGGGATTTGAATGGATCTTCAGAGTATTTCAATATTTGATTCCATGGTTATACAGATATTGTTGAGGAATTAGGAAGATACAAAAATCGTTATTCCCAATATGATATTTGTTGGTCTTAGAATTTGATATTGAATATCAGTCGATATAATCTCTATTCAGAGCCTTGTATTTAATATCAAATTGGATTTTGGGTTTTTCGTGAATGGTGTCTTAAATAACACTGTTCTTAAACTCTGTTGAGAAAAGAATAGATCTTTTAATTAAGATTTAGAGAATTACCAATTAATTAATATTTAATTGGAAAGGAATAAAAATTGGATTTTTGGGTTTATCGTGAACGGTGTTTTAAATAACATTTGTTTTTTAACCCAATTAACAATGAAGATATGATTTGGAATTTATAAATCTTTTAATCAAGATTTAATGGAAATTTTCCAAAGTAAACTTTTCCAATTTAAAATATTAAATTGGAATTGAATGGAATTCGATTTGGTAATAATCGAGATGAGCTGCTGAAAAGGAAGGTCGTTACTATTTATGGAATTTAAAAGGCTTTGCTGTTGTTCTGTTTATTGTATTGGTCAGATACGGGAATTTATATCGATTATATACTGTTATGATTTCCATATAGATTCCATTTTAATGAAAGACAAATTTGGATTTATCGTGAACGATGTTTTAAAGGACATTCGTTCTTTAACCTAGTTAAAGGTAGGATTTATTTCCTAAGTTGAATAATCATTAAATAATGATTTTGAAGATTAAAACTAAGATGGGGTTTTAATGAATCTTTAATTAGATTGAAATGTGAATGTGATAATTAAATTTATCAAATTCAAGAAATGTTCAAGATGGAGTATCACCAGTTTCACACCATGCGATAACTAAATATTTAATTAGATTTAAAACGTGAAATGGTAATTTAATTTATCGTTAACATAGTGGGTGTTAGATATGGAGTACCACCAATTTTGCTCCATGGGATGAATAGGTTGGTATTGGAAAATAAAATAAATGATTACTTCGGTAAGGCTCGATAATCCCTACTAGTTTGATAAACCTTAATTTGGTATAAATTGTGAAAAGAATATTCTGGATTGAAATGAGGCATACGATGTGTTTATATAGCACTTGATTATAAAATACGCGATTTATTCGGAAAGACTGGGTTTAACTCATTTTGAGTAACTGATACGACGACTAAGTCAAAGATTTGAAGGTGGTGGTTAAAGACCGGTGATCTTCACATCAAATGGATTACTACTGATGCCTTGGATTTGGGTAGCTCCCATGAAGGGGTTATAATGGTAGTTGTCCGGACGTACTTGTTGATTGTTCGGATATGCGAGGGCCTTTCTCCTATATTGGACATATAGGACGAGGAATAAGGCGCCTCCGATTTCGTTCATACCCAGAACGGACTTGCAAATGGATTGTATGTCTGACATTGTATTCTTTTTGTTGTATTCGTTGATCTCTACTAAAGATATATTTGTTTGGTGGCGGAAAATTTATTCTCTTGCTTATCAACCTTCTCTGATACGTACGAGCTTAGAGGTTATATATTGGTTGAGAACAATGATATGGTATGGATTGACAGTGTGACATACTAAGATGCATAGATCCAAGCTTTTTTTGAAAAGCAGATCTTGGTAGATGATGATCAAAGTATAACTTTAATTAGCATAGCTTTGTATAACATTAATTCGAGAGCCTCACACACCGGTATGATGGTAAACTGATGGTTTGATCAGTATACTTTGAGATGACGATAGACACCCTTAGGGTTGTCATGGATTTGGTCGACCGAGATGATGCTGGGTGTGGTCGCCCCACACCAGTTGGGATAGGGCACACCCTCCGTTTCCCAAATGGATAGAGTTGGCGGTGTTTTCCAAAGCCTTGGATGTAAGTCGAGGTTATACTTGTTTCCTGGATAGGCGGATGTGCATTACAGTGTTTTCCAAAAGCCGTGGACCTAAGCTGTGGAGTATTGCACTACGTGATCGATCTTTCGAATCAGCAGCCATCATGATGGAAATCCAAATTTCCAATATGTGCTTTGCGGTTTTTGTTGTATACCTATATATTTATGGCGACATAATAGGATGGGGTATTTTACCGTTTTAGGATTGATACATTTACTTTCGAAATTGATTTCTACACTATTTTATAGTAATAAAACATAAATTTCGCGTATCAAGCATATTTGGCTATTGTAAGGTAAACCTCTATCCTCCGGCTTGCGTTGCATTGTGTGATGGGACCTGAGTTTTGTTTTATGGTATTCATGGGAGGAAACCCATTCCGGGCCATGCGCTGTGGTCCCGTGATTACCAAACTTTAAAATAAAGTTAATAACTATTTTTAGTTCTCACACCAGCCCCATGACTAACTCGGAGTTTATTGTTTTCACCTAAACTCTAGGTGCCCATATTTTCCACATAGGCAGATAGTAGTTTCGGTTCTCACCAATATTTCTCTTCCTAGGATCCTGGATTACAGCTAGAGCTATATTCGGAAAACTTTGTGTCCGTATATTTCTTTAAGTTGTGTTGTTGATGTACTTTCCGTTATACATTGTATTTATACATTTAAATTTTCGATGCTTTGTATTTTAATCTCTGATATTATTTTATTTATGCTATGTATTATTTATTCATCCTCTGATATATTCTTGTGCTCTAGTGCAATTGTTGTAATAGCAATGCAATGTTCTAGTGTTTTGTTCTGATGAGTTGTGTTCTCAAAGCAGTCCACCTTCTTGTTCGGTTTAGGTTGGCCGGGAAGTTCGGGTCCCTACAATGTTGGTATCTTTGTATTAGTCTAGGAGTGCTACAAATAAGGTTTTTTTGGTTAGAAAGTTGGTGCAACTTCGATTGGATGAAGAAAAGTCAGTTGTAGAGCATTTGAACGAATTTCAAGATGTAATCAACCAATTGGCAAATTTGAAGTATTTTGATGATGAGTTGTAGGCTCTTTTATTGATGAGTTAACTTTTAGAAAGCTTAGAGACTCCAATTGTTTCATTGAGTAATTTCAATGATAATGGAAGTATCTCTTTGGGAATGGTACGAAGCATCCTTTTGAATAAGAAACTAAGGAGAAAAGGGTCGGGTTTGAAATCAGTTCAAGAAAAGGCTATGGTAGAAAGGGACTCAAGGAAAGATACAAGATGGAAGAATAAGGGGGCTAATGGTAAAGATGTTACTCCTTTCATCATTGTGGGAATAAAGGTCACATATGCAGAAATTGTTATTCTTATTAGAAGGATAAGAAGAAGGCTGTGGATAGTGATAGTAGTAATGTTGCACATGAAGGTGTTGCTGAAGGTACCAGTAGCAATGCTTCATGTGATGTCCTGTTTAATGAAGCTAATCCTTGGAAGATGGATTCGGGAGCCGGTTTTCACATTTGTAAGGATGTGAAGTGTTTTTCTTCTTATGAGAAGAATGTCGATGAGATTAGAAAAGCCAGTGTAGTAGAGCTATTCGTTTGTGGTATTGGATCTATCTGATTTGTTATGCATGATGATGTAGTGAGGGAAGTTTCTAGAGTTAGATGTGTCCCTACTTGTTCGCATAACCTCATTTCTCTTGGTCAGTTGTATCGCCGTGGTTTCTCTTTTGATGCTCGAGGTGGAGTTTTGAGAGTGTAGAAGGGTGTTCGTGTTATAATGAGAGGTATCTTGGAGGAAGGAAACCTTTATAGATCAGTCGGATCTATGGTCGATTGTGGAAGGCGAGTGAAAGTTGAAGAATCTAGTCTACAACAAGGTGGAGAGGTTAATGTGGTTGCTACTGATGATCCTAGGACTAGGGATCATATTTTAGACTTGAGTCTTCATGTTGATAGTGCTCGAGGGATCGATGGAGATCAAGTGGTAAACATGTGTCATTTTGGAAAATCCACAAGACGGAGATCCTTGTGGTATTGCAAACGTTTTTAGACCGTTACTTTTTGCATGGTGCATCTCAGGGGGAAGACGCATCTTTTCGGGCGGTGGGTTGTGTTTGTAATGGCTTTAATTGAGAGTAGGTGGTTGTTGAATGAGCTAGGTGACGTGTTTTGTTGATTATTGAAGTTTTCTTGATGATGTGATTTCATATCAAGATGGAGCATGTGATTGGTGATATTCGATCACATTTATATTGAAGGCAATGACGTGTGTTTTGTAACGGAGAAGAAGTTATAGCAAGAGAGAGCTGGAAGGAGTTTAAACATGCATCAAAGGTTTCCAGACGTTTGAAACTGGTCCCAGACGTCTGGATGCTTTCAGTGGACTTTCCCGGAAGTATCTTCAAACGTCTAATCGTAGTTTCAGACGTATAAAAATTGGAACCAGGCGTTAGAGTCAAAAATTTTGGGATTGACCGGGTTTTTTCTCAGCTTCTGATTTTGTGATATTTGAATGGGCAAATTGGGTATTTGCCTAGGTCTTCTATTCCCCTATACAAGAAGCTTCTAGGTTTGGATTATTTACACCGAAATTGGATGGGATTGGGACCAAAATAGTTGACGCAAGGGTTTGCCGTCGTTCTTCATTGTTCTCTTTCTCCAACAAAGTCATCTTGATATTTCCTTTCTCAATAAGGTTATTGATTCAGTTGTAGTTTGTTTACTTTTGTTTTTTGATCCATTAAGTATAAACAAAAATTTGTTTTTGTGAATTAATAAAGAGGGTGGTTAGGTGGAGTATCTTGTGTTTGTGCGTGTAACTTCATATCTTTGTTGTTTTCTATCGAATTAGCTTTATGTAATTGGGTGAATAAGATCATGATCGCTTCCGCAAAGTTGCAGTTTTCCTAACACAGACCAGGTACCAACAATTATAAATGCAACTTCACGTGCACATGTATAAGGATTGAATTTTCATTTTTTTCATATGATATTTTCTCTTAAAATTATGTTGTTATATACAGATTAATAAAATAAGTACTGCATGAGGTAGAGATTGTGGTGGATAAACTACTGTAAATCTGGTATTGTTTTATGTTATTTGCATTATAATCCATGATCTTTAAATTTTCATTTCTTTTAGTTGTTGTGTGCTTAAAAATATACTATCCACATACTATTTAATTTACATAATATGTAATGTATATATAAAGGTTTCGAAGTCAGGCCACTTGATACTATTATAATTGTTTATTTCGCTGAATTTTTGTGTGTGTGTATTGTATGTTTTAAAACCAATAAAACAAGACTTTGTTGCTCTTCCCCGTTTTAGAATAAGCATGGACGCATATGTTTAGTAAATGTATTCATTTTGAAAATCTTTGATTTGGAGTTTGACATTGGAAACGATTTAGATATATAATTTATATTTTCGGAAGAATTTTTTTATTGTTTCTTGAAGAAACATATATAAGAATAATACGAATTAGAAGATTGTATTAAATTTAGATCCAATATTATATTGACTTAGCACACCTGAAGTTAATGGAAATATATTATAAACTTAATTTCTAGCCTTTAAATTAGAAATCGAGAACCTTCAGTTCCTATAATGCTAAATTTGAGTTTCTATAAATAATTAATTTTAAATTTCTTTGTAATAAAGGATCAAAAGTTCGAAGAACAATTCATTAGATATTCAAATCACTGGAGTGAAATATACAAGATCTGTTGTTCATATTTATATACATATATGATATGATTGGATAATGCTTAACAGGCTATCATCTTATTAGTCAACATAGATTAGTAAGATTTCCTTATAGTTATATAGTATGGCATTTACTAAATATTTATTGTTCATGTAAGATCAAAATAAAACTCCAGCAGCTTTAATCAAGTTGAATAAGACAATCAAATAGTATCAAAGCAGATCATCAAATGCAACTAATTTGGATAAAAGATATGGAACAAGATTATGATTAAAATCAAGTTAACGTTGGAGGTAAGCATCAATGATATTATCGAAGTTATATAAAAATAACTACTAATGTAATGTATCAATTGATCTGATGAGATTTGTTTACATATTTGGTAATTTTGTTAAACCAAATAAATGCATAGAAATTTGAAAATAAAAGATTCCAATTTACTTTAAATTTGATTTAAAAGTTTGAGAGCAATGTCATGTATATCATTTATTTTATTATAGTTATATCAAACCTTCTGAATAGAAAACAAATCAAATTATCTACAAAATACATTATTCTATATTCAAGTATCTAGTTTTATTAAAGGTCATGTTCCAAGTTATTATGTCATAAGCAATATTTTATGTATAATCGATTCTTAAAAAAAATTCTCTTGAAGACATAGTTTATATGTCATATTATAAATTTCATGAAAGCTATAAATACCAGCTTGAAGTGATATGCATGTGCAATAAACATAATTACTTATTTTCATAAAATTCCAAGCATCTAGAAGCTACTTTTTTTAAGTATATATTATTTATTTATATATTGCGCTCTCTAGGTGTGCAGAAATGTCTATGCGCATTTATAAATTATTTTATGATAAGTTATCATAATTAATGTTCAAAAGTAATATTTGTGGTATAATGGAGGAATAAAATTTAACAACTTGAAGTTGTTCATAAATTTTAATTGAACTAGAAGTTCAATACGGTTCCAAATTATATGTTTTGAACATTATCATGCAATCTCAAAGGATTCACGCCGACATTGATCTATAAATAGAAATTAATAGTTTGAATCCTTGTAAAAGTTTTTTCTAAAAATCATCGACTCAAATGAGAAAGAATATGTAAATTTATAATATATTTGTAATATGTGGATGCTTGAGTGTATCCATATATGTAAATATTCAATTAATAACCTGTAGTTTGTTATGAGCTCATCATACTGATTATACATAAATATTATTTAGTAATTCAAAAACTCAAGCGACATATTTTTTTTTTTTGGAAAAGCCGTCTGCTTGTTAAGGTGACCGCAAACACCTTTTATCATGACTAATATTTAAATACACTATAGTACAAATGATTGTTAGTTGATAATCAGCTATATCGGTTTTTAAGGTGAATGTCGAACGCATATGGTTTTTCAGGTGGTTCGTCCTCCATTACCTAGCTAGGTTATAGAAAGGAGCTAGCATCATTAGCTAGACTACAAAAAATTATCACGCCTCTACGTAAAGAGCAATTTCATACAAGCAACGCCTGTTACATTACCAATTTTCCTATTACATTGGGTACACCAACCTACAAAGATATTTCATTATAGTTATTACAAATACAAATATCTTGCGTGATCTTCAAAAGCAACTGCGCAATGCAACTTGAAGGATATACAAGCCTCACATCTGTGACAGAAAACAACTACTATGACTTGCATTGTAGAGTTGACAAATTTTCATACCAAAGGCATGGCTAGAATAGCTCTTCAAACAATACTCAACGATGTAACATCAAGCATTTGACAAGGGATCATTACATAGATGAACTGAGTGACCATAAGGCCATCACCAGAAGTGCCTACAAGGAAGTGCGTAGCCAAGGTACACACAAAAGGAAGGTCAACATCATCACACTGACTAGGGTCATAGTCACATGCAGTGCTGCTGAGAACAAAGATGATGGAACCAAAACAAGTCCCTATACCCCTAGAAAACACCCCTCCGTAGACACGCTATCGCCGAGAAGTAATGAGCTAGTTGAAGAGAGTTTGAGTGATACCACAACATAAACAATTCTCACAGCATGCACTCCTAACTCAGTTAGATCTAAAACATTGTAAAACAGATCGAAATGCCATTACCCATAAAAAACATTGCCAACCCAGGAGTTAAGCAAAACCAAATCAAGAATTTAATCAAGTCAACGTCCACCACCACTATCACCACTCAGCATACATACACAAACCGAAACAAGACCCAACACACCAAGACTTACCAATACCCACTATTGAGTTCTGATCATGTCTGCAAGAACACGAGCACGCCGAATTTCTTTGATCCACATCCACGAGAATGGACTGCCATTTTGTAGGGGTAAGCATTATTCGGTTAAACCAAATAAACCAACCAAACCAATTTATTTTGGTCAGTTTGTTTCGGTTTTGAAAGTAATTCGATTTGTAGTCGGCCCAGGAAAATATTAAGTTCGGTTATCGGTTTAACCAAATTAACCGAACTTTTACTATTTTTTCAAAATTATTGATACTATAATAAATATTTTAGATTAGTTTAGTTATTTAAGTTTATTTTAATCATCACCTATGTGTCAAATTCAATATTATAAATCATAAAATCATAAATAATAATACTTTAGTGATATGCTTATAATTTATTTCAAATTATAGCGAATACTCCAAACACAAATTGTAAAACATTTCTAATTCGATTTAATCGGATAACCAACCGAACCAACCAAATTTAATTTGGTTGGTTTGGTTTGGTTTCCATTTTTATTTGTTTTTTTTTTTATTTGACAAATCTCATCATCGTATTAACCAAACCAACCAAATCTTACCCCTACCGTTTTGTGTTCAGCAAGATGATATTAGAGGATAAGCAAGTACAATAAGAGCGGGAGTCGCATGATTTGAAATCGACTATAAGAGATCTGGAAGCAGCAAAAAGATAGGGCGTACCACGAGATAAGTCAAAACTGAAAAGGGATTGGATAAGGAAAAAGAAGTTTAGGAAACGAAATGCCAGGTCTGGCGATTATTGTGAATTTGAGAAGATTTAGGAGTGGGAGACGGAACTCATAACAACACGCAAGCGAAAGCTGGCTATGGAGGATGAGAGAGAAGCGAATAGTGTAGATGGAAGTGTTGCAAAAGAGGAATAATGATTAGAAAAGAGAGAAATATTGAATGATAAGCCAGTCGCCATTAACATTGTTTTGAGTTTCGCTTAAAAATTCATTTTAGACCATTTTTATCAACTATATTGACATAAATATTGAATGACCTAAAGTCATGTACGTATTCAAATGATTTATATAATTAGAAAATTTCTTCAAGTTACCAGATCAATGACAGAGAATAAGTAATATAATATGAATGATGTAGCATCGGGTTAATTGGTTTTGATATTACTTTCATTAGGTATCGGTATCGGCTTCATTAGTCTTCTGTCTTGACTCTGTGGTATCTGTTTCAGTTCCATTGGGAGTTAAGCTGTTTTCATTACATTTCTGTTTCGGTTTCGGTTAGCTTAGTATGCTTGTGTCGGTTTCGATGTTTGGTTATTTCTGTACTTTTTGTTTCAGTTTCATGTATTTTGTATGTTTAGTGGTATCAGTACCGTTGTTTAATGGTATCAACGTCGAAGTCAGAATACTATGAATGGACCGACTATAAACTCAAATGAGTTAGTTAATTCTGAAATCAAATTTTGACATCCGCCATTATTGGAAGCTTCACAGTTTATCCCCAGTTTTGACATTCTTTGTGAATCAATGAAGTGGAAGACCAAGTTTCCGACATCATCTCGATCAGCGAAAAATTGGTGGGTAATGGACATCTTGAAAGGATGATTCTGGACATGAATCGGAATCAATGACATAGGACACCGCCTGTATTAAAGAATATGTTTGATGAAGACGAAGGTAATGGAAGCTCTCAATTTTAGCAATACAAGGATACAAGACCATAAATACAAACACAAGTGATGGATAGGCGATGGGAAGCGGGAATGAGAACGGAAAATTCCAGAATTTAAGGGAGGTGTGCAAGCTAAAGAGTTTCTAGATAGGATTTCCATAGTTAAGGAAATTCTCGAGTATAAAGGAGTATCGGAGGAACATTGTGTTTGGTTGGTTACTTCTAGATTGAGGGGTAGGGTTACAACTTGGTTGTAACAACTCAGAGTTTTAGAACCAATTTAAAATTTTGATTTAATCTATTTTATAGAATTTTGAATATAAATTGCTAGTTTTTGCTCGATAAAATTTGAGAATAGTTTTAAAATTAGTTTTTATGTTTTACTTGACTTAGAACAAGCTCAGTAAAATTATTAATTTGATTTATAGGTACGAATTTAAAAATCGCAATTTTAAAAGCTATATCGATCATTTGAAAAAGGACCATTTTTCTAACGTCCCGGAATTCGGCGAAATTAATTTTATTGGATCCAGAATGTCGAAATATGGTAGAATCCAAAATTTCAAGTCCAATGGAGTTCGTATGTGAGAGAACGACACATAAACATAAGCTGAAAATTCAATCAGTTTTCAGTTTAAGCTGAAAATAAGGTCATTTTTCCAACGGTCTCCAAATTCAACGCGGTTAGTTCGTTGGAACCGTAATTCCATAAAGTAGTGAGATTTCAAATTTCACAATTTTTGGAGTTAACGTGTGGCCGTGAGACTAGAGTGAAGTTTTCACGTTGGAATTAATACATTGACAACTAGTCAATTTGTGAATAGTGTGGTCCTAATTGAAATTAGACAAACACTCCCTCTCTCCTCTTCTTGGCACCCTCCCCTTAAATGATGCTTCCTTGACATGATGGTGGCTAATTAACTTTGGTTAAGGGTAAACTCTTCTTTCATTTTGCAAAAAAAACATAGGAGCTTAGAAAATAAAAAATGGAAACATCCTCCTTCCTCCCTCTTTCTCCCTCCACGCCGAGCCCTAGGGTTGCCGCCTCCTCTCCCCACTGTTGCTCCATGTCAACAGGCTCCACCAGGTTGGCCGCGGTCCCACATCCCCTCCCCTTCTCCTCTCTCCTCCTTAAACCCTTCCAAAGAGAGAAAGGTGCTACCTTTAGCCTCCTACTCGAGTGCAACCACCTCTAAGCTCCTCTACTTGGCTCCTACGCGCCATGAGGCACCCCAAAACCCATGCCAAATCCTGGCTCCTCGCTGTCCAAATCTGTACGTGGGTCCCCATGCCCTCCTCGAGCCCAAAACCTAATAAAAATCTAACCTTTCTTGCTTAAACCTAAGTATGAATGTGTATGAGTGTGTGTGGAATGTTTGAAGACGATTTGTTAAAGAGAGGAGTGACTTTTAACTAATGGCAAGAAAAATAACGATCAAAAATCTCTGAGATAACTCTCTCACTCAAATATTTTGCATAGCCATTTTTATCTGTTACATGCAATATCCCTTGAGTTCAAAACATGAACTGTTCACAAATCGTTTGTATTAGAAGCGATGTATGAATATGCGACACTCGCATTTCGTATTTCGCGGATGGACACTTGTGGTACCGTAAGCGGCATTGGATAGTTGAGTATTTATTTATTTATGGCTATGGTCTGTGCATTTTATGCGAGTAATGATTAATTTATTGTTTAATTATTTGTTGGTTGGAAACCCCACACGGGTCTTGGGATGATATTTGACTCACACATCTCCCTTGTGTGAAATTGCGGTTATTTGGTAGATTGACATATTAATATAAGCATCAATTATCTAATTGAAGCTCATATAAAAATAAAATGCACACTGGATGCCATTTTGGATGTCAATAGTTGTTTGCAACTACCGTTGGGAGTACATGATTAATGTGATCCATATGAATTTATTTATATGGATATTGATTGAAATTTTATTCCAGTCCGGAATAGATATGAATATTTTTATAATATAATATTCAATGAAGACTAGAAATTTGATTTTGATGTTCGATTTTGGATGGACATGAAAATATAAAAAATGTGAACTCGAGTTAAGTATATAAACTTTATTTTAACTCGAATGAATTTTTATATTGATTTTATTCATTTTTAAAATGAATATCAAGAAAACTAAATTTCAAAATATGACATTTTAAAAATATTATCATGTTGATATCATAATGAAATGCAATGTTCGGTTTTAATTTAAAAAATTTGAAATGGAAGTGAAAACGTTTTTAAAAGAATTTATAAACGTTTTATAAAATATGTTTTGAATGGAAACCGACAATAATATATATATATATATATATTAATAGTTTGAATAGAGCGTATCATGCAGCGACCGTTCGCGAATTTCGACCATTAACTTTGAATGGACGCCACGCGAGATCCAACAGTCTGATTCTCCTAAAACTGGAACCGTTGGGTTCGTATTGAAAAGGTCTTTCCAATGAATATAAGAGGTTTAAATTTGAATGGTTAGATTTCCAAATGTGTCCAAATCAGTTTTGAAAAAGGTCGCTATGGATGCAGTTCGGTGGACGATATTGGAAACCGACTGTAAAGACCTTAATAAAATATGAATAAATTACATAAAATCATAATAAATGATTTGGAAAGATTTTGGATGAAAAATTCCAAGTTTGAAAAAAATAAAAGATATTTTTATCTAAGTGAACTAGTTAACAACTTGATTAGAAATCCAATGATTTTAAATTTATAAATTGAATTGGGAATGGTTTAAAATAACCTGAGTTTTCCAATGAATATATCAGAATTGATTTGAATGGGAGTTATCTTCGGATAGTTCGATATTGGATTTCATGATTATACGAATATTGTTTTGGGAATTAGGAAGATATTGATATCGTTATTCTAATACGACATCAGTTAGTTTCAGAATTTGTATTGAATCTAAGTCGATATGATTTCCATTTAAGATCTTATATTTAATATCAAATTGGATTTTGTGTTCGTTGTGGATGATATCTTAAATTATACTGTTCTTGAGCCAACTTGTGAAAGTAATAAATCTTTTAATTTGGATTTAAGAAAGTTTTCCAGTTTATTTAATTAAATTGGAATTGAACGGAATTTGATTAATAATAATCGAGATGAGCTTCTATGAAGGAAGGCGTTTATTATTTATGGAATTTAAAAGACTTTGTCATTATTCCATCATAGTATTGGCCAGATACAAAAATTTGCATCAATTATAAATTGTTCACATTTCCGTGAAGATTCCATAATAAATGGAAGATGATTTTGGGTTTATTGCGAACAATTTTTTTACATGACATTTGTTCTTTAATCCAAGTAAAGGCAAGATTAATTTCCAAAGGTTGAATAATCATTAAATAATGATTTTTGAGATAGAAACTGAACTAAAGTTTTAATGAATCTTTAATTAGATTGAAATGTTACCGAATTCAAAAAATGTTCGAAATGGAGTTCCACCAGTTTTACTCCATGCAGTAGTTAAATCATTAATTAGATTTGAAAGTTAAATGGTAACTAAATTTATTGATAACACAATGGGTGTTAGATATGGAGTACTACCAGTTTTTCTCCATGGGATAAATAAGTTGGAATTGGGATAATAAAATTAATGATTACTTCGGTAATTCTCGTTAATCCCGACTAGATGATAAACCCTAATTGGTTTATATTGTTAAAATATAGTACAAAATCTTTTGCAAGGGTTTTCAAAGAAAGATTTAAACAAGAGTTTTAAATGATTTAAATCTTTGAAAAGATTTATGGGGATAATTCCAAGTAATAAGAATATTTGAATAAAATTGTAACGCTTCGGAATTTCGGACCAGTCAAAACTTAAAATTTCCAATTCAAAACACCCTTACATAATTTATAATAATTTTACAATATTTTTCCATATTTTTAAAACATTAAAAATAGCTATTTATGGTTACGGTCGATAACCGCACTTACAACGTTCTTTTCCGAAATAGTTTGAAACATAATTAGAAAATTATACCCCGAAATTAAAATCTGCTTTCACTCATTTGAAAGCTTTTGTAAATATAAATCAAACATTCTTCGTTTGGTGGAAATCCGATTTAGATTCCAAAAGTTATAAGCGTTTAAATTTTATAACTCAAATACGCAAAGTGCCATTTTATGATAGCTCTATTTTAACCAAAATAATAATTATTCTCTGATACGTTCAAAATACCTTGGATAACCCTTATATAGTTATATAAACCCTCTAAATTATTTCGGGTTTAAAATTCAACTTTATTTCTTTTCTTGATAAAACATTAGTATAGCTTAAATGATAAAACATGATAGATGCACCAACACAAAACAAAAATATTTTTATTAATAAAGCAGCTGCATCACTACCTCTTGTTACTGCCTACGTACCTTTATCTAATTGGATAAGCAATTAAATACAGGATCAAGCCAACGTAGTTCTTCTTTACAAAACATTTACTTTCGAAATACTTTTTATATCATGTAGAGATTCTCAAAAGTAATCTTAAATTACTTTTATTTAATATTAAATAAAATTCTAAATTATTTCTAAACTCAAATAATTTCAAATTAAAATTTGAAATTAACTATCCCGTCCGTCGGATCAGTTAGGGATAGCCAGGGAGAGCAGGAAACTATATTTTCTAAACCTAAGCCTAGACACTATCCTCTCTGTCACCCTTGAACGTTCCAGTCTTTTATTTTGAAAAACATCTATATATCTCCTATAGAATTTCCTTTCAAAAGATAAACACCTTTTATTTTAAATGCTGATCATCTTCATTATGCAAAAACTCCATTTGCAATTCTCAAACCGCCTTTATATTTTTTTAATAAGTTCTTATTTAATCATAAATATCCCCAAATGTCACATCAAATGTCACATCAAATATTTATTATTACTATATGTCACATCAAATATCAAATCAAATGTCACATTAAACATTTATGTCAAATCAAATGTCGCATTAAACATTTATTATTATTATATGTCACATCAAATGTTAAATCAAATGTCACATTATATGTCACATCAAAAATTTATTATTATTATATATATCAAATCAAATGTCACATCAAATAGTTATTATAATTATATGTTAAATCAAATGTCACATCAAATTTGAGAGGATTTGGAGCAGTTTATCATGCTTTTATAATCAAAACATCTATTACAGCATTTCTGTTACGCTATGATAAGTCTGGGTTGTTTGGAATAGTTTTTAAACTCAAAACAGCTATTACAGCATTTTTGTTATGCTATGAAAAGTTCTACTCATCTTAAAGTACTTCACATTCAATTCAGCAAAAAAACAACGCTTTCAGAGATGCTACGACAAGTTCTGGGTGATTTATAATGTTGTTAGACTAAAAACAGCTTACTATAGCGTTTCTGGGCATTATAAAAGGTCCTGGCTTGGTTCCATGCTTTCATAAATACAAAAGATAGCGTTTCAGAGTGCTATAAAAAGTTTCAAAAATCAGATTTTTGACTGTTTTTGGGCAAAATGTTGGGTGTTGTTTCTCTATGATAAAAATAGATTTAGACTCCAAATTTTCTGAATTAAGAAGCTCTTTTAGTCTACTTAAATATCATCAAAATAAACCCTCAAAATCATTTATCAATTTAATATATAAATTCAAACATCATGAGGCATTTTTAACATGTCCATTTCGGGCTGATTTTACCTGAACTTGAGTCCAGTTTTCAGGTATGCAAACGGTCAAATTTGAAAAAAGTGGCCGAGAACAAAGTTATAGCCTTTTGAATTAGCTTTCCAAATTGATAAAGAAGTTGAAATTTCATTAAGAATTACAAAATTTATGCTCAAAATACCGAACGTCATTTTCAGTGTTTCAAGTCCAATCATTCATTCATAAATTTCTCAACTTTTCTTCAAAGTATGAAATGAATACATGAACTTAAATAGTTTTTTTTACCTTATACTTGTGCCTTGATATTGTATTTATTCTCTAGGCTTCTTCCAAACTCTTAGTTTTTATCTTACTCTTTTTTTTCATTTGTGAATCCATGAAAAAGAATGAACCTTTCCACCCTTTATATAGTACTTTTCAAGGCTAGTTTGGTAATTTGGTTATGGACACTTGTCTACCTTATCTTCATGCATGCTTTAGGATGTAGACATATGTCTACTTAGGCATCTTTAGATGTTTCTACACATGGACACCTAATGGGCTTATGTGTCATTACTTTATTTACTTATAAGACATCTGTTCCGTTGATTTGATAACACGTGTCCTATCGTTTTAAGTCATTTATCATATTCTAGAATATGTACACATATATCATTTGTATGTTCATTTGTATATTACTTATAAGATTTTTACATACGCATATATGTGTTCTTCTAACGTTATTACATGCACATGATATTCCAACAACTTTTAATAAGCAAAATCTCGTTTATAAAACTGTTTTCGGTTACATTATCGATTTTTCTTTGAACTACTTATCTTTGTAAACAAAAACTCAACAGCGTGTTCTCTTCTCTTTAATGATTATTTATAAAGGGATTTAGTCAAGGTTATAAAACCATTTCTATAATATTAAATCCAACATTTAAATATTTAATTAACCTCAATATTTAAATATTTACTTCCCGAAATTTCAGGTTGTTACATTCTACCCCCATTAAAAGGAATTCTTCCTCGAAATTCTATGCAATACTTAACTAAATATTCCACAAAAGAAACTATATATCCAGGAAATTTTCTTGCAATTATACTTTCAAGATAATTTCATAAATTGAAATCGTACCTGGATATTTTATGATTCGATCCTTTTAACATTCTATCGCCCCTACAAGCTGTTACTGGATCAGGCACACCACAGCTTCTTTTTATGCCCAAATTCAGGATCATGTTCTTTGTAATCAACATCAATTCCTAGTCTCCTTTTATTCTTTCGTGGTACCCATTTAAATGTACTAAAGATTCATCATGCTTTGGCTCATCTGACTCATCATCATCAAGTAAGGATGTATTCTCCATATTGCGGTACTCATCAAAATGTAGCAGAGAGTAATCTAAACATCTCATGTGATATCTCCAAAACATGATTATATTCATCAAAGTCAATACATCAATTATGTTGTACTCTCCTTGTTGCAGTACCCATCAAAATGTACTAGAGAGTAATATTTTCAAAATAGACTCTAATCAATATTCTTTTTTAATAATATGATTATATTCATCAAAGTGGATCCAGCTACTCAATTTAGGATATTTTATCCTATTGCGGTCGGCATCCATCATCAAATAGGATGTACTCTACTCGGCTCGATACCAACATAGCGTAATAGTTGCACTATCCAAGATCTATTGTCTTATGTCGGCATCCCGTCATCAAATAGGATATACTCTACTCGGCTCGATACCAACATAGAGTAATAGTGCACTACCCAAGATCTATTGTCTTATACCGCACTTCGTCATCGTCATCATCATCCGAAATTATCCATCATTGATGAAATAATCCACAAAAATCTTTAATAAGTTTAAACAAAGTATTCTTTCAAAGTACTTTTATACTTTGTAATCATTACTTTCATATGGATAACCATTTCATTTTGGAAAATCCACTCTCTCAACTTCAAAAATCATCTTAAGTACAAACCTTTTTTTTCGCAACAATCTTTTCATATTACTCGATGTATCTCAGAATTTTTATATAGGGCACTAGTTACGACATTTGCACTGAATGACATCAACCTCGTTTTACACATTCAGTTTGCAAAAGTTTTTTTTTTTTTTTTTTTGAGATGGAAAACTTTCAAAAAAAAATGTGTATGACGTAAGTATTCTGCATAATTAATATATCTTCCCTATGTGATTAACTTCGACTAAACCCAAATCAAGAAATCAAAAGTTATGACTGGATTGTTGAGAGATGTTTTAGTAGCTTTAAGCTTACATCATCAGTGCTAGACAACTCTGATATCATATTATGTAATGATATAATTATTTAAATAAATTGTCTTACCTGGATTTTGCATGAATGCAGTATTCAATTTACTCCTTTTGATCTTCCTCAACTTTGTTTACCCAAGCTCATTTAATTCCTTCCTTGGCATGTGTTATCCCACATTCCTTTTAAGCCACTCCATTGCATCGATTTCATGCTACCACATACCTTCCTTTATAACCCACTTCATTCCTTCGCTACTTTATAACTAATCATTTGCACTTACAAATTTGTATACCTCTTTATGAATCAACATATTATTAGCATAAACAGTAAACAAAAGTTAAACACACAAAATAAATATTACTCATAACCCTGGTCAGAGGAATGGTGCCTTACCCTATCCAGTTATATTTATCAAATCAAGGTAACTTCATTTCAAAAAATTTAGTATGATTTTCTAATCTTATGTGAATTTTTATTTAGGCACCTAACCTAAGCTCTGATACCAACTTGTAACACCCCGGAATTTCGGACCAGTCAAAACTTAAAATTTCCAATTCAAAACACCCTTACATAATTTATAATAATTTTACAATATTTTTTCGTATTTTTAAAATATTAAAAATAGCTATTTATGGTTATGGTCGAGAACCGCACTTACAGCGTTATTTTTCTAAACAATTTGAAAGATAATTTGAAAATTATACCCCGAAACTAAAATCTGCTTTCACTCATTTGAAAGTTTTTGTCAATATAAATCAAACATTCTTCGTTTGGTGGAAATCCGATTTAGATTCTAAAAGTTATAAGCGTTTAAAGTTTATAACTCAAGTACGCGAATTGCCATTTTATGATAGCTATATTTTAACCGAAATAATAATAAGTCTCTGATACATTCAAAATACCTTACATAACCCTTATATAGTTATATAAACCCTCTAAATTACTTTGGGTTTAAAATTCAACTTTATTTATTTTCTTGATAAAACGTTAGTATAGCTTAAACGATAAAACATGATAGATGCACCAACACAAAACAAAAATATTTTTATTAATAAAGCAGCTGCATCACTACCTCTTGTGACTTACTACGTTCCTTTATCTAATTGGGTAAGCAATTAGATACAGGATCAAGCCAACGTAGTTCTTCTTTACAAACATTTACTTTCAAAATACTCTTTATATCATGTAGAGATTCTCAAAAGTAATCTTAAATTACATTTATTTAATATTAAATAAAATTCTAAATAATTTCTAAACTCAAATAATTTCAAATTAAATTTTGAAATTAACCGTCTCGTCCGTCGGATCAGTTAGGGATAGCCAGAGAGAGCAGGAAACTATATTTTCCAAACCCAAGCCTAGACACTATCCTCTCTGTCACCCTAGAACGTTCCAGCCTTTTATTTTGAAAAACATCTATATATCTTCTATAGAACTTCCTTTCAAAAGATAAGTACCTTTTATTTTAAATGCTGATCATCTTCATTATGCAAAAACTCCATTCTCAATTCTCAAACCGCTTTTATATTTTTTTAATAAGTTCTTACTCAATCATAAATATCCCTAAATGTCACATCAAATATTTATTATTACTATATGCCACAACAAATATAAAATCAGATGTCACATCAAACATTTATGTCAAATCAAATGTCACATTAAACATTTATTATTATTATATGTCACATGAAATGTTAAATCAAATGTCACATAAAACATTTATTATTGTTATATATGTCAATTCAAATATCACATCAAACATTTATTATTGTTATATGTCAATTCAAATGTTACGTCAAATGTCATATCAGATGTCACATCAAATGTCACATCAAATTTGAGAGGGTTTGGAGCAGTTTATCATGCATTTATAATCTAAACATCTATTACAGCGTTTCAGTTATGATATGATAAATTCTGGCTAGTTTGGAATAGTTTTTAAACTCAAAACAGCTATTACAGTATTTTTTTACCTTATGAAAAGTTCTACCCGTCTCAAAGTACTTCACATGCAATTCAGCAAAAAAACAATGCTTTCAGAGATGCTACGACAAGTTCTGGGTGATTTATAATGTTTTTAGACTAAAAACAACTTACTATAGCATTTATGGGCGTTATAAAAGGTCCTGGCATGGTTGCATGTTTTCATAAATACAAAAGACAGCGTTTCGGAGTGTTATAAAAAGTTTCAAAAATCAGATTTTTGCCTATTTTCGGGCAAAATGTTGGGTGTTGTTTCTCTTTGATAAAAATAGATTTAGACTCCAAATTTTCTACAGTAAGAAGCTCTTTTAGTCTACTTAATTATCATCAAAAGAAAACCTCAAATTCATTTATCAATTTAATATATAAATTCAAACATCATGAGGCATTTTTAATATGTCCATTTCGGGCTGATATTTACCTGACCTTGCATCCAGTTTTCAGGTATGCAAACGGTTGAATTTGAAAAAAGTGACCAAGAATAAAGTTGTAGCCCTTTAAATTAGCTTTCCAAATTGATAGAGAAGTCGAAATTTCATTAAGAATTACAAAAGTTATGCTCAAAATACCGAACGTCATTTTTAGTGCTTCAAGTCCAATCATTCATTCATAAATTTCTCAACTTTTCTTCAAAGTATGTAATGAATACATGAACTTAAATAGTTTTTCTTACCTTATATTTGTGCCTTGATCTTGTATTTATTCTCTAGGCTTCTTCCAAACTCTTACTCTTTATCTTGCTCTTGTTTTTCATTTGTGAATCCATGAAAAAGAATGAACCTTTCCACCCTTTATATAGTAGTTTTCAAGGTTAGATTGATAATTTGGTTATTGACACTTGTCCACCTTATCTTCATGCATGCTTTAGGATGTAGACACATGTATACTTAGGTGTCTTTAGATGTTTCTACGCATGGACACCTAATGGGCTTATGTGTCATTACCTTATTTACTTATAAGACATGTGTTCCATTGATTTGATGACACGTATCATATCATTTTAAGTCATTTATCATATTCTAGAATATGTACACATATACCATTTGTATGTTGCTTCTATGATTTTTACATACGCATATATGTGTTCTTCTAACGTTACTACATGCACATGATATTCCAACAACTTTTAATAAGCAAAACCTCGTTTATAAAACTGTTTTCGGTTACATTATCGATTTTTCTTTGAACTACTTATCTTTATAAACAAAAAATCAACAACATGTTCTCTTCTCTTTAATTATTATTTATAAAGGGATTTAATCAAGGTTATAAAACCATTTCTATAATATTAAATCCAACATTTAAATATCTAATTAACCTCAATATTTAAATATTTACTTCCCGAAATTTCAGGTTGTTACAAAAATAATATTTTGGATTGGAATGAGGCGTGTGATGTGTTTTTATAGCACTTGATTATAAGATACGCGACTTATTCGGAAAGACTGGGTTTAACCCATTTTGAATAACTGTTACGATGATGAAAAGATGATGATAAAGACGGTGGTTGAAGACCGGAGATCTTCACATCGTTTGGGCTATTGCTGATGTCTCACTTTGAAAGTACACCCAAGTAGAGGTAATAAGTGGTGATTGTCCAGGCGCACTTGAAAATCGACTGGATATGCGAGGACCTCTCTCCCGTATTGGATATATAGTATGAGGAATAAGGTGCCTCCGGTTTCGTTAAGACCCAGAACGGACTTGTAAATGGATTGTATGTTTGGCATTGTATTTCGTTATGTATTTTTGATCTTTGCTAAATATGTATCTGTTTGGTGGCGGAGAATTTATTCTCTTTCTTAACACCCTTTTCTGAGACATACGAGCTTAGAGGTAATATATTGGTGTAAATCAATGGTATGGTATGCATTGATAATGTGGTATGATAAGAAACAATGCGCAAGGCTTTTGTTGAAAAGCAGAGTCTTGTAGTTGATGATCAGATCACGACTTTATGTAACATAGCTTCGTGTATAGCGTTAATCTGCTAGCCTCACACCTTGGTATGGGTCTAAAACGGGACAAGGAACGCAGGGTGTGCATACGTTTCTTTCTAGTTAGAGGTAGTGCCATCGTATGGAGCCCAGACATTTTTACTTATGTAGATGATGGATAACGAGGCGCCTCAGATATGTTTGGTCGACAATGGCCATTTTTGGAGGTCCAATAGGACCGGGAAATGTATTGTTAAAGAATAACTAATCCTCAAAAGTAAGATAGGACCGACCCAGCAAGATCCAAGGGTCACGTGTGTTGATCCTGGGCATCCCGCTAGAGATGGCCTGAAACCGATAAGGGGCACATCCCTTGCCTTGACTCATAAATGAAATCCAATTTCTAATACGTAACTTTTCGATTTTAATTGTAAACCTATATAGCGACATGATATATGGTACCTATGCCGTCTATGATTGATGCATTTATATTTGAAGTTGTTTTCGACACTATGCACTTAAAGTAATATCAAAGTGATTTGTTTTAAAACGTACTAAACATGTTTGGCTATTATAAGGGAAAACTCTATCCTATTGTTTGTGTTGCATTATGTGATGGGACCTGAGTCATATAATCGCTTCATATTTTTTTCCAAAAAGCATTGCGTTGTTTTATGCTTTAAACTAGTGTTCATGTAGAGTAAACCCGTTCCGTATCATATGGCGTGATCCCATGATTTACCTTGTTTTCAAAATAATTTTAATAACTACTTTAGTTCTCACACCAGTCCCATGACTATCCTGGAGTTTATTGTTTTCGCCTAAACTGTGGGTCCCCATATTTTCCACACGGGCAGCTAGTAGTTCTGGTTTTGCAGATTTCTGTTTTACTGGATCCCGATTTATAGCTGGAGCTATATTCGGAAAGCTTTGTATCCGTGTATTTATTTCAGTTATGATAGTTGGCGCATTTCCACTGTGCATTGTATTTATACATTTTTATTTCCACTGCTATGTATTTTAATCTCTGGTATTAATTTTCCATTGTGTAATATTCTTGTACTATGATGTAGATTATTGTAATAGCAATGAAAAGATCTGTCATTCTGTGTTCTATTGCGTCGTGTTCCAACGCAATCCGCCTTCCAGTTCGGTCTAGGCTGGATCGGGATTTCAGGTCATGTTAGCTTAGTATCGGAGCTTTGGTTTACAAAGCTCGAGAATAAGACACATTAGAACCAAACGTTAGAGATAGGGTTAGTAATACCCTATAATGAGTTTGAAGAGTGTTATTTAAAATAAAAAAAAATGAATTTAGTTTTGAAAATTATAACTTATTATACGTATTTGAGCATTTTATTTTATATTGGGTTTGGACTATCAAGTATAAGAAGATTTTGAGTATATGCCTAACGAGATGTATATTCGATGTCTCAAATATACTAGCTAGATATAGCATCGCATTCTAGTTGCCTAGGGATAATTCTGGTGATTGTTGCAACATCATCAGTATTTATTTTCGAGTTTCGAAAGTAGGATATCTATATGATTCCAATTGAATGTTGTGAGAACCAAAACTTAGTTAGAGTTTATTGTTTGTGATTTGGCATTAATTTTTTTTTTTTGAATATATAGAAGTTATATATTTGTAAAGTTAATCAACTAATTCATTGCTGGTTGTGTTGTGCGATTATTAGTTCAACTAATAAAAACATTGGAATAATAAAACCAATATGAGAATGAAATGTAATTTAAGCCAAATCAAATATAATTTAGGGTTAAATTGAAAATTTATTTCAAATTGAATTTATATACATTGATATGCATATATATATATATATATATATATATATAGGGCGGGTTATGGATTTACGGTTGAGTAAAGAAATAGATTGTGTGCCTGACAAACAGGTGCATCTTTATAGGTTGATTGCACAATTTTACTACTTATTACAACTACTGTGAATGATTTGGATGCGCTGTGATGGTTGCTATGTGTGAAATCAAACGTACGTCATATGATAGTAACCAATAAATTATGAACCACACCGCATGGCATACTTCATGGAAGATAGCATAGCATATCATATTCTATATAAGCATTTGGTGCTTCTATGACGAGGTTTGGATTACCATATGAGTGGGATGCTCGTATGGCGAGGACTGAATTACAGGTTGGAACAAAGACTGATTATGGACTTAATAACCTATAACGGAAAAATGCAGAATTTAATAACAAACCCTACATAGGTCCTGAGATGACAATATATATGCACATCTCTCATGTTTTAGATACAACACATGGATTATGACTAATTCCCATCACTGAGTCAAGGGATGATTTTTCATGCATCTCCCTTGAGCATAGATAAGCCACAATTGATGGGTATGCGATATACTGATTTATTGGGTGTCTAATACAGTCTAATAAATTTTTTAGATCAACCCGTACAAAAGAGGTTATGGAAAAAAAATTCAGAAATTTAGGGTGTTAGCCAAATTTCAGAGAAATTTAAAAAAAATTGAAAACAAAAAAGTTGAAGAACTGAAGCCAGAATGAAAGTTCAATTGGTTAGTTAAACAACTTTTAACTTCATTCTTTTTTGGGGACTAAAAAGTTTAAAGTGAGGGAGATTGTAACAACCCGGAATTTCAGAACCAATTTAAAATTCTAATTTAATCTATTTTATTGAATTTTGAATATAAATTGCTAATTTTTGCTCGATAAAAATTGAGAATAATTTTAAATTAGTTTTTATGTTTTATTTGACTTAAGAAAAAGCTCAGTAAAATTATTAATTTGATTTATAAGTACGAATTTAAAAACCGCTATTTTAAAAGCTATATCGATCATTTGAAAAAGGACCATTTTTATAACAATCTCGGAGCTCGATGAAACTAATTCTATTGGATCTGGAATTGAAATATGGTAGAATCCAAAATTTCCAAGTCAATGGAGTTCGTATGTGAGAGAACGACACATAAATTTAAGCTGAAAATTCAGTCAGTTTTCAGTTTATGCTAAAAACAAGGTCATTTTTCCAACGGTCTCCAAATTCGACGCGGTTAGGTTCATTGGAACCGTAATTCCATTAAGTAGCGAGACTTCAATTTTCATAAATTTTGGAGTTAACATGTGGCCGTGAGTTTAGAACGAAGTTTGCATGTTGGAATTAATACATTGACCGAACTAGTCCATTCGTGAATAGTGTTGGCCCAATTAAAATTAGACAAACACTCCCTCTCTCCTCCACTTGGCACCCTCTCCTTAAATGGTGCTTCCATGACATGATGGTGGCTAATTAACTTTGGTTAAGGGTAAACTCTTCTTTCATTTTTCAAAAACAAACTTAGGGCTTAGAAAATCAAAAATGGAAGCTTCCTCCTTCCTCCCTCTTTCTCCCTCCACCATGTCGATCCCTAGGGACGCTGCCTCCTCTCCCCACTACTGCTCCATGCACTGTTTCAAATCTCGCAAATATCGCCCGAGATCTCCTTCGAGATGTCATTTTGGGTTCCGTCAGAAATGAAACATCAAATATCACTCTAAATCTCCTTTCGAATATATCTCCCGAGATATTGCAATATCGAATGATATATAGACCGAGACGAAATACTGGAATATCTTCCGAGATCTTAGTATTTTTGGTTAAAATTTAAATTTGTGCCTGAACTAGAACTATAATTAAAAAACTCAAATCTAACCATACCAATCTTTTGTTATTTTACATTTTGCATGTTAAATGACTATATTATATGTTCGTATATGTTTTATAATGCTTATGATTTTCATATTTGTCTTTTTACATACATATTACTAATGAAATTATGTATTGTATGGTCAAATTATGCTGAATTTTTTAATGTTTTAGATCCTTTTAATGTTTCCTGTCTAACAATATTCCTGTTTTAAGCATATTACGATTTAGAGTATGAACGATTTTTCGCAAAATAAAGAATAATAAAGTTATTTTGCATTTTAAGTTTAAGTTACTATGTTTTTGATAGCATTCATAAAAATCATTTTGTTAAAATATCATTTTTAACATATCATGTACCCCGAGATTGTTCCGATATGAACTTTCAGACCCGAGATGAAAATCCGAGAAGAACTCCCGAGTTAGACTCATCTTGTCTGAGATCTTCCCCGATATGAGACCGAGTCTATAAAATCCCCGAGACGAAACGCGACCGATATCCGAGATTTAAAACCTTGGCTCCATGTCAACAGGCACCACCAGGTTGGCCGCGGGCCCACAACCCCTCCCCTCCTCCTCTCTCCTCTTTAAACCCTTCCAAAGAGAGAAAGGTGCTACCTTTAGCCTCCTACTCGAGTGCTACCACCTCTAAGCTCCTCTACTTGGCTCCTACACATGACAAGGCACCCCAAAACCCATGCCAAAGTCTATCTCCTCGCTGTCCAGATATGGACGTGGGTCCCCATGCCATCCTCGAGCCCAAAACCTAATAAATATCTAAGCTTTCTTGCTTTAAACCTAAGTATGAATGTGTGTGGAATGTTTGGAGATAATTTGTTAAAGAAAAGAGAGATTTCTAACTCGTGGCAAGTGCGTGGAGCGCCGACGGTGAAATGTCATGATGTTGGAGTGCATGCGGTGAGAATTTGCCATTTAAAATAATTAGTTTGCGTAGTTAAATCATAAATATGTTGCTAAATTGTTTTGTTAACATATATATATATATATATGTGAACTTGTAAAGTCCACAACTTTTTCATACGAACTCGAAATTACGCGAGTCAAGATGTGTTGGAACTATACCGACGAGAGCTTTGAAATGAAACTAATTTGGTCAGATTTGGAGCTAGCTAGAAATTTGGGTTAAATTAAACCCGCGTTCAATTTAACTCAAAAGAGATTGTTACTATAACGATCAAAAATCTCGGTTAGAACTCTCTCACTCAAATATTTTGTATAACCATTTTTATCTGTTACATGCAATATCCCTTGAGTTCGACATATGAACTATTCACAAATCATTTGCATTAGAAGCATTGTATGAATATGCAACACTCGCATTTCATACTCCATGGAAGGACACTTGTGGCGCCGTAAATGGCATTGAATAGTTGAGAATTTACTTATTTATGACTACGGTGTGTGCATTGTATGCGAGTAATGATTAATTTATTGTTTAATTATTTGTTTGTTGGAAAAACCTCACAGGTCTTCGGATTATATTTGATTCACACATCTCCCTTGTGTGAAATTGCAGCTAATCGGTAGACTAACATATTCATATAAGCTTCAATTATCTAATTGAAGCTCATATGAAAATAAAATGCACACTGGATGTCATTTTGAATGTCGATAATTGTTTACAACTATCGTTGGGTGTACATGATGAATGTGATCCATATGAATTTTTTTATATGGATATTGGTTGAAATTTTATTCCAATCCAGAATAAATATGAATATTTTTATAATATAATATTCAATGAAGATTAGAACTTTGATTTTGATGTCCAATTTTGGATGGACACAAAAATATAAAAAATGTAAAGCCGAGTTAAGTATATAGACACTATTTTAATTCCAACGGATTTTTATATTGATTTTATTCATTTTTAAAATGAATATCGAGAAAACTAAATTTCAAAATATGACATTTTAAAAATATTATCATGTTGATATGATAATGAAATGCAACGTTCGGTTTTAGTTTAAAACAATTGAAATGGAAGTAGAAATGTTTTTAAACGTATTTATAAACGTTTTACAAAGTACGTTTTGAATGGAAATCGATGATTTATATGTATATGTATATGTATATATATATTAATGGTTTGAATAGAACGTATCGCTCAACGACCGTTCGCGAATTTCGATCATTAACTTTTAATGGACGTCACGGGAGATCCGACCGTCGGATCCTCCTAAAACAGGAACTGTTGGGTTCGTATCGAAAAGATCTTTCCAACGAATATAAAAGGTTTAAATTTGAACAGTTAGATTTCCAAATATGTCCAAATCAGATTTGAAAAAGGTCGCTATGGATGCAGTTCGGTGGCGGATATTGGAACTGAATATAAGGACCTTAATAAAATATGAATAAATTAAGTAAAATTATATTAAATGATTTGAAAGATTTTGGATGAAAAATTCCAAGTTTGAAAAGATAAAAGATATTTTTATCTAAGTGAACTAGTTAACAATTAGATTAGAAATCCAATTATTTTAAATTAATAAATTCGATTGGGAATGGTTTAAAATAACCAGAGTTTTGCAATGAATATATTGGAATGGATTTGAATGGGAATTATCTCCGGATAGTTCGATATTGGATTCCGTGATCATACGGATATTGTTGTGGGAATTTGGAAGATATTAATATCGTTATTCCAATACGATATCAGTTAGTTTCAGAATTTTGTAAGTCGACATGATTTCCATTTAAGATCTTATATTTAATATCAAACTGGATTTTGGGTTCTTTGTGGATCGTATCTTAAATGATACTATTGTTTAGCGCACTTGTGAAAGCAATAAATTTTTTAATTAAGATTTAAGAAAGTTTTCTAGTTTATTTAATTAAACAAGAATTGAAAGGAATTCGATTAATAATAATCGGGATGAGCTTCTATGAAGGAAGGCGTTTACTATTGATGGAATTTAAAAGACTTTGTCGTTATTCCACACATAATATTGTTCGGATACGGAAATTTATACCGATTATAAATTGTTCATATTTTCGTAAAGATTCCATATTAAATGGAAGATGATTTTGGGTTTATTTTGAACAACGTTTTTACATGACAATTGTTCTTTAACCAAAGTAAAGGCAAGATTAATTTCCAAAGGTTGAATAGTCATTAAATAATGATTTTTGAGATTAAAACTGAACTAGAGTTTTAATGAATTTTTAATTAGATTGAAATGTGAATGAGGTAATTTAATTTACTGAATTCATGAAATGTTCGAAATGGAGTTCCACCGGGTTTACTCCATGCAATAGTTAAATCTTTAACTAGATTTGAAAGTTAAATGGTAATTAAATTTACCGATAACCCAATGGGTGTTAGATATGGAGTACTACAGTTTTGCTCCACTCCATGGGATGAATAAGTTGGGATTGGGATAATAAAATGAATGAATACTTGGGTAAGGCTCGTTAATCCCGACTAGTTGATAAACCTTAATTTGGCCTAATATTGTTAAAAGATAATACAAAATCTTTTGCAAGGGTTTTTAAAGAAAGATTTAAACAAGAGGTTTAAATGAATTAAATCTTTGAAAAGATTTATGGGGATAATTCCAAGTAATAAGAATATTTGAATAAAACAATATTCTGGATAGGAATGATGCGTGTGATGTGTTTTTATAGCACTTAATTATAAGATACGCGAGTTATTCGGAAAGACCGGGTCTAACCCATTCTGAATAACTGTTATGACGATTAAAAGTCGTTGATAAAGACAATGGTTGAAGACCGAAGATCTTCACATCGTTTGGGCTATTGCTGATGTCTAACTTGGAAAGTACACCCAAGTAGAGGTAATAAGTGGGGATTGTCCAGACGTACTTGGAAATCGACGGATATGCAAGGACCTCTCTCTCCTGTATTGGATATATGGGATGAGGAATAAGGTACCTCCGGTTTCGTTCAGACCTAGAACGGACTTGTAAATGGATTGTATGTATGACATTATATTTCGTTTTGTATTTGTTGACCTCTGCTAAATATGTATCTATTTGGTGGCAGAGAATTTATTCACTTGCTTAACACCTTTTTCTTAGACGTACGAGCTTAGAAGTTATATATTGGTGGAAATCAATGGTATGACACGGATTGATAATGTGGCATGCTAAGATGCAATGAGCAAGGTTTTTGTTGAAAAGAAGAGTCTTGTGGTAGGTGATCAGAGCATGGCTTTAAGTAGCATAGCTTTGTGTATAACGTTAATTCACGAGCCTCACACTTCGGTATGAGTCTAAAATGAGATAAGAGACGCAGGGAGTGCATACATTTCTTTCTAGCTAGAGGTAGTGCAATGATATGGAGCACAAACATTTTTACTTATGTGGATGATGGATAGCGAGGCGTCTCGAATATGTTTGGTCGACAATGGCCATTTTTGGAGGTCCGATAGGATGGGGAAACGTATTGTTCAGGAATAACTAATGTCAAAGTAAGAGAGGACCGGCCCCGCAGGATTCAAGAGTCACGTGTGTTGATCTTGGGCATCCCGCTAGAGATGGCCCAAAATTGGTTAGGAGTACATCCCTTGCCTTAACTCATGAAGGAAATCCAATTTCCAATACGTGACTTTTCGGTTTTAATTGTAAACCTATGTGGCGACATAATATATGGTACCTATGCCGTCTATGATTGATACATTTATATTTGAAGTTGTTTTCCACACTATGCACTTATAGTAATATCAAAATGATTTGTTTTAAAATGTACCAAGCATGTTTGGCTATTATAAAGTAAAACTCTATCCTCTGGTTTGTGTTCCATTATGTGTGGGACCTGAATCTTATAATTGCTTTATCTTTTTTTTCAAAAAGCATTGCGTTGTTTTATGTTTTAAACTAGTGGTCATGTGAAGTAAACCCGTTCTATGTCATATGGCATTGTCCCATGATTTACCTTGTTTTCAAAATAAGTTTAATAACTGTTTTAGTTCTCACACCAGTCTCATGACTGACCTGAAGCTTATTGTTTTCGCTTAAACTCTGGTTGCTCATATTTTTTCCACACGGACAACTAGTAGTTTTGGTTTTGCAGATTTCTATTTTACAGGATCCTGGTATACAGTTAGAGCTATATTCAAAAATCTTTGTATCCGTATATTTATTTCAGTTGTGATAGTTGATGTATTTCCGCTATGCATTGTATTTATACATTTTTATTTTCGCTGCTATGTAATTTAATATCTAATATTATTTTTCCGTTGTATAATATTCTTGTACTCTGATGTAAATTATTGTAATAGCAATGAAAAGTTATGTTGTTCTATGTTCTAATGCATCATGTTCTCACGCAATCCGCGTTCCAGTTCGTTCTAGACTGGATGGGGATTTCGGGTCGTGTCATTGGTGGCAGCAAACTAAATTGACTCGAGCAAGAATGGGAAAGCCCAAGGTGGTGACATATGAGAAAATGATGAGGGCGACATTTTTGCCTTACAACTATCGATTACTGATGTATTAACCATTGCAGAATTTATGGCAAGGAAATCATTCAGTTAATGAGTATACCGAAGAATTCTATCAGTTAATTGTCCATAATGACATATAAGAGACCGAAGAACAGTTGGTTGCGAGAAATATTGGAGGACTTAGGAGTCAAATCCAAGACATTGTTAATAGGCTTGATACAAATTCCGTTGTTGAAGCACATCAGAGAGCTCTGACATGGGAAAAGCAGGGTTGATGAGGGAGTAGTTCCACAACTTCGAACAGTCAGAACAAGAATGTCGGTGTTAGTGCTCCAACCAGTAAACTGAATATTACAGGTCCTACAAAGGTGAAAGGAGGCAGTAATTTGTAGTGTTTCAATCGCCAAGAAATGGGTCACCGAATTTCTGAATGTTCGAAGCCTAGAAGAGAACTATGGTGATAGATGACAATGGAGTTTGCAACGACGAGGAAGAGTTTGATCCTTTGAATCCACCAAAGTTTGACGAAAACCAAGAAGGAATTGTAATTGGTGATGAAGGGTTTAATTCAATGATAATGTGGGCTTGTCTAACTCCGAAGATAATCGAAGAATCTGGGTGGTTATGAAGTAATATTTTACAATTTACATGTATAATATTGGGAAAAGTTTTCCGTTTCCTGATTGATGTGGGAAGCAGTGACAAAATTATTTCAGGGGAATCTATTCAAAAGCTTAGAATTACAATAGAAAAGTATCCTCGATCATACAAGTTAGCATGGTTGAAGCAAGGAGAAGAGGTAACGGTTTCTAAATAAGCATTTATTCCTTTTTCTGTTGGACTTAAGTATAAAGATGAAATTTGGTGTGACATTGTGAATATGGATGTATGTCATCTCTTGTTGGGGAGGCGTGGCAATATGACAGGGTTGTAGAACATGATGTTCTCACAAATAGGTATAGCTTCATTTTCGAAGGCACTAAAATCACTTAAGTTCCTAAGAGGTGTAATCCTAGTGGAGCAAAACCTGACAAGAAGACAGAGACTGTCATTTTGCTATTGATGAATGACTTTGTGGACGAGGTGAAAGAAGGTGGCGAGATGTATTTGTTAGTGGGATTTGATGGTATAGAAAGTGATGAAAATCCCGAATCAGTGAAGCCATTATTGTGTGAATTCGAAGAAGTGTTTCCAAAAGAGGTACCGAATGGTCTACTGCCACTAAGAGACATCCAACATCAGATTGACTTAGAACCGTGTGTTGTTTTACCTTATATGCCACATTTTAAATTAGTCATAGAGAACACGAAGAATTGCAATGACAAGTGGACAATTTTATTGAGTCAAGGCCGTTTTCACCAAACCCTTAGTCCTTGTGTTGTGGCTGCATTATTAGTACCAAAGAAATACAGTTCATGGACGATGGGCACCAACAACTGATCCCTTAACAAGATTAAAGTGTGATATCTTTTTCCTATTCCACGACTTGATGATTTGCTAGATCAAATTAGTGGGTAAGTGATCTTCTCGAATATTGACTTGAAGAGTGGATATCATCAAATCGGAATTAGTCCAGGTGATGCATGGAAAACTGCTTTTAAGACTAGATATATGAATGGCTTGTTACGCCTTTCGGGTTGTCAAATACACCAAGTACTTTTGTGAGAGTGGTGAATCAGATATTCAGGCCTTACATTGGAAAGTTTGTGGTTGTTTACTTTGGTGATATTCTCATCCATAGTGCTAGTCCAAGTGAGCATCTAGAACACTTACGAGCAGTATTGATTGTCCTTCGTCAAGAAATTTTTTATGCAACGACCTAGAAATGTATATTTATATCTTCTAATGTGCTATTTTTGGGCTTCATTGTTTCGAAAGAGGACTTATAAGTTGACCAGAATAAAGTTGCGACAATCATAGATTGGCCTCAGCCAAAGACTATTTCAGAAGTTCATAATTTTCATGGTTTGGCGTTTTTTTACAAGTGATTCATTTCGAATTTCAGTAGTATTATGGCTCCAGTGACCGATTGTATGAAGGGAAAATAGTTTATGTGGATAGAGAAGGCAAAGCAGGCTTTTGAGCGTATTAAGAGTCTATTAACTTCAACACCTATTCTAGTAATGCGAGATTTCCATCAACCCTTCGAACTTCACACCGATGCTTCAAAAGTTGGGATTGCAGGAGTTTTAAGTCAGAATGGAACGCCTATTGCTTATTTCAGTGAGAAATTATCTGGGGTGAAGATAAGATACCCACGTACGATGTTGAGTTCTATGTTGTGGTTCAAGCCATCAAGCATTGGAGACATTTTCTTTTCCATAAGGAATTCGTTTTATACACGAATCATGAGGCTTTGAAACATCTCTAGGGTCAAGACAAAGTGGTAGTTAGACATGCGTCATGGATTGCCTATCTGCTGCAGTTCACATTTGTAGTGAAACACAAGGTTGGAGTTACAAATAAAGCAACCGATGCATTAAGCCAGAGGGGTAATCTTTTGACAACCATGAGAGTTGAAGTGTTGGGATTTGAATCGCTTTCAGAGTTACTAGCCACTGATCCTTATTTTTCAAAGATTTAGACAGAGTAAAGAAAGGTGAAGCAACTGAATTTTCATTGGTGGAGGGTTTTCTATTCAAAGGAAATCAACTGTGTATTTCTGAATGTAGTCTTCGAATGAAGATAATCAAAGAACTTCACGAAGAAGGGCATATAGGTCGAGACCGCACACTACAACTAATATTGGATTCATGATGCGAAAATAGGTGGAAAGGTTTGTGCAGAGGTGTCACATTTGTCAAGTATCTAAGGGGATGATAACTAATGTTATAACAGTGCACATTTTACATATCGAAGGATTGTAAAATATTTTTATTTAATTCCCTGAGGGTTGGATCATTCTCATATTGTGATATGTTGTCTATGGGGATGTGATGTATGTCCATAATTTTTACCAATTTTATTTGTAACCATTTTGCCCCTATCAGTTTTGTACAAGGCATAACTTTTGACTAGGATCGAAACAGGTGTTGAGGTAGATTTCATTGGAAAGGAAATGGGGTTGCCAATTCCATAGAGTGGTCACATTAAAGATCTGGTACAGCGATTTGGGAGGAATCACTATTTTAGTGCTACATAATTTTCTGTACAGGTTTTGTAAGCCATTAATGGGATGATTTGTGGTGGCCCATTAGTGGGCTGGTTGGAGGCTATAAATAAGGGGATAGAGGCATGGAGAATAGTTTACTTTCTTCATTCTCTCATTTGGTTGAGCTAGTGATCATCTTGCTTAATCAAATACGCCTTTCTACCATTGAAATCTAGATCTAAGAAAGAAGATTGAAGATCTACATTAGGCAAAGTAAGATCTACAACAAGTGAAGGAAGATCGCAACAAATCGAGAGGTTTGAAGTATTTCCTTCGCTGGTTGGATTGAGAATTTAGTGATTTCGAGTTAATTTGAAGAATTGGTGAGTGGTAAGCATCTCTCACATGGATTCAATCAAGTATATGGGTTGTTTGATCTTATTTTCATAATTTTAAGTTGTTTTCACCAAGATCTACATCATGGTAAGTATATTTTCATTTGAATCACCATAGGATCTAATCTAGTAACTTAAACCGGTAATTCTTATGTTAATTCATATGTTTATGCAAGTTAGATCCATTGTTTTAGTTTATGCATTGATTTATCATGATTTGGTGAATTTTATATGATTATTGATGAATAATTATCATTTTGGTGTTGTTGATGATTTCACAAAATGTTGATTGTTGAATTGGATGATTTGGATGAGTTGTTTGCATCGGTATTGTCGTTTGGTGATGATTTGGTCTAGATTGGAACTAGATTGGTAAGATCTGGAGTTAGGCCATTTTTCTTAGGTCGTCGGTGATGTGGTGTAAAGCTTAGGACATGGCTTATGCTCCAAGATAGGTAGGTCGGGTCGCTGGTGCTAAGGTCGTTGGCACTCGGTCGCTGGAGGCCGGGTAGGTGGTGACGTGGCAGAAGGTGGATTTGTGCTAGGAAAGTCCAGGTCATTCGAATCGAAGGCTTAGGTCATTGGAGGTCCACGGTGATGACGTAGCGGCAGATGATTCAATGAATTGGAAATTAGATCTTGGTTCTATAGTTCATGAAAGCATTGGGTCGTGAAGGCATGCAGGTGTGAAGCAAAGGTGGAACAACCTAAGCAGGTCATGTCGTTGTGAGACCTAAGGGTTAGGTCAATGGAATTAGGTCGCAGTTGCTAATTTGGGTCGACTTGAAGCTATAGGTTGGTTGAGTTAGGTCGTTGGTGCGACCTAAAGGGTTAGGTCGTTGGTATGGCCTAACGTTGTTAGGTTGTTAAATGACATAAGGAGGAAGAGTAACGGGAAATCCTGTGAAAAACATGTTTGTAAACGCTGTGAATGGAAATTAAACGCTTTGGTTTGTTTTGCGTAGCGGGAATACTAGAACTGATATGAAAAGGAACATCGACCAAACGGTGCATACTTTTGGACCGATGATGATTGTGGCTTAGAAGTGAATTCAAGTAGGAATGTTCGAAGTGTTGTGATGTGTTCATTGACCGTCGAAATACAACGAATGTGAAGACGACTCTAGGTGGTGAGTTCGTGGATAATGGTTGCTCAAGAAAGGGCTTCGGCTTACGAACAATTATCAGGTTGAATGGCTAGAGATATCGAAGGCCGAGGAATTATCGTTGTCATAGGTTCTAGCGAACTCAAAGCATGGGTATAATAGGGACCTCTAAAAGACCGATCGAATACCCTAAGCTGTCATAATGGGCCTAGAGATACGTGTGACGATGGCATATGGAATTTTGCTAGAACCGATGTTTGCCACAGCCCGTGACAGACGACTAGGTGTTGAGATGGTTATATGATTAACAATGGTTTCAAAGCAGGATTGGTGATGATATCTAGAGTCATGGATGAATTATTGTTCGCTTGTACCGACTTGTGTAGGTTATTTGACATCGAAGGAGATATCTCTTGGGTGCTTGTCTAATGGTTTTTTAGGCCTTCGGTGTAATGTCCCAAATTTTAGCACCCTTTGAGTTGACTAAATCAATACGAGTCCAACCCAAATTGCTCTAAAACTCAGATGTTCAAGAAAGAAATTAGATGGTGAGAAATAGAAAGAAAAAAATTTAGAATAGAAGAACATAATCAGAGTAATACGAATCCCACAATGGAATGAGTAAAATATATTAAATAACATAACTACAAAACCGTATTTGTACTTACATTCAAACATCGGAGTACAACACATATATATCACAGCGGAAATAAACTCTATATATCTAGTGCTGAAGCTTCCTTCTCCAAGCTCCTTCCAGTGTATCTGTAAATCCTGAACTACTTGACTGTCCATACAAATTTGGGCACTCGAGAGTTTAGGGAAACATATAAAAATAAACTCTAGGTTAGTCATGGGACTGGTGTGAGCAAACGATTTTTAAACAACTTGATTTTTAACTTTCAAAACCCATTTTGAAAGAAAAGATAATCATAAGACCGATCCACACATAAATACGGATGGTTTTTACCTTACGATAACCCAAAAAATTTTGAAATCAATATTATTCTGATATTATAATAGTGTCTAAATACAAGTAAATAACAATATAGTGGAACGCTTGCATCTCACGCTCCACATACATAGTATACAAACAACACCACGTGAGCTTATTGGAGAATGGATTCCAACTATGGCAAGGTATGGGACCACCTTCCGACAATGTACCTCCGAAGATGAATACATTGGGGTTCAACAAGAACGTCTTGCAACCCGGCTACACATGACCGACCCCTCATTTCGCTTGAGAGTACCAAATATATCATCACCACAGTTGGGGGCCAGCCAACTGGACCGATAGAATATAAATAAAAGGGACAACCGAAGACATTTGATTTCTCCAGATCAGGTAATGATACACCCTTTTTATGGGAGCGACCCACATAGCCATGCTGCCTATCCGATTTTATACTATTTCCCAGTTGAAGAGGCTTGAGGTCGGAACTTACCGTTAGACAGATCATAATTTCATTTACTTTGAATGCCACATCGTCATACCTGCCAGATCACAAATTGACTTCCCCAAAAATAATTATGGGCATAAAGCTATGAGAAACGAATTCCTCCGCCACCAACATAAATAGGTTTCAAGAGATCAACTTACTCGATTTATCAGGTATACTCTGTCAGACATTCATCCATACAAGTTGTCCTGGGACTGGACAAACCGAAGGCACTATTCTGTAAACAGAACAGCCCTTGCATAAACTCCATCTTCAGTTTGTCTTCAATAATCTCGGACTTATATCATATAAATTGGATCGAAGTGGAATTCATATTCCGGACTCTTCGAAATGATAACGTAGGGTCAGGTGATTTTTAAAATAATAATCAAATCAACATGTTACTTATTCAGATTTATTATCAGACTTATCTACCAAAAATATGTCACATATACGGTTCACATTCCAGTTTAAAATAGTGATCTATGAAAGATGATTAAATGGGTAAATGTTTAATTTAAACTAAATAAGCTAGGGAAATCAGTCATAATATAACTGGCAATTAAATCAATAAATAAATGGTCACAATATCTTTAGCAATTCCATTTGACAATTTAAATTTATTTGCTTAAATGAAATCATATTTTTATTTATTTCAACAATGGTTAATAAGGATGATTTAACTTCCATAAATCACGTCAACATTTTATTAACATTAAATTATTATGATTTGTATTGTCTGGTATTTGGTCGAATAGTCATACATCAAAATTAAGAATAACGACGTACTCGTGTTTCGAGAACGTCATTGGAAAACGCGATGCAATTTAATCGAAATTGCGAAGGGTTTAGAAAAGATTAGTAATAATGTTGGTTTCCAAAATCATTGTTAATAAGCTTAGAAAAATTGGTGAAGTGAAAATACATGATCGACCAGGTCCGATCAGCTCAAAAGATCTGAGTGCGTCGGTCCGATCACGTGACAAAACTTGTTTAGTAAAAATATTTGAAACTGGTAAGTTGCAGTGTTGCGCATTCAAAAATAGTTGATTGATGCATGTCGATCAGTGAAAACTACTTATGCGACTCGTGACATGATCAAATCTGGTAAAAACGAAATCTGGTAAAAACGCGGTGTGATCCGCTTAAAAAGGTTGATCACAAAGTGTTGACCACTTCAGAAATTCTGCTCGATCACTACAAACCTTCGTGCCAGATTTGGGAATCTGGCAACTTCAAAAAAACCAGATCAGCGCGCGCTGATTACCCCAAAGTCCTTGCCCGATCACGTCTTTATTTCTCTTGCCAGATCTGAAATCCTGGCACCACAAAAGTTGTGACCGATCACTTGAAAACCCTTGCCAACCTTACATTTACACTTGCCAGATCCGAAAAACTAGAACTCCAAAAACCTTGTGATCCATACGCCTGATCACTTAAATTTCTCTGCCCGATCACTATATTTTCTTCTATTCCCAATCCCTTTCTTGCCCTTCCCTTGTTCTCCATCGTGCACACCATTCTATGCACATGCACCACCACCAGCCTTGACACAAACCTCTACTGATCATCGCCACCAACCACCCTCTGCCTCCTAAAACCAACGCCAACACCCAAAGTCCCCACCACACTCTTTAGCAAAAACCGACAGTTCTATTCGAGATCAACCCTTAACCTCAATCCAAGAAATGCCCTTGCATGGCCTCCACAAACAACCGATCACCGTCAAACTTCAACATAGGTAAGCTGTCCGCCTTCCTCTTCGTTTTCCCCTGGTGCGGCGGTCTGAAGTTCCACCGTGCCAGAGCAGTTCCCCATGAAACAACAGCTTCAAAAACAGTCCTCAAGCACCTAATTTGATCCAAAACTCACCAACCACTCGATTTAAAATTCGAGTTGTATTTTTCGGATGATCTACATCCTCCCACGTTGCTCCAGTGTCAATGACTTGACCTACGACTAGTTCCTCCGCCGGATTTTGGCCAATATCCAATTTCTGATCATCTCGAGATTTCCCTCAAATCCATCACTAAAAATCTTGATTTTGTTACTAAAAATCATGATTTTAACATACTAACGTATTCATATACCTGAATCGTTGATCGGTGGTGTTTGAAAATCTGAGATGTTAGATACCATATTGTATATCATGTATATTTTTATCTGTACATTATGAGTTTAGGTAAAACCATTTTTTAAATTACACTACGAAGGAATACAAACTAGTTTCGTGCAAAATTCACACTCTAAATCTCCCTAGGATTTGAACTATAAATTTCTTTTGAGTTGATGAACTCATATTCCTCCTGCTGTTAAACAGTTTACAGTAGTTGTTCACTGTCTAAAGTATTGACAGTGTATCCCCTTCAACAAACAACCTAATGTTGGTTTAATGTGTGATGTACATCATAAACAGGTAGAAGACTAAAGGTATTTTGCATCATACAGTATATATACTATCATGGGAAAAAAGGTTTATTCGCAAATTTAGTTCATTTACTTTTACTCTCTGTTTCTGGTTCATTTCCAGAATTTCAAGCTTGACTGGTTTCCATCTTTACTTTTCTATGTTTTTAGTATGATTAGATCAACTAATACATGCATTCAGTAGTCTATATGTGTGTATATATATAATTGCATTAACTCAGTAATCGTATTAAATAAGTTAAGGGAAAATTTACTCATGAATATACTCTCTTAAGTTGTTTTGCCTTCTATATTCTTATTTCCTCAGTTCCAAGTTTTATAATCATTCCAGTTTACACGTGTGTTAAACAGAGCTTCAACTTGACATGTAACCCACTATTGGGTTTATATCCACTCATAAACAAGTATATACATAGATATAAATTTATATTATATAGTATATCAATCAGAAAATAGGCTTTAAAGGAAGACAGAATGAAGTTTACTTATCCTGTTCACTGTCTGTTTTAGTTTCCTGGTCTTTCATGTTTGTTTCCAGTAGCTATATTTTTGGTCAATCAACATATTTGTGAACTACATAGTAGCATGCTTCAGATCTATAAGAGCAACATACACTGTCCCTTAACAATAAGAATTTCATGAATGCAAATGGATGTGTTTACTTACCATTTGTATTAACTGTTTTCATGTTAATACTTTCAGGTTTTCGTGAAGGTTTAGTTATCTAATACAAACCATCCAGATCATGTGTGCATGCATATATATAACTACATCATATTTTACACAAATCAACATCTAAGTGGGAAAGTTTACTCACAAAACTGCTCAATATTCTTGTATTTTTACTCACTGTTTCACGTTTATTTCCCAATTTCAAATCTTGTTTGTTGTTATCTCTTTTCCCAGGTTTTAAACATGATTAACTAACTAAATTCATTCAGTAACATAAATATATCTATACCAATATTTTTAAAACAATCAATGTACAAAGGGGATAGTTTGCTCACAAATTTGCTCACTGTCAATCTCCTAGTTCCAGACTTTTTCCTCACTGTTTATGTTGCCATTTATCTCAGTTATATTTTAGATTTTTATTGAGTGAAAATGGGTTAAAAGTTGTGTGTATTTATAGATAAATAAATGGATAAAATAATGGGTAGTATATAGTTTTGTAGGGGATAGAAACAGGGCAGACTAGAGTATAGGAACAGGGTAGTCTGAAATGTTTAGTTGCATCATGTTTTTGATTGAAAGAAAAGGATGTTTTACTGGTGTATTTTCATTAGATTTTTCTTCCATGTGCTAGTGTAGATATAGGGCGGCTATGAAGTATGTGGCAACATCATGAGTTGATTGATAAGGATGAAGCAATGGATATTAGCTGTGCTATTTTGCCAAGATGAAAGCACAGCCAAAGTTGATGGAGTACATATATGTGCTTGCAACCATGTGCAGAAATCTCACTAAAGCAAGGCTTTAGTGTAGGGAATAGGATGGAATGTACAAGTTGTTGTACAAAGGGATGCTAGGCTACTCCTGAGTTGATTTGAAAAGAACTGTATACAGGGTATCCATGTGTTTGTCCAGGCTAGATGATGCATATTTATTTGTACATGGTACATGTGCAAAAATGCTTTTTTTTAAAACTCAAACTTAGCTCTTAAGTTTCATTGATTTGAAAAGAAGATGTTAAGTCATCGAATTTAACTAGCTCTTGTCATAGCCAGCAAGAGGCATACGTTAATGCACTAAATGGATTTACCCAGATATGCTTAGTCGCCAAGAAAATTCGAGTCATTAAAGTCTTTGTACAATATAGATCTCAACATCAAATCTATGCATAGCAAAAATCTTGCTCATTTGTTACTTGAATTAAAAACAGGTTCTAAAAGCACAAAACAAAGTAACAACAATGCTTGCCTTCTTATATGTACATATATAGTAGTTAAAGAAATTTAAACAAGCTTTCATGATAAACAAAGATGTTAAAACATCTCTAACTTGTCAATATAAAAATTATAACAAGTTAAAAATATATGTATAGGATTTTAAACCAATGATTTTTCAAATTCTCTATAATATTCAAATTCAATATTATTTAATTGATTAGATATAAAGATACTCTATAATTTATAGTTTGACAAAATCAGTCAAAAACCAGGACATTCCAATCTACCCCCTTAAAAGAATTTCGTCTCCGAAATTAAAAATTAACCAGAAATTCCAGTTATATTTAAAATCATAGATTATCAACACACATATATAGGTCATATATCAATAGTCACCATAAACACTGCATCCAAAACACATAGGTTATCAACCAAACAATTCACAACGACCAAAGCATGCAATACACACATTAGCATCTAACTATCAAATAAATCTCCGAATAGATTCCTCATACACATCTTTAGGCTTCCTTGAATAGCACTTACTTCATTTCATCTTGAATAGCTTCATTACGATATTCCAGAGTCACTTCTTATTTCCATCAACGATACAAACTGGATATCTAATACAGTCAAATCTGGTTCAGAATCTAAGTCTCACTGGATTGATATGCGGAGTACATTCCAAAACTCCTTCGTTTTCCTTTCCTTATTCTTGGCAAATCATCGATGAAACTTATTTTTACTCAAATTGATTTTAAATCAATTCATTAACTTTATTTAACTCATCTGGTTTCAATTAGTAAACATATTTTAGTTATAAAAATTCCTTTAGAAATTGAGTTCTAAATTTCCGAAAAATTTGATAGTGTCTCCCTCGTATGGTTTCATCGTATAACTCCAAAATTTGCCTTTCTAAGCCCTCTATAAACCACAAAGCCAACCAGTTCACCAAACAGGCTGCTCAGATCCGATTAAAATACTAGCTTGTATCCTTTACCGGGTATTCAACTTGTATCCCTATACATTATCATCCAAATACACCCATCAATTCACATTCCTTTTTATAACAGGAAATATATGTTATTAGTTGGAAAACATCTTCATATCTTATCTCTGCATTTTCCCCTTCAATATTCATCAGTCGCTAACTGTAAATCGTAAGAAAATAATTCTCTAAGTATCCACCTCGAAGACCGAAATCAACATCAGATCAATACTCAGAAAATCATCTAACTCAACCAATCTCTAATTATGCTCAAATTCCATATCTTGACTCCTTATCATTCCATAATACCTCATTTTCTATTTAAGAAAATATCCTAATTTATATTAGCAAAATAATTCCAGTTTATTTACTTCATTTGTCCGAACAAACATCTTCACATGTTTTCATCGGTTTCAAATTCTCTCTTTAAACCATAATCCAAATTCAATTCACCAATTAAATTTACTTAACTACATTAAGTCTTATCCACTTTTTCCATTAATTAATTAATTCACAACTATCCAAGTTTTCGAATTCAGATCCTGGTTTGTGTCATTTGTATATTTATTCTTATACAAATTCAATTTGGTTATATATATAACCATTTCAATTTTATAATCTTATACCAGATTATAATAACAATCAACACAGCCATTCATAATAATTTCAGAAAACTGTTCTTTTATATCAAAATATCATTTTGGGCAAATTATTTTATTTACCTAGCCTTTAAACAATACTGTGTCGAATTATTCAGTTCAAGTGTTTAGAAATCCCTATCGACACCGTCAACTAAACGCGTCGATTTGAAAGTTTTATACCACTCAACAAATCAATCAACACAATATAAAACAAATTTTTATATCAATTAACAAATACGCACTCATATATATACACACAAATTCAATCTAGGATATTACTAACCCCATCTCTATTGTATTACGCCATAGAGCCAAGGTTATCACTCAACCTTTAGCTCTGATACCAAATGTAACGTCCTAAATTTTAGCACCCTTTGAGTCGACTAAATAAATACGAGTCCAACCCAAATTGCGCTAAAACTCAGATGTTCAAGAAAGAAATTTGAGGGTGAGAAATAGAAAGAAAGAAATTTAGAATAGAAGAACAGGAAGAACATAATCAGAGTAATACGAATCTCACAGCGGAATGAGTAAAATATATTAAATAACATAACTTGAAATACAAAACTGTATTTGTACTTACATTCAAACATCAGAGTGCAACACATATATATCACAGCGGAAATAAACTCTATATATCTAATGCTGAAGCTTCCTGCTCTAAGCTCCTTCCAGTGTATTTGTAAATCCTGAACTACTTGACTTCCCGTACAAATTTGGGCACCCAAGAGTTCAGGGAAACATAGAAAAATAAACTCTGGGTCAGTCATGGGACTCGTGCGAGCAAACGATTTTTAAACAGCTTGATTTTAACTTTCAAAACCCTTTTTGGAAGAAAAAATAATCATAAGACTGATCCACACATAAATACAGATGGTTTTTACCTTACGATAACCCAAAATATTTTGAAATCAATATTATTATGATATTATAATTGTGTCTAAATACGAATAAATAACAATTTAGAGGAACGCTTGCATCTCACGTTCCACATACGTAGTATACAAACAAAACCGCGGGCGCATATTGGAGAATGGATTCCAACTATGGCAAGGTATGGGACCACCTTCCGACAATATACCTCTGGAGATGAATACATTGGGGTTGAACAAGAACGTCTTGCAACCCGGCTACACATGACAAACCCCTTATTTCGTTTGAGAGTACCAAATATACCATTACCACATTTGGGAGCCAACCAACTGAACTAATAACATATAAATAAAAGGGACAATCGAAGGCATTTGATTTCTCCAGATCAGGTAATGATACACCCTTTTTATGGGAGCGACCCAAATAGCCATGTTGCCTACCCGATTTTATACCATTTCTGAGTTGAAGAGGCTTGAGGTCAGAAATTACCGTTAAATAGATCATAAATTCATTTACTTTGAATGCCACATCGTCATACCTGCCAGATCACAAATTGACTTCCCCAAAAATAATTACGGGCATAAAGCTAAGAGAAACGAATTCCTCCGCAATCAACGTAAATACGTTTGAAGAGATCAACTTACGTGATTTATTAGGTATACCCTGTCAAACATTCGTCCATACAAGTTGTCCTGGGACTGGACAAACCGAAGGCACTATTCTGTAAACAGAACAGCCCTTGCATAAACTCCATCTTCAATTTGTCTTCAATAATCTTTGACTTATATCGTATAAATCAGATCGAAGTGGAATTCAGATTCCGGATTCTTCGAAACGATAACGTAGGGTCAGGTGATCTTTAAAATAATAATCAAATCAACATGTTACTTATTCAGATTTATTATCAGACTTATCTACCAAAAATATGTCACATATACGGTTCACATTCCAGTTTAAAATAGTGATCTATGCAAGATGATTAAATGGGTAAATATTTAATTTAAACTATATAAGCTAGGGAAATCAGTCATAACATAACTGGCAATTAAATCAATAAATAAATGGTCAGAATATCTTTAGTAATTCCATTTGACAATTTAAATTTATTTGCTTAAATGAAATCATATTTTATTTATTTCAACAATGGTTAATAAAGATGATTTAACTTCCATAAATCACATCAACATTTTATTAACATTAAATTATTATGATTTGTATTGTCTAGTATTTAGTCGAATAATCATACATCAAAATTAAGAATAACAACGTACTCGTGTTTCGAGAACTTCATTGGAAAACGCGATGCAATTTAATCGAAATCGCGAAGGGTTTAGAAAATATTAGTAATAACGTCGGTTTCCAAAATCATTGTTAATAAGTTTAGAAAAATTGGTGAAGTGAAAATACATGATCGACCAGGTCCGATCAGCTCAAAAGATCTGAGTGCATCGATCGGATCACGTGACAAAACTTGTTTAGTAAAATATTTGATACTGGTAAATTGTAGTGTTGCGCATTCAAAAATAGTTGATTGATGCGTGTCGATCAGCGAAAACTACGTATGCGACTCGCGACGTGGTCAAATCTGGTAAAAACGCGGTGTGATCAGCTTAAAAAGGCTGAGCACCAAGTGTTGATCACTTCATAAATTATGCCCGATCACTACAAACCTTCATGCCAGATCTAGGAATTTGGCAACTTCAAAAAACCTGATCAGCGCGCACTGATCACCCCCAAAATCCTTGTCCGATCATGTCTTTATTTCTGTTGCCAGATCTGAAATCCTAGCACCACAAAAGTTGTGACCGATCACTTAAAAACCCTTGCCAACCTTACTTTTACACTTGCCACATCCGGAAAACTGGCACTCCAAAAACCTTGTGATCCAAACGCCTGATAACTTAAATTTCTCTGCCCGATCACTATATTTTCTTCTATGCCCAATCCCTTTCTTCCCCTTCCCTTGCTCTCCATCGTGCGCACCATTCTGTGTACCTGTACCACCACCAGCCTTGACGCAAACCTTCACTCATCATCGTCACTAATCACCCTCTGCCTCCTGAAACCAACGCCAACACCCAAAGTCCCCACCACACTCCAAAGCAAAAACCGACAGTTCTATGCGAGATCAACCTCTAACCTCAATCCAAGAAACACCCTCGCATCGCCTCCACAAACAACTGATCACCATCAAACTTCAACACAGGTAAGTTGTCCGCCTCCCCCTTCGTTTCCCCCTGGTGCTGCGGTCTGAAGTGCCACCGTGCCAGAGTAGTTCCCCATGAAAAAAGGCTTCAAAAACAGTCCTCAACCACCTAATTTGATCCAAAACTCACCAACCACTCGATTTAGAATTCGAATTGTATTTTTCTGATGATCTACATCCTCCCACATTGCTCTAGTGCCAACGACTTGGCCTACGACTAGTTCCACCGCCGGATTTTGGCCAATATCCATTTTCTGATCATCTCGAGATTTCCCTCAAATCCATCACTAAAATTCTTGATTTTGTTACTAAAAATCATGATTTTAACATACTAACATATTCATATACCTGAATCGTTGATCGATGGTGTTTGAAAATCTGAGATGCTAGATACCATACTGTATATCATGTATATTTTTAACTATACATTATGAGTTTAGGTAAAACCATTTCTTAAATTACACTATGAAGGAATACAAACTAGTTTGTGCAAAATTCACACTCTAAAACTCCCTAGGATATGAACTATGAATTTCTTTTGAGTTGATGAACTCATATTCCTCCTGTTGTTAAATAGTTTACAGTAGTTGTTCACTGTCTAAAGTATTGACAACGTATCCCCGTCAACAAACAACCTAATGTTGGTTTTATGTGTGATTAACATCATAAACAGGTTGAAGGCTAAAGGTATTTTTCATCATACAGTATATATACTATCATGGAAAAAAATAAGGTTTATTCACAAATTTAGTTCATTTATTTTTACTCTCTGTTTCTGGTTCATTTCTAGAATTTCAAGCTTGTTTGGTTTCCATCTTTTCTTTTCTATTTTTTTAGTTTGATTAGATCAACTAATACATGCATTCAGTAGTCTATATGTATATATGTATATATATATATATATAATTGCATTAACTCAGTAATCGTATTAAATAAGTTAAGGGAAAATTTACTCATGAATATACACCCTTAAGTTTTTTTGCCTTCTATATTCTTATTTCCTCAGTTCCAAGTTTTATAATCATTCTAGTTTACGCATGTGTTAAACAGAGCTACAACTTGACATGTAACCCACTATTGGGTTTATATCCACTCATAAACAAGTATATACATTGACATAAATTTATATTATATAGTATATCAATCAGAAAATAGGCTTTAAAGGAAGATAGAATGAAGTTTACTTATCCGCTTCACTGTCTGTTTTAGTTTCCTAGTCTTTCATGTTTGTTTCCAGTAGCTATATTTTTGGTCAATCATCATATTTGTGAACAACATAGTAGCATGCTTCAGATCTATAAGAGCAACATACACAGTCCCTAAAAATATGAATTTCATGAATGCAAAGGGATGTATTTACTTACCATTTGTATTAACTATTTTCATGTTATTACTTTCAGATTTTCGTGAAGGTTTAGTTATCTAATACAAACCATCCAGATCATGTGTGCATGCATATATATATAACTACATCATATTTTACACAAATCAACATCTAAGTGGGAAAGTTTACTCACAAAACTGCTCAATATTCTTGTATTTTTACTCTGTTTCACGTTTATTTCCCAATTTCAAATCTTGTTTGTTGTTATCTCTTTTCCCAGGTTTTAAACATGATTAACTAACTAAATTCATTCAGTAACATGAATATATCTATACCAATATTTTTAAAACAATCAATGTACAAAGGAGATAGTTTACTCACAAATTTGCTCACTGTCAATCTCCTAGTTCCAGAATTTTTCCTCACTGTTTATGTTGCCATTTATCTCAGTTATGTTTTATATTTTTATTGAGTGCAAATGGGGTAAAATTTGTGTGTATTTATAGTTAAATAAAAGGATAAAATAATGGGTAGTATATTGTTTTGTAGGGGATAGAAACATGGCAGTCTAGAGTATAAGAACAGGGTAGTCTGAAATGTTTACTTGCATCATGTTTTTTATTAAAAGAAAAGGATACTGTACTGGTGTATTTTCATTAGATTTTTCTTCCATGTTCTAGTGTAGATATAAGGCGGCTGTGAAGTATGTGGCAGCATCATGAGTTGATTGATAAGGATGAAGCAATGAATATTAGCTGTGCATATATGTGTTTGCAACCATGTGCAGAAATCTCACTAAAGCTGGGCTTTAGTGTAAGGAATAGGAAGGAATGTACAAGCTGTTGTACAAAGGGATGCTAAGCTGCTCTTGAGTTGATTTGAAAAGAATTGTATGCAGGGTATCCATATGTTTGTCCAGGCTAGATGATGTATATTTATTTGTACATGGCACATGTGCAAAAATGCTTTTTAAAAACTCAAACTTAGCTCTTAAGTTTAATTGATTTAAAAAGAAAATGTTAAGTCATTGAATTTTACTAGCTCTTGTCATGGCCAGCAAGAGGCATGCGTTAATGCACTAAATGGATTTACCCAGATATGCTTAGTCGCCAAGAAAATTCAAGTCATTAAAGTCTTTGTACTATATAGATTTCAACATCAAATCTATGCACAACAAAAATCTTGCTCATTTGTTACTTGAATTAAAAACAGGTTCTAAAAGCACAAAACAAAGTAACAACAATGCTTGCCTTCCTATATGTACATATATAGTAGTTAAAGAAATTTAAACAAGCTTTCAAGATAAACAAAGATGTTAAAACATCTCTGACTTGTTAATATAAAAATTATAACAAGTTAAAAATATATGTATAGGATTTTAAACTAATGATTATTCAAATTCTCTATAATATTCAAATTCAATATTATTTAATTGATTAGATATAAAGATACTCTATAATTTATAGTTTGACAAAATCAATCAAAAACCGGGACATTACATTCGGGGCTTGTGCTTGGGAGATGTTGATATCGATTAGGATGGTCTACACTGGATAACTAATTGCCATGAATGTAATGTTTGTTTCTGCTTGATTGTTTGGAAAGGCTATCACTATCGAATGTGAGGAAGGCGGTTGTGAGTTCTTCTCTGTTGATGTTGGTTGATTAGTTGATTAATCTGCCTGTTCTCATATATTTTATTGATGATGTTAGGTACCAGTTTTATTTTTCACTAAGACTGTTGTCTCACTCAAGGTTTTATGTCCCCCTCCTGTTACCTTGTGTTGTTCATCCGATTGTGGATGGACAGACCGAGTAGCCGGTCATAGGTGATAAATCTTGATGAAGACGATGCTATTGAGCGTTGACGAGCATAAGGCTGGCGTATTATTTTCTACTATCTAGTATTTGTTGTTTCTGCTGTTTGATGTATTTCTGTGAGTGCTTGTAGTGAGGCTTACTGTACAGACTTTTATAAAATTCAAGGATTTGGCATCAGAGCTCTGGTTAAGCGATTTTAGCCAAAGTTCAAGGACGTAATTACGTATGAGATACGTATTTGTAGATTTCTGATGGATGTATACTATATATGAGTGTATAGTATGGTAGAGTTTGAACTGCGCTTGCAGTTTTTCGCATCGACTAATCATTCTATATTGCAGATTTAGAATGAGTCATCGACAATTGAGACATGCTGCTAGGGAGGAGACTGTTCCTATAGGGGGTAATGGCGGTATACCAGATTACCCATCTATGTTCGAGGCCGTGATGGAAGCGACAATGAGGAGGGTACCCGCTCAGGAGATAGCCGCAGTAGATGTAGGACTTCAAGTGCAAGTTCCTAGGGCTGTGGACTTTGCAAAGTTATGAAAAGACTTCACCACTCTAGGAGGGAACAAGTTTAAGGGGACATAATAGATTAAAGAAATTCAAGGGTTGCTTAATACTTGTATTAGGATCTTTGGAGACATGGAAATTGATGATGCGACTAAGAGGAAGCTTGCATCGAGATAACTACAGGGCAGAGCTAAGGATTAGTGGAACTCTGTCACTCTAGAGACTCCAGAAGATGAGATTTCATAGGAGCAATTCCAAGTTAAGTTTAAGACGAAGTTTATCTCTATCGTTTAGAAGTCTATTCTATTTAAAAGGTTTGTCGAGCTTAAGCAGAATAGTAGATCAGTGCTAGAGTATGTTTCTAACTTCGAAGTATGCTCATTCCTATGATGAGACTCCTTACCTGAAGAACGAGAAGTTTGTCATGGGCTTGGACAAGTATCTTGGTAATCAGCTAGTTGATCATCTAGATGACACTTACGAGAAGATCATTGAGAAAGCTTTGAAGAATGGGAGTTTGTTTCCCAAGGAAGATAAAAGAAGAACCGAAACCACAACAGGGTCGTAATAATAAAAAGAGGAAGCAACAACAGCAGAAATGAGAAGATGGTCAGAAAAAGCAGAAAGGCGAAGTGATTTGCTATAATTGCCAGCAGAAGGGCCATTTTTCCAAGGATTACAAGAATCCAAAAGTTGAAAGGAAGTGTCACAATAGTGGAAAGCCTGGGCATCTCAAGAAGGACTACCCGGAACCAGCTAAAGGAAAGAAGATTGTGAAGGCATATTCTTTGGAAGCTGTGCCTTCATCTTCAAGGGCTTCTACGACGAAGGAGAAAGGGAAGAGTGTTATCGTTCAGGATATTCTTTCCGTTAAAGGTGTTTTAGTTCGTGTGTTTTTTGATACTGGAGCATCGCGTGCTTTCATTTGTAATGAGCTTGGGTGCCGCTTGGGTTTGGAATCTGAGATTTGTGACAGTCCTTTGATCATGACTAATCCAGTTGGGGGTTCGTCCAGTTTGTGTATGATTTGTCTGGGTTTAGTTTTGTTAAGTCATGGTTGCTCCTTTGTATGCAATTTCTTTGTTTTGAGCTTCACTGGGTTTGGGGTTATCTTGGGTATAGGCTCAAGAGGTATGCGACAAAAGTGGATTGTGAGAAGCTGGAGGTGACGGTCAGGAATATGGAAGAGCGAATGGTTGTGATTCAGTGTAAGCCCGAAGATGGTGTCTTCGTGAGCTATTTATATTCGCGTATGATTCCACTAGAAGACTTGTCATCAGCGCCGATCGCAAGTGAGTTTAAGGATGTCTTTGACGAGGTCAAAGGGTTGCTGCCGCATCGTGAGATTGAGTTCAGAATCGATTTGGTCAAGGGTGCTAGACCTATCTTCATGCTTCTTAAGAGATTGGCGCCTAAGGAACAGCGATAGTTAGAGTTGCAAGTATGTGACCTTTTGGGAAAAGGATTCATTTGGAGGAGTGTGTACAAATGGGGTGCACCAGTTGTGTTTGCAACCAAGGCTGGTGGATCTTTGAGATTGTGTGTGGATTATCACGCACTGAACAAGGTGACCAAAAAGAACAAGTAACTGTTGCCAAGCATCGATGACTTGTTCGACTAGCTTCACGGGACCGAGATGTTTTCTCAGATGGATTTGACAATGGGATTCCACCAGTTGAGGGTAGCAAAAGATAGTGTCCCGAAGACTGCTTTTAGGAAACCATCTGGTTTTTTTGAATGGTTGGCGATGCCATTTGGGTTGACTAATGCGCCAGCATATTTCGTCGATCTTATGAGTAGAGCTTTCAGATTTTAGTTGAACAAGTTCATGCTTGTGTTCGTAGATGATATTCGGAAATCTTGCGAAAGCATCAGCTAAAAGCTAAGTTCTCGAATTGTCACTTTTGGAAGAGTGAAGTAAGGCTCTTAAGCCATGTTGGAATAGCAGTTGACCCCACTAAGGTGGCAGCAATCCAAGACTGGGATAAACCTAAGAATGCGACGAATGTTCGGAGTTTCCTTGGGTTGCCGGGATATTATCATCATTTTATCAAGGATTTCTCCAAGATAGCTACACCATTAATAGGATTGACGAAGAAGAATCAGGTGTTCACAAGAGATTGGAAGTGTGAGCAAGCTTTCAGAATCCTGAAAGAGAGACTAACGAGTGCTCCTGTTTTGACCATTTCGAGTGGGAATGAAGAGATAAAGGTATACACCAATGCATGTGGTACGGGCTTGGAGCAGTGCTGATGTAGAAGAATAAAGTTTTGGCCTATGCAAGTCAACAGCGGAAGCCGCGTGAGAGGAATTATTCAACTCATGATTTGGAGGTTGCAGCGATCGTTTTTTCTTTGAAGTGAAGATATTGAGTATGATTCGAGTTGTTTACGGATCATAAGTCGTTGAAGTATCTCTTCTCCCAAAAGGATTTGAATCTTCGGCAACAACGGTGGTTAGAGTTTCTGACATCGTATGATTTTGGTATAGCCTATACTGCTGGTAAAGGTAACGCAGTGGCGGATGCATTGAGTCGAAGATATGCAAGTTTGGAAGCGATGTTTTCGGAATGGAAGCACCTCGAGTACTTGGAAGGATTTGATTTTTGACCATGGTGTGAGTTGGAACCTGAAATGTTGGCAAGCTTATCGATAAGACCTACTCTCGTCGAAAGGATTGGCGAAAGCCAAAACCATAATGCAAAGCTTGTCGAGATTATATTGGAACCAGAGAATAAAGAGATCGAGGTCAATCGAGAGGGTTGGCTTCGAAAGAAAGGACGATTGATTGTTCCTGATATCGATAAATTGAGAGATGAGGTTCTAAGGGAATGTAATCACTCAAAGTTGATGATTGATCCTGGTGGTAACAAGATGTATCAGGACATGAAGCGATCTTACTGAAAGTGTGTACGTGTACTTGCCGAGTATAGTACACACGAAGATCGTATAATATGACAAACAATATTCAAGTATAAAGTAATAAATATTCGCAGATAAGTAAATATAGTAAATGCAGTAAAAAGAAAAATCACACCAGGGATTTTTATACTGGTTCGGAGCACCGTCCTACGTCCAGTCCCAGACCTCTCTCTGGATTTTCACTAATCAACAACCTCTCTTCACCCGGAGGAACAGGTTCACCACACTACTTGATTGACGGGCCACAAGCTTACCCACTTGATTTCACGGGCTACAAGCTTACGCACTTGATTTCACGGGCTACATGCTTACCCACACAGGACAATTACAAGAGTTTGACTTTTGAATGTGTTCTTGCTTCAACACTGATTAGTCAATAATTGAGTACACCCTTCCTATAATCTTATCCTCAAATGTAAATTGATGTTTGCGAAGATTCGGAAGTGGATTATCGTTGAATCACAAGTGTATTAAATATGCTTGGAGATTCAAACGATAATATACTGATTTTGAGAGCTCTTTGAATGCAAAATAGATTAGAGAATAGAGAGTGAAATTCGGTGATTTGGATGAATGAAATATGATGTATTTATAATGATTGAGAAGTTATAATCATTAGTGAAAAGTTGCAATCAAAAGAGATGATTTCTGATGAGGAGAAATGGATGCAACCTTTCATTAAAGAAGACGACTCTTCAAAGATATGCTTTGATATTCAAAAAGCTGTTGACAGGTAAAATGTATAGGTAGACAGGTTTTTGACCGTTACCTTTTAAAAAGCTGTTGACATGTTAATTTTTACAGGTAGACAGGTTTCATTTGAAATCCTGTTGACAAGTTAAAAATAACCTATTGACATGTTTTTGTCAACTTGCTACAGAAAAGAGTTTTCATGAATATTTTTAAAAGCAATGAGAAGTATGATTATTTGAGGATAGATTTTAACATTTATAACTCTAAATAACTAACTTCTAACCTATGAAAAAACTTTAATTCTTCTTTTTGTCATCGATTCTCCTTTTTGTCGATCATGAAGCTTCTTCTTGTCATTAATCAAAATAATCGTTGAAATCTTTGACTCAACATTCTCCCCCTTTTTGATTGATGACAATATTGCTTGATATTTCAATCTCCATTGCTATCTCCCCATGTTTATATGCTCCCCTTGAATTATATAACTAAATCTCTGCAAGAAGGAATGTTAGTAACATTTTCTCCCCCTTTGTCATCGACAAAAAGGGTACACAACAGTGAATGAGATTATAGTCGTAACATCACAACATTATTTGGTTAAAACATAGAACATCACACATAGATTGTAACATATATTACAAACCATACCAGACCAAACATACCAAACTAAGTTATGTAGCATACATACTTAATAGCACTAATTATGTACAAGTGCTGATATGCATAACATCACAAAATATAGATAGAAGGAACTACTCGGATGGTCATTCCGAATCGGTTTCTTCTTCTTCCGTGTCTCCTTCTTCTTCACTTTCTTCCTCATCTCCGTCTTGTTCTTCCTCTTCCTCATTTCCACCTTCTTCAATATGTGACGTTCCACGACCATGACCATGTTGGGTACTTGCTCCGGAACTAGTGCCTTCCTCCGAAGTTGACCATGTGAATGTAGGAGGCATTGGACGTTTTCTCGGATCTTGAGCAAGTGTGGTAGAGGATGAGGCACAAGAAATTACTTCCCAAATTATACCGAAGAAAGACTTGAGTTTATTAAACCGCTTATCGAGTTTTGTGTCTAAACGATCAAGCTTATTATCGGTTCTTTTAAGTCTTGCTTCTAGTAAAAATTGATTTCTTGCAATTTTCTCTTGAAATTCTTTTATTGACGAAGTAGGTGGAGGAATTCTAACGTCTTCTGGTCTTTGCGTAGTAATTTGTGAGGAAGAAGCCTCTGGAGGACCTTGGTGTACATATTGCTCAAAAGGAATAATGTTTAAGTATGGCTCGGGAAGATTCATTCTCTTCTTTGATGCTTTATTAATACACTTAGGTTTTGAAATTTTGGACTCGGGAGATGGAATTCCGCAATCCATTAGGAGGCGCATAATATATTCGTTGTAAAACAGATGTGGTCAAGAAAATTTGTTTACCATTGAAATCTCATCAAAAATCATTTCAACCCAATTAACGATGATATCTCCATAAATAGTGTATAATGCCTTAAAATTTTCTTTATAAACGGCATCGAAATTTCCAGTCCTTGGCAATAAGGAACGCGTGATACAGAGATGAAGAATTCTAGCCGGGGGTCTTAAATTGATTCCTTTTGTACTTGACTTATGATCTTCAATGAACAAGTGACTAATTTTATCTCTAATATGAATAGGACAGAAATCACTAGAGAATTTAATACCATTATTTGGAGAATGAAGAACTTGTCCCATTCTATCTTTGGAGATAAAAACATGTTGTCCACAAACTACTGACCATAAACAATCGGACAAGTTATCCGGTTTAAATTTCTCTAGGTTGAGATTAGCGTAGAACAACTTAATCATTATATGATTAATTTCTACGTTGTTGTCATCAAAATTAAGGAGAGAATCAATACCTGCTCTATTCGCTATATTTTTAACATCATAGAGAAAGAAATCAGAGAACTTTATGAAAGATCCTTGATGAATGGTGTAATCCTTCATCTTATTCCATCTTTTCATAGCAATAGGATCCATTAACCAGTGTTTAATGTGTGAATCGATAGGTTGGAGATGTGAGGAAGAAGAAGATGTTTTTGTTTTCTTATGTTTTGGAGCCATTGGAATATGATTTGAATTGAAATTGAAGAGATTAGGGCTGATAGGAATGGGTATTTTGAGTTTAAAGGGAGTTGAAAACGAAATGGTGTGTTGGATTTGATTGTGAACTGACGTTTGTATATATAAAAATAGATTAATTCGCGACCGGTCGACAGGGAATAATTCACATGTCGACAGGTAAAGTTTCCGGTTTGAAATTGAAAACAGAAACCGGTCGACAGGAGGGAATAGGGCGGTCGACAGGAAATGTTTCTGGTTTGGAAAAAAACGGTTTAAACATAAACCGGTCGACAGGAAATTCTCTATCGGTCGACCTAATTTTTCTCTGTTTTTAATTTTATGAACAACGGTCGACAGGTGTAGTGCAGGCGGTCGACAGGAAAACTCTCTGGATTGCAATGTAATAAAACAGGTCGACAGGTTATTTTAACCGGTCGACATGTACTGTATATTTTTGTTTTTCTCACTTCTATTGTTTATATATTCGAACTCTATTAAAACTTTATTATAAAATATAATAAATTATGAGGAATAAAACATAAATACAACAAATAAAACAATATAAATGATCTCCTTCTGAGTGTATGAACTAATTTTCCTGCATACATACTATTACAAGCACTTTCACCCCATAAAAAAATACGAGAATATGGCACCAAAATCAACTTTTCTCTGTTCTTAAGTGGGACCTGAAAAAATATGATTAAGTCCATGGTTCCCACCTTTTTATGGGGTCCTAAGAGTTAGGTCTTAGGAGTCCAAACCCATACGGGTCCGGTATCCCCTTTATATAAATAATTTGGATTATGATGCACATAATTCAAAAAAATTTGAATGTACTTGTTCCTAATCAAATTGTTATTTGTTTTAGGAACCCATATTTTTATAGATTTGATATTATTCTTCTGAAATTTCACAATCGGTTTTGGTTTGGAATACAATAAACTAAGATTTTTCTTAGCTTTAGTTTCTTACACCTTTTTCTTTCTTTTATTACCAAGATGTTTCTTGGTGTCTTGTTTCTTATACCCCAAACCATGTTTATTTGTAGCAGACTGCGAACTTTCAATAATCTTTGTCAAATTTTCACGACCTTTGTTGAAGTTAGAAACATTTTGAGTAATGTCATCTAACTTAGTTTGTAAGCTAGCTTTTTCTAGGTCTAGAATTTTGACTTTTTCCTTAAGCTCATGATTTTCAGCAGTAAGAGAGTTAATTAAGAATTAATATTAGATGATGACTCTTGAAAATTTTCAAGTTCCTCCTCTAATATTTTCTTCTCGTCTTTTAGCATATCACGCTCCAACTCTGCTCTGCGTAAGTCTGCTTGAGCTTGTTTGCATTTTCGTTTCATATCTTTGAATTTATATATCAATTCAGCATTTATATCAAGAACTTCTTCAAAATAAGGAATTTGTACCTCATCTTCTTTCGCCATAAAACATACATTTGCTTGTTCATCATCTGAGTCGCTTTCACTATCAGACGAAGATGAGTCTGAATCATCCCATGTTACTAAGAATGCTCGTTTCTTTGACTTGTCCTTCTTGTATCTGAATTTTTCATTTTCTGTCTTCTTCTATTGCTTCGGACAATCCTTTTGCATATGTCCCTTCTTGTTACAGTTGAAGCATTCTACATTTGATGAAGATGGTTTATTTGATCCGAACTTCTTTCTGTTGTAACGACTAGCCTTTCGTTGCTTTAAGAATTTCTTGAATCCTTTTGCAATGAATGCTAGATCTTCATCTTCAGAATCTGAGATGTCTTCATCCTTTTCGGCATGAAATGCTACATTTTTCTTTTCTTCTTTTTGTTCTTTTCTAGCCTGCAAATTTGCTTCATAGGACATTAGATTTCCTATCAATTCATCTGGCTTCATGACAGAAAGGTCATTAGCTTCTTCAATCGCTAATACTTTTCCTTCCCATTCACTAGTCAGAGAATGTAGGACTGTCGAAACTACATCAAAATCAGAATATTTTTGCCCTAGTCCGATAAGTGCATGATGAATGGTTTGAAACCGTGAACACATCTCATTGATAGTTTCATTTGGCTTCATTTTGAGATTTTGAAATTGACTTTTCAACAAAGTAATTTTTGCTTGTTTAACCTTGTTAGTACCTTCATGAATAGTTTTTAGCGTTTGCCAAATTTGATAAGCAGTGGTACAAATACTAACACGGTTATATTCGTTTTGATCTAATGCACAAAACAACATATTAATTTCTTTTTCATTTACAGTAGCTGCAGTTTTTTCAGCAGCCGTCCATTCTGCATACTCAGTCGTTGGATTGACTATTTCTTTCTGAGTAGCATTCCAAGCATCATAGTTAGTTGATTGCATGTAAAAAGCCATACGTGTTGCCCAATAACTATAGTTAAGACCATTGAAGAAAGGAGGTCTTTGTGTCGATTGACCTTCAGTGTAAGTGGTGTTTGTGCTACTACTTGGGTTATTTGTCATATTACTAGAATATATCAAATAACTGTGTTACGGTTATAAGATGACCGTGCTCTGATACCAATTGAAAGTGTGTACATGTACTTGCCGAGTATAATACACACAAGGATCGTATAATATGACAAACAATATTCAAGTATAAAGTAATAACTATTCGTAGATAAGTAAATATAGTAAATGCAGTAAAAAGAAAAATCACACCAGGGATTTTTATACTGGTTCGGAGCACCGTCCTACATCCAGTCCCAGACCTCTCTCTGGATTTTCACTAATCAACAACCTCTCTTCACCCGGAGGAACAGGTTCACCAACTACTTGATTTACGGGCCATAAGCTTACCCACTTGATTTCACGGGCTACAAGCTTACCCACACATGACCATTACAAGAGTTTGACTTTTGAATGTGTTCTTGCTTCAACACTGATTAGTCAATAATTGAGTACACCCTTCCTATAATCTTATCCTCAAATGTAAATTGATGTTTGCGAAGATTCGGAAGTGGATTATCGTTGAATCACAAGTGTATTGAATATGCTTGGAGATTCAAACGATAATATAATGATTTTGAGTGCTCTTTGAATGCAAAATAGAATGCAAAATAGATCAGAGAATAGAGAGTGAAATTCGGTGATTTGGATGAATGAACTATGATGTATTTATAATGATTGAGAAGTTATAATCATTAGTGAAAAGTTGCAATCAAAAGAGATGATTTCTGATGAGGAGAAATGGATGCAACCTTTCATGAAAGAAGATGACTCTTCAAAGATATGCTTTGCTATTCAAAAAGCTGTTGACAGGTAAAATGTACAGGTAGACAGGTTTTTGACCGTTACCTTTTAAAAAGCTGTTGACAGGTTAATTTTTACAAGTAGACAGGTTTCATTTGAAATCCTGTTGACAAGTTAAAAATAACCTGTTGACATGTTTTTGTCAACTTGCTACAGAAAAGAGTTTTCATGAATATTTTTAAAAGCAATGAGAAGTATGATTATTTGAGGATAGATTTTAACATTTATAACTCTAAATAACTAACTTCTAACCTATGAAAAAACTTTAATTCTTCTTTTTGTCATCGGAGTCTATATCACTCTGCACTCTTTCGCGATCGGAGTCGGGACCGTTTGGGCTTTTTCTATGACTTTTCAATTCCTCAAATATACAGATTTCAGCAACGAAGATATGATATTGTTTTGTGCATTCGTGTTGTACTTTGAGGATAGATTTTAACATATTTCTAACACGACTCAAAGTAAAAACCTTATCTCTATGAAATAATCTTCATTGCACCTTTATATGTTGGCATCGATCAAAATCTTTTTTCAACATTCTCCCCCTTTTTGATTGATGACAACACCTTGGATTTTCTTTCTCTAAATATAAAGCTCCCCCAGCATTTCTGCAACATTTGTTAGTTCATAATATAAATAATCATACCTTTTGATTCCTGCATTAACAAATGTTAGCACACATATACTATTACCTGAGACGACCCCAAACCCCGTACTGACGGTGGCAAGGGTAATCCGTGGAATATAACACAGAAACAGATAATAGCAGAATAGAATTAAATAAATACACCAGATAATGAACAATAGAATATACTGGATAAAAGTAATCATCAGAGTTACACAGTATACAGAATCATACTTAGTACAAATACAGTTCAGCTATACATAGATGTCTACAGCGGAAAACAAACAAAATATGTACAATAGGAGCTGAACAGCATAAAAAGATATAAATGATAGAATCCATCTTCAGCTCCAGCTATCCATAGAAAGCCAGCTAAACCTGAATACAAGGCTGCCCGTGTAGGAAAAGGGGCACCCGAGTTTGAAAGTGAAACAAACTACGAGTCAGTCATGGGACTGGTATGAGAAATCTACTCAACACATTTATAATATGGCTAATCACAGGACCACGCCATTTTCGTGGAACGGGTTTACTCCATTGGATTGCCAGTGCTTTAAAACAAATCATTCTTTGAAACAACGCTATGCTTTTTATAAAAATGAAGCCATTATAAGACTCAGTTCCCATCACACAATGCAACGCAAACCGGAGGATACAGTTTTTACCTTATAACGGCCAAAATATGCTTGATACGAATAAAACAAAGGCATTTGATATTATTGCTAGTGTTTATATATTTTGAGAACAATTTCAAATCATAACTATCAATCATAGACAACATTAATGCCCCATACCACTATGTTGCCATATATAGGTACACAATCAAAACCGCATGAGGTCGTATTTGGAAATTGGATTTCTGTCCTGAACCAAGGCAAAAGATAGTCCTTACCGAATTCGAGACGCTCAAGCCCGCCCCTCAGGAACAGCCGCAACTGCCCCTTGGATCGTCAGGGCCGGTCCACCGATGTGGATTATTATGCCTGAACACTACGTCTCCCCGTCCTTTGGGGCGTAAACGAGCCAATGAATGACTCCATCGGACCCGGATCGTCCGATCAAACCGAGGCGCCTCGCAACAGCAACAACCAGGTGAAAAGTATATAAATGTCAGGGCTGGTAGGTCACTGACACCACCCTAGCTAGGAAGAAACGCAGGCCCTCCCTGAGGTCCTTCTCCCGTTTTTGGTTCATACGGGGGTGTGAGGCTCGCGAATTCCCATTATACACAAAGCTACGCCACACAGGCGGTGATTTGATCATCACCACAAGACTTTGCTTTTCAACAGAAGCCCTGATCACTGCATCTTAGCATGCCACAGAGGCAACTCATGCCATGCGACTGATGTCCATCGATATACAACCTCTGAGCTCGTGCGTTTCAGAGAAGGGCGTTAAGCAAAAGAATAAATTCTCCGCCGCCAAACAGATGCATATTTAATAGAGATCAATCAACACAGAATAAAATCCAATGTCAGACACACAGTCCATTTACTAGTCCGTTCTAGGTCTGAACGAAACCGGAGGCACTAAATACCTCGCAAACCCATCGATCACCACGTACGTCTGGATGATCACCACTCATTATCCATATTTCGGGATGCCTCCCATTCAGGACCTCGGTTACCATCCAAACGAGGTGAAGATCTCCGGTCTTCGACCACCGTCTTCATCTTTGACTTTCAATCATCGATCAAATATTTGAAATGAGAATTAACTCGGCCTTTTCAAACAATTCACGTATATTTAGAATTTCAAATCAATTTACTTCAATGGTTAAATTATTCAACAACACCAATTTTGTTCTTTAAGGTAATTTTCACACCAAACACATTCAACCATCAAATACCACATAAATCGAGCAAATTCAGTTTATTTCCATTCCATATCGTTTATGATATTTTATAACGATTTATCACTATTTTTATTTATTTTAAAATAGCCAATTTATTCAAAACGACGCTTCGGGCCATAACGCGGCCGTGGCGCTGTTTTTCTTCAGATTTGATTTACACATCTGAAAATCTAACCGTTGGAACTTCACAAAATTTACATCATTAGAAAGGTCTTTTCAAAACGAATCCAACGGTTCCAGTTTTGGGAAAATCCGACGGTCGGATCTCCCGGTACAATTGTTTGAAGTTTCGATTTCAAAATACGAACTGCAGCATCGTTATTCGATTAAATATAATTATATTTATATATATAAAAATATAATCGTTTCTGGCGCTGTTTTTCTTCAGATTTGAATTAAACATTCCAGACAATCCAACCGTTGGATTTTTATAAAGATGGTGCCGTTGGAAAGATATTTCCAAGGCGAACCCAACGGTTGCGGTTTCGGGAAAATCCAATGGTCGGATTTCCCGCACTAGTGGTTTGAAATCACGGTTTCAAAACACGAACTGTACGGCCATGTTTCGCTTTAATTTTATTTATATTTATATATTTATATAAATATAGTTCATTCAACAATTTCAATATCGTTTTCACTTCAAATATTTCACTAACGCCTTTAAATTTTGTAAAATTTCGCCATAAACTCCTTTGTACGGGAGGGGCTGGGAAAATTCCCAAATAGCCACACGGGCGTCTCATGTCAAAAAGAAAAAGAAAAAGCCAACAGGCTCATAAAATCATTACCCAAACAAAACAGTAAATGTGTACCTATTTGTCGAGCACAAAATTTTATTCCTTTTCTCTAGCCCCTTTGCTATAACCTGTTCAATAAATATGCATGTACATATATACAGTTCTTATCACTTATCATTTTCTATTCAACTTCATATTTGGTTCCATTTGGTTTAAAAACACCATTCATTCTAATGTTGCATGCATAGGCAAAATTTATATCATTAGCTAATTAATGAATATTTTAACTCATGCATATTTATTTGAACGAGTTGCTATTTTTAACACTTCACATTTCAACAATTCATGTATATAACAAAAATGTGATTTTTATTGTTAAACAATTCATTTCAAAACACTATTATTTTATATAGTTTATATAGGTGATAAAAATAGGATTTTTATTGTAAAACAATTTATTTCAAAACAGGATTATTTTACATAGCTCATATAGATGATAAAAAGGTGATTCTTATTATAAAACAATTTATTTCAAAACGTGAATGCCATTCAACACAAGAATTTCAATTCAATGAATGAATATCGATTCAACACATGAAGGTTTTCTACAGTTTCTATATATAGATAAAAATGTGATTTTTATATTTAAAACACGAATACCATTCAACACATGAATTACTAATTAACGAATGAATATCGATTCAACACATGAAGGTTTTCTATAGTTTCTATATATAGATAAAAATGTGATTTTTATATTTAAAACACGAATACCATTCAACACATGAATTTCTAATCAACGAATGAATATCGATTCAACACATGAAGGTTTTCTATTCAACGAATAAATATAGTTTCAGCAAATGAAAATAATTCAAACACATGAATATTATTCAAAATTTCGGCAGCATAACGGCAGGGTAGTTAAAACCGGGACCGTCTCTAGTACGGCTCCTCGCTCTACCTTAAAATCTCGCGGTTTTTGACAATGGGGATCATGCATCTAGTTCGCACGCAGGCGGCATGTATATATTTATTTCATTTCCACAAACTAATCCTATGTGGTTTCAACCAAATATTTCTCGACCACAAATGGTTATTTTTCAACCACAATCAATCAATATCAACCACAAACAATCCCAATCAACCATTCGCTATCAATCAATTTTCACACCAATCACAACCAATAAATATCGTCCATGGTTTGTGGACGAGGGGCGTATATATATATATATATATTTATATATAGCAATTCACTTCTATTTCAACACATATATAATTTTTACAACGCATATATAACTTATACATCGAACGTACAACTTATACAACGCATATACATGAGGTGTACAACGCTTATATAACTCATACATCGACTATATAATTTATACATCATCGTTTTCCATATCGTTTATAAATTAGAAATCTCACATTGGGTTCCACCCCACCAAAAATAGCAGAAGGCTCAGAAAAATATGCGGTCTCTTCTAAAATGTAGAAGGCGTCCACACGGGTCCACTGTCTCTTGTTTCACTGAATTTCGACCACAAAGCAAAAAGATATGATTTTTCAAAGTTTGCAACACTTAAAAGTGTAAAAACAGTTGAAAATATAGAGCAGCCGTTAGTTTTCAAACCTGGTTCGAAACTAGGTTTTGATCTTTCGACCAAACTGTTGCGCGATAGGGGAATCGGGTCATACGGTGTCGAAGAGGGCTGGAAGACGCCTGAACAGCGGGTGAAGGCGGCCGGTTCGGTGGGGCCCAGTGGCCAAGGCGGTGCCCCAAAGTTCTGACCTTCTCGAGCTCGATTCTCTCTCCACACTCAATGAAAATATTCAAACTTGGTATGGATTTAAAGAGGGGAAGAAGAGCTTTAAAATGGATCTGGAATCACTCGATTTCATTGAGAAACGAGAGAGAAATCTCTCCTGGAAGATTTGAAATCATTTCCGTCTCGTGCGCAGTGGGGTTACGGGCTTGAGCGAGGTGGAAGATGAATTGTGATTGGCCGGCTCTTTTTTTTTTTCAAAAATCCATAAATACCCCTCTTCACATACGAACTCCAATCCAAACCCAATGACTGTCATCCCTAGCGTTTTACCCCTATTCCGAACACAATGGGATATGTTTCGAAGGCCCATTCGAATGTTTCAGTCAGTTTTCCTTCAGATTAAAGTATAAAACATTCAATATTTAATTTGAACGTATATTTCAATTTGCCAGGGCCACAAACTGATTCAAAAAATTCCAGAAAAATAAATCTAGCAATGTTTTGATGATACAGTCCCAACAAAACTAGTTTCGACGAATTCTGAGACCGTTTCCAAAAAGGCCCATTTTTGGTTGATCCAATTTGACTGTAATTGATCAAAACACGTTTTCTTTTTCCACGCTCACATACTAGCTTCAAAAATTATGAAATTTGAAACCTAGCAATAAATTCACATCCCAGATCCAACAATAGTGGTTTCGTCGAATTCCAAGGTCGTATGCAAAATGGCCAATTTCACGGGCTATATAAATTCCATAGCGACCTTTCTGATAATTCATTCGGCCATAACTTTTGCTTTCCGCTATGAAAATTCGATTTTTCAGATTCGTTAGAAAGGTATTCACTAGCAGATTTAAATATTTTTGGTTTCACTAAAATTCGTTTTGTTTTGCACCCGGTACAGTCCGACAAAGTTTGAATTCAATTTTTGAAACTGCAGCACCATTTCAGGCCTTGTTTATAATTATAATTAATTATATTCGTTTTCAATTGTCGATTCAAACTCAGTTTTCATCGTTATTATTTTAAATATTTATTCTAAATATTTAAAATCCATTATTTTAGCCAATTTATATTTTTTAAATTGGTTCAGATTTTCTGGGTCGTTACATTACCATGTTAAGCACATAATTTTAAATGATAGTATATGTACCAAAAAGATTGCATCCGTTTCCTTTGAAAATTGAAGAGAAAACTCTTGATGAATGGAAGCAACCCTTCAGGAAAAAGCTTGCTGTTTCGGAAACGGTCGACAGGTCAAAAATCACCGGTCGACTGGTTGAATTGAAAATTCCAGAAAAATAGCCGTTATGTACAAAAACACATAAACCGGTCGACTGGTCCTTTTTGGGCGGTCGACCGTTTTAGTTTCTGTTTCAAAAAACACAGCAGAACTGGTCGACTGGTCCTTTTTGGGCGGTCGACCGTTTTATGGCTATGGACCGGAGGACCTCGGTCCACAGTATATATCACTCTGCACTCTTTCGCGATCAGAGTCGGTACCGTTTGGGCTTTTTCTGTGACTTTTCAATTCCTCAAATATACAGATTTCAACAACGAAGATATGATATTGTTTTGTGCATCCGTGTTATACTTTGAGGATATATTTTAACATATTTCTAACACGACTCAAAGTAAAAACCTTATTTCTATGAAATAATCTTCATTGCACCTTTATATGTTGGCATCGATCAAAATTTTGTTTCAACACTTACTACTAGGAATGTATGAAGAGGGATGTTAGAAAGTTTATTTCCAAGTGCATGAACCGTCAGTGAAAGCCGAACTGAAGAAGCCGAGAAGTCGAGTGGATTGCTTCAGTCATTGAAAGTTCCTACATGGAAGTGGGAACAGATATTGATGGACTTTATCAATGGACTACCTAGAACCAGGGCATAAAACGAAGGAATTTGGGTCATCGTAGATCGCTTGACCAAAAGTACAAGGTTTATTCCTGTTAGATCGACTAGGATTGCATAGAAGTTGGCTGAGCTTTATATAAAATGTATACTTCGATTCCATGGTATCCCAAAGAGTACAGTAAGTGATCGAGATCCATTGTTCATGAGTGGATTTTGGAAGAGTTTGCAAGAGACTTTGGGAACTGAGTTGTGTTTGAGTACGGCTTATCATCCCCAAACCGATGGTCAAACCAAGAGGGTTAACTGAGTTTTGGAAGATCTCCTAAGAGATCGTATATTGGATTTTAGGGGATCATTGGAAGTCCATCAACATTTGGTTGAGTTTGCGTACAATAATAGCTACCAGTAGAGCATTAGGATGGAGCCATACGAAGCGTTGTATGGCATACGATGTAATTCTCCGGCCTGTTGCTTAGAAACTGAAGATAAGTTGATACTTGGGCCTGAGATGATCCGAGAAACATCAAATTTATCGAGATCGTTCGACAACGAATAAAGGAAGCCTAAGACCGTCAGAAAAGTTATGCTGATAAGCGTCGAAAGGATTTGGAATTCGACATAGGCGATATGGTTTTCATGAAGATTTCGCCGTTGAAAGATGTTGTTCAGTTTGGAAATAAGGGAAAGTTAGCTCCAAGGTTTGTTGGGCAGTTTTCGATAATCAAGCCGATAAGAAAGCTCGCATATAGGTTGGATCTACCCAAGAAGATATCGAGTGTGCGTAATGTTTTCCATGTTTCTACGGAATTGTGTGCATGATTTGAATGTTGTGGTATCTCCAAAGCGGTACGAAGACCTAGAATTGAAGACATTAGTTACGAAACCTCATAAGCCACTTCGTGTTGTGGGGAATAACACAAAACATATTAGGAGGTATTCGATTAAGCTAGTCAAGCTACAGTGGAGTGAGGATTATGACTATTGTACATGGGAGATGGAAGAGAGTATGAAGATGAGCCATCCATAACTCTTCGTCGGTACGACCCATTAATGTCGTGTCACCTTACATCATTGTAGCATAGGCTATCATTGTTAGAATTTCACGTTCTAAGTTAAGGCTATGGATGCATGGCTTGATGGATGTTAATTTGGAGGGTAAATTGGCTGCTCATGGATGATAAGCATGCATAATTGTTTTGGTTGCTTGAGTTTACTTGGGATTCCGGGGACGAAATTCCTACGGTGGGAGAATGTAACAACCCGTATTTTACGTATCAGAGGATCGTAAAATATTTTTATTTAATTCTCTTAGGGTTGGATCATTCTCATATTTTGATATGTTGTCTATGGGGATGTGAGACATGTTCATTATTTTTACCAATTTTATTTATGACCATTTTCCCCTATCAGTTTTATACAAGGCATAACTTTTGACTAGGATCGAAGCAGCCGTTGAGGTCGATTTTATTGGAAAGGAAATGATGTTGCCAATTCCGTAGAGTGGTCACATTAAAGATTTGGTTTAGCGGTTTGGGAGGAATCTGTATAGGTTTTGTAAGCCATTAATGGGCTGATTTGGGATGGCCCATTAGTTGGCTGGTTGGAGGTTACGAATAGGGGGATAGAGGCATGGAGAATAGATTACTTTCTTCATTCTCTTATTTGGTTGAGCTCGTGATCCTTCTTGCTTAATCAAATACACCTTCCCACCATTAAAATCTAGATCTAAGAAAGAAGATTGAAGATCTACATCAATCAAAGCTAGGTTTACAACAAGTGAAGAAGATCGCATCAAATCGAGAGTTTAGAAGAGTGTTCTTCGCTGTTTGGATTGAGAATTTAGTGATTTAGAGTTAATTTGAAGGATTGGTGAGTGATAAGCATCTCTCACATGGATTCAACCAAGTATATGGGTTGTTTGATCTTACTTTCATCATTTTAAGTTGTTTTCACTAAGATCTACATCATGGTAAGTATATTTTCATTTGAATCACCATAGGATCTAATCTAGCAAATTAAATCAGTAATTCTTATGTTAATTCATATGTTTATGCAAGTTAGATCCATTGTTTTAGTTTATGCATTGATTTATCGAGATTTGGTGAATTTATATGATTATTGATGAATAATTGTTATTTTTGTGTTGTTGGTGATTTCATAAAGTGTTGATTGTTGAATTGGATGATTTGGATAAGCTGTTTGCATTAATATTGTCGTTTGGTGATGATTTGGTCTAAATTGGCGCTAGATTGGTCAGATTTGGAGTCAGGTCATTTTTCTTAGGTTGTTGGTGACGTGGTGTAAAACTTGGGTCATGGCTTGTGCTCTAAGACAGGTAGATCAGGTCGCTGGTGCTAAGGTCGTTGGCACTCGGTCGCTGGAGGTCGGGTCGGTAGTGACATGGCAGAAGGTGGATCCGTGCTAGGCAAAGCCACGTCGTTCTAATCGATGGCTTAGCTCATTGGAGTTTAGGTCGGTGGTGCGTAGTGGCAGATGATTGGATGGATCGAAAATTAGGTCGTGGTGCTCTAGGTCATGAAAGCATTGGGTCATAAAGGCATGTAGGTGTGAAGCAGAGGCGGAACGACCTAAGTAAGTCAGGTCGTTGTCAGACCTAAGGGTTAGGTCACTAGAGCTAGGTCACAGTTGCTAGTTCGGGTCATCTTAGAGCTATAGGTTGGTTGAGTTAGGTCGTTGGAGCGACCTAAAGTGTTAGGTCGTTGGGGCGGCTTAACGATGCTAGGTCGTTAAATGACATAAGGAGAAAGACAATGTTTGTAAACGCTGTGAATGGAAATTAAACGCAACGATTTGTTTTTCGTAGCGGGAAGACTTGAAGTGCTATGAAAAGGAATATCGACCAAACGGTGCATACTTTTGGACCGATGGTGATTTTAGCTTCGAAGTGAATTCAAGTAGGAATGTTCGAAGTGTTGTGATGTGTTCGTTGATCGTCGAAATGCAACGAATGTGAAGATGACTCTAGGTGGTGAGTTCGTGGATTATGGTTGCTCGAGAAGGGGCTTGGGCTTATGAATAGTCATCAAGTTGGATGGCTAGATATATCGAAGGCCGAGGAATTATCGTTGTCGTAGGTTCTAGTGGACTCAAAGTTGGGATATAATAGGGACGCTTAAAAGACCGGTCGAATGATCGAATACCCTGGGTGGTCATGATGGGCCTCTCACGATGGCATATGGAGTTTTGCTAAAACTGGGGCTTACCATTAGCCCTTGACAAATGGCAAGGTGTTGTTTCGATCATACAATTAACGATGGTTTCAAAGCAGGATTGGCGGTGATAGCCAGAGTCATGGATGAATGATTGTTCGCATGTATCGAAGGAGATATCTTTTGGGTGCTTTCCTGATGTTGTTTTAGGCCTTCGGGGCTTGTGCTTGGGAGATGTCCATATTGATAAGGATGGATACGCTTGATAACTAATAACCATGAATATACTATTTGTTTCTACTTGGTTGTTTGTAAAAGTTATCACTGTCGGATGTGGGGAAGACGGGTATGAGTTCTTCTCCGTTGATGTTGGTAGATTGGTCAATTAATTTGCCAACTCTAATATACTTTATTGATGATGTTAGATACCTGTTTTATCGCTCACTAAGACTGTTCTTTGACTCAAGGTTTTATATCTCCCTTTTATTACCTTGGGGTGTTCATCCGGTTGTGGATGGGCAGACTAAGTAGCAGGTGACAGATGATAGATCTTGATGAAGATGATGCTGCCGAGCAATGACGAGCAGGAGGATGGAGTATTATTTTCTTCTATCTAATATTTGTTGTTTCCGCCGTTTGATGTATTTTTTTGAGTGCTCGTAGTGAGGCTTATTGTACAGACTCTTATTGATTAATCCAAGGTTGTATGGATATTTCATGATGATATGAAGGAGTTTAAGATTCTTCTTCAATATTATTGCATGTTGTATATGTTCTATTACATTTTATCCCTGCATTGTGAGATATACGATAGGTTCCATTTGTGTTATCATGCGATTCATACCTAATGATCATCCATAGCTTCCTGACACACCTTTCAGTGCATTCTTCTTGTTTAGTGCTGGAGTTATGTGCAGTCGTCACAAATGTGGGGTCGTATATACCATTGCCAGTTCCTTCTCGACCATGGCCGGACGTGAGCAGGGATTTTGTTTTGGGTTTACCAAGAACACAGAGGGGCAATGATTCCATTTACTTAGTCTTTAACTAATTTTCAAAGTTGGTTCACTTTATTGCTTGTAGGAAAATGGTAGATGCACTGAATGTGGCTCAACTATGCTTTTGAGAGAGATATCGTCTTCATGGATTATCAGATTCAATTGTTTCAGATCGTGATACTTGGTTCTTGAGTCATTCTTGGATCAGTTTGTTGAAGATGGTGGGTACAGAATTGAAATTTAGTAGTGCATATCATCCACAAACAGATGGACAAATAGAGGTGGTGGATAGATCGTTAGGAAATTTATTGAGAAGCCTTGTTAATGACAATTTGAAAAGTTGGGATTCAAAGTTGTGCCAACCTGAATTTTCTCATAACGATGTTGTCAATCGTAGTATTGGGTTCAGTCCCTTCAAAATTGTATATTCGGTAGTTCCGAAGGGTGCCTTAGATTTAAATCCATTGCTACAACAAGATAAAATGCTGGGAAAAGCCATTGCTCTTGTCTTAGGGTTATAGGGGTTCCATCGTGCGGTACAAAAACGGTTGGTTGAAGAAAATCACGAGTACAAGCAAACTGAAAATTCAAAGCGTAGACTTGTTGAGTTTCAGGAAGGCGATTTTGTGTGGGTTGTGTTAACAAAAAACTGATTTCCTGCTAGTACTTATAAAAATTAGCTTCTAGAAAGATCGGTCCTTTGGAGATTATTAAGAAAATCAACCCCAGTGCTTATCAATTGAGGCTACCAAGTCAAATTCGCACTGTGTTAGATCCAAAATTGGCTCTAAAACCCAAACGAGTAACGATTCTACTGAAATGAAATCATAAAACGGAGAAAACACACAATTTATAGTGGTTCGACGTTAAATAGCCTACGTCCACTTTCTACTCTTTGAATTGATGTCTTGAATGCAAGTACAATAACGATTTTCACTCAATTCTCATTTATACAATACATTGATTCGCTCAATTTCCTTCACAATATGATTCAAAAGATGATTGTAATCTGAATAAGTTGATGAAATTCGGATAGTAAAGGAGTTTGAGTTCTGAAAATGCCAAAAGATCCTTCCAAATGCCTCTTGATGGTTTATTTATAGGTGAAAAATGCTCCTGGGATAGCTTCGGTTCGGATCCACGTGGCCTCCATCCCATCACTTTCGGGTTCAGATGGGATATGGGTGTGACAACACATTAGTTTAGTGGCAAACATGGGTAGAACGTGGTCATAACCGCTCCGGATTTCAAGGGAACGTGGGGTGAAGCTGTCGTGACTCTGGGTTCGGATCGAGGGTGCTAGCAACCAGGGGATCGGATTGGTTTTGGTGGAAGAATGGAAGGCGGATTGAGTATACAAAGAGGAAGGAGCGGATCGGGTCTTTCCGCTCCGAACCGGTTATGCCCCTGTGGCTTTGTCTTCTGCTTCACAATCATCTTGGCTTGACAACTGGGATCCGATCCGAACCGGAATTCTAAAAGGGTGCATTTCTTTGTCAATATTCTTCACTTAAATTAACTTTGTGTAGCCTAGTTCACAAAGTAGGCTAACATTTTGCCCCCTTGAAGGACGCTTCTATTGAAGATGGAGCGTGCTTTGACATTATCTGACCATTGTTTTCTGAGTTGGAATCGTTGAATGGTCGCTCCCATTCGTTTGTGGAAACGTGTTTCTTCTTAAAGTCATATCTCTTATTGCCAATATATACACCATAGAACGTTCCAATTTCTTCCTTTGCTTCAAATAACTCTGAGAACTTCGCTTGATGTCCAATAGCTCTTCCAGGTAAACTTTAGTACATATATTTTTCTTTGAGTTTTCATTCGTTTATTAAATCAATACTTGCAATTTTGTTGGGGTTCAGATCCGATTCACATGGTTTTTCCTATTATCGGCGCCGTTACATCAATGGGCCAAATCATCGTGGGCCTGCCTTCCGGTCCGATCGGAATAGAGGGACATGTTGGAAAGAATACAAAGGGCCACTCCACTTTTATATAAATTCATCATTTTCGTTTCTTTCTCCCTTCTTTTATTTATATCGTTTTTTTTTCTGAAATCTGCACCAAAGAAAAACAAAACCCTAGCTCCGAATATCTCAGGAATTCTTCTTTAATTCTCAAATCAATTACTTAGGTGGGTCAGAAACTTTGATTAACTCCCTTTTGACTTGATTTCAATTCGAATTCACGAATCATTTGAACGATTTTAGCATGGGGATTAGTCAAGGCCACGTCTTTCTCCTCCTCGCCACCGTCGTTGATGGCCTCGTCATCATCTCGAGGCGGTTGTGGAGGAGGATTGAAGCTAACGTAGGTCATGCCAACACATAGGCACTTCAGCTTTGATTTTGTTTTTGGCATGAAACTGGGTTTGGTACTGATGAAGGAATAGAGGAGATGAAGAAGGAGAAGAGAGAAAGGAAGGAGATCGGTAAGAGGTGGATTGATTGGTGCCAGAGCGCTGGGGATAGGGCATGAAGCATCGGATTAGATCGGGAAACAAGGCGATGGATGGAGTAGATAAGCTTAGGATTTCTAGGGGTTTACTGAGTCGGTTCGGTCTGGCGTTAGCCGATCCGAATAGATTCTCCATCTCAAAGCTGGCTCTATTTCCTCAAAGGTTCCAAACCGATCTGATACAGCTCAACCCAGAGCTCCGAATCGATCCACTTCTAACACTGATCCGCTCCGATCTGCCGCAGAAGTGCATGCTCCGAACCAGTCCAGTTCAACACTACATAATTGATCCGAACCATTAAGCTTTGTTTTGAAACATAACCACACCATAACCAACTCAACAAATACTAAACATGACTTCCATCTCCATGGACAGTTAGGATAGAGCCCTTTTGCTGTACTATTCGGAATGTTCATATGCACACATAATGGCATTGTCTTTCTTTACGTTGCATTTCTTTACGCACTTGTACACTTTAGCTCACACACGTGCACAGGGGGGATACGGGCTATTTTACTCTAACTTATGTTATTGCTCCTTCAGTAGTTTAGCGACCATGGCAGAGAGACGCTCATCTAGGTTAGCAAAAAAGAGAGAAGTCGCAGAAACTTCTGATAGTGGGCCCAGATTATGAAGTGGAAGCACACAATAGTGAAATATCTTCTGATAGTGAAGTTTCTCTTGGTGATGAAGCGGAAGGAGGGATAGGAGATGATCGTGCTCCCGATGAGTTTGAAACTGCCACTATATTGGAGTTACCCAAAGATTATGTTGAGTCGACGATCGATGATGACAGACTCATCCGAATATGTCTAAAGCATGGAATATTAAAAAGAGATACCCTGGTGCTATCGAAAACAGATCGCCCCCACAATCCACCAGAAGGATTTATGCCAATTACCCGATTGATGTGTCTGGTTGGGGCTATTCCACCGTTTCCGCCTTTTGTCGTCGATTTTCTGAGACAGATGCGGATTGCCCCCATGCAATTACATCCCAACTCTTATGCTTATTTATACACCTTGTATATAGCATACAAAGAAGTTTTAGGTATAGAGCCTACCTTCGATGACGTCCACTTTTTTTATAATTTCAAGCATCGGACTCAAGAAACTCCCTCCTTCTCATATTTTGAATCAGTCCCGAAAAGGAAAATTATTACTGTTCCATTTAGCAGCAAGGTTGGCGATTCCAAACTTGAATGGTTTTATATCAGACAACAGCCGAGGTGCACCAGGAGATGGACCAAATCAAGTAAAGCACCGTCTTTCTAGATTTCAATTTTAAATGCTCATGCCAACACATTGATTTGCTTTCTTTTTCATTTGCAGTTGATAACCCAAAGCAAATATCGGATCAATTATACTTTGATCGTTTGCATCGGCTTCTCAATGGCGATCAAAAGTTCCTAACCATCGACGAAGTTCTTAAGGATGAGTATCTCCATCATCACGGGTTACTATCTATTACCCGTAGTATAGGTCATGGGACGGGTCCATATGTGTACATACCCCCGGTCGACATTATTCCTGAGACGGGCGAGGGCTCAAAAGGTCCAACAATACCTCTTCGGACTCCACCTTCTCCATCCTCAACTCAGGACGATGAGTTAGCCAACATAGCTGAAAAGCACAGAGAAGGGTATACCATCCCTGATGATGCTATTTCTCCTGAGAAGTCAACATTCCCTAAAGAGCTGCCAATAGATGCTACTCAATGAGATGCTCCTACTACCGACGATTCCACATTTTAGGGTTTAGGAAATCTTCCCTTGCCCGAAACTATCTATACTTCAGAGGACTTTGGCACGAATCCTTTAACCTTCACTTCTTCAGAGGAGACTACTCCCGTGAAGGCCAAAGAGCCCGCTCATGCTAGTCTGGCTTCAGACTTGGGTTTGTTGGGGGGAACACCACTTTGGATGCACATAACACATTAGCACTGCATGTCACAACACTCAAGTCTTATGTGAGTATTGATTCTGAACTCCACTTATATTGTTGTGCAGGTACAGTGTCTCACCCTTACTATGATGTTAGGAAAATTCGTCGTAGCATGTCTAGACCTCCTTCCGACACCGAGCATGATCGCCATGAGAGCCGGGGCAGAGATGACAGAAGGCCTCATGATTCTCATCGACCACACACCTCATGCTCTCGTTCTCCTATCCGGTTGGATCCAGACAGGTATAAGAGCCACCAGAGTCGTCGTGGGGAAGACACATCGCAATCCAAAGATCGAACTTCTCCCCAAGACAAATATAATCGAGAAAAAAGTCCACCGAAACACACCGATTCACAAGACAAGCACAAAGCTTCTAAGAAGCGATCTGGAAAAGGCGATTCAGCCATCGTCCCTGTAAAGCGGAAACACATTGAACTATCATAATGCAAACCCCCACCATTGGATGCTGATTCCAAAACTAAACTGGCATATCTGGAGAAGTAGTTCCCAAATCACTACTTTGAGAATCTAACTTTCTTATCCGCACTTGAGACTATTTCTTCAAAGTGGGCAGATGAGGCTAAGGCAAAGATTAACGCTGTTGAGAAACAATACTCGGAGATGTACAAGTATTCACGCAATCTCTCCAGAATCATTCAGGCCTTAATTACAGACGTTGATGCAATGAAGAAGGCTGCAGATTCCAATGAGAATATTTTGAAAAATCTGGAGAAGGACTTAGAAGATACACAGGCTCAACTTGTCAATGCTCAACGAGATGCCAACGACTTCAAACAGCAATTTGAGGAATTACAAAAGCGTTATCATGACTTGCTGGAATCTCACAGTCAAGAATGTTTGGAGTTGAAGAAATAAGCAGAAGACGCTAAGTCAAACAGTGTCAAAATGCAACTGGCTTACAATACTCTTGAGCAAGAAAAGGCCGAGTTAGTGAGGAAGAATGTCAAGCTGGAGAAACGAAATGCTGACTTGGAGTCCAAGTTAATGGTAGCCGAGACTAGGGCTGCCTTAGCTGAGTGGAATGTGGATAGCGCTATTAAGTCTGCTGAAGAAACTCATAAACAGCTATCAGAGGCTCAAGAAGAATTGCACGGCTTTGGCGAACTAATGATTGAATTCTTTGCACACATAATCCGTCGCCGAAACATCTCTTGGATCGAAGACTATCTGACAACCTTAGTTCACGTATGGAGTCAAATCCTCGAATGGGAAAAAGAGGAACTTAAGGTAGACTTCATTGATGAAGACAAACTCATGGAGAAGTATCTGAGAGATGATGAACCGGCACGTCTGATCGAGGGGCGTCGTCTTATTACTGCTACCATGGAGGAGGAGAAACGCCTGGCCAAACAAAAGAATATCCTTGAAGTTAGTTCTTCTTCTGCTACCGCCGAAGCTACTTGAGTCGAGGGATATGATCCCGAGAATCCAGGAGTTCCTAGAGCGTCTCTTTTATCTCCTATACCCAAATCAACGTCAGAGACGGTAGCCTCCCCAATTGAGAAATCATCAGAAGGTATTTCCACCTTTTCACCCCAATTCGTCAAGGCCGCCTCCACCTTTCATCACATCATTGGGCAATCGATCGAGGATCCTTTATTTTCTCCTGAGTTGATAACTGTTGCTTCTCATTCTGTAGGTGTTGAACTAGCGGAGAAGACTGATGAGCCTCGGGGAACCACCATTGCGGAAGAATCCATGGAAAAGTCTCAGGGAGGACAGGATAAGGCTACCATTGTCGAATCCAGAGGGGGAGCTGAACCGCCTAAGGGCGACACTTCTCATGATGACGAAATGATAGATGCTTTGAAAGACGACGATGGTAATGAGGGGCATGAAGAAGATCCTGATGTTGCTATAACTGGGGATTCGAAAAATGATGATGACATGACTTTGGCTGAAATGAAAGCCGAACAAGACAAGCGCATGCAGTTGAAAGTCGAGGAATTAAACCCCGAAAGCCTTAAGCCCCTTGCAGTGGTGGATCGTGGATCGAGGTTAGTTGTTAAGCTTTCAACTAGGTTAATTACAGAAGAGCTTGCTAAAAAAAATCTTCTCTTGATTCCAGTGTTCCGACTCCTAGGAAAAAATCTACCGATTTTGGTACTTCAACTACAGAGAAGAAGAGGCCAAAGCGTCTCATGTCTGATGCTGAAAAAGAAGCTAGAAATGCTCTTACGGCTGCCAAAAAATCCAAGTTTTCTCCAAAGCCCAAGTGATAATGCGCTTTGTTTTATTTTATTTCGATATTCCACTGGTCCGCTATAATTGTAGTGAGTGCGGCCCTCGCATCTTTTGCTTAGCCTTCCTATATAAACTCAAATGTTTGTGAATAAAGTGGTTTGTTCCCTGCAATGTCTGATATTCGTAAATTTAAAATTTAGGTAAAAATGCAAATGAATAGCATGCCATATCACGGTTATATAATAAAGTCATTATTAAGGGGAACATGTATATATATATATATGCCCCCAGTCCATCTTGGATAACCGATTAAGACTTACTCAAGATTGATTAAATTCAAAATTCAGCTGCCCCCGATTCTCTGACGGGGCCATATTCTTTTCGTCATTGATGCTTATTCTTTTTAGCATCTTTATACTCTCCTGTCTCATAACCAGGTTAGAGTATTACTGAGGCGGTCTCTTATCGGGATGCACCTTCATGCCTCAAGGGACGTCGTCTTCCCGTCCTTTATACTCTCTCTTGTTTCATGAGAGTTAGAGTTAGGAATGTCGTCTTCCCATTCTTTACATTTTATCATGCAAACGGTTATTTTTTTTTACTCCTGCACATAGGTTATCTCCAATTTTTGAAATTTAATTTAATGTATTGTGTTTCGTCGTCATGACAGAATAATGGTTGAAGATATAAATAATGCAGGAAAATAAATGACACACAATATTTTTATAGTGGTTCAGCTAAGTCATAGCCTACATCCACTTCATAATCCTTTGTTCATATAAACAAACTTTTTAAGGCAAGTCGTGCCTTTTTACATAGCTTATAAAAACAGAAAGGAAGACATTTCATATTTAGCTCAGGTATCGTCGCAAGTGCTGAGCGTTCCAAGCTCTGGGAATCTCTTCATCATCCACGGTCGTTAGCTTGAATGCTTCTGTATCAAGCTTCCGTTGGATGGTGTATGGCCCTTCCCATTTTGGACCCAATTGGGTTGAAGGCGGGAAGACTCGTTTCAATACTAAGTCTCCTGGTTCAAAGGTTTTGAAGCGAACTTTTCGGTCATAATAACGTGCTACTTGATGTCGATGTCTTGAGGCACGCAAGTCTGCTTCGTCTCTTTTTTCTTCAACCATATCAAGAGACTCTAGGAGGAGTGTTCTATTTGTTATCGGGTCATAGTGTGCGACTCGATGAGAAGGGGCTTCCAATTCTACCGGGATTACTACTTCTGACCCAAAGGAAAGTGAATAGGGAGTATGGCCAGTGGACGTCTTAATGGTTGTCCTGTAGGCCCACAAAGCTAGTGGCAACTCATCTACCCACTTGGATTTGGCCCGCTCCAACCGCTTCTTGAGAATAGATTTAATGACCTTGTTTATTTCTTCGACCTGGCCATTTGACTGTGGGTGAGCTACAGCAGTGTACCGTTTATCACTCTTGTACTTCTGGCAGAAGTTTTTGAATTCGACGCTGTCAAACTGTGTCCCATTATCAGTTACGATGGTCTTCGGTATCCCAAATCGACAGATAATGTTTCTGACCACAAAACTGATCACCTTTCTTGCTGTGATCGTTGTTAAAGGTTCAGCTTCCACCCATTTCGTGAAATAGTCAACGGCGACGATTGCGTACTTTGCTCCCCCTTGGCAATAGGTAACACTCCAATAATATCAATCCCCCACATGGAAAACGACCATGGGCTTACCATCGACTTGAGCTGAGTCGTAGGTGCTCTGGGAATCTTGGCAAATCTTTGACATCTGTCGCAGCGTCGTGAATAATCAGCCGCGTCTTTATTCACGGTAGGCCTAAAATATCCATACCGTAATACTTCCTTTGCTAGTGTTTGACCCCCGGTGTGGTCCCCACACTCACCTTCATGTACTTCTTGCAGTACACGTTTGATGTCGTCGTGTGCGATACACCGTAGTAGGGGCATTGAAAACCCCTGGCGATAAAGGACATCGTCCTGTAAAACGTATCTTGCAGCCTTACGTCTTACAACTCGACTTTTGCTCTTCTTCAACGAGAGGGTTCCATTCTTGAGAAAATTCTTGATTGGTGTCATCCATGATTCTCTCTCTGGATCAACTTCCATGGCTATTTCCACTTCCATCAGGTCAGAACTCGGTGATTCCAAAACCTCTATCGGAACCATTTCAGTTTCTTTGGGATTATCAGAACTTGCTAGCTTTGCCAACCAATCTGCTTTCTGATTTTCTATTCTTGGAATATGCGTTATGCTGTAATGCTGCAAACTACTCAGCAACTCCTTTACCTTTTTGAGATAAGTAACGAGTCGAGGCCCTTTAGCAATAAATTCCTCCCGAACCTGGTATACATCTATCTTGGAATCGGAACATATATCCGGTGTCTTCACCCCCAGTTCTTTGGCGAGTTTTAGCCCAGCAATTAGGGCTTCATACTCGGAATCGTTATTGGTAGCAGCAAACTCTAATCACAATGCATAGTAAATAGATCATCCTTCAGGAGTTATTAAAACAACTCCGGCGCCGGACCTTCGATCATTTTTGGCTCTGTCCGTATATAGCTTCCACGGACTAAGCTCTAACTCTTGGTCCAAAGTAACCACCTTGTCACCCACCGTTACCTCTTCGGGAATTGTGAATTCGGCTATAAAGTTGACCAATACCTGCCCCCTTATTGATTTCCGTGGCTAAAAATTTAAATCGAATTGACTCAGCTCAATGTTCCATTTAAGTAACCGCCCCGATGCTTCGGGTTTTTGCAACACTTGTCTTAAAGGTTGATCGGTGTATACAACTATCGGGTGAGCCTGAAAGTAATGACGAAGTTCGCGGGAAGCAATCAAAAGGCTATAAGCACGTTTTTCTATCTTTGGATAATTTCGTTCTTCAGCAGCTAGCTTCTTGCTCACGTAGTATACAGGCCTCTGGACTTTATCCTCCTCACGTACCAATGTTGTACTGACGGCATGAGATGATACCGCTAAGTAGACAAACAAATCCTCATGTTCTACGGGTTTTGATAATATTGGAGGCTTTTCTAAAAAGTCTAATAAATTCTGGAAAGCCTCCACATAGTCAGGGGTCCACTCAAAATTTCGTTTTCCTCGTTTTATTAGATCGAAGAAAGGTACGCACTTATCTGTGGCTTTGGAGATAAACCTGCTCAATGCAGCAAATTTTCCGGCTAGGCTTTGAACATCCTTGATCTTTCGTGGTTCTTCAATATTCCTTATTGCTGCTATTTGACTAGGATTTATCTCAATTCCTCGAGAACTCACGATAAACCCAAGGAATTTTCCAGATGCGACCCCAAATGAGCATTTTAGGGGGTTTAACTTCATTCCATACCTTCGAAGAATATCAAACATTTCAGCTAAGTCCCTTGTATGGTCGGAAGATTGTTTAGACTTCACATGCATGTCATCCACATAAACCTCCATGGTTTTCCCGATTTGATTATAGAACATGCGGTTGACCAAACGCTGGTACGTGGCTCCTGCATTCTTTAATCCAAATGGCATTACCACATAACAATATAACCCCAAGTCTGTGATGAAACTTGTATGCTCCTGATCTGGTATATGCATGAGAATTTGATTGTACCCCGTATAGGCATCCATAAAGGATAAAAGCTCGTGTCCAGCCATCGAGTCTACTAGCTGATTAATTCTGGGAAGAGGAAAGCTATCCTTCGGGCAAGCCTTGTTCAAGTCAGAGAAGTCGATACATGTACGCCACTTCCCATTAGATTTTTTGACCAGGACAGGATTTGATATCCAGTCGGGATATTTCGAATCCTTAATGAATCTATTATCCTTTAATTTCTCTACCTCTTCTTTCAAAGCTGCTGACCGCTCTGGGCCTAACATCCGTCTCTTCTGTTTGACTGGTGGGTGCTTTGGATTAATGCATAAAGAGTGGCTCATAATGGCATGCGAAATCCCACACATGTCAGCGTGAGTCCAGGCAAACACATCCAGATTTGCCCTTAAGAAATCAGCCAACTCTTTCGCTCGAACTGGATCTAGTTGCAAGCCGATCTTTTGTACTATTGTCGAATCTGTCTCATCAATAGGTATATTTATTGTTATCTCGTTGGGAGTCACCTTTCTATCCTTGGGTTCTCTATCCTCTCTAGGATCTATATCCTCGAGCACATCTAAGGGCGACTCTCTTGGGGATGGACCCCTTAATTGCTATGCTGAGTTTTCCTTCGAAGGGGAAGAATCTTCCTTAGTTTCTATATTCAACCCCTTCATTAGCATCTTCAATCCGTCATGTAACAAGCTTGTCCCGTAGCTTGGTCGCCTCTCATCATCCCAATTCCTGCGTCAGTCGGGAATTTAAGCAGCAAGCACCAAGGTGCAATACATGCCCTAAACTCGACAAGGGTCGGTCGGCCTAGGAAAGCGTTGTAGGGTGACTCTACATCCAAAACTACAAATGGCAGGATTCTCACTCTCCGGCGATCTCCTTGTCCTAATGTTACTGGTAATTCTACGTAGCCCATCGGAGCCGTCGACGCCCCATTGAAGCTAGGTATCCATCCTTCGTAGGGCTTTAGTTCTTTTGCTTCGAGTCTCATTTGTTCAAAAGCTTTCTTGAAGAGGATATTGACCGAGCTCCTGTTGTCCACCAACACTTAATGGACTAAAGCAGGGCCGATGGTCGTGGTAATTACCAGTGGATCTTCAGTTGGGGATTGAACTCCGGAATCATCTCTACTACGGAATATGACGTCGTCTGACATCGTCTTTTGTTGTTTTACTGGTGGTTACTGCATTCTCCTACCTCAAAGTGCTTGGCGGCATTGACGTACTGATCCATCGCTTTGAAACTATGACTAGCTAGGTGGGGTCCTCCTATAATGGTATTGATAACGATCCCCTTACCTTTCTGCTAGGCTGTGGGTTTTGAAGTAGGATGGTTTTGGTTCGGGGCTTGTCCCCCTTGCCCCCTGTCCCTTGGGGCAACCTTGTACTCGTCTAACTTCCCTTCCCGCAACAATCTTTCAATTATATCTCTCAAATGACGGCATTCGTTGGTGGAATGACCGTGGGTTCCATGGAATAAACAAAACTTTCCCGTTGCGATCTCTTTTCAGTGGAGTCTCTGGGTGGTGGTTTTTTGTATTGCAATATGTTGTATGTGTCCAAATAAATGTTTTCCAAGGTATCATTCAATGGCGAATAGCTTTCGAAAGTTTGGAATCGAGTTCTTTTGCTGGAATTGTTCCCTCGGTTCCTACTCCTCCTATTGTTGTTTCCATTCTTGTTGTTGTTACCTCTGTTCTGGTTGCCGACGTTCACTTCAACCTTCCCTGAACTATCACCAGATTGTTTCACAGCAACATTACTTTGGACACCTTCCCTCGAGGCCCCTTCGGACTTTCTCTTCCTATTTGCATGAGCTTCTTCTCGCCTTAAGCGAATAGTAGCTTTTTCATAGAACAATTCCCTAGTAGGGGGAGGTTTCCCGGATAGATAATCCCCAAATTCTATGTGGTCAACTCCTTCTATTAAAGCCATCAGAATAGTGGGTTCATGAGGGTCACTAACTTCGGTGACGGCCAGGTTGAAGCAGTCCAAATATGATTTCAGAGATTCACGTGGAGCCTGTTTAATCCTTGACAACTCTATGACGCTTTTGGATTTGTGGGCGTGAGGTTGAAACTGGTTCATTAAGCGCTCACCTAATTCTGTGAAGTTTGACACTGACCGTGGAGGGAGTCGGGTGAACCACATTAATGCTACGTCTTCTAAGTAAATTGGAAAGGCCTTGCATTTTATAGCATCTGGAGCTTCGGCGACATTCATGAACCATGCGTACCTCATCAGATGTTGTCCTGGGTCCGTTCTCCCTGAATATCGATCCATTTGTGGCAAGTTGAATCGTCGAGGGAACTGGAAGTCCAATATATCATCTGTGAAGGGGGTATGACTTCGCTCAATACCCCAGTCCTCATTAGTGTATCGTCGGCTTTTGGACATAATCTGACGCACCATCGCCCACACATCGGCATTTGTTAATGTCTGAATAGGTTCTCTAGGTCTGATATTCGGATTACCCCTGGGTTCCTGATTAGGGGATAACCTCCTGTTTCTAGCGGCGGCTGCTCTACATTGCTCCCTACGCTCCCGGTCGATCTCAGGAGGAAGGGGCTGAAGAAGTTGTTGTTGCGTAGGATTGGTAATGTTAGGATCCCTGGGTAGAACGTGGGATCCACGCATGGGCCACAGCATAGGCTCTTTCAAGCTCGGGTCATCAGGTCCTAACATACGAGCACAGTCTTCGCGGGATCCTAAAGATCCAAAAGTTAAATGATCAAGATTCTGAGGTCGCTCAAGCGGCCTTCTTTCACGAGGACGTCCCTCATCTGAAGAAGATGAATAATCTGCAGCAAGGCGACGTGTTGGGGAAGGTGTCTTTTGCCTCCGGAGCTCCTTGAGTTCCCTACTCATGGTGATCATGTTCTCTTGCATGCGAAGACTGTCACGTTTATGGGCTTCCAATGCCTCCTTAGTACTCTAGAGCATTTCAAGAAAGCGTGAAAAATCTCCTTGTGTGACGGGTGCAGATGGGTCAGGCTGATCATTGGTCATAGCGGTTGGAATCAAAGCATTGGCAGGAGCCCGAGTAGAAGTTCCACCTTCACTTTGATTCGGGTCAGATCGGAGCACAGTGATACAGTCAGACCGGTTCGGATAGGGAGAGTGGGTGACTTCAACATCGCTGGATCGGATCGGATCGGATTGGGGCCATCGGTTCAGATCGGTCCTTCCTGAGTAGAGCGGCCTGCTCTAGAATCTTGACCACGCGACCTCGTCACAACCATTGTTTGCTGATCTTCATTCACTTCATTCTCTCGATTACTTTGGATTTCCTTGCCTTTTCCTTTGGCCATAATTTCCAATTCTTCAGTGATTAACCAACAGGTACTTAAAGATGTCAAAAACGGAGGATTAACTTCTTTGAACTTTGAAGGTCCAAATAGTAGAATGATAATCCCAAAAAGCGGAGAATCCAAAAAACTCTCAGTGAAAGCACCAAAATGTTAGATCCAAAATTGGCTCTAACACCCAAACGAGTAATGATTCTACTGAAATGAAATCAAAAAGGGAGAAAACACACAATTTATAGTGGTTCGACGTTAAATAGCCTACGTCCACTTTCTACTCTTTGAATTGATGTCTTGAATGCAAGTACAACAACGATTTTCACTCAATTCTCACTTATACAGTACATTGATTCACTCAATTTCCTTCACAATATGATTCAAAAGATGATTGTAATCTGAATAAGTTGATGAAATTCGGATAGTAAAGGATTTTGAGTTCTGAAAATGCCAAACGATCCTTCCAAATGCCTCTTGTTAGTGTATTTATAGGTGAAAAATGCTCCTGGGATGGCTTCGGTTCGGATCCACGTGGCCTCCATCCCATCACTTTCGGGTTCGGATGGGATATGGGTGTGACAACACATCAGTTTAGTGGCAAACATGGGTAGAACATGGGCATAACCGCTCCGAATTTCAAGGGAACGTGGGGTGAAGCTGTCGTGACTCTGGGTTCGGATCGGGGGTGCTAGCAACTAGGGGATCGGATCACTTTTGGTGGAAGAATGGAAGGGCAGATTGAGTATACAAAGAGGAAGGAGCAGATCGGGTCTTTCCGCTCCGAACCGGTTATGCCCCCGTGGCTTTGTCTTCTGCTTCACAATCATCTTGGCTTGACAACTGGGATCCGATCCAAACCGGATTTCTAAAAGGGTGCATTTCTTAGTCAATATTCTTCACTTAAATAATCCTTTAACTTTGTGTAGCCTAGTTCACAAAGTAGGCAAACACACTGCTGATGTTTTCAATGTCAAACATTTATTATCATACAACAAGAATGAGTTGGTTGATGAAACTGCTGTGAATTCATGGACGAATTCATTTGATCTAGGGGAGGATGATGCAGCATCAGGTTAATAATTTCGATATTACTTCTGTTAGGTATTAATATCGACTTCATTAGTCTTGTGTTTCGACTTTATGGTATCGGTTTCAGTTCCATTAGGAGTTAAGCTGTTTCGTTACATTTCTGTTTCTGTAACACCCCACGTCCGTTAATGTCACTCACAAAGGGAATGCATTAAGTTTCGTGGAGCATTATAAGTAAACAGAACGGAATATTACAAGACAGAAAAAGTAGTACTTGAAAATTTTGTAATTTTATTGCTGCGGAAACAGAAATAAGTTTGATTACATTTCCAAATACCAAAATCAAGTACATAATATTAGTCTTGTACAAAACCTTCAGAGTACATAATTCTAAAGCCATAATCCCCAACAAAATAATGCCAAACGCTGAGTCAAAGCCAAGCAATGCACCTTTCAACTTCAAGCTGGAAGAAAGAGATATCTGAAATAAGCTTGAGTATTTCCTCCCTAAGAACCGGGGGGGGGGGAATAGAAGAAAAGAGGCGAAACAAACTAGGTCAGACATAAGTCTGGTGAGTCCAATGACTTTAACAATATAATCATTGAATTAACATGATAAGAACATAAACTGGAAAGAAAGAAATGACTGTAAAATAAACAGGCATGACAAAGCAGACAAGATGAAAAAGATATAACGTTGATTGCGCTTCTAATCACTACAGGATAATTACTACACTGCACCAATGCTAGTAACACCGTATCATTACTAGTTACACCGCACCCTTACTAGTCCCATACTAAAAGTTGATCCCTCTTACTAATCATGATAATGGTAGTTTCGTGTACTCCTAGCTGCTATCGTAAGTGCCCCTTTTTGCTCCTACCCCCATGAGTTGTACCCACTACCTTCCTCGTTCGATCGGCTCCCTAACTCGCATGTATTTATTACTTGTGTCATTCGACCTCGCTTGTATGTATTCATTACTTGTGTCATTTGGCCCTGCTTGTATGTAGATTCCTGTGCTGGCCCCATCATGGGTTGTATCAATTCCCATGATGGCAACCCGACACGATTCAAGATGCATAGTGTATACTACTGATGCCCAGTGTCTGTTTTTTCCACTCTGGAGCACGTGCACGCCCATACTCCGTCGGAACCTACACTGCTGCACCACCCGCAGCTATTTTGACCGCTTATAATCAGCCCAGTAATCGTTCCCTACCCTGCCTAGCTCAGGGTACCATGATACATCTATGTGGTTTACTGCTGAAATGGTTCCCAGTTACTACGGTTTCCTAATCAACATGTTATAATGGTTAAGTGTTCTCAATTTAACTTAACCCCACCCATTTTCTTAATTAACATGTTATACTGGTGAAGTGTTGGCTATTCATATGTTACTTAACCTTCTCACTGATTCATAAATGTTTATTTAATGGTTAAGTTTGTGGGCCTATATATACTAATATTACCCACTTACCCAAGATTTACTTAACCCTTCCCCTTATCAAGTCCATATGTATTATTGGTTAAGCTTGCCTTAACCCTATCCACTTTGTTCATGTAATATTGGTTAAGTTGTCTTCTTGTCCATGTTAGCTTAACCCATCCACCTAACATGTTGTATCGGTTAAGTGTCACCTGTTCATATGTTACTTAACCTATCCATTTTTAGCATGTCTGTTCCTTAGCTTTAATTTATTCATTAAATCACCAACCTCTCACATTAGAACTATTGTTTGCGGTTGCTGGATGTGCCGGGCGGTTCTGGGAAGATTTCTACTGCAAACTCATTCAAACCTCGGGTTTTGGGCTTAATGCGCTAAACTGTCACATTAGATTCATGTTGTTGCGGTCGCTGGATGTGTCGGGCGGTTCCGGACAGTCTTACACTGCAACTCAATCTAACCTCAGGTTAGGCACGTTCATCTTTTAGCCAATTTACATATTTATCATTCATGTCCAAGTTTATATGTAAATTATCCATAAGTGTGGTCAATTTAAGTTATGCCACATTTTCTAGTTATGCCCAAAACTAATTATATGATTACAACCCCTCTTTATGCCAATTACATAATATTCAACCTTTACCTAAACCTTTCCCCAACGTTCCCGTGTCATTCGTGCGCATAGTTCATGTGATACATTAGGCTCGCAATTAGCCCAACTCGTAAAAAAGGAAAAAGGGAAGAAACACATGATATCATAACTGGCATATACAATATAGATCTAAGACGGCATAAATCTAGTAAACATATAAAAATAGATCCAATCAACATATTGAGTGCGAACTAGCATGTATCTAAACGTAAACTTGCACGGATTTAAACATATGAACATATGATTCTAAACATATGGACTGATATGGTTCTAATCATATAAACATGTAGATCTAAACATATGAACATATAGTTCTAAACATATGGACTGATATGGATCTAATCATATAAACATGTAGATCTAAACATATGAACATATAGCTCTAAACATATGAACTGATATGGATCTAATCATATAAACATGTAGATCTAAACATATGAACATATAGTTCTAAACATATGAACTGATATGGATCTAATCATATAAACATGTAGATCTAAACATATGAATATATAAAATATGATCTTACATGTATGAACATGACTTGCATATAATCTTTCATAACTTGCATAGATCGAGCAAACTTGCATACATAACTTGCATACGTAATTAGACATATGAATTAACACAGAACATAACTTGCATATAAATGAATCAGATCAAGCATAAATCGAAACATAGTTTGCAAAGACATAAAATTTATATGATTTACAAACATTTTCATATAGTCCAATTCAAAACTCATCACAATTACATTTAAGCAATTATCTTGTGAAAGTAACTGTACTCACAGAAAACAGATCTTGAATTCTGGGATCTGATTTCTGAAGTTGCTAAGCTAATCCGTTGGTGTAGGCATTGATTCGTTCGTTGTTGTTCTAGAATTCCTTTTCGCAATTCCTAGGCTTTGAATCTTTATCTCTTATCTTTTTATCTTTAATCTAGAATTTGATTTGTTATGGTGGCGGCTAAGTTAGTTTGTAGATGAACAGTATGACAGCATCATAGTTTAGGGTTGTGAGGTTAGGGTTTAGGTTTAGCTATGTATATATAGATGTTTGGGATTAATATGGGCCTTTAGATCAACCTAGGAGTCATAAGAGCTGTCTAGTCCAAGAAAATGCGTCATCAGGCAAATCAGAAGTTGCCACGTAGCCCTATGGCTCAGAAAATCGTCACTGTCCAGCACAGTTGGCAGGGGTCAACCCCTACAGGGGGGTCAACACCTATGTCGACACCCCTATAGGGGGGTCGACTCCCATGTCGACACCCCGGGGGGGTCGACACCCTTGACCGGGAGATTTCCTGCTCAGCCGATTTCTGAGTTTTTGAATTTCGAACTGACTTGATTATTTAATTATTATTTTTATTTTAGTTTCTGCTTACACTAGAAATCTTCTAACCTCCATAACTTCTTCATATGGAGTCTGATTCACGCAAACTCAGACTCTATCTCAAGCAGAATTCCAAGATGAACGCAACGGCATAACCCGTTTCACCCAATTCTTCCTTTAAAGATTAATCATTCTTCAATTATCTCTTATGTCCCATTTTAAAATTACAGGGTGTTACAGTTTCGGTTTCGGTTAGCTTTATATGTTTGTGTCGGTTTTGATGTTTTGATATTTCTGTACTTTTTGTTTTGATTTTTTGTATCTTGTATGTTTAGTGCTATTAGTACTGTTGTTTAGTGGTATCAGCGTCGAAGTCAGAACCCAATAAATAGGCTAGTTGTAAACTCAAGTGAGTTAGTTAATTCTGAGATCAAATTTTGGCATCCGCCATTATTGGAAGCTCCAACGGTTTAGCCCCGGTTTAGGTATTCTTTGCGAATCAACGAAGTGAAGACCAAGCTTTCCGACATTATCTCGATCAACGGAAAATTGGTGACTAAGTACCGGCATCATCTCGATCAATGGAATTGGTGTTGTCTCAAGTCATCTCGAAAATCAACGAGATCAATGGATTAAAGTTCCATTCTGGTATCGTCATCGAACCACGAAATCAGAACTATATCAGTTTATCAATAATTTGAATTAGTATTACCCTACCGCTACATCATTAAATGAATCTTATCAACTAACAAAAACATTATCCTTTTATATATGAAATACATATAACGTATTTGCTAATAATAAAGTGATAATAGATCAAAAATGAGAATCCAAAAGTGCTATTATTTAATCTGACAATTTTGCCAACATTGAGGGGGGTATAAAGGAATACAAATTCATATTAATCATTGGTGTTAAATATTTGTTAACTATACAATGATGCAAAATATTAAGTAGTTTGAATAACTTATCAATTATATCCCTAGTGGACTTACTCCAATATAGATTATAATCCCTGGAGAATCAAAAGGTGTAAACTACTGCTAGAACGTGATATGGAAGTCAATTACAAATATTTTGGAAGTAAGTCATAAAGATGTCAAATAAAGGAGTTGAGTGTTCTTGAAGAAACACTTAAGGGTGATTTGAAAGAGACCCGTGACAAGACTATCAAATAAACCTAGAAGTTGTTGAGACACCTAAAACATAATTAATAAAGAGATATCAATAAATCATATCGCGAACTAACAATAGATAATCATCAACGACAAATATCTAAATAATAAAGAGCTTCTATTAAAAACTTTGAATTAGGAGGGAATATGATTATCTATCACGAGTTGTTTTCTAAATGAGAAATTTGGACCTTTTGTCCATAAAATATGGTTAGAAACATGTATATAAAATGGCAAAAGCACACTAAAATTACTGAAGCACTATAGAGTGTCAATAACATGTTATGTGTCATGATTATTATACTTTCAAAGATATTTGAATTGATTAAAATAGTCAAAGTGTTTAAACATTTAGAAAACCCTGAAGGTATAAATAATGAAAGTATACAAATTTTGGAAGAATTTAAATTAGTTAGTAGTGATAAAGAATGCAAAAAACATGAAATATGGGTTACGACATTCTTTTAAGTATTGTTGTGCAAAAATCTTGATATGATTCATGATGTGTAGATTACTTCATACTTTTAAGAATTATTATAATGAAACTCTTAATATCCATTGAAGTGGTAATTGCGATATTCAAAATTTACTAAAATATACAAGTTTTCGAAGAATATAAATAACATCTGTGGTTATAAATAATGCCAAGGATATGGAAGGTAGAATACGACATTCTTTTAAGTATTGTTGTAATGAAAATTTTGATATACTTCACGATGAGAAGATCATTTCCTGCTTTTTAGTGTTGTAACGAAACTTATCTTATTCAACAAATGTGCATTGCAATATGCAAACATGATTGAAACAAAAAATTGCAAGCACATATAAGTATATTCGTAAATATATACTAGTAACATACAAAGCGCAAATAGAAGGTGCCTTAAATAAGAAAGCATACCTGAAGCATGGAAATGCACATGAAAATTTTAAAGAAAAAGTTCATTAAGAATTATCTATAAGAAATTTGAGTTACCAAAAGATGAATACGAATTCAGAGAAAATTATTAAATCAGGGGAAGCATCCATAACTATGTTATAATTCACTTTTTTATTTAACTAAGATTTTCCTACTAGATTTTCTTGGCAAGGTTTTAGTGAGGCATTATCTTGATCCAGAAATATCAAACCAAAAAGTGACATAGAAAAATAAGTTATAATATACTTTTTTTCCTTATTTTTAATATTTTTCCCACTGGAATTTTCTTATTAAGATCTTAACAAGCCATCTCATTGATACAGAAGTATCAAACTCTAATTATGTAGTAAATTATTGAAATATGTCATATTATATTGTGTTCTTTTTTCCTTCACTAAGAATTTTCTAATAGGTTTTTTAAAAAGGTTTTTAATGAGGCACTATTTTGATTCAAAAGTATCAAACTTCATTAGATGGAATGAGGTATTAAAATATGTCATTGAGCTCTTTTTCCTTCACTAAGATTTTTCCCACTGGGTTTTTTTGGTAGGGTTTTATAAGGTATTGTTTTTATCCCGAAGTATCAAACTCTTGGAAGGATATCATTTTAATATGATATCTATAATGTCACACGTTGCACTCTTTTCCTCATTCAAGGTTTTTCCCATTGCGTTTTTCTAATAGAATTTTAGTTAAGGCAATAAACAATCGTTGTATCGACCGAAAGGGTATATGCTGATAACATGTTATAAAATAAAGAAACTAATTAAAATTCATAGAGAGAAGAAAAATAAGACTTTTATTCATTCAGGGTATTGGTTATCTATTTCTATTACATTGGCTTCTTTATATATAGGCCTTGGAGCTATTGATTAAACACATCCCATGATGTGAGACTAAAAAAAATACAAAAGTATATTCACTCATATATATTACAACACTTCCCTGAATATGCATATTCAAAATCATGAATTCTCTGCTAACTTGAAATTGTCCCTTTTGAAACATATATGATATTTTCTCCCCCTTATTATTATCTTGTTTGCATATATCCATTCAGACAATACAGCTATTGTCTGTTTCCTTATTAAAACTAGCAACCTCAATTGCATTCCGAGCTACTGAACGTCTAATTCAATTATTGAATTCGAGATCGAAAATGAAATCCACTTTCAATAGATTTAAAATTCTTAGATGACAAATAGCTCAAACTCAAAGCTCACTCTCCTCTTGTCTATTCCAATTTCTTTGTTTTATGGAAAGTAAAAAGCCGTGTAGAACAAGTGATTGAAGCCTAGTGGGAAAAATCTTGATCGAGGAATAGAGTGCAACGTGTGTGATTGTAAATATCATATTTAAAATGATATTCCTTCTAAGAGTTTGATAGTTGAAGATCAAAACAATGACTTGTTAAAACCTTAAAAAGGATAACTAAGTGAGAAAAATCTTAAATAAAGAAAAAGAGTACATTATAACTTATTTTCATAGGTTAATTTTTGAGTTGATACTTCTAGATCAAGATAATGCCTCATTAAAACCATATTAAGAAAACCCAAAGGTAAAAAATCTTAGTTAAGGAAAAAGAGAGCATTATAACATATTTATAAATGCTCATCCCGATTTAATAATTTCCTCTGAATTCATATTCATCTTTCGATAACTCAAATTGCTTATAGATACTTCTTAATTAATTTTTTCTTTAAAAACATCGTGTACATTTCCATGTTTAAGGCATGTTTTCATATCTATTCTTCCATTTTTTCGTAGTTTATTATATATGTAACACACATGTATATATAAACAATTTGTATTGTTAAAAAAATAAAAAATAAAGATTATCGACGAAATTAAATATAATATAAAAAATGACTAAAACTAAAAAAACGATCCATATTGATCAATACATGTCTTTCACATACAACAATAAAAAGGAAGAACTCTTTTTTTTATGGCAGTTCCTTCTATTTGCGCTTTGTATGCCACTGGAATTTATTTATGAATACACTTCATGTGCTTACAATTTTGTGCTTCAATTAGGTTTACTTATTGCAATGAACTTTTGATGAATAAGACAAATTTCATTACGATAACACTAAGAATCAGGAAGTAATTTGCTTCATCATGAAGTATACTAAGATTTTCATTACAATGGTACTTTGAAGATTGTTGTAATATACCATCTATGTCCTTGATATTCTTTATAACCACAAGTGTATTTATATTCTTTAGAAATTTGTATATTTTAATAGGTTTTGCATATTACAACCACCACTTCAATGGATATTAAGAGTTTTATTACAACAACTCTTAAAAGTAGGAAGTAATCTACTCGCCATGAATTATATTAAGATTTAACAAACAACAATACTTAAAAGAATGTTGCAATCTACATTTCTTGTTATTTGCATTCTTTATCACTACCAAAGTTATTTAAATTCTTCCAAAATTTGTATACTTTCATCTTTATACCTTTAGGGTATTTTAAATGTTTCAAACACTTTCACTACTTTAATCAATTCAATTATCTGTGAAAGTATAATGCTCCTAGCACATAACATGTTGCTGACACTATGTGGTGCTTTAGTAATTTTAATGTGTTTTTTTGATTTTATATACATGTTTCAAATTATATTTGCAGAGTACAAGTCCACATTTCTCTATTAGGAAAGGATTCATGATGGCTAATCATGTTCTCCTCTAATTCAAGGTTTTTATTCTGTTAAGTAACATAAAAGCTTCACTATTTATAAATTTAACATCGATGATTATATATTATCAGTTCTTGATATGATTTATTGAGATCTCTTCATGTTTTGGGTACCTAAACAACTTCTTTAGTTACTTGACAATCATGTCATGAGTTTCTTTCAAAGCAAATTTAAGTGTTTCTTCAAGAACACTCACCTCTTTTATTTGACATTTTTATGACTTACTCCAAAAATATTTTGAACTGACTTCTATATCACATTTCAGCTATGGTTTACATCTTTTGATCCTTCAAGAATTCACATCTATAATAGAGAAAGTCTACTAGGGATAATTGATAATTTATCCAGGTTACTTAATATTTTGCATCATTATGTACGTTAATAAATATTTAACACTGTTGATCAACATGAAATTGTATTCCTTTATTCTCTCCCTCAGTGTTGCAAATATTGTCACATGAAATAATAACCCTTATTGGATTCTCATTTTTGATTGATTACCACATTACTACTAGCAGATAAATTATATGTATTTCAATTTTAGGAGGATAATGTTTTATTAGTTGATAAGATTCATTCATATTATATTATTTATTTTCTTTCATTGACCTAGTATCTTGGAGGGAATTTCTAACTATAAAGATAATTTGAATACACATATCATCTATTACTTAAACATAATAACAGGACTAATCCCCATCCGATGTGGACAACTTGCGCATTCACCTTTTCCTCGTTTCTGGATTCTCGTGCCTCCCCTCGATTATCTTTTAATTCCTTCACCCGCACGTGACTTCGATAACGTGCTGCTTATTTTTCCCCTCCACTCTTCCGCTTTTCCCACTCTCTTTCCCTTTTGGAAAACTAACCGCTACCCAATCCCTAATAATCATCGTTCAACATCTGCCCATCTACCAATGTCGCATCAATGACCGAGCTCGTCAAATCCGCCGCATCTGCTACAGGCTGATTGCTTTCTCCCCTCCCAGTTGTAAACCATTCGCCTTTCCACCAAAACTGCCGACCAGATCTACCTCGGTATAAGGTTTTTTTCTCTAACAGCCACGTTATTCTGATTCCTTCTCTTATTCCTCAGCGTTGTCTTTTTTGACTGACCACTCCATTGGTATACATACATGCCATCCTTCTGTGCAGATTCAGACGGTATACTTCCACTGAATGTTGAAACGATTGGTTTAGATTAATTTAATGTTTGTGGATGAAAGAGTTTAATGCTGGTAAGATCAAATTTCTGTCGAATTTGCTCTCTGCATGCTTTATTTCTCCATAATGTAGCAAGTAACATCATTAGTATAAGCAAATTTAGAAAGTAACAGCATGTCGACCTATATGACGTTCTATTTTAATTTAATCGACTCCTTCCTTCTACCTGATTCCTTTCATTTTCTTCTTTTTTCTGCAGTTATGATATTTTGCTGGGATGGCCACACTGTCATCGGCCAGAACTACGACTTCAAATCTACAAGGTTAGTCCTTTCATTCAATTTGCTATATATAAAATGTCACTGAGTTGATGTCTCTGCAATAATCTATTACTAATTGGCAGACATGATAACATAATCTATTTTTTCGCTCCTGTTATTTTAGCAAATTCTAATTTTCACATCTGCTTTTCTAATTTCCGTCATTTCCATGCCCCTACTTTGATTCCTTTTCCTAACCATACATTGATTCTTCAACGTTGGGTTCTTCTTTGTACACGTTACTTGATTACAATTTAGTAACATAGAACAACCTGCACTTCACCCTCTATTTAATTTAGTCGACTTGAGTTTATATTTGTTTTGAATAGGAAGGAAATTATCCATGTTAACCATATTTAAGAAAGGTTCGGGGTTGGAGAAGTAAATAAGTGAACTTTATATGACTTTACGTTTCCTATTATTAGTACTTTTTTAGACAGATATTTTATAGTGAAAATTAGTTTTTCATGGATCTATTCCTTCATTACATTATTTATAAATGGATTTTTTATACTCTTATGTTCAATTTTTATAACTCGAGCATGTCTTAGGTTTAAATTGTCCCAGGAGGTTTGAAATTTTCTTTCTCATAATTTGCTTTTGTACTTAGCACATGTTTACAAATTCATAACAATTATTCCTATAAAATCTAGCCAGTTAGAGGAATGTGTTGAAAACATAATAATTTTAAAAAAACAATTTGAAAGAGATTTGAATTAATTCCAGTTTGGAATTGCATAACATTAATCATTTATAACTCCATCTATTACATAAACACAAGTGCGAACCCGTGCTTCGCACACGGGCTTGTCAAAAAAGCAAACATAAGATAATAGTATACTAATGGTTAATAGTATACCAATGGTTAGTTGTATAATCAAACATGAGTGTTATCCCATACAGAAGTGAAGGTTGGGGAAATGTAATGTAGAATTTAATTTTTTGACTGGTAGTTGTAGAAAAATGTGTCAACAGTAGATTTAGGGGAACAAATGTAATAAATCATAAGCACAACTATTAAAAACATATAAAGGATAAACCAATAAAAAGTTTTTCTCAATGTACAATGATATCAATTCCATCAACAGAGCTATAACATATTTGATTTAGGGACAGTAATTTTGTGAAAACAATCCATTACAATCTGAAGCGGATGTATTTAAATCGAGCAGAACCAAAATAGTAAAGGCCATACTGTTTGTTGATACAAATATCTTGACCATTAAATTGCTAACAACAAACTGGTACTAAGTTTGTATTAACTGTTTATTGACGTGGGAATCCGTTGAATAATTGAACTTGACTTTACTACAATCAGTTTGCACACTTCTAGTCCTTAAGAAATAGTTCTTCGTTGTTATCGATGTGGATTGTTAAACATAAATCTGTAAGAGTAGCTTGTATTAATTTTGAAGAACCAACGACGCATGTTTCATGGTCTTTCTTGGGCTGTTGCATAATAAAGAAAATTAAACATGAGATATGATCCCCTGTATTTTTGAGCTAACATGACAATTTCCTAAGTGTCATTTTGGTACACATGATGCATGCAATGAAAAGGCAAACTAAGTTAAGATAAAATAATCCATACATGCATATATTTGGCGAAAATCTAATATAATGGGCTAAATTAAATGTTTAAATACTTTACATATCAACCAAGAAGAACGTGATTGGTGACTTTTCCTTCACTCTTTACTATAGAAATTATAATTTTGAAATATAGGTCATGTTCTTCTTGATGTTGCACTTTTCCACTCAATTTGTACACCATTAGCGGAAGCAAAACACTGAATTGAAGATGTAAGTACAGAACTTAATGATGACACACCATTTGCATTATTTCTATTATCAACTTATTATATTACATAAGATATTTTGAAGTTCTAAAACACCTCTCTTCTCGCTTCTACCTCTTCCGCACTCATGCCACCATATTCAGTAAACAATGATAAAAGTATGACTGGTGGAATTCTAACCTGTAATCCTATATAATGTTGAAATCAATATTAAAATAGAGCGAAAGGCAGTCAGAATATCCTTTGATAGCTAAAAACAGTGCTTAAGCCACCATATTTTTGTAAATATTTATACTACCTGATGTAGTTCTTAATTTATCATCATTTCCTAACATTAAAAGTTCTTTGTAATTTAATAACCATGAATGCAACAATATTAATCGAATAACGGATTGCATAACTCGTCTACTTATTCTTATTTGATAATTATTAGTTCAATGAGTTAAATGCTTATAATTTCAAACAAAGAGAATGAATATCAGCTCTTAAAGGAATTTAAGTTTTAAAGTCTTAAGGAAATACATTATTAAAGTAGATTCACACCAATCAAAGTGTTTAATCGAAGTTTAAAATTCAAGTTTAAAACTTGATAACATATAAGGAAATACACTAACTTACAATATTATTTGAAATCTTGGATTGAAATTTTTAACCTTATCTGTAACTTTAATTTTACTATTTAATGTAAATATCAAGCAAGGCATTTTGTTTCCCATAACTATCTATATTTTTCCTTGGTTGTAGGCATGACAATAGTTGAGCTAGATGGTAGAATACTTCAAGCTCCGAAAGTGAAAAACTGTGCAAGTAAGGCATTATTTTGATAGAAGTCAAGAATCATGGAAAAGGGTTAAAAATTGGTTTCCATAATCAAGTACCACCAGGTAGGCTGTATAGATCCACTATCAGAAAGAATTTTCCTTTTGCAAAAATATAAATAAGAAATAATAATAATTCAAACTTGTCCATGCTTGACAAAATGATATTAAAGAATAAAAAGGAAACCTAGATACTGTGAAAGACAAAGCTAAGATATAACTTTTTCCATGATAATTTGTTTAGTTTTTGTTTTCAATCTCTTTATTTAATGAAAATGTTATGTTATGACTTCTGATAGACATCCAAAAGAAAAGAGTCCAAAGTTCACCTTTTTAGGGAATCCTACAGATTTAACAATTAATTATATCAAAGAGTTTCAAAGCTAATGTGCATTAGAAATCTCATGAATATGCAGAAAATGAAAGGTGTTAGCATACAATGAGAGCATTATCTTAAACCTGTGGCATTAGAAAATTCACTGAATAATACCTTTTACGACCATGCTACTTTTTCTTCCGAAGGCTCGCAAATCCAGCGATGAACTAAATGATATGGGAAAATCATCAAATTATTGATTTAGTATATAAAATTGGAAAAATATTACTTTTGAACATATTAAATTCACACTTAGAACTTCCTACTACTCAGCATTAGATTCGAGCTAAGTGTCATCATGAAAAATTGAGATCTGCAGAATAACCAACCAAACAGAACAACTCATAGAGTTCATCAATCAAAGGGTAGTAATGATGTCAAAGCATTAAAAAGAGCATTTTTCTAAAACTCATTGATCAATCATGTAGTGCACATAATTTCAAAAACGCGATCACCAGATGAAATGAAAAAGTTTTTTGTGTGTTTACCTCATGGAGTTTGAAGAACGCGACTTCAATCAAGTTTCACGCTTCAATATTGAGGTGTCAAGTTAGATTTACATCCATAGGTGCCTGAAAAATCAAATAGGTAGGATCAAAGCTAAATCGGCCTTGTTTAAACATATATATGTCGAAGACCACTGGTATGAACATTGACAACTTGACCTAAAATGACACTGATATGAACGAAACATTATTATGATGCTAAAAAAAATAGAAAGCTGATGGTGATTCACTCCTCAAAATCCTTACATACAAAAGGTTAATGTCATATATGTGCAAATATCATTTTTTAGATCAACGAAGGAGATGAGTAAAGAACTATTTCAGAACAGTTGAGGATCCTTATACTATTAATAACTCTAAATTCACAGAATTTTTTTTTAGATCCATGAGCGTATATCTATTTTTTGGAGTTACCCAACATTCAAGTGAAGGCAAATGATGAGATATTGGCTATAACGAAAAGTTTACATGCAAAATTAACCAACTACATAATTTTGATTTGGCAGAGCAACTCATGTTTTAAGGAACTGCTAACTTAAAGGCTTTAACCTCCAATTAAGAAATTATCAAAAAAAAGCTTAAAACAATGTCTAAAACCTCACCAAAAAAAAAAAAGATCTTAAAACCATGGACATAAAAAAGCAGTAGACAACAGAATTAGATCAAATGAACATCACGCATAAGGAAGACAGAAATACATAAAGTAAACTGAATGAACAACAATGGCTGAAAAAAGGAGAGAAGATGCTTACATGTTGGCTTATGTAGAGAAGGCAGAAATTTTTGAGACAGCCGATCCATGGAACAATTCCAATGATTACGACTCCAGCAGGTCGGGCAGGCAGAGAAAAAGGAAGGAAAGATCATAGGAAATAAGAAAATGATGTAATCTATAGAGTCGTAGGAAATTATTATTTCTTGTTTTGAAGTCAATTCGCAAAAATCTCAGTAACGGAAATCAGATAGTCTCATCGATATCTACATAACATAAAAATAAATAAAAGCGAACCCGTTACATCAGATAAACATAGCCATCCAATAAAATGTATAGATGAGTATGTAATATTGATAATAATTGAAGGGGAAATACAAACAAATATCTCTTTTGCATTATTACTTGATTCAATCTTATAAATACATAAGATCTCTTTTATGTCATCTTATAAAACGGTGTTCTTAAATTTCCTTAATTATATAGTATAATGAATTTATGGCAAATTACTTAAATCAAAAATTGAAATCCAAATTAATAGTGCCAAACTAAAGGATATGAGAATGTAGTATAACTCTAATTTTACTCACCTTGAACAGGTATTGCTCCTACATTATTATTTTCATTTACTGAAATAAACTCTTTCATCTACAGCATAATAAAAATTTATAACGTATCATTGTATTTTTCTATGTATAATAACAATGTCATTCGCAGGTACAATAAATATTTTTTGTGTGTAATACTAATTTTTAAACTAATTGCAGCCACGGACAATAAAAGAGCCGCACTAATGACTGACCTATGCTTAGAGGTCCAGTATTGAAGAATAATCAATCCAAGAGATAATGCATTCAAAATATTGAAGTTACTATAAACATTATAAGTAATATTTTAACGCCTGTGAAAACTAAAATTCAGCGGGACAAACCAGGGACATCACGAAATATATCTACAACTGTAAGAGGAATCAGTGAAATGAGAAAAGAGCCAACTGACCAACCCAACCAAGGCAACCTTTTAATGCCACAAAATCCAATTTAACCGCAGTCGGCAAGAAAGAAGGGGCCGAATTTAAGAGGAAAATAGTATATTTTCACTTCAGATAGGTTAAATATATCAAAGATTACCTAGCTGATATCTAAAGACAAAACCTTTAATCCTAAATGCAGACTTATTATTAGTTTAAAAGTAAAAATGTTAGAACAAAAACACAACTAATATGATTTTTCGAAATAAACATACCTATCTGACGTTGTCTGACATTATTAGAGTTCTTACAGTAGCGAAGAGGAAGCGACAGACTGAACAAATCGCTGATGAGCCAATCATCGGCCTGCACAATTACAATGGAGCTTCAAAGTTCCGATCTTTACGATGGCGGTGACTGAATCGCCAAATTCCATCTTCCTGTTCAATACATTTTGGATTGAAATCAAAAGATTCGTAGGATTAAAAGCAATTGCTACAGATTCAAGTTACATAACGCCAATAACTTTTTTGATTTGTGCAATCATCATTGTCAACTTAATTGGAAGACTGTGAAGTTAATTGGAAGATAAGACACAAATATGTATATATATATGTATGTATATGTGTGTGTGTGTGTGTGTGTATATATATATATATATATATATATATATATATATATATATATGTATGTATGTATGTATGTAGATTAAAATTGAAATTGGGATCAACACTCATGGTTTAAAATACTTTTTTTTACTCAACTGTATGCAAAAAATTGGGATCAATATTCATTTCAAAAAGTTTTTATTACCTCGTTCATCTTTATCCCACCGTATGTTGCCTGCAAATTTAAAAAGAGACAATGGTTGACATTAGAAATTGGTCATTCCACTCGTAGTTTTAAGCATAATGGTAAACATGATGTAAAAAATCAAAGCAATCACACTTAACAAAAGAATACTCATACTTTACAGTGTAACCAAGAATGCATGCTTACATTTTGTACATGATAGAGATGCAAATTTGTATTAATTTAGTACAATGTCAAAGGACACTAAAGCTATATTATTTTTGAGACATCAACTGTGCGCCTTCATTCATTTCAGTTGTCGAGAATGTTTCCAAGAACTATCTATTCATTTTGACAAAAGATGATAATTACTAATAGCAACCACTAATTTTAGCCTCAGTGTACATATCTTTAGGTGTAAATATGTTTTTTCTTTCCTTTGAGCATGCTTGATGTTCACTCATGTAATGACATCATATTTGTTTGTCCATTTAGTTGTTATAAATCATGCAGCAAGATGTTTTGATTCTTTTGCCCGATTTATACCTACAAATATATTGGTGATATATGATAACATATGAACAATGCAGTAAGTAATTTTGCCTACTGTACTTGCGTGTTTGACGTCTTAATGTCTGTTATGCAAGTGTTTTACATTTTATCTTGATTCTTTAAACAAAAAAAGAAAAGAAAGAAACAATTAAAACACGGCAACTGGTATAAATAAGGTATTAATGTCACATATTTTCTAAAACTAACACAAATTTGTTTTTTTTTCTTCCCAAACGACTCCCTATATCTTGTGTAGAGTATCTTGCATCAGAATAAAGCTCCAATTAAAACATGTTGGCTGGGTAATAGAATCCACATTCTATTTTCCAACAGCAATGCAGTAACCTTATTTTCATTGAAAAAAACCCAAAAAAATAATAATCTAGAAGTTCATTCATTAACGTTGAGGAAACTATATATGTCCAAATATATAGTACTCTGATCCCTACTCTAGAGGAATCCTAAGAATTATACATCTAATATACAGGACCACTGATTCAAAGATCAAATGCATAGAAAATACCTACGCATTTTACAAAGAAAAATAGCAATGTTTTTTAAAGAGATTGCTCAATTTTTTAGCGATATTGATGTGATGATGATTGATGAACCACCATAAAACATTGCTCAACAATATCCATGAATCATCAAGGTTCTACTTTATTAAAGAGATAAAAATATTTTAATATTAATTTATTGTATAGCAAAGTTCATGTATTGATCTATAAAAAAATTGCATCGATTAAATGAGGAAAATAATACTCACTTTGAATTAACAATGATCAAGACCAAGCTGTATATCCGTAAACGCCTCGCGATGCTTTCTTCTGTCTGACAGATCGTTTAGATTTGATTCCACGTACATCATTTTTATATTCTCGTCCAAATTTTCCCATTTCATTTTTTTCATACATAGAATAGTTGGAATGGGGAGATAGTAATGTGATTTTATCGTTTGTTTAGATGACATAAAAAATTAAGATAAAGAAGTGAAGGAAGATGGAAAGGAACGGAAGAGAGAGAATAATGGAGATTATAGGAACATAAGCTAGACTGGAATTGCCAAAGGGAAGAAGAACGAAATCAGAGAAGAAATAGAGATTTATTGTAGAAGAGGGAAAGAATGGGGCAAAAAAGAGAGCAGAAGGATTAAGAAAACAGAGAAAAAGGAGATAGCATTTGATAAGTTGCAAAGCTTAGCTGTGAAGATGGGAAAGGAAGCGAACGGCACGAACCAAGGGAATAAAATACACGTCGGTTTCACGAATCGGCAAGAGGGATGGATGGGAAAGGGCACGGAAAATTGAAAACCAAAGGTCATGCTGAGATGCAAGGAGAGAGCAGCATTACCGACTCATCTTTCATAATATAGTATAGATCTGACGTTTGGATCTCTCCTTTATGATTCAATTTATGTACTGATTCAAACTTCATCAAAACAACAATTTTAAAAAAACATTCAACTTATACAAACATGTTAATATACTTATTTGAATTTGTAATTTCATTTATAATGTTTTCTAAACAAAATAAAATTGTACTAATAGAGAAAGTTAAGTTCTAACTTGAGTTGTAGAAATTTTAACGCCAAAATCTATTTCAATGTGTGTACTTACCATAAAACATGGATCTTTCAAATCCATGATTTTCGATTCAAATTTCGTTTTGATTCAAAGATTGAAATTTATGATTAATGATGTAAATCCCCTTTTTAGAACCCTGCGAGCCAGTATTTCTTAATTCTATGTTATAGGTCTTCTATTTAAGTGGTGCAGTTAGTAAAATCCTGAATAAACCCTGCTTATCATAAAAATATTCAACTGACTTAATATTTGTCAATGTTTTCACGATAACGTCAATAAATACAAAAGTTTAAAGAAGTACCATATGCTAACTTCAAAGGGAAAGGATGGACATGATGTTATCAAACTGAAGCGTGGTAATCATCCTTGTGTGTAATGTCTGTTTGTTCCAAATTTTCAACTTACAAATTTAATATCAAAGTAAGAAAATTTCATGTTTATGATCTTCATAAAAATGAAAAGCTTTCCTTAGCATATCTTTTTTTTTTAAATAGCGTATAAGGAAATAGATTACTCAGCATAATTTGAAATCCTCATAAAAATAAGCCTGTCGTGTTTAAAAAATAGTACAATGACTAAAATCAAATACCAAAAAAAATTCTTGCTACCAACTGGGTACCTTTAGTGTAACGATTTACAATTCACGTAAACCGTCATAGTCAAAAACCAAAGCCAAGAGTGTTAAATCATGATTTCGCATGAAGTTGAATCCACTTAAGTTGTCCCTAGTTCTGTAATCAAAATAGGTAACTACAACAAAAACGTTAAAGGTCGATATAAATTTGATTAAGGATAACGTGAATAAGGAAAATAACAAATGCTCCAATAAAACTGAAATTATCAATTGAAAGACTATAAACCAGTTAAATCAGGAATAGAAATATTAGGAAGTGAGCAAATAAATTGACAAACTTGTTTTAAATTAGTACTTTAAGTTGCATGCTGCTGATCTTCTATATTTCCAAAAATTGGTAACCGAGCATTAGGCTTACATTTTAAATTATAATCAGGAAGCAATTGATAACGTGATTGATCTGGTTAAAGTAACTAAAAGGGGAATTTTATATCTTTTAATTTAAATTATAAAATTGCGAAATGAACACAAATATGGATATAAAAGGATAATTCCCAGTCTTACATAATACGTAATAAGCTAAGTAGATGCCTTGCCAAAAAATAAGCTAAGTGGAATGTAAAATTATATATGTCGAAACAAAAGGAAATTTTGATTTCAATTTAAATGTGATGATAGTTGAGAGGAGCATACTGATCTTTTTTTTACGTAATATAATAGATAATAAGAAATTGGTTATCAAATCTAAAGTCGTCCAAAAATGAAATATTCAACTACAGCAAAGAATATAATGTTAAATGCTAAGTGCGTTTTCTCAAAAGAAATAAAAGCTATGCCATGTAACACCTATTTTATATGATATATATTACAAAACATGATATAGCAGTAAATGTTTCAAATTCTTCAAATGGAAAATAAAGATATAGAATATAATTGATGCATTGATTGTTAAACAATAACATAACATGCCATACATATTAACAAAATTTTGTGCTCAGCATACATCTCAAACGGTAAACATATTTTCCTATTGGAAATAACAGAAAATTGGAAATAAAATTTTATATCACCTAAAAATTAAATTCTAAACCTTATAGAATGAATTTTATTCTAAGTGGATATGAAGACTTGAAAAACAGTAGATTAAAAGCAAAAACCAATTGGATGGAGAACACCACATGTTATAAACACAATAATTATTAGTGTAGTTTAACTACCAACAGTTGTTTTCATTAAATATAGTTGCAGTTTTAAGCAGTTAATATGGAGAAGACAATAGTCCTAAATAGTAAAATAACTGAATAATAATATTCATGCAGTACAATAAAAAATAGACGGTCATTAGCAATATAAAAATGCACTCAAGAGCATAGTAAGCATTAATTATAGATGCCTCAAAATTTATCATAGCTCAAACCTGAACGATTACCAACCATACTTGATAAAGTCTGACGAAATATGTTTTGCCAAAGAATGAAAAAATATGTCATGATTACATCAAAAACAGTAGTAATGAAGGCCACAGTCATCCGAACATATCAGTAAGAGAATAAACAAAAAAACCACTGATTGAAACTGTTTTCTTTCAATGTTTTGAATATTGAATTCTACATGGATAAGCAACTGTACATGAGAAAAGGTGCTTTTTTTTGGCAATACAACAAAATAACAGCAGATCATTTTAGTATTTTTGCAAATGCCTTGATGTTTTCTGCAAATATATGTTTGCAAACAAAACGATATGCTACTTTTTTAAAAAATTGGAATACTTTTATACGTTTAGTTGAAATGCTGGTGAATCAGAATCAAAGAAATTAGTGGTATTGCATGTTGATTTTTGTTATTTTCCTATGATTCATGTGAGTCTCATGGGATACAGGTGTAATTTATAAGAATTACTTGAAATAAAAATTTACCTATTTCGAAAATTCTTTGGTGTGTTCTCAAAAGTTCATTAATATTAAGAATAAGATAAATGTACAAATAGGTTTGTATAATTCTTAACTATTCTAATTCTGAAATTAGACAAATGTATTAGTTTGCCATAATCAGAACTTAGTAATGCCATAAACAAAAATATCTGTCAGGTATGATAAACATGATTACTTAAACTTCTTTGTGAAATTCAATCATGCAGCGAATATAATATATCCATAAATTTCTTAGCGTTATAGATTTTATAATTAAATTTTTATGGTATATAATATCAAAATATCTAGCATGTACAGCTATCATATAATTCTACTCATAAAATACAAAAATGAAATCATAAATAGAAAAGGAATAACATGTGATACAATATAGTAGGAATGATATAACCACATACATTAGGGAAAAATGAACATGTGATGAATGTCCTGCCTGAATATGGCTTACATCCGCAGGATCTCTAGTGTGCAACAATTTTTTTGATAAATGTTGTTTAGAATCATAATATATGGATACGCAACAAAGATTAGAAAAACAGAAGGTTAAAATTCAATGAAATTTTATATGGCTAATCACAACCGTTACTGGTGATTCACATCTCTCATTTAAACCGAGAAACACAAAATGTATTGTTACACAATTTCCATGTCTGAAGGTATTCAAAAATTTAAGCAACATACCATGTTTTAAACCCTCATCGGAAACCCTAAATCGTGAACCCCAATTCAAAAAACTAACCAAGTCAACAATTTTTTTTCTGAGAACAGTAATCAACAACCCATACAGAAGGAAAATTTGAAAATAAGAGAAACCTAAATAATCTAAACATAGTGCAGAAAATAAGTAGTAGTAGGTACTTACGTTGGGAGAAGAGCTAGTAAGTTCGCATAAAACCATCCGATGAACTGATTTGATGTAATCGGCAGCCAGTAGTTAAAGTCGACATTCAACAGGAGAGAAGCAGGGCAGATCGAATAAGTGTCAATTGGAGAGAGGCATCATCATGTAGGATCGATAGAAAGAATGGGTAAAGACACAGGGAGGGCAGAGCGAAAGAAAAGAAGGAAAACAGGACACGCATAACAAAAAGGAAGTAGAGAAAGCATACGTGACGTTTGAGCTTAAAATAAGGAAATCTGACGTGGATAGCTTGTATGCGCTTCAATCCAAACCCAGTAATTATAATATAGTAGGATTACTCTGAATCTGACGTGGACACGCTGCGCTTGCTTCTTTTCGTAAATATTGATACGTTGTAATCTTCTGTGGTTGACTATGTTGAAGTACGTGATAAACAACAATTGTCCTTATTTGTGTCAACCTAAGGTATCAGCGCTATATGTTCTACTGCTTTTGGACCATAACTGCGTACGCATGCGTGAACAACCGGTTTTGAAATGATTGCCAAAATGGCTTTCAAATTTCTATTAGTTTGGTTTTAAAGCCACTCATAAGCCATGCCTTAAGCCTCTTTTTTTTGTAAAATTAGTTATAAGTTTGCTATATTGCTGTGGATTTATATATCATCGAATATTTTATATGATGCAATTATAAAACAACCTTGTAGTAGCGGAGAAATTTTCAAACATTAGACATTTTTGTTTATTTACACTAATTTTATGTATCCTACCGCATTTATGTTCGAAGCTTAAACCAATAAGCAATCCATTTTTGGTTGTTGATAGGTCAAATGAACCAGTTTTTTTTTCTGAAATTTACTTGGTTTTGGATGGACTGATTGAGCAAATGTGAAAAGTTGGTTATGTTGAGAGTGAGTTAGTGTTTGAAGAGTTTGACAGTTTCGAAGACTATGTTGAATCACGATAGACCGGTGTTCCCAGACATATTGATAGATAACAACAGATAGAAGCACTGTTACATGCTTTGGAACATAATCTTAGGTTCCACATTGGGACATGGAAGAATTTAGCACTAATGGGAGGAGATGGTTGAGGCATATTCAGGTACATCAAATATCTACTTTTCTTATTTTATTTTATTATCAGTTCATACAATTGATAGAATAATAGAACTGGCAAGAGCAAAGGAACATGAAATCGTGTTGAAGATGGCCAACATAGAACTAATTTACTACCCTTTTAAGTTGTTTGCTTTCCAATTTGTGAAAAAAAATTATAGCTGAACATAGAACTTGTCTGTTTATGTCATCTCCTCCACATAAGCTCGCTGAACATACATAATATTCGTGGTAGCACTTCAGTTATTTTTACCAAATCCTTTGGAACTCATAAATTAACCAAGGTCTTCATTTCGTTGGCCATATATAATAGAGCAATTTACTCAGAGTTTTTTATATTTAGAAACATAAAAATGTCAAAACTAGATATGAAAATTTCAAAATTTAACTGCATGTGTGAAGGGGTGAAGAGGGGTTAATTCTTATTTAGCTTCAATAGGATATTGCAATTAATTTGTGTCACTGCTAACTATTGTGTATGGTTTCAACTTCTAAGAATGTTTTATGTCGGAAAATAATTTTTAATAGGTGCTAAGTTTTACTATCAGGTAGAGATAGATCTTTATTGGATAAGATAACAAAAACAATGCCTATTTTTTCTGATTGCAGCGACAAATATTTGTATGTGTAGAAACAAATATTTGTATGTGTGCATATCTGCATATGCGCGCGCACACACACACACATATGTATACATGTGTACCAACCCATACAAGTAATTTGATTGAGGACTTTAGGATTTTTAACATTCTACTGTGTTCAGCTTATACTATGAATGAATTTTCCTAATTTATCATAAATTGTATTAAGTCTTAACCCACTGTTGCCCATTGCATATTCAAGCATCAAGAGTATATGATGTTTACTGATATATTTCTAGAAAAAGTTTCTATGCATGAAAACTAGCAATCATAGAACTTTGTACAACCATCTAGACATGTTTTACTGACATTTCTGGAACATTAATTGAAGTTTAACGTTAAAAAATATAAATAAATTGAAAGTGGAAACTGAAAATAAATATACAGCTATTTATTTGCACATGTGATGCACGGTACGAAGTACGAACCACCAATTTGACATTTCAGTTTACATCCCTTATAGGCTTATACTGTGTTGTTTATGTGTGCATAATTTTCGACAGTGTTGAACAATATTTTGTAATCTACACTGTGATTTCACCTTAATTTGTGTTGTCTTTGTCCCTATATGTGTTGTTATTAATAACCTGCTACCGATCAACCTGGATTTTTTTCCCCAAATTGTCCGGATGCATTTATTTTATACTATTTAACTGTTAATCTTATATTTTATACCAGTTGCATACTATATTTGGTAATGTTAACATAATATGTTATTGCATTCAACTTCCATTACACTGATAGAGTTGAATAACATCCACTTAGTATTTGTTACGTAAAAGATATTTCATAGTGGATATACAAAATGGGATACTGTAAGCTGCAATACCAGTATATTTTAATTGCTATAGGCAATATTATAAAGGCTGGGGATGCTAAAAATCTTATCATATCAGGTTCATTCAAATTTAAGATGGCGCGCAGTTGTAATTTCTACAATGGAACACCTGATTTTATATCATCATAAACCTGTGCTCCATGATAGCAGGCAAAAAGGAAAGGAGGTAGATGATAGCTATTGCTTTGGACCATTTTGTTGTTATGTTATGAATATGCTATTTTGTATCTTTGAGCCTTTTAGAAGCTAATTTATGGATGTTGCTGATATTCTATCATGTAATTTATTTAATATAATTATTTAACATTATTCTTCCAACTACGATTGCGATTATCTTTTCACCTGTTGCTAAGTTTTAATACTTGCTATCATCTTGTATTATGTTCAAAATTATAGCTTTATATATTAAAGTGAAAATCTGCTAGAAATACTATTCTATAACTGATTATACCTATTGATTTTGATATTTTTTTTCCCTTCTTTTGTCCATCGACATTCAAGTTATCCAACTTTCCCAAGGTATATATAGCCTGAATTAGATATGGTAACGAAGCAAACATTGACTACATTTAAGTACATATGTTTGTCCGAAGAGTTGAAGGCAACTGATAAAGTGTTGTGCTCACATACTCATGAATTGTTTGCACGTTCAACTCCATTAAAATTCCATGATTGACAAGTAATCAAGTTCTTTTACTACACTTTTACTTTCTTTTCTACTTTGTAAATTTGAAGCTTGTGTTATTAGTATGATGCAACGTGAAATAAATATTTTCGGTATTCAGTATGTACGATCCTTAGGTATCACCAACAGACTTTCGCTTTTCCATTTACATACAACAACACGCTCTACAATCCTATCAAGAAATCCCACTAATTATACACATTAAACGAGTATGAAGTGGGTTCATTAAAAACAAAGATTGAAATCTATAACTTCCAACCCTATTACCTACTATTGCACCATGCATGTAGACTCGGTCGTGTGCGTACCGATGGGCTACTCACGCTACTAACGTGACTCCACTACCATTTCCTACTAATCTTTCTGCTTTTATTTATTTATTCCAACCCTTAATACTTTTGGTTTTACTGACAAATTTCAGGACATAGAAGATGAGACTCGAATATCTCTAACAAAATAGTCTGCAGATAGAGGAAAATAATAATTAAAACTACGACACGAACATATTCCATCATAGTTCTAAATGTTTATTTTTCAAGATATTTGTATTATGACCGTGAAATAGTTCTTCTGATTTGTTCTAAGTGTACTTTTAACTAACTCCATATCATTTTATACATGTACTATTAATTTTCAAGTAGTTTGTTTTTTTTATTTCTGACATTTTGTGCACACTTTTCCATACTTCTATTCACTTTATTCTATTGCTCTTATTTGCGACAATATGAATATATCGACCAGTAACTTGATTTTCTGCTATACACAGCTTCAACGCTCCAATTACATTAATCCTCTTACACTTATCTTCATCGATTTTACTATCCTCTTCCGTTGCTAACTCATATGTACTTGCTTATTAGACAAACATTCCTATTCGACAATGTCATATTTTTCGGTTTAATGTACTTCCACTTACCCGTATGCGAAGCACGGGCCTCCTACTAGTTTAATATTTATGTCGATTGAAATTTTGAATTACTAAATAATATCTATGTATAACCTATAAGATGAGCTCATAACAAACTTTAGGTTGTTATTTGAATATTTACATATATGGATAATTGTATATACATGTGCGTCCACATATTACAACTATATTATAAATTAGCATATTCTTTCTCGATTGAGTCGGTGATTTTTAGAATGAACTATTACAAGGATCCAAACTATTAATTTCATTTTATAGATTAATGTCAATGTGAATCCTTTGAGATTGCATGATAATGTTCAAAACATCTGGTTTAGAACTGTACTGAACTTCTAGCTTAAATAAAATATATAAACAACCTCTAGTTGTTAAATTTTATTTCTTCATTATCCCTCAAATATTAGTTTTAACGTTAATTATGATATAACTTATCATAGATTAATTTATAACTGCATATGGATATTTCTACACATCTATTCTGGATAGTGCAATAAATAAAATATACTTAATAAAAATAAGAGTAGCTTCTAGACACTTAAAGTTTTATGAAAATATGCAATTATATTTGTTGCACATACATATCTCTTCAAGCTTGTATTTATAGCTTTCATGAAATTTATAATATGACATATAAACTATCTCTTCAGGAGTATCTAAAGGTTTTTTCAAGAATCGATTATGCATATAATATTTCTTAACTACAATGAAATATATGATATACTTTACATTGCTCTAGAATTATTAGAATCAAATCTAAACTAAATTGGAATCCTTTATAATCAAATTTATGTGCATTTATTTGGTTTAATAAAATTACCAAATATATAAACAAATATCATCCCGAGATGTATTATCATTTCCAAATACATAAGTGGGGTTATTTTATAATCACCACTTCTAAAGCAAAGTTTTCTCTTCCAGATATATGTATATACACACACACATATATGCAAACTTTTGGAATGTCATATCAGTTTATAATATTTCTTTCATAAAGTTTACATAATAACAATATTTACACTAGTATAAAATATTCCTACTAGAAGTTTTTTGTTGTAACTAATTTTGAAATAACATATCAAAGGTTAAATATAGTAAAACAAATGCGCCAAAATACAAGTTAGATGTAAGAAAAAAATTTGTTGCTTCAGTAGTGTAATATTGGAAGACATTATCTATTTTGAATATAAATTATAATCACTGCTTCTGGGATTTTACATAATGTTTCTTCTGAGGACATAGAGTTTTTTTAAGGAATTGCAATAATTTATTTAAAAAAAAGCTATATATGCTCTTTAGGATGTTTGGATGTTACAATTTAAATAAAAGAATGCCAATGTAACAACCCGCATTCTACGCATCGGAGGATCGTAGAAAATTTCTTTCTTTCCCATATGAAGTCGTATGGTCATGTAACTTTGGGAAAACATCTATTAGAGTCATTACCCATGTTCATGATTTTTGTCGATTTTTAAATGACCTTTTTACCCCTAGTTGATCTTGTTTTGGCCATAACTTTTGATTGGAAAGGAATTTTGACCTGAAACCACTTCCATTTGATTCGTTTGATGGTTTACCTTTCCGTAGAGTGGTCACATGTGAAAAACGGACTTACCGTTTGGGAGATATGGCTGAAATAAGGTTTGGAAGGTGAAAAACTGCTTAACCGGGCCAAACAGGGTGATTAGTGAATGGGCCCATAACCCATTTTCAGATTAGGGTTATGGGGAGGCTGAAAAGGGGTAGAGAATCATTCCATTTCAGTTTTCTAGCCTCTACTTATCTCCAAGAAACCCTAAAAATGGCCTCCAACCTCTAAATCACCTCCAAATCATCTCCTAATCAAGGATTAAGCTTAGCAACATCAAAATCAAGGGGGATCTACACCAAATCAACATTGGAGCTGCTGTTTAGCATTGGGATTCGCATCAACTCAGAGATTTATTTCAGATCTTAGTTTTGTTTGTGGCTAAGGTGAGTGATTTGCATAGTTCCTCACTAATTATGGCTAATTAAGGGTAATTATTGTTAATTAGCGAATTTAAACATGATAAAATTCTAGAAAAATATTTATAAAATCCGAAATGATGCTTTTGACCTCTGAGATGAGTTTGGGTTAATTTGGTTAAGTTTTGCTAATCACATCATTAGTTTCACCTAAACATGCTTAAGGGAAAATACGGGTTTTTGGGTATGTTTGATCCACTTTAGCCTATCATATTGATGTTTTGATGTTTGTGGTTGATTATGCATGTTGCTATGACTGTATGGTAAGTTTTGTGATTGATTTCAATAGTTAGAATGGTCGAAAACATCGTCGAATGGCGTAAAACACTTGCTGGAAAGGTTGCAGGAAAAGTGCAGGTTCTGGACCGGATCAGATCGGATAAGTGAACTGGGCAAGGGATTCGATCGGATCAGAACTTGACACTTGAGAAACCTGGCAAAAGGGAAGGCCATGCTAATTGAACTGGGATCAGATCGGCTAAAAGAGGGGTATCGGATCGGAGCATATGAAGAACAAGGGAGCTGATCGGAGTGGGAGCACGAACTGGATGGGAGATGGCAACCCGACCCGACCCGAAGTGGGACACCCGACCCGAACCGATGCAATGTAGTGAACCCGAACCGAACCGTTACCAGAGGAAGACCATGAACCGACGCAACGTAGTGGACCCGACCCGAACCTATAGCCTGAAGTGGAACCCGACCCGACCCAGTATTGACCAATAACCCGAGATGCAAAGGTAGTCCAATATGGGAAGTTAGAGCTCAGGATCCAGTCGGGAACCGATGAGTTCACTTCATGGTTGGGCTTTACTGCGGGACGTGTGCTAAGGTGTTGTCGACGTTCATAACTTCGATTCACCACACAAAATGGATGATGGGCTACTTATCAGTGCAGTAGAGTCATTATGACTAGAGGGGCAAGGTGATGGTAGCAAGACTACGTTATCAGTGCAGTAGAGTCATTATGACTTGAGGGGCAAAGTGATGCGTAGTAAGACTATGAGCCAGCGCAGATGGGGTGAATAACTCCATGGGGCAAGTGGACATAGTAAAGGATTGGTAAAGCTATGAGCCAGCGCAGATGGGGTGAATAACTCCATGGGGCAAGTGGACATAGCGAAGGATTAGTGGCTACGTTATCAGTGCAGTGAAGCCATTTATGACTTCATGGGGCAAAGTGATCGTAGCAAGGTGTTGGGTGATCGAAGTGGTGAATATCGTATGCTTTACGCACTGAGTGAGAGATGTGAGGATGGTTGCTATGTTTGATTTTTTGCCGTCAGTATGACATGCACACCCCCACCTCCGTATCTTTACACCGTTTGATATGGCACCTTAGAGTGTTGTACAATATGTAGTGCTAACTCTTTGGTTGCAGGTCCAGGTTCAGGTATGTTTTAGTCTACCTGTTATTGTTCTGTTTAGATGCTTATCGCTCATACCAGGCTTTATGTCTGACCCAGAGTTTTATGTCTCCTCTTATTACTCTGGGTGCTCACATGAGCAGACTAGAGACAGGTTAGCTGGTGATGCGCGAGTAGCTGATTCGGAGGCGAGCAGGAGGCTTCCACGTATGATATATAGATATTCTCCCTGTGTCGTTGGTGGTCACTATTTGGGCATTAGTAGTGTACCTCCTTTATCTTTCTTTCGCTTTTGAGACCATCTGAAAAGTTGTAATAATGTTTAACTTTGGACCATAAGCTGTACTTGGATTTTCCGCTGCTATGTTAGTTGTTTCAGCTTATGCACTGTCTCACCTGTTTTATGTCAAGTATGTTATTATTATATTTTGTTCTATGCGCTGTGACACATTCTACAGGTTCCTTGTTAGTTCATTTCCTTCTTCTCTTTTCCTTATGACGACCCGTTCCGTGCTAACTGGACATGTGTACATCGCACTTTTGGAGTAAATGTCGGTTGGTGCGGGGTGGGCCGTCACATTTGGTATCAGAGCTCTAGGTTGCGTAGTTAACCTAAGGAAAGACACTAGGGAGAGATAGTACGTATATGAGAGCGCGTATTTGTGATTACTTTGGTTTTCAAAAGCTATATGTATATACTATTAGTAGTATAAGAATGAAGTCGTACTGCGCTAGCACCACTATAGGGTCGTTAATCGTTTTCCTTTTACAGATTGACGATGTGCCGATATGCTAGAGGTGCTGGTAGAGGAGCCAATAATGGGAATGCTGCTGACATGAGGGCGATGTTTACTGACCTCATGAGAGACATGCTTAGGGAGGTGCAAGGGGCAGTTCCCAATCCCGGAATTGGTGTTGGCCCAGTAGTGCAGGCGCCTAGGGTCGATTTCGCCAAGTTGTGCAAGAATTACACTAACCTTGGCGGGAAGCCGTTCCACGGGACGGAGTCGGCCACAGATGTTCAGGACTGGATGGATAGCTGTGATCATATCTTCGATGACTTGGGTCTTGAGGATGCGATGAAGAGAAGGCTAGCGTCTCGTCAGCTGCAAGGGCGAGCGATGAATTGGTGGAATGCCATCAAAACAGCTACTCCAGAAGATCAGATTACTTGAGATCAGTTCAAGGCTCGCTTTAGCGAGAAGTTCATTCCAGCTTCCCATAAGTCAGTGTTGTTTAAGAGGTTCTTGGAACTCAAGCAAAATGGTAGGGCAATCTCTAATTATATTGCTGAGTTCTACACTTTGTCGAAGTACGAACAATCTCTTATCGATACTCCGGAGAAGAAGAATGAGAAGTTCATTACTGGTTTGGATGGATACTTGGGGGAAAGGCTTATCAACGACATCGATGAGACTTTTGAATCGATTGTGGGGAAAGCTTTGAGATCAGAGAGTCTTTACCCTAAGTCAAAGACTGAGGCTGCATCTGCAGAAGGGCCAAAGCCGCAAGCAGCCGGTGGAGGCAAGAATAACTCTCAGAATAAGAGGAAGCAGGACCAATCTAAGGGTGGCCAGAAAAAGAACAAGAAAGATGTTGAGTGCTTCAGCTGTGGTAAGAAGGGCCATTATGCCAAAGATTGTCAGGCCAAGACAGCGGATAAGAAGTGCTTCAACTGTGGTCAAGTGGGACATTTCAAGGATAAGTGTCCACAACCTCCTAAAGAAAAGCAGATTGTGAAAGCATATGCTATTGATGTTGTTCCTTCTTCGTCGAATGCCCCAACTGCGGCGGAGAAAGGAAAGAATGTTGTTATTCAAGGTATGCTTTCTATTTATGATGTACCAGTTCGAGTTTTGTTTGATACTGGGGCTTCCCGTTCCTTCATATCTAGTGACCTGGTAGATAGGTTGGGACTGGAACCCGAGATAGTCGATAGACCATTGGTTGTGACGAACCCGATTGGTGGTTCGACTAGCCTTAGTATGGTTTGCAGGAATTTGGTCCTATCGAGTCATGGATGTATGTTTGTTTGTGATTGCTTTGTTTTGGGCTTTACTGGGTATGGCATTATATTGGGAGTCGATTGGCTCCAAAGATACGGGGTGGTGGTAGACTGTGAGGGCTTTTTGGTGACAGTTAGGGCGGATGATGAGCAGAGGGTAGTGTTTGGTAGTCTACCTAGTGATGGGGTAATGGCTAGTTTTGTAAATTCCCTCGACATCCCGCAGGATGAGCTGTCAGATGTGCCCGTGGTTGGCCAGTATCCGGACGTCTTCGAGGAGGTGACCGGGCTTCCACCACACCGAGAGATTGAGTTCCGTATTGATTTAGTGAAAGATACCAGACCTATAGTGATGCCACTTCGTCGTATGACACCAAGGGAGCAGCGAGAGCTCGGGATGCAAGTCATCAATCTTTTGAAGAAGGGATTTATTAGAAGAAGTGTCTCCGAGTGGGGAGCACCAGTTGTGTTTGCCACTAAGGCAGATGGTTCCCTTCGTTTGTGTGTGGACTATCGCGAGTTGAATAAGGTAACGAGGAAGAATAAGTATCCTTTTGCTCCATGTGGGTTTGCAATCGCTTAATGACCTCGCCCATCTCATCCCGGGTCAAGTAGTTGGATGGATTACCAATAGAGGATGCCTCCTGACTTCCTTCTCTTCCTACGACATCTGCTTGTGTGATAATGTCGGTTTTCTTTCTCTTAACCATCCTCAAATCCTAAAGCAATCTATTTCCTTTAAGCTAGAAATCTAAGTAGCGTGCCCTTTTTTTGGTGTGCCAAAATGTTGACACGAAATTTGGACTTTCTAAGTACAACTGTAATAACCCGAAAATCCGAGCCAATTTAAAATTTTTATTTTGGCAATTTTGATGAATTTTGAATATTTAAAATGAATCATTTTAAATACTAACGACAGAAAATTTATTTTCGACGAAGTTAAAACGAATAATTTTATTTTAAATATATAACGGACCTGAAATGGCGTGGTAGTTCGAAAATTCGATTTCTAATTTCAATTGAATATACAGAGTTCAATATAAATCGGATTTCAGCGAAATAAGAAATATTTGAATATGTTTGATCATATCTTTCTAACGGATGTAAGAAACTAAGATTTCACATTAGATGTTGAAAGATACGTCCAATTTAAAATTCATAAAAGTTGCTATGGAATTTATATATATTTTAATATATATAAAGGCCCTTAAAAATGGAAATTTTGCAAATGACCTCTGTTTTCGACGAAACCACTTATTGGACCCGGGATGTCAAATTATTGCTAGGTTCCAAAATTCATAATTTTCTAAATCAATATGTGAGCGTGGTGAAGTTAAACGTGTTTTGACAATTTCGATTGACCAGAAAATGGCCATTTTTCAAACGGTCTCAGAATTTGACGAAATTAGTTTTGTTAGGACCGTATCGTCAATACAAAGCTAGAAATAATTTTTCTGGAATTTTTAGAGTCAGTATGTGGCCCCGGCAAATTAAAAGGTATGTTAAAATCCATATTTGAATGTTTTATATTTTAATTTAAAGAATAACTGACTGAAACAGTCGAATGAGCCTACGAAACATATTCCATTGTGTTCGGAATGGGGGTATTTAGCCAGGGACGACAATCGTTGGGTTTGATTTGGAGTTAGAAAGAGAAATTCGCTTTTTAGAATTAAATTGAATAAAATAATAATATAAATAATGCTATAAATACCCCCCCCCCCCCTAAATACAAAACCCTAGCTCCATCTCTCAGCCCGCTGCCAGCCCCTTTGTCCAAAGGCTGAAATCGTCCCGTTTTCAAATCCTTAGATCCACCAATCCACTCGATAAATTCTGAAATTCCTTGAAGCAAATTTGGAGTGCTCGTTGAGCTCTAGGATCTCAACTGCTGAGATCTGTTTTTAGTTTGTAGACGGTGAGAATTTCCGCCTGAAATAGGCCGACGTCGCATCAGTTTTTTGGGATGGTGGGCCCGCCGCGACGGTCAGGATTAGGGCGTGAAGGCTCCTTTGATGGCGGATGGGGTGGTCACCTCCGATCAATGACCGATGCAAGGTGGAGGCGGAAAGTTTCAACCCTAGCCGGCAAGTTGGGTTCGATTTTGAGGGAGCAGGTTACAAGTGGGTAACGAAGAAAGGGGACGACGTTAATTTGATTAAGGAATGTAATTAGAATAATTAATTATTATTTAATTATTTTAATTTATGTAAAAGCTTGTAATTATAATATCTTCTTCGTACAACAATGAAATCGAACGATTCAAATTGCGTTGGGATCGCAATGAAAAATGCTACGTAATGAAACTAACTGGGGCGGAAACAGGGCAAAACAGAATTTTAGACAAATTCAAATATGAACAGAACCAGAAATTCAGATAAAACTGACGGAGTGGATCCCAATGTGAGAATTCTCTCACTATAAATTTTCTGTACAGTTATTTATTTTGTAACTGCATATATGAACTGCTCCCCGTTGTCCATAGACCATGGACGACTTGTTTGATTGTATTCTATGTGAAAATTGATCGTGATGTGAAATGAAATAAATTGATCGTGATGTGAAATGAAATAAATTGATCGTGATGTGAGATGAAATAAATTAAATATATATATACGAGGTGAAAATTATATATACATGCATTGTGAAAATTATATACACATGCATTGTGAAAATTATATATATACAACGTTGTGAAAATAAAATATATATATATATGAAAGGTGAAAAATATATATATGATGTGAAAATAAAATATATATATATATATATATATATGAAAGGTGAAAAATATATATACGATGTGAAAATAATATATATATATATATATATGAAAGGTGAAAAATATATATATAATGTGAAAATAAAATAAATATATATATATATATGCAAGGTGAAATATATATATATGATGTGAAAATAAGATATATATATATATATATATATATATATATGAAAGGTGAAAAATATATATATATATGATGTGAAAATAAATTGAAATATATATATATGAAAGGTGAAATATATATATATATATATGATATGAAATAATATATATATATATTGTGAAAATTGAAATATGTATATGAACTGTAAATGTGAATATGTATATACATTGTATAAAATTTTCGTGTATATGGAATATTCAATTTTGACATAAAATTGAAAATGAAGTTGAAGAAACGAATTTAAAACGAACTTTAAAATACGTTTTAAAAGGAAATCGACGAAATATATATATTATATATATAATGGCCTGAATAGAACGCGCCGCGCTGCGGCAGTTCGTGAATTTCGACCATTGACTTCGAACGGACATTACGGGAGATCCGACCATCGGATTCTCCTAAAACCGGAACCGTTGGGTTCGTATTGAAAAGATCTTTCTAAGAAATATTAGAGATTTGAAATCTAACGATTGGATTTGGAATTATGTCCAAATCAAATTTGGAAAAGGTCGTTGTAAGTGCAGTTCGGTGGCCGTTATTGGAAACCGACTGTATGGGCCTTGATAAAATTATTAAAAACATCAATAATTAGTGTAAAATCATAAGAAATGATTTGGAAAGAATTGGGATGGAAAATTCCATATTTGAAAAGATAAAAATAGATTTTTATCGAAATGAACTAGTTTTGAACTAGAATTATAACCCAATTATTTTTAAATAAATAATTTGGATTGAGAAATGGTTTTAATATAACCAGAATATTCCAATGTATGAATTGGAATGGTTTGGAATGAAAATAATATTTGGAATATTTCGATATTGGATTCCGTGATTATACGGATATTGTGATGGGAATTTGGAAGATATCGATATCGTTATTCCCGATATGATATCTGTTGGTTACAGAATTTGATATTGAATATAAGCCGATATATTTTCTATTCAGAGCCTTGTATTTAATATCAAATTGGATTTGGGGTTTGTCGTGAACTATGTTTAAATGACATTAGTTCTTTAACCCGAGTAAAACCAGGATTAATTTCCAAAAAGTAGAACAATCAATATGAAATGATATTAGAGATGAAACCAATTGGAGTTTGAATAAATCTTTAATTAGATTTGAATGAATGAATGGTGATTAAATTTACCAAAACATGAGATGTGGTGTAAACCAAATATACGTGGTTGTTGATATTGATTGTGACTGATTGATTGTTTGGATGGTGCTCGACCAGTTTATGAGCAGAATATGCTTTTACATTTAGCATTGGGTTAGGTAAAAATATATGTGTGTTAACACCTCGTGAAACACTTCATATTTGACTATAAGGTGTTTAGCGATGTTATATATATCAAAATTTAATGAATGATTTTGAAATGATGTTTTTCTTAAGTGAAAAGAAATATATTCCCGATTTTGGACAGGGAATGTTTTATAGAAATGTTTTATAAAATAGAAAGAATTTCAAGGCCTAAACCCGATGATTTCTAAAAATGATTTAGAAATGCATTATGTTTTACATTGTGGTTCATCGCGTATTCGATTAGTTGCTATTGGTAACATATCTGTTTGGTGGCAGAGAATTTATTCTCTTGCTTAACACCCTTCTTTGAGACGTACGAGCTCAAAGGATATGTGATTAATAGTGACTGATCATATGTGTGAATTGCTGATGTGAAGTACTATATTTTGAAAGTACTTGCGATTATTATGTTGTGAAATGATTTTCCCTACTTCGGGATATGAAATGATTTGATATCACTACAACAAAATGACCCTATTACAACGGTGGAACACCGTTGTAATAGGTTTTTACAACGGTGGGCAAACCGTCGTGTCTTAAGAAGTTGTAATAGCCTAATATCTTTTACAACTTTTCTGCACTGTTGCAAAACCGTTGTAATATGTATATTTTACAACTTTTTTCCACCGTTGTAATAAACTTTATTACAACAGTTATGCACCGTTGTGATTGATATTTGGGTTTTAAAAAAAATAAATTTTGCAAATGCAACAAAAGCTGAATAAACAGAAAACAAATTGATATAAATTCAAAGCAACAGATCCATTCATACAAAAAACATTACAACTTTATATTCAAAATGCAAAAAATGAATCATACATCATCACGTTAATATATCAATTCTTCATTACAAATAATGATTACAAATTAGTACCATCCAAAAACTTTGCTTCAACTATCAGCTTGCTTCATCTTTGCACTTCCTCAACTTCCCCACCAACACAAGACACCACCTGCACAATCACAAAACATGCATATATATAAACATAACCTTAAGCTTGTTGTAAACATAAAATGGTGGATATCTACTTTTCTTCCAAGTTGGATGAGGAGTTGAAACTATGTAAAATGCAATGCATGTATTTTTGTAGTAAGCTAAGAGTATATAAGAGTTTTACTGGTTTAAGAAATACGTAATGACCATGAACTGCTTCGCTCTTTTAATGTGTTTAAGTTAATTAAGGTAATGAAAGATGATTGTAAGGATTAAGCCAAAAAGGCTGTTAAAGAATTTTGTTTTAACTGTATATATTTACTGAAGCAAATGAAATGAGATTTAAAGCATGGTATGTTTAGACAGTCATGAGAAATGTATCATTAGTGAAATTCTTAGTTTCAATCACTAACTTAAAAGTTTGGATTGGAATAGCTAAACGTATGTACTGGAAATGAATCATTCTTCTTACGTTAAAAGAGAGTTTTCATGAGGTTGTTTTCATTGCTAATAAACTGGAATTGAGTACAGCTGTATGTTAAAAATGAGTTTGCATGAGTTTGATTTTATTGCTAATAATCTGAGACTGAATACAACCGTGAATATAAAATAAAGTTAAGAGATATTATATAAAAGACATGAGTATGTGAAGCTGCGTTGATGTGATAGCATTTAGCTGTCATGATAAGGTGTATGGATGTAGATAAATTCATATATAAATGAACGTATTTGGCAGTATGGCCATAGAATTGGACACAATTGTATATTTAAACCGGTGAGGTAATTATTTGGTACCAGTTACGAGCTTACAATACAAATATGATTACAATAGTCAAACTAGTTCCGTATTTGCACACAACTGCAAAAATAAGCAGCACGGTGTTTATTCTAATCAATACAACAATAAATTGAGCAAACAAAAGTAATGGGTATAAAGAAGTAGAACTAACCAGACAGAAGAATTGCTATGCTGCTTTAGCTGTTGAAGTACATCAATCTCGATCATAGCATCTTCACGATACTTATCTACAGCTCGAACAATTTTTATGGCTACCATTTCTTTACCTTCCCTGTCCCAACTCCCAACACTCCAATACTTGACCAAACGTGCCTTCTCCTATCTTATATATGAGAAGCGCAACAACTGAAAAAACAAATTAAAACTTATCATGTCTTCAAAACTTAAATAGTAAAAGAAACAAAATGACAAACAATAGCAATCCTCATTTACTCATAGCCACCCTTTCATGGAACCAGTATAACAACAACCTACTTTTTCTGTATAAGGAAAACATCTAAAAACTTATTGAACGACATCGGATTGATCCTCCTAGACTCGCTGCATCATCTTTCTTCTGTTGAGCATAGTTTAACAAGTTTTTATAATCAACACTACTCTTATCTCCAAATTATTAAAGACCCTTAACAGTATACCTTAACCAATTTTATTATTACTTGAAAAAAAAACGAACTACAAAGATTAAGTCATATGACTCCTTTCAGTGCAGTACAAGAGACCCCAACAAAGACAGCGTCGAAAAATTGAAAATGCACAGCCAACTCATCGACTACTCAAAAATTCAATGTCTAAAAAAAATTTGGGTTGATAAAGCACAAGTGCATAAATCAGACTCACGCTAATGTTTAAGCAATTCAGGCCAGGTCAACATGTAGTTAGCAAAAGCAACTTATGGCAAACATCACAAGTGCAGTAGGCAAGCATGCACGACATAAAGCAAAGAAAAAGTAGGAACTGTGCACCTGAATATCAGACCAAGGCTCACCAATAACATTCAAATAATAAAATGATCAAAGTTTTAATATAATCTGTACAAATTAGACGCTCTCAGGACTAAACAATCCTTGTGTATGCAAGGGACAAAGAGTAATGGCCGAAACATACCCTTTAACGTGAATCCTCTACAGCAGACCCAAAGTAGCACTAACATTTATCATAATTTCTAATTATAGGTTGAGCGGGTTATCTAATACCAAAAGTTCTCACCCTTCATTTTAATTAAAAGAAGTAAAAGAAGTAAAGAAAATAGAACAGGAAAAAGTGATAGAAGCAAAATGAATTACCAGCGTTGACGACCGAGAAGCAAGAAGAGCGAGCAAGAGTTCACGGTGACTGAGCTCCATTGGGTGAAGTTGTGGCACTGGTCTGAGCTGTGCGTTGTCCGATGGCAGCTCTGGCGATTTGGTTGACTGACTATGGGAAGGAGGAGATGGCAGCGCGATTGCTGAAAGGTGAAGCGGAGCAATCGGTTGAAGGAGCGGCTTCCGATGAGGAGGGAGGTCGGCTATTGGTTCAGGTGGCGACGGTGGAAGAAAGCGAACGGGTAGTGCAGCAGAGGGATGACGGCGATGGCCATTTCAGTGGCCATTCATTTCGAAATTTTTGGAGGATTTAATTTTGGGGAAAAAATGCTGAAATCTCATGGGAACAAACGTGCCTTCTCCTAGACTCGCTGCTCTCGCCCTCGAGTTCGTCTCCATCACGAATCCGACTACAAATCTGATGCGAGGCATCGGATTGATCGATTTTCCCCCAATTTCCAGTCGCTAGGGCTTCGGCCATTATTGTTGCCTTTTATTTTGAACGAGATAAATGAAAATGACGGCTCGTTTCTCCTTTCTTACATTAACACGGCTAGGGTTATTTTCCTGCCAATTGACAGCTTTGGCCCTAGGGTTTTATTGGGCTTTATAACCCTTAAGCCATTTTATAATACTTAAATCAATATTTACAACACTTGGACGAATTTTAATGTCGCACACACACACAATATATAAATTAGCATGTATATTTGTTCACAATTTAAAAAATGTACAATTTTTATATATTCAATATGTACATAAATAAATGATTTATTTATTTATTCATTTATCCACCCTAAATATATATATATACATAAATATATATATATAATTGAGATCAATATTTTTTTTTTGAAAATTGAGATCAATATTATAAATTAACTATTAAATATAATCTTAGTTATTAATCTCTTCTTCTTAATTATTAATCTCTACTTCTTAATTATTAATAGCAATCATTGATTATTCATGATTAGCATTAATTATTATATTTTAATTATTAGTATTGAACAGTGAATTATTATTTTATAATTTTTAATTAGTATTTGATTAATTATTATTTATTGAAAATTATTATCAATCATTAATTACTAGTATTTAACAGTGAATTATTTGTAAATTATTAATTAATTAATTAATATTTATTTGTTTACTTATTATCGATTATTAATTATTACTTACTAATTAGTTATTAATTAAATGTTAATTATTAATTAGGATTATTTCATATTTTAAATTAATTATTAATTAGGATTATTTCATATTAACAATAGTTATTATTTAACTTTTACTTATTTCTACTTAGTTATAATCGAGTAATAACTATTAAAAGCTTATAATGTATATGTCACCTAAATATTAATTAATAAGCAGTTAACATTAACTATTAAACATTAATTACCACTTATTAACTATTAATTATTTAATAAATATTATTGATTCCTAATTTTATTATTAATTATTAATTATTATTAAATATTAATATAATTAGTTATTAAATATAGATATTATAAACATGAAGTTTGTAATGGGCATCTATTACAACTAACAAAACAAAAAGTTGTTAAAAATACGTTTATTACAACTTTAGGGAATACCACCATTGTAAAAAACCATTCATTACAACGGTGCTTTTACCACCGTTGTAAAAAACCATTTATTACAACGGTGTCTTTACCACCGTTGTAAAAAATCATTTATTACAACGATGCTTTTACCACCGTTGTAAAAAACCATTTATTACAACGGTGCTTTTACCACCGTTGTAAAATTAAAGTTGTAATAGGGTCATTTTGTTGTAGTGTATGTAGCTAGAGATTCGAGTAACCCGGACGACTAAAAGTATGGGTGAGATGGGCGGTGTATGCTTCCATGTGTGGGAGGTGCATCGTCGGTGTAGCCTGCTCCATAGAGGGAGGTGCACATATATATATATATATACCGAGTTGCTTAGGTGTGTGCCCTTTGCCTTGTCTAGAGGGAGCCCGATATTTGGTTGCATACTTGTTTGTATGCATTGTTATGTTTTTGAATTCACATTTCCAAACGATTTGATTTGAGATCCCGAAGTGAAATCTACTTTGATATAAAGCTAGATATGTATTTCAAATGATTTGAAATAGAAATCGGGAAATAAAGTCCAAAGGAATGATTTCTGTAAATTGAATTGGATTTGGAAAATCAAATTATGGTGATTAATCTAAATGGGTAGATTGGGATATTGCATGTTGATTGATGCATAGTAGATCCATATATCTATATTGATTGATGTTTATACACTAGCATTCACGGGGGTAAACCCATTCCGCGTTAGCGGCGTGGTCCTGTGATTTGCCTTATCATTTATATAAGTTTATAACTGTTTAGAGTTTCTCACACCAGTCCCATGACTGACCTGTAGTTTGCTTTTCCCTTGCAAACTCGGGTGCCCCTATTTTCCACACGGGCAGTCGAGTAGTTTTATTTTGCAGAAATATTGAGCATGATTCTGGATTGAAGCTTTAAGTTGTATCCAGTGCATTTATCGTTTTCCGTTGTGTTATTTATATTTCCGCTGTGCATTGTATTACATTTATTGTAAATTAATCTGCCGCTGTATTATATTTCGATATACTCTGATATATTATGTACTCTGATGTAACATTATTATGATGTTTATAGAAGTCTTCTGTTATTTGTTCTGATGTGTTGTATGCCCAGAGTTAGCGTATCCGGATTTTGAACAGTCTTGGTCGATTTAGCGATCGATTAGGCCCGAGCGAAATCCATGTCGTTACAGCAACACCCAAATCAACAATCATCACAGAATATAAAATCACAGAAAGTAGTAAATAAAGGGACACACATGAGTTTATAGTGGTTCCAACAATTAGGACTACGTTCACTTAGTGTAATTCATCTTTTATTATACTGTACGGTTACAAGACAGTTAGCTTGTATGTATGAAATGTTGAGGAAAGAAGATGAATTAACGGTAGTAGCAATGTCCTTGCGTGAGTTCTTCTAGAGAAAAAAGAGGTTGATCCTTTCAGAAATCCAAAAACCTTGTATTTATAGGTAAACATGAATCTTGTTCGACCTTGCCTCGTGTTATAATCTCCGAAGGTGTAGGAGCAGTGGGTTAACCACATTTAAGTAGTGGAATAAGTGTTCAAGTCCTGTTCCCATAGGGCTTGACATAGCCAAACTACAAACATTGATCCAATAACCATACATGATAAAGCAAAGGTGGACCCACATCGGACTGGAGAAGTGTCGATTCGAATTTTGTGCCGATCCGAAGTGAATTGGAATGGTGAGGATGGACGAACCGGCTTTGCAAACCCAAAATCAAATAGTCAATATCCAAATTTGCAGAAAGTCCGAAGCTTCAATCGAAGTTTTTCCGAGTTTCTCAAAGTCTGTACTCAAGTCCTGAGTAACCCGACAACCAGAAATCCTAAATGTGACTGCCTTGCAAGAAGGCGGATCAACAATATATAGGTTTATATTTCACATCTAGAATTATTATTTTTCATAAGGACTCCGTTTTTAGCATTCTTTATATGAAAATGGATCAGAGTCTCGCCACGAACGCAACGGTATAACTTTCATGACCAAATTTCATAAATATTAGATTCTGTATTTGGACTTATTTTAATTATTCAATTCTTTTAGTTCTCTAAATCTATTTAGGGTATATCTTGCGGGGTGTTACAGAATGATTACTTTCTTAACAAATTTTTTTAAAGTCCTCGTATTCAAAACTAAATGTCAATACTAATATCAATACCCTATGCGGAAAATTCCACCCCATTGGATATAGAATGTTATTATGGATCATTACGTATGGTCCTAAAACATGAGGAATATAGTCTGGTTTTGTTGGGACTCTATATGATCAAGGGTACGTTCGCTGAAAGTCTAACATGTTGGGTGCTTTAGGCAATAATGCCTGTTCAGTTGAATAAATATTTTTGGTGCATTTGAATGTTTTATTTATGTTAGCTAAAAAATTTAAAATTCTATAAATTTGTAAAATAAATAGCTTTTGCAAATGAGGTCCGTTTGAAACAAGATTTTTTGTGTTGCGATCGTATCAAAACGTTTTACATAATGGAATCAGTTTGAACCAAATCCAAGCAATTTATAAAATATCAATTCATTTAGTTATCTATTTTTGCAAATTAATAACACATATTATTTATTAAAAATTAATAATTAATAATTATAAACCTATCAAGTTAAAATTCATAACTTAGGTACCCCACTTAAATACCTATTTCAGTGCTAAACATATTTTCGGTTTACTTAGTGTCTCAAGTTAAATGTCCCGCTTAGATTTCTCGTACATGTTTCTTAAAAACACACCCTATGAAGTGTTAGTTTGGAAGTAAAAAAGCATTGGATAATCCATGCTACAACGAATCATAAGGGTCGGTTTAGCTAAAGTTCGTATTAAATTTAAAAATACACAGAATATCCTTTCCAAGAAAAATAATATGTAAATTATATTCCTAGAACTAAGTTACCAAATAATTGCGCTCATTTATGCAATTATTCGCTTACGCGATAATATCTAAAAATTGCAAAAAAAATCGCAGTCATTCAATGAAAATGTCACGACCTGACTTTTTGACTGCTTCAAGTCAGTAATTAAACCAACTCGAACCGTTCAAAACGACAGATTGTCATTGCTTATGATATTGAAATATAAATCATCACAGAATCATAGACACAGAACACAGAATATCTCACAACGGAAGTAAAATTTGTACAATATTACAAAATCTTTAAATTTACATGATATCAGAGTACATGAATAAAAACAGATACAGCAGAAGACTGAATACAGAATCGTACTAATATATTGATAATAAACAGAGACGACATAACTGCATATGAAACAATGGATGGATGTCTGGATCTCCAACGAATCTCTAGCTCTAATAGATATATCTCTAAGATGTAATACTTGGTCTGACCCGAGCATTTTGCAAGGAATAAAACAAACAAAATACATGAGTCAGGACTAACATTCTCATATAAGTGAATTAACGCAACTGACATGTTTAAATGGAATGCATCAGTAACTTAAAGGATGGTTGGGACTTCCATCCCTTAAGGATCAGTGAAACTAATGCATATAGTATAATACGCTATTACAATAGTGTCTATCTAGTAAAATAAATATACCAAAATAGCATAAGCGGGATTACCATATTACCATTACACCGTTTATAAGCCTCATAGTCTATATAGTACCGTAAATTCACCATGCTGGTGTTATCAGAGGGAACTCCAAAGAAAACAACGCCAAATCACAATCGTAGAGGGCTCCATTAGGATAAATATGACAAGGCAACGAGGAATACCCAAGGTAGGATTCTACCATTTGCATGCCCGGACCAGTGGTAATGCATAGTAGCAACTACCGCCCACCTCGGAACTCAACTATCATAGAAATGGTATCGAAGAAGCATGTCCAATCGGAGTTGCCGCCTCACTTAGTCATAGTATAGCACCTGTTTTAGTCAGTTTAATTATGACCCGAAGGTCAAGGCCAATCCATCATTGGTCTCTTTCTTCAAATCCAGTAATCACCTCCGTACCATCCTGCTTCATTTTGGAATCTCCACTACATACAAAGTTGTTAAAGTGGCGTCGGTATTGGTAGAGAGTATGACATCTACCGACTCTGGTCTCTTTAACAACCAATCGTTTACATTTTTCACACCATGGACATTAGATTTGAAATCATATTTCGAGTATCACAATTCGATTTATTTTCAAGTATCGCCTTAAAATCGATTACTCAAATAATTTATTAATGGTTCAGTTAAGATTTCAAGTTTGAAGTTCACAATAATCACTTGTCAAAACCATTCGAGTTTGAAATCCACTTTTACTCAAAATATCATTATCACTCGAAACCTCCATTTTAATTCTTTCGGATTCATTAGCTCGGATTGGACATGGATATATTTAAATTTATAAAATACTTAGCATAGAAAAGTTGAAAACAATGTAATATATTAAATTTGAAAATAGCGTATATATATAGTATAAAATCAACAACATAAAATTTTCAAATAGCCAGAATGGTCATGGGTCTTATATTGAAAATATTCTTAGAAAAGTTATATAGTATATGTACATATAAATAGTTATAAAATAATTGTGAAATAGTTATAAAGGTCATACAGTCAAATTGGTTTAAGTTTATTCGTTAAAGGAAAATAGTTCGTAAAACCATGTAATGTGTAAACTTACTTCCATGAAAGTATAATTTGATTCAAATAGTATGATCCAATTCGATCCAATCCGTATTTCAAATATTCAATCAATTTCCACGAATTCAAATTTGTCTCCAGACGGAAATATTTCCAAATAATTATTCCAAGTTAGATTTAACTACGATTCTGAGTTTACTCAAAATGTAGATTTCAAAGTAGCTTCAACGATTAATTATTACGTCATCACTTAAATCACCATTTAGTAAAATTCCAGTCTTGATATTTCTTTTTATTCAAAATCTCAAGACAACCTATTTTAAATGGCACATTCTTTCCATTTACTTGTATTTAATCCAAAGATTTTCATTCTTAACATTTACTTCATTTCTCTTAAATAAGATTAACAAAATTTATTAAATCAAATCTTATTATATTGAAGTAAGATTTTGTAAAACCTCGAAAACACATTCATTCTTAAGAAATCAAACACTTTTAATTTTTTATTGTAAAATCTATACAAAAATCAATTTTATAAAATCTTATTTACCCCCAAACCATTAGTTTAAGCATAAATCTCTACAAAACAGCTCAAACGCCTTTATTAAAACAAAATATTTCCTAACATCACCAAACTAAGTTATTTCAAGGAAGATAATCCTTTCAAACCTTTCTTTATACAATATTTAAATTGCATTAGGTCCTTTTAAATTAAATTTATAAAATTTACTACATCAAATCTTTGTATAAATGGAAATGTGGTAAAACTTTTAAACCAAATCATTTTACTAAAATATTTTATAGAATCAAGTATTTTAGCTAACATAAATCCGTATATTATAAAAATCAAATATATTAAAAATCTCGTTTAAAACAAACATTAGTTCAAATATTTAAGTTTAAACACCATATTTTAAAACAAGATTAAGATTTATTTTGACAAAATTTTCCAACCTTTCCCTTTATTAAAAATTTCATTTCAAATCAATTTATAAAATCGATGCGTACTTGTAACCCTTTTAAAATAGATTTTTATTAACCACGACGTTCGTATAAAATTTTATATCCTATGGTCAAGTGATACAGAAATGTACCATTTCAATCCGTCTTAAAGGAAAATTCGAATCCTGGATTTGTATCATTTCAACCCGCATCCCAAATCAATTCGATTTTTTTTTTCAAATCTATACAATTCATTCGGGTGTATGTCAATTCAACCGATGGTGATTTTTCTAAATCTGTAGGGAACTTGCAAGTGAGCAATACGAACATACCATATCATACATCGCATCCAAATGTGTCATATAAGGGAACAATGTGTGTGTCACATGTGCATACATCACATAGCAAACATTTTCTAGAGCAATCTAACATTTCATCTAACATCTCAAATCTTTAATCCACTTACTCACAAGTTAGTCTATGAGTGAGGGAAACTCACCTTTCAAGGTGAAGGAGAGGAATACGAAACTGACAACAAAGCTGAAGCGAATGCAATATCCAACATAACGACTTCAAATCAATTTATAAACGCATACCTCTTTTGAACAGATGGAGGATCACAAACTTCTAGTGTAGAGAATGTTAGTCTATGAGTGAGTTAGTCTATGAGTGAGGGAAATCTTAAGTGTTTCAGTTTGGGGAAGATGGGTAATAACCAACTTTTTTCTCAGAAGAAGAGGCCTACTTCCCCTCTTTCTTTTCTTTTTTTGGTTCTGAAATGGATCATTCATGCTTCCTCTTTTGAACAAATGGAGGAGGCAGTAAAAGTTGATATATTTTTCTTCTTCCAGAATTGAGAGCAATCGATTTTAAAAGAGAAAGGAAAAGGGAATGAGAAAAGTAGGAGAGAAGCACAGAAGAAGATGAACGCGTGTAATGGTTTCTCTGTCCTTTCTAGACGTGGTATTGGATTCTCTACACTAGAAGATTTTTAGATCTGTGGCCACTAAGTATCTTTAGATACAAGAAGCAACGTGGTGAGAGATCTCAGAGAAGGAAGGACACTTGTTGGTTTGGTTCAGAATAGAAGCAAGTGTCAAATTGATTGATATTTTATTTAGAAGTGCAACATAGCTTGAAATTTTAAAATAAGAGTGTCTACCGTTCATTTTCTTCCTTCTATCTTGTTAACGTATTGTAAGAGGTATATATATATATATATATACACACATATATATATATACACACACACCAATATAAGAACGCGAACGGATTATGCAATGAACGCGCTAACGAACACTATATTGTTTTGCGCTCGTTTTCATCCATTATTGTGAATAAAATGATCTCACGCAATTTAGAAGGAGTTTGTTTTCTCTGTTTTATCAAGTTGAATACTTTTCAAATATCAATTTCGCAATTTAGTTCAACTTTTAAAAAAAGATTAACGTCAATCACAAGATATCGATTATTGCTACTGTATCGATCGCGCAAATTGATTTAAATGAAGCATCGAGCTTAGACAATTTCGCTAACTATTCATTAGATTATTTTCTTATAATGTTTTCAAAATTTTGAGACTTAATATTTCTACAATTTATTGCTTCCGTGTTTATTTCAACAAATAAATACTAAATGTAACTTATCGTTTTACGTTATATATTCAAAATAACATACAAGTTCAAGTATGTTCAATAGCATCCAAATGCATGTCTACAATATAAAATCATATTCAAGTTTCAATTTCAACTAAGGTCAAAATATACACTCAAGGCATAAACTCTTTAATTAGTTTTATATTTTAATATGTTGAAATTACCTGTTCGTTACAGAAAATTTGGAAAATTTCCGATATGCTCACAAAAAAAGCATAAATTTCTACAATCTTTTGAAATAATTGTGGAAGTTTTCCAAAAAACAAAAATTGCATTTTTTTTTTCAATTTTTGGATATAACTGCACAAATATCTACAATTATTGATTGAATAATTGCATCATTATATGCAATTATTTAGCAATTAAATTCTAAGAATCTAATTTAATTCATTTTTTAAGAAGGAATTTACGTGTATTAATTTGATTTTAAGGACCTAAACCTAATATTAACAAAGCCTTAAATAATTAGCTAGGCCCATTTTTCATGATTTCCATGGACTTCAATGTAACAACTTGAAAACTTATCACTTGGAAAATGGATTAAAATATATGTTTAATCAATTAAATATTATTTTTTATAAACTAATAACCCTTTTAAATTAATAACTAATGACGTAGAAATTGTAACGACCCGCATTCTACGCATCGGAGGATCGTAGAATATTTATTTCATTTTCATAAAAAGTCGTATGGTCGTGTAACTTTGGGGAACGACTATTGGGGTCATTTCCCATATTCACGATTTTTGCTGATTTTTAAATGACCATTTTGCCCCTGGCGAATCTTGTTTCGTCTATAACTTTTGATTGGTAAGAAGTTTTGACCTGAAACCACTTCCATTAGATCCGGATGATGGTTTACCTTTCCGTAGAGTGGTCACATTAATCAAACGGACTTACCGTTTGGGAGATATAGCTGAATTAAGGTTTAGAAGGTGAAAAATAGCTTAACCGGGCCAAATAAGGTGATTAGCAGCTAGGCTCATTGGGGGATTTCGGGATAAGGGGTATTTAAGGACTGAAAGGGACTAGACAAACCCTTCTTTGTCATTTTTCAGCCGCCACTTTCATTCCTTCAACCCTAGTAATGGCTTCTACCTTCTAAAAACACCTCTAATCACCTTCTAATCAAGGATTAAGCTAATCTACATCAAATCAAGTTAAAATAGCATCAAATCAGAGTTGGAGCTGCTGTGTTGCATAAAGATTCGACCCAAATCAGAGATATTTTCAGATCCAAGATTAATTTGTTGCTAAGGTTAGTGATTTGCATTGTTTTTCACTAATTACAGCTAATTAGGGGTGATTAGTGTTAATTAGCTAAATTATTACTCAGAAAAATTTGGAAAGATATTTAGAAATTCCAAAATATTATTTTATGCATCTGTTAGAAATTTGGGTTAATTTGGACATGTTTTGCTAATCGTAAGGTTAAATCATGATTAAGGGGATTAAGGGGAAAATCATAGTTTTGGGTATGTTTGATCCATATTTGCATGTTAAATTGTTGTTTTGGTGTTTATGGTTGATTAAATATGCTGCTATTACTGTTTGGAATGATTTGTGATTGCATAAGAAAGTTGGATTGGTCGAAAACGTCGTCATAAGGCATAGATTGCTTACTGGAAAAAGTTACAGGAAATTGGTCATTCCCATTCGCGAAGCACCTGTCCCTCACGACCCGACCCCTAGGATCGTGCGGCACCCTCACACCCCGACTCCTAGGATGGCGAAGTATCCTCACGACCTGACCCTTAAGATGGTGAAGTACCCTCACACCCCGACTACTAGGATGGCGAAGTATCCTCACGACCCCACCCCTAGGATGGTGAAGTATCCTCACACCCCAACTCCTAGGATGGAGAAGTATCCTCACGAACCAGCCGCTAGGAATGTGAAGCACCCTCACGACCCGACCGTGAGGAAGATGGCGAACCCTCACACCCCGGCCGTGAGGAAGATGGCGAACCCTCACACCTCGACCGTGAGGAATAGGGTGAACCCTAGGAGGGCGACCGTGAGGAAGGGGACGAACCCTAGGATGGTGAGTCGTAAATCGCACTAGGAAGGAAAGGGGATCATGACCAGGACTGGAGAATCACAAACCGTGCCAGGAGGGGGACCGCGAGCCGTGTGGACCATGCGCCGAAGCCAAGGGAGTGACACAAGTCAAAGCTTGACCCGAACCACGAACTGAGGTAGCCGATCACGAACCAAAGCTTTGGAGCATCACGAGTCGATATGGATGATCACGAACTGAACTGAAGAGTCACGTGATGGGATAATAACCAAAACCCGAGATGCAAAGGTAGCCCAAATGAGAGGTTATTACTTAGGATCCCTAAGGGGATCAATGAGTTAACTTCATGAGTTGGACTTTGCTGCAGGACGTGTGCAAAGGGGTTATCGATATCCATAACTTTAGTCCACCACAGAGAGACGGATTAGTGGCTATGGATCAGTGCAATGGGGTCATTATGACTCCATGGAGCAAAGTGATCATAGCAAAGGATTGGGTGATCTAGTGATGGATATCGTATTCTTTACGCACTGAGTGAGAGATGTGAGGATGATTGCTATGTTTGGTGTTTGCTATCACCATAACCCCACCCCCATTTACACGTTATGTTAGTGTTACCTTAGAGTACTGTACATCTTGTTGTGCTAACTCTTTGGTTGCAGGTCCAGGTTCAGGTATGATTGGATTATACATGTTATTGTTCTGTTTTGTTGCTTATCGCTCATACCATGCTTTTGTCTAACCTAGAGTTTTATGTCTCTTCTTATTCCTCTGGGTGCTCCTAAACGAGCAGACTAGAGACAGGTTAGTGGGTTATGCACGAGTAGCGGTCCGGAGACGTGCAGGAGGCTTACACGTATTACTCCCATATATTCTCCTTGTGTTGTTGCTGGTCACTACTTTGGGCATTAGTAGTGTACCTTCCTATTTTGCTTTAGAGACAGTTTTAAAAGTTGTAATAATGATGGTCTGGATCATAAGCTGTATTTTGAATTTTCCGCTGCTATGATGACTTATTTTTCAGCTTATGCACTGTCTCACCTGTTTTATGTCAAGTATGTTATTATTATATTTTGTTCTATGCGCTGTGAGACATTCTAGAGGTTCTTTTTTGGTTCACTCATATGTTTCTTTTCTTCTGATGACGTTCCGTGCTGGTTGGACATCGGCACAGCGCGTTTCTTTGGAAATGTCGGCTGGTGTGGGGCGGGCCGTCACATTTGGTATCAGAGCTCTAGGTTGCGTAGTTAACCTAGCGGAAGACATCAGGAAGAGATAGTATACGTATAAGAGAGCGCGTACTTGTGATATTTTGGTTTTCAAAAGCTATATATTTAGTATATCTAAGGAGGAAGTGGCACTGCACTGGCACGACATTGAGATGGCTAATCGTTTTCTCTTTACAGATTGAACGATGAGCCGATATACGAGGAGTACAGGTTCAGGAGCAAATAGTAGGGATGTTCTTGATATGAGGATGATGTTTACTACCTTCATGCGAGAGATGCTTAGGTATGCTCGAGGAGCAGTTCCTAATGCTGCTAACGGTGGTGGTGCAGTAATGCAGGCGCTTAGGGCCGATTTCGCCAATCTTAACAAGGATTATACTAGTCTTGGCGGGAAGCCGTTCTACGAAACGGAGTCGGCTATGGATGTTCAAGATTGGTTGGATAGTTGTGAGCGCATCTTCGAGGACTTGGGAATCAATGATGCCATGAAGAGAAAGTTATCGCGTCAGCTTCAAGGACGAGCTATGAATTGGTGGAATTCTATTAAAGCAGCTACTCCTGAAGATCAAGTTACTTGGAATCAGTTTATGACTCATTTCAGCGAAAAGTTCATTCCAACTGCTCACAAATTTGAATTGTTTAGGAAATTTTTGGAGCTTAAGCAGAATGGTAGGGCAGTCTCGGAATATATTGCTGAGTTCGATACTTTATCGAAGTATGGTGCCGAGAAGAAGAACGAGAAGTTCAAAACCGGCTTAGATGAGTACTTAGGGGAAAGGCTGATAAACCACATTGACGAGACATTCGAGTCTATAGTGGGGAAAGCATTGAGATCGGAGAGTCTTTAACCTAAGTCAAAGGCCAATGTTGCTATTGCATCTGTAGAGGAACCAAAGACATAAGCAAGCGGTGGAGGTAAGAAGGAGTCTCAGAATAAGAGAAAATAGGATCAGACCAAGGGTGGTCAGAAAAAGAAGGACAAGAAAGATAAAGAGTGTTTTAGTTGTGGCAAGAAGGGCCACTATGCTAGAGATTGTCAGGAAAAGCCTGGGGGAAGGAAGTGCTTCAATTGCGGCCAAGTGGGACATCACAAGGATAAATGTCCACAACCTCCTAAAGAGAAGCAGATCGTGAAATCGTCGATACTTAGAGTGTTCTAGGCGGACTCGAAGCAGGGGTATCTGGGGACGCCCGTTACCTTGGATCCATTGGACGTGATCTAGTTATCCTTAGGGGATAAACGTATGTTGGACGTACGGTAGTCCGTATGGAGGCGGGGTTTCCATTAGCCTTGGGATTGGTTGGACCAGTCAAGTAGGCATCGACGTATGTATGGAGGCGGGGCTTCCATTAGCCTTGGGATTGGTTGGACCAGTCAAGTAGGTATCGACGTATGTATGGCTTTGGCACGTGATAGATATAACATATTTGATGGATGCTATGGTTGTTCCTATTTTTATTCCCTTGAGTAGACTATCACCTGTAGGATTCTGGTAATAGAGAACGAAGAGATGACGGCATACATGGACGCCTGTGCTACCGGACTAGGTGCGGTAGGTGATGCACCGAATAGAAGACATGACAGTTTAGATGATATGTTTCTTGAATGGAAGCAACTGGGGTATATCGTGGGATATGGTCTCAGACATAAGTATGGACTGGATCCAGAAATGTTACCAAGTTTGATGGTTAGACCGACTTTGATTGAGCGGATTAATTCCAGTTAGAGGAACGATCCTAACCTATTGGAAATCATCTCCAAGGTAGAAATGGATATCGATAGCAAGGAGATGAGCAAGTATGGACTTGATAGAGAAGGATGGCTTTGAAAGAATGGGAGACTGGTTCTACCCAATGTTAATGGATTGAGAGATGAAGTACATGAATTGCTAGTTAGTTAAAACTGAGCAAAAGGAGCCTAGTGGTTGTTACAACCGTTGGAAATTCTCGAATGGAAATAGGAACAAGTCTCAATGGATTTCATTGACGGTTTACCCAAGACTAGATTGGATCATGATAGTATTTGGGTGAATCGTGTATTAGAGGATCTCTTGAGGGCTTGTATATTAGATTTTGGTGGGTCATAAGATGACCATTTGCAGCTAGTTGAGCTTGCATACAATAATAGTTATCAGTCCAGTATTGGTATGACTCCATTTGAAGCTTTATATGGAAGACCATGCAACTCACCATCATGTTGGTTAGAAACCGGTGAGAAATTTGTGCTTGGGCCAGATGTGATAAGATAAACCTCAGAAAAGATCAAGGTTATCCAACAGCGAATGAAGGCTGCCCAAGATAGGCAGAAGAGTTATGCTGATAAGAGGCGAAGAGATTTAAAATTCTCCATTAGCGACTTGGTGTTTGTCAAGATTTCTCCGTTAAAGAGCATGATTCGATTTGGTAGGAGAGGCAAGTTAGAACCAAGATTTGTTGGTCCATTCCCAGTTCTCGAACAAGTTGGGAATTTGGCATATAAAGTTGAGTTGCCTGACAAGATGGCTGGAGTTCACAACGTATTTCATGTTTCCCAGTTAAGGAAGTTTGTGCACGACCCTAATGTGAACCAGTTAGATGATATCGAGGTAGAACCCAAGGTGGTTGGGAACCGTTGACCAATGCGTATTGTTGAGTACGATACGAAGCAGCTTCGGAGGAAGACGGTGAAACTAGTCAAAGTCCAGTGGGGTGAGAATGAGAAATACTGTACTTGGGGAACATAGGAGAACATAAGAAAGTTGTATCCAGAACTCTTTGCCTTGTAAGATTTTAATAGCAATAGTTACTCCCTTGTTAGTAATCCGCATGCTAGGATTGGCTTGTTGTATTGTTATGTACGTTTTATTGTTGCAAATGATTGATAGGCATGCAGAACACCTTTGTATGTTTTGGTTAAGGAATTTCGGGTGCGAAATTTCTTAAAGAGGGGGGGGAGGGTGGAATGTAATGACCCGCATTCTACGCATCGGAGGATCGTAGAATATTTATTTCATTTTCATACGAATTCGAATGGTCGTGTAACTTTGGGGAACGACTATTGGGGTCATTTCCCATATTCACGATTTTTACCGATTTTTAAATGACCGTTTTGCCCTTGGCGAATCTTGTTTCGCCTATAACTTTTGATTGGTAAAACGTTTTGACCTGAAACCACTTCCATTAGATCCGGATGATGGTTTACCTTTCCGTAGAGTGGTCACATTAATCAAACGGACTTACCATTTGGGAGATATAGTTGAATTAAGGTTTAGAAGGTGAAAAACAGCTTAACGGGGCCAAATATGGTGATTAACAGCTAGGCCCATTGGGGGATTTCGGGATTAGGGGTATTTAAGGACTGAAAGGGACTAGAGAAACCCTTCTTTGTCATTTTTGCAGCCGCCACTTTCATTCCTTCAACTCTAGTAATGGCTTCTACCTTCTAAAAACACCTCTAATCACCTTCCAATCAAGGATTAAGCTAGTCAACATCAAATCAAGTTAAAATAGCATCAAATCAGAGTTGGAGCTGCTGTGTTGCATAGAGATTCGACCCAAATCAGAGATATTTTCAGATCTAAGATTAATTTGTGGCTAAGGTGAGTGATTTGCACTGTTTTTCACTAATTACGACTAATTAGGGGTGATTAGTATTAATTAGCAAAATTATAACTCATAAAAATTTGAAAAAATATTTAGAAATTCCGAAATAATATTTTATGCCTCTGTTAGAAATTTGGGTTAATTTAGACATGTATTGCTAATCGTAAGGTTATATCATGACTAAGGGGATTAAGGGGAAAATCATAGTTTTGGGTATGTTTGATCCATATTTACATGTTAAATTGTTGTTTTGGTGTTTATGGTTGATTGTATATGTTGCTATTACTGTTTGGAATGATTTGTGATTGCATAAGAAAGTTAGATTGGTCGAAAACGCCGTCGTCAGGCGTAGATTGCTTGATGGAAAAAGTTACAGGAAATTGGTCATTCCCGTTCGTGAAGCACCTGTCCCTCACGACCCGACCCCTAGGATCGTGCAGCACCCTCACACCCCGACTCCTAGGATGGCGAAGTATCCTCACGACCCGACCCCTAGGATGGAGAAGTACCCTCACACCCCGACTCCTAGGATGGCGAAGTATCCTCACGACCCGACCCCTAGGACAGTGAAGTATCCTCACACCCCGACTCCTAGGATGCGAAGTATCCTCACGAACCGACCCCTAGGAATGTGAAGCACCCTCACGACCTGACCGTAAGGAAGATGGAGAACCCTCATTCCCCGACCATGAGGAAGATGGAAAACCCTCACACCCCGACCGTGAGGAATAGGGCGAACCCTAGGAGGGCGACCGTGAGGAAGGGGCGAACCCTAGGATGGCGAGCCGTAAACCGCACCAGGAAGGAAATGGGATCACGACCCAGACTGGAGAATCACGAACCGTGCCAGGAGGGGGACCGCGAGCCGTGTGGACTACGCGCCGAAACCAAGGGAGTGACAAGAGTCGAAGCTTGACCCGAACCACGAACCGAGGAAGCCGATAACGAACCGAAGCTTTGGAGCATCATGAGTCGATATGGAGGATCACGAACTGAACTGAAGAGTTACGTGACGGGATAATGACCAAAATCCGAGATGCAAAGGTAGTCCAAATGAGAGGTTATTACTCAGGATCCCAGAGGGGATCAACGAGTTAACTTCACGAGTTGGACTTTGCTGCGGGACGTGTGCAAAGGGGTTATCGATATCCATAACTTTAGTCCACCACTAAGAGATGGATTAGTGGCTATGGATCAGTGCAATGGGGTCACTGCGACTCCATGGAGCAAAGTGATTGTAGCAAAGGGTTGGGTGATCAAGTTGTGGATATCGTATGCTTTACGCACTGAGTAAGAGATGTGAGGATGATTGCTATGTTTTATGTTTGCTAACAAACTCCACCCCCATTTACACTTTTTGTTAGTGTTACCTTAGAGTACTGTACATCTTGTTGTTCTAACTCTTTGGTTACAGGTCCAGGTTCAGGTATGATTGGATTATACCTGTTATTGTTTTGTTTTGTTGCTTATCGCTCATACCAGACTTTTGTCTGACCCAGAGTTTTATGTCTCTTCTTATTACTCTGGGTGCTCCTAAACGAGTAGACTAGAGACAGGTTAGCGGGTTATGCACGAGTAGCGGTCCGGAGATGAGCAGGAGGCTTGCACGTATTACTCCCATATATTCTCCTTGTGTTGTTGCTGGTCACTACTTTGAGCATTAGTAGTGTACCTTCCTATTTTTCTTTAGAGACAGTTTTAAAAGTTGTAATAATGATGGTCTGGATCATAAGATGTATTTTGAATTTTCCGCTGCTATGATGATTTAGTTTTCAGCTTATTCAATGTCTCGCCTATTTTATGTCAAGTATGTTATTATTATATTTTGTTCCATGAGATGTGAGACATTCTACAGGTTCTTTGTTGGTTCACTCTTATGTTTCTTTTCTTCTGACGACCGTCCCGTGCTGGTTGGACATCGGCACAACGCGTTTCTTTGGAAATGTCGACTGGCACGGGGCAGGCCGTCACAGAAATCATTTTTAAAATTATTTTACATAGGGTTATGGTTTGAAAAGAAGCAGAAAATGTGATCGAAAAATATTTTTGAAAAATTTAACAATTTTCCTTCAGAAAGTCGTCGGGAAGTTGTAAACACTTAAATGAATCTTTAAACATTTAAAATAACATTTATACAGTTGTAAATTAAGTATTAATTAAATTAATAATATAAGGATCCGACTTAAAGCTTTTTTATTTCAAAAATAAAAAAGAAGAGTAAAGAAAACGGACTTTTAAGTACCATTATTTCTTACAAAATGGTATGTAAATGTCATTAGTGCCATTTTGTTATTAAACAATGTGTAGTTGAAAATATGATATAGCATGGAAGTGTAAGAGAATGGTTAAATGAGTTGTCAAAATTTGAGAGAATGTTATATACTTAAAGGTAGTTTTGTAATTTCTACTTTTCATTTTATATAGAAGCAACTTCGTCTTTCTTCTTCCTCTTCATATCATTTCTTTTCTTTTTCATGAAAAAAATTTAGTTTCAAAATGCTTTTAATGGATCACTTCTGAAGAAAAAACCGTTTTCAAATTTAAAAGTTTGATTTTTTCACTTTGACTCTCTTTGAAATTGCTTCCAAGTTCTAACGCTCTTATTCACCTTTCTACTACCTCCTTTTCCCTTTTCACCCCCTACAACATCAAAATATGATCTAGGCCGAACCAAACCTGCCTTAATTCGAGCAAAATTATATTCGAACTCTCCAAAAGTTGATATTTACAAATATAATGCAAGTATGAAGGTGTTTGCAAGGTTCTAGGACCCTTTAAGCTTGGTTTTGCGTAAGTTTTGGTGAGTAAACCCTCTATGTTTTTGGGAAAAACTATTGTTTATATACGATATATTATGTGTTGTTGTATATGTAACGACCACCCCATGCCTCCTGCACCGAAGTAAAGAAAGATATGCGATGTATTACGTGCTAGACTGATATGGGATGATCATCAAGGATTAATAACTCGAAATAGAATCTGTCGTAGTACTCACATCACGTAGATAATATATAATAATAAAGTATACAACAAGATATAGTAGTGAAACACAACTGAATAGAAAATCAAATCTTCATAAAACCATAGAATCTCAAGTACAACACATCTCTGTACATGAATCTCTGAATACAATATGCCTCACCACGTCCCTCAGAGTACTACTAACCATTAACATGCAATGGAAATAGAAAAGAAATACTATATAGGGAGTAATAGTACGCCAGCCTCCTGCTCGTCATCTCACAACATCAACGACACCAAACTTGCTACTCAGTGTGCTCATCAACAACATTGATGAACAACCCGAGATAATAAGAGGGAAACATAAAACCTTGATTCAGACAACAGTCTTAGTGAGCGATAAAATAACTAACAATAGTTACATAGGATAATAAGAGTATAGGCGGATCAGCCATCCGATCTGCCCAGCGACCAAAAAGTTAACACATGAAATCTATCCATCACGTGCCATTACATAAAAGGAAAGGGAAACCCCCAATCCTGCCTCTCTTTGACATCCTACGGTGATAGCGTACCCAAAGAAAAATAGGGAAGAAAGCACACCATCAACCATAACATCCACAACATCCAATATCCTAACTATCACCGACTATAGCCTTGAATCCATTGATAATTGAACTTGCTTTCAACGATCAAAAGTGCTAATGGAAAACCCCGGTTTTAGCCAAACAGTCATCGTGACTACGTATGTTTGCCTTAATCGACTAAGACAACTAGGCCCATCATGACTGCCCAGGGTATGCGATCTATCCATTATGATCCTGATGGGCATTCCCATGATACCCCTGATTTGAGTCTGCTAGGACACACCGATTATCAACGATTCCTTGGCACTTCAAATCTGTCGAGTCTTTCTTTATGTCGATCACATCTTTAGTTCGAGCGACTTCCCAAACCAATTTCATTATCATCCTTGATCAACTCCCACCTGAGTCAATCTATCATCTTACTGTATCGTATATCACATCACGACCAGTATCACATTAATCCAGCTCCGACCACTCCAACTTAAATTCATAATCGAAGTATCATTCATCACTGAGTTGCACATTAACCATCCGAAGTGCTTTTATTACCAAACTTCACCAACAACCCACGGGAGCCACCAAAACTCAACACCGACCCATCATCCCTAATGGATCGGTACCGGTGATGCAACACGATGCTTATCCTTTCTTTTCTTCTGCTATATATACGGGGTGCTGCTCTTTTTCTCTACTTACAAATAATACATCAAAATGTATTCCTCTCTACTGATAAACATGCAAGCTTTCATGTCTTTGAAAACCGAACACCTTAACTCGAAACAAAAATAAAAAACTCCAATCGTGAAGCTTATGACCATAGCTAGAGTCGGAGGGGTTCGACATGGGGTTTTACTGGTGGAGTGCAGGACTGGCGCGAGCTGAGGTGGGCGGTGATGTATAATGGTGTGTGATGGAGTGTGTGTGTACCATAAAGTATTGAACGCGGCAGAATTTCGTGAACGTGTCTTAACGTGGATCTGGAAGTGGGGAAGTGACCAGAAAACAGGGTAATGGAGGAGGGTGAGATGGCAAGGTAAACGTAGGAGTTGGGGATGAAAATGTGAGGAGTGGTGGAACATATGGTTACGCAGAAGAGGGAAAGATCGTAGTGTAACGATCCGAGAGATTTTCGACCCCGAAAATCAACATAAATACCACGTCGACTATTCAAGCATCGAAAATACCGGGTTATTATTAATAGAAAGAAGTTAGAGGGTGAGAAAAGAAAGAAAAAAATATTAGAGTAGAAGAAGAAGAAGAACACAACTAAACAGAATCAGAGTAAACATGAACCTCACAGCAGAACGAATAAAATATAATATATAACATAACATAACTTTGAAATACAAAATCTGAATTTGTATAACATACCATTATCAGAGTACAATACATCACATCATAGCGGAAATAACTCAAAATAACTAATGGCGAAGCCTCTTGCTTCAAGCTCCTCCAAGTGTATTGTTGTGACGGCCCGCCCCGCACCAACCGACATTTACTCCAAAGGTGCGCTGTACACATGTCCAGTTAGCACGGAACGGGTCGTCAGAAGGAAAAGGAAGAAGGAGATGAACATACAAAGAACCTGTAGAATGTCTCACAGCGCATGGAATAAAATATAATGATAACATACTTGACATAAAACAGGAGAGACAGTGCATAAGCTGAAAATCAGAACTAAACATCATAGCAGCGAAAATCCAAAATACAGCTTATTACAACTTTCAAACTATCTCAAAGCAAAAGTAAGGTAAATGAGGTACACTACTAATGCCCAAGTAGCGACCACCAACGACACAGGGAGAATGTGTGTATATATATATATCATACGTGGAAGCCTCATGCCCGCCTCCGAATCAGCTACTCGCGCATCACCAGCTAACCTGTCTCTAGTCTGCTCGTGTGAGCACCCAGAGTAATAAGAGGAGACATAAAACTCTGGGTCAGACATAAAGCCTGGTATGAGCGATAAGCATCTAAAGTGAACAATAACAGGTAGACTAAAACATACCTGAACCTGGACCTGCAACCAAAGAGTTAGCACTACATACTGTACAACACTCTAAGGTACCATATCAAACAGTGTAAAGATACGGAGGTGGGGGAGGTGTGCATGTCATAGGGATGGCAAACAATCAAACATAGCATCCATCCTCACATCTCTCACTCAGTGCGTAAAGCATACGATATTCACCACTTCGATTACCCAACATACCTTGCTACGATCACTCTGCCCCATGAAGTCATAAATGGCTTCACTGCACTGATAACGTAGCCACAAATTCTTCGCTATGTCCACTTTTCCCCATGGGGTCACAAGAACCCCACTGCACTGGCTCATAGCCTTACTAATCCTTACTATGTCCACTCTGCCCCATGGAGTCACAAGAACCCCACTGCACTGGCTCATAGTCTTACTAATCCTTACTATGTCCACTTGCCCTATGGAGTTATTCACCCCATCTGCGCTGGCTCATAGTCTTACTACGCATCACCTTGCCCCTCAGGTCATAATGACCCTACTGCACTGATAACGTAGTCTTGCTACCATCACCTTGCCCCTCAGGTCATAATGACCCTACTGCACTGATAAGTAGCCCATCATTCATTCTTAGTGGTGAATCGAAGTTATGAACGTCGACAACTCCTTAGCACGCGTCTCGCAGCAAAGTCCAACCATGAAGTGAACTCATTGGTTCCCAACTGGATCCTGAGCTCTAACTTCCATTTGGACTACCTTTGCATCTCGGGTTATTGGTCATCACCAGATCGGATCGGGTCGTCGTCTTCAGATCGGATCGGTTCGGAGTCCCGTTTCCTCGTCACCACGGTTCGGATCGGGTTCCCTCATTCGGATCGGGTCACGCCATCAACTCGTGGTCCTCCAGCTCCATCGGATCGGTTCGAGTACTCCTCAGTGGATCGGGTCGGGGTTTCCAAGTCAATCGCCACGGATCGGTTCGTGACAAGCTCCTTCGGATCGGGTCGTGGTCCTTCAAGCGGTTCGGGTCGAGAAGCACTTCTCCAGGTCGACGGATCGTGCTCACCCTTCATGGGCGGATCGGGTCGGGGTTGCTGGCGCGGTTCGGACTCATAATCTTCTTCCCATCGGATCGTGTCCTCGATTCGGATCGTGGCATGTGCCCACAATCGGTTCGGGTCGGGTAAAAGGGGGTCCGATCCGATCCTGCCTGCAATTTCCTGCAGTTCTTCCAGCGAGCAGTTTACGCCATTCGACGGCGTTTTCGACCATTCTAACTATTAAAATCAATCACAAAGCATTTCATACAATCATAGCAACATGCATAATCAACCACAAACATCAAAACATCAATCTGATAGGTTAAAATGGATCAAACATACCCAAAACCCCATATTTCCACCTAAGCATATTTAGGTGAAACTAATGATAGGATTAGCAAAACTTAACCAAATTAACCCAAATTCATATCAGAGGTCTAAAACATCATTCCGAATTTTATAAACATTTTTCCAGAATTTTATCACGTTTAAATTCGCTAATTAACACTAATCACCCCTAATTAGCCATAATTAGTGCAAAACTATGCAAATCACTCACCTTAGCCACAAATAAACTAAGATCTGAAATAATTCTCTGATTTGATGTGAATCTCAATGCCAAACAGCAGCTCATATGTTGCTTTGGTGAAGATCTTCCTTGATTAGGGGTTGTTAAGCTTGATCCTTGACCAAAAGATGATTTGGAGGTGATTTAGAGGTTAGAGGCCATTTTTAGGGTTCCTTGGTGATAAGTGGAGGCTAGAAAACTGAAATGGAATGATCCTCTATCTCATTTCAGCCTCCCCATAACCCTAATCCCGAAATGGGTTATGGGCCTATCCACTAATCACCCGATTTGGCCCGGTTAAGCAGTTTTTCACCGTCCAAACCTTATTTCAGCCATATCTCCCAAACGGTAAGTCTGTTTGGCTATTATGACCACTCTACGGAAAGGTAAACCATCAAACGAATCCAATGGAAGTGGTTTCAGGTCAAAATTCCTTTCCAATCAAAAGTTATGGCCAAAACAGTACCAACTAGGGGCAAAATGGTCATTTTAAAATCGACAAAAATCATGAACATGGGAAATGACTCTAATGGATGTTTCCCAAAGTTACATGACCATACGACTTCACATGGGAGAGAAATAAATATTCTACAATCCTATGATGTGTAGAATACGGGTCGTTTCACTCTCCCCCCTTAAGAAATTTCGCCCCCGAAATTCCCTAATCAAAACACACACAAAGGTCCCGCATGCCTATCAATCGTAAAACAACCATCAAACATGCAAAACAAGCAAAACAAGTCTACCCTAGCATGCGGAAAACTAAATCGCAAAGTAAACCTTACCAGGCAAAGAGTTCTGGATATGCCTTCCTAATGCTATCCTCTATCTCCCAAGTACAATCATTCTCGTCCTCGCCCCACTGAACCTTGACTAGCTTCACCGACTTCCTTCGAAGTTGTTTCGTATCTTGCCCCACAATACGAATCGACTTGCGGTTCCCAACCGCCTCGGGTTCTACTTCGAAGTCCTCTAACTGATCAGGTGAAATAGTCATATCTGAGTCGTGAACGAACTTCCTTAGTTGGGAAACATGAAACACATTGTGAACTCCCGCCATTTTCTCTGGTAAGCCAACTCTATAGGCCAAATTCCCGACTAGTTCAAGAACAAGGAATGGGCCAACAAATCTTGGTGCCAATTTGCCTCTCCTACCAAATCGTATCACGCTCTTCAACGGAGAGATTTTGACAAACACCAAGTCACCCACGGAGAATTTTAAGTCTCTTCTCCTCTTATCAGCATAACTCTTCTGCCTATCTTGGGCAGCTTTCATTCGTTGCTGAATGATCTTAATCTTATCCGAAGTTTCTCTCACCACATCTGGTCCAAGCACAAACTTCTCGCCAGTCTCTATCCAACATGATGGTGAGTTGCACGGTCTTCCGTACAAAGCTTCATATGGAGCCATACCGATACTGGATTGGTAGCTATTATTATATGCACGAGTAGCTGTCCGGAGATAAGTAGGAGGCTTCCACGTACTATTTACATATATTCTCCCTGTGTTGTTGCTGATCACTGCTTGGGCATTAGTAGTGTACCATTTCTATTTTGCTTTAGAGACAGTATTTTGAATTTGTAATAATGATGGTTTGGATCATAAGCTGTATTTTAGATTCCACTGCTGTGATGGCTTAGTTTTCAGCTTATGCACTGTCTCGCCTGTTTTATGTCAAGTTATGTTATTATTATATTTTATTCCATGTGCTGTGAGATATACCACAGGTTCTTTGGTGATTCATTGTTTCAAAACCCTTTTTCTTTGATGACCTCCCGTGCTAGTCGGGCATTGGCACAACACATTTTAGGGAAATGTCGGCTGGTTCGGGGCGGGTCGTCACACTTAGTATCAGAGCCTAGGCTGCGTAGTTAACCTAGGGGAAGACATTAGGGAGAGATAGTATACGTATATGAGAGTGCGAATTTGTGATATTTTGGTTTTCAAAAGCTATATATATATATATTATTAGTATATCTAAGGATGAAGTCACACTGCACTGGCACCACTAAGGAGATGATTAATCATTTTCACTTTACAAATTGAACGATGAGCCGAAATATGAGGAGTACGGGTTCAGGGACCAACAACGGGAATGTCCCTGATATAAGGACGATGTTTACTGCCTTCATGCGAGAGATGCTTAGGGATGTTCAAGGAGCAGTTCCTAATGCTGCTAACGGTGGTGGTGCAGCAGTGCATGCGCCTAAGGACGATTTCGCCAAGCTCAGCAAGGATTATATTAGTCTTGGTGGAAAGCCGTTCCACGGAACGGAATCGACTACGGAGTTTCAAGATTGGCTTCATAGTTGTGAGTGCATCTTCGAGGATTTGGGGATCGAAGATGCAATATAGAGAAAGTTAGCATCGCGTCAGCTTCAAGGCCGGGCTATGAATTGGTGGAATGTTATTAAAGCGTCTATTCCCGAAGATCAAGTTACTTGGAATCAGTTTAAGACCAATTTCAGTGAGAAATTTATTCCAGTTGCTCAGAAATTAGAATTGTTCAGGAAGTTTTTGGAACTTAAGCAGAATGGTAGGGCAGTCTCGGAATATATTGATGAGTTCGATACTTTATTAAAATATGGATTAGCTCTCATCGATACTGCCGAGAAGAAGAACGAGAAGTTCATAACTTGCCCAGATGAGTACTTGGGGAAAAACGCAAAAACCATATCGATGAGGTATTCGAATCTTTCTGCAAAGGAGCCAAAGCCGTAGGCAAGCGGTGGAGGGAAGAATAATTCCCAGAATAAGAGGAAATAGAATCAGACCACGGATGGTCAGAAAAAGAAGAATAAGAAAGATATCGAGTGCTATAGCTATGGAAAGAAGGGTCACTATGCCAAAGAGTGTCGAGCAAAGCCAGGGGAAAAGAAGTCCTTTAATTGTGGCCAAGTGGGGCATTTTAAGAATGAATGTCCATAACCCCCTAAGGAGAAGCAGATCGTGAAAGCATATGTTTTCAATGCTGTTCCTTCTTCGTCGAATGCCCCAACTGCGGCGCAGAAGGGAAAGAGTGTCCTTATTCAAGGTATGCTTTCTATTTATGATGTTCCTATTCGAGTATTGTTTGAAACCGGGGCTTCTCATTCCTTCGTGTCTAGTAACCTCGTGGATAGGTTGGAATTGGAACCCGAGGTAGTCGATAGACCTTTAGTTGTGATGAACCCGATCAGTGGTTCGACTAGCCTTAATATGATTTGTCGTAATTTGGTCTCATCGAGTTATGGATGTATGTTTGCTTGTGATTGCTTTGTTTTGGGCTTTATTGGGTTTAGCATTATTTTGGGAGTTGATTAGCTCCAAAGGTATGGGGTGGTGGTAGACTGTGAGGTGTCTTTGGTGACCATTAGAGAGGACGATGGGAGGAGGGTGGTATTGGGTTGCCTACCTAGTGAGGAGGTGTTGGCTAGTTTTCTACATTCCCTCGACATCCCGTAGGATGAGTTATCAGATGTGCCTATTGCTAGCGAGTATCCGGACATCTTCGAGAAAGTGACCAGACTTCTACCACACCGGGAGACCGAGTTTTGGATTGATTTAGTGAGAGATGCCAGACCTATAGTGATGCCACTTCTTCGTATGGTGCCAAGGGAGCAGCAAGAGCTTAAGTTGCAAGTGGACGATCTTTTAAAGAAGGGATTTATCCGAAGGAGTGTTTCCGAGTGGGGGGCACTAGTTGTATTTGCCACCAAGGCCAATGGTTCCCTCCGCTTATGTGTAGACTGCCGTGAGCTGCACAAGGTGACTAGGAAGAAAAAGTATCCTCTTCCACGAGTAGATGATTTGTTTGATCAACTGAATGGAGCAAGAGTGTTTTCCCAGTTGGATCTCGCGACAAGTTTTCATCAGCTCTGAGTAGCAGTTGAGAGTATACCTAATACGACATTTCAGACGCTGTTTGGATTCTATGAGTGGTTGGTCACGCCATTCAGGTTGACCAATGCACCCGCATATTTTGTGGATCTTATGAATAGAGTTTTCAGAGATCAATTAAATAAGTTTGTTCTTGTGTTCGTGGACGATATCTTGGTTTACTCGAGGACAGAGGAAAAACACAAGGAACATTTGAGGACAGTGATGGAGGTGTTGAGGAAACACCAATTGAAAGCCATATTTTCTAAATGTCACTTTGAAGGAGGGAAGTGAGATTCTTGGGCCATGTTGTCTCAGAGAATGGTACTGCCGTGGGTCCTGCGAAGGTGGCCATTGTACAAGATTGGTCTACGCCCAAGAATGCAACGGACATGAGAAGTTTCTTGGGGTTATCTGGATACTATCATAAGTTTATCCAAGACTTCTCCAAGATAGCAACACCATTAACTCAGTTGACCAAGAAGAATCAAGCTTTCGTTTGGGACGAAAGGTATGAGAATGCATTTAAGAGCCTAAAGGAAAAGTTAACATGCGCACCAGTGTTAGTTATTCCTGAAGGGAACGAAGAGATGACGGTATAAACAGATGCCTGTGGTACCGGATTAGATGCTGTACCGATGCAAGGAGGTAGGGTTATAGCTTATGCTAGTCAGCAACTGAAACCGCATGAGAAAAGATATCCTTCCCATGATTTGGAATTGGCCGCGGTCGTGTTCGCGTTAAAGATGTGGAGAAACTATTTCTTGGGAGAAAGATTCGAGTTGTTTACCGATCATAAGTCATTAAAGTATCTTTTCTCTCGGAGGGATTTAAATCTTCGTCAGCAAAGATGGCTAGAGTTCTTGGCTTCATATGATTTCGATATCGCATACACATCCGGGAAAGGCAATGCGGTAGTTGATGCATTGAGTAAGAGACATGCCAGTTTGGGGGCTATGTTTCTTAAATGGAAGCAATTGGGGTATATTGCGGGATATGATTTCAGACTTAAGTGCAAATTGGACCCAGAGATGTTAGCAATTTTGACGATCAGACCCACTTTGATTGAGCGGATCGGTTCCTGTTAGAGGAACGATCCTAATCTATTGGAAAACATCTTCGAGGTAGAGATGGGTATTGAAGGTGAGGAGATGAGGAAGTATGGACTTGATAGAGAAGAATGGCTTCGAAAGAATGGGAAATTAGTCGTACCCAACGTTAATGGATTGAGAAATGAAGTACTTAGAGAGTGTCATCACTCGAGACTGACTATACATCCCGGTGGTAACAAAATGTATCGAGACTTGAAGCAGACCTACTACTGGGAAGGGAATAAGTGAGATGCTGGAAAGTTTATATCCAAGTGCATGAATTTCCAGTTAGTTAAAGCCGAGCAAAAGAAGCTTAGTGGTTTGTTACAACCGCTAGAAATTCCCGTATGGAAATGGGAATAAGTCCCAATGGATTTCACTGATAGTTTACCAAGGACTAGAATAGGTCATGATAGTATTTGGGTGATTATGGATCGATTGACCAAAAGTGCAAGGTTTATACCGGTCAAATCGAATGGAACGGCATCTAAGTTAGCAGAACTGTATATGAAGTGGGTAGTGAGATTTCATGGAGCACCTAAAGGTATTGTGAGTGGCCGAGATCCAATATTTACTAGTGGGTTTTGGAAGAGCTTATAAGAGGCTTTAGGATCAGAATTACATCTCAGTACCGCGTACCATCCTCAAACTGATGGAAAAACAGAGAGAGTGAATCGTGTATTAGAGGATCTCTTAAGGGCTTGTATATTGGACTTTGGAGGATCATGGGATGACCATTTACATCTGGTTGAATTCGCATATAATAATAGTTATCAATCCAGTATTGGTATGGCTCCATTTTAAGCTTTGTATGGGAAATCGTGCAACTTACCATCATGTTGGTTTAAAATAGGTTAGAAATTTGTGCTTGGGCTAGATGTAATAAGAGAAACTTCAGATAAGATCATAGTTATTTAACAGCGAATGAAGGCTGCCCAGGATAGGCAGAAGAGTTATGCTGATAAAAGACAAAGAGATTTGAAATTTTCCATTGGTAACTTGGTATTCGTCAAGAATTCTCCATCAAAAAGTGTGATTCGTTTTGGCAGGAGAGGTAAGTTGGCACCAAGGTTTGTTGGTCCATTCCCAGTTCTCGAGCAAGTTGGGAATTTGGCGTATAAAGTTGGATTACCTGACAAGATGGCGGGAGTGCACGACGTATTTCATGTTTCTCAGTTAAGGAAGTTCGTGCACGATTCTGATATGACTATCTCACCAGATCAGTTGTATTATATCGAGGTAGAACCCGAGGCAGTTGGAAACCGCAAACCGATTCGTACCGTCGAACGCGATACGAAGCAACTTTGAAGGAAGATGGGGAAACTGGTTAGGGTCCAGTGGGGTGACAAATGAGAGTGACTGCACTTAGGAAATGAAGGAGAACAAAAGGAAGTCATATCCAGAGCTCTTTACCTGGTAAGGTTTTAATTGCGATATAGTTATTCCGCTTGCTAGGGTAGGCTTGTTGTGTTTATTTTGTATGTTTGATTGTTTCAAATGGTTGATAGTCATGAGGGACCTTTTGGATGTTTTCTTAGTTAAGGAATTTTGAGGGTGAAATTTCTTAAGGGGGAGAGTGTAACGACCCGCATTTTACGCATCGATGAATCGTAGAATATTTGTTTCATTCTCATACGAAGTAGTATGGTCATGTAACTTTGGAGAACAACTAATGGGGTCATTCCCCATGTTCACGATTTTTGTTGGATTTTAAATGATTGTTTTGCCCTTGGCGAATCTTGTTTCACCTATAATTTTTGATTGTAAGTATTTTTGACTTGGGACCACTTCCATTGGATTCAGATGATGGTTTGCCTTTCCGTAGAGTGGTCACATTAATCAAACGGATTTGTCGTTTCGGAGATATGGCTGAAATAAGATTTGGAAGATGAAAAACAACATAATTGTGCTTAACGAGGTGATTAACGGCTAAGCCCATAACCCATTTCAGGACTAGGGTTTTGGGAGGGCTGAAAGGGTTTGGAAAAACATTCGATTTCATTTTTCCAGCCGCCATTAACCTTCCTTGAACCCTAGCAATGGGCACCATCTTCCAAATCTCAGTCTAGTCCCTTCCTAATCGCTTTTTAACCACTAACTGATCAAATCAACATCAAATCAAGAGGAATTAGCATCAAATCATAGATAGAGCTTCTGATATACATTGGAATTCATGCCATATTATTCATAGTTTCAGATCTAAGATTCATTTGCGGCTAAGGTGAGTTATTTGCACTTTTATTCACAAACTACAACTAATTAGGGGTGATTAGTGATAATTACCGAAATTATGCATCACAAAAATCTGGAAAAATATGTAGAAATTCTAAAATATTATTTTATGTCACTAGTGAAAATTTGGGTTAATCTGGATTAAGTTTGCTAATCCTATAGTTAAAACATGCTTAAGAGGATTAGGGGAAAATCATGCTTTTTGGGTATGTTTGATCTAAATTATCATATGAAAATATTATTTTGGTATTTTTGGTTGATTCTACATGTTACTACTGTTGTTTGGTATGTTTTGTGACTTAATAGTAAGGATAGAATGATTGAAAATGCTGTCATTTGGCAAAATTAGCTTGCTGGAAAAACTGCAGAAAACCGGTTCCTGAAGGGGGTATGCCTTACGAACCGCCCAGCAGAACTTCGATTCCTGAAGGGGTATGTCTCACGAACCGCCCCAAGATGATGGTCATGAACCGCTCCAAGAAGAATGTCATGAACCGCTCCAAGATGATGGTCACAAACCTCTCCAAGTGATCACGAACCAAGCCACGAGCCGCCAAAGGGGGCAAACCGCGACCCGGTCAGGAGGGGGCGAACCGGGAGGGGGGAGGGGGACCCGACCCTGACGAGGACCTCGACCACGACCCAAACCAAGATGATGACTCCAAACTGAGCCGAATTCGAACTTCTACCACGTGATGACAATTGTGAGCTCTTCTGAAAATCAAAACCAATTCAACCAAAACCCGAGATGCAAAGGTGGTCCAAGTGAGAAGTTATTACTCAGGATCCAGTTGGGAACCAACGAGTTAACTTTTAGAGTTGGGCTTTGTTGCGGGACGTGTGCAATAGGTTATCGATATCTATAGCTTTGGTTCACCGTTGAAGAGAGGGGGCATGTAGACGAACCATAGCCAGGGAAGTGTGGACTAGTTGGCCCATTACCTGGAGCCAGGGATGTGTGGACTGGGCTGGGTTATTGACTATAGACCAGGGATGTATGGTCATAGCAATAGTTGTACGGAGTTGTCGTCATGGCCCCAATGGATTTGGTGATCAAAGCAGTGGATATCGTATGCTTTACGCACTGAGTGAGTGATGTGAGGATGATTGCTATATTTGATGTTTGCTATCACCATGACATGCACACTCCTATTTTACACTTTATGTTAGTGTTATCTTAGAGTATTGTACATCTTGTTGTGTTAACTCTTTGGTTGCAGGTACAAGTATGATTATTTATACCTGTTATTGCTTTATTTTGCTACTATCGCTTATACCAGACTTTTCTCTAACCAAGAGTTTTATATCTCTTATTTTTACTTTGGGTGCTCCTAAACGAGCAGACTAGAGACATGTTAGATGGTTATGCACGAGTAGCAGTCCGGAGACCAGCAGGAGGCTTCAACGTACTATTTACATATATTCTCCCTGTGTTGTTGCGGGTCACTGCTTGGTCATTAGTAGTGTGCCTTTTCTATTTTGCTTTAGAGACAGTATTTTGAATTTGTAATAATGATGTTTGGTTCATAAGTTGTATTTTGGATTCCGCTTCTATGATGGTTTAGTTTTCAGCTTATGCACTGTCTCGCCTGTTTTATGTCAAGTTATGTTATTATTATATTTTATTCCATGTGCTGTGAGATATACTACAGGTTATTTGGTGGTTCATCATTTCAGAACCCTTTTTCTTTGACGATCGTCCCGTGCTAGTCGGGCATTGGCACAACGCATTTTGGGGAAATGTCGGCTGGTTCGGGGCGGGCCGTCACCTTGTTATATTTGTAAACTTTGATTCTGTTTTATTTGATAAGTCATAAACCAATTTATTTTAATTATTTTAATTTTTTGGATTTTATTTGACATAAATTTTTATTTAATTTAATTACTTTTGAATATAAAGCTGTTTTATATAAAGTTAGCATTAGACATATTTTAAAATTTATTGATATTTAGTCATTGTTAGAGAATTTTAGATTCAAGTTGTTTGTCAATTTTTATACGTTATTAATATTTTTATAACTACTTGAATATGTGATTTGAAAAATCATAAATTTGCTCTTCAATTTTTTGTGAGAAAGCTATAAATCTAATTTTAATTATAACTTGAGTTTTATTTTAATTTATGTAGATTTAATTAATTTTTACATGCTTAAAGTTTTTATCTGGAATTAAACTTATATTAAGAAAATTTATTTATAATTTGAGATTTAGTCTATTTTAACTTGGGTTTTGAATTAATTTGCAAAATCTAAATTTAAAATTTTACATTGGAATCTAAATTTATTTTGTTAAATTTTACGATAATAACATTTTAGTATAATTGAAATTTGTTTATAAATTTGTGATCCTGTTTATTTAAGCGTTACTAGTATTTTATTCTAGTGTTATAATATTTGTAAACTTTCATTCTACTTTTGTTTGATATATTATAAACTAATTTATTTTATTTGTTTTGAATTTTATTTAATTTGTCAATTTAAATAATTTTATTTGGATTTAAATTCGGTAAGAAATTACTTTCAGATATGTATTTAAAAATTTAAATACTAGTTTAAGTATGTATTTTGTATATAGATGGTATTGAAAAGCGTACATGTTTTTAAAATAATAGTTGCTGCCACTTGTTTAAAAATATAAGAAGATGTTGCATGTGTCCTTATTCACAACCTTTATTCAACACGTTGTTCGTTGTCCTTGAATTGTACACCATGCGTCCTTCCCTTTGCAAACCTGTGTCTCTTTTTATTTGCTTTACCGTGCCTTTTACTAGCAGGAAATTCGATTTTTCCCAAATGGCTATCCCCAAAATTCAATCCATTCTCCTAAAAAAAATCCATGGCCTTCCATCGAGAATTTGGAGTCGCTCCTCCAGTTCGCGCCGCCTTGTCTCCTTCTCCAACAACCCCCAAACCGTCGCCATAGTACTCCGCGCCATTCGAAGCAACGCGAATCCGAAGCCATATGAAACCCAAAGCTGAGAGCGACGCCCAAGCTTGTAACCCTGCATCACACGCGCAAATAGGTCAATGGGCGACAATCTCGCAGTGGCCTTTTCCCATACCTTCTTACTCACGAGCGACTCCACACCATATCTCGCGCACACCAGGTCCTCTAATGCTGAAGAGCCACACTAACCGCCAAGACCCGCGCCCCTTCAAGTCGCAGCACCCTTCCAGCGAGAACCTGTCCAAACTCTAACGAAGTCGCCACCTACTGCCTTGGTTGTCGCGGAGCCGCTGTCGTGCTCATCGTTTTCAAGCACAAATTTCACCACCTCTCTGCCTTATTTGCTGCTGCGTAAAGGTGAGCATTCTGCTCACGATTAACTATTGTTCGAGTAGTTCAATTTCAGTTTAATCCTAAATACAATAGTTAAACGTGACTGTTTGGATGTCCCTGTCCAGAATTTGCTTCATATACCCGAGCTGTTGTTGTTTTGCTACTACTTGGTTGTTATTGACGTGCCGCAATAATTTTGTCAACCGTCATTTCTTATTTAAAGTTGTATGCCGCACCCTCACTGTGATTGTAAACATATACCTAAATTTTTAGTTGCACTTATTTTATGCTAACCCGTTTAAAAGGGCATGTTTGTATGCATTGTATAGCTTATACATGTTCAGATTTTGTTGTTGATATTGACTAAAAAAAAAAGAGTCCTACACTTTACATATCCTTGTTTTGCTGAGAATAGAGCTGCAAGTATTTAACTAAAACTTGATTGAACCTACATTGTATTTCACTTGCTGTTACTTAATTTTCCAACATGGTTTATTCAAGTTCTTTCTGTATTGATAACTATTACTATTCATGACTAGTGATATGGATATCCATTAGCATTTTGGTAAGTCTAAAAGTTCTAAGTAAAATGATATAGGGAAGAAAATAAATTTGACTTGGTAAATTTAAATAACTTTTCAGTGAATTGTCTAAATTATATAAGACAGTCCAAACATCGTTTTTTCTTTCTCTTATGCTAATATTATCATTATAATGTTGTTGGAGCAATTTCATGAATTTGATTAACTTTGGATAAGGGTAGGATTAACCCCTTCATATGTATATCTTAGTCATCAAATGACCGGTAGCGTAAATATTTCTGCACTAGTAACAGAATGGAATAGAATTGTAGCATTATAATATACTTGTAATGGATGATTTATGTGCTAGTGTATATGCTTCCCTGTACTGCTAGCTTCTTTAATTCCTATGTAAAAGTTTTCACATGCTAACCTTATCTTTTGGGCTTTGTTATGTGTCGGTACTTGTTTTCATTTTACTTGATATATATGAAATGCTTGCTGTCGTTGGTCTGCATGCCTTATGTAATAGGAACATGTATCATTAGCTTGTGCCATATTTATTTTCCTGCATACCTTACCCAATTACCAGTTAGATAGAGACATCATACGATTATATATATATATATAATATCATATGAAAATCAATCATGCAATATTTATTACCATGAGCACTTGGTGTGAAGTGAAATAGTACATGCTGCATTTTAATTGCATGTTCCTGCTACCATATTGATGCATCTGCTTTTGTACTCTTATGATGTGCCTTATTTTGCTTCTGGGTCCTTGCCCGCTGCTTTGGAAACCCTGATGACTTATCCACACTTGGTCTAAATACACTGATATAAACTGATTCCGCACTTGAAATTAGTCACTGATATGAACATACACCACACTCGACTGAGAACTGATACGAATAGTTACCACAACTATTTATTTTATATATGACATCGATGTTAGGATTAACTATTATATTTCAGTTTATACTGAAGTTATTTTACTTGAACTACAATTAATCCTAACTCGAGTGTTTTGTGTTTTTGCATGGAATGATCGGGTCAGGTTCTAAGTGTTCCACATTTAAGGATATTGGGCTCGCAAATTAGAGAGGAACGTGAAGACGCAAGACGTATGTGCATGCACAAGGGCTGACAAAACCTTAATTTATTTTAAAAATTCATGTATATATATTTTATATTTCTTTCGCTGTACGAATAATTTTGTATTAACTCTGATTTTTGTATATAAAATTTCTGTTGTGAGATATACTATTGTTTTTCCTATTATGTGATTCTGGGTGTAATTTCTGTTTGAAACCGCTAAGCTAATAATGAATTCGGCGTTTGAATGTCTTGAGTCAGTTTAATTATGGAATCAAGACGGTAAAAATGGCGAGTAGTTACATAAACATACATACATATATACATGTGTGTGTATAATATATCTATTATTCAACAATGCAATAATGTATAATGTTTTAATAGAAAATATAGCAAAATACTATTATGTTATCAAATTGAATGTACTTCTTATCGAGTATTTTTTAGGGACAATATGGTTTTATACAATATTTTAGCTTTTTGCCTACACAAAATAAAAGCATATAATAGAAAATAAAAACTCTTGGTATTTACTCTTTTAGCGTGAAAAATTGTAAACAAATAGAAATCAAACTTGCAAATGATAAAAAGTAATTACCGATCTCTACCAATCAATACTAACCGAAAACCGAATTATCGATTTATCGATTTCTTTGGTTGGTAACTGTACGATTTTACTATTTCCATATATATTATTATGGTAATGGTTTTTAATATGAATTTTCAGTACCAAACCAATACTGAACCAAATCCAATCCTATGTTTTTCAAGTTAGTTTTCTCCCCTTAAGAAAATTTCTTTTCAACCATGGATTTCTAGTTTAATACCATTAAGTAGACAAGCAAATAAGAGTGGATACTCTAAATTGGTGACACGCTTTAATTGAAAGCAAGTCATCTTTATTTAACACAAGGCTAAATGTTGGGAAGTGATAAATATAAGATGGTTAATTTCGATAAGTAAGTCAGGAAAACTTAAGCACATGAAAGGAATTTCCATATGTAAAATATAACACCCTAGATAATGGAGTTGTACATTACCAAATAACTTGACCCTTTTTAGTTATCAAATATTGGTTTGGAGAAACCTGAATAAGATATCCAATTATCTAAAACTGCTTTGAACCAATATAACGTTTGAATTATAGCATTCCAAGGCATCATTTAAAGATAAATTTGTATTAACTCGAATTTTTAGGAAATGTTAATTAATTAACATGTTAATTAACAAAATAATAAGTTGAACAATTTTAGAAATTCAGTAACAAAACTTGCACCATCGGCTCAATTGTTATTTTCTGATCAATTTACAAATTTAGTTTGCGAGAAACAGACTTAAAACAAAGAAGTTATGACAAAATGAAAATCAGAAGAAATAAGAAGGGAAAAATTACAGGCTTGGGTTGACCCTAAGAGCAGGTGGTTTAAACCACCCGGGAAAATGAGCTCACATCACTCCCAGAAGTGAGCGAATATGGCCGAGACGATTTAGTTCGTAATAGTGTTGAGTTGGCTCATTTTATTGGTTTAAATTAAAAAATTTGCTGGCTCACGAGTTTCTTTTGGCCACGTGACATGGCTGACCTAGATTTAATCTAAAATTCGAACAACCTAGCCTAACATATTAATAGCCCCCTAGGCCTAACTCGTTCCTCACAATACAATCTCTTCCCAGTTAGGGTTCAGTCTTTTCTTTTAGAGACAGACCTAACCTAAAAAATTTAGGGGAAAAGATTTACAAAATAAATATTGATATATACACATATTTATACCCATTTGGAAGCGAGATCTACATGGGCCACGAAAGAACGTTTTGGATCACAATGAGTTTGTAATTATTTTGAATTTTTGGTAATTTAGGAAAATAGGATTTTAATAGTTGTAGAGTTTTCTGTAGTTTTTCTTTACAGTTTTTATTATTTTTCTATAAGTCAGTTTTTTCTGTAAGTTTCTTTCGATAAGTTATTTTCTATAATTTTTCAGTCTTTATCTTCTAGTTCTATTTATTTAAATACTATAAGATATTCTCTCAAACTTCTTCCCTTTTTTTGCATTTATCATTTATTTTACGGTTTCTATACCTATTTGTGGCTTACGCCTAGATTTATAAATGTTAGTATTTTGGTGATTGATGTAATCCTTCCTGTTTTGCGTGCAAGAATAATAAAATTGAAGTATAATTGTGCAAATATGAAAACTTATATGACTCAATTTATAGAGTAATAGGCATAAAACATAGAACTGAAATGCAAAAGGAATTGGACTGAAATAGGCAAGTAAAATTAGATTTGTAATTAATTTACGACAGAGGTTGTAATTGAAAGAGATTGAACATATTTGCAAAGTAATATTATGATAATTTATACAGACACACATAGAAATTATAATGGACTGATTGGGTTTAACTGCAAATATAATTATAACACGAAGGTTATAGTTTAATGAAACGATGGAAATGCTTATTATTGATACGAACTTAAAATTGAGGTTAAGTTTAATATACATGCAATGGTTATGATCCGTTCCAACAACATAGGGCTGATTTCGGAAAATAAGCGACACAAGCTAATAAACATATATTTGTTGTGGTCAATTATGGCAACACATGGCTGATTGGGGGAAATAAGCGACCAACAGATAAGGCCCAAATAATGGAGGATATGGACGGAAGCGCAAATTAGGCTATTTATTTGCAAGGATCCGTATCGACTACATTCTCTTTCAAATTTATCACTGATGGTCTCACAAACGATGGTAGTGGAGGCTAGGCACACTTATGCTGATTGGGGGGAAATGTGGAGTATAAGCACACTAGGCACTACTACTGATCGATAATTAGGACACTAAACATATGCATATGGATGTGTGTGCATTTTACTATATTTCCATGGTTGATATAATGGATGATTATCAAATGATTGTTGCATATGAATGATGTTTAAAGCGCACATGTAGAACTATTTGTTGTCATTAAATTTTTTGCATTCATTTGGATACATTGCATAAGCATAATTGCATAAAAGGTAGTCAATTGGATCAGTAGACCACCTAAACTTTTACACTATTTAGGGACATATACACTGCACCATCACATAACTACATAAATCACACTTGAAAATTTAAGGACAATGGATGCTAATTGATGATATTTGAGTAGATGATTATAAGTAACTGGATGAAAATACTCATCTCATTCTACTTCCTATGAGATTTTGAGGACAAAATTCTTTAAGAAGGGAAGAATGTAACAACTCAAATTTTTAAGAAACAGTAATTAATTAACGAATTAATTAATAAAATAATAAGTTGAAAATTTGTTCGAATTTGGCAAAGGGACTTATATCATCGGATCTGTTGCAATTTTTTTGGCTAATTTACAAGTTTGGTTTGCGAGAAATGAAATTAAATGAAGAAGCTATGGAAAAATGGGAATCAAAAGAAATAAAAAGAAAAAATACCCAGCTTAGGTGGACCTAGGTAGCGGGTAGGTCAACCCACCCAGGAAAATGGGCAGAAATTGCTCCCATGAGGAGCGAATATAGCCGAGATGTTTTAGTTCGTAACAGGCCGAGTTGGCTAGTTTTTATTGGTTTAAATTCAAAATTTTGCTGACATAGCTAGTTCCTATTAATGCATGACGTGTCTGACCTAGATTTGTCAACGGCCTAAGATTCCTAGCCTAACCTATGAATATACTCCTAAGCCTAACTCATTCCTCACAACACAATCTCTTCCCCACTGGGTTTCAGTCTTTTTAAGAGAAGGACCTAACCTAAAATTTTTAGAGGAAAAGATCAATAAAATCAAATACTTTTATATACATGTATTTATACCCTTTTGGAGGCCGGCTCTATAGGGGCCAAGAAGGAATGCATTGGGCTACGGTGAGTTTGTAATTATTTTAGATTTTTGATAATTTAGTAAAATAGGTTTTCAAATAGTTTCAAAATTTTATTTAGTTCTTCTTTACGATTTTCTTATAGTTTTTCTTTACAATTTTCTTGTAGTTTTTCTTTACAATTTTCTTATAGTTTTTCTTATAATTTTTGTTAGTTTCTTTCTAAGTTATTTTATACAGTTTTTCAGCCTTTTTCTTACAGTTTTATTTATTTAAATACTATAAGTTATTCTCTTAGTCTTCTTCCCTTTTTCTGCATTTATCATTTATTATCAGTTCCTATACCTATTTGTCATCTATGCCTAAAACATGCATAGATCTGTAATTGTTAGTAAATTGACAATTGATGTTATCCTTTTTTACTTTTATGCACAAAAAGAGTAAAATTAAAGTATAATTGTGTAAATATGGATTAAATTATGTGACTGAATTTACAGAATAATGTGCGTAAAATATATAACTAAAATGAAAATGGGATTGGGCTGAAATAAGCAAATTAAAGAAGATTTGCAATTAAATTATGATACAGGTTGTAATTGAAAGAGAATGAAAACATTTGCAAAGTAATATTATAATAATTTATACAGACGCACGTAGAACTAATAATGGACTGATATGGATAAATTGCAAATATAATTATAACACGAAGGGTATAGTTGAATGAAACGATGGAAATACTTACAATTGACATGAACCTGAAATTGAGATTAAGTTTAATATACAAGTAATATGATTATGGTCCGTTCCAACGGCATACGAATGATTTGAGAAAATAAGTGACATAAGTTAATAAACATATATTTTTATGGTCCACCTCGACAGCATAGGGGTTGATTAAGGAAAATAAGTGACCAAAGGTTTAGTATCGAACCAAGGGGGATTTGGCTGAAGAGAAAATTAGAATATTTTTTTGCTTCGACTCGTACAGGTAGCATTACCTTTAAGTCTTATCACTGATGGTCTCACAAATGATGATGGTGGAGGTCAGGCATGCTTAAGCTGATTGGGGAAAATAAGAGATCAACAGAGACATGGCATGTGTAGGTGCGTTTTCGCTGTGCAATGAGCTTGCATGTGCATCGATGAGGGAAAATAAGTCACAACTGCATCAAACATTTTTTATGTTATGTCTTTACTGATGGGTCGGATTAGATAAAACCCGAGATCCATAGTGACATAAGCTACCATGTAAGACAGTAGATAGTTGAAAATCGATGTGTTATGTTAGGAATATATCCTAATCTTGTTCATAGGTTCAGTAGTTGAGAAAGTGCAAGCAATCGAATAAATCTATATTCGTACGGTTCCGATATATTTTTTGTATACTATTTCGGTATGTTTACCTTTTGTAGTTATGCACATACACTTACGCTATCTGACATTGGAACTATTATTGACTCTATTTTTCCTTTATTACTCAATCATGCAAGTGACTACCGCACTCAATAGGCTTTATGGTTGACTCACTCCTCTTTCTTCCTTTATTCCTTCTCTTCTAGGCTCTCAAAGTGGGGGTGTTTATTTCTAATTCTCTTGGAAGACATTTCTTGGATACTCATTCTTGCTATAAACGCATTTACCTTTTTTTATCTTATTTCACAGTGTTGGTTGTATTAATGGCCATTTTGAGGGATATTCATTTTGTACTTTGATTCTTGATTGAGATATGGTTTGTCATGAGACATGTGGTTTTGCTATTGAAATAACCTGTGATTTTTGAAATAAATGTTGTATTTCAGTTTTTAAAATGCTTCTGTTGTAATCATATATTTATGTCTTGTAAATCCTAGCCTCTGTGGTTATATATCTTTATACCTATAATGCTTCACATTTCTTGACATGACCATACTTTAGGGAATGTTAAAGGGTGCGTGGTGTTTAACTTGATATCAAGGCCTGAGGTTACCGGACTTCTAAAAAAAAAAAATTAAAAGAAAATTATTTTTCCAAATGAAAGTGGGTTTTCAAAACAAAAGTGATTTCTGAAAAATAAAGTTGATCTCCTCAAGTCAAATACAACCTTCCATTGATTCCTTCAAAATCTTAAATCTTTATCTTTTCTCTTGCGCAATATGTCAGGGCCCCAAATCTTCTGGAAGGTGTCTTGATTGGTTTCGTAAATATCTTAAGACTAAGACAGTAGCCGATAAGCGAGAGAATGCGCAAGATCCAGCGCCCGCTGCTGTTATTCCTCCTAATTCACCAATGGCTGTCGACTTTTCTATGCTTTGTAAGGATTTTTGGATTATTAGAGCTCGGGTTTGTTAGAGGATTCAACTGGCCACTTGGCAGCTGAAAGAGGAGGCATCTTATTGGTGGTAGATAGTTGAGGTGAAGGGTAGAGATAATGATTGGATCAGATTTAGAGATCGATTTGAGAGGAGATTCTTGTCACAAGCTGCGGAAGGGATGTAGCTAGAGAGATTTTTTGGGTTGAAGTCAGGAAGCCTTACTATTAAGGAATATATCGATCACTTCAATGAGCTGTCGAGATTGGGAATGGTCTTATTCAATACAGCTCATATAAAGGCTAGATTCACGAGAGGATTGAACTAACCTCTCCAAAGGTTGGCTATGGCGTATATTCATATGGGAGCGACATTCGAGTCATTAGTGGAGATGGATCTCATGTATGAGGATGCAAAGGAAGTAGTTAAAGATAGTAAAGAGGAAGTTTCCAAGCCTATAAGCTGGAAGAAAAAGTGGTGGAAAGATAAGAAAGGCAACAAGAAGAATGCTAGATCGAGGGTCTTATAAAGGGAAAATCAAGCAGGAAATCAAATCATGGATGTGGATTGATGGTTCATTGCATCAAGGACTATAGGAAGACTGCAATGAAAGGAAAGTGTTATAATTTTGGACAGTCCGAACATATTAGTAGAGCATGCCCTCACAAGACAGGGCAAAAATTAAAATATCAGTGGCTCAGGTATAGCTCTTAGAGGCAGCTCTGTCTAGTGGTGGACTAAGCAATGGTGGGTAAGTTGTGGTGGAAGGTTTGATTTCTATTTCTAATTTTTTTCATTCGTACTCTCTTTGACTCAGGAGTATCTCATTCTTTTATCTCTAGCTCTTTAGCTGAATTTTTTGAACTTGGACATTTCTTTAGTTACTGATTCAATAGTTGTTTCAAACATATAGATGGCCCTGCACATTTTTCTATGATTTGCAGGGGTTTGAAAGTACTAATATTAGACTTCAGTTTGGCTGCGACGCTTATGTATTGAGGTTCTCGGGATATGGGATGATCTTAGGGATGATCTAGTTATCTATGTATCTTGGACCTATGAGAGGTGGGTCATTTGTTTAGTAACATGTAATGGTAGGACCCTCAAGATTTCTTGCGACACACGGAGGTCAGTCATATTGAGTTTTATTTATCCCCTAGATTTATATCGATGATATTGGTTCTGTACCTGTAGCAGGTGAGTTTTTAGATGTATTTGAGGAGGTGAGAAGGATGCCTCTTAAGTGCGAAACTGATTTTCAGATTTATCTCAGTGAGAATGCAAAGCCCGTAGAATTACCCATAAGACACATGGCTCCGAGGGAATAAAGGGGCCTGAGAAAGTAAGTGGGTGAATTGTTGGAGAAGGGATTTATCAAGTGGAGAATCTCCAAGTGGGGAGCATTAGTCATCTTTGCTACAAAGGAGGATGGTTCACTATGACTCTATGCAGACTACAAAGAGTTAAACAAGCTCATGAAGAAGAATCACTACCCACTCCCTTAGATCGATGATTTATTTGACCAGTTGGTTGGCACGTCGGTATTCTCTTAATTGGATTTAGCCACTGGTTTCCACCAGCTAAGGGTGGCAGAGGATAAATAGACAAGACATCATTTCAGACTCCCAGTGGATTCTTTGAGTGTTTGGTTATGCTATCTGGGCTAACCAATGCACTTGCCTATTTTATGTATTTGATGAGCAGAATCTTCAGAGACGTTATCAATAAGTTCATGGTTGTTTTTGCGGATGATATCTTGGAATTCTCGAGGAGCGAGAATGAGCATGCCTTACATTTGGAAGAGGTTCTCCGTAATTTCCAAGCGCATCAACTTAAGCTGAAATTTTCGAAGTGCAATTTCTGGCTAGAGAAAGTGTGTTTCTTAGGGCATATAGTTTCTAGAGATGGGATAGCTGTGGATCCCGTTAAGTTAGTAGCGGTACAGGATTGGAAGTCCCCTAAGAACGTGACTGAGGTAAGGAGCTTTCTAGGTTTGGCATGTTATGATAGAAAGTTTATTAAAGAATTTGCATGGATTTGGGTGCCACTTACCTGCATCACTAAAAGAATTTTACATTCATGTGGGATGTTGATTGTGATGATTCCTTCACGAGGCTCAAGAATGCTCTCTACTAGTGCATGAGTGTTAATGCTTCCTGATGGTTCTAAGATGTTCACAGTATACACCGACGCATGTAGGACTGGTTTGCATGTGGTTTTTGATGCAAGAGGTAGGGTTGCATGCTATGGGATCAAGAAGTTGAGGGTTCATGAGAATAGCCGCTATAGTTTTTCCACTCAAGTCATGGAGGCATTATCTTCTTGGCGAGAGATTTGAGCTCTATAATGATCGTAAGTTTTTAAAGTATTTGTTCTCGCAGGAGACCTTAATATGAGACAACAGTGTTGGATGGAATGTTCGGCACCATATGACTTTGAGATAGATTATACCCTCGGTAAGGGGAATGTAGCAGTGTATGCCTTGAGTGGGAAGTGGCGCCTTTGAGTCCTCTTTTTGTAGAGTGAGAGAGCTTGTAGTATGTATATTATCTACTTTTGATTTTAAACCCTCTACAGATTATACCCCCAGATAGTTAGCATCTTTGGAGGTACTACCTACATTGTTAGAGAAAATTGGATCGAGACAATGAGAGGATCTCGATCGAGCTAATGGATATTTTGGATAGACTTGTAGAGGAGAGACCTCTAGACATCTTCAGCATTATTCTATGGATAGTAATGGATGACTATGTAGAGATGAAAGGCTTTATGTCCCCCACACTGGTGATTTGGTGAGTGCGGTATTAGCTAAGGCACACCATTCGAGGATGACTGTAACGACCCGCATTCTACATTTCAGAGGATCGTAGAATATTTATTTCATACTTATATAAAGTCATATGGTCGTGTAACTTTGTGAAACAACTATTGGGGTCATTTCCCACGTTCACGATTTTTGCCGAATTTTAAATGACCGTTTTGCCCCTGTCAAATCTTGTTTCGTCTATAACTTTTGATTGGAAAGGAGTTTTTACCTAAAACCACTTCCGTTGGATTTGGATGATGGTTTACCTTTTCGTAGAGTGGTCACACTAGCCAAACGAACTTACCGTTTGGGAGATATGGCTGAAATAAGGTTTAAAAGGTGAAAAACAGCTTAACCGGGCCTAATTAAGGTAATTAGCTTGTGGGCCCATAACCCATTTCGGGATTAGGGTTATGGGGAGGCTGATAGGGTTAGGGAAATCAGTTTTTGTCATTTTTCAGCTGCCACTTTTCATCTCTTGAAACCTAGCAATGACCTCCACCTTCTAAAATCACCCTTAATCACTTTCTGATCGCGTATTAGCTTAATCTACACCCAATCAAGGAAGATTAGTGTTAAATCAGAGTTGGAGCTGATGTGTTGCATTGGAAACTGCTCCAAAATAGTAGAGTTTCAGATCTAAGATTTTATTTGTGACTAAAGTGAGTGATTAGCATTGTTTTTTTACTAATTACGGCTATTTAGGAGTGATTAGTGTTAATTAACGAAATTATGCATTATAAAAATCTAGAAAAATATGTAGAAATTCTTAAATATTATTTTATGCCTCTGTTAAAATTTTGGTTAATTTGGAATTAGTTTGCTAATCCTAATGTTAGATTTGATTAAAACATGATTAAGGGGAAAACATGGGTTTTGGGTATGTTTGATCCATATTGACATGTTAAATTGTTTTTTTGGTGTTTATGGTCGATTATACATGTTGCTATGATTGTTTGAAATGTTTAGTGTTTTCTTAGTAATGTTAGAATGATCGAAAATGCCGTCATATGGCGCAAATAGCTTGCTGGAAAAGTTGCAGAAATTAGTCAGACCAGACCCATTTGTGAGGCACCCCCCCGATCGTGTCACTATCTCCACGAGCCATCACAAGCGTGCACCCACGAGCCGACCTCCACTAGCTGAGAACAGGACCACGAACCGGGTTACCAACAACAAGTCATGAACCGGACAAGGATCACGAGCCGATAACCTGGAGGTTTGACCACGAACCAGAGTGTTACGACTAGGAACCCCGAATAGTGGTGACGATTCAAGAACCGGAGCTTGGTGCACCACCCACGAGCTGACCAAGAGGTTGCAAACCACGAACCGTGCCAGTAGAAGGGCCTACAAGTCGAGTTGACCACGAACCGGAATGGAACGACCAGAAGCGCCCGAACTGAAGAGTTACGAACCGGGATGATGGCCAAAACCCGAGATGCAAAGGTAGTCCAAATAGGAAGTTAGAACTCAGGATCAAGATGGGAACCAACGAGTTAATTTGATGAGTTGGACTTTGCTGCGGGACGTGTGCAAAGGGTTTATCGATGTCTATAGCTTTGACTCACCACTGAGAGACGGATATTGGCTATGGATCAGTGCAGTGGTGTTATCATGACTCCATGGGGCAAAGTGATCGTAGCAGGGCTATGAGCCAGTGCAGTGGAGTTGTCATGACTTAATGGGGGCAGAGTGGACATAGCAAAGGATTAGTGGCTATGGATCAGTGCAGTGGAGCCGTCATGACTCCATGGGGCAGAGTGATCGTAGCAAAGAATTAGGCGATCAAAGTGGTAGATATCATATACTTTACGCACTGAGTCAAAGATGAGAGGATGATTGCTATGTTTGATGTTTGCTATCACCATGACATGCACACCCCCTTCCCATTATTTTCACCATGTGTTAGTGTTACCTTAGAGTATTGTACATCCTGTTGTGCTAACTCTTTGGTTGTAGGTCCAGGTTCAGGTATGGTTATGTATACATGTTATTGTTCTGCTGCTTATTGTTCATACCAGATTTTTGTCTGACCCCGAGTTTTATGTTTCTTCTTATTACTCTGGGTGCTCTTAAATGGGCAGACTAGAGATAAGTTAGGTGATTATGCACGAGTAGATGTCCGGAGAAGAGCAGGGGGCTTACACGTATCATTTCCATTTATTCTCCCTGTGTTGTTGCTGGTCACTACTTTGGGCATTAGTAGTGTACCTTCCTATTTTTCTTTAGAGACAATTTTAAAAGTTGTAATAAAGATGGTTTGGATCATAAGTTGTAGTATGAATTTTCCGCTGCTATGATGGTTTAGTTTTCAGCTTATGCACTGTCTCGCCTGTTTTATGTCAAGTTATGTTACTATTATATTTTATCCTATATACTGTGAGACATTCTACAGGTTCCATGATAATCTAGTGTTATGTTTCCTTTCTTCTGAAGACTGTCCCGCGCTGGTTGGACATTGGCGCAACACATTTCAGGGGAAATGTCGGCTGGTGCGGGGCGGGCCGTCACATTTGGTATCAGAGCTCTAGGTTGTGTAGTTAACCTAGGGGGAGACACCAGGGAGAGATTGTATACATATATGAGAGCGTGTATTTGTGATGTTTTGGTTTTCAAAAGCTATATATATACTATTAGTATATCGAAGGAAGAAGTCGCACTGCACTGACACCACTGCGGAGATAGTTAATCGTTTTCTCCTTACAGATTGAACGATGAGCCGATATACAAGGAGTACAGGTTCATGAGCAAACAATAGCGATGTTTACCACCTTCATAAGGGAGATGCTTAGAGATGTTCAGGGAGTAGTTCCTAATGCTGCTAACGGTGGTAGTGCAGTAGTGCAGGGGCCCATGGCCGATTTCGCCAAGCTAATGTAACACCCCACCTCCGCCAAGGTAACTCTTGCAAGTACATTGGCTTTGGAGGGGCGTTAAGCGAGGTAAACATGCATGCAGATATCACAAGACAGAACATATAAGTAAGACAGAGTAGTAAAGCAGCGGATAAAACTTGCATTTCCAAAACCAAAGTTAAGTTACAATAAAGTACTTAGTCATTATTTTCCAACAAACAAAGTCTAGATAAAAGCATAAACTGAAAAACTGAAATACATAAAGTACTATCCCCAAAGTGAAGTGATAAACCATAGCTAGCTCAATGTCCAAACCCGTACATGAGCAAATCCAATAAACAAGCTAGAAAGATCCAAGCTAAGCTCCAATGTTCCCACCCTGAGGACCTTGGGGGGGGGGGGGGAAACGGAAGACAAGAGGCGAAAGAAAATATGTCAGTCAAAAAGACTGGTAAGCCCTAACTACTATCTGTCTATGAACTAGTAAAGTTAACTGGCATGAGAAGCTGAGATGAACATAAGGATAATAACATACTGGCATGATGATTAACTAACAAGATAGATAAAGATGTCATCGCATAATCAAGGTTAAGTTTTGCACCACGGGTGTACTAGCATTCTAACATGTCAAGTAAAAACAAGAATTGATCCCTTGGCCCAAGTTTGGCCCAACATCAGGAGATGTCCTAAATAAGGGTCCAACTACTCGGTCTAGTCGATCGGCTCCCTATAAGCCTAACTCGTCAAGTGTCGGTGTCATACGGCCCAAACATGCAATGTAGCTAACTGCGCTAGGTCCACCCCAGGGTGTATCAAGTCCTAGGGTGTAGACCTCAGACACCAATCAAGTACGCACAGTCTAGATCTACTGGTACCCGTGCCTGATTCTCCAACTCCGGACGATGTGCACGACCATAGTCCGCCTGGACCCACACCGGCATACCTACTCAGCCGTCGTTTTGGTCGCTTACATGTCAGCCCAGTAATCGTGCCCCCACCCTAGCCTAGTCCTAGGGTCTTATGATACTACCAAGAGGGTTACTGCTGCAAAGGACCACGCAACTAGGGTTTCTTAACGGGTTAAATGTGGTTAACCCGATCCAAACGTGGATTAAATTGGTTAAGTGTACCCAAGGTTCATGACTTAACCCCGATTAACCCATCAAGCCCAAATTGGTTAAGTATTAAGTGGACCATGACTTAACCCTAATCAGGAGGCTTTAATTAACTTAATGTGCCTTAACCTCTCACATTAGACCTTGTTGTGGTTACTAGTTAAGCCGGGCGGGTCCGGGTAGCTTTACACCACAACTTGGTCTAACCTCGGGTTCGAGCACAACATGACCAACTTCTCACATTGGGTCTTATTGTTTGTAGCCACTAGTTAAGCCGGGCGGGTCCGGGTAGATTTATGCTACAAATTCAACCCAACCTCGAGTTGGCCACACTCATATTTTCTAAGTGTCATGTCCATTATGTTTCCAAAACATAATTACAAGTTAATATATCACGTCATGTTATAAAAACCATGTTTATGTCATAATGTTACCCAACCCCAACGTAATCCCATCGTTTACATAATCGCAACAACGCATAAAGGATAAAATAGGGAACTTGGCATAATCATGACAAAAAAGTGTTGAAGCCACAAGTTTATCATGGTGGCATATGAAATGTACATATGTTCATATAATTGCATATTACATTATTAGGCTTCAAAAGCATGCATAAAACCAAACTTAGCATATGAGTGATACATGGTGGTAAATGACATGTAGAAGTTGCTAGAAGTTCGCATTTAGCCTCACATGCAAGTTATCATAAGGGATATGATAACTTTCATGTTGCCAAAATGCAACCTTCAACATAAAGCTTGAAGCTTTAAGCTCACAACTTCAAGTTTAACTTGCATAACATGATAACATGATCAACCCAAATTTGCATAACATGATCAACCCAAACTTGCATAACATGATCAACCCAAACTTGCATAACATGGCAACATGTGTCATACATAACTTGCATAATGATCAACCAAACTTGCATCATTCATTTAACTTTAGAGTTTAAAGAAAGAAAGTAGAAAAGGGCTTACAATGTTATGAAGACACAAATAAATAGTTATTATAAAGATTGAGACGAAGCCCTTATGCAAGCACCAAAAACCCAAATATGCAAGCTCCAAATGAAAAACCCTTGCTTTGAAATAGAAATGTTGCAACTTGACTTGAATGCAAACTAAGAACACTCATACAAGCTTGAAAATACTTGTATGCACTCAAAATCTCTCATATAGATAGACTTAGAAATTTTTGGATGAGAGTGGAGGCCATGAGAGGAACCAATTTGGCATAGTTTAGTTGTAGGAATGAATAATGATGATTTAGGCTAGGTTTAGGGGTCTTTTTATAGAGTTTTAGGATAGTATTAGCCATAGGATTAACCCTAGATTCAATCCAAGCCATCAAATCCCGTCACAAGCCTCCAAAACAGGTCAAAACAGCCATAATGGGTGCACCAGGTTGCCTGGGCCGACCAGGCAGGTCGACACCCAGGTCAACCCTGGGGTCGACTCCCCAGTCGATCTGGGGGGGGGGGGGGGAGGTCGACTCCCCAGTCGACCCCCAGGTCGACCCCCCTGGGTCTAGCGGGAATTTTCCCGCCACTTCTGATTTTCTGAAATTTGAATCTGTTTTGAATTTGAATTTTTCGTGAAACTTCGTGAGGCCATATCTTGGTCATACGGACTCCGATTTTCGAAAACTCAGACTCTATTTCGCGTATTTTTTCGAGACGAACGCAATGGCACAGCCCGTTTCCCTTGATTCAGATTTTACAGTTTAATTCTGCCTCGATTTATGTTATAACATGTTATTCAAAAATACGGGTTGTTACATTCTCCCCTCCTTAAAGGATTTCGTCCCCGAAATCTCCAAGTTAGGAAGAACGTATCCTACCATTCATCATCCATCTACTCAAAACATCATCCACGTGCAGTCATTGTCCTTAAAGGATTCTAAATGCTGTATGATTATATGCAAAGGTGTGTGTATATGTACTTATCTAATGCGAATATCAGGCGGTTACTGATACAGTAAACCTCCTTAATGCAAAGTATGTTAGTGAAATGAGTCCATATGTATGCAAATTCCTAACATAGCTCATAGTCTCTACATGAGTGCACATAACATTCATCCATATGCAACATCCACGTGACAGCATAACAAGTTTCATCCACGAATAAGCATAAACACTCATGCATATGCAACATGAAAGTGTGTGAGCCGATCTTAGTGCCTAATGTGTATCATGCATCCACGAGTATCCACGTGCAAACACTTGCAACCACTTGCAACCATCAAGCATAACATGTTTCAAATACATGTTTCATCCAAAGGGTGTCTACCTAAGGTCCTCATGACAAGTTTAACGAGATAATAAGATAAACAGGATAAACATGGATAGCAAAAGAAAGATAGGAAAAGAGATCGAGAATGTACCCTCAAAAAGAAATGGATAAAGCCCACGCATCTTCTCCTCGGTTTCCCAAGTTGCGTCTTCCTCGGCTTCACTCCACTGAACTTTCACCAATTTGACTTCCCGATTTCTCAGCTTCTTGATCTCCGTTCCCAAGATACGAATCGGAGCTTTTCTCAAGGTTGCTTCTTTTTCTACCTCAATGTCTTCAAGAATGCTTGGTTCAACCACCTCAGCGGACTCATGTAGGCACTTTCGGAGATGCGAGACATGGAAGACATTATGCACTCCGGCTAGCTTTTCGGGTAATTCCACCTTATAAGCCATCTTTCCAATTCTCTCTATGATAGGGAAGGGTCCTACGAACCTTGGTGCCAGCTTCCCCACTGCTCCAAAATGTACCACATTACGCAAAGGAGAAACCTTCACGAAAACCATGTCTCCCAATTCGAATTCCAAATCTGCCCTTCGCTTGTCAGCATAGGATTTCTGTCTATTTTGGCCCGCTTTCATCCTTCTTCTCACTAATTCAACTTTCTCGGACGTATCCCGTATCATATCGGGCCCAAGTATAAGCCTATCTGTTGTCTCCCACCAACAAGTTGGTGACCTACACGGCCTCCCATACGAAGCTTCAAATGGTGCCATCCCTATGCTGGCCTGATAGCTATTATTATAAGCAAATTCTACAATAGGAAGGTGGTCTTCCCAGGTACCACCGAAGTCGAGAACACAAAGCCTCAAGAGATCTTCTAGCACTCTATTCACCCTTTCGGTTTGGCCATCCGTCTGGGGGTGATAGGCTGTACTCAGATTTAATCGCGTACCCATCGCTTCTTGCAAACTGTTCCAGAACTGGCTAGTGAAAATTGGGTCGCGATCGCTAACTATGCTAGAAGGAACTCCATGCAACCGAACTATTTCCCAAAGATAAATAGATGCTAGCCATGATGCGGTCCTCTTGCTCTTTACAGGAATAAAATGAGCACTCTTCGTAAGTCTGTCAACTATGACCCATATGCTCGTGTTCCCTCTCCTTGACCTAGGCAATCCATCCACAAAATCCATAGAAATACTCTCCCACTTCCATTGCGGGACCTCCAATGGATGTAATAGCCCACCTGGTTTCTTTGACTCGGCTTTCACTTATTGGCACACCATGCACTTTGAAACATACTCTGCTACATCTTTCTTCATTCCATCCCAAAAGAAAATACGCTTCATATCTCTATACATCTTATCTCCTCCCGAATGTATAGTCATCTTCGAGTGATGTGCTTCTTCAAGAACCTTATGCACCAAGTCTCCTACTTGTGGAACGCATAGCCTTCCATCACGCCTTAGCCAACCCTTATCATCAATAGTATATCTGGCAAGGTGACTAGACGTCTCACCACGAATCAATTTGTCCATAACTTCGACTATCTGCAGATCTTCCTTCTGTGAAGCCCCAACTTGATCAAGAAGTGTGGGTCTGAGCTCAAGGGATGCTAATGAACCCGTCATCGACTCAACAGTAGTCGTGAAATCAAAGGTTTCCAAGAATTCTAAGCTCCTCATCTCGACAAACAAGGGACTCAAAGTCAATCTACTTCTGCTTAGTGCATCTGCCACAACATTACCCTTGCCAGGGGTATAAGCTATCTCGAAGTCATAAGATGCCAAGAATTCCATCCACCTTTGCTGCCTTAGATTCAGATCTTTTTGCGAGAAGAGGTACTTGAGTGACTTGTGATCAGTATACAACTTGAACCTTTCGCCTAGAAGATAGTGGGGCCAGGATTTGAGTGCAAAGACGATCGCCGCTAACTCCAAATCATGAGTGGGATAGTTCTTCTCATGAACTTTAAGTTGCCTACCCCCATAACATATCACTCTTCCCTCTTGCATTAGAACAGCTCCTAACCCCGTACCACATGCATCTGTGTACACGGTAAACATCTTACCACTATCGGGTAATGCCAAGACTAGAGCTGAGGTAAGGGCTCTTTTGAGCTTTTGAAAAGCAAGCTCACACTCCAAGTCCCAAGCAAAGACTAAGTTCTTCTTCGTAAACTTAGTAAGAGGGGTCGAAATCTTAACAAAGTCCCTGATGAACTTCCTATAGTAGCCCGCCAGACCGAGAAAGCTTCTTACTTCGGTTGCATTCCTAGGAGCCTTCCAATCTTGAACCACAACCACTTTCGCGGGATCCACCGCTATGCCTTGCTTAGAAACTATATGCCCAAGAAACCGAACTTCCCTTCTCCAGAAATGACATTTGGAGAACTTGGCTTTCAACTGATGCGCTCTAAGCGTATCCATCACTTCCTTGAGATGCCTAGCATGCTCTTCCTCATCCTTTGAGAAGATCAGAATATCATCCACGAAGACAACAACAAACTTGTTGAGGAACTCCCTGAACACCCTACTCATCAAGTCTACGAAGTAGGCGGGTGCATTAGTCAAACCGAATGGCATGACAAGCCATTCAAAGAATCCATCTGGAGTCCTAAACGCAGTTTTATCAATGCTATCCTCAGCTACTCTAAGCTGATGGAATCCAGTGGCTAGATCGAGCTAAGAGAAAACAGAAGCACCAACAAGCTGGTCAAAGAGATCATCAATCCTCGGTAACGGGTGCCTATTCTTCTTTGTCAGCTTGTTCAACTCTCGATAATCAACACATAGACGAAGCGAACCATCCGCCTTAGTAGCGAATACCACCGGAGCACCCCATTCAGAAATGCTTCGCCTAATAAAATTCTTCTCAAGCAACTCCTTGATTTGCTTACTGAGCTCCCTTCTCTCACGAGGGGCCATGTGCCTAACGGGCAATGATACTGGCTTGGCATTATCAACTAGATAAATGCGGAAATCTATCTCTCGTTTAGGGGGTAACCCCTTAACTTCTTCAAAGACATCAGGATAGTCTCGGACCACCCTTACAGATTGCAGATCATCGATGGAGGAGTCGAGAGATACAAGATAACATAACATGACGGGACCTCTAGGGTTACAAGAAATTTCTAGGGGATTACCGAGGCGAGTCATGAGCCTCACCACCCTATGTTCACAATCGAGAATGGCTCCATAACTGGACAACCAATCCATGCCCAAGATCAACCCATATCCCGTGAACCCGAGAACATAAGCATTACACGTGAATTCTACGGTCAAGATAGAAATCTTCAAATCCACACAAATCATAGATAGATGGGCGGAACCCCCAATTGGATTTGAAACACAAACGGGATCCTCAACTAGGCTAGTACTTAGGTGCAAACTTTCAACAATGTCAGAAGAGATAAAACTATGCGATGCGCCAGAATCAAATAAGGTGCGAACAGGAAAAACAGAAATATAAACAAGACTTTCTACAGAAATACTACCTCGATCCTGAGCTGGAGCAGCGTTGAGAGCATGCACTTGCCCTCCAGAAGGTCCTGCACGCTGATTCTGCCCTTGCTTCTTGGGGCAATCCTTGCTAAAATGTCCGGTCTCTCCACAATGAAAGCATTCGCCTGACTTCCTCTTCCTTTTCTTGCAGTCTTTAGCTATGTGCCCAACATTCCCACAGTAGTGGCATTTTCTTGGATCCTTTGCCTTGGCCTTGTTGCCCTTGTTGTTCTTGTTGTTTTTGTTGTTCTGATTGCTCTGATTTCCACCCCACTTGGAGTCTGTCTTCTTGGCTTGAGTCTCATTAGCCTTGACTTCCTTCTTGCCATTCTTATCGTCTCCTTGAAGCAATGCCATGTCTACTAGTCCCTCAAAAGTGGCCCCCATGGGTATATGAAATAGGGCTAAACCTTGTAATGGCTCATTCAACCCTCGTGCAAAGTGTAAAGCCTTCTTTTGGGGAGTATTAACCATGTCCAAACCGAATCGGGCGAGCTTGTTAAACTCATTCACATACTCCCTCACTGTCATGTCCCCTTGCTTCAAAGATATAAACTTCTCCAATTGCAAATTCGCCTCAGCTGATGGTAGAAACTTAAGCCCAAATCTCGTCCTAAAGTCGGCCCAAGTCTCTATAGGCCTCGTAGCATTGGTGACCTCCCACCAATAAGCAGCTTCTTCTTTTAATAACCATGCTACCAATAAAACCTTTCTATGGTCTTGCACATCAAAGATAGCAAAAAGATCTTCGGTTTCTTTCAACCAATTTCGTGCCTCCACAAAAGTCTCCGTCCCAATGAAATTCTTGCCACCCATCGCCTTAAATTCTTTGCAAATCTTAGCGAAATCTGCTTGCGGATTCTGAGGAGGAGGAGGAGGAACCTCAGTTATATTGGGGGTATTTGCTGGGCCCACATCGTTGGCCCTAGCTTCCAAGTACCTCCGGAACCATCCGGGAATGGTCACTCCCTCGGGAAGGTTAAGATCGGCCATACTGAAACGAAGAAAAAGATAGATTCAGAATGAGGAAACGAAGGATAGTGCTATGGCTTTTGGGGAATAGCCTTTTTAAAATAACTAGACTTTTCTTGGAAAATACTTAACTGGTTTTGAAAATAGTTTTTCAAAAGGTAAGTTTTGAAAATACTTCTGCTCAAATCTTGTAAACCTTATGCTCTGATACCAAATGTAACAACCCACCTCCGCCAAGGTAACTCTTGCAAGTACATTGGCTTTGGAGGGGCGTTAAGCGAGGTAAACTGTAACACCCTACCTCCGCCAGGGTCACTCGCAAAGGAATGCACTAGCTTTGGAGGGGCATTATTGGTAAACATGCATAATGATATAGCAAGGCAGGACATGACATATATACGTATATGTAAATAAACAGAGTAAGCAAATAAAACAGCGGAAGATTTATAAACCATTTCAAAACTCAAGTCTGGTACATCAAAATGTCACTTTTCCCAAAATTACAAGTCTAGATAAATACATCATCTGATAAACTGAAAATACATAAGTACTATCCCCAAATAAGAGTGATAAACCATAGCGGCTCAAGTCCAAAGCATACTTGAGCTATCCAAGGAAGCAGCTAAAATCCAAGCTAGGCTCTAGTATTCCCTCCCTGAGAACCTGGGGGGGGGGGGGAAACGGAAGAAAAGAGGCGAAAGAAAACAGGTCAGTCAAAAAGACTGAGTAAGCCCTGCTACGATCAGTCTATAAACTAATAAAGTTAACATCATGATGGAAACTGAGGTGATCATAGATAACAACATACTGGCATGAATAAATCAACTACAAGATAGATAGAGGTGTCATCGCATAAACAGAGTTAAGTTTTTGCACCACGGTGTACTAGCAAATCAACATAACAGGTATTGATCCCTTAGCCCAAACTTTGGCCCAATAACATGAAGTGACCTTAGTATAAGGTCCAGCCCCACGGTCTAGTCGATCGGCTCCCTATAAACCTAACACGTCAAGTGTTGGTGTCCATATGGCCCACATATGGTTGTAGTTAGTCTGTGCTGGGTCCACCTTTGGGTGTATCAAGCCCTCGGGTGTCAACCCCGGACACTTAAGCAATAATGCACAGCCCTAAACTACTGGTACCCGTGCCTCGAGTTTGTCCAAAATCGGACTACGTGCACGTCCGTAGCCCGCCGAACCCGCACCGCTGTACCACTCGGCCATCGCCCTTTGGTCGCTTACATCTGCCAGTAATCGTGCCCCGCCCTAGCCTAGCTTCTAGGGTTGTGAATGATACCAAACTGGGATTACTGTTAGAACAGACCACGTTGCTAGGGTTTCCCAAGAGGGTTAAGTGTGATTTAACCCTTCACTAATCCTGGATTAAACTGGTTAAGTGTGGCTTAACCCCATTCTAATCCCTTGAGCTCCCAAATGGATTAAACTAGTTAAGTGTAACCAATGGTTCACGACTTAACCACATTCTAATCCCCCGAATTCCCAAATTGGTTAAGTATTAGTGGACCCTGACTTAACCCTAATCATGAGGCATTAATTAGTTTAATGCACCTCAACCTCTCACATTAGACCTTGTTGTGGTTACTAGTTAGGCCGGGCGGGTCCGGGTAGGTTTACACCACAACTTAGTCTAACCTCGGGTTTTGGCACCACATGACCAACTTCTCACATTGGGTCCTATTGTTTGTAGCCACTAGTTAAGCCGGTCGGTTCCGGGTAGGATTACGCTACAAACTCAACCCAACCTCGAGTTGGCCACACTTATGTTTTCTAAGTGTCATGTCCACTTTATTTCAAAACATAATTACAAGTCAACAAATACTTGGGTAGACCTAACTTAATAGGTAAATTCCCAAGGGGTAGACCTAACTTAATAGGTAAATTCCCAATCTTATATTTTCATGTATTTTAAGTTTACCCAAAACCCCCAACGTCATTCTATCGCTTACATATTCGTAATAACGCATAAAGGATAGGGAGAGGGAACTTGGCACAACATACATGATAAACTTGCACAACAACCATGCATAACATGTTAGACTTGTACAACTTAGCATAGTGAACTTGCATATTGCCATAAACATGCATAACGTGTTAAACTTGCATAACTTAGCAAAGTGAACTTGCATATTACCATAAACATGCATAACATGTAAAATATGCACAACTTGTCATTTTTAAACTTGCATAAGCATGCATAACTAAATGAACTTGCAAATCATGGCTTAGTAAACTTGCATAAACATGCATGACTCAATTAACTTGTAAATCATGACTTAACAAACATGCATAAACATGCATAACTCAATTATCTTGTAAATCATGACTTAGCAAACATGCATAAACATGCATAACTCATTTAACTTGTAAATCATGGCTTATCAAACATGCATAAACATGCATACTCAAATAAACTTGCAAATCATAGCTTAGCAAACTCGCATAAACATGCATACTCAAATAAACTTGCAAATCATGCCCTAGTAAATCCGCATATGCATGCATAACTTGTGAAACATGTAAAACATGGCATAGTAAATCCGCATATGCATGCATAACTTGTGAAACATGTAAAACATGGCATAGTGAGTTCGCATAAGCAAGCATAATCAAATAAACTCACATAAATCTCAATTTTCACCACATATTAACTTTAGAGTTTACAAAGTGAAGGTAAGAGGGCTTACAACGCTTATGCGGGCTCAAATGACTATAGCAAATGTAAAGAACCCCTTATGCAACTAATTACAACCCCCAAATGCAAGCAAACTTGATCAAAACTCCTCTTTTATGGTGCCAATTGAAAAACAAGCCTTTAATGCAAGTTAAGGAGGATCATACAAGCCTAAATATGCTTGTATGCATGGAAAATCACTTAGGAATTAATTTAGGAATTGTATGAAGAGGGTGGAGGCCATGAGAGTTTGGATTTTGGCATAGTTTAGTTACTAGGATGAATAATGAATGATTTAGGGTAGGTTAGGGTCTTATTTATAGATTAGGTTAGTGATTTGAACCATAGGATTAACCCTAGATTCAATTAGGGCCATCAGATCCCGGAACTCTCTAGAAACAAGCCACAAAACCCAACCCCAATCAGAAATGGTGCACCAGGCTAAGCAGCCCGGGCACCCCCTGTCGACAGGGCTGTCGACAGGGCAGTCGACATGCCCAGGACCCTGTCGACAGGCCTGTCGACATGCGGGTCCTGGCGGGATTTCTCCCGCCTTGGCCCAGCTGGCCCAAATCCTAGTTTTTAATTTAGATTTAAATCTGTTTTAATTATGGAAATTTCTGAAAACTTCCATGGGCCTTAACTGGGTCATACGGACTCCGATTTTCGAAAACTCGGACTCTATTTCGCGTATTTTTCCGAGACGAACGCAATGGCATAGCCCGTTTCCCTTGATTCCCATTTTAGAATTAAATTCTGCCTCGATTTATGTTATAACAGATTATTAAAAAATACGGGTTGTTACATTCTCCCCTCCTTATAGGATTTCGTCCCCGAAATCTTCAAGTTAGGAAGAACGTATCCTACCATCCAATCATCCATCTACTCAAAGCATCATCCACGAGCAATCATTGTCCTTACAAGATTCTAAATGCTGGATGAACATATGCAAAAGTGTGTGTATATGTACTTACCTAATGCAAAAATCGGGCGGTTACTGATACAGTAAACCTCCTTAATGCATATGTATGTAAATCAGGCGGTTACTGATACAGTAAACCTCCTTAATGCATATGTATGTCAGTGAAATGAATCCATATGTATGCAAATCCCTAACATAATGTATAATATCTACATGCGTGCTCAATCATACATCCATATGCAACATCCATGTGATAGCATACGAATTTCATCCCAGAATAAGCATAAACACTCATGCACATGCAATATGAGGAGTGTGTGAGCCGATCTAGTGCCTAATCGTGTATAATGCATCCACGAGCAACCACTTGCAAACACTTGCAACCACTTGCAACCATCAAGCATAACATGTTTCAAACACATGTTTCATCCAAAGGGTTTCTACCTAAGGTTCTCATGACAAGATCGACACGATAAACTAGATAAACTAGATAAACTCCTTTTTGGATTACAAGAAATCCATTCAAACTTTGACATATAGTACTAACCGATGAGTCTTAACCCCCTTATGGAGTTTACAACAGAAATAGGATCGAGAATGGGACCGAGAGGATATATGCAAAGGACAACTTGCAAGCAAGCTCCACAGGAAAACGAGGATCAAGGATGCTCTCTTAAAAAGAGATATGATGCGCATATCTAGTCTTCACTCTTCTCAGTTACGTTTCCTTGAGCTTAACTCCACTGTGCTTTGACTATCTTTCCCTTCATGATTCCTTGGCTTCCTAACCCCTATTTCCCAAATTCGAGTTGGAAGTCATTTCATTATCGCCTCTCGTCTTTCTTTTCCACTTATTCTTCCTTCTGTATACCTGGCTTAAACATACAATAAACTCATGATTTCATGCAAGCTCTCCAAAATTCACTAGTGAGTCCTGGATCTCGTCTACTCACTATAAAGTATTCCATGCAGCAGAACTTTCTCTCGAAAATACCAATCCACGTTGCCAATTACCCTATAAACGTGATTTTCTATAACTCATGCTTAATCGAAATGAACCATCCGCCTATGAGTGATAGGCCATACCTAGATTCAATTGCCTACCCATGGCTTCCTGTAGGTTATTACAAAACTGGCCAACTTCTTGAGGGTAAACCGTTGCTAACCATGATGCAGTCCTCTCGCTCTTCACTGGGCTGAAATGAGCACTCTTCGTGAGTCTTCCTATTATGACCCTCATACCCGTATTCCCTTTCTTTGATCTAGGTAGTCTATCCACATAATCTATCGAGATGTTTTCACACTTCCCTTGCGAAACTTCCAATGGAGGTAATGGCCCACTGGGCTTCTATGACTTGGCCTTAACCTGGTGGCACACCATGCATCCTGAGACCAACTCGGCCACCTTCTCGAGTGATGCACATCTTCAAGGACCTTCTTTACCAAGTCTTTCACTCGAGGAACACATAATCTCTCATCGTGCCTTAGTCATCCCTTGTCATCTATAATATATCTAGTGAGGTGACTTAACATCTCGCCTCGAACCGACTGGTCCATGTTCTTGACCAACTGCGGATCTTCTTCCTGCGAAACCTCCTTCTTGATCCAGAAGAGTAAGTCTAAGCTCCGGGAATGCTAAATAACTAGCCAAACTGAGGAGGCTTCTTACTTCAATTGCCCTCCTCAGAGTTTTCCGGTTTTAAACCGCAACCACTTTAGCGGAATCCACCGCTAGGCCTTACTTAGGAACTATGTGCCCAAGAAATCCAACTTCTTTCCTCCAAAGTGACATTTGGAGAACTTGACCTTCAACTGGTGGCTCTAAGCGTATCCATCTCCTTCTCGAGATGTCTAGCATGCTCTTCCTCGTTGTTTTTGAGGAGATAAAAATATCGTCTTCGACGACCCTGACAAACTTGTTCAAGGACTTCCTAAACACCCTACCCATCAAGTTCACGTAATATGTGGGTGCGTTAGTCAAGCCAAATAGCATGACTAGCCATTCTAAAACCCATCCAGAGTCCTAAACGCAGTCTTGTCAATTCCATTCTCAGCCATCCTAAGCTGATGGAATCCGGTAGCTAGATCAAAAGAAAACGGATGCTCCTACAAGCTGATCAAACAAATCATTGATCCTTGGTAACGGTTATCTCACGATAATCAACATATAAGCGACACAAACCGTCCACATCAGTAACGAATACTACTGGAGCACCCTACTCGAAAATGCTTCGTCTCAGGAAGTTCTTCTCAAGCAACTCCTTGACTTGCTTTCTTAACTCTCATCTCGTGAGGTCACGTGCCTAGCCGGCCACGAAGCTGGCTTGGTATTACCAACCAGAAAATACGGAAATCTATCCCACGTCTAGGGATAACCCCTTTTTCCCCAGATATCAGGATATTCTCGGACCACCCTCACAGATTGCAAACTATCGGTAGACGAGTTGAGGGATTCAAGATAACATGACGGGACCCCTAGGGTTGCTAGAAATTTCTAGGGTATTACCGAGGCGGGTCATGAGCCCCACACCCTATATACAAAAACCCAGAATGGCTCCAAAATAGGACAACCATTCCATGCCCAAAACCAACCCATATCCCCTGAAACCGAGAATGTAAACATCCCACGAGAATTCTATACTCAAGATAGAAATTTTCAAATCCACTCAGACCATAGACAAACGGGCCGAACCCCCAACTGGATTTGAAACACATACGGGATCATCAACTATACTAGTACTTAGGTGCAAAACTTTCAACTGGATCAGATGAAATAAAACTATGCGATGTGCCAGAATCAAACAAAGTTCGAACAGGGAAAATCAGAAAATGTAAACAAGATTTTCAACAGAAACACTACCTCTATCATGAGCTGGAAGAACGGGGTTGAGGGGATGAATTCGCCCTCCAGATAGTCCTGCACACTGAGTCTGACCTTGCCCTTGTTTCCTCGGGCAATCCTTGCTGAAATGTCCAAACTCACCACAATCAAAGCATTCGCCCCGCTTTCTCTTCTTCTTCCTACATTCCCTGGCTACATGTCCAACTTCACCACAGAAGTTGCATTTCCTACTCCCTCTTGGCTTGTTCTTGCGGTTGTGGTTATTCTTGCCCCGTTTCCCGGAATTTACTCTCTTGCCTTGAGACTCATTCGCCTTGACCTCTTTCTTGTCATTGTTATCTTCTTCTTGAAGTAGGGCCATATTCACCAAATTCTCGAAAGTCGCCCCCAAGGGTATATGAGACATGGCCAAACCATGTAATGGCTCGTTTAATCCTAGAGCAAAGTGTAGGGCCTTCTTCTGAGCTGTATTAACCAAGTCTAAATCGACACGAGCCAGTTGATTAAACTTATCTATTTATTCCCTAATAGTCATGTCCCCTTGCTTCAGTGATAAGAATCTCAGTCCAAACCTTCCTCTAAAGTCATCCCAAGTCTCGATTGGCCTAGTAGCGGTGGTAACTACCCACCAACGTGCAGCTTCTTCCTTTAGCAACCATACTGCCAATAAAACCTTCCTGCGGTCACCTATATCAAAGGTGGCTAAAAGATCTTCGGTCTCTTTCAACCAATTCCTTGCCTCTACAAAAGTCTCGGTTCCAAAGAAATTCTTGCAACCCATCGCCTTAAAATCTTGGCAAATCTCTGCGAAGTCAGTTTGAGGATGCTGAGGGGAAGGAGGAACAGGAACATCAGCTATGGGAGGAGGAGGAGGAGGAACAGCGGCCTCGACTGGGGAGACAACATTAGGGACACCCGGGACCGGTGCCGTGACTCCCAAGTACCGACGAAACCAATCGGGTATCGTTACTCCTTCGGGCAAGATGAGATTATCAGACATGCTGGAAACGAAAAGAAAAGAGTTCAAACGAGGAGTCAAAGGATAGTGCTAATGGCTTTTGGGGAATGGCCTTTAAAAACAACTAGACTTTTCTTTGGAAAATACTTTATACTTGGTTTTGAAAATAGTTTTTCAAAGAGTTTTAAAACCTTTTTATCCCTTCTCGTAAACCATATGCTCTGATACCAAATTGTAACACCCTACCTCCGCCAGGGTCACTCGCAAAGGAATGCACTAGCTTTGGAGGGGCATTATTGGTAAACATGCATAATGATATAGCAAGGCAGGACATGACATATATACGTATATGTAAATAAACAGAGTAAGCAAATAAAACAGCGGAAGATTTATAAACCATTTCAAAACTCAAGTCTGGTACATCAAAATGTCACTTTTCCCAAAATTACAAGTCTAGATAAATACATCATCTGATAAACTGAAAATACATAAGTACTATCCCCAAATAAGAGTGATAAACCATAGCGGCTCAAGTCCAAAGCATACTTGAGCTATCCAAGGAAGCAGCTAAAATCCAAGCTAGGCTCTAGTATTCCCTCCCTGAGAACCTGGGGGGGGGGGGGAAACGGAAGAAAAGAGGCGAAAGAAAACAGGTCAGTCAAAAAGACTGAGTAAGCCCTGCTACGATCAGTCTATAAACTAATAAAGTTAACATCATGATGGAAACTGAGGTGATCATAGATAACAACATACTGGCATGAATAAATCAACTACAAGATAGATAGAGGTGTCATCGCATAAACAGAGTTAAGTTTTTGCACCACGGTGTACTAGCAAATCAACATAACAGGTATTGATCCCTTAGCCCAAACTTTGGCCCAATAACATGAAGTGACCTTAGTATAAGGTCCAGCCCCACGGTCTAGTCGATCGGCTCCCTATAAACCTAACACGTCAAGTGTTGGTGTCCATATGGCCCACATATGGTTGTAGTTAGTCTGTGCTGGGTCCACCTTTGGGTGTATCAAGCCCTCGGGTGTCAACCCCGGACACTTAAGCAATAATGCACAGCCCTAAACTACTGGTACCCGTGCCTCGAGTTTGTCCAAAATCGGACTACGTGCACGTCCGTAGCCCGCCGAACCCGCACCGCTGTACCACTCGGCCATCGCCCTTTGGTCGCTTACATCTGCCAGTAATCGTGCCCCGCCCTAGCCTAGCTTCTAGGGTTGTGAATGATACCAAACTGGGATTACTGTTAGAACAGACCACGTTGCTAGGGTTTCCCAAGAGGGTTAAGTGTGATTTAACCCTTCACTAATCCTGGATTAAACTGGTTAAGTGTGGCTTAACCCCATTCTAATCCCTTGAGCTCCCAAATGGATTAAACTAGTTAAGTGTAACCAATGGTTCACGACTTAACCACATTCTAATCCCCCGAATTCCCAAATTGGTTAAGTATTAGTGGACCCTGACTTAACCCTAATCATGAGGCATTAATTAGTTTAATGCACCTCAACCTCTCACATTAGACCTTGTTGTGGTTACTAGTTAGGCCGGGCGGGTCCGGGTAGGTTTACACCACAACTTAGTCTAACCTCGGGTTTTGGCACCACATGACCAACTTCTCACATTGGGTCCTATTGTTTGTAGCCACTAGTTAAGCCGGTCGGTTCCGGGTAGGATTACGCTACAAACTCAACCCAACCTCGAGTTGGCCACACTTATGTTTTCTAAGTGTCATGTCCACTTTATTTCAAAACATAATTACAAGTCAACAAATACTTGGGTAGACCTAACTTAATAGGTAAATTCCCAAGGGGTAGACCTAACTTAATAGGTAAATTCCCAATCTTATATTTTCATGTATTTTAAGTTTACCCAAAACCCCCAACGTCATTCTATCGCTTACATATTCGTAATAACGCATAAAGGATAGGGAGAGGGAACTTGGCACAACATACATGATAAACTTGCACAACAACCATGCATAACATGTTAGACTTGTACAACTTAGCATAGTGAACTTGCATATTGCCATAAACATGCATAACGTGTTAAACTTGCATAACTTAGCAAAGTGAACTTGCATATTACCATAAACATGCATAACATGTAAAATATGCACAACTTGTCATTTTTAAACTTGCATAAGCATGCATAACTAAATGAACTTGCAAATCATGGCTTAGTAAACTTGCATAAACATGCATGACTCAATTAACTTGTAAATCATGACTTAACAAACATGCATAAACATGCATAACTCAATTATCTTGTAAATCATGACTTAGCAAACATGCATAAACATGCATAACTCATTTAACTTGTAAATCATGGCTTATCAAACATGCATAAACATGCATACTCAAATAAACTTGCAAATCATAGCTTAGCAAACTCGCATAAACATGCATACTCAAATAAACTTGCAAATCATGCCCTAGTAAATCCGCATATGCATGCATAACTTGTGAAACATGTAAAACATGGCATAGTAAATCCGCATATGCATGCATAACTTGTGAAACATGTAAAACATGGCATAGTGAGTTCGCATAAGCAAGCATAATCAAATAAACTCACATAAATCTCAATTTTCACCACATATTAACTTTAGAGTTTACAAAGTGAAGGTAAGAGGGCTTACAACGCTTATGCGGGCTCAAATGACTATAGCAAATGTAAAGAACCCCTTATGCAACTAATTACAACCCCCAAATGCAAGCAAACTTGATCAAAACTCCTCTTTTATGGTGCCAATTGAAAAACAAGCCTTTAATGCAAGTTAAGGAGGATCATACAAGCCTAAATATGCTTGTATGCATGGAAAATCACTTAGGAATTAATTTAGGAATTGTATGAAGAGGGTGGAGGCCATGAGAGTTTGGATTTTGGCATAGTTTAGTTACTAGGATGAATAATGAATGATTTAGGGTAGGTTAGGGTCTTATTTATAGATTAGGTTAGTGATTTGAACCATAGGATTAACCCTAGATTCAATTAGGGCCATCAGATCCCGGAACTCTCTAGAAACAAGCCACAAAACCCAACCCCAATCAGAAATGGTGCACCAGGCTAAGCAGCCCGGGCACCCCCTGTCGACAGGGCTGTCGACAGGGCAGTCGACATGCCCAGGACCCTGTCGACAGGCCTGTCGACATGCGGGTCCTGGCGGGATTTCTCCCGCCTTGGCCCAGCTGGCCCAAATCCTAGTTTTTAATTTAGATTTAAATCTGTTTTAATTATGGAAATTTCTGAAAACTTCCATGGGCCTTAACTGGGTCATACGGACTCCGATTTTCGAAAACTCGGACTCTATTTCGCGTATTTTTCCGAGACGAACGCAATGGCATAGCCCGTTTCCCTTGATTCCCATTTTAGAATTAAATTCTGCCTCGATTTATGTTATAACAGATTATTAAAAAATACGGGTTGTTACATAAACATGCATGCAGATATCACAAGACAGAACATATAAGTAAGACAGAGTAGTAAAGCAACGAATAAAACTTGCATTTCCAAAACCATAGTTAAGTTACAATAAAGTACTTAGTCATTATTTTCCAACAAACAAAGTCTAGATAAAAGCATAAACTGAAAAACTGAAATACATAAAGTACTATCCCCAAAGTGAAGTGATAAACCATAACTAGCTCAATGTCCAAACCCGTACATGAGCAAATCTAGTAAGCAAGCTAGAAAGATCCAAGCTAAGCTCCAATGTTCCCACCCTGAGGACATGGGGGGGAAACGGAAGACAAGAGGCGAAAGAAAACAGGTCAGTCAAAAAGACTGGTAAGCCCTAACTACTATCTGTCTATGAACTAGTAAAGTTAACTGGCATGAGAAGCTGAGATGAACATAAGGATAATAACATACTGGCATGATGATTAACTAACAAGATAGATAAAGATGTCATCGCATAATCAAGGTTAAGTTTTGCACCACGGGTGTACTAGCATTCTAACATGTCAAGTAAAAACAAGAATTGATCCCTTGGCCCAAGTTTGGCCCAACATCAGGAGATGACCGAAATCAAGGTCCAACTACTCGGTCTAGTCGATCGGCTCCCTATAAGCCTAACTCATCAAGTGTCGGTGTCATACGGCCCAAACATGCAATGTAGCTAACTGCGCTAGGTCCACCCCAGGGTGTATCAAGTCCTAGGGTGTAGACCTTGGACACCAATCAAGTATGCACAGTCTAGATCTACTGGTACCCGTGCCTGATTCTCCAACTCCGGACGATGTGCACGACCATAGTCCGCCTGGACCCACACCGGCGTACCTACTCAGCCTTCGTTTTGGTCGCTTACATGTCAGCCCAGTAATCGTGCCCCCACCCTAGCCTAGTCCTAAGGTCTTATGATACTACCAAGAGGGTTACTGCTGCAAAGGACCACGCAACTAGGGTTTCTTAACGGGTTAAATGTGGTTAACCCGATCCAAACATGGATTAAATTGGTTAAGTGTACCCAAGGTTCATGACTTAACCCCGATTAACCCATCAAGCCCAAATTGGTTAAGTATTAAGTGGACCATGACTTAACCCTAATCAGGAGGCTTTAATTAACTTAATGTGCCTTAACCTCTCACATTAGACCTTGTTGTAGTTACTAGTTAAGCCGGGCGGGTCCGGGTAGCTTTACACCACAACTTGGTCTAACCTCGGGTTCGAGCACAACATGACCAACTTCTCACATTGGATCTTATTGTTTGTAGCCACTAGTTAAGCCGGGCGGGTCCGGGTAGATTTATGCTACAAACTCAACCCAACCTCGAGTTGGCCACACTCATATTTTCTAAGTGTCATGTCCATTATGTTTCCAAAACATAATTACAAGTTAACATATCACGTCATGTTATAAAAACCATGTTTATGTCATAATGTTACCCAACCCCAACGTAATCCCATCGTTTACATAGTCACAACAACGCATAAAGGATAAAATAGGGAACTTGGCATAATCATGACAAAAAGGTGTTGAAGCCACAAGTTTATCATGGTGGCATATGAAATGTACATATGTTCATATAATTGCATATTACATTATTAGGCTTCAAAAGCATGCATAAAACCAAACTTAGCATATGAGTGATACATGGTGGTAAATGACATGTAGAAGTTGCTAGAAGTTCGCATTTAGCCTCACATGCAAGTTATCATAAGGGATATGATAACTTTCATGTTGCCAAAATGCAACCTTCAACATAAAGCTTGAAGCTTTAAGCTCACAACTTCATGTTTAACTTGCATAACATGATAACATGATCAACCCAAATTTGCATAACATGATCAACCCAAACTTGCATAACATGATCAACCCAAACTTGCATAACATGGCAACATGTGTCATACATAACTTGCATAATGATCAACCAAACTTGCATCATTCATTTAACTTTAGAGTTTAAAGAAAGAAAGTAGAAAAGGGCTTACAATGCTATGAAGACACAAATAAATAGTTATTATAAAGATTGAGACGAAGCCCTTATGCAAGCACCAAAAACCCAAATATGCAAGCTCCAAATGAAAAACCCTTGCTTTGAAATAGAAATGTTGCAACTTGACTTGAATGCAAACTAAGAACACTCATACAAGCTTGAAAATACTTGTATGCACTGAAAATCTCTCATATAGATAGACTTAGAAATTTTAGCATGAGAGTGGAGGCCATGAGAGGAACCAATTTGGCATAGTTTAGTTGTAGGAATGAATAATGATGATTTAGGCTAGGTTTAGGGGTCTTTTTATAGAGTTTTAGGATAGTATTAGCCATAGGATTAACCCTAGATTCAATCCAAGCCATCAAATCCCGTTACAAGCCTCCAAAACAGGTCAGAACAGCCATAATGGGTGCACCAGGTTGCCTGGGCCGACCAGGCAGGTCGACACCCAGGTCAACCCTGGGGTCGACTCCCCAGTCGACCTGGGGGGGGGGGGGGGGTAGGTCGACCCCCCTGGGTCTAGCGGGAATTTTCCCGCCACTTCTGATTTTCTGAAATTTGAATCTGTTTTGAATTTGAATTTTTCGTGAAACTTCGTGAGGCCATATCTTGGTCATACGGACTCCAATTTTTGAAAACTCGGACTCTATTTCGCGTATTTTTCCGAGACGAACGCAATGGCACAACCCATTTCCCTTAATTCAGATTTTACAGTTTAATTCTGCCTCGATTTATGTTATAACATGTTATTCAAAAATACGGGTTGTTACACTATGCAAGGATTAAACTAGCTTTGATGGGAAGCCGTTCCACGGAACGAAGTCGGCTACAGAGGTTCAAGACTGGATTGATAGTTGTGAGCGCATCTTTGAGGATTTGGGAATCGAAGATGCCATGAAGAGGAAGCTAGCATCCCGTCAACTACAAGGACGAGCGATGAATTGGTGGAATGCTATTAAAGCAGCTACTCCTGTGGATCAATTTACTTAGAACCAGTTTAAGACCCATTTCAATGATAAGTTTATTCCAACTGCTCAAAAAATCAGAATTGTTTAGGAAGTATCTAAAGCTTAAGCAGAATGGTAGGGCAGTATCGGAATATATTGCTGAGTTCGATACTTTATCAAAGTATGGATTATCCCTTATTGATACTGCTGAGAAGAAGAACGAGAAGTTCATAACTGGCTTAGATGGGTACTTGGGGGAAAGGCTTATAAACCGCATCGATGAGACATTCGAATCTATTATGGTAAAAGCATTGAGATCGGAGAGTCTTTACCCTAAATCAAAGACCGAGGTTGCTATTGTATCTACATGAGAGCCAAAACCACAAGCAAGTGTTGGAGGCAAGAAAACTCGCAGAATAAAAGGAAACAGAATCAAGCTAAGGATGGCCAGAAAAGGAATAAGAAAGATGTTGAGTGCTTTAGCTATGGCAAGAAGTGTCATTATGCTAAAGAATGTCGAGCAAAGCCAGTGGACAGGAAGTGCTTCAACTGTGGCCAAATGGGACATCGCAAGGATAAATATTCGCAACCCCCTAAAGAGAAGCAGATCGTGAAAGCGTATGCTATCAGCACTGTTACTTCTTCGTCGAATGCCCCAACTGCGGCGGAGAAGGGAAAGAATATCGTTATTCAAGGTATGTTTTCTGTTTATGATGTTCCTATTCGAGTGTTGTTTGATACCGAGGATTCCCATTCCTTCATATCCAGTGACCTGGCAGATAGGTTGGAATTGGAATCGAGATAGTCGATAGACCTTTAGTTGTGACGAACCCGATTGGTGGTTCGACTAGCCTTTGCATGATTTGTCGTAATTTGGTCTTATCGAGTCATGGATGTATGTTTGCTTGTGATTGCTTTGTTTTGGGTTTTACTGGGTTTGGCATTATTTTGGGAATCGATTGGCTCCAAAGGTACGGGGTGGGGGTAGACTGTGAGGGGTCTTCGATGACCATTAGAGCGGATGATGGGAGGAGGGTACTGCTTGGTAGCCTACCTAGTGATGGGGGTATGGCTAGTTTTCTAAATTCCCTCGACATCCTGCATGATGAGTTGTTAAAGGTGCCTATTGCTGGCGAGTATCCAGACATCTTCGAGGAAGTGACCGGACTTCCACCACACCGAGAGATCGAGTTTCGTATTGATTTGGTGAAAGATGCCAGACCTATAGTGATGCCTCTTTGTCGTATGGCGCCAAGGGAGCAGTGAGAGATCGGGGTGCAAGTAAGCGATCTTTTGAAGAAGGGATTTATCAGAAGAAGTGTTTCCGAGTGGAGAGCACCAGTTGTATTTGTTACTAAGGTAGATGGTTCCCTTCGTTTACGTGTAGACTACCGTGAGCTGAACAAGGTGACTAGGAAGAATAAGAATCCTCTTCCGTGGATAAACGATTTGTTTGATCAGTTAAGTGGAGCGAGAGTGTTCTCCTAGTTAGATCTCGCGACAGGTTTTCATCGTCTCCGGGTAGCAGCTGAGAGTATTCCTAAAACGGCATTTCGGACGCCGTCTGGATTCTATGATTGGTTGGTCATGCCATTCGGGTTGACCAATGCACCAACACACTTTGTGGATCTCATGAATAAGGTATTCAGGGATCAATTAAATAAGTATATTCTTGAGTTCGTGGACGATATCTTGGTTTATTCGATGACAAAAGAGGAACATAAGGAACATTTGAGGACAATGATGGAGGTGTTGAAGAAACACCAATTGAAAGCGAAGTTTTCTAAGTGTCACTTCTGGAGAAGAGAAGTGAGGTACTTGGGCCATGTTGTTTCAGAGAATGGTATCGTTGTTGATCCTGCGAAAGTGGCTACAGTAAAGGATTGGTCTACGCCCAAGAATGCAACGGACGTGAGAAGTTTCTTGGGGATAGCTGGATATTATCGTAAGTTCATCGAGGACTTCTCCAAGATAGTGGCACGTTAACTCAGTTGACCAAGAAGAATCAAGCTTTCATCTGGGATGGAAATTGTGAAAATGCATTTAAGAGTCTAAAAGAAAAGTTGACGTGTGCACCAGTGTTAGTTATCACCAAAGGGAACAAAGAGATGACGGTATACACGGATGCCTGTGGTACCGGACTAGGTGCTGTACTTATGCAAGGAGGTAGGGTTGTAGCTTACTCTAGTCGGCAATTGAAACCGCATGAGAGAAGATATCCTACCCATGATTTGGAATTGGTAGCGATCGTACTCGCGTTGAAGATGTGGAGACATTATCTCTTGTGAGAGAGATTTGAGTTGTTTACCGATCACAAGTCGTTGAAGTATCTTTTCTCCCATAAGGATTTAAATCTTCGTCAGCAAAGATGGTTAGGATTCTTGGTTTCCTATAATTTTGATATCGCATATACACTAGGAAAGGGAAATGTGGTAGCTAATGCATTGAGTAGGAGACATGCCAGTTTAGGGGCTATGTTTCTTGAATGGAAGCAACTAGAGTGTATCGCAGGGTACGATTTCAGACCAAAGTGCGAATTGGATCCAGAGATGTTAGCAAGTTTGACAATCAGACCCACTTTGATTAAGCAGATTGGTTCCAGTCAGAGGGACGATCCTAACCTATCAGAAATCATCTCCAAGTTAGAGATAGGTATCGACGTGGAGATGAACAAGTATGGGCTTGATCGAGAAGGATAGCTTCGTAAGAATGGGAGACTGGTTGTACCCAACATAAATGGATTGAGAGATGAAGTGCTCAGAGAGTGTCATCACTCAAAACTGACTACACATCCTGGTGGTAACAAAATGTATCGAGACATGAAGCAGACCTACTACTGGGAAGGGATGAAGAGAGAGACATTGGGAAGTTTATATCAAAATGCATGAACTGCCAGTTAGTTAAAGCCGAGCTAAAGAAGCCTAGTGGTTTGTTACAACCATTGGAAATTCCCGAATGGAAATGAGAACAAGTCTCAATGGATTTCATTGATGGTCTACCAAGGACTAGATCAGGTCATGATAGTATTTGGGTGATTATGAATCGATTGACCAAAAGTGCAAGGTTTATACTAGTCAAGTCGAATAGAACAACACCTAAGTTAGAAAAACGGTATATGAAGTGGGTATTGATATTTCATGGAATACCTAAAAGTATTTGAGTGACCGATATCCGTTATTTATTAGTGGGTTTTGGAAGAGCTTACAAGAGGCATTAGGGTCAGAATTACATCTCAGTACCGCGTACCATCCTCAAACCGATGGTCAAATAGAGAGGATGAATCGTATCTTAGAGGATCTCTTAAGAGCTTGCATATTGGATTTTGGTGGGTTATGGGATGACCATTTGCATCTAGTTGAATTCGCATATAATAATAGTTACCAGTCCAATATTGGAATGACTCCATTTGAAGCTTTGTACAGGAGACCATGCAACTCACCATCATGTTGGTTGTAACCGAGTGAGAAATTTGTGCTTGGGCCAGACGTTATAAGAGAAACTTTAGATAAGATCAAGGTTATTCAACAGAGAATGAAGGGTGCCCAAGATAAGCAGAAGAGTTATGTTGATAAAAGATGAAGAGAATTGGAATTCTCCATTGGAGACTTAGTATTCATCAAGATCTCCCCGCTAAAGAATGTGATTCGATTTGGTAGAAGAGGTAAGTTAGTACCAAGATTTTTTGGTCCATTTTCATTCCTCGAGCAAGTGGGGACTTTGGCGTACAAAGTTGGGTTGCCTGACAAGATGGGGGGTCACAACGTATTTCATGTTTCCCAGTTAAGGAAGTTTGTGCACGACCCTAATGTGACTATTTCACCAGATCAGTTGGATGATATCGAGATAGAACCTAAGACGGTTGGGAACCGCAGACCTATTCGTATTGTCGAGCACGATACAAAGCAGCTTCGAAGGAAGGTGGTGAAACTTGTCAAAGTCCAGCATGGTGATAATGAGAAAGACTGTACTTGTGAAACAGAGGAGAACATAAGGAAGATGTATCCAGAACTCTCTACCTGGTAAGGTTTTTATATCGAGATAGTATTCCCTTATTAGTAAACCGCATGCTAGATAGGCTTGCTTTGTTGTTACGTATGTTTGATTGTTGCTAACGACTGGTAGGCATGCGGGATCCTTTATATGTTTTGGTTAAGGAATTTCGGGGACGAAATTTCTTAAGGGGGGAGAATGTAACGACCCACATTCTACGTTTCGGAGGATCGTAGAATATTTATTTCATTCTTATATGAATTCATATGGTCATGTAACTTTGGGAAACGACTATTAGGGTCATTTCCCATGTTCACGATTTTTGCCGAATTTTAAATGACCGTTTTGCCCCTATCAAATCTTGTTTCGTCTATAACTTTTGATTGGAAAGGAGTTTTGGCCTAAAACCACTTCCATTGGATTCAGATGATGGTTTACCTTTCCTAAATTGGTAACATTAGCCAAACGGACTTATCGTTTGGGAGATATGGCTGAAATAAGGTTTAGAAGGTGAAAACCAGCTTAACGGGGCCTAATTAGGGTAATTAGCATGTGGGCCCATAATCCATTTCGGGATTAGGGTTATGAGGAGGCTGATAGGGTTAGGGAAATCAGTTTTTGTCATTTTTCAGCCGCCACTTTTCATCACTTGAAACCTAGCAACGGCCTCCACCTTCTAAAATCATCCTTAATCACTTTCTAATCGTGTATTAGCTACACCAAATCAAGGAAGATTAGTGTCAAATCAGAGTTGGAGCTGCTGTGTTGCATTGGAAACCACACCAAAACAGTAGAGTTTCAGATCTAAGATTTTATTTGTGGCTAAGGTGAGTGATTTGCATTGTTTTTCACTAATTATGGCTAATTAAGAGTGATTAGTGTTAATCAACGAAATTATGTATTATAAAAATATGGAAAAACATGTAGAAATTCTTAAATATTATTTTATGCCTCTATTAGAAATTTGGGTTAATTTGGAATTAGTTTGCTAATCCTAATGTTAGATTTGATTAAAACATGATTAAGGGGAAAGCATGGGTTTTGGGTATGTTTGATCCATACTGACATGTTAAATTGTTGTTTTGGTGTTTATGGTCGATTATACATGTTACTATGATTGTTTGGAATGTTTTGTGATTGCTTAGTAAAGTTAGAATGGTCGAAAATGCTGTCATATGGCGTAAATAGCTTGCTGGAAAAGTTGCAGAAATTGGTCAGACCAGACCCGTTCATGAGGCACCCCCCTTGATTGTGACACTATCTCCACGAGCCATCACAAGCATGCACCCATGAGCCGACCTCCACCAGCTGAGAGCAGGACCACGAACCGGGTTACCAACAACAAGTCACGAACCGGACAAGGATCACGAGTCGATAGCCTGAAGGCTTGACCACGAATCGGAGTGTCACGACCAGGAACCCTGAATAGTGGTGAACCGGAGCTTGGTGCACCACCAACGAGCCGACCAAGAGGTTGCGAACTACGAACCGTGCCAATAGGAGGGCCCACGAGTCGAGTTGACCACGAACCGGAATGGAATGACCCGAAACGCCCAAACTGAAGAGTCACGAACTGGGATGACGACCAAAACCCGAGATGCAAAGGTAGTCCAAATAGGAAGTTAGGACTCAGGATCCAGATGGGAACCAACGAGTTAATTTGATGAGTTGGACTTTGCTGCGGGACGTGTGGAAAAGGGGTTATCAATGTCTATAGCTTTGACTCACCACCGAGAGACGGATATTGGCTATGGATCAGTGCAGTGGAGTTATCATGACTCCATGGGGTAAGGTGACCGTAGCAGGGCTATGAGCCAGTTCAATGGAGTTGTCATGACCCCATGGGGCAGAGTGGACATAAGAAAGGATTAGTGGCTATGGATCAGTGCAGTGGAGCCGTCATGACTCCATGGGACAGAGTGATCGTAACAAAGAATTAGGTGATCAAAGTGGTAGATATCGTATACTATACTCACTGAGTGAGAGATGTGAGGATGATTGTTATGTTTGATGTTTGCTATCACCATGACATGCACACCCCTCCCCATTATTTTCACCATGTGTTAGTGTCACCTTAGAGTATTGTACATCCTGTTGTGCTAACTCTTTGGTTGCAGATCCAGGTTCAGGTGTGGTTATGTATACCTGTTATTGTTCTGTTTTGCTGCTTATTGCTCATACCAGACTTTTGTCTGACCCAGAGTTTCATGTCTCTTCTTATTACTCTGGGTGCTCTTAAACGGGCAGACTAGAGATAGCTCAGGTGATTATGCACGAGTAGATGTCTGGAGATGAGCGGGAGGCTTACACGTATCATTTCCATATATTTTCCCTGTGTTATTGCTGGTCACTACTTTGGGCATTAGTAGTGTAGTGTACCTTCCTATTTTTCTTTAGAGACAGTTTTAAAAGTTGTAATAAAGATGGTTTGGATCATAAGCTGTAGTATGAATTTTCCGCTGCTATGATGGTTTAGTTTTCAGCTTATGCACTATCTCGCCTGTTTTATGTCAAGTTATGTTACTATTATATTTTATCCTATGCGATGTGATACATTCTATAGGTTCCATGATAGTTCAATGTTATGTTTCCTTTCTTCTAATGACCATCCCGTGTTGGTTGGACATTGGCGCAGCGCATTTCAGGGGAAATGTCGGCTGGTATGGAGCGGGCCGTCACAATGACCATCCATCCCGATGGTAACAAAATGTAGGGACATGAAGAGGGTTTCCTACTGGATTGACAAGAAGAAAGATGTGGCCAAGTTTGTGGCGAAGTGCATGGCCTATCAGAGAGTGAAGGCGGAGCAAAGAAACGCTGGTGGATTACCCCAGCCATTAGACGTGCTCTATAGAAGTGTGGGAGCGTATGCATAGATTTCATTTATGGGTTGCATGGATGGATGAAGGGAAACACCAGTATTTGGGTGATTGTAGATCCATTAACTAAGAGCGTCCACTTCATTTTAGTCAAGAGCAAGATGGCGGCTCATGGTTGACTCATGTGTATATGAGAGAGAGCGTTCGACTCCATGAAATTCCTACCAGCATCGTGAGCGATAGGGATCCTATCTTTACTTCGGAATTCTGGAAGAGTTTGCAAGAGGTAATAGGACACATCTTAGGATGTGTATAACTTATCATCCTAAAACTAATGGATATACTTAGGGGATAAAAAGAATTCTAGAGGATCTGTTGAGGTTATCTAGTTCGAGGGGGCATAGGAGAAGAATCTACCTTTGATAGAATTATTGTATAATAATAGCTCCCAAATGAGCATTGGGATGGCTCCCTCGAGGAGTTATATGGATGACCTTGCAGATCTCCCTCGTATTGGCGAGAGAAGACTGATAGATTGATTCTTGAACAAGACATGGTGAGAGAGACTTTCGATAAAATCGACTTGATAAGAAAAAGAATGAAAGCGGCCCAAACCGGTTGAAATATTATACTGATAGGAAAAGGACTGATTTGGAGTTTGAGTTCAGCGTTCTAGTTTTCGTGAAGGTATCGCCACTTTGGAATGTGGTGAGGTTTGGTTTGGTAGGTAAATTGGCTCACAGATTTGCGAGACTATTCCCCATCGTGAATAGAGTAGGCGAATGGCATACAAAGTTAGACTACCCGACAGACTTTCCGGTGAATACGACGTATTTCATGTTTCTCACTAATGAAAACGCTTACATGACTCAGCAGCAGTAGTCAATCCTAGCCTACTAGAGGATATAGAGATTGAGAGAGACATATGTTCAACGCATGGCTATACGGATCATAAACCACGAGGTGAAGAAGCTAAAAAACAAGGAAGTGCGACCAGTAAAATTTCAATAGGGAATAAGACTCAAGCGAGGCAGCGTGGGAATCTAAGGAGAAGACACACGTTCCCTATCCATTCCTTTTTTATGGTATGCTTTGAATTTTTCTATCATTAGCTTTGAAAATGTTCTATCTTTCCTACCCTTTAAATCCGTAAATATTAGGGTATATCCTATGGATGATAAGATTTGGTTGAAAGTTGAAACATATTGATAGAACATGCTATGTTTGATGTATGCAAGTGATTGCAATTTTTTGCAAATGGATGGGGTGGATGCATACACACACGCTGGGCACTATTAGTGATCTATAATTAGGACATTAAACATATGCACATGTGTATGTGCATTTTACTTTATTTCCATGGTTGATATAATGGATGATTATTAAATGATTGTCGCATATGAATGATGTTTGAAGCATGCATGTAGAATTATCTGTTATTATTATGAATTTTGTATGCATTTGGATACATTGCACAAGCATAATTGCATGAAAAGGAGGCCAACTAAATTACTAGACCGCCAAATCTTTTGCATTAGTTAGGGACATATACACTACGCTATTTCATAACTATATAAATCACATTAGAAATTTTTAGTATAATGGATGCTCATGTATGATGTTTGAGTAGATGATTTTAAGTAATTGGATGAAAATACTCATCTTATTCTTCTGTCTTTAGAGATTTCGGGGACGAAATTCTTTAAGAAAGGGAGAATATAACAACCTAAATTTATAAGAAACATTAATTAATTAACAAATTAAGCAATAAAATAACAAGATGAAAAATTGTTAGAATTTGACAACGGGACTTGCACCATTGAGTTCATTGCAATTTTCTGGTCAATTACATATTTAGTTTGCAACAAACAGACCTAAATAGAAGAAGTTATGGAAAAATGAAAATCAGAGGAAATAAGAAGAAAAATATATATTTACCCAGTGTGGGTCGACCCTTAGCCGACCCATTCGTGCAAACGGGAGTAAATCGCGCCTGGGAGTGAGTGAAGATTGCCAGACATTTTAGTTCGTAACAATGCTGAGTTTGCTTATTTTTATTGATAAAATTCAAATTTTTGTTGATGTGGCGAGCTCATACTGATCGCGTGATGTAGTTGATATAGATTTAACCTCAGATTCAAACGGACCAAGATCCATAGCCTAGCCTATAAATAGACGGCTATATCTAACTGATTTCTCACAACATAATCTCTTCCCCGCTAGAGTTTAGTCTTTTCTTTTAGAGTTGGATCTAACCTAAAAAATTTAGGGAAAAAGATTTATAAACATAAATATTTGTATACACACATATTTATACCATTTTGTAGGCGCGATCCACAGGGGACACGGAGGAACACTTTGAACCACAGCGAGCTTGTAACTACTTTATATTTTTGGTAATTTAGGAAAATAGGATTTCTAATAGTTATAGAGTTTTCTGTAGATATTCTTTATTGTTTTTTTTACAATTTTTGTTAGTTTTCTATAAGTTAGTATTTTCTATGAGTTATTTTTTTACAATTTCAGTCTTTTTCTTACAATTTTATTTAAATACTGCAAGATACTCTCTGTCTTCTTCTCTTCCTCTGCTTTTATCACTTATTTTATAGTTTCTATACCTATTTGTGGTTTCCTAAATCATACCTAGATCTGTAAATGCAAGTATTTTGACGACTAACGTACTTTTTATTTTGCACCCGAAAAGAACAGAATTAAAGTATAATTATGCAAATATAGATTAAACTTATGTGATTAACTATATAGAATAATGTGCATAAAATGTAGAATTGAAATGGAAAATTGATTGGACTGAAATAAATAAATTAAAGTAGATTTGTAATTTAATTTTGACACAGGTTGTAATTGAAAGAGGTTGAACATATTTATGAAGTAATATTATGATAATTTGTTCAGGCACATATAGAAATCATAATGGAATGATTAGGCTTAATTGCAAATATAATTATAACACGAAGGTTATAGTTAAATATGATAGAGTTAAGGGTATGCCCTGGGAGCAATTATGTAATTTGTTACGTATATCTAACTCATTAACCGATCTTATTTGAAATAAAGGCATTTTCTTTATGTTATATACTTGATATGATGTGGTTATATTATTTAATTTAATTAAAAGTATATTTAATTAAAATCCGTAAATGGGATGTTTCATGATAGTAGTTACAAAGTGTTGTAACCGTGAGTAATTTATCATAATGAAAATAAATATACCATTTTAAATATTTCTAGGCTAGATGTGTCGAGACTGGATATCGATACATCTTTTGAGACTAGAGTATGCAACACTCTCCAAATGTTGGCAGTGCATTACTCATGACTGCTGGGGGCACCAAGCGGTTATGTACATGTAGCTATTGGATAACCATGGAATGACTCACACGATATTTTTCTGTTGGTTAATACAACTAACGTCAAGCAGAGAATATCGATGTGAAAATTTTACATAGTTCTCTCGACTTGGAAGTACTGTTGATCTTTAATATGGAAGTTCTGCTCTGATTATGGATAAATCAGCGCATTACGTCAATCAAAGGACTATAATTGGGTCGAGTGGAAGCATTGGAAGTGAAACACTATCCAAGAGAGGATTTGTCTCCTTAGTTATATGAGGTTAATATCACGATCAACATTGTCAACTCAAAGTCTAAGCCTCTGGGTAGAGCATTGCGGTAAATAATCTACTAAATAATATTAAAGCAGATGAATTTGAAGCTCTCTCATTAAATCCAGGAGTTTTCTCTTTTCTTCTTAATCCTCACTTGATTATTTTTTTCAAATTAGTTTATCATGTTACACTTATTTACGAGTTCTCTCCCATCGTTTTACATCTTCCATCATTATAAATTTTGGTATGGACATTTTAAAGTTTATTCAATTATTTACATATAATTTAGCAGTTAGCAACTAATATTTTATATTTTAATCCATAAATTTATACTAATTACATAACCCAAAGTTTAAGTAATTTGAATAAATTTAATTAACTCATATTTCTTTTAAGTACTAAAAAATGACAAGATTAAGGTCATTTTCAAGTACGTACACGTAAATTTTTTATATCATTTAAGCGCTTCTTGATTCTTTTCTAATATTTTACATTTAATACCATATAACATTAATAACTACATAATATTCGAACTATTTTAATAATTTTAGCAAAATGTCATTCATAGATTCACCCGATAAATCACATCAAGATTATAACATAAGGAAAAAAATCATTCAAATATATATGTGTAAATATGTCAATCACTACATGCACATAGGTAGTAATCACAAGTTCAAAGTTTAACTCATTTATGTAAACATCTTTGCCCTGTATTGCATTGTAATTCAAGCACTTATATTTCAAAATTTATTTAGTTATTCACAAAATACTTTAGGTTATCACTTAACATTGTATTTTTTTGGCAAAGCTGACCGATTTTTAAAGCGATCTGAAACACCCCACCTCCGTTAGGGTCACTCTCAAAGGGAATGCCCTAATTTTGGTGGAGGTTTATAAGTATAAGTCGCAGATATACAAGACAGATATAAGAACACATATTTTTGAACAGCGAAAAACAACAACAACGTTTATTTCAACAAAATACGTGTTACACAAACCATGTCATAATTTGTCTTACAATACTTCCAAAATCATAACATCTTCATAACTGTCTTGAATACATTATTTAAAGAAGCATAAAGAAAACATAAATAAACTGCATAAGTCCCATAATTGCTGTCCAAAGCCATAGTCCAAAACGAAAAAGATCCAAGCAATACATTCTTTCTCTTCAAGCTGGATGTGAAAGCTGGTCAAGCTGCGGTATTCCCTCCCTGTGGACCTGGGGGGAACGAAAGAAAAGAAGGCGAAAGAAAAGTAGAGTCAGACATAAAGCCTGAGTAAGTATAGGACTATTAAGTCTATGAATAAAGAGCTGGGTATGATAAGCATAAACTGGAAATGAGAAAGCACCATAAACTAAGTTAAGTTGTCTAGAGTCGAATACACTATCGTACCCCATATTAATCTCTGTACCCATATAAACTAGTTCCCAACAGGCACCCCATAATCAGGGTGAAGTGATCCATTTCTGATGATCGGCTCCTACTCGCATAGTTACATGTGTCTTACGGCCCCCGTTGTTGTAGTTACCTATGCTGGTCCCACCATGGGGTGTATCAAGTCCCATGGTGGCGGCCCGACACAATTCTAGAATGTACAGGTATACTACTGGTGCCCGTGCCTCATTTTTCTGCGCCGGAGTGTGTGCACTCCCGCACCCCGTTAGAACCTACACTGCTGCACCACCGCCGTCGATTTGACCTCTTACAGTCAGCCCAGTAATCGTGCCCCATCCTGCCTAGTTCAGGGTATCCTGATACACCTTGTAGGGTTACTGCTGAAAAGGGTCCCCCGCTACTAGGTTTTCTATTTCTAGCCAACATGCTAAGTTGGTTAAGTGTTTTATAAACCTAGCCCCCCAATCAGTCTGTATAGTTTAGCATGTTCCATTTTGATTAAGTATTAATTTAATTTACTTAATCCTATCAATCCTGACTCAGCCTTAATTGTCTTATTAAAGCCTTGACCTCTCACATTAGACAGGTATTGTTGTGGCTGCCTGTTGCCGGTTGGGTCCGGGCAGTCTTACGCCACAACTCAGTCTAACCTCGGGTCTTTATTGGGATCCGTGTTTAACCACCCACATTGGATAGGTATTGTTGTGACTACTGGATAGCCGGGCGATTCCGGGCAGGTTTACATCACAACTCAATCCAACCTCGGGTTAAACACATCGTATTTTCTAAATTTACATATTTTGTCTCTTTTCTTTTTATATGTAAATATTTGCGGCCCATTATTCAAATTCATCTTTATTGGGAAAAATTTATTTATGCCACTTAATTGTTTTTTTTCATGGTTGTTGGCATGTGCCAAACATGCCAACACATATGTTCTATGTTTTAACCCCATCGTCATTACCCCCATTTTATACGTTCACTAAAATATAACATATGTTGGGTTTAACATTTAAACCCAACTTAGCCACATGAAAAAGGGGAGGCTTATAACATGGTGTTTATAAGGTAACATAAAAAAGGGGCGTGTGAACGCATGAACTTGCAACATGACGATCTAATTAACATGAATTAGGCACATGTGAACTTGCATTGTAATAGCATATAATCATGGTATAAACAATACTTAAACATGAATCATTCTATTCATATAATCATGGCATAAACATACCTAAACATGAACCATTCTATTCATATAATCATGGCATAAACATACCTAAGCATGAAATCATGTTTTTTTAGTCTATTCATGTAAAATTGCAATTGGAATGTAAATCTAACTTAATTATGTGTCACGTATATCACCGTATGATTTTGATAACAACTTAGGCCTAAAATATGTTTTCAACTAGGCATAACACCAAACATAGTTTTGTCATGTTCATAAAAATGCTTACTTTTGTTTCTAATACAAAAGTATGATTTGCCAATTCCAACATAGATTCATATAAACCATAGTACTTAGTCGAGTCCAATTACACACTAAAAGTGATCATAAAAGTATGTACATCATATTGGCATAATAGTGAATCATACACTTGCATGAATCCCAAATAAAATACCACAACATATGGTTGTTAACATGAATCATATACTTGTATGAATCCCTAAATAAAATACCACAACATATGGTTATTAACATGAATCATGTACTTGTATGAATCCCAAATAAAATACCACAACATATGGTTGTTAACTTCCAACATAAATCACATACTTGCAAATATCCAATCGTATACCATAACATTTCCAAATCGTTTAGAATCAAAATGACATACAAATATAGATTATTATCGCCACAATTCCATTTCTCGCTTTGCACAAATCAAAACACAATTATTTATTCACATCGGAATAGCACTCTACTTACAACGTATGACGAATCTTCAATTCAGGAATCTGAATTCTGAATTTGGAGATGCTATCCTTTGTTGTAGGCGTTGTTTTGATTTAATTGACGTTGCTTTAAGCTTTCGAATTATCTCCTAATTATCTCTCAATTTCTGACGGCTATTCCTGGTCTTTCCTCAGCAGCATGACGGTCTCATCTCCATTTTAGTTTGAGTGAATTAGGGTGAGTCTTAGGTCCTTTTTATAGAGTTTGTGAGTTGATTAGGACCGTCGATGGAGCTTGGTTTAATAATAGCCGTTCGTTTGAATGAGAGACCAACCAGGAGCTGACACCTAGCCCTAGTAACAAGGCAAGGCTCAGAAAATCGAGCAAACACAGACCAGACCAGCCAGGGGGGCTGGGTTCGACCTGGCTCAGGGGCCAGGTCGACATGCCAGTCGACACCGTGTCGACTTGGCAGTCGACACGGGTGACCCAGGTCGACTACCCAGTCGACCTGGGTAGCCCAAGGTCGACTACCCAGTCGACCTGGGTGCCTTGGGCGGGAAAATTCCCGCCCTGGCCAATCCGGCCCGATTTTGAATTTTAAATTGGTTTTTCTGAGCTGTTTTGGTCTGTTTGGATTTTAAACCGAATTCTGAAACTTCCGGAGGCCATATCTTCTTCATACGGAGTTCGTTTTACGCAAACTTGGACTCTATCTCAAGCAGAATTCCGAGACGAACGCAATGACATATCCCGTTTCCCTTAATTCTTTGATTTGAAATTAATTATACTTTAATTTGTGAATTTCACTGTTATAGAATACATGGGGTATTACATTCTCCCCCACTTAAAAGGATTTCGTCCCCGAAATCTTCAAGTTCAGGAAGAATGTACATCCTAACATCCAAACATCCATCTACTCATGCATCAAACACGAGCATCCATTGTCCTTAGAGGACTTCTAATGCTTCATGATCATATGCGAAGTGTGTGTACATGTACTTATCTAATGCAAAATCAGTCGGTCTACTGATTCAGTTGACCTCCTTAATGCAAATTATGTAAGTGTCATGAATCCATTATGTATGCAAATTTTCCTATTCATGATTCTACATGAGCGCTCAATCATTCGTATAAATGCAACATCCATATGACAACACATTTAACTTCAACCATATACGAATATAAATACATATATGCATATGCAATATGAAGTGACTGAGCCGATCTAAAACCTAAATTGTGTGTGTATATGCAACCACGAGCAACCACTAGCAATCACTTGCAACCACTTGCAACCATCATCCATAACATGTTTCAATTACATGTTTTCACCCAAAGAGTTTCTACCTAAAAGATAGGGTCGAGGAGGTATACCTAAAAAGATAGATAAAAGCGCAACTTAAGGAAAAGGAAAGATCAAAGATGTATCCTCGAAAAGAAAAGGGTAGGCTGCGCGTATTCTAGCTTCAGTTTCCCAAGTTGCGTCTCCCACGACGTCGCTCCACTGAACTTTGACGAGCTTGACTTCGCGGTTGCGTAGCTTTTTCACTTTTGTTCCTAATATGCGGGTTGGAACTTTCCTCACGGTTGCTTCTCGTTCCACTTCAGCTTCTTCTAGGATGTTTGGCTCTACCACTTCAGCAGATTCATGTAGACATTTTCGGAGATGTGACACATGAAAGACGTTGTGAACTCCGGCCAATTTTTCGGGTAGCTCTAATCTATAGGCCATTTTCCCAATTTTCTCGATGATAGGAAATGGCCCTACGAACCTTGGTGCTAGCTTTCTTGTGGTTCCAAAACGAACAACGTTCCTTAGCGGAGATACCTTAAGAAAAACTCTGTCCCCAACCTCAAATTCAAGGTCGGTCCTCCTCTTGTCGGCGTAGGACTTTTGTCTGTCTTGGGCCGTCTTCATCCTTCTTGGTATTAAGTCTACTTTCTCTGAAGTCTCTCGGATCATATCTGGTCCAAGTATGAGCTTTTCAGTAGACTCCCACCAACAAGTGGGTGATCGGCACGGTCTTCCATATAAAGCTTCGAAGGGCGTCATTCCGATGGTTGCTTGGTAGCTGTTTTTATAGGCAAATTCCACCAAAGGAAGATGGTCTTCCCATGTCCCTCCGAAGTCAAGGATGCACAGTCTTAAAAGGTCCTCCAAAACTCTGTTCACTCTTTCCGTCTGGCCGTCGGTTTGGGGGTGATAGGCTGTGCTCAAGCATAACTGTGTGCCTACCGCTTCTTGTAGACTCCGCCAAAACTCACTTGTGAAGATAGGGTCTCGGTCACTAACAATGCTGGAGGGTATCCCATGGAGTCGAACAATGTCCTTGAGGTAAAGAGATACTAGGGATGAGGCGGTTCTTTTACTCTTGACAGGTAAAAAGTGGGTGCTTTTAGTAAGCCTATCCACTATTACCAAAATGCTAGTGTTTCCTCTTCTAGACCTAGGTAGCCCATTAATGAAGTCCATTGAGATGCTATCCCACTTCCACTGCGGGACCTCTAGAGGATGGAGCAGACCGCCAGGCTTTTTCTGTTCTGCTTTAACCTGTTAGCACATGTAACACCCCGCATTTTTAGGTATAATTAAAAATGAAATAAAATATATGAAAATATGCTTAGGATACGTAAATAATGGTGATGCATAAGGAGAATTAATTAATACATAGAAGAGAAGAAAAATTAGTTCGATAATGGCGTATGTTACGGAAAAGATAGTAAAATAAGGATAACTAATTCAAGAAATAGGAATTAGGTAAAATGGACATCACCATTGCGTTCCTCTCGAAAAAAATACACGAAATAGAGTCCGAGTTTTTGAAAATCGGAGTCCGTATGACCAAGATATGGCCAAAACAAGATTCAGAAGGTTTCGGTCAGCCCAGAACTGGGCAGGTCGACCCGGGGGTCGACCTGGGGCCCAGGTCGACTGGGGAGTCGACCTCCCCCCTAGGTCGACTGGGGAGTCGACCTGGGTGTCGACCTGGGGGTCGACCCCCCTGGTCGAGCCAGGTCGGCCTGGGTGCACCTGGATGGGTTTTTGGGCTGTTTTGGTGAGTCTGTAACGAATTCTGACGGTTCTGATTTGTTTTAGGGTTTATCTAAAGGCCTAAAACAACTAACTACACCTATAAATAGATCCTAAGACCTAGCCTCCTCTACACACAATTCTATTCTGCTTCTTCTCTGCCTCTGTTCTAATAAAAATAAAAATGGCGTCGCTACTCTGCTAGAATCAAAACTAGAAGCTAATCAACATCAACCTAAGCAATTCAATTCAAATTTGAGATAAAAGCTTCTGCAACAATTCTGCAACAACTAAAGTTCTTTCTTTAATCCAATCAAGGCAAGTACAGTTATTTTCCGCTATAAACGTTAATTCTGATTTTGACATGAATTGTGAATCTGAATCTGAGACTGTATATCTGTCAGATCTGTTTTTCTGTGACTGTTCTGTATCCCTTTCTGCTTCCTTTCTGTTTCTATAGCCAGGCTACCACGAGCCTGTGCCTAATCTCATAAGAGATTAACGTATGAACGCAAATTTTGGGACAAATAATGAATGATATGAAATTTGACAAGGCTGATTTGAACATATGACTTTAGATCCGAGGCATAAAATATATTGACCTATGACTTGGGATTAGATGCATGAATTTGACTGTAAACATGTAATTTATATATGTTGTATGCATAGTGTACGTTGTAATCTAGATTTGTAACTAATTAGAGAAATGATCATATGTTATTTAGATCTGTAATTAATTAGAAAAGTAAGCATATGTTGTAAACTAGTTTTAAACCTATGCATATTCTGTGATAAAAGAAGAGAGGAACCATTGTAAGATTACTTATGATTTGAGACTTTGGACAAAATGCAGATAAAAGTCAAGATCTAATTTTTAGGAGATATAATTTAGATTGTTGGGTATATTTTGCATAATGATTCATAAGTTGAAAAGAAGAAGGATATGGAAACTTAGGTGTAAAGATTTACATTAATTAGGATATCTATTATTGTGATCACACCTAAATAGGGATTTTTGGGATATATGGCATGCATTGAAATTAATGGTTATATTTGGTATAATTTATATGTGAATCTGCTGTAAAATGCTAGTTTAACAAAAATTGGAACATATGCTATATGGCAAATTTTGTCCACATTCTGTGCTATGTAACTTTATGCAAACATGGAGTATATGTTCATTATGAAAATTATGTAGGCATATGAATTTAGGCCTAATTTATGACTAGGCAAGGCATGTAAATAGAACCTTTAGAAATATTAGATTTGCTAAATCTGCTAATTTGCCAAGTTGCCTAAACTGCTAGTTTTGTTATATTGCCTAGACTGCTAATTAGATTGAAATGCCAAATCTGTTAAATTTGTATGTTGAGATGCCTAACCTGTTATATGCCAAAATCTGCTAAGTTGCTAAATCTGTTAAATCCGTTAAGTCATATAATCTGGAAAATCTGCTATCTGCTAAAATCTGTTATCTGCTGTGTTGATATAATCATCCTGTTATTGATATAATCTGAATTGGCATATAAATATTGGGCATGCGCATAAACGGTAAATTATTAATTAATTGGCCGCAAAGATAAACATGGCTAACTCGAGGTTAGAATGAGTTTGCGGCGTAATTCTGCCCGGAACCGCCCGGCACATCCAGTGGCCGCAAACAATAGGTTCTAATGTGAGAAGTTAGTCATATCCTGCTTAAGACACGAGATTAGGTCTGGCTTGTGGCAGAAGTCTGCCCGGAACCGCCCGGCCCATCCAGCTGCCACAAGCTAGCGACCTAATGTGGGAGGTCTGGGCATTAATAATTAATTAATGCAAATCTAAGATAAGAATGACGTCTAAAACGTATTGGGGAAAATAGGGTTAAACCAACGGGATTAATAGGTGTAGTAAAACCCGTCCATGAATCTGTAGGCCCAATACAAAGTTAGACAAATCTGAAAAATCTGTACATCTGACCCGTTAGTCTGAAAACTTGTTAACTTAATTTGTGAACTAGTAAATCTGAATTCTGTATGTCTGAACTTGTAAACAAGTTAATCTGAAATCTGTTAGTCTGGGGACACAAGGTTAGGAGGGGAATTACTTGTGTCATCTGTTGTTTGGGACCCATATTAGTCAGTAACCCTTTCTGGTATCAAAACTTTGACCCAACAGTAAGTAGGGTCCGGGCACGCTTACTGAACTAATTATAAGAGGTTCATTCTGATAATGGCGAGGGGTGTTGATGGTGCGTTCCAACCGGGTCATGTGCGTGCATGGATCCCGGTCCGCCTCTGAGGATGTAAGACGCCGTGACATCTGTAAATAGGTCTGTGCCAATTGGTTGTCACTTTAGGGAATGATACACCCTACTGTGGGGCCGACACAGGATATTTATGTATTAGGGAGCCGATCGCTTGGGGTAGGGTTTTAGGGTACACTTAGTTCTGTCTGTTTCTGCTGGTACCGTCTGTTTCTATTGGGTGGTAACACCCGTCTGTTTCTGTGTGGTACCGTCTGTTCGGGTGGTAAAGGCCCATTACTAGTGTACACCTAATTCTACATTCTGTTTCCGTAGGGATTAATCTGTTTCTGCTTCTGTTTGTTTCTGATCGGGTAGTAAAGGCCCATTATTAGTATTCTGTTTCGGTTAAAGTATTCTGTACCCGTTCCTGCTTCAATTTAGACATTAGGGTGACACCTAATTCTGCTATACTAGTATTAGTGCAGAGAAGTGTAAAGCAATAGTTTATGTCATTCTGTTCTTCTGTTATATCTGCTACACCTGTTACAGTTATCTCTCATCCAGTTTTATGTTCATGTCATATTATTATTATCTGTTCATATGCTGAAAGCCACTGGACATGCCAGACTTTATGTCTGACCCTTGTTGTTTCGCCTCTTTTCTTCCGTTTCCCCCCCAGGTTTTCTAAGGAGGGAATACTCTAGCTAGATCCGTACTTCTTCTGCTTGAAGTGCTTAAAGTATGGCTTGTCTTCTTCTGAGGGGATTATGATTTTAAACCATGCATTTTGAAGGCTTTTGTACAAGACTGATATTTTGTACTTGAATTCTGAGATTTGAAAGGATGTAACCATATTGATTTCTGTTTCCGTTGTAATAAAGTCAAAATTTTCAAGTACTGTTTTATCTGTCTTGTAAGTTTCTGTTCCGTTTACTAAAATGCTCCACCAAAGTTAAGGCATTCTGATTGACATAGAAATGTGTTTATTTTATGCTTTTATATCTTATCTTCTGTATATAAATAAATATTACTTGGGTATTGTTTTGTTACTTTTACAGATATTCCAACCCAGCCCGCATGCAACCAGAAATGTAGAGAAATAGAGTTCAATTTGCTATGTATTTGCATTTTGAAGAATTGTAGATGAAGATATCACATCTAGTTGCTGTTGGACAAGAAAAGGATTGATAACAAGGCTTTGCACATCACAAATCAATGAAGAAGTGTCAAGGAAACAAGAGGAAAAGAGAAAAGGCCCAAATTTGCTTTAATTATCAAAGGCCCATTTATGTTTCTCATTGTAAACTAATTAGTGATGTAATGACCAGGCCCAATTATCATTAGGGTTAGGGTTAGGGTTTGGGTATCTACCCTATATATACCCTTGTAATGGCATTGTAGCCACCATCCTATCCTATATCCCATTTTCTATTTCTAATAAAGTTTCTAGTTCTTCTTCTTCTTTTTATTTTCTGCATTTTTTTCTATTTCTTAGCAATTAGTGTGTCTACACGATTAGATTCGGTAGAACACTATTTGTGTTTTGCATTTCTTTTCATTAGTGATTGACCGTCTGATTAGATTCAGCGATAATCCTAATTTTATTTCCTGTTGTTATTTATATTCTGCACTTTTATTTTCTGTATTTTAATCGCGTTCATAGGTTAAATTGGATTTGATTAGATTTGAATCTGATTCATAGTTTCATTGCTTTTCCATTGAAATTGTGATTTGATCGTCGGTTCAGTTAGATCTGTTCTGAATCAAATTACAGTTTTAATTTTGTTTTGTTTTATTTTCAAAATCAACCTCCGAGGTTTTGTCTAACTCGCCCAAGAGATTAGATAAATAATTTAATTTAATTCACCTCCCTGTGTTCGACCTGTATGCTACACACCTGTATGCTTTTCTGATTCATAGACTAGCGACGATCACATTCCCTTCGTGAGTGACCTTAACGGAGGTGGGGTGTTACACTTGGTATCAGAGCTAAAGGTTACCAGATTAGATAAAAGTTTTTGAAAACTATTTTCAAAAAGGTTTTAAAAGGAAGTATTTTCAAAATTAAAGCTTATTTTGAAAAACATGATCCCCAAGAGCCATATATCTTTCTTTCAGTCCTTTTTGTATTGAACCTTTCCTTTTTCGTTTCAGCATGTCTGAAGCATCTGAGATACCAGAGGGTGTCCATGTACCCGGTTGGTTTCGTCAATATCTTGAGGCTAGGACCGCCGCTGCAGGTCCAGCAAATGATCCCCCTCCCCCACCCCCTCCTCGTGCAATTGCTTTCTCAAAGATCTGTAGAGATTTTAGGGCCATGGGTGGAAAGGATTTCAATGGAACTGAATCATTCGTAGAAGCGAGGAATTGGCTCAAAGAAACTGAGGATCTATTCGTTATCTTCGAGGTGGACGATAGGCAGAAGGTACAGTTGGCGGTATGGTTGCTCAAAGACGAAGCTTCCTACTGGTGGGAAGTCACTAACGCCGAGAGGCCGGTCGAGACATGGATGGATTTCAGAACAAGGTTTGAGACAAAATTCCTCTCGCAAGCTGAACGAAGTTTACAACTGGAAAAGTTCTTATCTCTTAAGCAAGGAAGTATGACGGTCAAGGAATACGTCAACCAGTTCAACCAACTGGCTAGGTTCGGATTGGATTTAGTCAACACTCTGCATAAAAAGGCTCTCCGCTTTGTTAAAGGATTGAACGAGCCACTGCACAGCTTAGCCATGACCCACGTACCTATGGGAGCGACTTACGAGAAATTGGTGGACATGGCACTACTGCACGAGGAAGACAAGGGCCCGAAAGAGACAAAGAAGGAAGAACCACCGAATAAGAAAGCGGGGCCCAAAAAGGAAACACAAAGGAAGGATGAGAAGACTGAAGATAAGAAGGGGAAAAAGTGCTTTACTTGTGGAAGCTCGACTCATCTGAACAAGGATTGCAGAAAAAGGAAGGGCGCTTGCTTCAACTGTGGGGAGATGGGACACTTCACTAGGGACTGCCCGAAGAGACGAGGACAAGGAGGGCAGGCGAATAATCTTGAGGCTAGTGGCTAGGATAGAAATAGGAAAATTTCTATAGTAGGTTTAATTTCTTTATCTGATTATGGAGTTAAGACTTTTTCTGATTCTGGTATTTTGATTTTGTAATTGATACTCTGCACTTTAATACTAGTATTATTTCAGAATTCCGCTGTAGGCTCAGACCCATAAGGGTTATGCTCATCTGTTTGAGATTAAGGTTTGAGCGATATCTGTGTTAGGCATCAAATATGTCGCATATATTCTGAGTTTTTATGGGATATGATTTTATCATGCTTAGCTTCCTAAGAATCATTAGGGAACCTGATTTGTATCAGTAGTCTGTAAATATCTGAATAATTCTGATTTCCAGTTTTGACATTGTCTAAAGAATGTAATCCTCTGAGTGTCAATCTGATATTGATTTCAGTCTTTGGGGTTGATACTTAGGGGAATTATTTTCTCAACCAATGTCTAATGGGAACCAAGTCTTCGTTCTATCTGTACTCGCTTCCATCACTAGACTCTATCCTATCGATCGAGTGTTCAACTTATAGATAGGAATCCTAATGGGTGTAAACATGTGTTTGAGACATGTTATGTTTGATGGTTGCAAGTGGATGCAAGTGGTTGCTAGTGGTTGCTCGTGGACGTATATACACACACTAGGCACTAGATCGGCTCGAAAACACTCTCATACTGCATATGGATGTGTGAGCATTTTCATTTTTTGTGGATGCAAATTGATTGACTCAGCACATGGATGTTGCATATGACTGAATGGTTGTGCACTCATATAGAAATGATATGTATCGAGTAGGAAAATTGCATACATGTTGGACTCATGGCACTGGCATAATTCGCATTAAGGAGGTCAACTGAATCAGTGGACCGCCTGATCTTTGCATTAGACAAGGAACATATACACACACTTCTTGCATATGTTCATACAGCATTAGAAATCTCTTAAGGACAATGAATGCCTGTGATTAGTGATTGAGTAGATGGATGATTGGATGGTAGGACACATTCTTCTTAACTTGAAGATTTCGGGGATGAAATCCTTTAAGGAGGGGAGAATGTAACACCCCGCATTTTTAGGTATAATTAAAAATGAAATAAAATATATGAAAATATGCTTAGGATACGTAAATAATGGTGATGCATAAGGAGAATTAATTAATACATGGAAGAGAAGAAAAATTAGTTCGATAATGGCGTATGTTACGGAAAAGATAGTGAAATAAGGATAACTAATTCAAGAAACAAAAATTAGGTAAAATGGACATAACCATTGCGTTCCTCTCAAAAAAATACGCGAAATAGAGTCCGAGTTTTCGAAAATCGGAGTCCGTATGACCAAGATATGGCCAAAACAATATTCAGAAGGTTTCGGTCAGCCTAGAACTGGGCAGGTCGACCCAGGGGTCGACCTAGGGCCCAGGTCGACTGGGGAGTCGACCTGGGAGTCGACCTCCCCCCCCCAGGTCGACTGGGGAGTCGACCTGGGTGTCGACCTGGGGGTCGACCCCCCCTGGTCGAGCCAGGTCGGCCTGGGTGCATCTGGATGGGTTTTTGGGCTATTTTGGTGAGTCTGTGACGAATTCTGACGGTTCTGATCTGTTTTAGGGTTTATCGAAAGGCCTAAAACAACTAACTACACCTATAAATAGATCCTAAGACCTAGCCTCCTCTACACACAATTCTATTCTGCTTCTTCTCTGCCTCTGTTCTAATAAAAATAAAAATGGCGTCGCTACTCTGCTAGAATCAAAACTAGAAGCTAATCAACATCAACCTAAGCAATTCAATTCAAATTTGAGATAAAAGCTTCTGCAACAATTCTGCAACAACTAAAGTTCTTTCTTTAATCCAATCAAGGCAAGTACAGTTATTTTCCGCTATAAACGTTAATTCTGATTTTGACATGAATTGTGAATCTGAATCTGAGACTGTATATCTGTCAGATCTGTTTTTCTGTGACTGTTCTGTATCCCTTTCTGTTTCTATAGCCAGGCTACCACGAGCCTGTGCCTAATCTCATAAGAGATTAACGTATGAACGCAAATTTTGGGATAAATAATGAATGATACGAAATTTGACAAGGCTGATTTGAACATATGACTTTAGATCCGAGGCATAAAATATATTGACCTATGACTTGGGATTAGATGCATGAATTTGACTGTAAACATGTAATTTATATATGTTGTATGCATAGTGTACGTTGTAATCTAGATCTGTAACTAATTAGAGAAATGAACATATGTTATTTAGATCTGTAATTAATTAGAAAAGTAAGCATATGTTGTAAACTAGTTTTAAACCTATGCATATTCTGTGATAAAAGAAGAGAGGAACCATTGTAAGATTACTTATGATTTGAGACTTTGGACAAAATGCAGATAAAAGTCAAGGTCTAATTTTTAGGAGATATAATTTAGATTGTTGGGTATATTTTGCATAATGATTCATAAGTTGAAAAGAAGAAGGATATGGAAACTTAGGTGTAAAGATTTACATTAATTAGGATATCTATTATTGTGATCACACCTAAATAGGGATTTTTGGGATATATGGCATGCATTGAAATTAATGGTTATATTTGGTATAATTTATATGTGAATCTGCTGTAAAATGCTAGTTTAACAAAAATTGGAACATATGCTATATGGCAAATTTTGTCCACATTCTGTGCTATGTAACTTTATGCAAACATGGAGTATATGTTCATCATGAAAATTATGTAGGCATATGAATTTAGGCCTAATTTATGACTAGGCAAGACATGTAAATAGAACCTTTAGAAATATTAGATTTGCTAAATCTGCTAATTTGCCTAAACTGCTAGTTTTGTTATATTGCCTAGACTGCTAATTAGATTGAAATGCCAAATCTGTTAAATTTGTATGTTGAGATGCCTAACCTGTTATATGCCAAAATCTGCTAAGTTGCTAAATCTATTAAATCCGTTAAGTCATATAATCTGGAAAATCTGCTATCTGCTAAAATCTGTTATCTGCTGTGTTGATATAATCATCCTGTTATTGATATAATCTGAATTGGCATATAAATATTGGGCGTGTGCATAAACGGTAAATTATTAATTAATTGGCCGCAAAGATAAACATGGCTAACTCGAGGTTAGAATGAGTTTGCGGCGTAATTCTGCCCGGAACCGCCCGGCACATCCAGTGGCCGCAAACAATAGGTTCTAATGTGAGAAGTTAGTCATAACCTGCTTAAGACACGAGGTTAGGTCTGGCTTGTGGCAGAAGTCTGCACGGAACCGCCCGGCCCATCCAGCTGCCACAAGCTAGCGACCTAATGTGGGAGGTATGGGCATTAATAATTAATTAATGCAAATCTAAGATAAGAATGACGTCTAAAACGTATTGGGGAAAATAGGGTTAAACCAACGGGATTAATAGGTGTAGTAAACCCGTCCATGAATCTGTAGGCCCAATACAAAGTTAGACAAATCTGTACATCTGACCCGTTAGTCTGAAAACTTGTTAACTTAATTTGTGAACTAGTAAATCTGAATTATGTATGTCTGAACTTGTAAACAAGTTAATCTGAAATCTGTTAGTCTGGGGACACAAGGTTAGGAGGGGAATTACTTGTGTCATCTGTTGTTTGGGACCCATATTAGTCAGTAACCCTTTCTGGTATCAAAACTTTGACCCAACAGTAAGTAGGGTCCGGGCACACTTACTGAACTAATTATAAGAGGTTCATTCTGATAATGGCGAGGGGTGTTGATGGTGCGTTCCAACCGGGTCATGTGCGTGCATGGATCCCGGTCCGCCTCTGAGGATGTAAGACGCCGTGACATCTGTAAATAGGTCTGTGCCAATTGGTTGTCACTTTAGGGAATGATACACCCTACTGTGGGGCCGACACAGGATATTTATGTATTAGGGAGCCGATCGCTTGGGGTAGGGTTTTAGGGTACACTTAGTTCTGTCTGTTTCTGTTGGTACCGTCTGTTTCTGTTGGGTGGTAACACCCGTCTGTTTCTGTGTGGTACCGTCTGTTCGGGTGGTAAAGGCCCATTACTAGTGTACACCTAATTCTACATTCTGTTTCCGTAGGGATTAATCTGTTTCTACTTCTGTCTGTTTCTGATTGGGTAGTAAAGGCCCATTATTAGTATTCTGTTTCGGTTAAAGTATTCTGTACCCGTTCCTGCTTCAATTTAGACATTAGGGTGACACCTAATTCTACTATACTAGTATTAGTGCAGAGAAGTGTAAAGCAATAGTTTATGTCATTCTGTTCTTCTGTTATATCTGCTACACCTGTTACAGTTATCTCTCATCCAGTTTTATGTTCATGTCATATTATTATTATCTGTTCATATGCTGAAAGTCACTGGGCTTGCCAGACTTTATGTCTGACCCTTGTTGTTTCGCCTCTTTTCTTCCGTTCCCCCCCCAGGTTTTCTAAGGAGGGAATACTCTAGCTTGATCTGGACTTCTTCTGCTTGAAGTGCTTAAAGTATGGCTTGTCTTCTTCTGAGGGGATTATGATTTTAAACCATGCATTTTGAAGGCTTTTGTACAAGACTGATATTTTGTACTTGAATTCTGAGATTTGAAAGGATGTAACCATATTGATTTCTCTTTCTGTTGTAATAAAGTCAAAAATTTTCAAGTACTGTTTTACCTGTCTTGTAAGTTTCTGTTCTGTTTACTAAAATGCTCCACCAAAGTTAAGGCATTCCCTTCGTGAGTGACCTTAACGGAGGTGGGGTGTTACAGCACACCATACACTTAGAAACGAAATCTGCCACGTCCTTCTTCATGCTGTTCCAAAAGAAAGTTCTTTTTATGTCCTTGTACATTTTATCTCCGCCTGGATGTATCGTCATCTTGGAGTGATGTGCTTCCTCGAGAACCTTCTTTACTAAATCCCTTGTCTGTGGGACGCATAATCTTCCATCTCGCCTTAGCCAACCCTTATCGTCGATGGAGTATCTGCTGAGGTGACTTGAAGTCTCACCCCTAATTAGCCTATCAATCATCTCCACAAGCTGAGGGTCTTCGCGTTGTGTTGTCCCTATTGAGTCCACTAAAGTCGGGCGTACTTCGAGAGAAGCTAGCAAGCCCGGTACAAAATCGGAGGAGGGCCTAAAGTCAAAGCTGGCTATAAACTCTAGGCTTTGTCTTTCCACAAACAGCGGGCTTAGGGTTAGTTTCTTTCGGCTCAACGCGTCTGCCACTACGTTGCCTTTGCCTGGAGTGTAGGAGATCTCGAAATCGTACGAGGCAAGAAACTCCATCCATCTCTGTTGCCTTAAGTTAAGATCTTTCTGCGAGAAAAGATATTTCAACGATTTATGGTCAGTGCAAAATTCGAACTTCTCACCTAGGAGATAGTGTCGCCAAGACTTGAGTGCAAAGACGATGGCAGCTAACTCAAGATCGTGGGTCGGGTAGTTCCTTTCATGCACTTTCAATTGTCTCCCGCCATAAGCTACTACCCTTCCTTCTTGCATTAAGACAGCACCTAGCCCTGTCCCACATGCATCCGTATAAACTGTGAACATCTTGCTTCCATCTGGCAACGTCAAAACTGGGGCTGTTGTAAGAGCCCTTTTTAGTCGTTGGAAAGCAAACTCGCAATCCAAGTCCCAATTGAACACTAGATTCTTCTTGGTCCGCCTTGTGAGCGGAGCTAAGATTTTCGCAAAATCCCTTATGAACTTTCGATAGAAACCTGCTAGTCCTAGAAAACTTCGGATCTCAGTTGCATTCCTTGGTGTCTTCCAATCCTGTACCGCTACTACCTTAGCAGGGTCCACAGCTAACCCTTCTTTGGATACTATATGCCCAAGGAACCTCACTTCCTCTCTCCAAAAGTGGCATTTGGAGAATTTGGCTTTTAGCTGATGGACTCGCAGAGTTTCCATGATTGCCTTTAGGTGCTGAGCATGCTCTTCTTCACTCTTTGAGAAGATAAGGATATCGTCTACGAAGACCACTACGAACTTGTTGAGGAATTCTCTGAATACCCTACTCATCAAGTCCACGAAGTAAGCGGGTGCGTTTGTCAAGCCAAAAGGCATGACAAGCCATTCAAAGAAGCCGTCTGGGGTTCTGAATGCCGTTTTATCGATGCTATCTTCAGCCACCCTTAGTTGATGAAAACCGGTCGCTAAATCGAGTTGGGAGAAAACAGACGCTCCTACAAGCTGATCAAACAGATCGTCAATTCTGGGGAGAGGGTTCCTATTATTTTTCGTTAGCTTGTTGGGCTCCCTATAGTCAACACATAGACGGAGTGAACCATCCGCCTTTGTAGCGAACACCACTGGAGCGCCCCATTCTGAAATTCTCCTTCTAATGAACCCCTTCTCTAGAAGCTCTTTAATCTATTTACTGAGCTCTTTCCTTTCCCATGGAGCCATGTGTCTAACGGGCAACGCAACGGGCTTTGCATTATCTACAAGATATATGCGGAAGTCTATCTCCCGCTTCGGAGGCAAGCCCTTCACCTCTTCGAAGACATCCGGATATTCCCGGACCACTCTAACCAATTGCAAACTTTCAACAGAGGCATCTAGCGATTCAAGATAACTAAGCATAACCGCACACAAGGGATTACAAGAAATTTCCACAGTGTTACCGAGTTGGGTCAAAAGCCTAACCACCCTTCTCTCACAATCAAGGACGGCACCATTACTGGATAGCCAATCCATGCCCAAAATCAAACCATATCCCGAGAAGCCCAAAACAAAAGCACTACATCTAAATTCTACGCTTAGAATAGAAATTTTCAATCCCACACAGATCATGGACAAATGAGCCGGGCCCCCAATTGGGTTCGAAACAATTAAGGGGTCCTCTACCAAACTAGTTTCTAGGTGCAGAGATTCTACTAAAGCAGACGAGATAAAGGAGTGTGATGCGCCAGAATCAAATAAAGTGCGAACGGGGTGATCATAAAGATAACCTACACTTTCTACAGAAGTATTTATACCTCGCTGTTGTAGAGGTGGCGCTTCTAGCACATGAACCTGTGCCCCTGAGGTGGATCCAGCCCTCTGCCCCTGTCCTCATTTCTTCAGGCAATCCTTAGCCATGTGGCCTGTCTCACCGCAAGAAAACACCCGCCATTCATCTTGGCCTTCTTTTTCCGGCAATCTTTCACTAAGTGCCCCACTTTGCCACAGAAATTACACTTCCTCTTCTCTTTGTTGTCTTTCCCGCCCTTCTTAAAGTCTGTCTTCTTAGGCTGTAAACCCTCTTTCTTCCCTTGAGAGCTTTCTGCCTTTGTCTCCTTCTTACCCTTATCCTCTTCGTTCAGCAATGCCATCTGCACCAACCTTTCATACGTAGCTCCCATGGGTATATGAGTCATGGCCAAACTGTGTAATGGCTCATTCAGTCCTTTGACAAAGCGGAGAGCCTTCTTGTGCGGAGTGTTGACTAGGTCCAGTCCGAACCTAGCCAGCTGATCGAACTGATTAACATACTCTTTGACTGTCATATTCCCTTGCTTAAGAAATAAGAATTTTTCCAACAGAAGACTCCTTTCAGCTTCTGAGAGAAATTTAGCCTCGAACCTTGCCCTAAAGTCCTCCCATGTTTCCACTGGTCTTTCTGCATTAGTGACTTCCCACCAGTAGGAATCCTCGCCTTTTAGTAGCCACACTGCCAGTTGTACCTTCTGCCTATCTACTACCTCAAAGATGACGAATAAGTCCTCGGTTTCCTTTAGCCAATTCCTAGCTGCCACGAAGGACTCAGTTCCATGAAAGTCCTTTCCTCCCATAGCTTTAAAATCTTTACATATCTTAGCAAAAGTATTACCCCGCGAAGGAGGTGCAGGAAGAGGTGCTGCTGCAGCTGGTTGATTTCCTGCAGCTGGGTGAGGAGGAACGGTGGGACCTGGCTGATTGGCCCTTGCTTCTAAGAATCGTCTAAACCAACCGGGTATTGGTATACCCTCTGGCAAGTTTAGTTCTTCGGACATGCTGAAACAAAAAGGATAGATTCAAAACGAAGGATAAAAGATAGTACCTATGGCTTTGGGGGACTATGCCTTTTTTTTTTAAAATAAAATAATATTTTATCTTTAAAAATGCTTCATTAAATTTTCTTTTGAAAATAAATTTTCAAGACTTTTTATCTTATCTGGTAAACCTGGCTCTAATACCAAGTGAAACACCCCACCTCCGTTAGGGTCACTCTCAAAGGGAATGCCCTAATTTTGGTGGAGGTTTATAAGTATAAGTCACAGATATACAAGACAGATATAAGAACACATATTTTTGAACAGCGGAAAACAACAACTTTTATTTCAACAAAATACGTGTTACACAAACCATGTCATAATTTGTCTTACAATACTTCCAAAATCATAACATCTTCATAACTGTCTTGATTACATTATTTAAAGAAGCATAAAGAAAACATAAATAAACTGCATAAGTCCCATAATTGTTGTCCAAAGCCATAGTCCAAAACGAAAAAGATCCAAGCAATACATTCTTTCTCTTCAAGCTGGATGTGAAAGCTGGTCAAGCTGCGGTATTCCCTCCCTGTGGACCTGGGGGGGGGGACGAAAGAAAAGAAGGCGAAAGAAAAGTAGAGTCAGACATAAAGCCTGAGTAAGTCTAGGACTATTAAGTCTATGAATAAAGAGCTGGGTATGATAAGCATAAACTGGAAATGAGAAAGCACCATAAACTAAGTTAAGTTGTCTAGGGTCGAATAAACTATCGTACCCCATATAAATCTCTGTACCCATATAAACTAGTTCCCAACAAGCACCCCATAATCAGGGTGAAGTGATCCATTTCTGATGATCGTCTCCTACTCGCATAGTTACATGTGTCTTACGGCCCCCGTTGTTGTAGTTACCTATGCTGGTCCCACCATGGGGTGTATCAAGTCCCATGGTGGCGGCCCGACACAATTCTAGAATGCACAGGTATACTACTGGTGCCCAGTGCCGTATTTTTCTGCGCCGGTGTGTGTGCACGCCCGCACCCCGTTAGAACCTACACTGCTGCACCACAGCCGTCGATTTGACCTCTTACAGTCAGCCCAGTAATCGTGCCCCATCCTGCCTAGTTCAGGGTATCCTGATACACCTTGTAGGGTTACTGCTGAAAAGGGTCCCCCGCTACTAGGTTTTCTATTTCTAGCCAACATGCTAAGTTGGTTAAGTGTTTTATAAACCTAACCCCCCAATTAGTCTGTATAGTTTAGCATGTTCCATTTTGATTAAGTATTAATTTAATTTATTTAATCCTATCAATCCTGACTCAGCCTTAATTGTCTTATTAAAGCCTTGACCTCTCACGTTAGACAGGTATTGTTGTGGCTGCCTGTTGCTGGTTGGGTCCGGGCAGTCTTACGCCACAACTCAGTCTAACCTCGGGTCTTTATTGGGCTCCGTGTTTAACCACCCACATTGGATAGGTATTATTGTGACTACTAGACAGCCGGGCGGTTCCGGGCAGGTTTACATCACAACTCAATCCAACCTCGGGTTAAACACATCGTATTTTCTAAATTTACATATTTTGTCTCTTTTCTTTTTATATGTAAATATTTGCGGCCCATTATTCAAATTCATCTTTGTTGGGTAAAATTTATTTATGCCACTTAATTGTTTTTTTCATGGTTGTTGGCATGTGCCAAACATGCCAACACATATGTTCTATGTTTTAACCCCATCGTCATTACCCCCGTTTTATGCGTTCACTAAAATATAACATATGTTGGGTTTAACATTTAAACCCAACTTAGCCACATGAAAAAGGGAGGCTTATAACATGGTGTTTATAAGGTAACATAAAAAAGGGGAGTGTGAACGCATGAACTTGCAACATGACGATCTAATTAACATGAATTCACATGTGAACTTGCATTGTAATAGCATATAATCATGGTATAAACAATACTTAAACATGAATCATTCTATTCATATAATCATGGCATAAACATACCTAAACATGAACCATTCTATTCATATAATCATGGCATAAGCATACCTAAGCATGAAATCATGTTTTTTTTAGTCTATTCATGTAAACTTGCAATTGGAATGTAAATCTAACTTAATTATGTGTCACATATATCACCATATGATTTTGATAACAACTTAGGCCTAAAACATGTTTTCAACTAGGCATAACACCAAACATAGTTTAGTCATGTTCATAAAAATGCTTACTTTTGTTTCTAATACAAAAGTATGATTTGCCAATTCGAACATAGATTCATATAAACCATAGTACTTAGTCGAGTCCAATTACACACTAAAAGTGATCATAAAAGTATGTACATCATATTGGCATAATAGTGAATCATATACTTGCATGAATCCCAAATAAAATACCACAAAATATGGTTGTTAACATGAATCATATGCTTGTATGAATCCCTAAATAAAATACCACAACATATGGTTATCAACATGAATCATGTACTTGTATGAATCCCAAATAAAATACCACAACATATGGTTGTTAACTTCCAACATAAATCACATACTTGCAAATATCCAATCATATACCATAACATTTCCAAATCGTTTAGAATCAAAATGACATACAAATATAGATTATTATCGCCACAATTCCATTTCTCACTTTACACAAATCAAAACACAATTATTTATTCACATCGGAATAGCACTCTACTTACAACGTATGACGAATCTTCAATTCAGGAATCTGAATTTTGAATTTGGAGATGCTATCCTTTGTTGTAGGCGTTGTTTTGATTTAATTGACGTTGCTTTAAGCTTTCGAATTATCTCCTAATTGTCTCTCAATTTCTGACGGCTATTCCTAGTCTTTCCTCAGCAGCATGACGGTCTCATCTCCATTTTAGTTTGTGTGAATTAGGGTGAGTCTTAGGTCCTTTTTATAGAGTTTGTGAGTTGATTAGGACCGTCGATGGAGCTTGGTTTAATAATAGCCATTCGTTTGAAGGAGAGACCAACCAGGAGCTGACACCTAGCCCTAGTGACAAGGCAAGGCTCAGAAAATCGACCAAACACAGCCAGGCCAGCCAGGGGGGGTTGGGTTCGACCTGGCTCAGGGGCCAGGTCGACACGCCAGTCGACACCGTGTCGACTTGGCAGTCGACACGGGTGACCCAGGTCGACTACCCAGTCGACCTGGGTAGCCCCAGGTCGACTACCCAGTCGACCTGGGTGCCTTGGGCTGGAAAATTCCCGCCCTGGCCAATCCGGCCCGATTTTGAATTTTAAATTGGTTTTTCTGAGCTGTTTTGGTCTGTTTGAATTTTAAACCGAATTCTGAAACTTTCGGAGGCCATATCTTCTTCATACGGAGTCCGTTTTACGCAAACTCGGACTCTATCTCAAGCAGAATTCTGAGACGAACGCAATGGCGTATCCCGTTTCCCTTAATTCTTTGATTTGAAATTAATTATACTTTAATTTGTGAATTTCACTATTATAGAATACACGGGGTGTTACATGATCGCAAACACTTATTATTATAACAAATAATAATTACAAATATTCTAAAAGATTGGCAATTTACCAATCTACTACAATCAGCTTTTAAGGTGGATTGTTCACTATTATCAGTTTTTAAAATAGTTCTTCCACTGCAATTACTTTAGCTTATAGCACAGAAGCTAGCAAAAGATATTAGACTACTCCAACATTCAACTCCACACAGGGAGCAAACATACATTCCAATCTCCTTGCAGGGAGACAATTTCTTTTACCAAAGCAAACAATAGCATAAAGTATAACTTTAAACCTAAATACAAGGAAGGACTAAACAAAATAACAAGCTTTAGAAAGAATAGCAGACTAACACAAGCTTCACAAGCCAAAAACCAAAGACAACTGTAGCCAAGTACAACATTTCTTCCTGGCAAGTAACATAGAGAGTGCCTAGGTACTTCACATCCTAGTTGCATCAGAGCATACCAATCATGCACAGTTGCACGTCCAAGTACATCGAAAATAGAAAAAGGACAACCAACATATCCACATTGCATAAACAAAGCTTTGACATACACGAGCTAAGAAGCAAACAAGCCCTTTACTAATGACATACGAGGAATTTATGTTTAACTGCATAAAATAATGTGGAAGAAGAACATAATTCTGAAATCTACAACAGCCAGAAAGCATAGCAAGTTCAACACAAACCATAACGTCAACAAACTTGACATAAGAAGATCACAGATAAACATTGCATAACCAAATGACTCGAGGGAGATAGAAATAATGAAAGGGGTTCACCACATAACATTGTACATTTAAGCCAATATGCTTAAATTAATTATGTAATTCTGAATTTACCAAATACATTCAATCAGTAAATTGTTGTCATCTGATTAATGCTAAATATGACGTTTTAAACGTATACCATGCTCATATCAACAAAAGTGATACAAATTATTTTTCATCCGAATTTAAAGTTAAATAAGCCATACAATATAAATAGTGTATGTAAATGATAATAGCAAATTTAATATATTATTCATGTATCTCAATAAATCTATCATACGTACTTGAATAAAAAAATCAACATCAAATACCTACAATTTATTATTTTTTAACAATTATTTATCGAACCATGTTAATTCTTTCATGACATTTTATATCTAAATATGCATGTTTGAACTATTAATGAAATCTCAAATTCAAATTATTTGAATAAACTTATTGAATATTTAGTCCATTTTTCTAATAAATCTTAAAATTATACAAATCTTACTAAGAAAAGGTTAATTTTACCATATACACACACACACACACATATATATATATATATATATAACAAAGTTAATTTGTAAATCTTTTAGTTTATATCAAGAATTTGTCATACAATATATCATAAAAAATCAACGTTAATAACTCCTCAACAATCCTATACGTTCCTTTATTAATCTCTTCTCAGTTCTTCTTGCTGTAAGTCTATATAGTTAAACAAATTTCATAATTTTACATTTATCTTATTTAAACAAAATTCATTAAATAATATTTTATAACTCATCCAGTAGATTGCAAACATACTTTAGTTGCAACATGTACAATATATTCATATTATCAAAAAATGATTAAGTTATTTTATTTTTCGAATGCACGAAAATACATATTGCTTTTATAAACTATGGAACATAAATTACGCACAAATAGTGATAATAATTGTACTTTATATTTTATACATTTCACACCAAAATTTATCATATATTGCATAAAAAAATTCTCGTTGCAACATTAAAATTGTAGATACTAATTTTAATAATATTTTAATATGCAACGCACTAGTTACCCACTAGTAATTGTTATTATTTAAAAAAATATTTTGTGTTTGGACTATAATGCTGAATGTGGATGATATTGGAATATTGACCATTACCAACTTCTGTAAGTTCTAATGTAATATAGTTTTTGACGAAGAGACTTAGTATAAATAACTATCACAACTGGGTAACACTTGTTAAGTTAAAATGTTTTTTTTTAAGAAAATGAGTAAGCGGTAAATTTAGTCGTAATGTCATACCTCCAGCTAAGTGAAGGATAAACGTTAACGTTCAAATAAATTTGGCGTTAATCGTTGATCAAATTTACACCTAAGAGCCACACACCCGAAATGATAAATTCTCTTAAGATCTGGTGATTTAATTAGTTTATAATTTTATGAATTGATTGAGTTAATTAATATTTACAAAATATTAATTTTGAATTTTGAATTTGATTTGAGAAATAAAATTGTTGCATAAATTTATAAAAGCTATGAATATATTGATCGAAACGAGATATCAATGACAAAATATGTTAAATGTAATTTTACATATTCAATTCGGGTCATACGGTTTTACAAGCCATGCATTTTAGAGTGGAAATTCGTTGGTTAATTTAAAGGAAAGGGGAAACTACGGTACATGAGATTAGAGTTTTGAGATGTGTGCACTTTTTTTCCTACCCATATAAAAGTAAATCTCAAAACCTTAGTCATAAAAAAAATTTATTTTTGAGCCACCTCTTTCTTCTTCCTCATTTTAGTAGCAGCAATTTCCCCTTAAAATCATACCTAAAATCTCAAATCAAATCCAAAAAATATTACTACTTTGTAGTAGAAGGTCTCCAATCCCAAAATAATAACAAGATGGATTGTGAATTATTATTAAAAGAGAAATCATTGTTCAACATGGACTCAAAGACATCATTAGGAGAAAATCAACCCTCTCCAAAATAAAGGGTCAAATGTGTATTCCATGTATTTGGTGGTAAGGTATGTTTTCTTCTTCTAGATATAATGTTTGATGTAATTTTATTTTTATGATTTGTCAATTTGATTATCATAATTTATATGTTTATGACTTTACCTCTTCTAATATGAAAATTGTTTATCTTGGTTTAATTTGTTTGGTTAATTTGATTAGAATTTTAACTTCATAAATTGAAATAAAGGAGTTTGTTTGTATCTAACGGTTTAATTGTTTATCTACGAGCATAACGGCACACGCTTCGCACGTGATGATGGCACGCGCTTCGCGCGTGGACTGGTTTACCTTAAATATTGTGTAATGTATATATGTGTATATATATATATATATATATATATATCTTTACTAATAATTGGAATATGTTTGGTGTCACACTTTTTTGGTGTACAAGCAAACTACCGAAAATGCCCTTTATTCGAAATTATGTCCTATTTCCTCTTTGTTGAATCAAATTAATTGCTCTATGAAATTCTTATATACTCATTCCTATAATACCAATTTCTCTATTTCCAAAATAGTCAATTCCTTAAAATTCTCATATTCATTCATATAATATTAATTGCTCTATTTCTAGGAACAGTCAATTTCTTAAAATTCTCATATTTATTCCTATCTTTATTAATAGTTCAAAATACCACCTTAAATTTTGCAACTTGACGGTTTCTTATATTTAAATGCTCTTTTCTAGCATTTACTAATAATTCGGTTACCTATGCATGAACATTTCAAAATATCACCTTGAATTTTGCAACTGGACGGTTTCTTATTTTTAAATACTTAAACTCTGTAAATAACGCCAAAGATTCCCCACAACTACCGAAAATGCCCTTTATTCGAAATTATGTCCTACATTTCCTCTTTATTGAATCAAAATTAATTGCTCTATTTCCAGAAACAGTCAATTCCTTAAAATTCTTTTACTCGTTCCTATAATATTAATTTCTCTATTTCTAGAAATAGTCAATTCCTTAAAATTCTCATATTCATTCCTATAATATTAATTGCTCTATTTCTAGAAACAGTCAATTTCTTAAAATTCTCATATTTATTCCTATATTTATTAACAGGTCAAAATATCACCTTAAATTTTGCAACTTGATGGATTCTTATTTTTAAATGCTCTTTTCTAGCATTCACTAATAATTCGGTTACCTGTGCATGAACAGTTCAAAATATTACCTTAAATTTTGCAACTGGATGGTTTCTTATTTTTAAATGCTTGAACTCTGTAAATATCGCCTAAGATTCTCCATCATTTCTCCACTCCACCGTTACTCCACCATTACTCCTATTGTTCTCCACCGTTTCTCTTTATAATAATAATAAAAAAAGAGCTTTGTAAATTTTTACAGCATTTTATATCGACTTACACTGCAGCAAAGAAGGTAGATGTGTGTTGAGGAGGATAACATCATTAACAGGTGAGAATCAACTCACAAACATGTTTTGGTAAATTAGGATGTTCTGCCTTTTGCTTTATCTCTTTACTGTACTTATTGTTTGAGCGATGCTAAGCAAAGTTGGTGTTTTCAAACAACTTTTCTACTTTAATAAATATATTAAACTTAAAATATTCGGTTGCTTTATTAATTTGATGAAGCTTCTCATTTTCTAACATAACTGGAAGGAGTTTGGTGATTTTGTTTGGAGTCGCGACTGTGGAGTGTGATGGTAGCAGGGAAGATTTGTTTCCTGTGTACGTTGTAGTAATTGTGATGAGGTGGATTCATTCAGGCTGTGGCCGTTTGTGCTGGTATGGGAGGCTACAGTGACATTCTTGGGGCAGTCAGTGGCAAGGAAGTTGATGATCAACCCGGTGACATTTTAACGTTTGCAGATGGGGAAGAGGATCCGGTAGAAGGCTTAGAGGTCAGAGGAACTACGGCAGCACACATGGAGGTTGGAAAGGGCGGTGGAGAGCCTGATCTGGTGGCTGATGGAGGTGCCGGTGTGCGAGGGAGGGATGGTGGAAAGGGTGCAAATCAGTTTTTATACAAGCCTTTACTTCGTAGGCCAAATCATTTTTTTGTTGTACAATTTTTTTAATATTATTAAGCTGCTTACGCCTACATCTATTCCACTCCTTTAGTCTGCTTTTAATTATTTTGAGCATATGCCCCACTTGGTAAAAATTGAATCCTTTCATTTATTCATGCATTTCCGTATTTATTGCATTATGCCAATTATTGGCATAGCGGAAAGACACTCTTTTCTTTATTTTTTTCCTTTTTCAATCAAAGAAATATGCCATGGATTATGCTTATCTATAGAAGTATTTATAACATTGATTTAGATATGTTAAAAATAATAATCCACGCGTGAATCACATGGATTATCACGCGCGAAGCACGTGCCACGACTACGCGCGAAGCGCGTGCCGTTACCACGCGTGAAGCTCGTGCCGTGACGCTTGTGTGTGTGTGTGTGTGTATATATACACACATATATATAGTTTATATGTACCCTGTGTCGATGACACGAGTTTAGGTTGTGCTTAAAACATGCTATATTATACTAAGTTGGAAATGTACAATTTGATCATTGTAAAATTTATTCACAACATGATCATAATGAATTTATTGCATTGTTAAAACGCATAAAATATGCATTTAAAATTGTTATTTTCTATACATGTACACCGTGAATACTTATAAATTTCATTCACTCGTTTGGAAACAGTAAACTATAAAAATTGTCGATTATTAAAAAAAATTAACATCAAAAAATTGTCTTTCCATCTACAATGACAATAGTGACTCATAGATGAGAAAAAAGACAAAGAGTTCATGCAATAACAATTGTCACAGTACATTAACTAAAATGTAGACATGTAGGTAAATACGATGAACAAAACAAAGGATTATTGAAATATTTTATCAACTATCAATACGTTTGCGTATTAAACATGGTGCCCTGCTTCACAAAGTTTTATGAGCATCTCATTATATGTCCAAATTTCGTACGAACATAACAAAATGTATAGTCACCGAAATAAAGGTAATTAAGCAAACAATCGGATCGGTTTTACATTCATTATAATAATTTGCAAACAATGAGATCTGAGCCTCTCCTGTCGTCCTTTTAGACATTTTTCTCTCATGTTGGATCCGATATGCTGATCTGCGGTAACGATAATATAGAAAACATTAACAAACGTTTAAACTAAAGAATACTATTTACTGTAAGTCAAAATTATATATGCAATTTCATGATATCCATAAGAACTGAATAATGTAAGACCATAAGGATTCTACAATGAACAAAACTAATCACCTGCAGACCTTACATGGTTAAAAAGATAAACTTTGACTAAACAAACAAGATCGATTATAAAGAAACTCATTAATAGCAGAATTTAGGATCCTGAGCTTTCACAGGTCTTATATTTAACCAAATTTAAAGTAGATAAAAATCCATAAAAGAAGTAGCAGTCAGATATTTATCATGTAAAGTAAGATAAAAATGAAACAAAATCAACAAAATCAAATATAGAAAACATGACAAAATCATTCCTCCCTCAATAAAATCAACATTCGTCCATTCCTACACGCTCTACCATTCCAGGTTAAAGGCATCTAATTAATGCACTAAGCTTCGGAATTTGTTGCTTCACACTAAGAATTGGTTTAACGCTAATATATTTGTTTCTTGGAGTCACATTCCTTCAACCCACCGATTAATGGGCCACAATTACAAAAGTTTAACACATACAAAAGAACCACAAATTCAGTTCCATTTGATAATCTTCCTAAATATAATGTGAATGCATTCTACAAATTTTAAAAGACACTCTAACACTGGAAAATTACAGAACAATATAACATCTTAGTATAATGCAATGTTAGTCACCTAAAATGCAGAATCAACCAGTGCGCTCGCATTAGCCTGCTTCCATTTATCATGCCTTAACTATTAGCTTTACTTGGTGGATAGTTGTGCTGCTGCATTTGTTAGAATTTTTATGCCTTGGTCATCACTGTTAGGATTATCTCGCATGTTGTTAAGGAGGAATGGTAGGTTGGAATTAATAGTCCCACATCATGGAATAAATTGAAGGAGTTGAGTATAAATACGAGTTGGTAGGCATGTAACATCAGGGATTCCTTTTGTTATATGGGAGTTGTGTGCCAGCTCATATGCATGCAAGGAGGGCGACTTTGGTCGGACCATTGCTAATAACAGTGGTACCAGAGCTGAAGGTTCAGACTGGGCCATGCAGACAAGGCAGTGCTCTCAAAAAGATACTTTTAGGATGTGATTCAAGGGGGAGACTGTTAGGATTGCCTCGGATGTTTTTAAGGTAGGAATGAACTGTTAGGATTGCCTCGCATGTTGTTAAGGAGGAATGGCAGGTCGGAATTAATAGTCCCACATCATGGAATAAATTGAAGGAGTTGAGTACAAATATGAGTTGGTAGGCACGCAATATCAGGGATTCCTTTTATTATATGGGAGTTGTGTGCCAGCTCATATGCGTGCAAGGAGGGGGAATTTGGTCGGACCATTGTTACATAACAGTGGACTCAGAGCTGAAGGTTCGGACTGGGCCATGCAGACAAGGCAGTGCTCTCAAAAAGATACTCGTAGGATGCGAGTCAAGGGGAGACTATTCCACTATTATGTAACGACGGTCGGAACAAAGCCCTCCTCCTTGCACGCATATGAGCTGGCACACAACTCCCATATAACAAAAGGAATCCCTGATGTTACATATCTACCGGCTCATATTTGTACTCAATTCCTTCAATTTATTGCATGATGTGAGACTATTAATTCCAACCCGTCATTCCTCCATAACAACATGCGAGGCAATCCTAACAGTCTCCCCCTTGACTCGCATCCTACGAGTATCTTTTTGAGAGAACTGCATTATCTGCATGGCCCAGTCCGAACCTTTGGCTCTAATACCACTGTTATGTAACAGCGGTCTGACCAAAGTTCCCCTCCTTGCACGCATATGAGCTAGCACACAACTCCCATATAACAAAAGGAATCTGTAACACCCCACACCCGCTACGGTCACTCACTAAGGGAATGCCATAACATCGGTGGAGTATTTTAAGTGAATATAGAACAGACAAATTACAACAAGACAGATATAAGTAATACTTGAGAATTTAAAACATCATTTCATTTCAGCGGAAAGTAGAACATGTTTGGTTACACCAAAACCATAAATAAGAGTCAAGTACATAATATCCATCCTGATAAAAACAAAAGTACATAATCCCACTACATAACCTAATCGCCATAATAGAAAAGATAAACTGAGCTTTACATCCACGGTCCAAGCTCCAAAAGATAGATAAAGCAGTCTGATCAAAGCCCACTAGTGCTAGGCCCACTCTGATAACCTGAGGGTTGGGAAAAAGATAAAGAAACAACGGGGTCAGACAAAGTCTGAGTGAGTCCTATAACCCTAACAATACAATCATTAAAGTAATTAGGGTATGATATAAACAAGGTACGGTACCTCTGGGGATAATGACTACACTAAGTAGCCAACTAAACACAGGATGTACTAAGATAACCGAAAGGACGCATTTATCCACCCAAGGATAATTACTAGATTGCACCACCCCAGATTTACCCACCCAAGGGTAATTCCTACACTGCACCACACCAGTTCTACCCACCCAAGGGTAATTCCTACTTAAAGGTTGATCCCACTAAGTGTACTTAGTAATTTTACCCAGTAGTTTCTTGTACCCCTAGCTGACTACATAGGTGCCGTCTGCCCCTATCTCCACTAGGTGTACCCCCTACCCCCAAGCGATCGGCTCCCTACCGTAGATACCCGTGCTGGCCCCACAGTGGGGTGTATCACTCCCCAAAGTGGCAACCCGATAATCAATGGTGCATGGCTTATACCTACACGATGCAACAACGTCTTACCTACCAGCCCGGGTCCACACACGCATATGAAACCCGTTGGACTCGCGTTGCCACCGCTACCCCGTTTTAGCCTCTTATAGTCAAGCCCAATATGCGTGTCGCGTCCTCGACTTGGGTCGAGCCCACAAAGATACGTTTGGGATATTGGTTGAAATGGGCCCCCACAAGCTACTACTTAAGCTTGCCATTTTATCTAGTGCGTCCCACTTAACCCCTTTTATAATCATACCTACTTACATGTTAAGGTTTGGTTAAGTCATCTAATCATATTCCAATTGCCACTTAAAGCCCCCACAAGCTACTACTTAAGCTTGTCATTTTATCTAGTGCGTCCCACTTAACCCCTTTTATAATCATACCTACTTAAATGTTAAGGTTTGGTTAAGTCATCTAATCATATTCCAATTGCCACTTAAAGCCCCCACAAGCTACTACTTAAGCTTGTCATTTAATTATATTTCAATTGCCACTTAAGGCCCCCACAAGCTACTACTTAAGCTTGTCATTTAATTATATTTCAATTCCCACAAGCTACTACTTAAGCTTGTCATTTAATTATATTTCAATTGCCACTTAAGGCCCCCACAAGATTTCCACATGCCACCCAAGGCACTTACCTGATTCCCCCATGCCACCCAAGGCACTTACTTAACCCCTTAATCATGTTTAATTACATGTTCCACTTTGGTTAAGTATTCTAATCGTATTTTCTATTGCCACCCAAGGCAATCCCACTAGTTTCCTTATGCCACCCAAGGCACCCCCACTAGTTACTACATGCCACCCAAGGCACCCACTTAACCCCTCATGCCCCTCTACATGCTAATTTGGTTAAGTGTTTCTTAATTAATTAAGATCGTAACCTTTGTAAAGACCTCTCACATTAGACTGTCTTTTATGGCAGCTGGATATGCCGGTCGGTTCCGGGCAGCCTTACACCATAACCGAGTCTAACCTCGTGTCTTTACACTTGTCACATATTTAGTTTATGACTAAGACCTCTCACATTGGGCCAATCATTTGTAGCCGCTGGATTTGCCGGTCGGTTCCGGGCAGTCTTATGCTACAAAAGGGTCCAACCTCGTGTCTTAGTAGATTAATTACACCTAATTAATCACCCCCATAATTTGTATTAATTATCCCTAATTAATTACAAATATTTAAGAATATGGGTAGACCTAACTCAATAGGTAAATTCCCAATTCCATAATATGGGTAGACCTAACTTAATAGGTAAATTCCCAATTATGTCCATCCACTTTACGGTATGTTTAATCATACCCACTTTTACACAATTTTATGTGTTCATTAATTTTTACCCCATCGTCCCCACGTAAATACGTTAACATGACATACCTCAAAAGAGAAGATTCATCATACACACAATGGGTTCAACTTAGCATATCATTAGCATTACCATGGGTTTAAAAGGTGTCAACTTGTATATATGACCACACCCAACTTGCATAAATAACCAACCCAAACTTGCATGAATCACATATGTCATGAAGATGGTAACTTGCTTAAATGTTCATGTTATAGACCTATCATAAAAGGTGTCAACTTGCATACATGTCATAGGTCTAAAAGGGACGAACTCGCACATGTACTTATGTCATACATAAAGGCAAACTTGCATATGAACTTGCATCATAACTTGCATATGACCAAACACTTAGCATGCATAAACCAAAATACTTAGCATGCATAAAACAAAATACTTAGCATGCATAAAACCAAATACATAGCATGCATAAAACCAATTACATAGCATGCATAAAACCAAATGCATAACTTGCATATCATGTTACATATAACTTGCATATACTCTCACATATAGTTTGCATAACATGTTACATATGCATAGATGTTCAACATAGTGTTTTGCATCATAAAACATGGCATTAAACTTGCATATAGCATAAAAACTTGCAAAACACATAATATACACTACACTAAACTTGCATAAACAACCAACCCAAACTTGCATATACACATTTATCCACAAACATAGCCATCTCTTATCATATCCTACCATAATCAATTTAACAATTGATTATTAAAGCTATAGGAACTCACCACTAAGCTCCCATAAGCAAACCCTTGCCACAAATTACCCAAAAGCTCTAGCCTTGAACATAAAGCTTGCAACTTGATGATGAATGCAAGCTAATGATCGCCTAAACAACTGAAAGATGCTTGTATGAACATGAAAGCCTTCATAGAAATAGTTTCATAAGAGGATGGAGGCTAGGGTTTTGGGTGGAGGCCATGATCATAGAAAATTTTGGCATAGTTTAGTTAGGAGATAGGATTATGATCATTTAGGGCTAGCTTAGGGTCTTATTTATAAGATTAGGTTGTGTTTTAGACCCTTAGATTAACCCTAGGTTAGTTTAGGACCATCAGATCTCGGAAGCTTCTAGAGAACAGCCCAAAACACAGCCAATCCCTAAAATGGTGCACCAGGTTAAACCTGTCGAGCACCCCCTGTCGACACCCAAGTCGACAGGGCTGTCGACTTGGTCTAGCCAAGTCGACTGCCCAGTCGACAGGGCTGTCGACTTGGGTAGCCAGGCGGGAATTTTCCCCGCCTGCGCCCAATGGCCAAATTTTGAAATTTGAACCCGAATTTTAAATCTGTTTTAAACTTTGAATTTTCTGCGAACTTCATTGGGCCCTAACTGGGCAATACGGACTCCGATTCACGAAAACTCGGACTCTATTTCGCGTATTTTTCCGAGACGAGCACAATGACGCAGCCCGTTTCCCCCAATTCTCACACCTGAGATTATTTATTCTATAATTAGTGAATTTTAACATTAACCGAAATTCGGGGTGTTACAGAATCCCTGATGTTACGTGCCTACCAACTCATATTTGTACTCAGCTCCTTCAATTTATTCCATGATGTGGGACTATTAATTCCAACCCGCCATTCCTCCTTAACAACATGCGAGGCAATCCTAACAGCCTCCCCTTTGACTCACATCCTACGAGTATCTTTTGAGAGCATTGCCTTGCCTGCATGGCCCAGTCTGAACCTTTGGCTCTGATACCACTGTTATGTAACGACGGTCGGAACAAAGCCCTCCTCCTTGCATGCATATGATCTGGCACACAACTCCCATATAACAAAAGGAATCCCTGATGTTACGTGTCTACCGGCTCATATTTGTACTCAACTCCTTCAATTTATTCCATGATGTGGGACTATTAATTCCAACCCGTCATTCCTCAATTACAACATGCGAGGCAATCCTAACAATCACCAGTTGTCCAGGCATTAAGAACTTAAAAGGGTGTCCTGTTTTTGGTTACACAAAAGTATTTCAAATTTAGCTGAGCATTAAAAGCAAAGAAATTAAAATATTTTTAATTTATACACCGACTTGGTAAAATTATACTTAAAAAAGAAAATAAAACTAATTTGAGCTATCCTCAATGGATAAGGATATATGAGGAATCTCATAGTTACATGGAATCAGTTTCAACTCCATGACCTGCAGGACATTGCTTTAAAAGAAATAGTAGGATTTAAATATATAAAGTAGTAAATTTTTTCTTAATATAACATTTTTTAAATTCATAAATGTTGAAGAAGTAATGGTATTTTTGCAAGTAATGTTATTCATCGTTGAAAATGTTAGTCAAGTGATATAGTTGGAATTTAATACTTGTTTACAAATCAAATTTTAAATCCATTGAAATAAAGTTATAATAACATTCCTATGAATGAAAATGTTAAACTTGCAAAAATATAGTATTAAATGCATGTTGAATATTTAACATTTGTATATAAGAGGGAAAAGGTTAATTATGTTGATATAGCACTAAATGTCCATTGATTATATATAACATTCCTATATTAAAGAAAATGTTAAATTTGCATAAATATAGCATTATATATACCTTGAATGGTGTGTAAGATGGTCAAAAAAAAATTAAATGCACAAACTTTAAGCTGAAAGTGAAAATTTATCTGAAAGACATGTCATAAGCTCTATGTCTGATTGAGAGAATGAAAACAAATCATCTCCAAATCAAGTGAAATTTCTTGACAATTTGTTGCAACAAATAAAGTCATTTTTCAGGAAAGATTCACAGTAAGGGAAAAGAAAAAATATATGGCAAATTAAAGCAAATGTATTTCCTTATCTGAACAATTTTTTTGCCACACAATCTCAAAAAAACCATTTGGTCAGTAAGCAAACTCCAATCAATTTAGCAAATAGATGCATCAATCAGCTTTTACTTTAACCTCTGATCAATACCTCTAATTATGCTTACAGTGCATTATTAAAATTTCAATATCCAGCTAATTGAAATTTCCTACCCATATGTCTGCCATGTTACAATGATCTAAACCTATCCGATACACCATCCTACACCCAAATCTAAGAAATCTACGGAATAGTTATTCAACTCAAAAATAATTACTTTAAGAAGAAACTGCAATAGAAAAATGGAAACTACCTTTCTTCCATTGTAACAAGGTGGTGCCTGACGCAATGGTAAAGTTACCTGGCTAGTAATCTGGAGTGCGCAGGTTCGAGTTTCGGCATCTTCACATATGTGAGGGAAAGGCTGTGCGCACTAATCGACCACCACCAGAGCTTGGAAAGCCATGAGAATAGTACTAGGATGGGAGACAGTCTGGGAATTCCTCTCGCGCTTGAGTACGGGAGCCTTTGGCACTGGGTATCCAACTTACCTTTCTTCTATTGCCTCTAGGTCTATTGAACGTACTTCCTCTTAGCACCACAAAAGCATTGCACAACACTGTTCATTTGTCATCCATCTTGTATCTTGTGTAAATCGTTCTACCAGGCCCGAAAATATTGCATGCGGGAGGTGCGAATTAAGGATCAAAGGTGGATTTCAGGGGAGCAAATATCATGTTAACGGCTGATATCGTTTCGGGCTTATTCCCTGACCAAGTATTTCGGGCCTTATAGAATTTCTGTTTAAAGATAGAGTGATATTAAAGTGGTATAACACCATATATGCCTGATATAATGGCAAACATATACAACTGCAGATATACAATGTTTACCTTTTGTAAATGGAATATTGAATTTAATTGGATAAAGATCCACTTTACATATAAAATTCATAAGGTGCTAAAAGATTTGAGCTAAAGTTACTTTTTACATAAGCAATTGTGATACATCCACATTAAGTATTTAACTTATATCCGTGTAGAACTAAATTAAATTTATGTATCTATATGCCAAACATAAACAACCAAAATTCCTAGAGTTATTAATTTCTTTATGTATGTATGTGTGTGTCTAAATTTAGGGAAGAAATGGTGGTAGCAGAAAAATTTGTAGCATTAAAATGTATAAAATCAATTGTATAAAAGATATAATGTAATTAATTATTGTTATTTACATGCTTACATTGGGTAAAGACAGTATGCTTGTTACATGAAATACCCAAATATAATGTAGCTACCAAAAAAAAAAGTTTAGTCATAGTATCATTTAGTAAAATAGAGAGTCCATTTTGCATGGAGGTAAAAAATCAAAGTTGTATCAATTTAGCAAATAGAGGCATCGATCAGCTTTTATTTTAACCTCTGGTCAATACCACTAATTATGCTCATAGTGCATGATTAAAAATTCAATATCCAGTTGATTAAAAATTCCATTTCAACCATATCTGCTCAAAGACGGAGCTACCTATAAGAGACCCTAGGCTATAGCCCAGGGTGGATTTATAAACATTATGCATAGTGATAGCCTCATATACAAATCTTGGCTCCCTTTTCGCATTCATCCTCCCAGTAAAACCATAGTATCATATATTCTTGGATTAGGTCTATCATTGGGCTTATATTCATATCTTCTACTTAAGTCTCTAATTATATTTCACAAAAACAAAGGAAGTATAGTGATAAGTTAGGAAAATCCAAAGAAAAATAAGAAATCAACAGTGATCCATTATCAATTTTTATCATTCATATAATATGAGAGGTACATCTGTTTGCATGGAATCATTTACAGTTGTATCAATAACCAACAAATGTATTATTATAATTATTATCATTTTTCACGGTTTATACATTTAGTGTAATTTTTTTGTACACACAATCTTATCCCGGGACGATTTAAAATCCTGCCTCCATCCCTGTATCTGTTGTTGGTAAAGGGTTTAGGCTTTTAGATACTGTAAACACAGAAGTTTTCTTCTTATCCTTTCGACCGACCATGTGTAAGTATGTCACTCTCAAATTCGTTCACTTTTAATCACCTTATTTTTGTACTCAAAGTGTTGATTCCTTTAAACTATATCCAACCTCAAAGAATTCAAATAATAAGCTGACTTAAATATTGGAAATAATAAGTTATGGAGTTTCGAACATAATAAAATGTACTTGATATTTTTGCAAACTTTTTTTTTAGCATTTTCTTGCCTCCAAAATGTGCAATGTAGTAGTATTAGTCTATAGCCAAAGTCAAAATAAGAACTTAAGGAAAGTAAATATAGCAAAAGAGTTTAGCATTCTCTAGTCATTGCTCAGTGAAGAACACAGTCAAAAGAATATCATTGATATCACATTTAGCTGCTATGAACATGAAACATAAATAATGAAAACAGTATAATTTAAAAATGATCCCCTGTAATCATGCCACCAAAAGTCAGACAATGCTATTACGGAGAAAGCGCGGAATCAGTTGTTGATGTATTAACAGAAGGGGAAAATAGTAAACTTAAATGCAGTAAGCATCGCTAAAGCCAATTTATGGCTGAAAATATTCAAAATTAATTGGTTCCCTATATAAAACTTGAAAGCTTCAACTGCATCACTAACGCCTCTTGATTGAAAAAAGAAAAGTATTAAGTATTAGTAATAGCAATCGGTTATTTATAGCAAGAATTCAATTATGAATTAGGCATACACTTATAAAAATTTATCATCATTTCAACTATTTCAGATTAGGGCTGGGTACCCGAAAAATCAGACATCAGTCCGCATCTGTATCCGAAAAGCGGATAATTATCCGATATCCGAAAAAACGGATGCGGATATGGATACATAGATATCCACATCCAAAAATTATCCGTTTGAATATTTTTAACATTATGCTCAAAATTATATGTATTTTAGTACAATGAATCAGATTTATTTATTGTTTTACTAAGCGAAGGTTTATATCATATGCACTAAATGCATATTAGTTACTCAAATCTATTTAATTTCATCATATATGCTTATTTTTAACACTTTAGTGATCAAAGAAATTGAAAAATAATTATGTTGAACCATAAATTTTCATTTATATTTCATGATTTATCGATCGTTGGCGGATAGGATAATTATCCAATATCCGTCCATATCCGCGGATATGGATATTTGATATCCGAAAATGATTTTGGATACAGATATGAATATAGCAATATCCGTATCCGAAAGCATCCGTTGACATCCCTATTTTAGATCTGATTAAAATGGCACACCAATTATTATTGTTATCATAAAGTAACATTGAACGCGTAACAAAATTACGAGAGGAAACTAAATTTTGGCTGAAGTTGTAAAATTGAAAATTAATGGAATAAAGAATTAATCATGAAACGGTTTGAAACATAGAGGAACAGTAGTTCAAAGGCCTAATTTGAGTATTTAGCTTTGTAACCCAGCAGCTATCAGCCATGAGTGGATGAAATAGTAATCGATTTCTTCAATTGACATTAACATTAATTCGCAGGTTTAAAAGGAGATTATAAGATAACCCAAACTGAAAATTTATCACACAAAATATTGTTAATAACTTAATATCAAATCATTTAATTTTTAATCTCATGCATGCAAGATAGAGAAAACCAGTGAAGCTGAAATTTGTAAAAGAGAAACCTCATATAGCACATGATAGATGTTCCACGTCGGCAAGCTATCAAAATTAGTCCAACAATCTTCACTGCGTTCATAAAGATGCAAGCTTTGATGTTGAATTAGAACAAATTGGCTGAATCTATAAACCAAGAAACTCTAATCAGATCAATTATTTTTTGAATTATATTTCTTAACCATTGAAATGGTGGAAATTGCAGCTAAGAGCATCTCCAACAGACTTACGGGTCGTAACATTACAACCCGTAAGATTCAAGGGGTATGGGGGATATTGCTCCAGCAGGGAAGAGCCAATTTTATCGGCTCGCCACTTGGTGAGCCGATAAAATTGGCTTGTAGCCTCCATTTTTAATATAAAATTATGATTTTTATTAGTAGAAAGATTTTATTTACTTATATAAAGTTTTTATTTTCATTTATATAAAAATATGATTTTTATTAGTAGAAAGATTATATTTTTGTATATAGGAAAGATTATTTCGCATAACAATAAGCATACAGATACAATCGGCCGTTACAGATACAACAACGAATAATAGTACATGCCAACTAAAACATCAAAGCAAAGTACATGTTACACGTTCAATCTCAAAGGAGTCTCATTGCGTTCATTCGCAACTCTTCAACATTATTTTTGAGATGCCTAATCTCTCGTTCGAGTTTGTTTGCATACACTATTCCCCTTGGGCACAACGGTTCGTCAATCCATTCCGTGTAACTGCATCCATTTGGATAGGATGGATATTTCTGCATGCGACGACCAATATTGTCGCCTTCTGCTCGAACCACAACTTCGATCGCATGACCGCAGTAGCAAAGTACAGGACAAGATTTACCTTCATGTTCATGCGGTGGTACTCGATAGAACTCTACTTCTTGTTGTGGTTGAGCGAGAGCATGTTCGTTCGATAGTTGAACATGTGGTACTTGAACTTCTTGTGGAAGATGTACGTGCCCCTGTTCATGCGATGGTTCATCCTGGGGTCTAATTTGGATTAGAAACTCGAATTTGCCTTCGTGCTGCTGAAGTCTCATCTGTTCGTACGCTTGTTCATCAGAGTCAGTATCTGATGGCCAAGAAGGCATTTTGAGCGAGTGATAAAAGGAGGAGGAAGTACTAGAATGAGAGCGAAGTTGTTTGAGTGAGGTATTATATGTGTAAATTGACAGAAATATATAGCCGCGGAGTGTACAAATCAATAAAATAAATAATGATGTTACCGGTTACTGTTTCCCCTGACGTAATATTGTAGGGAATCTTCTTTTCTTACAATCATGATGTGAATGGACACTGGTTCTACTTTTCTTTATATGATGCAGTTTCCAAAGCAATAGGCAGCACTAATGCTCAAGTGAATGAGAACGACCCTATTTTTTAACTCCTTTGTGTGTTGAAATGTTTAATTTAAATGGGGACGAACTGAGTTGTTTGAGGGAGATAAGTTGTGAGTCAGTTGATAGAAATCCATTTTGAAGAGGTTCATAATAGTGGATGAGCACGACCCAAATCTTTAACTCCTTTTTGTATTGAAATGTTTTATTTAAACGGGGACAGCCTGAGTTTTTAACTATTTTGCAGTCATAAATATATATAATACCTTTTAACTTGCATACAAACTACATTCAGTATAGAAAAATACAAAGATGCATGCATGTAGTGGATATCCGACACAACATACAACTATGATATAGTGCCACATTACGTTAAACACAATACAGGGAAATAAGACATAGTACGATATAGCTAGACCCTAGTTTCCGGACGCACGGGGGAACCCATGCAACATTTCAGCCTTTGCTGCAAGAATCACCCTTTCAAGGCGACCTACCTCTGCTTGCATCTCTAGAGCATACGTGACACCCCTCTCCGTCAGTGGTGGATCGATCCATGAGAAAAAATTACAATGTTCCACCCCTTGTCGATTAAGTGCAGTAATGTACGCTTTGCAACCATAAAAGCACCGACCTGCGTTGCTTTGACTTTTAGAAAGAACCACATTACATTCTACTCCGCATTAGCAAAGTATTGAATGACCCCTCATGCTGGAGCTTGACCTATCTGGGTTCTCCCGAGAAATTACTTCCCTTAACCGAGTATTGTGGGTTTTCTGAAGAGGTCCAATATGTTGGACGGCAACATTCGGCTGCGTGGCATTGAAGAGCTCAGACTCCACTTCTCCAGCTTGCACTTGATCATCCAATTACGTTTCGGGCACAAACTCGACTGGTTGCTTATTTCTTTCATACTGCTCGTACATTTGGACCATCGTTTCATCATCGTATTCCCAAGCAGACATGTCGAACTAATAGAAAATTGATAGGGAGATAAAATAAATAATTTGACAGCCTTAGTCTTCGAGAGTGCTGGATTTAAAGGAAGATGGCTAAGTGGTTGCGAAGGTTGACAAGTCCCCGGATTTCATGTTTTGCTTTATTAAAGCAGTTCACATGTCAGGTTTGTAAAGGTTACAACGTGTAGTAACATCAACTGTTGAGGTCATAGTGTAGTCATGTCATATGTCTCAGTGCTACAGCTCGAGTAATGATGACAGAGCTTTATCAACAATCACCTCCACTTGTTTAAATAGTTCATACTTCATCTCCCAACCATGACCATTATTTGTTCTTTCTACATCAACCAAGACATTAAGGTGAGAAACCACTAATCTGTTTGTTTCTACGTGTTCAAGTACTTCTTTGCATTAGACAACACATTTTTTGTTTCTGTGTAGCTTAAATGGACGATGGGGAAATCAGTGATGAACTTATGAATAAAATGTTTGATGAGTACGAATGGAACAAGGAGGAGGACAGTGATGAACTTATGAATAAAATGTTTGATGAGTACGAATGGAACAAGGAGGAGGAGAAAGCGGGTAGATTCGTTCCAGATACACAAGTAGTTGAAGTTAATAAACCCGAAACACGTCCACGAAAAAACACAGCTAGGCAAAGGGTTAACCATAATCATCACAATCGAAGTAATGCTAGCTCCAGTGCTACTACAACCGAATTCTCTCCTAAGGACTTACTTATACTCGTGAAATCCTATATCGAAGTTGATAGAAAAGATTTGCTACTGATGCAAAATGGAGGAGGACTTACTCATGAAGAATTTTGGTTCATGATAACAAGATTATATAACAACCATCGTACTTGCACTACTACACGAACGTCTACTGAAATTCATATGGCTCATCGGCGGTTCGTTGAAGCTTGTGAACGATACCAGAAGATTATGCAGACAGTTGAAGACGAAAACATATTTAAAACGACTAGGGCAACTTTTGATTCTCGTTACCTTGTAGAGTACGACACTGATTTTGTTGTCCATGAGGCGTATAAACTACGTTGTAATTGGCTGACCCGACATCCTTCGTTTACTTGTTGCTGTATCTTTCGTTTATTTGATGATCCTTCGAAAAAAGTATGAAGTTCTCCTAATTTTTTACTCACGGTATAAAACGATCAGACTAAGATACCAATAGCAAAATAAATAAAGCACACATTTCATTAATAAGAAACCGGTTGCTACAATAGGAAATACAACGTTACTACATCAACATAATACGAGCAACTACTAATACATATAGTGGTCAGTGATGTACTTATAACTGTGAAAACCTTGACGTTAAAATACGACGTTTCATCCCTATCCAAAATTCCATCTCCAACGCAGACATTCCAGTAAGATCTTTGTCCATGATAGCATTCTCTTCTTGTTCTTTCTTATACGCATCTTGCTCTTTCTTATACGCATCTTGCTCTTTCTTGTGCGCTAAGTCAACCGAAAGAATTTGTAGCTTCTTCTCTTCCAGATCAGCAATTCTTTTCAAAACTTCTGTTCTTTCCTTAGCTTCTACAAGTCTTTTTTCCTCTCTACGACTGTGTTCTTCGCGTTCACTTTTGCTTCAAGCTCAACCGTTGTTTTGCCCCTTCTTTTTGCTGCTTTGGCTCCCTCAGGTCTAAAATCTTTGTCAATCGTGGTATTGAACTCATCAAGTAGGTTTTCCCCTTCACATTGAGAAATATTGGCGGTTGACCCGCTTGGACTAGAAGAATACCCAGATTTTGAACTTTTTTCTTGCCCTTGCCAGCACTTTGAACATCGCGGAGGCTCTTAGCAAGTCCTGAGTTCCACTTCGGTTGACTAGTAAGCAGATCATAACAATGCATAAACTGGTAATAGTGTGGCCTTTTCATCCCATTTTCTCTAGGAAAAAGCTTCATGAACTCCTCGTTTGCCAATCGTTTCTAATTACGAAAAAAATGTATTGAAAAAACATGCTAACAACTACTAACATAAGTACAAATAAAAATATAGCAGATTATCTTCCCCACCCCCATGCCACTTGGATTCTTTATCTTTAATTTGTACACTTGTGACTCGTAATATTGGGTTTAACAGCTTATTTTCCCAAAACGGCCTTGGATTGCCGATAACGTCCATAGGCATTCTTGATGCTTCTGCACGAAGGCGTTTTTAACTTTCTTCCAAAACGTGATGGCTGTTTGGTTGTTTCCCTTTGTTGAATCTTGCAAAAAATGACAATAGATGTTGCATAGATCGATGTCCTCTTCGTCTGTCCACGGACTAGTTCCTTGGCTGCTTAACGGAGTTTCAAATATATTGCTCGTGTTGCCTTGGGAAAACTGGCTTCCATATATCATGGGATGTGAAAATTCTCCAAATGGTGAAGACATTATATAGCAAGAGTTTGTTTAGAGTAAAGAGATGTAGAAAGAAATTGTGAATATGTTGTGATGTACAAAGGTGAAATGGAACCATTTTATAACTGGAAATATAGTCGTTTGAAAAGTTTTAACCATTTTACGGCCGTTGGGAAACAAAACTCTAAGAGGAAATAGCCATTGGGAAAGAGCCGTTGGCTTGGAGGATTGGCGAGCCGATTTTATCGGAGCGCGCCGATAAAATCGACTCACCACATGGCGAGCCAATAAAATCGGCTCGCCGGACCAATTCATGATTCTGAATTGGTCCCGTAATATTCCACTAAATACTACGTTGTTGAACATCTGTTGGAACTATTTTTTGCCTTAATTCAGAATTCAGAAGGGTAATCTCCCCTCTGTTGGAGATGCTCTAAAGGGGAGATAAAGAGGAAGTTGAATATTCATATCTTTTGGAATTTTTCCAATCAACGCTGAAGATAGTGGAGAGAGAGGGGTTACTGTAGACAAGATAACAGAATAGGAAGCTAGATCCATGTACAATCGAGGAATCGTGTGAGCAACTATACGGTTCGCTGAACATGATACCAACATCTTGTAGCGGGCCCCCATGCAAAAGTATTATTAAGAGCATTCCCAGCAGCCAGCGGGAATTCGAGCATTATTTGCAAAATTAAGTGTGAATTCCCCCCACCCTTCCAGCAGTGGGTGGGGGACGCTCAAGATATGTTTTTTAAAATTTAAAATCCTTGAACGGTTTTTTGAAAACCGTTTAAGACCTAAACAGTTTTCAAAAAACCATTTACGGGTAAATATTTTTATTTTTTTAAGTTGAAAATACCTTAAACGGTTTTCTGAAAACCGTTTAAAGTCTAAACAGTTTTCAGAAAACCGTTTAACTCTTGCCACTTTAATTTCGAAATGGCAACCGTCGCCATTTCATTTCTTTCCCCACCCTCGTCGCGACATTGCTGGAGAGTGTGCTTCCCCTATTCTTCCCCATTTTGCTTGGCAACTGCTGGGAGTGCTCTTAATAAGGGACAAAAATAATTGTGAGGGAGCCGCATTGAAGGGAAGAGTAGTGGAAGCACATTTCAGTTCATCAATTTTAGCCATCCGATGTGTTTGCTTAAAATAATTCTGAACCCTTCTTTGTCTCCCCGTTTGTCTACAAGGCATTTTATTATATAGACAAGCGTAACGGCACGCGCTTTGCGCGTGATCATGGCACGCACTTCACACGTAAATTTTTGTTTCTAAATTTTTATTTCAACATAACATTTTCTTATAGGTTAGGCTTAAGGATAAACCCCAGCAATTCAAATGAAAAAGTCTTTTGTATGGTACTATGCAGATGCAGTGTATATATCTTCATTGACTATGCAAATAATATGCATATCTTTCTTGCTAAAACTTTTTAAATTATTTTCTAACAACCAATCAACAAAGTACTATGCACATCTATAATCTATTATGTGTATGCAGTGCATATATCATCATGGTACAAAGTTCAGAATGTACGGAGGAAAAATAATTAATGAAACCCATATTAGTAAAATCTTTGAATAGTAGTAAAAAGGTACTATGTTCATGGAAAGACCACAAATAAACATAATGCAGTGTTCTCGTAATTTGAAATCAAACAAAGATTAGTTGACCTAAGCTTTCTTGAATATCTTTGAGGATGAATAGGACTTAGTGCAACGATTAACGGTTTTCTAATGCTCGTATTGAACAATCACATAGGTTTTAAGATTTAGATGACATTTTTTAGAGCTAGTTTACTAATGAAATGTCATTGCAGCTCCTAAAGTCCATATAACTTAGAGAACAAAGATACAATGCATAAATGTACTAAAGCATGATACTGTATAGGAAAAAGAAAGATTTTGATTAATTTAATACTTTCACCTCCACTACAAAAAAAGTTAGCTCATCTAATATAAAGAAAAATAACCTAGTTAGAGATAAATAATGATATATTATTATATACTCTTCAATCTAATATGCGATTCAAACTTGCTATCAATGCTTCCGCTTATGGATAATTTTCTCCTGGCAATTAGATGCTCTAATCGCTGATTATATTGTTTTATTGATCCAAAAATGTTGTGATCAAGTAATCTTAGGATGTTCTTCCATGTAGGATTCGCACCTAGTTGAAGGTTGAGAGTGTGTAGCATGTATAACTGCAACGAGAATATAATAACCACTATAAAATACGGTGATCAGTGCATATATACTATGTATACTGGTGACTCTAATCTAAAACTCGGTTTTGTTTTCACAAATGAAAACATATTAGTCATTGTGCATAAGTATTTCTTATTATAATTTAATATAAAAATTATCCTAGCTAAGAGATTTGAAATTTTGTTAAACTAATATGATCATTTTAATATTCTATATTAGTACAATATATATGCATTCTGGAATTACCAATATTACAAAGTTGATTTTAAACCATATTTTCTTCTTATAACTCCTGATAATCAAATGATTATATCTCTCTCTTTATTAACCGTATTTGACAAATATTAAATATCCAAATCTATTGAAACTGGTATACAAATTATAGGGCAAGTTATAAACACGACAAATCTGAAAACCATGAGGTTATATATATTACCAATTCTACAAAAAAAAAGATGTGTAGTGTTTCAAACTGAAATTGAGGTACAATATGCAACCTCCATTGAGCATTAGTAGGAAACAACGTAAAGTTAATAGATTCACCAGACTATTCATCGAGAAAAGAATAAGCTCAATTGAAATGCTCAATCAGCTGTTTACATAACATTCAACTAAGACATGAAACCAAGTGCATTATCAGTTAGAACGGTGTAAACTAAAATAATCATCATTTTTAGAAGACAAACTCAATGTTATTTTACCTAAAAAGGAAAAAAGCTTTGTCACACTTGAAACAATGACATTTGTAAAACTTAGTACGGAATAGAGTACATCCAATTAATAAAATAAAGCTCTGAATATCTGTAACACCCCGAATTTTCTATTAACACTAAAGTTGCTAAAATAATAATAAGTGTGTAGAAGAGGGGATGTATCTAATATGAATATAAAAATATTAATAAGTATGTAAGAGAGGGGATGTATCTAATATGAATATAAAAATATTTATAAGTATGTAAGAGAGGGGATGTATCTATTATGAATATAAAAATATTAATAAGTGTGTAAGAGAGGGGATGTATCTAATATGTATATAAAAACAATAATAAGTGTGTAAAAGGGGGGGATGTATCTAATGTGTACATTGTAGAATATATATATATATATATATATATATATATATATATGGGCAGTTAATGCAAACATGAATAGAAGTTTATTAATTTGCTGAGTGTTTGCTGAGTCACTTCTGACTCATTGCTGAGTCAACAAGATAAACCCCATCTTGTCTGAACGGCTGCGGTTATTTCTAGGTTAAATCTAATGGCCTAAATGAATTCTAAAAATCTATAAATAAGTGGGTAGACCCTAGACCTAAATCACTTGTAAAATTAGAGAAGCTACCGTCATGCTGCTGCCATGGAGTTCAGCATAGCCGTCACAAACTAAGAAGAGGAAGCCTAATCATATACAACTAAATCTACACAAATCAAATCAAAAGATCTCTCTTTCTCTAATTCTTTTCTTTTGTTGGTGAGTATGATGATTCTCACAAGACTATTACAAACTATTTTGACTCAGTTATGAATGGATCACAAGAAAGTGATGTGATTTGTAATTGTAAATTCTATATATTGTGGATCTCTTATTATGTTATTATGTTGTCGTATGATGTAAATTATATATGCTATGTCATGCTATGTTGTAAATTCTCTTATGCTATGTCGTGCTATGTTGAGAATCATGTCAAGCTATGTTATACTATCATACTATGCCATGTTATAAATCATGCTATATTATGTTGAAAAATCATGATGTTGTTGGATCATGCTTAAAGTTATGTTTTTTTTTCTTAATTTAAATGGATCTTGTTTATGGGAATTTGCCTATTAGGTTAGGTGTACCCATAAACTTGAAACTATAATTAAATAAAACTTGATTATGGGAATTTGCCTATTGAGTTAGGTGTACCCATATAAAACCATGTTGTTAAAAAATTAGATGATGTTGATTCACACATGTTCATATGTAAGTTTATGAAAATTGATTGAGATTATATTAGGTGAATTTTGAACAAGTTGACACCTTTAGGTCCATGACATGTATAATCTATGCAAGTTGGACATATGCAAGTTTCACCCCTTATTATGATTCATTTGGTCACATATACATGTTGTTATTATGATAATCTCTTTTATGCTATGAGTTAGGCTATTCGAGTCTAACATATATTTTGCGAATAAACGTTCAAACGTGGGGTAGGGGTAATATTAGGAATTAATAAATTGGGTGCAATTTTGTAAGATTTTGCATACCATGAATGGATGTCCATAATTGAGTCAATTATGGACATTGTTAAAAATTGGAAGTAATTAATAATTCAAGTAGGGAATTATTAAAATTGGGGGAAAGTGGATTAATATTAATAATCAATGCTTAGGACACGAGGTTGGACCCGTTTGTGATGTAAACCTGCCCGGACCCGCCCGGCAAATCCAGTAGTCACAAATGTCGGCCCAATGTGAGAGGTCCTAGGCCCAAACTAAAGCATAACAGTTGTAAAGACACGAGGTTAGACTCTTTTATGGTGTAAGACTGCCCGGACCCGCCCGGCAAATCCAGCTGCCATAAATGCCAGTCTAATGTGAGAGGTCTTTATGAGGTTATGGCCTTAATGAACTAAGAAATACTTAACCAGATAATCATGTAAGGTGGGACATGGGGGTTAAGTAGGTGCCTTGGGTGGCATGAGGAATCTGGTGGTTGCCTTTAGAGGCATTTGAAATACGATTAGACTTAACCAAACACACATGTAAATGAACATGACTAAGTGGGTTAAGTGGGATGGACTAATGGGGACAAGCTTAGGTGGAATGCTTGTGGTAAATAGTGGGGGCCCATTTCAACCAGTATCCCAAAACGTATCTTTGTGGGCTCGACCCAAGTCGAGGACGGGACACGCATACTGGGTTTGACTATAAGAGGCCAAAACAGGGAGCGGTGGCAACGCAAGTCCAACGGGTTTCATATGCGTGTGTGGACCCGGGCTGGTAGGTAAGACGTTGTTGCATCGTGTAGGTATAAGCCGTGCATGTCCGTTGTATCCGGTTGCCACTTTAGGGGAGTGATACACCCCACTGTGGGGCCAGCACGGGTATCTACGAGTTAGGGAGCCGATCGAATAATGGGAAGTAGGGTACACCTAGTGGAGATAGGGGCAGGCGGCACCTATGTAGTCAGCTAGGGGTACGTAAAGCCATTGGGAAAGTTTCTAAGTGAAGCTAAGTGGGATGAATCTTTAGGGTGACTGGTGTGGTGCAGTATAGTGTTTATCCTTTAGTATTTAGGAGCGCCTATAACGTTGCCTTTAGCGATTGTCTATGTCCTTAATCTGCTCTTCATAGACATTTTCTTGTTTTCCAGCTTATGCCTTAGTCCAGTTATTTTGGTAATAGTATTGTAGAATTATCATATTCACCAGACTTTATGTCTGACCCCCTCTTTTCCATCCTTTTTCTCCCTTCAGGTCCGCAGGTTGGGCCAAGTTCTAGTGGAGTCTAGTTGGATCGCTTATCTTCTGGAAAGCTTGGACTGCTGAAGTAAAGTCCAGCTTGTTATCTTTCTTTTTAATGGCTATTCATGTAATGGGATTATGTACTTGTTTTATCAAGATAGATATTGTACTTGACGTTGAATATGGTGTTATGATGTAATCAAACATGTTTTGACTTCTGCTACAATGAAATAAAGTTTTTGAATTTCCAAGTACTATTTTATATCTGTCTTGTTGTAATTTTACTGTTCTATATTCACTTAAAACCTCCATGAAAGTTAATGCATTCCCTTTGTAAGTGACATTAATGGACGTGGGGTGTTACACGTGGTATCAGAGCATAAGGTTACCAGAACAGATAAAATTTTTTTTTTAGAAAAATATTTTTTTTCTAAAGTATTTTTGGAAGAAGTGCTTTCAAAAAAAAAAAAAAAAACATGTTATTTAAAGAGAGTTTTTATGAAAAACATAATCCCAAATAGCCACATCCTTATCTTTATCTTTCGAATTCTCCATTTTGAATCTTTCCTTTTTCGTTTCAGCATGGCTGAAGATCTTAATCTCCCAGAAGGTGTGACGATTCCAGGGTGGTTTAGGAGATACTTGGAGGCTAGGGCCACCACTGCAGGCCCAGCGGATACTCCTCCACCCCTAGTTGCACCCATTCCTCCTCCTCCTCCTCCTCCTCCTCGTGTTGACACTTTTGCAAAGACGTGCAAGGAATTCAAGGCTATGGGAGGAAAAACTTTTCAAGGGACTGAGACGTTTGTGGAGGCCAGAGATTGGCTTAAGGAGACTGAGGAATTGTTGGATATCTTTGAAGTGGAAGATGGGAGGAAAGTCCGTTTAGCTGCTTGGTTAATGAAGGGAGAGGCCTCGTTTTGGTGGGAGGTCACTAACGGGGAACGTCCAGTTGATTCATGGGCGGATTTCAGACGAAGGTTTGAGGCAAAGTTTCTTTCAAGGGCAGAGGAGAACTTAAATATGGAAAAATTCCTGGCACTAAAGCAAGGGAGCTCATCAGTAAAGGAATATGTCAATAAATTTAATCAGTTAGCAAGGTTTGGCTTGGAGTTGGTGAACACGCCAGAGAAGAAAGCTTTGAGGTTCGTTAGAGGCTTGAATGAACCGTTGCAAGGGTTGGCTATGACCCACATCCCTATGGGAGCCACCTTTGAAAAGCTAGTAGAAATGGCACTTATGCATGAGGATAAGGCAGTTGAAAAGAAAGGGGATCAGAAGAAACCCCAACAGCAAAATAAGAAGGGTGGTAAAAACAATAATGGCAAAGGGAAGAAGAAATGCTTCAATTGTGGGACGCCTGACCATCTCAGCAAAGATTGTAGAAAGAAAAAGAAGACTGGTTGTTTTCATTGTGGAGATGCGGGACATTTAGTGAAGGACTGTCCAAAGAAGGGGCAGAGGGCAGGGTCTACCTCGGGAGGACAGGTGCAGGCTCTTATGGCACCAGGGCACGCAAGGGGGCAAGTTCAGGCTATTGCGGCCCCACCGCTGCAAGAAAGAGGTAGAACAATTTCTGTTGAAAGCTTAGTTTTTCTGTTTGATCATCCTGTCCGTACCTTATTCGATTCTGGCGCATCTCATTCGTTTATCTCTGCATCATTAGTTGAATCACTGCACTTGAACACCAGTTTAGTAGAGGATCCCTTGGTCGTTTCAAATCCAATTGGGGGTTCGGCTCATTTGACCATGATATGTTTGGATTTGAAAATCTCTATACTTAGCGTTGAATTTAGATGTGATGCTTATGTATTGGGCTTCACGGGCTATGGGCTAATTTTAGGAATGGATTGGTTGTCTAGAAATAGGGCCATTCTTGATTGTGAAAGGAGAGTAGTTAGGCTTGTGACTCGCCTTGGTAATGCTCTCGACATCTTTTGTAATCCCATAAATTCTGTTATGCTAAGTTATCTTGAATCGGTTGACGCGTCTGTAGAGAACCTGCGATCGGTAGAAGTGGTCCGGGAATATCTGGATGTGTTTGAGGAGGTGAAGGGCTTACCTCCAAAGCGGGAGATAGACTTTCGAATTTATCTTGTGGATAATGCTAAACCCGTATCTTTGCCAGTGCGCCACATGGCTCCTCGTGAAAGGAGGGAACTCAATAAGCAAGTAAAGGAGTTGCTTGAGAAGGGGTTCATAAGACGTAGTATATCGGAGTGGGGTGCTCCAGTAGTTTTTTCCACAAAGGCGGATGGGTCTCTTAGACTTTGTATGGACTATAGAGAACTAAACAAGCTTACTAAAAAGAACCGACACCCACTGCCGAGGATTGACGATCTCTTTGATCAGTTAGTTGGCGCCTCAGTGTTTTCGCAGTTGGACTTAGCCACTGGCTTTCATCAACTGAGAGTGGCTGAGGATAGTATAGATAAGACTGCTTTTAGGACTCCTGACGGATTCTATGAATGGCTAGTGATGCCCTTTGGTTTGACAAACGCCCCTGCATATTTTGTTGATTTGATGAGTAGGGTGTTTAGGGAATACCTTAACAAATTCGTGGTAGTCTTTGTGGATGACATCTTAGTCTTTTCTAAGAATAAAGAAGAGCACTCCCTACATCTTAGGGAAGTGTTGGAAACCCTTCGAGCGCATAACCTTAAGGCAAAATTTTCTAAGTGTCACTTCTGGAGGAAGGAAGTACGGTTCTTAGGGCACGTGGTTTCCAAAGAAGGGATAGCAGTGGATCCCGCAAAGGTGGTGGCCATCCAAGATTGGAAGGTCCCTAAAAATGCAACCGAAGTAAGAAGTTTCTTGGGGTTGGCTGGCTATTATAGGAAGTTTATCAAAGACTTCGCAAAAATATCAGCTCCATTAACACGGTTAACGAAGAAGAACCTGGTTTTTACGTGGGACAAAGATTGCGATGATGCGTTCCAACGTTTAAAGAGAGCCTTAACTTCAGCCCCAGTCTTAGTGCTGCCAGACGGGAATAAACCGTTTACCATCTATACTGATGCTTGTGGGACGGGACTTGGCGCGGTCCTCATGCAAGAGGGAAGAGTAATAGCCTATGGTGGAAGGCAGTTGAGGGTTCATGAAAAGAATTACCCCACGCATGACTTAGAGCTAGCCGCAATTGTTTTCGCGCTTAAGTCTTGGCGTCACTATCTTCTTGGTGAGAAATTCGAACTGTTCACTGACCACAAATCATTAAAATACTTATTCTCTCAGAAGGATTTGAATTTAAGGCAGCAACGGTGGATGGAATTCTTAGCCTCCTACGATTTTGAAATAGCATATACCCCGGGCAAGGGTAACGTGGTGGCAGACGCCTTAAGTAGGAAAAGGTTGTCCTTGAGTCCGTTGTTTGTTGAACGACAAAGCTTAGAATTCATCTCTATGTTTGACTTTAGACCCTCCGTTGACTTAGTACCCGGTCTGTTAGCATCCTTGGAGGTTAGACCTACACTTCTAGGACGGGTTGGTGAGGCACAGCGAGACGACCCACGGTTGGTTGAGATAGTAGAAAAGCTCAAAGGGGGGGAGTCGTCAAGCCATCTTCGTAGGTATACCCTAGACGATAAGGGTTGGTTACGAAGGGATAATAGACTTTGTGTACCACAAGACGAAGACTTAAGGAAGGCCATTCTTGATGATGCTCATCGCTCAAAAATGACCATTCATCCCGGCGGGGATAAGATGTACAAAGATATGAAGCGGGTTTTCTTTTGGGCCGGTATGAAAAAGGATGTGGCCGAGTACGTCGCTAGATGCTTGGTGTGCCAACGAGTTAAAGCAGAACAAAAGAAACCTGGTGGGTTGCTTCACCCATTAGAAGTTCCACTATGGAAATGGGAAAGCATCTCAATGGATTTTGTGGATGGATTACCAAGATCAAGGAAGGGTAACACGGGGATTTGGGTTATAGTAGATAGACTTACTAAAAGCGCCTATTTTATTCCCGTGAAAAGTAAGAGGACTGCTCCGTGGTTGGCTTCTGTATACATTAAGGAGATAGTTCGTTTGCACGGTATTCCTTCTAGTATAGTAAGCGACCGTGACCCCATCTTTACTAGCGAATTTTGGAAGAGTTTACAAGAGGTGGTAGGGACTCAGCTATGTTTGAGCACCGCATATCATCCTCAGACAGACGGCCAGACCGAGAGGGTGAATCGCATTCTAGAGGATCTTTTAAGGCTTTGTATCCTAGACTTTGGGGGTATATGGGAAGAGCACCTTCCGTTAGTAGAATTCGCATATAATAATAGCTTTCAGTCTAGTATTGGCATGGCACCTTTCGAATCTCTTTATGGAAGGCCTTGCCGTTCGCCTACATGTTGGTGGGAATCTACCGATAAAATCCTACTTGGGCCCGATATGGTTAGGGAAACCTCGGAGAAGATTGAGTTGATTCGAAGGAGGATGAAAGCAGCACAAGATAGGCAGAAATCGTATGCTGATAAGAGGAGGACAGATCTTGAGTTTGACATTGGGGACATGGTTTTTATCAAAGTATCTCCGTTACAGAATGTTGTTCGCTTCGGGTCCGTGGGGAAATTAGCACCAAGGTTTGTAGGGCCGTTTCCTGTAAAAAAAACAGGATTGGGAAGATGGCATATAGGGTGGAGTTGCCTGAGAAACTTAGTGGAGTACACGACGTATTCCATGTATCACATTTGAGGAAGTGTTTGCACAAGACCGCGGAGGTGGTAGAGCCGAGCTTGCTTAAAGAGGTGGAAATAGAGCGTGATGCAACAATTAGACGAGCTCCTACATGCATTCTTGGGTCGGAGATCAAAAAGTTGAGGAATCGAGAGATCAGACTGGTTAAAGTGCAATGGGGAGATGATGAGAGCAACGCAACTTGGGAGACAGAAGAGAAGATGCGTTCGTTGTACCCTTTTCTTTTTGAGGGTATGTCTTTTAATTTCTCCTTTATTGCTTAGCTTATCTTATCTTATCTTTAGTATGTCCTCTCATTAGTATCTTTGACCTTTAGTTAGGATAATCCTATGGTTGAAACATGTGTTTGAGACATGTTATGTATGATGGATGCAAAATGGATGCAAGTGTTTGCTAGTGGTTGCTCGTGGATGCATATATACACACACTTTAGGCACTAGATCGGCTCAGTCACTTCATATTGCATATTGCATATATATGGATGTATTTAGTAAAATGGATGAACGATGGTTGTATTATCATGTGGATGCTGCATTCAGATGATGGTTGTGCACGCATATAGAAGTATTATGTAGCATTAAGAATCTTTTGCATACATAATGGATGCATGGCACGATCATAGTTGCATTAAGGAGGTCAACTGAATCAGTGGACCGCCTGATTTTGCATTAGATACGGACATATACACACACTGTGCATTTAAACATGAAAGCATTAGAAGTCTGTAAGGACAATGGATTCCTGTGTATGATGGATGAGTAGATGGACGTTTGGATGGTAGGATATACATTCTTCCAGACTTGAAGATTTCGGGGACGAAATCCTAAAAGGAGGGGAGAATGTAACACCCCGAATTTTCTATTAACACTAAAGTTGCTAAAATAATAATAAGTGTGTAGAAGAGGGGATGTATCTAATATGAATATAAAAATATTAATAAGTATGTAAGAGAGGGGATGTATCTAATATGAATATAAAAATATTAATAAGTATGTAAGAGCGGGGATGTATCTATTATGAATATAAAAATATTAATAAGTGTGTAAGAGAGGGGATGTATCTAATATGTATATAAAAACAATAATAAGTGTGTAAAAGGGGGGATGTATCTAATGTGTACATTGTAGAATATATATATATATATATATATATATATATATATATATATATATATATATATATGGGCAGTTAATGCAAACATGAATAGAAGTTTATTAATTTGCTGAGTGTTTGCTGAGTCACTTCTGACTCATTGCTGAGTCAACAAGATAAACCCCATCTTGTCTGAACGGCTGCGGTTATTTCTAGGTTAAATCTAATGGCCTAAATGAATTCTAAAAATCTATAAATAAGTGGGTAGACCCTAGACCTAAATCACTTGTAAAATTAGAGAAGCTACCGTCATGCTGCTGCCATGGAGTTCAGCATAGCCGTCACAAACTAAGAAGAGGAAGCCTAATCATCTACAACTAAATCTACACAAATCAAATCAAAAGATCTCTCTTTCTCTAATTCTTTTCTTTTGTTGGTGAGTATGATGAATCTCACAAGACTATTACAAACTAATTTGACTCAGTTATGAATGGATCACAAGAAAGTGATGTGATTTGTAATTGTAAATTCTATATATTGTGGATCTCTTATTATGTTATTATGTTGTCGTATGATGTAAATTATATATGCTATGTTGTAAATTCTCTTATGCTATGTCGTGCTATGTTGAGAATCATGTCAAGCTATGTTATACTATCATACTATGCCATGTTATAAATCATGCTATATTATGTTGAAAAATCATGATGTTGTTGGATCATGCTTAAAGTTATGTTTTTTTTTCTTAATTTAAATGGATCTTGTTTATGGGAATTTGCCTATTAGGTTAGGTGTACCCATAAACTTGAAACTATAATTAAATAAAACTTGATTATGGGAATTTGCCTATTGAGTTAGGTGTACCCATATAAAACCATGTTGTTAAAAAATTAGATGATGTTGATTCACACATGTTCATATGTAAGTTTATGAAAATTGATTGAGATTATATTAGGTGAATTTTGAACAAGTTGACACCTTTAGGTCCATGACATATATAATCTATGCAAGTTGGACATATGCAAGTTTCACCCCTTATTATGATTCATTTGGTCACATATACATGTTGTTATTATGATAATCTCTTTTATGCTATGAGTTAGGCTATTCGAGTCTAACATATATTTTGCGAATAAACGTTCAAACGTGGGGTAGGGGTAATATTAGGAATTAATAAATTGGGTGCAATTTTGTAAGATTTTGCATACCATGAATGGATGTCCATAATTGAGTCAATTATGGACATTGTTAAAAATTGGAAGTAATTAATAATTCAAGTAGGGAATTATTAAAATTGGGGGAAAGTGGATTATTATTAATAATCAATGCTTAGGACACGAGGTTGGACCCGTTTGTGATGTAAACCTGCCCGGACCCGCCCGGCAAATCCAGTAGTCACAAATGTCGGCCCAATGTGAGAGGTCCTAGGCCCAAACTAAAGCATAACAGTTGTAAAGACACGAGGTTAGACTCTTTTATGGTGTAAGACTGCCCGGACCCGCCCGGCAAATCCAGCTGCCATAAATGCCAGTCTAATGTGAGAGGTCTTTATGAGGTTATGGCCTTAATGAACTAAGAAATACTTAACCAGATAATCATGTACGGTGGGACATGGGGGTTAAGTAGGTGCCTTGGGTGGCATGAGGAATCTGGTGGTTGCCTTTAGAGGCATTTGAAATACGATTAGACTTAACCAAACACACATGTAAATGAACATGACTAAGTGGGTTAAGTGGGATGGACTAATGGGGACAAGCTTAGGTGGAATGCTTGTGGTAAATAGTGGGGGCCCATTTCAACCAGTATCCCAAAACGTATCTTTGTGGGCTCGACCCAAGTCGAGGACGGGACACGCATACTGGGTTTGACTATAAGAGGCCAAAACAGGGAGCGGTGGCAACGCAAGTCCAACGGGTTTCATATGCGTGTGTGGACCCGGGCTGGTAGGTAAGACGTTGTTGCATCGTGTAGGTATAAGCCGTGCATGTCCGTTGTATCCGGTTGCCACTTTAGGGGAGTGATACACCCCACTGTGGGGCCAGCACGGGTATCTACGAGTTAGGGAGCCGATCGAATAATGGGAAGTAGGGTACACCTAGTGGAGATAGGGGCAGGCGGCACCTATGTAGTCAGCTAGGGGTACGTAAAGCCATTGGGAAAGTTTCTAAGTGAAGCTAAGTGGGATGAATCTTTAGGGTGACTGGTGTGGTGCAGTATAGTGTTTATCCTTTAGTATTTAGGAGCGCCTATAACGTTGCCTTTAGCGATTGTCTATGTCCTTAATCTGCTCTTCATAGACATTTTCTTGTTTTCCAGCTTATGCCTTAGTCCAGTTATTTTGGTAATAGTATTGTAGAATTATCATATTCACCAGACTTTATGTCTGACCCCCTCTTTTCCATCCTTTTTCTCCCTTCAGGTCCGCAGGTTGGGCCAAGTTCTAGTGGAGTCTAGTTGGATCGCTTATCTTCTGGAAAGCTTGGACTGCTGAAGTAAAGTCCAGCTTGTTATCTTTCTTTTTAATGGCTATTCATGTAATGGGATTATGTACTTATTTTATCAAGATAGATATTGTACTTGACGTTGAATATGGTGTTATGATGTAATCAAACATGTTTTGACTTCTGCTACAATGAAATAAAGTTTTTGAATTTCCAAGTACTATTTTATATCTGTCTTGTTGTAATTTTACTGTTCTATATTCACTTAAAACCTCCATGGAAGTTAATGCATTCCCTTTGTGAGTGACATTAATGGACGTGGGGTGTTACAATATCCAAACACAAAATAAAAATAGAAAGTACAAAAGTCTGGTTAGCAAGGAAATAGACTTTGTGCTGAAAGTATTGTGTTATAACATTAAATGAGTAGATGAAAGCTATTCGTCAGAATAAGTACAAAAGACTGGTTAGCGGTTATCAAAATGGAAATTACCCTTTTTTATATCTCCTTTGGATGACTATGGTAGTATGCATCATTGCTTCAGCTTACCATTATCAAATTATTGCTTTTATACTTTGTTCTTTCTAGTTAATCACTATTGATTTAAACTTGGAACTCTTGTCAACAAAAGATATTTGTCATCTACTGTGTTACTTGCCCAAGCATATGTTAAAACATGCAGCGTTTGTTCAAATACCTCACACATCAAATAATTGAAGTTATTTTAAAAAATAGTTACCTGGGAAGAAGAAATGAAATATGTGACAAAATTCACTTTCTATAATTAAAGATATTTTATATTATCATAAAAGGAGTAAGGAATTCTAACTCAAAAAAATCAAGACAACCAAATCAAATTACATCCAAGTGTTTCATTCACTTAATTATAATATAATCCTATGATTCATGTTAGAATTGATAAAAAAAAACTTACTAAGTGTTAACGTAAGATGCCAAGCTGTCCATGAGCAGCTAGTTTTGTTAAAACTTCAAAATTTGTTTATTTGTAGCAAAAGGCATATAATTGAGATAAAAGCAGAACCCGTATATTAAATAGCAAGATCTATGGGTTAATCAAATGATTATATATGCAGTATAAATGGTAGAATAGACAAAAACTCAAGTGGTATGAACAAACTATTCAAAAGAGATGTAGAAAACTAAGAAAACGTATAGTAAGCAGTAATATTTTCTGATTTATTCAAACTTCAAACTGGTGTATGACTTGTAAAGATAGAAAATCTAAAAACCATGTTAAATGATCGAAAAACAAAGATTATAAATATTACAAATTCAACAAAATAATAATAATGAAAACATGTATAGTGTACAGTTGAAAAGGTGTCTACTGTTGAAAAGGAATAAATCTTTGGGCCTTTTTTGTTCTTTATTTTCATGTATGTTTCTATTTTATACTACTTGAAGTTCCTAAAGTTAAATTATGGGTCTGTCCAATTTGGGTAAGAAAAGGCGTAAGGAAAACTAAGATCATCAAGCCAGCAAACCGACCATTTGAAGTTTCTACCAAGTGGTTAGCTATTTTAATTTTGTTAATATAACTAAGGAAACATTATATAATGTGGTGTAGGTATTAAAATACATCAAACTACGCATCTTTTAGATAGTTAAGAAATACATACATCCAAAAAAAGAAAAAAAAATAACAGGAAGATCAAATTATGCATAAGACTTCATGTTCTCTAAATCTTGTACAGAATAATGATCTTTGTAAAAGAAAAAACCGATAAAATATATTTTGCCATCTTTTTTTGTAAACAAAATAACATTAGAATCAAGTTAAACATTAAAAAATTGCACCAAAAGGTAGTCTACTTTGCATCTTTTATGATGATTATTATGTTAAATAACATTAGAATCAAGAAAATAAAATAAATTAAAGTCAAATAGTTAGTTTTTTTAGCCTGCAGCTCTTTTATGATGATTATTATGTTAATAAAGGTAGTCTACTTTGCATCTTTGGATAGAAAAATAATTTGATTTTGTGATGTCAGAAACCTAATGTAGCGTATATAGCATAAAGGCAAAATTGAAGTTGTGGAAAAGTCAAAGGAGAATGCTTGTTGGATCATTGATACAAACACTTCATGTGCATACAAACATGAATGAAGACTGAAATCAGAAGAAAAATATCGATGTTAACATATATGGAATAATTGTACCTAGAACTTTATACAGGGAACTTCAGATAAAATGATTCTGTCAATGCAAACGCATGTAAACGTGTTAGCACCGGAGGCTACAGCTTGCAGTTTTCTCATAAACCTAAAACAGAAGAAGAAAACTACGACAAAATTAACTTATAATGAGGATCAAAAGATTGAATCCTACATTTGGAAGACTGGAACAAAGACCCACACAAAAAGAGGAGGAAGAGGTTGAGGGAAGTGGGGGATGTGATGTGAGTTAGGACTGCACACGACCCATATCCAATCCGACCCAACCCAACCCACATAAACCCAACCCAACTCATCCTAGTTCGGGTCGGATATGAGTTACAATTTGTAATCCATACTATATACGGGTCGGGTGATATATTTTGTTCTATCCAACCTTATTTTAACCCAACCCTATATTAAAAAACTAATTTAATATTATCCCACTTAAAATTAGAATAGTATAATCCTAAAATAATGTTTATCTATTCTATAGTAAATATACAAAAAATCATTTTTCACGTCAATCCAAATTAGATATAATTTGACAAATATATTTTAAAGCGCATTTTATTATATCTTAAAATGAAACACTTTTTCTACTGTGTAGTATTCATATGAAGTGTTTTACAATGAAATTTTAATAAAATATGTCTTATAATGAATAAGTTATTTTAAATGCATCATGCTACCAAAAATTTGATATATTTTTTGGAATATTTTAATATTATTTTAAAAAAAAAATCACATATACTCTCGTTTTTTATTACATTCAAGCAACCCAACCCAACCTTACTAAAGCAGACCCAACCCATATCCAACCTCATATAGCGTCGGATACGGGTTGAACTACCTTAAACCCATACCTATGCGGGTCGGATGTGGTATTTGGTCCAACCCGAGCCAACCCATACTTTGTGCTGCCCTAATGTGAGTAGTGGGGTGGACAATCAAGTGATTAACTCGTTTAACACCGATGCAGGTTACATGTGTGTTTTACAGCCGTTGGTTATATGTTGACAAATCAGATCTAAACCGCTCTTTGTCTTTTGTTTATGTACCAAAGAAATTTATTATATAGATGTCTTAAACATTCACAAATCAAATTTCAATCCTTTAGATCTAAATTTGTATGTTTAAATTATCAACTTATCCTTTTGTTTGTCAAACTAAAAAAAGCTATAAATTATTTGTTTTTAAATACAATGTTTTTGTAGATCTATGTCATGAACATCTCTTTCAAAGTCTTATTTTTGGATTTGAATTTTGTATGTTCATTTTGTTTGACTATATTTTAATCAGTAAATTAAATTTGAAATTTGTGTATGTGTAACAAAATGCTTATAATTGTAGATCTATGTTATGAACATTTATTCCAAAATCTTATTTTCGATCTGATTTTTTGTATGTTCATATTGTTTTATTATATTTTAATTAATAAATTTAAACCGAAATTTGTGTATGTGCAGTACAATGTTTTTAATTGTAGTTTTATGTTAAAAATCATACGAAAGCAAAGTAAAATTTTAGCGTTAAAAGTTCATATGTATATAATTTATTTTTCTTTTATTGTGTTAAGAAGGAGAATGATTTGGCAATAAATCTAAACAATAAATTGACTGTTATAAATATATATTCTCTATTAATAACAAAGATTTGTTTGGACCCTTTTATATACACAATCAGTGCATATGTATTGTGTTTCATATACTTTCATAGTATGAATTATTTTTAAAAAATTAATTAGACAATAGTATATGTATATGATCCATTGTTGTCCGTTTATGTTCTATGTTAAAATGTTCATTGATTGTCAATCTATTTCTTGTTTATGATCTTATATCAATCTATTTCTGCATATACATGCATATCTTTTCATCAACTGAATGGTTTTTTTAATATTTTAATTCATTTTTTCATATAACTTAAAATGAATATACTTGATATGTTGATAGGCAAATTCTATTCAGACACCGAAAATTACCTAATGTGCACCAGTATTTTGCTAAAGTATATATTATTATGTTAGAGAACCCCAAATTATCACAAAACCAATTGGTAATGTGAAGGGTGAACTCATTATAGTTTACAGGATTCATTTTTACAAATTCCCCAATGTGAATGACTCCTGGCAATGTGAAGGGTGAACTCATTATACTTATACAGGATTCATTTTACAAATTCCCCAATGTGGGACTTGTCTCAACACGCCCCCGCACGTGTGGCATATTATGAGCCTAACACGTGGACCTTTATATTGGGTGACGTGGATAAGTGTGGCATTGTGCGCACGAATTAAACCTGCTCTGATACCATGTTAGAGAACCCCGAATTATCACAAAACCAATTGGTTTTGTGAACAAACTATATAGCTCTCTAAAGTAATAAAAAAAATAAAAAATTCTAACATGGTATCAGAGCAGGTTTAATTCGTGCGCACAATGCCACACTTATCCATGTCACCCAATATAAAGGTTCACGTGTTAGGCTCATAATATGCCACACGTGCGGGGGCGTGTTGAGACAAGTCCCACATTGGGGAATTTGTAAAATTAATCTTGTATAAGTATAATGAGTTCACCCTTCACATTGCCAATTGGTTTTGTGATAATTCGGGGTTCTCTAACATATTAAACTACCATTCTTCTTTGTTGCATTTTTACTCTTTAAATTATAACCCATCAAGCTAAAACATTGCAATTAGCAATATTTAGTCAAATCTGTGTAAAAAAATTTGAAGAAATTAATGTGTTTAAAACACAACCCCGAAGTTCGAATTAAGAGGACTTTTACAAGTAAGTTCTCAAGTTTTAAATCATTTAATCTAGAAATAGAGCCTTTTTTGTTGAAATTAAGATATTTTTTTTGTTGTACAAAAAATTGTTTACCATATGTTCATAAAATTAAAGTTCGTTTTACTGAACTTGAACTTCTTTTTATGCCATTTTTTTATTTTTCCATACATTAGTTTAGAGCTTTAAAGAAGGTAAGTGATGAGTAAAATAAGGCTAATTTTGTTAAAGATATGGTGTATGTAAAGTGATAGTAGTTTATTTTATTTTATGTTGTATGTTAAGAGATTATTGGTGTACGAATATAATTAGCCATGTTGATATCATGTCACATTTCACACTTACCTATACTAGTATAACCGCATAACGGTGGAAAAACCGACTTTATAATACATCTTGATTTACTTTCCATATAATGAAAAAAATACATTTCCATGTTGTTGTTTTTTATATATGGACATATTGAAAATTTTACCCAAGTACCCTACCATTTGTTCATTCATAATTAATATTTATGACTAATTTGCACATGGAATTCAAAAGTGATAAGAGAAAATAAGCATCATGATTTTGGCTTTAAAGGCAAGGCTATAAGGCTTAATGTGAAATAACTTTACATATGAAATGAATGTTCCTGGACAACTTCTTGCATGGCATATATGGATATAAATAAGGTAAACAATTACCATGCCCCATTAGGGAAATTGTTGAGATTTATAAAATTAACCAGATAGCTACTCCTGAGTTCCACCTATTTTCTTTGAAGTAATAACAAATTATGTAATCAATTTTTTGGTCCTATTAGGGATAGACATCATATCATTCTTAATAATTAGAAATTCGTTATACCAAATTGAATAAAATTCAACAAAACAGGCTTTACTTCTTGCACTAATTTTTTAAATCTTTCAAAAATTTCTCAATTTTAATAGAATTGCTTAAATTTCCGAAGAAAAATATCAACATATTTAAATTACAACGATTATTTTTAATGTTGCCTTAATTGAAAATTCAAGTTTCATGATAAAATAATTCATTAACCTTTGAACAAATATATATAATTCGTATCAAATTTTATTACTTTAAAGTTTATTTTATTTACTAATATTTTCTTATTTCCAAAAAATATTTTTAAAATAAATAAATTAATAACTTAAATAAGAAGTAATAAATAAATAATGATTAATAGTCCTTAAAATTAAGATTGAATAATCAATATTCGATTATAATTAAGTAGTAGTTACTAATTAACAATTGATAAATAAGAAATAATAATCAATAATTATTATTTTTAATGATTCATAATTAATATGAAATAACTAAAAAATATATATATATGGTAAAAAAGATGGCAAAAACTGGATTATATAGTTATTGTTGCAGGTTTTTCAATGAGCATTAATGAATCAAATTGTATAAGTCTTGTATATCAGTTGATTGTATAAAGTGCATTTAATTAACATTAACGTTAAAACTGGTCATAAATGCACATAAAGAAAGAAAATACAAGGGACTGATATATAAGGCTTGTAATGATTATTCAATAGACATTGTAATTAATGCATCATTCAAAGGAGGACAAAATGGGTATTGTAAAAAAGCTTCAGACTGACACAAGTTTTCGAAGGCTCAGTAGAATTAAGAAAAACCGACAAAGTCGGTTTGATTATAAATCAATTTGTAAAGTTTGTACACATATTAACACAATAATTTATCAAGCCATGAATGTTTTAATCAATGAAAATTAATGTATCAATCAACTAACATTAAAGTGAGAAAATGAAAGGATTCTCTCTTCATTTAATGTAATTAATACTCTTAATTAATTCTTATTTTAGGGAAAGAAATAAAAGGTTTCATTTCCTACATATTAACTAAATATTGGTGTATTTGATACACTATACATCTGAAATTAAAAACTTCCCATTAATTAAATAAAATAAAATAAATGATTTTATTTAAAACAAACTTAGTAATGTTATAAATAAATCAGGCTTTATAGGCCAACCTAAATGGTAAATTTTTTGAAATTCTCTAATTTCTTTCACTGTGGGCTAGTCTGGTTCCTATAAAATGAAATGATAAAAATGCTTATTATTGACATGAACTTAAAATGGAGGTTAAGTTTAATATACATGTAATGGTTATTGTCCGTTCCAGTAGTATATGGATGGTTTGGGAAAACAAACGACATAAGTTAATAAGAATATATTCTTATGGTTCATTCTGTGAGCACTGGAGCTGATTAGAGAAAATAAGCAACCAAATGTTAAGGCTCGAATGAAGGGGGATTTGGGCTGAAGTGCAAATTATAACATTTGTTAGTTAGGACATGCACCATCGTAGCGGCAACATTTTCTTTCAGCTTTATCACTGATGATCTCACAAACGATGGTGGTGAAGATTGAGCATGATTTTGCTGACTGGGGGTAAATAATGGGTCAACTGAGATAAGGCCGTGTGTATGTGCATTCCGGCACTGTAATGAGCGTGCATGTGCATCGATGAGGGGAAATAATCCAAATCTGCGTCCAACATTATGTTATGTCTTTACTGATGGGTCAGGTTGAATAAAACCCGAGATTAATATAAGCTAACATGTAAGATGGTAGATTAGCAGCCAATCGATGGGTAGTATTAGGAATATATCATATTCATGTTCATAAAATCAGCAACTGAGAAAGTGTAAACAATCAAATAAATCTGTACTCGTATGGTTCTAGTATAGTTCTTTGTATGTTATTCCAACATGATCATCTTTTATAGTTGGTCATGTACACTTACCTTATCTGACACTAGAACTATTGTTGAGTCTATCTTTACTTTATTACTCAATCATGCTAGTAATTACAACACTCACTAAGCTTTACGTCTAGCTCACTCCTCTTTATTTATTTTTTCTTCCCCTACAGGCTCACAGGGTGCAGGTGTTTAGTTCTGATTATCTTGGAGGACTGTTCTTGGATACTCATTCTTACTACAGATGTATTCACCTTTTTGTTTTATCTTAATTCACGGTGTTGGTTGTATTGACGACTATTTTGAGTGATATTCATCTTGTACTCTGATTTGTGGCTGGAATATAGTTTTTCATGAGACATGTGGTTTGGTACTGAAATAACTTGTGGTTTTTGAAATAAATATTGTGTTTCAGTTTTTAAAATGTTTCTGCTGTAATCATATTTTTATGTCTTGTGAATTTTAGGTTTTTTGATTATATGTCTTCATACCAATGATGATTCAAATTTCTTAGCATGACCCTACTTTGGGGAATGTTAAAGGGTGTGCGGTGTTTCAAACTTCGGATTAGTTCTTCGGTTCGTTCAATCCCAGAACGATTTGTTTGGATGTATGTTAAGCATTCTAAGTGAGTTGTGTCTATGTAGGGGTATAATGTAGCCATACACCTCGTCTATAGGTAATGACTAAAACATTAGAGAAACAGTACAACTATGTGAGTCGCACCCATAAGGTTGCTTATATCATCGAACCTAGACCGATTGGCCTTATTATGTATGCTTCATATAGTTGCTGATCCAAACCATATTGGTGAAAACGTATTCGGTACTATCAAATTGAGTGGTAGGGATCATGTGTTTGGAGGGGGAGTGCTATACGTTCTTGCAACCTTAGTACGCTTATCTAGTGAGGTCTGCAGAGAGTACCGCAATGGATCAGTTTTTTTTATGGCAGGAATGACAATGTGGTGGGTCTAGGATCCAAGCCGATTGATCTGTCCAGTTTAGATTGGTTTAGACCTACCCTATTGGGCCTTAAAAGTATGTAGACCCGCAAAGCACTTTGAGAGGTTCAGGTCTAGAGGCGGGTCTCGGGAACTGCTAACTCGCCCCAACCCGATCCAGATTATTTTTTGGTAGAGCGGACCGGTTTTTAAAGTGATCACAAACATTTATTATTATAACAAATAATAATCACAATGTTACATGAGGTTGGCAGATTACCGACCTGCTAGTTTGGTTTTCAAGGTGGACCATCGACCCCTATTGGAGTTTAAAGTGGTCCGTCGATCTCTAAACTAGATTACAGTACCAAAGCTAGACACTATTTCTAGACTATGAATTACATTCACAAACTCTATGCAAGGAGTAGCAGTACAATATACACAATACAGACATACACAAACTAAATGTATCATTCACTATTAAGGAATAGTATCACCACGATACAAATAGGAATGTAAATCCGCACTATGAACCTAAAGCACAAGGTATCACAGACATCTGACATGGAGAGGTCACCGACCATGCAACCCCTACCACAAGACTGACATTGGCATCTGACATGCTGAAAGGAATGACAAACATTTAGCATGTACTGTAGGAAGTAAGTGGAAGAAAAAGGAACACCATCAAGACGACATGTAAGAGAGCTTACGCTTCACCTTGGTTGCCGATACGCATTATTGAAACATCATTAAAACACTTTATAAATATAATGATTACTTGTTAATCTTCGTAGGTATACATGATTACCACTTGAATTTTTTTTTTTCAATCAAAAAACTATAAAATTTTCATAGTATTTAGTTGCATCAATGGTAATCATGCAATAACATATGCATGCATTTTGAACAATTATCTTACAACTCGTTTTATTATATTCTCTTATCATTGTAAACACATTATTACTTGTATATAATTTATCATTTAGTGGTAAAATTTATAAGTATATAAATTTGTGTACATTAAAAAACAATTTCAGTGGATCATGGGGAGGGTCGGGTCTACCCTGACCTGTACGGGTTTCGAGCACAGTGTAAAATTCCAAATCCACCCCAAACCCACCCCCTGGCATTCCTAATTGTCAGAGTCTCATTTCCAATACAAGCTTTTATGGACTTAGTTGTGTCCAACTACGTTGAAATGTAAGATGAAAGCATTTCAATTATATTATATATTACTTTAAAGCCTAGACATTACGATAATTTCATTGAATTTCTATAAAATGTTTTGGTTCTCGTAAGGTAAAACCACGTGCGTGCTTATATGCGGCGTGGTCTTACAAGATACCCTTGATTTCTAAAGGTTTTAAAAGTGTAAATTCAGTTGTTGAAGTTTACCCACACCATACTTGTGTGTGACTTGGAGTTTTATTTCCCCCTTAAAATGTATCAACCCATGATTTTTGATCGTTCATATCGACAATGATCCTCAAATGTCGACTTAAGCAAATCAAAAATACAGGTAGTTATTGGGTTAAAATAAGAAAAGAGAAGGAAGAAGAAAACAAATACAGAATCTCATAGCGGAAGGAGAAAATATAATAAATAAATAACAGTTCATGAAGCTGTTAAAACATACATTTGATAATATTTTACAACCATTATCAGAGTTAACTATTATACAACATACCAATAATTTTGCAGCGAAATAGTAATAATAATACGTCTGTTGAGCTCCATCTTCATCGTCATAATGGTATCTTCAAGGCAAGGTAATCTTCGCTAACTACAACTTCATCTGACCCGAGCGTATTGCATAAAAAGAAAAAACAACAAACACTCGGATCAGAACTAAATCATTCACATATTAGTCAAATTATAATACGAAATAACATGAGTGTTATGGGTGAAAAAAAATTTAAAGAAGTATTTTGGAAAATTCGCAAATGATTTTGGAAAAGATGAAGTTATCATAGCTCGTCCCACATCACATAATGCAGGCGCACAACAAATGGGCGAGTTCTGTCTTATGATAACTAAACATGCTTTCATACATGAAATTCTTCTTTTAATACTATTTATTATTAGTGCATAGTGTTGAAAACCATTTCACAAATAAATATATTAATCTTAGCAAGCATAATGGCTATGCCCACATACATAGGTTACAAACAAAACGAAAGGGTCATATTGGTTGTTGGGTTCCAATATGATGGTTCCTGACACGAAAAATCAATTAGAAACACGATTAAGGTGCATCTCTCGGTTTTCATCCCGACACGGACACCAACCACCAGGTAAATCACCGGTTAACATCCAGATACGGACACCGAACATACCCTTATTTTTCCCAGGTTTCAGATCTACCGCCGAAGCTTTCGAGTTTTAATATAGATATGTATATAACCTAACCTCCAGTTAACCATCAATCCGGGGTTTGAGGTTCGTCGAGGTCACGATATACACAATGTTATGCTTCAATAAACCAAGATTTGATCATCACTAGCTCATTTCATAACTTGAGTATGCCACATTGTCAATTTACAACATGTCACAGATTTCTATCATCACATAACCTCTAAGCACGTAAAACTTAGAGATGAGAATAATTAATTGCCACAATCTGATATATATAAACAGAAATCAGTGCAAGCAGTCAATTACAATGTCAGACACACACTACTACAAAAGTGGGCATATTCGACACTAATTTGTGTGCGTTGCATGAAAAGTGTGGCGAAAGCTATGATTTCTTCGAGCTTCTGCAACAGCATTCATATGTTGTTGCATTATACGTGGATGCACTGTTGCGGTGGGAATTTTAGTGTTCTGATGTGCAACACCAGTTAAAAGCGTAGCATTACGTATATATAATCCAGCTCAGCTATCCGCGTTATCAACATATAAAAACCCCAACCGTAGATGAAAGATTAATCCAACGGTTCAAACCATCTATGGATCTGATGATCTTAATGTTAGCCATCATCCAATCATTGACAGCCACGTCATTTCATTCTTTTAACGAAATTTTGGCGCGATCTTCTCCCTTCATGAAATCGTTTTCTTCTCTATCATCTAATCGTTTTTCCCCCTTTTTACTATTGACAAAAATTTAAACCTAAATTCACGTCAGTATCGATCCTCTCCTCGACAGCAAATTCTATTCCGAAAAGGATGAAGCTTTGAAACGCTTTCTAGTTTTGATTGCTCAGGGCGCTGACATCGCCAGTTTTTTCCCTCAGGTTCAGTTTGTATTGCACTGTGAATTAGTTGCTCTTATTATAGATTGGATTATGAGTAATTAGTAATTAGTTCATTTGTTACATTTTGGAAAACCCATTCGCTTATGAGTAATTAGTTGTGCTTATTATTGATTTGGGATTTGGGATTATCCTGAGGTTTATTCGAAAATTATACCCAGCAATAAACCATGAGAACCGGGCTACTGGCATGAAAAAGACATTGGTTTATTATAGAGGTCGAGCTAGTTAAGGAATGGGGACTGCGGTTAATTTGCACTGCTTGAGGTTCATACCTTACACTGCGGTTAATTTGTATGCTTGAGGTTAATTTGCACTGCGGTGTGTATGCACTGCGGTGACATCCGAATTTTAAGCCTCTTACCGCAGATTTTGACAAAATCTGAAGCGGGCACTCAAGCATTTTTGTTTTATTACAATACACATCATACACGCAGTGCATATATACACTCACAAGTATACACGCACGCACAAGTATACACGCACAAGTATCATAAGTATACACGCATAAGTATACACGCACAAGTATCACAAGTATACAAGCTCAAGTATCATAAGTATACACGCACAAGTACACACGCTCAAGTATCATAAGTATACACGCACAAGTATACATGCACAAGTATCACAAGTATACAAGCTCAAGTATCATAAGTATACACGCACAAGTACACACGCTCAAGTAGACACGCACAAGTATACACGCGCGCATAAGTATACATGCACGCACAAGTATCATAAGGCAGCCATCTGAAGGCACGCACAAGTATACACGCACAAGTATCATAAGTATACACCAGAGACGTACGCAGAGATTTTAAAAAATCACCAGCATTCACAAACAAAACAACGTACCATTCACAAACATTCAAAAACATTCACCAGCATCCATCATCAGTCACCACCAATCATCACAAACTTCCACAACCACACAAAGTTTCACAAATATTCACAAAATTTCAAGCCAAAAATCATTACCAGCAGAATAAAACCAACATCCACAAACATCACCAGTCATCACCAGCATCCACACCAGCATCAGCACCAGCATCCATGTCAGAGTCATTGTCCATGTCAGAGTCATTGTCTATGTCAGAGTGGCTGTTAAGGATAGAGCATAGTCAGCGACCAAACCAGAATTTCTTGTTGTGGAGGGCAAAGTGATCTTTGGATAATCAAACTTCAATAGGTATGTTAATTCTATTTCTGTAAACATTTTGTGATCCACCTAATATATTATATGATCAAACTTCTATTTCTGTAAACATTTTGTGATCCACCTAATATATTATATGATTCAATTCTCAAATAATGTGATCCACCTACGAGTTTATATGCCTTAATTATCAAACAATTTGACATGTAACACACATTAATTATCAAACAATTTGACATGTAACCACATCTGAAGGAAATTCAAGCCATACAATAACAGTGTCTCAAATTCAAGCCACAAACCACATCTATGTACAACTAACAGAGCACCAGTTTGTATTATTATTTCAGAATCTTAGGTGGGGCATTATAACCTTGTATGTATGTATGTGAGTGTGTGCATGTGTGGTTGTGTCTCACTATAAGAAACTGTGGATGTAAAATTTACCTATGATCACAAAAAAATGATACCACTGGTTCCTCCCTATTGCTCACAAACAGAATTTCAGGCCTCGTCAAAGGATGAGTATGTGTGGTGCGCTCAACCCTAATGATGTATTTCTTGTTGTCGAATCGAGCAGCAAAAACATTCTCCAAGCCAATGCCTTCATAAAATTCCATTTTCAGGTATAATGATCTATGGTCAATTCGAGACCAATGACAGTCGTCAATTTCACACACATTTCCCATTGGCATCATTAATTCTTTTATTGCAGGAACATTTGTCTTCAGGAACTCGAGAAAGCCAACAACTCTGGCCCATGATTCTGCCTCGAACACTGGTTCAGGCTCAAATTCTTCAGCAGACCATTGTTGCACATAAAAAGCACCTCCAACTTTTGTAAAAAGTTTCAACATTAGCGCATGATCACGCGTACTGTAAGATGGGCATGTTATTAGAAAAGAGTTTTTGGGTATAACCCGTATAGTCCACTCCTCATTAAGCTTCAGCGTATGCCTAAGCGTGAGATGCACAAATTCGTAAGTCCAATGTCCTGAAAGAACAGTGGAAGTGATGCATAGTGAAGAGTCCTCCATTGTTTTTTTTTTACGATGGAGTTTTGTTTAGGAGTTGAAGATGTAGATGACGATATGCTTCTGAAGCTTGACAGGATATGAAGTGACACACTGTACGTGGCAGTAATATGGGAACTGAAAACTTTTTGCTCAGAAGACGAATGGCCATATGAAATTGCTTATTTGTTGACTGGCATGAGTGACCAATCGCCAATGGTCAGTAAGTCAATTGTAATAATTGTGTTCATAACATTTTACTAAGAAGGCCAATGGCCATTCGATGCCACCACTTATCAAATAACTTGTTATCATTTGATCAGGTGCATATTTAATTCTGGAAGGCAGAGGGATACATTTTGCAGATCGGATTGCTGCATATATAGGTACATACTAACATACATATATATTTCCTATTGCAATCGGATTGCGGCATATATATGATTCATATATATAAATGAGTAATACATTTTGCAGGTGTGGACACATGTGTACATGTTCAGAATTCGCTAAAGAATTGGCCAGGAATGGATCAGGATAATGTCCCTTATGCCGTGCACCTATTCTTGAAGTAGTTCGAGCTTACTGTATACAATGAACAAAACGATGTAGCTGATTTTTGAGTTTTGATATTTGGATAATTAAAACAATTGCTTTGGATGAGTTTCTTGTACAAAACCTGTATTGCAAAATATTTAATTAAAGCATTGTATTTCTATCAAATTAGTGTTGCATTTTCCTTCTTCTACTGTTGCGTTAGCTTTTATTGATATTGCATTTCATTGTAATGGTGTTGCATTACATATTGTAGTGGTGTTGCATTACATTAAATATAATTGCTTACCCGTCGCACGTGGACCCCACAGCTGACGTGGATAGCTGGTGTGGCATGTGACACGTGGAGTGCTGACATGGAGAGATGACGTGTCGTGTGACACGTAGACAACTGACATGGAAAGCTGACGTGGCGGCACTGAAAGCTAGGCCCTAACTAATGCTTAAGTCAACGCTGAATAGTGTTGCATTACGTGCAAATAGTGTTGCATTATGGCTATAATGCAACACTTTCTTTCCGTGGCCGTAGATGGGAAAAAGTGTTGCCTTAGGTGGCTAATGCAACGGCCGCGGATGCCACGCCCCCCTGGTGTTGCCTATTTGAAAAAATGGCCTACGGCAACGCTTTTTTGATCTACGGCCACATAAAAATAGTGTCGAGTATGCCCACTTTTGTAGTAGTGACACAATCCATACAAGTCCATCCTAGGTCTGAACGTAACAAAATCTGAAAACCCTCAAATATATTCAGACCTCATGCCACTTATAACCTCGTATTGGGTGATCAGCCCAATCGAGACATCAGCAGTCAATCCATAAATCCAAAGATTCCCGTTCTTCATTTGTCATTTCCACGTCTTTAGTTTCTTTATCACATCGTATTATTACTTGAAATGGTTTTCGAACATATATTCGATCCCGGTCTTCCCAAGTAATAAGCACATTTTTAAAGTAGTAGTTATTGATCATTACGGATTTGTCATTTAAATCTCCTCCAAATTAATATTCAAATTAGACTGCAATTTCATATCAATATCATGATTATTTAAACATCGATTTTTATTCAAAAGGGAAATATATTTTTATTTCAAATCTTAATCTGAGTCAATGGTTTAAATCTAGAAATATTCCAATTTAATTAACATTATAAATATTTAAATAACTTGAAAAATATATGATTATAAATAAAACTTTTTTTTGAAAATATATAATAAAATAACTAGAGTATAATAAAATAATTTAAATCACTACATATATACATATATCAAATGCTTTACTAAAAAAATCTTTAAATAGTAAATAATATAATATAATTTACTTTGTTTTAAATTATAGGTATATTTACTAAATGCTTTACTAAAATAATCTTTAAATAGTAAATATAATATAATTTATTTCAAAATCCATAGGTATATATATAGCTAACTAATTTCAAAAAAATAACTTTAATAAATATAATATAATTTATTTCGTTTCCATATCTCGATTTCAAATAACATTCAAATTTGACTTTTCAAATAAAAGGGTTTTTAAATTCGTATTAAATCCAAATCTCGACCATTCCAAGTATCTTCGAATACTTTTATTTTGAAAAATTAAATTTAAAGAGAATTACTAAATTTAGCTTTTAAACATTGAGAAATCAAATCGTAATTAAATGCCATTTCCAAATCCACAATTTATTTTGGAATAATTGCTTTAACAAATTCAATGAACATTCCAGTGTCGATATCAATGCAGTAACCAATTTCAAATCAAAACAACCATCACAACCATTTTATCCAAATGGTAAATATTATCTCGTTTCACTAGTTACCAAAGGTCAGTTAATTTTTATTAGAAATTTAATTTAATTAAAATAACTAGTTATCGAGTTTAATTTGCACATCAACTCACTTGCATGTCAATTTTAAGCAACCAATCAACAATCAGTTACAACCAAACCTATTTCATAATTAAATTCAATAAATATGGGAATAATTCAGTTAAATGTGCGCAAGAAATTCACTCACCTTGATTTCAAACGAGATTGTAATTCAAATTCTAGCCAAAAAATCAACTATCTCAGAATCAGTCCAAATCAGTGCCATCGCGAAGAGCTCGTCGATACGACTCCAACGCAATTTATTTTGCCCAAAACCAACCTCATAGTAGAAAGTTATAAACGTTTAAACATGTGGATATTTAAATTATATAAAATAATAAAACTAAGCTCCTCACCCTATAACTAACTGCCCCTTTAGCAGTCCTCACTACTCGTAATTTCGACTGGATTTAGAATAACAAATTATATGAAGTTTTGAATAAACTAGTTTAAGATTAAAATTTCTATAATATTTTAATAAAAATAAGTTGTATTATTAATAAAAAATTAGTTTTGATTCAATTATAGTGTTCGATCATAGGAAACCAATAGTTAAATCATTACATAATTTGTTGTGTTGAATTGAAGCAGCATTTAATTTGAAGTTAAATAATATTCGAATGAAAGTAGAAATTACGCTTCATTCTAAAGGTTACTTATAATTCTATAAAAGGGTTAAACCTGAATTTTATTAAAACAATATTTTATGATTAATAAATAACAATCGTAAATGATACAAAAATAGTTTTGTCAGTTAACGTAAGATTTTTGGTTTTAAATATGAAAATGAGTTACATATATTTAGTTTAAAGAAATTATAACGATCATTAAACAAAAATTTATTCGATTTCAAATTATATTGTTAAATCAGTGATAACATAACGAAAATTTAACTTGGGTTTTTCTTTTTATAACATCAGTTAATACATAAAAGACTAACATTTAGACATTTAACATAGATTGTATAGGGGTCCAAATTTAAACTTATGATGTAGATTTATTTCCGCTTCCGATTTGAAACCAGCCTAAAACATACATTCAAAATTTAAATAAAACGTTCGTTTGAATTGGTACTTGGTACAGACCCGTTCAACTCTCTACTTCGAAATATAAAATGAAAAAGGGGGTGAAAGCATGCTTTAATCTGTTAATATCTCCACGTTCCTTCTTCGTTTTGGGATTACTTTTCGATTCTTCTTCTATGAAAAGAATATCCGCCATCTTACAAATAATAATAAATAAATAAAATCGATCTTCAAATCTGAGCCCCTTCACCCATCCCCCTCTACACGAGATCTGAAGTCCGCTCCGCCTCCACCCCTCTACGTCAAAGCCGCTCCTCCACCGTACAACTCCGAACCCCTGTTCTCCCTCTCCAACTCACTGAGCCCTCCAACCTAAACCTCTTCCCCGCTCAGATCGCCATAGCCATCATCTGATTCGGTACTTCCGCTCCCACCTCCTCTTTTGCGGCTTTGGTGCAGTGCCGAAGGAGAAGTCCTAATAACGTTGCCTCGTGTGGCGTTAATTGAAACGTGGTGATTCATGAATATCATGATGGTGCAAGAGTGGTATGTATCATGTGTACTAAGTAATTTTTTGTTGAAACATAAGCTTGGCCACAATGGGTTCGCAGATGCTCATATTCTAACCTGGGTTATCAGGTGAAATAAATATCGCCTAAATTTGGTTAACGTGATGAAGGAAGGGGTGGATTCAATGAAACTGTCGCATACGCAATATTCGAGATTCTCCGCTCGCTCGAAAAGGTGAGTGTTTTCGACTCACTCACGATCTATATTTTCACATGTTCAGCAGAATTATCAAGTTGACGATAGGTATACTGCTGTGTTATTTAGTTTATTTAATAGTCCAATGGTAATTTAAATTATAATCGACATGTTGACACCATTGATAGCTGACACTTAAAATTGAGATTTAATTGCATTAGATGTCGTGGATTGATTGCTGATATATTCAATAATTAAATTATTTTGAATTGGAATTTACCGTTTTAAAATTTGGAATAAACTAGATAAAGATTATTGTCATTTCAATTGAAATTTTAAAAAAAATTGAATTAAAATTGTCGACATTCTATGTGGAGTTGCGATATATTGAGTTTTCAAGAAATTAAGATCCATTATATTAAATCTTAATTTGATATTAAAAATTTAATCGTATCGATAATCAAACACATTGATATATGATTGTGTGTTGTATGTTGGCTCGTATCTTGATTGGATGCTTGATTTTATTGATGGTTATAATGTTTGTTGTTATGGTGCTATTAGGATATATTCCCATAATTAAATAATCGATTGTTGAAATGATGTTGGTTTTCAATGGTTATATTCTATACTTGGATTTTTAAACTCGAATAGAAATGAAATGATATATATTCTCATTTATTTATATTATTTTAAATCAATTTATATAAATTTGAATTTGATGACACATATTTGTTAATGAAGTTGGTTGAAATTGTATTTGGAATTTAATTTGGAATTTAAAGTTGTTTTAAATAAAAGTTTGGCATTTAAATTTGTTTTAAGGTTAATCGAAACCTAAATCAATTTAATTAATTTGAAATAGTTTTGAATGACCTTAAATTGGATTTAATTTAGTATACATTATTTGATATTATTCTAACTGAGATTTAAATTATTCAATAAGTGAATTTTGTGTAACTGAATTTAAATGACTTTGAAGTAAGATTGAACTATTTAAATTAAATATGAATTAATTTAACCCAGATGAACAATATTAAATTTGATTTCATTTACTTTGAATTATATTTCATTAATCAGTTTCCAGGTAGAAATAAAAAGATTGTTTTTTTCTCTTTTACTGAAAAAAAACCATGTCAAATTTGATTTAAACTGGAAATTTAATTTACCTTAAAGTGTGATGTTTAAATGATTTCAAATCAGTATTTGAAATGTAAAGTGTGTGAATTAATGTTATCGAAGGATTTATATTTGCGATGACATTTGATATAATAAGAATATTTGAATCAAATATTTTCGAATTTATATAATGTATATAAGTAGTTTATAAAGTTGTTTATAAACAAATGAAATTTATGTAAATATTAGGTTGAGAATTTAAACCTTATTAAAGTGAAATAATTTCAATAAAGGAAATTTATCGACATGTAGACTTATAAAGTACTTATGAATTTATAATTTTATACTTGCGACTTTGGGTAATTATTGACATTTATGTCACTAACGACATACATAATCTATAATCGAGAAATGAGTTTTGATTCAAGGGTTCTTTAGAACCCGAGTATAATCTAGGATATACTTTGATCGATTTATTTAATTCGCCGATGACCATGTTATTGGGAGAAATCTCCATATTTGAATTCTTTTTTCTTCTCGTATATGATTCGTAATACTAAAAGTCTTGTATGTGATTCTTTTTTCTTCTCGTATATTTGAATTCTTTTTTCTTCTCGTATATGATTCGTAATATTTTCTGTCCCATTCGCCGCCAATCCACCAATGAGTGTGCTGGCTTCGGAGCCATTTTCTGGCAAATTTTGACATCACTACCTTCGATCCAGCATATGGATTCGAAGATCTCATTGACCTCTATGAGTTTGGCTTTTGAAATTTTCGAGTTCATTGAATGGATTGGTAGAAATTAAGGATTAAATTTTCGAACACTCGTGGCCATCGAAATGAATAACGATGGCTGAAAATTTAGGGTTTAGAGATAAAAAGTAATATTATTTTCATCGATTGGTAGAAATCAGATGTGAAGAAATATTGGAAAGTGAAAGGAGTAGATTGACTTGGCCAGTTGAAAAGAAACACGAAGTTAAAAGCATGAAAACGATTCAAATCCTGATACAATATTATAAATGGATGTCCTACTTATTTGTACATGACACTTTCTGCCACGTGGCAGACATGAGAAAACATGTTTTTTTACATCTGTATAGTTCGCGGCTATACAAAAACACAACAGGTGGACACAAATTTTCTAATTTGTTCAAATAAGCAATACTACGCGAACAATGTTTACATGCATCTGATTTGAACTATAGGTAGAACTTTACATATATGTCAAAATATATAGACTTCATGGATTTGTTATTTCAGCAGAGTAGACAGAAAATATTATAACTATTAAGTAGAACAATACACATACAACAGCTAAAAGCTAAATCGCCAATCAGGAGAGTACTCATCAGTCAAGGTGTGTATAATACATAATAACAATTATTACAAATACAAATTAGTTCAGCAAAGATAAAACTATTTATGCATATCATAAGTTAGAAATGCTGTGAAACCAAATTACTTTGATCTTATCATCGAGAGAGCATAGATCTTATCATGGTGAGAGCTTCGATCTTATCATGGGGCGAGCTTCTACTGGACATAGGTAATGTAGGATCTAATGCTGGAAGATTGCATTATATGAAATTGTAAAAGATGTCTTACAACCTATTATAATGTTGCAATGAAGGCTGGCACCATCAAGTATTGTTCCTTTACTATGGTTTGGCCAAGCTGGAATCTTTTGAGTTTGCCACGGTTTACAGCAAAAGATTGCATATGGTTACGCATCTGCTCATAATAATAAAAGATATTTTTGGAATATAGTCAAATGAGCTTATGGCTTAAAATTATTTTCCATGCATTAGTTAGGAAAGTGAACTTAAGAGCAGTCATGGAATAAGCCAAGCCAAAGAAATCATATAAAAAAGCAAAACCTGTCAAACTGATCCTAAGAGCGGGCATAGGTACGTCTAGACATTCGTAATATAATAGATATTTGTGTGAGATGTTGCTTATAGCAAGCTGAAGCAAACAATAAGTAGTTCCAAGCACAACCATTCCTGCTGCGCTAAGTCTACGCAACCCAGCAAAACCCTATATTCCTAAAATTAAAGCAACTGTGGATAAAAGTAAGTAAATGACCTAAGATTATTCCTAAAATTAAAGCAACTGTGGATAAAAAGTAAGTGAATGACCTAAGATTTCAGTTTTATGCTCAAACACACAACCGTGGAAATATAATAGTAAGAACATTCAAGATCGGGGTCAAGAATGAGCAAAATTCTCAGGTTAGTGAACTAATTATAGTTCAGTAATAAGAAGCAAAGCAAACATTATGACAAGAACAGAAAATTCCATCATTAAATATAGAACCAAAGAAGAAGTTGCAGAAAAGTTTGGTGTATACCTACTCGAGATCCTTGGTTCTACCACAAAACCCATGAATGAAGCTAATTCAGTGAGCTACCTGCAACAGTTTTTAGCTGTCAAGTAAGAAGAAAAGTCAAAATTAGCAATCAATAAAATTCTGTTACATCAACGAAGTTGAAAGGAGGAACTCTACCACTTCAGATATACAGCATTCCCAATTCAATATGAGTTGCGTAAGCAATTTAGGATCTGTAGTAGTACAAAATTGTCGAAAATTGGACTTTAGATAGAAGCGAAATAGAAATGAAAAAAATTGATTTTTTTGTTGCAAATTTATTTCAGTTTAAGGAAGAACGTAATTGTACCGTAAATGATTTCAGTTTAAGGAAGAACGTAATTGTACCGTAATTGATAAACAAAACGGACAAATGAGCTTAAATCGTAAATGTAATCGTAACATAAAAGATAAAAGAAAATTGACAAATGACCTTAAATCATAAGAAAAAAAGATGAAGGTTTCCACTTCGTGGAGCTCCATAGGTGCAGGTAGAAGAGGCAGATTATAAGCAATGTAAACTTTTCTAAGAACAGTCTTAAACATTGCAAGGAAAATGACCGGTTCAATTTATCACATGAAGCATGACAGTCAATGGTTCATTGTTTATTCAAAGAAATTAAAAAATATATGCTCAAAGACATAAGACTAACAGAATATGAGATTTCAATCTCCTTGTCCTTGTACAGAATGTAGCGCCTCTGTATTGAGAGAGCTTTCTATCCAACAAAACAGGAGCATCTGTGATCCTACACACACATAAACACATAATTTGAATACTTAAAATAGTTATAAATAATTAGACATACAAATATCTTTTGGTTCTAAATATTCATTTTGTTTAATTAGTTTCAAAATGCTACTTTTGAAACTTCCAACAAAAAACCACTGCTATCCTTTTGTCATTTCAAATACCTACTTTAAAAAATAATATTTTCGGATTGCCAATAAAAAAATTATTGAAACGAAATGAATTAAAATTGATAATAATCATTGATTTACTCATCTATATTAAAAAATTAATATGTGAAAATGAAAAGTATGGAATGTCAATAGGTATATGAACTTAATTTTATGGTTTACAGTAGTGAAATTAACTTTGATATTAAAAAAATGGATATAGCAACTTAAAGATAACAATTTGAATGGGATTTTTTTTGGGAAATATTGAAAAAAAAATGCAGTTCTACTATTGTTAGTGTATAAACACATAGCCCCTCCACACACACACACATGAAATATCAATTTTTGAAGAAAATGTTATATTCATATGAATTATACATGTACTATCATAAAACTTACACTGGAAATGACGATATTAATGTTTCAGTGTTGAGCATAGCAAAAGAAATAGTGGGTTGTTTATATAATATTAGATAAGTATAGAATATGAAATATCTCATTACACACATGATTAATAAATTAGGCCAAATTAATGGGTGATGAATGCAACAGTCGGTATAAAGCAAAAAAAGGTCAAGAGTTGAAAATGTCAATGGCCGAAGGAAGTATGAGTCACCTGGAAAATATTAAGAGATGAACCTGACATTTAACACATAAAATGATGAATAGGCATGCAATATTAAATAATGAAATCATACCTGGTACTTTTATAAATGAATAAGTATACCTGCTAGTTATCATAAGTGCAAACATCTCCCATATTTTAGTTTTGCATCAGAAATAGCATTATATAACTAATATTTAATCTTAAACCACTAACCGTTGAACATATAAATCAGATTAGCATGCTAAATTCAGAGCACTGCCAAATAAAAAACAAAGTTCTAATCTGCACTAATTTGTCAATTGTTTGCGTATAACATGAGTTTGAAGTAAGAATGAGTCCTGTAGCTCTCTCTCCCCCTTTTTTTTGTTTGCTGTCTGACTGCTAACTTAAGGCTCAGGAAATATTGTGGGAGTAGCAAGTGGAAACTGTAACACCCCACCTCCGCTAGGGTCACTCGCAAAGGAATGCACTAGCTTTAGAGGGGTATTATTGGTAAACATGTACAGAAATATTACAAGACAGAACATATAAAATAGCGGAAGTAAAACCAACTTTCATATCATTAATAAATAAGGTCTAAAGCCTTTTACATCAGAGAGTTTCTTACATGGAAACCTGTCTTGCAATAGTAAAGAAGCATAAAAAACCTTTTCATAAATTATTCCCCAAGTAAAACAGTAAAGTAGCCATAGCCAAGAAAAGTCCAAGCCATACATGATGACCTTCAAACAGAAGAAGTCCGAACTAACAATAGCATTTCCTCCCTGTAACCTGGGGGGAAACGGAAGACAAAGAGGCGAAACAAAACGGGGTCAGTCATAAAGACTGGTAAGCCCTATCTACTATCAGTATATAAACTAGTAAAGTTAACTGGCATGAGGAACTGAGATGAACATAAGTATGATGACAAGATAGATAAGCTAAACCAAAATAACAGGATGAACTACTGTACCAAGATAAACAAGTGTGTCATGATAAACTACGGTGTCAAGATAAATCAAGGTATCACATCGTCAGGTTTCTATCAAGTATACTATTCCAAGGTATCTATCATATATAACATCCCAAGGTATTTATCATGTATATTTGCTCTGCACCTCTCGTACTAGTATCCCAACCCGCGTTATGTGTTAACTATGAATTTCCCTTGCCCAATGTCATGTAATGGTCCATGTCATCCTAATATATCGTATATGTAGGTTTCCTGATTCATATGATTCTCATAAGTTCAGTCCTTTGCCGTAGGCCGTACGGGCTTCCTTATGTAAATCAATGCCACTTCAACGAAGTACCGTTTTATCCTTGAAGTTGTTTTGGACTGCTACCCTTGACCTAGTTATGTTTTCTTACCATGAATTATCGCGTGTTCACCTAGGGTTTATGCCACTTAGGACCGCTAGGGATGATGCTACCTAATGAACGTTTCCGTATCTAGGTTTGGGTTTTAGCCACCTAGGGCTACTAGGGATTATGCTACCCGTCAACCGCGCCCTTTTATCCCACGTATGAATCGTGAATCGTTTTCCATGTCTAGACGCACATGTATCTCAAATGTGCCATTTGAGTTCTGTGCCAGGGAAAATCAAGAAATACGGAACTCGGTCGGGAGTTTTAAGTCATCTGCCGGTGCAAATATCAAGGTCTGTTTTTGTATCCGTGGCTAAGGTCCCACGTGACCCCTCCCTCAACTACTGAAAGGCAAAACAAGAAAAGTCATGTATGAGAACTATGCTACAGCCATCGATGCCCTCTTTCCGGACGGCTAACCTCACCCATACCTAGATAGCAAGTATGGTTTGTTGGGTGTTCTCTGCCTTTCCGTACGTACACGATTGACTAAAGATGGTAGGTGGCCGACGAATGTGCTATCTAGGGCTACCGTGAAAATATCGCCGACCCCACGCTAATCCACCCCAGTCTTTAGGTTGCTCGCACAGCAACCAAGGCATACCCTTGGCTCTTCTACCGCAGACCTTAACCTCTGTGAGGCCAGGTTTCATGGACCATCCGCAACCTCACAGAGGGATACCAAGAGTATCCTCACGTTCCCCGAAGCTACCGCTTCGTCACCCAGTTCGTTGGAGCCTTTATCTAAATCAGATATTGCTCCACCTCGTATTCTAAGCGATGACCTACCGTATTGGGTTACTCATCTATCTGTGAACTGGTCCAAATCCCTCGACTAAGAATTATTACTTAGTTCCCTAAAATAAGGTTTACCACTTAGTCTCCTTGTTAATCCCTTTTTTTCCCATAGTCCCCTGGACTAGGGTTTTGTCTAATGGGTTAAGTATTGTCATTTAAGTTCATGACTTAACCTGCCTACGAATCATGTCAAGATTTGGCTAAGTATTCAAGTCCAAGACCTAGCCCTACAAGTTGGTTAAGTATACCAAGAAGCTCATGACTTAACCTTATTCAATCATCAAGTCAAATTGGTTAAGTATTTGTTTATCTTAACCCTATCAGATTATCGTGTTAGATTGGTTAAGCATAGATTATCTTAACCCCATTAGATTATCGAGTCGGATTGGTTAAGTGTGGGTTAGCTCGAACCCATCCACTAATCGTATTACAATGGTTAAGTATATTTAAACGGTCTTGTGACTTAACCCTATCAAGTTCTCATATTAGATTGGTTAAGTATAGTTTACTTAACCTCATCAAATCATCATGTATAATTGGTTGAGATAAGTTACTTAACCCCATTAAATTATCATGTTAAGTTGGTTAAGTATTGGTTACTTAACCTCATTGAATTACCAAGTTTAGATTGGTTAAGTGTTTAACTTAACCCCATCGAATTACCGTGTTTAGATTAGTTAAGTGTAAATTACTTAACCCCATCTAATTACCGTGTTTAGATTAGTTGAGTCTCTAATTACCAAGTCGGATTAGTTAAGTGTAAATTACTTAACCCCATCCCCTAATTGTCTTATATGGTTAAGTGTCATTAAGAAATCAAGTCCGGTTTAACTTAACCTACCCATTCGTGTCATATCGGTTAAGTGTCATTAGACAAAATTACTTAACCTTTTCATGTGGCATTAATTAGATTAATGCACCCCAACCTCTCACATTAGACTCTGTTGTGGTTACTAGTTAAGCCGGGCTGGTCCGGGTAGATTTACACCACAACCTAGTCTAAGCTCGGGTTTTAAGTGCTATATGACCAACTACCCACATTGGGTCCTATTGTTTGTAGCCACTAGTTAAGCCGGGCGGGCCCGGGTAGATTTATGCTACAAACTCAACCCAACCTCGAGTTGGCCACTTTCATGTATGGTCTAGTATCTTATTACACTTACAACCCATACGTGTTAAGTTTCCAAGTCCCATGTTCATAGCCAAAATTACATGTTGTCATGTTTATACCAATTTACCCAAATCATGTTTCATGTTATTAAAGTTTACCCATAACGTAACCCCAACGCTTTTAAACTCGCATATACATTCGCAACAACGCATAATGGATTAAAAGAAGGAACTTGGCAAAGATATGACAAAAGGGGTATAAGGCCGCAAGTTGAACATGGTGGCATATGAGACATAATGTGTCCACAAACTTGCATGTTACATTATTAAGCCCCAAAAACATGCATAACCCCAAAACTTAGCATATAAGTGAATCATGGTGATAGATGACATAGAAAAATGGCTAGAAGTTCGCATATAGCATTCTATGCAAGTTAACTTAAGGGATAAGAGAGTTCTTATGTTGCATAATGCAACATTTCAACATAAAGCTTATAGCTTCTAGCCCACAACATCAAGGTGATGACTTTACGAATATGTATAGGATAAATCTACACATAACATGATAGTTTCTAAGCATGTAACCTACTCAAGTTCAAACCCAAAACTTGCAACATGAACATTTAACTTCATAGTTATTATCTAAGAGTAGGAGGGGGCTTACAATGCTATGAAGACTTATAAAATAAAATAAGATTGAGACGAAGCCACTAGCAACTCTAAAAACCCCAAATGAATACAAGCTCCAAGTTGTCTTGAGAAACAAGAAGCTCCTTTGATTTGTATGAAGAAAGATCCTTGTTTTGATTAAGAAAGGTGGCTCTTTTACTAGCTTAGGACACTCAAACTTTCATGAAGAGGATGGAGGCCATGATCAAGAAACATTTTGGCATAGTTTAGTTGTAGGAATGATTAATGAGGGTTTAGGCTAGGTCTTAGGGTCTTTTTATAGAAGATTAGGTTAGTTTAGACCCTAGGATTAACCCTAATTCAGATCTGGGCCATCAATTCACGTCAGAAACTTCTAGAACTGGACCAGGGACAAGTGCAGGTGCACCAAGCCAGGATGGCTCGGCCACCCGTGTCGACAGGGGTGTCGACTGGGCAGTCGACACCACCCAGGGTGTGTCGACACCCCAGTCGACTCCCATGTCGACTTGGGGTTTTGGCGGGAGGTTTTCCGCCCATGCTTTCTGGCTCTAGATTTAATTTCTGAACCTGATTTTTAACTTGGAATTTTCTGAAATCTTCATTGGGCCATAACTGGGTCATACGGACTCCGATTTTCGAAAACTCGGACTCTATTTCACGTATTTTTCCGAGACGAACGCAATGGCACAGCCCGTTTCCCTTGATTCAGATTTTATCATTGAATTCTGCCTTGATTTATGTTATAACTTGTTATTCAAAAATACGGGTTGTTACATTCTCCCCACCTTAAAGGATTTCGTCCCCGAAATCTCCAAGTTAGGAAGAACGTATCCTACCATCCATCATCCATCTACTCAAAACATCATCCACAAGTAATCATTGTCCTTAAAAGATTTCTAATGCTGTATGAACATATGCAGAAACTGTGTGTATATGTTCCTTAGCTAATGCTAATGATCAGGCCTGAATGATCTTCTAATGCAAATTTTGTTTAGTGCCATGAATCCAACATGTATGCAAATAGTCCTAGACATATAAACACTATATGTGTGCACAACCATTCATTCATATGCAACATCCACATGATAACACATTCAATTTCATCCATAAACAGGTATAAATACTCGTGCATATGCAATATTAAATGTGAGTGTGTCGATCTAGTATCTAATGTGTATTCGCGCATCCACGAGCAACCACTTGCAACCATTTGCAACCATATCAATCATAGCATGTTTCAAACAAATGTTTACATCCATAGGTTTCTACCTAATGTTCTCACGATAGGATCGAGGAGATAAACAAGGTAAACTCCCTACGGGGTTTGCAACAGAAACAGGATCGAGAGGATATTCACCAAAAGATAATATGCGAGCAAGCTCTACAGGAAAAACCAGGGATCCAGGATATACTCTTAAAAAGAGATATTGATGCGCGTATCTAGCCTTCAACCTTCTAAGTCGCCCTCCCTTGAGCTTAATTCCATTGTGCCTTGACCGTCTTTTAACTTCATGATCCCATAGCTCCTTGATTCCTATTTCCAAGATATTAGTTAGAACTCATTTCATCGTCGCCTCTTATTCCACTTTCACTTATCCTTTTCCTAGTATACTTGGCTCAAACGTATCCACTTACTCATGCAAGCTCTCCAAAACTCACTAGGGGATTCTGGATCTCGTCTGCCAATGCCAATCCATGTTGCCAAGTGTACTTACTAGGGTGATTCCCATAACTCATGCATAAGCGAAACGAACCATCCGACTTAGCGGCGAATTCTACTCGAACGGATTACCAGTCAACTGCATCCCGAGATTCTAGGTAACTAACCATGACAGAACCCAAAAGGTTATACGAGACTTCGAGGGTATTACCAAGGTGAGTCGAGAGTCTAACTACCCTCTTTCCAAAACCGAGAATGGCACCCCTTATTGGGTGACCACTTTATCCCTAGAATCCATCCGTAGCCGAGACATGTCATTCTCAAATCCAAACAAGTCATGAAGAAATGGACCAACTCTCCAACCAGATTTTTGGGACAAAAACTGGGATCCTCTACCATGCTAGTACTAAGGTGCATAGACTTAACTATCGAAGCAGACTTAAATGATGCTATGATCAAAACAAAGTCCTGACGGGATGATAGAGAGGAAAAGCTAAACGTTTAACAAGATCGTTACCATCCTTACGAGATACGCTAGAAATGAGAGTATACAATTGCCCTCTCGATGATCTTGTCCTTGTCCCATAATTCTTAACTATCCGTCCCGTTTTTCCTCCATTGTGGCTTAAGCCATACCAACAAGTTGCCTATCCTTAAGCTTGTGTCCCTTATCCTCGTTCTTACTATCCTTTCTTATAACGCGGCAACAGGTCTCTCGAGAACTTCCTCCATCGCATGGGAAAACACTTACGTAGCTAGACAAGGATTAGTCGCAGTTAAAACTACTGTGACTACAGATGGAGGAAAGAAAGGAAAAGAGGTTCAATCAAGGAAACAAAGGATAGTGCTAATGGCTTTTGGGGAATAGCCTTTAAAAAACTTTTTCTTGAAAAATGCTTCTTTGTAAACGGTTTCTCAAATAGTTTTCAGAAGGTTTTAAAAACTTTTGCCCAGTCTGGTAACCTTCTACTCTGATACCAAATGTAACACCCCACCTCCGCTAGGGTCACTCGCAAAGGAATGCACTAGCTTTAGAGGGGTATTATTGGTAAACATATACAGAAATATTACAAGACAGAACATATAAAATAGCGGAAGTAAAACCAACTTTCATATCATTAATAAATAAGGTCTAAAGCCTTTTACATCAGAGAGTTTCTTACATGGAAACCTGTCTTGCAATAGTAAAGAAGCATAAAAAACCTTTTCATAAATTATTCCCCAAGTAAAACAGTAAAGTAGCCATAGCCAAGAAAAGTCCAAGCCATACATGATGACCTTCAAACAGAAGAAGTCCGAACTAACAATAGCATTTCCTCCCTGTAACCTGGGGGGGAAACGGAAGACAAAGAGGCGAAACAAAACGGGGTCAGTCATAAAGACTGGTAAGCCCTATCTACTATCAGTATATAAACTAGTAAAGTTAACTGGCATGAGGAACTGAGATGAACATAAGTATGATGACAAGATAGATAAGCTAAACCAAAATAACAAGATGAAATACTGTACCAAGATAAACGAGTGTGTCATGATAAACTACGGTGTCAAGATAAATCAAGGTATCACATCGTCAGGTTTCTATCAAGTATACTATTCCAAGGTATCTATCATGTATAACATCCCAAGGTATTTATCATGTATATTTGCTCTGCACCTCTCGTACTAGTATCCCAACCCGCGTTATGTGTTAACTATGAATGTCCCTTGCCCAATGTCATGTAATGGTCCATGTCATCCAAATATATCGTATATGTAGGTTTCCTGATTCGTATGATTCTCATAAGTTCAGTCCTTTGTCGTAGGCCGTACGGGCTTCCTTATGTAAATCTATACCACTTCAACGAAGTACCGTTTTATCCGTGAAGTTTTTTTGGACTGCTACCCTTGACCTAGTTATGTTTTCTTACCATGAATTATCGTGTGTTCACCTAGGGTTTATGCCACTTAGGACCGCTAGGGATGATGCTACCTAATGAACGTTTCCGTATCTTGGTTTGGGTTTTAGCCACCTAGGGCTACTAGGGATTATGCTACCCGTCAACCACGCCCTTTTATCCCACGTATGAATTGTGAATCGTTTTCCATGTCTAGACGCACATGTATCTCAAATGTGCCATCCGAGTTCTGTGCCAGGGCAAATCAAGAAATACGGAACTCGGTCGGGAGTTTTAAGTCATCTGCCGGTGCAGATATCAAGGTCTGTTTTTGTATCCGTGGCTATGGTCCCACGTGACCCCTCTCTCAACTACTGAAAGGCAAAACAAGAAAAGTCATGTATGAGAACTATGCTACAGCCATCGATGCCCTCTTTTCGGACGGCTAACCTCACCCATACCTAGATAGCAAGTATGGTTTGTTGGGTGTTCACTGCCTTTCCGTACGTACACGATTGACTAAAGATGGTAGGTGGCCGACGAATGTGCTATCTAGGGCTACCGTGAAAATATCGCCGACCCCACGCTAATCCACCCCAGTCTTTAGGTTGCTCGCACAGCAACCAAGGCATACCCTTGGCTCTTCTACCGCAGACCTTAACCTCTGTGAGGCCAGGTTTCGTGGACCATCCGTAACCTCACAGAGGGATACCAAGAGTATCCTCATGTTCCCCGAAGCTACCGCTTCGTCACCCAGTTCGTTGGAGCCTTTATCTAAATCAGATATTGCTCCACCTCGTATTCTAAGCGATGACCTACCGTATCGGGTTACTCATCTATCTGTGAACTGGTCCAAATCCCTCGACTAAGAATTATTACTTAGTTCCCTAAACTAAGGTTTACCACTTAGTCTCCTTGTTAATCCCTTTTTTTTCCATAGTCCCCTGGACTAGGGTTTTGTCTAATGGGTTAAGTATTGTCATTTAAGTTCATGACTTAACCTGCCTATGAATCATGTCAAGATTTGGCTAAGTATTCAAGTCCAAGACCTAGCCCTACAAGTTGGTTAAGTATACCAAGAAGCTCATGACTTAACCTTATTCAATCATCAAGTAAAATTGGTTAAGTATTTATTTATCTTAACCCTATCAGATTATCGTGTTAGATTGGTTAAGCATAGATTATCTTAACCCCATTAGGTTATCGAGTCGGATTGGTTAAGTGTGGGTTAGCTCGAACCCATCCACTAATCGTATTACAATGGTTAAGTATATTTAAACGGTCTTGTGACTTAACCCTATCAAGTTCTCATATTAGATTGGTTAAGTATAGGTTACTTAACCTCATCAAATCATCATGTATAATTGGTTGAGTATAAGTTACTTAACCCCATTAAATTATCATGTTAAGTTGGTTAAGTATTGGTTACTTAACCTCATTGAATTACTAAGTTTAGATTGGTTAAGTGTTTAACTTAACCCCATCGAATTACCGTGTTTAGATTAGTTAAGTGTAAATTACTTAACCCCATCTAATTACCGTGTTTAGATTAGTTGAGTCTCTAATTACCAAGTCGGATTAGTTAAGTGTAAATTACTTAACCCCATCCCCTAATTGTCTTATATGGTTAAGTGTCATTAAGAAATCAAGTCCGGTTTAACTTAACCTACCCATTCATGTCATATCGGTTAAGTGTCATTAGACAAAATTACTTAACCTTTTCATGTGGCATTAATTAGATTAATGCACCCCAACCTCTCACATTAGACTCTGTTGTGGTTACTAGTTAAGTCGGGCGGGTCCGGGTAGATTTACACCACAACCTAGTCTAACCTCGGGTTTTAAGTGCTATATGACCAACTACCCACATTGGGTCCTATTGTTTGTAGCCACTAGTTAAGCCGGGCGGGTCCGGGTAGATTTATGCTACAAACTCAACCCAACCTCGAGTTGGCCACTTTCATGTATGGTCTAGTGTCTTATTACACTTACAACCCATACGTGTCAAGTTTCCAAGTCCCATGTTCATAGCCAAAATTACATGTTGTCATGTTTATACCAATTTACCCAAATCATGTTTCATGTTATTAAAGTTTACCCATAACGTAACCCCAACGCTTTTAAACTCGCATATACATTCGCAACAACGCATAATGGATTAAAAGAAGGAACTTGGCAAAGGTATGACAAAAGGGGTATAAGGCCGCAAGTTAAACATGGTGGCATATGAGACATAATGTGTCCACAAACTTGCATGTTACATTATTAAGCCCCAAAAACATGCATAACCCCAAAACTTAGCATATAAGTGAATCATGGTGATATATGACATAGAAAAATGGCTAGAAGTTCGCATATAGCATTCTATGCAAGTTAACTTAAGGGATAAGAGAGTTCTTATGTTGCATAATGCAACATTTCAACATAAAGCTTATAACTTCTAGCCCACAACATCAAGGTGATGACTTTACGAATATGCATAGGATAAATCTACACATAACATGATAGTTTCTAAGCATGTAACCTACTCAAGTTCAAACCCAAAACTTGCAACATGAACATTTAACTTCATAGTTAATATCTAAGAGTAGGAGGGGGCTTACAATGCTATGAAGACTTATAAAATAAAATAAGATTGAGACGAAGCCACTAGCAACTCTAAAAACCCCAAATGAATACAAGCTCCAAGTTGTCTTGAGAAACAAGAAGCTCCTTTGATTTGTATGAAGAAAGATCCTTGTTTTGATTAAGAAAGGTGGCTCTTTTACTAGCTTAGGACACTCAAACTTTCATGAAGAGGATGGAGGCCATGATCAAGAAACATTTTGGCATAGTTTAGTTGTAGGAATGATTAATGAGGGTTTAGGCTAGGTCTTAGGGTCTTTTTATAGAAGATTAGGTTAGTTTAGACCCTAGGATTAACCCTAATTCAGATCTGGGCCATCAATTCACGTCAGAAACTTCTAGAACTGGACCAGGGACAAGTGCAGGTGCACCAAGCCAGGATGGCTCGGCCACCCGTGTCGACAGGGGTGTCGACTGGGTAGTCGACACCACCCAGGGTGTGTCGACACCCCAGTCGACTCCCATGTCGACTTAGGGTTTTGGCGGGAGGTTTTCCGCCCATGCTTTCTGGCTCCAGATTTGATTTTTGAACCCGATTTTTAACTTGGAATTTTCTGAAATCTTCATTGGGCCATAACTGGGTCATACAGACTCCGATTTTCGAAAACTCGAACTCTATTTCGCGTATTTTTCCGAGACGAACGCAATGGCACAGCCTGTTTCCCTTGATTCAGATTTTATCATTGAATTCTGGCTTGATTTATGTTATAACTTGTTATTCAAAAATACGGGTTGTTACAGAAACATTCTCAGTCAGACGTATGAATCTACAGTTCACTACATTTTACATCAGGAAGCAACAACAAATACTATCACTGAAATATGTTAGGCAACAAAAGTAATATTAAAATCGTTAAGTCTTGAGCTCATCAAAATACCTTTCTCATCCAGGTTAGCTTTAGTAGCAACAACAATTTTTTGTAATACGTGATAACTTTTGCCACTATCCGTTACAAAACCGATGTCATATCCTCATATTTCTTTGTTAGCCTCTATCATCCCATGAAGCTAAGCAATAAGGAATCTGGAAGAATGCCGAACATAAATAAGAAAAATGCTTATGGAAATAAAAATTATAAACCAAATACTAAAAAGTACCATCTTCCTTTTAGATAAAATGTCAGTCCGAAGAATTAAAAACAATAGTTAAATTCAGTGAAAAATGAGAATCATCGAAAGAAATTTACTTGCAATCATCTAGAATTTCAACTTGAAATACGCTGACGACTTCATTTGATTAAGTGGATATGGAAAATCATTTTATACGGCAGAAGTGCTATGGTGCGGAAAAACATATTACATTATCTAGGTATCTAAACATACAGCATGGCATGAAAGGCTTGTCTATTCTATTTCCATCCTCATTGTAATCAAAATTAAATCCGAATAAAAGAAGATGAGTCTTTTATATACAATAACATCCAATCTAATCTATTCTATTTTATTTTTGAAAGTTACATTACTTCATAGTCGAAAAGGGTAAAGCATCACTGCAAATTCTAAAGATATTGAAATCCTATTAAATATTTCTTCTTTGATCGGTTAGGGACCAAGAAGCGTCAATGCAAGAAAAATACTTGACCTCCCCTAAAAAAATCTCAGATCTAAATTGGATGGAAAACATGCAACTTTTTTTGAATCTTTTGGAACAAATCAATCAATCCGGAAGCTTGAATCAAATTCGACATCAAATTCATGTTATCTCTGATGATATCAATGGACAATTTAATGCATTTCACACCAAGTAATTCCTAATTCAACCTAATACGAACGAAATTATAGTTGAATTTAAGATCGTCTAATGTTTTGCAGTTGTACAACAATATAACACTTCTTGACAACATTACGCATTCGAACTCAGAATCAAATCTGATCTTTGTGTTATGATATTTTTTGGTTGATAAGATGCAGGTAAAGGCAGTTTATAAAGAAGAAAACTGTAGGGAATTTTAAAAACCTTAAAATAAATAGTAGTAGTAAAATAACAAATTTTTATATCAAATTGTTGATCAGGGAATAATTACCTCCCCTCAATCTCGCTCGTCGTCATGAACGACCACTGCAAAACCAACATCCAAGAGAATCGCGGTGAGTCATAATCAATAAACAAAGCACAGTAACCTAACCCTTGATGAAAATGTTCGCCGGCTGCAAGAAAAATAGAGGTTTCTTAAACTACCAGTGAGAAAAATCAGACAACTTTCAAATTTTGTGAGTATACATGTGTCCAAGTTATTATCGCAATAATAATCTGAATTTCATTATTTTAAACAATTCAATTATGTTTTCAACATAGAATTCCACAATTAAATCATTATGTTTTATTTACGACCATATAATATCCAAAATCATATTAAATTTAATTATATAAATTATCGCAAAATCTCGGATGTTACATTCTCCCCCACTTAAAAACTTTTCGTCATCGAAAAGGCGTAGTATGAAAGTTGTCAATTTATATATTTTTAATCATATAATTTCTTATTCAACTTAGAAATAATTATCTATACAAATGATTAATATAGGTTTATTTCTTATATAGAAATATAGATTTATTTCTTATATATATTTACAGTAACTGTAAGAGCGACAAATAAAACACCCAACAACCAAATTCATCCAACAAGCTAAGTAATAAACTTCCAATGTCAATATATTATTTGTATGATTCATTAGGTCCATTTCATTTGTATAAATACCCATTTTCAAATCTCAATATTACCGTTTAACATTCCTTATTATAAGTATAATCTATTCACATATGTTTATAACTCGTTGAATAGTTATTCCAAATTTCAACATATTCCAATATTAGCCAAGTGTCTAAACACAAACATGTTCATTTTACTTAACCCAATTGGTACAAAATAAAAATAAACCAATGCTTAGCTCGTTATTTTCTCGAATTTATATTCTAAACATCCATTTTATTTATATTTTAGTTTAAATCGCAAATTTCCCTACCGCGATTTTTATGAAAATTTGGTTTACACAAATCTTCAAATTCACAAGTTGAAATTTAAAATTTTTCACTTTCATTAGAAAACTATAATCAAACATATCCGAAGGATTCTTGTTTCAAAGAATTTCGACTTATTTTGGATTCTATACATTCGTTTAAACTTTGATTCAAAAAATTATGAAATGTAGCTTCGCGACGAGCTCATTTTAATTAAATTTAATTAATTCGTTCATTCTTCGTTTAAGTTTATAATTTATAAACCAATTCACTTTTATTTTCAAAAAACAAGTTAAACATTTATTTTTGACTTGGAAATTTCGATTATCCTAAGTTGTCGAACATCTAACCATCAATAGCAATACAATTTAATTAATAACCAAATAATTCACTTCATTAGGTTATTTCATTGACATGGTTTATTTGCATTAGATATTGAATTTAATTTCTGTAATGTCCCGACTTTTCTGAATATTTTTAAATCATTTTAATGAGGAATTAAAATGAGATTTACTAGTTAAAATAAATACTAAGGAGATTTTTGAAATATATACATATATGTATAAACATATGTATGGAAAAATGTATACACTTGTTTGTCTTGAATATAAGACAAGTATAAAATATTTAAATAGAAATTCATATGGAATTATACATAAGAGAAAATATAATACTTCATAATAAAAGCAAGGGTGTTAAAAACAATAAGGCCTTACGACATGAATAAAATAAGGAGTATTGTGTTCATATAAAAATAAAGAGGGGTTTGAAAATAAAAACAACACAACATGAACATGTTTGCCATGAGACAAGTCGGCCACCATATAACAAATAACACATAAAACATTTTTGTTCCTTTGACCATGATAATTATCTCAACAAAAGACAAAAGTGAGACAAAGCATTTAATGCAAGCTACTTGAAATAGTAATCTAGGATTTGTAAAACCATTTCCTAAAATCCTAAAATGAAATTAGCACGTGCACTTCCTTAGGCAAGAAGAAAATATCTAGTAGGAAGAGACAAAGGAAAACAATTGTTTAAAGCTTAAAAATCCAAAGAAAGGATCTTTGCATTAAATGAAGGTAAGGCCAAACCTTCTAGAAGTCATCACCTAGGACACTCTCATTGGCTAGGGACCTTAGTAAAACAAAATTTTATTTGCTTGTTCTCCATGCATGTGCCGTAGGGACTATAGGATTGAGGGGTGAGGCTAAGTGAAGTTTACTGTTCAAACATGTGCAGAAATTCATTGTTAAATGCATGAAAAACCATATAAATAGCACTCAAGTTCTTCATTTTATTCTCACAAACAAATCTGAAAATTCATCTCTAAAAAACTGAAGACATTTTTCTGGATCTTGGAAAGCAATTTAGTGAGTGAAACAACTTTAATTTACTGTGCCTAAACACTTTCTATAAGCAGTTTTGTTGTTTGAGTTAAATGCAAATGCTGTTGTTCATTGATTATTACTGTAAAACAAGTATAGTGTAATGATAGATCAACCTAATCTACATCAATAAAAAACAAGATCCCTGTAGGAATATGTTAGAATGGTTGTGAAAGTTTGATAAGTGATCAAGTATCCAGTTAGCACCTGTACTGTGTTTTGAAACACAGAGTATGCATTTGAATCTCAATAGTAATCAAAAATCAGAGTTCTCACCCTTGTATGATGAAAATGTATAGAGTATAGCACCAATATATCACCCATTACCAAATCAAATGGAAAGAATTAACATTTTCAAAGTTTTTGTTCAAAACAAAAAAATACAGGAAGTTCTCTGTAAACAAAAATCAAAGTTGAAATTCAAATATTGTAAAAACCCACTTTGATGATATGAATAGAATCACCAATGCAAATAATGATTTTTAATATAAGAATCACGATTTTTAAGTGTGTGTGTTGCGAGAATTTTGGACATGAACTGAAAATGGTCTTGGATCAAATTCTGACCATCGGAGACACTTGGGGTCAGGCGGTTGCGAGGGAAGGATCATCAGGGACAGGGGTATCGGGGAAAAATACAAACGGATTTTTCTAATGTGTAGATTGAGCGAACGAATCAAAAATAGGGTTTTGGGGGTGTTTATGGGTTCGGTGGTACTCACCGTGACTGCTCATCGTCGGCGCGGAGATGGACGTCCGGTCATGGGGGGATAGCGGCGTCATGGGGGTGCGGTGTCGAGGTCAGAAGGGTGCAGCGCCTTATGGTCGGAGGTGCGAGTACGAGAAGGTTTCTCCGATGATGCTTTCTGTCGTGAGAAGCTCGAAATAGTGATTTCACTGTAGTGTCGGAGGAACGATGATCAGACTGGTGGAGATGAAGTGCGACTTGTCGGGATAGGTGCGGTGGCTTCTCGTCGCGTCGAGGTGGTGTGCACGTGCACCACCGTGCATTGTGCCTGAACGAATCAAAGTACCAAGTCCAGTGACTTTGGCAAATGCCAAAGCCTGGTACTTTGGCACTTGCCAAGTCCAGTGACTTTGGCAAATACCAAAGCCTGGTACTTTGGCAAATGCCAAGTCCAGTGACTTTGGCAAATGCCAAAGCCTGGTACTTTGGCAGTGCCAAAGTCCGGTAATTTGGCATTTGCCAAATCCGGTACTCTGGCAGTGCCAAAGTCCGGTATTTTAGTTTTTAATAAATACAAGTTTTTTAAATTTAAATATAGTTTTAAATTTAAATTTGAAATAAAAATAAAAATAAATAATAAAATAAATAAAAGAAGTGTTTTTATTTAATTGAGAAAAGGCGAGTGGAGAAGTAGAAGCTGAGATCAAACCGACAAGTTTGTTCGGTAGAAGTTCGATCAAGTTTGAAATATAGATTATACATGAGTAAATAATTTAAATTAATTAGTTGAATTATTTATAAAGAAAATAATCATAAAAGAATAAATTTAAAAGAGAAGGAGAGTTCAAACATCATTTGAACTGAAATGATAAAAGAATTAGAAATGCTGTGTGCGGAGCACGTACATTACATATTCATTACCAGAAAATGATTTAAACTGTACAAAACACCGGGTTAACCGCCTTCACCTTAACCAATCATTTTTAAGGAATAATTAAACTATTTTGTTATGAACCATGTAGTCAAACACTGTTGTTTGAAGATAATAAATTTATAGCCTGAATGATAATCGGAATTTAACGATAAACATTTATCGACTGTAAAAAGATGTTCGTACCTCGTTCGAAGAGTCCGGAATAAACGATTCCACTTCGACACGAAGTTTTACGACGCATATCAAAATCCTGAAGGCAATGAGATGCAAGCGTTAATTTAAGATAAGTTTTGGTCTGTTCAAACCCAGAACAAACCCGAATGGACGAGTGTCTGACAACGTATGTCAGTTAGATTTTACACATCGGATTTACGTAAGTATATTACATTGGTAGCGGAGGAATTCATTTCTCTTAGCTTTATTACCCATAATATATTTGGGTAATCGAATGAGTAATTCTGACGGATAGGACGATGTGGCATTCAAAGAATGTAAAGAAATAATCTGTCAGAAGAACAACGTGACTTCAAAGCTTCACAACCCGGAAGTAACAAAAGTTGGGCTAGGCAGCATGGCTAGTTGGGTCATACCCAAGCAGGGTATACTATCACCATCTAGAGGACTTCCTATTTAACTTCTTAAATCTATTTCGCTGCTGTAGCATTCGGAAATGGTAAATCGATCTCAACCATAGGAGTGATAATATATTCGTCACACTCAAGCTGAATGAGTGGACGGTCATGTGTGGTCGGGTTACAAAATGTTCTTGTTGAACCCCAGTGTATCCTCTCTAGAGTACACTGATCGGTGGGTGCTCCCATACCCTTCCTGTTGGAATCCGAACTCCAATACGCGCTCTGCGAACTTTTAAAGTTGTATACTATATACGTGAACGTGAGATGCAAGTGTTTCACTAAATTTTTAGTAATCTGATACGAACTATTATAATATCAAATGTTTTGATATAAAGGACTTAGATCATTCTCTAGATATTAGACACGGATGGATCTAAAGATTTCTAAAGTAAATAAACCCATTATAATGAAAAACCTTGACACTTATTTCCCTGTTTACACTGTTTAACTATGTTTCCTCACACTAGTCCCCTGACTGACCCAGAGTTTATTTCTGTGTTTCTTAAACTCTTGGGTACTCATAATATTTATTATGAGTAGACAAGTAGGTCCAGGTAAGGCAAGTGGAACATGATGCAGAACAAGTTCAAGACCCAGTAGCGTATATGTTTAATTACCCAGTTTGAGTATCTATGGTATTGTAATATGGCACTGTATAATTATGATGTTGAACCATGATGATGTATTATGTACTCTGATGTATCAGACTTTGTGATGTAATATATAAGTATTTGTGAAATTCTGCTGTGAGATTCTGATAACTTCTTACTCTTCTATTCTATAAGTTCTATCTTTTCTATCTCATCTTCTAAATTCTTTCAATAATGACACGATTTCCCAGGCATGGAAAATCGCGCCGTTACAGTTGGTATCAGAGCTTAAGTTTGCCTAGGTGAATCTTAGAGTTAGTATCGAGAGGGCGTATTTTTACTAAAAACTATTTTAGTATGGGTCGTCTTTAGCTATCAACTCTAGTTATTTGGTTAAGATATCCCTAAAGACTAATTTCCGAATGATTATTAACTCTCAAATCATATACTCAGAAGTTGACAATGAGTTCTCAAGCCAGGCGAGGCCGAGGAGCAAGTCGGGCGACCAATGGGCACACGGTTAATCAGACCCAAGTGGATACGACTGATGTAGTCCAAGCTCCAACGCAGCCAAACTTCGCTATGATTTGTAAGAACTACACTAATCTGGGAGGAAAAACTTTTAAGGGAACGGAATCACTGGTTGATGTCCAAGCATGGATTAGATCGTGTGAAAAGATTTTTAAGGGACTGAAACTGGATGACGAGTACAAACATCTATTAGCGTCATGGAATCTGGAAGGAGCTGCAGCTATCTGGTGGGATGCCCAGACTGCAAATACTCCAAAGGAGAATTTTACTTGGGCTATGTTCAAAGAAGCTTTTGAAGCTCAGTATCTGCCTGCAACTGGGAAAACCAGGATGTACCGAGACTTCATTGATCTGAAACAAGAAAACAAGACTGTCACTGAGTATGAAAATAAGTTCAATGCACTGTCAAGTTTTGGACCAGAGTTGGTAAATACCTCACTGAAAAAGAATGAGATGTTCGTCGCTGGATTAAAGGATAATCTGCAAGGCCGTATGATGGGGCATCTGAAAGATCCATTTGTTGAACTCATGGATTTAGCACTCAGATATGAAGCCCTGGACGCTAAAAACCCAACTGCAGCAAAGGCTCAGACTGGAGAAGCTAGTGGAGGAAATCCCCAGAAAAGGAAATTTAACCCTGACTGGAAGGATAACAAGAACCAAGGGAAAGTAGTTTAGCAGAAAATTGAGAATCATTTCAAGAATGTAATGTGTCACAACTGGAAGCAGAAGGGACACATTGCCAGGTTCTGTAAACAAAAGAGCAACAAGAAACCTCAACATCAGCAACCACAACAGCAGCAAAGGAAACCTTAGCAATAACCACAGCAGTAGCAGCAAGTTCAGAGGAATGAGATGGTATTAAAGAACCTCTGTTTCAACTGTCACCAGCCGGGACATATGGTGAAAGACTGTCCACTGATGAAAAGGGTGCCTCAGGCAAAGGTGTACGCCATCAAGAATGAACCATCTGGCTCTCAGAATGTGAAGGGGAAGGGAGTGCTGGAAGGTACTTTACAATTTAAAGGAATTTACCTCCGAGTTTTGTTTGACACTGGCGCTTCACACAGTTTTATTTCTTCTGAAACTGTAGACCAATTTAACCTTAAGCCGGTTATTTCACCAAACCCAATTTGTGTATCAAATCCTATTGGTGGTAAAACTGAGTTAAAAATGTGTTGTGAGGATATAGCACTGTTATATCTCTCACATTCCTTTTGGTTCGATTTCTATGTCCTAGATTTCAAAAGTTTCAATTTTATTCTCGGATTGGGCTGGCTGAGCGAGTTCCAAGCCAAGATAAAATGTGATAAAGAAACCATAACCTTGATAACCAGTTTAGACCGTAAAGATAGAATACCTTGTGGAAAACCCGGTATTCATACCTGTAGTTTCCTATACGCCCTAGAGGCACCAAAAGAGAAACTTGAAACACTGGACGTAGTGAGAGAGTTCAAGGATATATTCAAAGAAGTTGGAAGTTTACCTCCTCATCGGGAGTTAGAATTCCGAATCGATTTAATCCCAGGAGCGAGACCGATAGTGCAACCAAAGAGATGTATGGCACCAAAGGAAGTATCGGAACTAGAGAAACAGACTCGGGATTTGCTAAGTAAAGGCTTAATCCGACCCAGTTTTTCTAGTTGGGCCTCGGCAGTAGTATTTGTAGTGAAGTCTGATGGGTCGTTACGACTATGTGTTGACTATAGAGAATTAAACAAAGTGACCATCAAAAAAAAATATCCTTTACCCCGAATCGACGATCTTTTTGATCAATTACATAGAGCGACCGTATTCTCCCAAATGGATTTAGCCATAGGATTTCATCAATTGAGAATCGCTGAGGATAACATTCCTTTAACAGCATTTAGAGGCCCGGATTTCTTTTATGAGTGGTTGGTTATGCCATTCGGTCTAACAAACGCACCAGCATTTTTCGTGGATTTGATGAACAGAGTCTTTAGAAAAATTCTGAACAAGTTTGTTCTAATTTTCGTTGACGATATTCTGATTTATTCAAAAACTGAAGAGTAGCATCGCTATCACCTCAGAGTAGTATTAGAAACTCTAAGGAAAAATGTGTTGAAAGCCAAATTTTCAAAATGTCATTTTTGGAAGTCTGAAGTGAGATTTTTGGGGCATATTGTAAACGGAGATGGAATATCGGTAGATCCGGTGAAAGTTGAATCAGTACAACAGTGGATACAACCTCGTACACCAACTGACGTTCGAAGTTTCCTAGGATTGGCGGGATATTACCGAAGGTTTATCAAAGATTATTCTAAGATATCGTCTCATCTGACGAAATTGACGAAGAAAAACCAAAAGTTTATTTGGACCCCGAAGTGTGAAGAATCTTTTCAAGAGTTAAAGTATCGTTTAACCAAAGCACCAGTGTTAGCTGTTCCCGATGGAACAAGCAAATTTGAAGTTTACACTGACGCTTGTGGAACTTTATTAGGAGCTGTGTTGATGCAGAACGGTTGTGTAATTGCATATGCAAGTAGGCAATTAAAGATACACGAGAAGAACTATGCAACTCACGATCTGGAGTTATTGGCCGTTGTTTTTGCATTAAAGATATGGAGGCATTATCTTCTGGGTGGAAAATACGAACTTTTTACAGATCATAAACCATTGAGGTACTTATTTACCCAGAAGGATTTAAATTTGAAACGACAACGATGGTTAGAATTTCTTGCATCGTATGATTTGGATATCATTAATACACTCGGCTAAGCAAATGTAGTAGCAGACACTTTGAGTAGAAATGTAGTAGCAGACACTTTGAGTAGAAATGCAATTCTATCCCTATTGGAAGTCACATCGACTCTCCAAGAAAGGATTACGAGCAATCAAAGAAGATACGCCAAACTGGAGAAGATCATGCAAGGAGTCACGGATGGAAGGGAGTCTAATTTCGAGTTGGATAACCGAGGAGTGTTAAGAATTAACAACAGATTATGTGTTCCAGATGCGGATGGATTGAGGTAGGAAGTTTTAAAAGAATGTCATGCATCAAAGTTGAGCATCCATCCGGGAATTCATAAAATGAATAACGATATGAAAAGAGTATTCTGGTGGCCAGGAATGATGAAGGAAGTTACAACTTTCGTGAATGAATGTTTGTATTGTCAGCAAGTCAAGGGAGATCATCAAAAGACTGCTGGACTGTTACGATCATTAGAAATACCCAACTGGAAGTGGGAAATGATATCGATGGATTTTATCGATGGATTGCCAAGGACAAGAAGAGGATTTGAAGGAATTTGGGTAATTGTCGATCGGCTAACGAAAAGTGCGCATTTTATTCCTGTAAAACCAACACGTACAGCCGCATCTTTAGCCGAAGTCTTTATGAGGGAGATTGTACGATTACATGGAGTCCCAGCAAGCATTGTAAGCGATAGAGATCCCATCTTTACAAGTAACTTTTGGGGAGCATTGCAAAGGACTTTGGGAATGAGATTGAATCTCAGTACAGCTTACCATCCTCAAACGGACGGTCAGACTGAGAGAGTGAACCGAATATTGGAATATTTGTTAAGAGCATGTATACTAGATTTTGGAGGATCATGGGAAGATCATCTACACCTAGTGGAATTTTCTTACAACAACAGTTACCAGGCGAGTATACAAATGGCACCATACGAAGCATTGTATGGAAGACCTTGTAAAGCACCAGCATGTTGGATTGAATCCGGAGACAAATTAGTACTTGGACCAAACATGATCCAAGAAGCAACGGAGAAGGTGGAGTTGGTGAAGTTAAGAATGAAAGAAGCCCAGGATCGACAGAAAAGCTATGCCGATCAAAGGCGAAGAGATCTTGTATTTGAGATAGGAGATCTGGTATATGTGAAGATTTCACCGATGAAAGGAGTGGTGAGATTTGGTAAAGCCGGAAAGTTAACTCCGCGATATGTTGGACCTTTCCAAGTTCTGGAGAGAATTGGTTTTCAAGCCTATAGAGTAGAATTGCCAGAGCATATGGCAGGGATTCACAACGTATTCCATGTATCTCATTTGAAGAAGTGTTTGCACGATCCATCTTTAATTCTGGAACCATCTGTTCAGCAAGAAATAGAGATTGAACCAGATTTGACGGTGATTCGACGACCATTTCGTATTATCGATAGAGAAGAAAAGCAACTTCGCAACAAAGCAGTAAGTCTGCTAAAAATTCAGTGGAGCGATAATCCGAAAGATTGCACGTGGGAGACCGAGAAACATATCAGGGAATTATACCCGGATTTTTCTACATATTAGGTATGTTTTGCTATTTGGATGTTTGGATGAAATGAAACCTTGGATTTCTTCATTTCTGTGAGCATTGGTATGTACATTCATGGATTCATTTTATTAGGACTTATGAACTCCCTTGCTATGATTTTATCATTGACGAGTTCTATTTCCTTGTTTACTTTCCAGATGGCACCATTGATGAAGAGGACCGCTAGAAAAAGACTCACATCGCACCAGACCGAGAGATTACTAGCCAAGCGAGCGAGAGTGGGTGATTCTGAAGATGTTAGGGAGAGGATACCGAGTGATGACGAAGGTACACACAGGACCTCGGATGAGTCGTATGTAGGCAGGGAAGAACCCATGGAGCGAGAGCCAGACAGCACGGAACCCTCAGAGGATGATGATATACTTATGATTGAGACCGGTTTTGGAGACGATGATAGTGATGACGATGATAGTGACCGAGATGAGGATGAGGCTGAAGATATGGACATGGATGAGGACGATGAAGAAGAACCCGAGGAGGAAGAGGAGTTTGTCCCTGAGACACCGATAGCGGATATGGGAGAGCAGCCAGCAGAGTTTGTGGACCCAGCAGTAGCGATATGAGAGAAACTGAAGCAGGCACTCGTAGAGTATCACGAAGTAGGTGGATGGGTCGAGATTTTTGGAGAGTTTGGTTATCCTTGGATTCAGGTGTACATGATTCCGCCAGTGGAGGTTATACAGATCTCTGATGATGAGGAGGAGATACCAGATGCCCAAGAGATTATGGATGTTGTAGAGCCATCGGATGACGACGATGAGGTGGTTGAGGTAGTAAATATTTCCGATGATGAGTGGATAGTGATTGATAGTGACCCGGAGGAGTAGGGAGGAGTGTTGTGACTATGTATGTGTATATTATGTAGCTATAACTTGATTTAGTCAAGTATAGCCTATCTATGTAGTATAGGGTGTATGTCTAGTACACGTATGAAACTGATGTATAATTAATGTACTAAGTAGTAGTGTTATGAAGTATCATCTTTTGGGAAAAAATTCTTTCTATCTTTCTTACTTTTAATTTCGGGGACGAAATTCTTATAAGGGGGGTGGACTGTAATGTCCCGACTTTTCTGACTATTTTTAAATCATTTTAATGAGGAATTAAAATGAGATTTACTAGTTAAAATAAATACTAAGGAGATTTTTAAAATATATACATATATGTATAAACATATGTATGGAAAAATGTATACACTTGTTTGTCTTGAATATAAGACAAGTATAAATTATTTAAATAGAAATTCATATGGAATTATACATAAGAGATAATATAATACTTCATAGTAAAAGCAAGGGTGTTAAAAACAATAAGGCCTTACAACATGAATAAAATAAGGAGTATTGTGTTCATATAAAAATAAAGAGGGGTTTGAAAATAAAAACAACACAACATGAACATGTTTGCCATGAGACAAGTCGGCTACCATATAACAAATAACACATAAAACATTTTTGTTCCTTTGACCATGATAAATATCTCAACAAAAGACAAAAGTGAGACAAAGCATTTAATGCAAGCTACTTGAAATAGTAATCTAGGATTTGTAAAACCATTTCCTAAAATCCTAAAATGAAATTAGCATGTGCACTTCCTTAGGAAAGAAGAAAATATCTAGTACGAAGAGACAAAGGAAAACAATTGTTTAAAGCTTAAAAATCCAAAGAAAGGATCTTTGCATTAAATGAAGGTAAGGCCAAACCTTCTAGAAGTCATCACCTAGGACACTCTCATTGGATAGGGACCTTAGTAAAAAAAATTCATTTGCATGTTCTCCATGCATGTGCCGTAGGGACTATAGGATTGAGGGGTGAGGCTAAGTGAAGTTTACTGTTCAAACATGTGCAGAAATTCATTGTTAAATGCATGTAAAACCCTATAAATACCACTCAAGTTCTTCATTTTATTCTCACAAACAAATCTGAAAATTCATCTCTAAAAAACTGAAGACATTTTTCTGGATCTTGGAAAGCAATTTAGTGAGTGAAACAACTTTAATTTACTGGGACTAAACACTTTCTATAAGCAGTTTTGTTGTTTGAGTTAACTGCAAATGCTGTTGTTCATTGATTGTTACTGTAAAACAAGTATAGTGTAATGATAGATCAACCTAATCTACATCTATAAAAAACAAGATCCCTATAGGAATATGTTAGAATGGTTGTGAAAGTTTGATAAGTGATCAAGTATCCAGTTAGCACTTGTACTGTGTTTTGAAACACAGAGTATGCATTTGAATCTCAATAGTAATCAAAAATCAGAGTTCTCACCCTTGTATGATGAAAATGTATAGAGTATAGCACTAATAGATCACCCATTACCAAATCAAATGGAAAGAATTAACATTTTCAAAGTTTTTGTTCAAAACAGAAAAATACAGGAAGTTCTCTGTAAACAAAAATCAAAGTTGAAATTCAAATATTGTACAAATCCACTTTGATGATATGAATAGAATCACCAACGCAAATAATGATTTTTAATATAAGAATCACGATTTTTAAGTGTATGTGTTGCGAGAATTTTGGACATGAACTGAAAATGGTCTTGGATCAAATTCCGACCATCGGAGACACTTGGGGTCAGGCGGTTGCGAGGGAAGGATCATCAGGGACAGAGGTATCGGGGAAAAATACAAACGGATTTTTCTAATGTGTAGATTGAGCGAACGAATCAAAAATAGGGTTTTGGGGGTGTTTATGGGTTCGGTGGTACTCACCGTGACTGCTCATCGTCGGCGCAGAGATGGACGTCCAGTCATGGGGGGATAGCGGCGTCAGGGGGGTGCGGTGTCGAGGTCAGAAGGGTGCAACGCCTTATGGTCGGAGGTGCGATTACGAGAAGGTTTCTCCGATGATGCTTTCTGTCGTGAGAAGCTCGAAACAGTGATTTCACTGTAGCGTCGGAGGAACGATGATTAGACTGGTGGACGTCGACCTGGAGATGAAGTGCGACTTGTCGGGATAGGTGCGGTGGCTTCTTGTCGCGTCGAGGTGGTGTGCACGTGCACCACCGTGCACTGTGCCTGAACGAATCAAAGTACCAAGTCCAGTGACTTTAGCAAATGCCAAAGCCTGGTACTTTGACACTTGCCAAGTCCAGTGACTTTGGCAAATACCAAAGCCTGGTACTTTGGCAAATGCCAAGTCCAGTGACTTTGGCAAATGCTAAAGCCTGGTACTTTGGCAGTGCCCAAGTCCGGTACTTTGGCATTTGCCAAATCCGGTACTCTGGCAGTGCCAAAGTCCGGTATTTCAGTTTTTAATAAATACAAGTTTTTTAAATTTAAATATAGTTTTAAATTTAAATTTGAAATATAAATAGAAATAAATAAATAAATAAATAAAAGAAGTGTTTTTATTTAATTGAGCAAAGGCGAGTGGAGAAGTTGAAGCTGAGATCAAACCGACAAGTTTGTTCGGTAGAAGTTCGATCAAGTTTGAAATATAGATTATACGTGAGTAAATAATTTAAATTAATTATTTGAATTATTTATAAAGAAAATAATCATAAAAGAATAAATTTAAAAGAGACGGAGAGTTCAAACATCATTTGAACTGAAATGATAAAAGAATTAGAAATGCTGTGTGCGGAGCACGTACATTACATATTCATTACCAGAAAATGATTTAAACTGAACAAAACACCGGGTTAACCGCCTTCACCTTAACCAATCATTTTTAAGGAATAATTAAACTATTTTGTTATGAACCATGTAGTCAAACACTGTTGTTTGAAGATAATAAATTTATAGCCTGAATGATAATCGGAATTTAACGATAAACATTTATCAACTCGTACCTCGTTCGAAGAGTCCGGAATAAACGATTCCACTTCGACACAAAGTTTTACGACGCATATCAGATTCCTGAAGGCAATGAGATGCAAGCGTTAATTTAAGATAAGTTTTGGTCTGTTCAAACCCAGAACAAACCCGAATGGACGAGTGTCTGACAACGTATGTCAGTTAGATTTTACACATCGGATTTACGTAAGTATATTACGTTGGTAGCGGAGGAATTCATTTCTCTTAGCTTTATTACCCGTAATATATTTGAGTAATCGAATGAGTAATTCTAACGGATAGGACAATGTGGCATTCAAAGAATGTAAAGAAATAATCTGTCAGAAGAACAACGTGACTTCAAAGCTTCACAACCCGGAAGTAACAAAAGTTGGGCTAGGCAGCATGGCTAGTTGGGCATACCCAAGCAGGGTATATTATCACCATCTAGAGGACTTCCTATTTAACTTTTTAAATCTATTTCGCTGCTGTAGCATTCGGAAATGGTAAATCGAGCTCAACCGTAGGAGTGATAATATATTCGTCACACTCAAGCTGAATGAGTGGACGGTCATGTGTGGTCGGGTTACAAAATGTTCTTGTTGAACCCCAGTGTATCCTCTCTAGAGTACACTGATCGGTGGGTGCTCCCATACCCTTCCTGTTGGAATCCGAACTCCAATACGAGCTCTGCGAACTTTTAAAGTTGTATACTATATACGTGAACGTGAGATGCAAACGTTTCACTAAATTTTTAGTTATCTGATACGAACTATTATAATATCAAATGTTTTGATATAAAGGACTTAGATCATTCTCCAGATATTAGACATGGATGGATCTAAAGATTTCTAAAGTAAATAAACCCGTTATAATGAAAAACCTTAACACTTATTTCCCTGTTTACACTGTTTAACTATGTTTCCTCACACCAGTCCCCTGACTGACCCAGAGTTTATTTCTGTGTTTCTTAAACTCTTGGGTACTCATAATATTTATTATGAGTAGACAAGTAGGTCCAGGTAAGGCAAGTGGAACATGATGCAGAACAAGTTCAAGACCCAGTAGCATATATGTTTAATTACCCAATTTGAGTATCTATGGTATTGTAATATGGCACTGTATAATTATGATGTTGAACCATGATGATGTATTATGTACTCTGATGTATCAGACTTTGTGATGTAATATATAAGTATTTGTGAAATTCCGCCGTGAGATTCTGATAACTTCTTACTCTTCTATTCTATAAGTTTTATCTTTTCTATCTCATCTTCTAAATTCTTTCAATAATGACACGATTTCCCAGGCATGGAAAATCGCGCCGTTACAATTTCAAACATAACTAAGTATACATAGTTTATTTCATAACTTAAGTTTAATTCATATATATAAACCATCAAATTTTCAGCATTCATTATTCATACTAACACTTGTATATTATCCAATTTTATTCCTATAACATGTTAACTTTTGATTAATAAGTAAGTTATATATATATATATGCTATGGAAAAATTCGATTTTATACAAGTTCAATAGTTTCAGTTTATTTTGAATTCATTATTTCAAACTACTAAGAGTTTTATTTTAATTGACTCTCTTGGGTTCATTTTTTTATTTCACAATTTAGATGTTAGTAAAATTTCAAGTTTTTATTCATTTCGATAATTTGAAAATCATTAACTTTTGGAGAATATATGAATTCAAGCCCCGAGTTCATGTCCAAAACAACTTTAAAATATTATATATATTATATCTTTTATGTCAAAACATATTATAATATATTTAAATGAAATTCAAAATTTCCAAACAAAATATAAAAGTTCTAAGTGGCCTCCCCTACTTAGTCTCTAGAAAATAATGTCGATAATGCATGCACTCATCACCGAAATCATTTTCCAAAAGGAAGAGGGGAGTATACACTTATTTCAAAAATTCATTTAAAAACAATTTCGATATGAAACAACCTTTAAAATATAAATAAATTATTTCAAACCATTTTTAAATCAATATTATAAAACCACCCGAAATTAAATTCTCAAATTCATATTTAACTTCTTATTTCATTACCAATTAATTTTCAATATTTCATTTTTCTTAAATCATTCAATAACCAACTGTAACGACTGTAGACTTTGCAACCATCAGGCAGTGGGCTAACCTCCTACCGTGATACCTCAGAACTAATTTTATGGCCAGCCTCTCAACTGCAACAACCAACCCAATCTTCCCATCGGGACGTGTAGGGGTAAGAGTCTCCTGCTCACCACCAAACAGCCAAGCGAGAACCCCCTATCATGTTCTCTAACCAGCTCTGATACTAAATGTAACAACCCGTGATTTTTGATCGTTCAAATCGACAACGATCCTCAAATGTCCACTTAAACAAATAAAAAATATAGGTAGCTATTGGGATTAAAATAAGAAAAGAGAAGGAAGAAGAAAACAAATACAAAATCTCACAGCGGAAGGAGAAAATATAATAAACAAATAACAGTTCATGAAGCTGTTAAAACATACATTTGATTATATTTTACAACCTTTATCAGAGTTAACTATTATACAACATACCAATAATTTTGCAGCGGAATAGTAATAATAATACGTCTGTTGAGCTCCGTCTTCATCTTCATAACGGTATCTTCAAGGAAAGGTAATATTTGCTAACTGCAACTTCATCTGACCCGAGCGTATTGCATCAAAAGAAAATATAACAAACACTCAGTTCAGAACTAAATCATTCACATATTAGTCAAATTAAAATACGAAATAACATGAGTGTTATGGGTGCAGAAATCTAAAGAAGTATTATGGAAAATCCGCAAATGATTTTGGAAAAAAATGAAGCTATCATAAGCTCGTCCTACATCACATAATTCAAGCGCACACCAAATGGGCAAGTTTTGTCTTATGATAACCAAACATGCTTTCATACGTGAAAATCTACTTTTCATACTATTATTAGAGCATAGCGTTAAAAACCATTTCGCAAATAAATATATTAATCTTAGCAAGCATAGTGGCTATGCCCACATACATAGTTTACAAACGAAACGAAAGGCTCGTATTGGTTGTTGGGTTCCAATATGATGGTTCCTGACATGAAAGATCAATGGGAACACGATCAAGGTGCATCTCATGGTTTTCATCCAGACACAGACACCAAACACTAGGTGAATCACCGGATAACATCCAGACACGGACACCGAACATACCCTTATTTTCCCAAGGTTTTAAAGTAGATCTACCGCCGAAGATTTCGAGTTTCAATATAGATATGTATACAACCTAACCACCAGTTTACCATCAATCCGGGGTGTGAGGTTCGTCGAGGTCACGATATACACAATGCTATGCTTTAATAAACTAAGCTATTATCATCACTAGCTCATTTCATAACTTGAATATGTCACATTGTCAATTTACAGCATGTCACCGATTTCTATCAACACATAACCTCTAAGCATGTAAAACTTAGAGACGGGAATAATTAATTGCCACAATCTGATATATATTAACAGAAATTAGTGCTACGCAATCAATTACATTGTTAGACACATAATCTGTACAAGTCCATCCTGGGTCTGAATGGAACAAAATCCGAAAATCCTCAAATATGTTCAGACCCCACGCCACTTATAACCTCGTATTGGGTGATTAGCCCAATCGAGATATCAGCAGTCAATCCAAATAAATCCAAAGATTCCTGGTCTTCATTTGTCATTTCCATGTCTTTAGTTTCTTTATCACGTCGTATTATTACTTGGAATGGTTTTCGAACATATATTCGATCCCGGTCTTCCCATGTAATAAGCCCATTTTTAAAACAATAGTTATTGATCATTACTGATTTTTCATTTAAATCTCCTCTAAATTCATATTCAAATTAGACTAAAATTTCATATCAGTATCACGATTATTTAAACATCGATTTTTATTCAAAAAGGAAATATATTTTTATTTCAAATCTCAATCTGAATCAATGGTTTAAATCGAGAAATATTCCAATTTAATAGACATTATAAATATTTAAAGAACTTGAAAAATAGATGATTATAAATAAAACATTTTTTCTGAAAATATATATAATAAAATAATTAGAGTATAATAAATTAATTTAAATCACTACATATATCAAATGCTTTACTAAAAAAATCTTTAAATAATAAATAATATGATTTACTTTATTTCAAATTATTGGTATATATATATTAAATGCTTTACTAAAATAATCTTTAAACAATAAATATAATATAATTTATTTCAAAATCCATAGGTATATATATAGCTAACTAATTTTAATAAATATAATATATTTTATTTCGTTTCCATATCTCGATTTCAAATAACATTCGAATTTGACTTTTCAAATAAAAGGGCTTTTAAATTCGTATTCAATCCAAATCTCGACCATTCCAGGTATCTTTGAATACTTTTATTTTAAAAAATTAATTTAAAGAGAATTAATAAATTTAGCTTTTAAACATTGAGAAATCAAATTATAATTAAATCCCATTTCCAAATCCACAATTTATTTTGGAATAATTGCTTTAACAAATTCAATGAACATTCCGGTGTTGATATCCATGCAGTAACCAACTTCAAATCAAAACATCCATCGCAACCATTTCGTCCAAATTGTAAATATTATATCGTTTCACTAGTTACCAAAAGTCAATAAATTTTTACTAGGAATTTAATTTAATTAAAATAACTAGTTATTGAGTTCAATTTGCACATCAACTCACTTGACGTCAATTTTACGCAACCAATCAACAATCAATTACAACCATATAACCAAACTTATTTCATAATTAAATTCAATAAATACGGGAATAATTCAGTTAATTGTGAGCGAGAAATTCACTCACCTTGATTTCAAACGAGATTGTAATTCAAATTTTAGCCAAAAATCAACTGTCTCAGATCAAGGCCATCGCGAAGAGATCGTCGATACGATTCCAACACAATTCATTTCGTCCAAAACCGACCTCTAACAGAAAGTTATAAACGTTTAAACATGTGGAAATTTAAATTATATAAAATAATAAAACTAAACTCCTCACCTTTAACTAGCCGCCACGTCAGCGGTCCTCACTGCGCTTCTTCTCTTCCGTGTTCATTCGCTTCCTGGAAAATTTCACAAACCCAAAACCATCGAGCCTCATTGATTTTTGCACCATCCTCCAGACCTCCAAAATTCAATCAACCTCCACCACCACGAGCGTCGTCAAGAGCTCCATCAATGTTCCAAACATGGGCCCACTCGGTGGTCCCCTTCGTAGCCGATCCACCAATGAGCGCGCTGGCTTCGGAGCCATTTTCTGGAAAAATTTGGCATCATTACCTTCAATTCAGCATATGGATTCGAAGATCTCATCGACCTCTACGGTTTGGCTTTTGAAATTTTCTACTTCATTGAATGGATTAGTAGAAATTAAGGATTAAATTTTCGAACACTCGTGGCCATCGAAATGAATAATGGCGGCTAAAAATTTAGGGTTTAGAGATAATAAAATAATATTATTTTCATCGGTTTGCATGTTATAAAGCCAAAAAAGGGCCTGAGTCCAAATCAGGCCGGCTTACAGCCTAACAATAGGTTTCGACGCCTTCTGAACGCCATGAAATATGTTTCAAACCTAATTCCAACGTCTCTAATAGTTTCTTTTACAACTTGATTATTAAATAAAATTATACACACAAATTTCTGCCCGTTTTAAATTATTACAATCAAACGATAACTCTGACGGCTACGAAATTTTAGATTTTATAATAAATTACATTTCCAGACCCAATAAAATTTGTTTCATCGAATTACGAGAACGGTTGCAGAGTGAAACTTTTAAACAGTTCGGTAATATATTAAAATATTCATTTTTGTTTATTAACAAATAAATTAAATTCAAAGATTTATAAATTCAATTCAAATCAAAATAAAATTCATGTAAACTTATAAATCAAAAATCGTTTATCGTGAATTCAATTTTCATTATTTACAAATTTAAATTTTATTCCAATTATAAATTACCCTAAAATGATATCATTATAATATTTAATATCAATTCCAACTTTCAACCTTTATCGAAATAACTAAATCGTAATTTTATTTGCGATTAATGCAAGTTATTATCGCAATAATAAGCTGAGTTTCATTATTTTAAACAATTCAATTATGTTTTCAACATAGAATTTCACAATTAAATCATTAAATATTATTTACAACCATACAATATCCAAAATCATATTAAATTTAATAATATAAATTATCGCAAAATCTCGGAATGTTACATTAAAACTCTTGGGTACTAAATTTGCATGAGTAACCAAGTGAACTATGTTTCTTGCAGAGACATTTTAAAGGAGTTTGGAGCAGATGGCTTTATCATAGCTATTTATCTATCTAATTTCCGCTATATATGTTGAATTAAGTATTAGTAATTGTTGACACCAAAAATAGGTACAACACTCAAAGAGAAGAATTATGTAGAGAACAAGTGAAGATTAACAATTGTAAGCAACACCAAAAATAGAGGGGATCACACAAATTTATAAGGGTTCGGCGTTAATGAGCCTACGTCCACTTTATAATCTTTATATACTGATTAAGCTATCAATCACAATAGGGAATAGAGTAATTTAGAAATTTACAATAAACTTTTTTGGAATCCCCCTTTGAACTGGAAAAAAGGGTATTTATAAGTGGTACAATACTGGGTCGTCTTCAACACGTGTCGTTAGATCCAAAGGAATAGCTATGGATGAACAAGTCAGTACCCTCCGAAGAATTGGTATTCTATTTTAAACCATTGGTGTGAGCTGGCACATGACTCACCTGCCTTAGGTGATTTGAACAAAAAAGATCTGTAGCGAGCTAGTCTGTAGGCTAGCTTTTCGGTCTTCAACTGGACATATCGTAGCGGATCATGCTTGGTCATATCGGGCTCCTCCTGGGCCGTGCCAAATGGATGAGGTGAACTAGAATGTCGGGCTTCATTGATTTATTCAACTTGGATACTTCGGATACGAATCTGTCATATTAATATGCCTTGGTGGGCGGTCCAAAAAGGCCCATCAACACTTTGCCCCCCAATGGCTCGTATGAAATGAAGCATACTTTGTTGCCGTAAATCTTGAATGAAATCTTCCGCATCACACATTCTTTGGGTTTCCTTGACTCACTCATTTGATAGACCTTGTGGATTGTGTCGAGTCCCATCAATCACCTCGAAATTACGGACGAGTTCAGATAATGATGGTGCCTCTCTGTCTTTTGTCTTATCGGCTGGTCTCTGACTCACCAACTTCTTTATACATTAGCTAGACCCAGCCTTATTAGGTGAATTTGAATAGCCACTCTTTCACGTTATAAAAGGAAAATCCCCCTCGTCTTTTTCTTTTTACTTTTTACTATCGGGAGGATTAAATTGCTGCTCCAAAGAAAGGCGATTGGTAAACATCATCTTCCCCCAAGGTCATCTTTTTCAGGTTTGAGGTATTTCCCATGTCAAAACATCATTCTTGTACGGGATCTTTCCTTCCTTGTCACAGTTTGAGTTTTGATTTGACCTAACCGGTGGAGTTCATCTATGCCAAATCGCCGGAGTCAGCGGAGATGCAGTCGTTCAAGGTGGAACCACCACACTTTTGGTGGGGTTCGTTGATGTTGAATCTGCCATCTTGATAGCATCGTGGACGCAAAAAAGAAAGAAGGGTTTCGCACCCATCCCAAGCGTTCTTTGCATTGGGGTGTCTTTGAACATTAAGGCACGTGACAGTGCTTGAGTGGGCGGTGAAAAGATGCCAACTTTCGTACAATTTGGGTCGTGTTATCTGTGATTTACCTTTCATCGGGGCTGTGCTTGTAAAAAATTCTAACTTTCTCTCTCCTCCCTCCCCCTCCCCTCTTTTTTTATAGCTCTATAATCACCTAGCATTTCATTGGTCAAAGCACGTGATACCCATGTAATGACCCGGTATTTACACGTATCACGGACACATATATTAATTAATCGTAAGTACGTATTAAAATCCAGACTTTAAGATTTTAAAACATGTTAACTTATGAATAACAGCATTTACATATGTATATAGCACAACACTTACCAAAACCCATTTTTACACATTCAGGTGTGATAGCATGTATTTGATAACGTTTGTTTAAATTGATTTTTTCACTTGTATATAGAATAACACTTAGGCATAGCAAGTTTTAAATTGCCATTTTAATTCACATGTTTGTTCATTTTTTTTTCCAAAGGGTTTAAGAATTTAAGTTTTTACAAATTTTTGATTTAAGAACTTATCACACTTGAATAAGTCATGCCAAAACCCTTTTGTTACCAAAGCAAGTTCAAAGGCATGTTCAAATTCACATGTAAATTAACACCAACACATGAAAGTACCATTTCATTTTGCAAACATGTTCTCATATATATATATATATATATATATAGGTGTACTTGAATACAACCTACACTAGTACAAGACTAGTAAAGAGAGGATCTAGGAGAAATTATGTTCACATGGCAAAATCTATTTAGATCAAATATTTTCAGTTTGAAATCTTTTTCTTTTCTACACAAGATTTTCTGAAAACGACATCTTCTTTTGCAATTTCAAAAACATGTTTATTTTGTCATAAGACATGTGCCAAAGATCTTGCCAATCTTGTGCATATCAACCATAGATACACCTACAATAGATCATCACTAAAGCATATAGATTTTTCAAGTTTGTCATGTCCATTTAATCACATGCCAAGATCAAAATGGTACAAAGATTTTCAGATTTTATAAAACCTTTGAAGCCAAGTAAAAATATTTTATGTGTTCATGTTAAATCAAATTTTCATGTAAAGATTTTGGGGTAGAAACCCAATAAAAAAACTGAGCATGTATGGTACAAGAAATGATACTATAATTTGGTTAAACCAATGAAAGATTTAGAGAAAGATCATGGATGGTACAATGGCATTTAAGGTGATGTTTTATAGAAAACCAATAGGAAAAGAGAATGTACATGTGTAGGTGAAGTATGGCTGATATAAGCATGTGCATATGAGGAGGTGGTGTTTTGATTTGGTAGGGAAAAGATTTTTTTTGAGTTGTCAATCATTTGTCAATAATCAAATCTGAAAACTGATTTTTGCACCATATTTTAATGATTTTCTACCACTATAAAAAGGACCAGAAGCACACACATTTTTCTACACAACACAAGCTCTTGAACTAGATCAATCAAGGAGAAAAAGCTAAGGGTTCAAACATTGCCTGGTGAGTAAAACTGCTTTTAATTTTCTGTTTTGAAATTCCTGCCTTTTTGCTGTTTGAACTATAAGTTGAATTTGGATTTTTGTGGTGTGTTTGTTCAAGTAGTATACCTTGTGTGGATTAATTGTTGACTATGATGGAGAAATCATTGGTTGTTAATTAAAATCTTAAGTACCAAAGGTTAAGAAAAGTGTATTACCTGATATTGTTACCTGGCATTGTTATTTTTGTTTAAAATTCTGTGAACCTTAATAGATCAGTAAATCTATGTTAGTGGATCAAGAACGAGATGCCATAACATTTTTAAACCCTTCATACGGTCATACAAGTGTTCAAAAATGAAGCAAACTTTGCGGAAACCTCACTGGTACTTGAAGGCAGAAAACAACAGGCCTCTCTGTAATCACATAATCAAAGTGGATTTTCAAACATTGTAAAAACTTGTTTTGAGTTCATAAATGTAATGGTGGGTTGAAATGATAATTTTTAAAAGTAAAATCAAAAATTTTAAAGTTGAGAATCATGAGAAAAAGGAGGATGGTCGAAGAAGCAACTTTGGACAAATTCCGGCGAACTACTCATTTGGGGATGGCGGCATTCGGCGAGAAGGAGCAGGAGAAGCTGTAGATTCTAGGAAAAATACAAATTAATTTTTCTAATGAGTAAAATTAAGGAATTTGATCGAACTAGGATAGATTGGGTGCTTTTTGGGTTCCAATTTCATCGTGGAACTGCTCCTCGACGTGGTGGTTTTGGGGGTGCGGTCCAGGGGGGATGGCAGCGCTGGAGTGTCGTGGTGGCAGGGAAGGAAGTCGGCGGTGGTCAGAGGACGGGGCAAGGCGCAGGCGATGGTTTCCTGGATGTTGCTTTTTCTGTCAATAATGGTGGCACGGTGAAATTCAACCAGTGACAGAGAGGAGGTGATCAGGGTGGTGCGAAGTGATCAGGGGGTGACGACTGACGTGCGGTGGTGGTTGTCGGAGATGGACGTGGATCGGGACGTGTGTGCATGTGCACGGGTATGGAAGGAAAAGGGAAGAGGAAGAAGAAGTGGCACCGTGGGTTTTTTGTGATCGGGCCAGGAAATGCTGTGGAAATGGAGGTGGTACTTTGGCCAAATAAAAGTGGTACTTTGCAAACCGTGGTGACCAAGGCTGATTTCTTGTGCGCACACCATGTTTTCAGCTTGGTACTTCACTAAAATGTGGTACTTTGAGTATTTAAGCTTTTAAATGAGGATTTTTGAATATAATTTAATTTAAACTAGTTTTTAAATTAAATATTAAAAAGAGTATAAAGGGAAAATAAATAAAAATTGAATTTTTATTTAATTAGCAAATGAGAAAAAGGAAGTGAATCAAGTATTAATATCAAATGGAAGTTTTTGTCAAAACTGAAATTCAAGTACAGAAGCTGTAATTTAAATTAAATTATAAATTTAATTTATAAATAAAATTAGAGAAATTTTCTAATGGTATATTCAAACTTTAAAGTCAACAAAAGAAGTCGATCAAGTGTAGAAGATCAGATATGGTTTTGACAGAAGTCGAGAGGTTAGCACAGGAACTATAATTTTATTAAAATATAAATTTAGATTATAATTTTAATTAAAATTTATTTTCTAATGAAATATTTAAATTTTAAACAAAACAAGATAAAGAAGGACCGTATGCAACACATATGCTAAATTTGTCAGTTTAATCTGTATTCTGAATTCCCTGATATAAGAAACTGATCATGGACAGTTCTGTATTTTATAAAATAAGAATTATAAATAATATTTTTAATTTTGTTTATATTGATAAATAAAAAGAGAAATTTTATTGGTATAGAAAGAAGAAGAAGTAAATCGAGTACAAGAGATCAAAGGGAAATTTAACGAGAAAAATACGAAGTGTAAAGGCTGAAATATAAATTATAAATCATAAATTTAGTCCATTTATGAATAATCAGATCAAGTAATAATGATGAGAAATATTTTTCTAAAGAAAATTAAGGTAAGTATTCATTTTAAAGGTGACGAACAAAATGGGAAAAAAAACCATGTGCAACGCACACACTGAAATTGTTCATTTTTAAGAAAGGACCAAAATAACCAGATAAAGACCAGATGATCTTATACTGTTTAGTTTGACTGGAATTATATATGTAAATTAGATTATAATCTTGTTAGATTTATAATTTAAAAAGAAAATGTTCGCTAATCATTTCAAAGAGACCGAAATAAATATTTCACTTTGATTTGATTATACGTTGCGCGTCAGAGATTTTTAAATTGAAGACGACGATATACAAGGGCTATTCTTAAATAGTGCATTCGGTTTGTCCAGTCCCAGGACAACTTGTATGGACGAATGTCTGACAGAGTATTTCCAAAGGAATCACGTACGTTGCTTTCTTCAAACGTACCAGTTGCTGGCATAGAAGGGAAACTTCTTTAGCTTGACAGCCAGAGTATTTTTGTGAAAATCAATTAGTGTTTTCCGATGGATTTGACGATGTGGCATTCAAAGAAATTAAACAGCGATGATAAAAAAGGTAAGTCTAGCCTCAAGCTTCACACCTAGGAAATGACAAAAATCGGGCAGGCAGCATGGCTATGTGGGTCGCTCCCATTAGGGTGTATAATCACCTATCTAGAGAAATTCCTTTTACCTCTTTAATCTATTTCGATGCTGTCCCTTTTCAGGAAACGATGGTTTGAGCCCAACCGTTGGTGATATACATTCGATAAACTCAAGAGAAATGAGTGGTCGGTCATGTGTGGGCCGGGTTGCAAGACATTCTTGTTGAACCCAGGTGTATTCGCCTCTAGAGATACACGATCGGAAGGTGGTTCCATACCTTGTCATTGTTGGAAATCCAATTTCCATAAGCGCCAAGCGGTTTTTATTTGTATACTATATAGGAGAACGTGAGATGCAAGCATTCTTCTAGATTCTAATTTATTTGTGAAAAACCAATAGACACTATGATAATATTCTAATTTCAAGTATACAAAGTTTTTTATTCTCATGAGGTAAAAATCCGTTCCATACTTACGGCGTGGTCTTATGAGATATTTTGTTTTATAATCGTTTACTCATACCAGTCCCCTGACCGACCCGGAGTTTATTTTTCTGTGTTTCCCTTAAACTCTTGGGTATTCATAACACTTGTTATGAATAGACATGTGAATCGGGATTTGGATTAAACTTATGAAGATGGATGAAGACTTCTGTGTGTTGGTCTACCTATCTTATCTACTGTATAATTATTAAGTTTGCAAGTTAGTCGTCAATGATATGTATAATTAAGAATGTACTATGAATGGCTTGTATCACCAGATCCAGTATGCTCTGATGTAATATGTTCCGCTGTGTAATATTATGAGGTATCATCTTTTGTGAAAATTCCGCTTTGAGATTCTAATGTTTGCTGTGATTTTATCTTCTATCTATTCTTATTCTTATTAATGGCACGACTTCCGATGTGTTCGAAAGTTGGGTCGTTACAGTTGGTATCAGAGCTTAGGTTACTAATTTCCTAGGCTTTGGGTGAGTGTGAGAGAGCATATTTTTATAATAAAATTTAAAATAAATTTAGATCAACTTAAATTTAGATGAACTTAATTACAATGATAACTAATCATATTATTATAAGAAATAAAGTTAAAATTTTAATATTTAAATTTGGATTTCACTAGACTTAAATTAATTGGATATAAACTCAGGGAATGTGAACTGGTCGATTTGTGAAAATAAATCATATTGGTGAGTCCCGAAATGGAGATAATTAACTAAGTGAATGAAGATTGTGGGTAATACTTAACGGAGTTAAGTAAATTGACTGAAGAGTTAAAAAGGGGATTTGGACATGCTTGAGCAAGGTTGATTCAAATTAATGAAGCGAATAAGAACTGAGACCTAGTTTCCAAATAAAACATTTATTGATGTGTGTCGATAACTCTAATCTACTGTTTACAAATTTCGAGGACGAAATTTTTATAAGGGGGGTAGATTGTAATGACCCGGTATTTACAAGTATCACGGACACAGATATTAATTAATCGTAAGTACGTATTAAAATCCAGACTTTAAGATTTTAAAACATGTTAACTTATGAATAACAGCATTTACATATGTATATAGCACAACACTTACCAAATCCCATTTTTACATATTCAGGTGTGATAGCATGTATTTGATAACGTTTGTTTAAATTTAATTTTTCACATGTATATAGAATAACATTTAGGCATAGCAAGTTTTAAATTGCCATTTTAATTCACATGTTTGTTCATTTTTTTCCAAAGGGTTTAAGAATTTAAGTTTTTGCAAATTTTTTATTTAAGAACTTATCACACTAGAATAAGTCATGCCAAAACCCTTTTGTTACCAAAGCAAGTTCAAAGGCATGTTCAAATTCACATGTAAATTAACACCAACACTTGAAAGTACCATTTCATTTTGCGAACATGTTCTCGTATATATATATATATATATATATATATATATATGGGTGTACTTGAATACAACCTACACTAGTACTAGACTAGTAAAGAGAGAATTTAGGAGAAATTATGTTCACATGGCAAAATCTATTTAGATCAAATATTTTCAGTTTGAAATCTTTTTCTTTTCTACACAAGATTTTCTGAAAACGACATCTTCTTTTGCAATTTCAAAAACATGTTTATTTTGTCATAAGACATGTGCCAAAGATCTTGCCAATCTTGTGCATATCAACCATAGATACACCTACAATAGATCATCACTAAATCATATAGATTTTTCAAGATTGTCATGTCCATTTAATCACATGCCAAGATCAAAATGGTACAAAGATTTTCAGATTTTATAAAACCTTTGAAGCCAAGAAAAAATATTTTATGTGTTCATGTTAAATCAAATTTTCATGTGAAGATTTTGGGGTAGAAACCCAATAAAAAAACTGAGCACGTATAGTACAAGAAATGATACTATAATTTGTTTAAATCAATGAAAGATTTAGAGAAAGATCATGGATGGTACAATGGCATTTAAGGTGATGTTTTATAGAAAACCAATAGGAAAAGAGAATGTACATGTGCAGGTGAAGTATGGCTGATATAAGCCATGTGCATATGAGGAGGTGGTGTTTTGATTTGGTAGGGAAAAGAATTTTTTTGAGTTGTCAATAATTTGTCAACAACCAAATCTGAAAACTGATTTTTGCACCATATTTTAATGATTTTCTAGCACTATAAAAAGGATCATAAGCCCACTCACTTTTCTACACAACACAAGCTCTTGAACTAGATCAATCAAGGAGAAAAAGCTAAGGGTTCAAACATTGCCTGGTGAGTAAAACTGATTTTAATTTTCTATTTTGAAATTCCTGCCTTTTTTCTGTTTGAACTATAAGTTGAATTTGGATTTTTGTGGTGTGTTTGTTCAAGTAGTATACCTTGTGTGGATTACTTGTTAAGTATGATGGAGAAATCATTGGTTGTTAATTAAAATCTTAAGTACTAAAGGTTACGAAAAGTGTATTACCTGATACTGTTACCTGACATTATTATTTTTGTTTAAAATTCTGCAAACCTTAATAGATCAGTAAATATATGTTAGTGGATCAAGAACGAGATTCCATTACATTTTTAAACCCTTCATATGGTCATACAAGTGTTCAAAAATGAAGCAAACTTTGCAGAAACCTCACTGGTACTTGAAGGCAGAAAACAACAGGCCTCTCTATAATCACATAATCAAAGTGGATTTTCAAACATTGTAAAAACTTGTTTTGAGTTCATAAATGTAATGGTGGGTTGAAATGATGATTTTTAAAAGTAAAATCAAGAATTTTAAAGTTGAGAATCATGAGAAAAAGGAGGATGGTCGGAGAAGCAACTTTGGACAAATTCCGGCGAACTACTCATCTTGGGATGACGGCATTCAGCGAGAAGGAGCAGGAGAAGCTGTAGATTCTAGGAAAAATACAAATTAATTTTTCTAATGAGTAAAATTAAGCAATTTGACCGAACTAGGATAGATTGGGTGCTTTTTGGGTTCCGGTTTCATCGTGGAACTTCTCCTCGACGTGGTGGATTTGGGGGTGCGGTCCAGGGGGATGGCAGCGCCGGAGTGTCGTGGTGGCAGGGAAGGAAGTGGGCGGCGGTCAGAGGACGGGGCAAGGCGCAGGCGATGGTTTCCTGGATGTTGCTTTTTCTATCAATAATGGTGGCATGGTGAAATTCAACCAGCGACAGAGAGGAGGTGATCAGGGTAGTGCGAAGTGATCAGGGGTGACGACTGACGTGCGGTGGTGGTTGTCGGAGATGGACGTGGGTCGGGACGTGTGTGCATGTGCACGGGTATGGAAGGAAAAGGGAAGAGGAAGAAGAAGTGGCACCATGGGTTTTTTGTGATCGGGCAAGGAAATGCTGTGGAAATGGAGGTGGTACTTTAGGCATGTGGTACTTTGGCCAAATAAAAGTGGTACTTAGCAAACCGTGGTGACCAGGGCTGATTTCCTGTGCGCACACTATGTTTTCAGCTTGGTACTTCACCAAAATGTGGTACTTTGAGTATTTAAGCTTTTAAATGAGGATTTTTTGAATAGAATTTAATTTAAACAAGTTTTTAAACTAAATATTAAAAAGTGTATAAAGGGAAAATAAATAAATAAATAAAAATTGAATTTTTATTTAATTAGCAAATGAGAAAAAGGAAGTGAATCAGGTATTAAAATCAAATGGAAGTTTTTGTCAAAACTGAAATTCAAGTACAGAAGCTGTAATTTAAATTAAATTATAAATTTAATTTATAAATAAAATTAGAGAAATTTTCTAATGAAATATTCAAACTTTAAAGTCAACAAAAGAAGTCGATCAAGTGTAGAAGATCAGATATGGTTTTGGCAGAAGTCGAGAGGTTAGCACATGAACTGTATTTTATTAAAATTTAAATTTAGTTTATAATTTTAATTAAAATTTATTTTCTAATGAAATATTTGAATTTTAAACAAAACAAGATAAAGAAGGACCGTATGCAACACATACACTAAATTTGTCAGTTTAATCTGTAGTCTGAATTCCCTAATATAAGAAACTGATCATGGACAGTTCTGTATTTTATAAAATAAGAATTATAAATAATATTTTTAATCTTGTTTATATTTATAAATAAAAATAGAAATTTTATTGGTATAGAAAGAAGAAGAAGTAAATCGAGTATAAGTGATCAAAGGGAAATTTAATGAGAAAAATACAAAGTGTAAAGGCTGAAACATAAATTAAAAATCATAAATTTAGTCCATTTATGAATAATCAGATCAAGTAATAATGAAGAGAAATATTTTTCTAAAGAAAATTAAGGTAAGTATTCATTTTAAAGGTGACGAACAAAATGGGAAGAAAAACCGTGTGCGACGCACACACTGAAATTGTTCATTTTTAAGAAAGGATCAAAATAACCAGATAAAGACCAGATGAACTTATACTGTTTAGTTTGACTGGAATTATATATGTAAATTAGATTATAATCTTGTTAGATTTATAATTTAAAAACAAAATGTTCACTAATCATTTCAAAGAGACCGAAATAAATATTTCACTTTGATTTGATTATACGTTGCGCTTCAGAGATTTTTAAATTGAAGACGATTATATACAAGGGCTATTCTTAAATAGTGCCTTCGGTTTGTCCAGTCCCAGGACAACTTGTATGGACGAATGTCTGACAAAGTATTTCCAAAGAATCACAAATGTTGCTTTCTTCAAACGTACCAGTTGCTGGCACAGAAGGGAAACTTCTTTAGCCTGACAACCAGAATATTTTGGTGGAAATCAATTAGTGTTTTCCGATGGATTTGACGATGTGGCATTCAAAGAAATTAAACAGCGATGATAAAAAAGGTAAGTCTAGCCTCAAGCTTCACACCCATGAAATGACAAAAATCGGGCAGGCAGCATGGCTATGTGGGTCGCTCCGATTAGGGTGTATAATCACCTATCTAGAGAAATTCCTTTTACCTCTTTAATCTATTTCGATGCTGTCCCTTTTCGGGAAACGGTGGTTTGAGCCCAACCGTTGGTGATATACATTCGATACACTCAAGAGAAATGAGTGGTCGGTCATGTGTGGGCCGGGTTGCAAGACGTTCTTGTTGAACCCAGGTGTATTCGCCTCTAGAGATACACGATCAGAAGGTGGTTCCATACCTTGTCATAGTTGGAAATCCAATTTCCGTAAGCGCCAAGTGGTTTTTATTTGTATACTATATAGGAGAATGTGAGAAGCAAGCATTCTTCTAGATTCTAATTTATTTGTGAAAAACCAATAGACACTATGATAATATTCTGATTTCAAGTATACAAAGTGTTTAATTCTGATAAGGTAAAAACCCGTTCCGTACTTACGGCGTGGTCTTATGAGATATTTTGTTTTATAATCGTTTACTCATACCAGTCCCCTGACTGACCCGGAGTTTATTTTTCTATGTTTCCCTTAAACTCTTGGGTATTCATAACACTTGTTATGAATAGACAAGTGAATCAGGATTTGGATAAAACTTATGAAGCTGGATGAAGACTTCTGTGTGCCGGTCTACCTATCTTATCTACTGTATAATTATTAAGTCTGCAAGTTAGTCGTCAATGATATGTATAACTAAGAATGTACTATGAATAGCTTGTATTACCAGATCCAGTATGCTCTGATGTAATATGTTCCGCTGTGTAATATTATGAGGTATCATCTTTTGTTAAAATTCCGCTGTGAGATTCTGCTGTTTGCGGTGATTTTATCTTCTATCTATTCTTATTCTTATTAATGGCACGACTTCCGATGTGTTCGAAAGTTAGGTCGTTACAACCCATAAGCAAGGGCTGGGCAAAGGAGTATGTTTTCCATTAGAGTGGATAGTTCTTCTAGGTCATCGGATCGACTAGGACCCGTTCTATCGACAGATCCATTACCTGTTCCCCTAATAGCAGTCGAGTTAACTGAAGCGGTACCCATTTCTATAGCACCCGACATGCTTCCGGGCGTGGAAATTCTGGAGAACCCTCGGGATGCAGAAAAGTCCAACATCACTCTCAAACGAATACAACACTTAACAGCAAAACACAATATTTCTTTCGATGACTCCTTGTCCCTGGGAAAAATAAGTGGCCTCATAACCCCTTGGATGGTTACATGGCCATTTCTCTTCCAATCTGCAATGTGGGGGCCATCCCCCCTTTCCCCCTTTTCATCATAAACTTCTTATGTCAGATGAATTTGGCTCCGATGCAGTTTCACCGGATTGCCAACGACAATTTGCTGTCGATCTATTACTTGTATATAAAATATCTAGGTTATCCTCCGTCCTTTGATGACCTAGCCTTCCTTTTTAATTTTATACACAATGAGAAACAGTCCCCTCTATGCTCTACTTTGAGGCCGTTCGGGGCTGGAAGATTATTGAAGACATTCCGAGCAAGGTGGGTGACCCTAAGCGAGACTGGTTTTGGATTAAGCAGCAACCGGGGTGCGCTCGATACTGGCTTAAATGTGGTGAGTTCTCTCTTTGTTGTTTGATATCCTTTCCATTGAAGTTTCTTTCGCTGACTTCTGTATTCTTTCTTTATGGGGGACGAGCCATCAAGGCTCGAGGAGGGAGCATTTAAGGAACGTCACAAGCAACTAATTGAGATGAGACAGAAGCGACGACGGTTTTGGAACTGTTTGACTGATAAAAATTTGCATCAATATTCTCTTCTTGACCGAAGTAGGATAATTGGCTTTGCAAAAGAAGGATCTGAACCCACAACACTGATCCAGGATGCGATGCCCCCAGTTGAGAAGAAATCGGCGGATGAACAAGTAACTCGTTCGATCGAGGGATCTTCTGCTCATCACTCGCCCGAGAAGAAAAAGAAATCAAGCCCAAAGAAGCCTGGCTTCAAAAGGCGAATCCGAGAGATCGAGCGCCGAGAGGCCAAATGTCGAGATATCGGACGTCGACAAAGAGAAAAGGTTCCTGCTAAGAAAGCCCCGGAAACGGTGCATGGGGAACAAAGCAAAGAAAATCTTACTGAAACTCACTTGAGAGATTCGGAGGTCGAGAGAGATTTTTCTGTGGATCATGATTTATAGGAGGAGTATGATGCATCCCCCTTACAGGTTTGGAAAAGCTGCATATGCCCGATATCATTCTCTCGCCATAAAGCTTAGACCCAAATCAATTTTTCCTAATCAATCTGAAGGAATGTCCTTCTGGGACAGACAGGAGGGTATTGAAGGTATGATTTCATCATCGGTATGAGGTCTATTGCACGTTACAATATCATACTCTCCGTGTATAAATTTAGGGTTGTTCATCTCATTTATAGTCTTCATTTATTCGAAGACATTGACGTAGTGTTTTACGGCGACCTTTTCGCTTCCTTCCCGATGGACCCCAGGTTGGATGAACCCACTTTTCCGCGTGGTGGAAGAAGAGACGATGATAAAACTGGCAACAGCGGGAGAGAGGAGGAAGCGAAGGCAGAGGATGTTAGGAGAGACAAAAGCAGAAAGAAAGGGATAGGAGGGAAGGAGAAGAAGAAAGAAGAGGAATAGAAAGAGAAAGGAGGGAAGGGAGGATTGCCGAGGGTCGTGATGGGCAAAAGAAGAAACGCTTGAGAACACATGGTCAAGCATCGGGAGACACAGAAGAGTTGGGACACATCCCCAAGAAATGAAAGGAGGGTAAGTCCCCCAAGTTCAAGAGAGGGGAAGGAGCTGAGGCTTCTCGTGTAGTATTGAGTCGTTCCAGTCCTATGGTCGGAACTCCTTCCACCGACCAACTGCGACAGCTGGAACAAGATTTTCCTGACCTCATTTTTCCAGAAATTAAACCTGCCCCCAAGCTAGCCACTAATTCGTATCTTTCATCGCCATCTACGCAATAGCCTTGAATATGCTCTTTCTCAATATGACGCGATGCGCGAATATGTCGGGCAGGTGAGCGGGGAGCTAAAGGAAAGGCTGGCTGAAATCGTCGGACTAAAAAGAGACATCGATAGTGGCAAGAGGATCTTTGGATTTCTTGAGAGTAAAATCAAAGATCAGGAATTGCAAGCAGCAGCCGACAAAGAGAAATATGGGAAAGAGATTGAGAACTTGAGTGTCCAGGTCCAGTAGAGAGGCAGGGAGTGTGATTCAATGAAGCGGGAGATTGAATCTTTGAAGTAGGACAGGGCTCAACTAAATCTTGAAATACAGAATCTTAAAGCCACCCTTCATTCGTCCGAACTAGGCAAACATCAAGCTAAATAAAATGCCGCTACAGCAATTGAGTCCGTTAATAACCTGAAGCTTCAGCGTGACATTGACATCAAAACCATTAAAGTCGAGCATGCCCAGGAGAAGGTCGAACTAAAAAAGGGGTATGCTCGCCTGGTTCTTTCATTTTGTGCGCGCTTCCTCTGTCATAGGGATTTGTTTTGGATGCCAGGATATTCAAGGCTACCGGCTGATATATGGAAGATAGTTTTATGGGAAGAGAAAAGGGTAGCACAGGGTTTCCCGGTGCGAGGCATCGCTGATGACTCGAATCCTAAATGACAAAGAACGAGCTATCGTGGAAGAAGCGAAGAGTCGGGAAAAGAGTGCGACAGAGGCAGATTGCCATAAATTGAAGGGAAAGTCGGTCCCCGAGAGCAAAATTGGTGGTGGTCATCCTAAAGTTCCCATACCTTCCGCACACATGATTGTTGAGAAGGGTTCGTCATCTGCTCTTCCGTCTGATTCAGTCAAGATCGTGGAGGAGCAAGTGATCGACTCCCATGTTGGAGGTAGACTCCCCCTTTTTAACTAATTCTGAGTTTACCCATCCTATCATGACTTGTGTGTTTTTTCTTGTCTTTGGCAGGAGTCTTGTCAATGATTGAGAAAGTTCAGGCAGAACTTGTCACTGAAGAGAGAGGCGGTATTGAGGAGACAAACGAGACCCTGAGAGAGGAAAGGATTAACTCAGTGTCCTCAGAAGACAAAAACGTTGAGGTCATTGGGGAGTCGAAAAGAGAGGATTGTCGATCCTTGGCTGAGATTAAAGACCAGAGAGATAGGGAAATCTCTGTTGTGAAGCCCGAGCTTACTGAAGGTCCTTTGAACTCAAAACCTCCTTAGGCCATTCCTCCGACAATTCTTTCTTCAGTTCCAGCTCCTGTGGTTCCTACTAATCTACAAACTCCTGCATCAGCTTCTGGCTCTTTGGTAGCACACTCGAGGAGTCGAGACGTAGGTTGAACACCGAGGAGATGCAGGAGATGATCAAGCAAAAAGAGGTGGTTGAAATGGTAGATCAAGGGATGATGCCACCTCCTTTTTAGAAGTTTTTTTGTAATGATTGGACGTTGCATCTCTGGTGATGACATCTGAATGGTACCTGACATATAGTAGTATTTTGTAATGATGTCAGAGTACTTTAAATGGAAACCTACGTATTTTGCAAACGCTCACAGCATCTGTGTGTAAAAAATGTCATGTGAATTCCTTGTTTCATTTTACTTTAGATGTTTAACATAACTGGGATGTGTGACGGCAAGGAATTTCGCTCGATCCGAATCAGTCGTTAAACCGATCTAGACCGTTCGAAACCCCTGATCGTTTGAGAACACGACAAAATAGAACGCAGACGGAAGAACATTTCATTGTATATTACAACAATGCATCAGAATACAAGAATATACAGAGTGTAAATAAACATTACACAGAAATATCAGAGATTTAAATTACATTTAAATACATCGCAGCGGAAAATAATACAATACACAACTAGAAGAGATATGCAGATACAAAGCTTTCCGGATATCGTTCCAGCTGTAAACCAGGATCCTGTGAATATAAATCTGCAAAACCAAAACTACTAGCTGCCCGTGTCAAAATAAGGGCACCCAGAGTTTAGGTTGAAAGAATAAACTCCAGGTCAGTCATGTGACTGGTGTGAGAACTAAAACAGTTATTAATCTTTGTTTTTAAAGTTAGGTAAATCAAGGGACCACGCCGCATAACACGGAACGGGTTTCCTCCCAAGAATACCGGTGCATAAAACAAACAACGCAATGCTAAATAAAGAAAAATGAAGCTGTTATAAGACCCAGGTCCTATCACATAATGCAACGCAAGCCGGGGGATAGGGTTTTCCCTTATAACAGCCAAAGAATGCTTGATACGTTTAAAACAAATCATTTGATACTATTATAAGTGCATAGTGTATAAACTTCAAATCATAAGTATCAATCATAGGCGGCATGGGTACCATATATCATGTCGCCATACTAGGCTCTACAAATAAAACCGCAAATGTCACGTACTTGGAAATTGGATTTCCTTCTATGAACCGACGCTAGGGATCGTCCTCTACCGATTCGAGACTGTCTAGCCCGAGCCTCAGGAACAGCCGCAACTGCCCCATGGATCGTCAGGGCCGGTCCACCGATGTGGATAATTATGCCTGAACACTACGTTTCCCCGCCCTTTGGGGCGTAAATGAGCCAACGAATGGCTCCATCGGACCCGGATCATCCGATCTAACCGAGGCGCCTCGCAACAGCAACAACCACACAGGTGAAAAGTATATAAATGTCAGGGCTGGTAGGTCATTGACACCACCCTAGCTAGAAAAAAAGCATGCCCTCCCTGAGGTCCTCTCCCGTTTTTGGTTCACAACCGGGGTGCGAGGCTCGCGAATTCACGTTACACAAAGCTGTGCCACACAGGCTGTGCTTTGATCATCACCACAAGACTTTGCTTTTCAACAGAAGCCTTGATCAATTGCCACTTATGCGTGCCACACAGGTCATTCACTCCATGCGTTTGATATCCATCAGTATATAACCCCTGAGCTCGTACGTCTCAGAGAAGGGCGTTAAGCAAGAGAATAAATTCTCCGCCGCCAAGCAGATATATATTTAATAGAAATTAATCACACAGACTAAAATCCAATGTCAGACACACAGTCCATTTACAAGTTCGTTCTGGGTCTGAACGAAACTGGAGGCACCTAGTACCCTGCATATCCATCGATCTCCAAGTATGTCTGGACGATCACCAACTGTTTCCATCTTCTTGGGTGTACAGCCCAATCAAGATCATCAGTAATCACCCAAACGATGTGAAGACCTCCGGTCTTCGACCATCGTCTTCATCTTCGACTTATCGTCGTATCAGTTATTCAGAATGGGATAAACCCGGTCTTTCCGAATAACTCGCGTATATAATAAACAAGTGTTACACAAACACAACATACGCCTCATTCCAGTTTATCAGTCACTAATCGTAAATTAACCAGAGAATAATTCCCCAAATATTAACCCCGAAGGCCGAAACCAACATCAGATCAATATCCAGAAAACCATTCTGCTTAGCTAACCGACAGTTAGTTTCTAAATTTCACATTCATAGGGAGAGGTTCCCATTAATTTTATCAAAGATAAATCCTTTAAATTTATTCTTTAATCTACTTTTGAATATCAATTCAAACTAGTCGGGATTAACGAACCTTACCGAAGTAATCATTTGTTTTAATTCCCCAATCCCATCCTATTCATCCCATGAAGTAAAACTGGTTATACTTCATATCTAACACCACGGTGTTATCGGTAAATTCAATTACCATTTCACGTTCAAATCTAATTAAAGATTTAACTATCGCCTGGAGCAAAACTGGTGATACTCCATCCTCGATCATTTCAATCTAATTAAAGATTCATTAAAACTCCACTTAGTTTTAATCGTTAACTGGGTTAAAGAATCAGTGTCATTTAAAACACGGTCCACGATAAACCCAAAATCACATTCCATTAATTGTCGGGTTAAAGAACGAGTGTTATTTAAAACACCATTCACGATAAACCCAAGAATCAATTCGAATTCAATTCCAATTAAATATTATTTAATTGGTATACTTCATTAAATTTAAATAAAAAGATTTAATCTTTTCTCAACTGGGCTTAGGAACAGTGTTAATGAAGACACCATTCACGACAAACCCAAATCACATTTGATATTAAACACAAGGCTCTGAATAGAAAATATACCGGATTATATTCAATATCAAATTCTACGACTAACAAATATCGTATTGGAAATAACGATATATATATATATATATATATATATATATATATATCTTTCAAATTCCCATAACAAAATCTGTATCATCACGAAATCCAACATCGAAATAATCCAAAGACAATTTCGATTCAAATCCATTCCAATATAATTATTGGAAATTCTGGTTATTTTCAAAACCATTTCAAATTCAATTTATTTATTTAAAAATAAATAGAATTATAATTCTAGTCCAAAACTAGTTCATTTCGATAAAAATCTATTTTTATCTTTTCAAATATGAAGTTTTTCATCCCAATTCTTTCTAAATCATTTCTTATGATTTTACACAAATTATTACTATTTTTAATAATTTTATCAAGGCCCGTACAGTCGATTTCCATCAACGGCTATCGAACTGCACTTACAGCGACCTTTTTCAAATTTGATTTGGACATAATTCCAAATCCAACCGTTAGATTTCTAATTTCTAATATTCGTTAGAAAACTCTTTTCGATACGAACCCACCGGTTCCGGTTTTAGGAGAATCCGACGGTCAGATCTCCCGCAATATCCATTCGAAGTCAATGGTCGAAATTCGCGAACTACCGCGGCGCGGCGCGTTCTATTCAGACCATTATATTATATATATAATATATATAATATATACTTCGTCGATTTTAATTCAAAACGTGCTTTATAAATCGTTTATTTTCAAAACGGTTTCAACTTCATATTCAATTTCAAATCAAGATTGAATATTCCAATATAAATTCGTTTTAAATTCATTTCAAATTGATTCCAATTCAAATAGATTTTTAATTCAATTTCGATTCGTTTTCAATTAAATTTCGATTCGTATTCAATTCTATTAAATTTCAATTCGAATTCATTTCTATTCAAATTCAATTTGAATTCATTTATATTCGAATTTCAAATCATTTCAGTGTAATTCGAATTTCAAATCAATTCAGTTTAATTCGAATTTCAATTCACTTTAAATATAATTCGAATTTCAAATCTATTCAATTTCAAATCTATTCAATATTCATTGAAGAATGAATAAAATCGATATAAATATCGTTCACGTCAAAATGGCGTCAATCTAACCAATACGGCTTCATATGTTTCTATTTTCAAATATTCTATTTCAAATATTTCTATTTCAAATATTTCTATTTCAAATATTTCTATTCAAATATTCCTCTTCAAATATTTCTATTTCAAATATTTTTATTTCAAATATTTCTATTCAAATATTTCTATTTCAAATATTTTTATTTTAAATATTTCTTTTTCGAAACTGGAATGAGGCCCAATCAATTACCATATAATGTTAATTATATGGATTCCATTCAACACTTGTATATAATAGCAACGATACATAGTCAACCATCATCCAAAGTGCACTACACTGTATAAGCATCAAATATAGATATCTAACGCTTATAACAGTCTGTCGATCCATCGATCGACATATTTAATCAATCAGGATGAGTGAACTTCAAATTTCATCCCAACACCCGTGTGGGGTTTCAAATCAACAAACATAGATTTTATTTGTGCAGTTGGGCGATGTGTAAAATTTATCGTCCCAATCAATGTCATTCAAATAGGTGTACATAAACAAACCGTCCGGTTTGTAAATGAATATTTATTTATTCACATTCACGTTAAAAATTATATTTTTAATGATAAAACATTTTATTTTAACGCATGAATTTTTATTTAGTTCATTTACAAAATAAAAATGATATTTTTATTTTTCTAACTTATTTTAGAAAATTTCGGCGGCATAACGGCACGATACTAGAAACGGGACGAGGCCTAGCCTTATCCCCGGTCTAGTGAAGGCCCACGTCATTCACACATCAATCGAATCCATTCCATTTCACCAAACAACTCAATTCAAACCAAATAATCTAACCAACTACACAACCAAACAAACAAGTCCATGGTCTGTGGACAATTGTGTCGGGTGCTACTAAGCACCGTCTGCATCCTATATATATATATATATATATATATATATATATATATATATATATAACTAGAAAAGAAATTGAAGAGTGAGAAATTCTCACCGAAAGCTATCCAATACCACGACTCTTCATTTAGAGAAATCTTCATCGTTATCGCATCTTTGTCAACTTCGTTGCCCGTAGCCACTACATATATAAAAATCGAATTTTTACTTCGCTATTCAATATATAAAAATTGAATTTTTACTTCGCTATTCAATATATAAAAATCGAATTTTTACTTCGCTATTCAATATATAAAAATCAAATTTTTACTTCGCTATTCAATATATAAAAATCAAATTTTTACTTCGCTATTCAATATATAAAAATCGAATTTTTATTTCAAATCCATATGGATAAAAATCGCATTTCTATACCGCGCTACTATATAGATAAATATTCTATTTTTTTAATCTCTACTTTCTATATAAAAATATCGTCTTCTCCATTTTAAAAATATCGTCTTTCTTATTTTAAAAATATCGTCTTTCTTATTTTAAAAATATCGTCTTTCTTATTTTAAAAATATCGTCTTTCTTATTTTAAAAATATCGTCTTTTGAAATTAAAACCAAAGCATTTTTATAAATAAATAAAAAAAATTAATCTTTTCTATTCATAAAAATCTAAATTTTCATATAATAAAAATCAAATCTTCCTCTAACTGAAAATCTGATCTTTTCCTTATTAAAAATATGAACTTTCCTAAATTCAAAATCTCAGCTTTATGTAAATAAAAATCTAATTTTTATCACCATAATTTCTAAATCAATTACCCTAAAAAGAAAATAAATTAAACTAAGAACTTACGGTGTTATTCAAGGAGGGAGGAGGGTTGCGTTCATCAGTGGCGGAAGGGGGGGTCGCGGTCTACGGTGGCCGAGGATGGGTGGCTCGAGCTCCTCCAGTGGTGTCTTGCGCTTCGGTGCAAATGGGGGGGTTCTAACGTGGCATCGCGGGTTGAGGGGGCGTGGGGTTTTGCATCACTGAAGAGGAGAGGGAGGCGGTTGGGGTGTGGAGGTGGGCGACGGCCTCCTGGAGCGGTGGCGCGACTGACGAGTTCGACCGCGGTTTTCTTCTTTTTTTCTCGTTTTCGATTTGGGTTTAAACGGGGGGGCAGATAAAGGAAGGAGAGAGAGAGAGAAAGAGAAAGTTTTAATTTATTATTTAATTATTTTATTTTCCACGAAAAAGCAACTTTTATTTTCGACCTCAAAACGAGGCCCACCGCCTGTCGTCTATAGCGTTTTACCCCCATTCCGAACACAATGGGATATGTATCGTAGGCTGATTCGATCATTTCGATCAGTTTCCGTTAAAATCAACATATAACTCTATATATTGAATTTGAACGCGCATTTCAATTTACCGGGGTCACATACTAACTCTAAAAATTCCCAAAAAATATTTTCTATCTTCGTATTAACGATACGGTCCTAACAAAACTAATTTCGTTGAATTCTGAGGCCGTTGGAAAAATGGCCATTTTCCAGTTGATTAAAATCAACTGAAACTGGTCAAAGCGTTTTCCTTTGCCATGCTCACATATTGATTCGAAAAATTATGAAATTTAAAACCTAGCAATAATTTGACATCACGGACCCAACAAAAGAGGTTTCGTCGAAATCCGAGGTCGTTTGCAAAATTCCCATTTTTAAGGGCCTGAATTCCATAACGACTATTCAGAATTTTCAACTGGACATATCTTTTGATTCCCGCTATGAAATCTTGATTTTTCGGATTCGTTGGAAAGATATTCCCAATTAGATCCTAATGTTTTTGGTTTCACTAAAATCCGGATTGTTTTGCACCCGGTACATCCAATTGAAGTTTGAAATCGAATTATCGAACTACCGCGCCATTTTCAATTCCTTTTATAATCATATATAATTATTTATATTCTAACGACGATGTATATAATATATACGTTCAAATTCTATTCAAAATAAATTTCTCGTCGATATTATTTAAAATAATTCATTTTGAATATTCAAAATTCGCTAAAATTGCCAAAATAAAAATTTTAAACTGGTTCAGAATTTCCGGGCTGTTACAGGATGTTACCCTTATCGGGGGTATTTATCAGTTCCTTTGCCCCTGGTGTCGAGGTAAGGTGTTCGAATATCAAGCTCCCCTGTCAAACTCAAGTGGATCCAACCTCGATTAGGTGTTGGATGTAATTGAGTAGGAGTGCCTCTAGACTTTTATACTCGTCCTTTAGTCAGTAAAAGTTAGAGTTTGAGGGTTCGAGCGGTCTTTTATCGGGGTGCACCATTCACGCTCTCTTGTCGTTTATACTCACCCTCAAGTCATGAGGTCGAAAGTTGAGTCCTGACAGTAGATCAATATGCCTGGATAGGCCTCATTTTCCTCTGAGTCAGCTAAAGCTGAAGCCATAAAACCAATCAATCGGTCAAAGTCTAAAATTGGTGTCAGTGATAGGGTCGGACCCTTATCCCTTCGGTCGAGCTATCTTGCTCTATCTCTGTTCGTCTTACCAAAGCGTCAAGGCATGAGCTATAGTTAGTCGAGCACAATCGTCAGCTTTTACAACAATAACTAAACAGAGCAAGAACAGAAACTTTCATTTATATGCTATCGCGACCAATGAAAGGCCACTTATTACAATGCTGAAAACAAACTAACAAACTAATTGCTAAAAAAAGAAAAGAAACATTGGAAAGTAAATTTTAAGAGAGATAAGGTCATAAATGCTCCGCATTCCATGCTCTTTGAAATGGCTCGCCATCCACAGTTGTTAGTCTGAAACTTCCATTATCGAGCTTTCGTTGAATAACGTAGGGCCCTTCCCACTTAGGGCCCATGTGTAGGGGGACCGGAAAGATTCATTTCAGAACTAGGTCGCCTACCTCGAAAGTTTTTGGTCGGACTTTTTTGTTGTAATAACGAGCGACCCATCGCCTGTGGGCCACGGCACGAAGGTTGGCCTCTTCTCTTTTTTCATCAATCATGTCCAACGATGTTAAGAGAAGCGCCCTGTTAGACAAGGGATTGTAATAGGTCGCTCGATGGGACGAGAATTCGAGCTCTATTGGGAGAACTGCTTCTGAATCATTAGATAAGGCGAAAGGAGTATGACCTGTAGAAGTTTTATGGGTGGTACGATATGCCCATAATGGCAGCGGCAATTCATCGACCCACTTTCTTTTGGCTTGCTCCAACCTTTTTTTAGAATGGTTTTAATGATCTTGTTAACCGCTTCGACTTGACCATTAGATTGGGGGTGTGCAACCGTGATATATCTCTTCTCGATATGATATTTTTTACAGAGATCTCTGAATTCCAAACTATCGAATTGAGTTCCGTTGTCTGTGACAATGGTTTGGATAATCCGTATCGGCATATAATGTTTCTAACGATAAAGCTGATGACCTTCCTTGTCGTAATCGTAGTCATATGTTCGGCCTCCGCCCATTTTGTAAAATAGTCTACCGCTACATTCGCGTACTTGGCACCTCCCTTCAAAATGGGCAAGGTTCCAATAATATCTATCCCCCATATAGCGAATGGCCAAGGACTAGCCATTTGGGTGATCTCTGTTGGGGGTGCTCGCGGGATTTGTGTGAACCTCTGGCATTTATCACATCTCTTGGAATAGTTAGTGGCATCTTTATTGACGGTCGGCCAGAAGTATTCGTAGCGTAATATTTTCCGGGCCAGGGTTTGCCCCCCTGTATGTGCCCCCACAGTCACCTTCGTGCACTTCCCGCAGTATCCATTTGATGTCATCATTAGCGACGCACCGAAACATAGGAACAGAGAACCCTCTTCGTACAACTGGCCTTGCTGAATAACGTACTTGGAGGCTTGTCGCACCAAAGCTCGCCTTTCGTTTTTCCTTTCAGGTAGGTCGCCGTGGAGAAGGAAATTTTTGATGGGGGTCATCCATGAATCTTTTTCGGGTTCAGTATCAGTCTGGTCAACTTCCCTCTGGTCGATGCTTGGTATTCTTAGAGTTTCTATAGGGACTAGCTCCGTTTCGCCCGGATGGTCTGAACTAGCGAGCTTTGCCAATCTATCCGCCTTCTGGTTATCTTCTCAGGGAATATAAGAAATGTTATATCGGTCGAAAATCAGCAACAACTTCTCGACCTCCTTAAGGTAAGAAGTCAGTCGGTCTCCCTTAGTGACGAATCCTTTTCGAACTTGGCATACTACAAGTTGTGAATCGCAAAAGATTTCAAGTAACTTTATTTTTAGGTCCTTCACAAGCTTGAGCCTGACAATCAGGGCTTCATACTCGGAGTCATTATTGGTCGCAAAGAATTCTAGTCTCAAGGCGTAATAAACTGAATGTCCCTCGGGGGACAGGAGTACTATGCCGACTCCCGATCATTGTTTATTTCGGGCTCCATCCGTGTAAAGCTTCCAAACAACCTGCTACGGTTCGATCTTCGAAGATCCGAGATCATTGCTTTGATATTCATCGTCCAGGGTAGTAAACTCTGCTATGAAGTTGTCCAAGGCCTTCCTTCGAATCGATTTCCATGGAATGAAGGTCAAGTCGAACTGGCTCGATTCAATGTTCCATTTTAGTAACCTCCCGCTTGCTTCTGGTCGTTGCAGGACTTGGCGAAGGGGTTGGTCAGTGAATATTTTAATTGGGTGAGCTTGGAAATAGTGTCGAAGCTTTCTTGTTGCGACTAATAGGCTATAAGCCAGTTTCTCGATCTTAGGATAATTGCGCTCAGCCCTGCCAATTTTTTACTCACATTGTAAACCGGTAGTTGTACCCGCTCTTCCTCACAGATTAGAACCGAGCTGATCATTTGCCCAGATACTGCTAAATAAACAAATAAATCTTCGTGGTCGATGTGCTAAGAAAGAATAGGAGGTTTTTCGAGATGATCGAGTAGATTCTGGAAGGCCTCAACACAGTCGGCCGTCCAGGCGAAGTTTTGCTTTTCCCTTTTAATTAATTCGAAGAAAGGAAGGCACTTATTAATTGCTTTTGAAATAAACCGACCCATCACCGCTACTTTACCCGCCAAACTTTGGACATCTTTGATCCGTCGAGGTTCCTGGATTCCCTTGAGGGCCGAAATTTGATCGGGATTGATTTCGATTCCGCGGGAACTCACAATAAAGCCTAGGAATTTTCCCGAAGCCATTCCAAAAGAACACTTTAAAGGATTCATTTTCATGTCGTATCTTCAGAGAATGTCAAACATTCTCGAGAGATCACTCACGTTCTCGGACGATTGCTTTGACTTGACTAACATATCGTCCACATATACTTCCATCGTTTTCCCTATCTGATCGTGAAACATTCAGTTGACTAGCCTTTGTTAGGTTGCCCCTGCGTTCTTCAAGTCGAAGGGCATTACCACATAACAGTATAGTCCAAGGTCGGTGATAAAACTGGTATGTTCCTGGTCGGGAACATGCATGGCAATCTGGTTATATCCTGAGTATGCATCCATGAATGAAAGTAGCTTATGTCCGGCAGTCGGGTCAACCAGCTGACCAATCCTAGGTAATGGGAAGCTGTCTTTAGGGAAGGCTTTATTTAGGTTAGAAAAATAAATGCAAGTTCTCCACTTCCCATTAGCCTTCTTTACGAGTACTGGGTTGGCTATCCAGTCGGGATATGTTAAATCTCAGATAAATCCGTTAGCTTGTAACTTCCCGTTTTCTTCCTTCAAGGCTCTTGACCTTTCAGGACCCAGCATTCACCTTTTTTGTTTTATAGGAGTATATTTTGGGTTAATGCTGAGGGAATGAGTTATAATGGATGGTGATATCCCACACATGTTAGCGTGGGTCCAGGCAAATACATATAAGTTTGCTTGGAGGAATTCACATAATTCCATCGTCCGGAAGGAATCAAGATGAGATCCAATTTTTAAGACCTCGGTTGGATCATCCTTGTCGATTGGAATTTCTACGGTGGCCTCATTTGGGGCCGCCTTCCTGCACCTCGACTCTTCGTTGTCCCGTAGGTCGATGTCTTTGATTTCACAGGCAGTCGGTCCTGGTCAAGGTGTCCTCTGTAATTGCTATGCTTCTTTCCCCTCCTCGAGGGGAGGGGATTTTTCAGGCTCCTTACTACCACCGCTTCGTAACTCTTTCCATTCTACCAAATAACATGCTCGACCTGTTATTTGATCTCCTCGCACTGTGCCAATTCCACTATCAGTTGGGAACTTCAAAAGCAAACACCAGGGGGCGATACATGCTCGGAATATAGCCAGGGCGGGCCGTCCCAAGAAGGCATTGTAATGCGAGTTGATATTCATCACAACAAACGGTAGAGTTCTAACTCTTCGACGATCTCCATCTCCCAATTCTACAGATAACTTGATTTGGCCGATGGGCTCAGTGGAAGCTCCATTGAATCCACGTATCTGACCCTCATATGGCTCTAAGTCCTCTACTTCCAACTTCATCTGGTCGTAGGCCTGTTTGAATAGGATGTTCACTGAGCTTCCGTTGTCAACCAGGATTTTTCGGACCGTGGCTGGGCCAATGATAGCTGTTATTACCAACGGATCGACCGTCGGGATTTCTAGGCCGACCGACTCCCAATCGCGGAAAACGATATCATCGCCCATCGTTTTCCTTTGTTTAATAGGACTTGCGGCCTCATGAGGATTTGCTTCTCCGATGTTGAGATGTTTCGCGAAATTGACGTATCGTTCCATGGCTCTGATGTTGTGACCTGCCGGATGCGGTCCTCCTACAATGGAATTGATAACAATCCCTTTTCCCTTCTCCTGAGGGGTAGCGTGAGATGTAGCATGATTCTGTTTGGATATCCAAGTTCCTTGCCCTCTATCCCTTAGTGCTATCTTATATCTATCAAGTTTCCCTTCTCGAATCAGTTTTTCAACAATGTCCCTAAGATGTCGGCATTCGTTGGTCGTATGTCCGTAAATGTCTTGGAATAAGAAATATTTCCTAGTCGTTCGTTCCTTCTCCGTGGGCTCTAGCGGGGGCGATTTCTTATACTACGCCGTGTTGCAGGTATCGAGATAGATATTCTCTAGTGTATCATTTAAGGCAATATATGTATCAAATACCTGGAAATGAAGGCGTTTCTGGGAGCTCCCTCTTTGTCTCGAACTCCCATTGCCCTCCTTCGACCCCTCATTGCTTCGCTTGCCGCGGTTTTCGACATTTACTTCTACTTTCCCCGAGTTATCCCCAGTTTGTTTAACTGCGACATTGTTTTGGGTTGACGGAGTAAAACTGTTTTACGGACCATCCTCTTCTTCTAGCTGTGCATCTTCTTGCCTCAATCAGACGTGAGCCTTCTCATAGAAAGCCTCAATCCTAGTTGGTGGTTTTCCGATTAAATATTTTCCGAACTCAGTCCGTTTGTCAATGCCGTCGACCAAGACCATCAAGACAGTTTCATGGTTGGGGTTGCTAACTTCTGCAGCAGCCCGATTGAATCGATTGAGATAATTCCTAAGGGATTCACCTCTACCCTGCTTAACCGCTGAAAGAGCGGTAACATGCTTAGATTTGGATGTGTGGAGGCGGAACTGAGTCAGGATTTTTTCACTCAGGTCTTTAAAGCTAGGAACTGACCTCGCAGGCAAGCGTACAAACCACATGAGAGATATTCCACTTAAAAAGATAGGAAAAGCCTTTGTGTCAGGGGCCACTGCTACTTCCATGTGCCAAGTGTATCTCATCAGATGCTGCTGTGGATCTGAAGTTCCGTCGTACTGATTCATCTGATGCATATTAAATCTCATTGGGAACTCCGCTTGCAAAATATCGTCGGTGAATGGTGTATGATTTCGATCGACCCCCCAATCTTCATTTCTTTGCCCACGGCTATTGTTTATAATCTGTCGTACCATGGCGGCTAGATTTGGGGGGACGACCGTGTCTGGGTCGGCTTCTTCAACAGACAGACTTCTTCTAGCCCCTTCACCAAGAAATGTCGTCCGGGCATTCCTCCTTCTCCTCCGGTTTTCTCGGTCAGTCACGAAATTCCGAGGGGGGTGAACGGGGGCACGATCTCTTCGAGCAACATTTTGATTCACAGGAGGGGATGCCTCCCGATTCTGCGGAGCTAGGAGATCAACAATTTCCACCTCGGCCTGGTTAGCTTGCTCTTGGTTGTATCCATCTAGTGGGCTTTGATGTCTTTCGAGACGGAGTTGACGGACGTTTTCAGCTCTTTCTAATGGGCGCTAAGACTGACGCGAGTCTCTGCTTTCCCCCGATGAGGAGGAGCTTTCTGACAAATGGTCCAATTGGGGAGGCGGGATTCGATGATCCCGGACCTCTTGAGCTTGATTTCTATATTCTTCCCATTATTTCGCCATGCGAGTCATATCCTGTCGCATTACGCATTCTCTTGAGCGTGGGCTTTTAAGACATCAATAGTTTCCTTAAGTCGATCTACCAAAGCCATAAACTCGTCTCGGGTGGCAAAAGTAGAAGATGGAGTTGTGTCTCCCCCGGAAGGTAATGCAGGCTAACTTGGAGCCGTTTCAGGGACGGTCGACCCGTCGTCCGCATTTGTAGATGTTCCTACTTGCGGATTCTTTCCAGTATAGCGGACTACTTTTCCAGCCATTGGTAAATTAACGTGGTAATGAAAATGAGATTTTCGTCTCGGACTTGGTGATCCGAAAGTAGAGTGAGAATCTGAATTGATCTGAGAAAGTCACCGCTCTCCGTGAAAGCACCAAAATGTTGACATCAAAAATTGGTACAACACTCAGAGAGAAGAATTATGTAGAGAACAAGTGAAGATTAACAATTGTAAGCAACACTAAAAATAGAGGGGATCACACACAAATTTCTAATGGTTCGACGTTAATGAGCCTATGTCCACTTTATAATCTTTATATACTGATTAAGCTATCAATCACAACAGGGAATAGAGTAATTTAGAAGTGCACAATAAATTTTTTCGGAATCCCCCCTTCGAACTGGAAAAAGGGGAATTTATAAGTGATACAATACTAGGTCGTCTTCAACACATGTCGTCAGATCCAAAGGAATAGCTATGGCTGAACAAGTCAGTACCCGCCGAAGAATCGGTATTCTATTTTAAACCATTGGTGTGAGCTGGCACGTGACTCACCTGCCTTGGGTGATTTGAACGAAAAAAATCTGTAGCGAGCTAGTCTGTAGGCTAGTTTTTCGGTCTTCAACTGGACATATCATAGCGGATCATGCTTGGTCATATCGGGCTCCTCCTGGGCCACGCCAAATGGGGGAGGTGAACTAGAATGTCGAGATTCATTGATTCATTCAACTTGGATACTTCGGATACAAATCTGTCATATTAATATGCCTTGGTGGACGGTCCAAAAAGGCCCATCAATAGTAATATAATGAACATGTAGTTAATACCGTCTCATTTTGGTATTGTACCATCATGACTTTGATGTATCATCATTTTTGCAATGACTATGCATGACTTATATGATTATTATATATAGTATTGTATTTCATGTGAAATTCTAAATTGGTTAGTTGTTTTTATCTTTATTTCTTTTAACCTTAATGTCTTGTCTTTCGTAGTAAGAAATAGGGGTGAGCAATATTCGGTTCAAACCGAATTAACCGACCAAACCAGTTTATTTCGGTCGGTTCGGTTCGGTTTTAAAACTAAATTGGTTTGAATTCGATTTTTTTTTTGTTTTGTTTTGTTTTCGGTTCGGTCGAATTAACCGAAATTTTAATTTATTATATAAATTTACAGTATTGTAGTACTTTAAATAATTGGTTTAGTGATAAAATACAAAGACATGTGCTGCAAATATGTCAAATTTTGATATAATTATATAATTTACTATATAATATTTCTTCAAACGTGAATTCATGTTCTTTCTTCGAGTGAATTCATTATTTAAATAATAATACATACTTCAAGTTCGGTTAAATCAGTTACGGATCAAATTAACCGAAACTAATTTGGTTCGGTTCGATTCGAAAAAATTTCGGTTTCAATTTGATCTGTGTTCTTTTTACTTTAAAACCAACCGAACCGACTTAAGAAAAAGTTGATTGCTCCACTTTAAAATCCATCCATTCCTATTTTTGTATTTTTAACTTATTATAATTGAAGAAGGAAGAATGCAGAGGTTTGTATGTTAATGTTATTGCTCTCACGGTAAGCACCGCCGGTCAAAACAAGAATTATAAACCTGTCTCCCTACCTTCCCCACGAATCAAGATTCAAATCAGTAATGTCAAATCCGAAGCCTGGATCCTCGCCAGCACAAAAATCCGCTAACCCGAACCCAAACACAAACACAGACCTCCTCCTCCATATCGAGCACTATCTCGCTCGCCGCGACGGGACCGACAAACTCCTCAAACTCCTCCGCTACTCCACCAAGCTCCTTCTCGCTACTAATTCCATCCCTCAAACCCTCGCCCCAAATTTCTCCTCCTTCGATTCCAGCCTCTCTGTTACCCGCAAAGCCTTCCGCTTAGGGAAATTCATCCAATCACTCAACTCCCTCCGCTTCGCTACTCCTCCTAGCTCCGCTACCATCCGCTTCCTCAACCTCATCGCCTACGGCGGCGAGGCCGCCTACTATTTCATTGAACAGTTCGTGTGGCTATCGAAATCCGGTCTCGTTTCGAAAAGCTATTCCAAGCGGTTGACAAAACTCAGCGCTTGGTGCGAATTGGTTGGATATGTGGGGAGTGTGTGTTTGAAGTTGAAGGATTTGAGGGGCTTAGGTGAAAAATTGTTGAAGGAGGAGGAATGGGAGAAGAGGAAGGTGGTGGAGGAGAAGATCCTGATGAAAAAGGTTTCTATCGTGCAGGATTTGGCTGATGGGTTGATGGCATTAAGTGATGTTAGAGATGGAAAAGGCTTTGGGACTGGGCCTGTGTTAATGGCAACAGCAGGTTTGCTTTCAGGTGTGATTAGCACGCATAAGAATTGGAAAGCTTGCTCTTGAGGAATGGGTAAAATGATTTTTTATACATTTAAAATGTAGAATAAGGTTGTTGGTTGATTTTACCATCTAATATAAAGTTGACTTACATGATCTTTGGATTGGGATTTCTGATTTGAGATACCAAAAGGGTTAATGAAAAATGTTAATTCCAATGTATACCTGCATATGGAAATCTGTAAAATTTATTCTCTTGTATTTCTAGCACTGGTTCAATGGGTGAAAATAATTTGTAATGCAATTATTATTGACTTCAATGGAGCTCCAGTGCTTTTTACATTAGTGCCGTGGCTGATGCATGCAATACACCATGAAACCCAAATGCCTAAGAGAACAAAACATGTTGAAACTCAAATGCCTAGAGATCAGCAAAACATGTAGTTTTGTCTTGAAGGCATATACTTCATTGAAATTGTGTATGCACATAGCATAAGAAGACAGTTCAGATCGATCATGTTTTACTTATATAGGATGATTATGGACCATGGTAGACTATGGGTTGCTTTTAGCATTACTTTCTGTCTTTGTCAAACGAATTACTGATCTGGAAAACATATTACCTTGATTTATTTCTATAAAAAAATATTGCGAGACATTGCTATTTACACACAGTGAGATCTTGTTGCTTTTACATGAAAAATAGTTACAAATGCATGAATACTAACATTGATTTTGATCTTGATGTATCTTTAGTTAAATCTTTCATCTTCACCTGCTGATATGATTAGTGGCATGGCCAGGAAATTAAAAAATAAAAAATTCTTGTAATTTTTTATGTTTCAGTTGGAGGTAGGGGTTCCCTTTCCTTTTTTTCTTTGGGGTTGGGGATGGTTTCTTTTTTGGGTTTAGGGGAGCGGGGTTGGTTTGTTGCTGTTTGGTCCACTTTCGATTTTATTTTATGTTCAGGTAAATAGGTTTAATTCAATGGTATTTGGGTAAATTTAGTAAGCTTAAACATGCGTTCATGTTATCGTTTTTCATAACCAATAGCTGTATGCAGTAAACTTCTGGCCAGTCACTCTTAATTTGGAAACGAGCGACGTGAGAGAGGGAATAACAAAGAAGAGCGATGTATAAGACAACTTTCAAAAGGGGGAGATGTAATGTTAATACAAAGGGAAAGTCTATTTAGACACAAAATGTTGACACAAATTTAGATACAAATTTAGACACAAGCTGTCAGCAGATGTCAAAGCAGGTGTGCAGGGGCGGAGAAGAGGAGAGGCGTTGAGATCGGAGCCTGAGGTTGTTGTGACTTCAGATGGGGGAGAAGTGGAGAATCCCAAGTTTATAACGTGGTTCCTCCCCTGGATATGACATGGTTAAACGTCAACCAAGTTGAATAGGAGTGGAAGAAGGAAACACTAGCTAACTTGCGTATGAAATAATGATACATGATTTACGGTTCTCAGTATGTAGGATGAACCTTGGGTGGTCTTCAAACCACCTATTTTGCTGCCTTTTCTTGCATTACCATGTTTGTTAATTTCTCATGCTCACTTGTGCAATGTTTCATTTGACTGCTAAGGTGGTTTTGCCAATTAGTTGATTTTATCCGTCATGCTGAAGGGTTCTGTGGGATTGACCTCGATTCTGACAAAGGTACTCCTACTGTCTATGTTCCTTCATTTGTTTTATTAAGTTTCGCTAAATGCAGAGCAGTGTGAAACCATTAAGCTCCTAGGGGTGTTCTAACCCTGGTTTTCAAAGAAATCTGGATCCGATTCTGTGCAGTTTGTCGGCTTTCTTAAGATAGTGGTAGAAAAAGATTAACGAAGATTATATGAAAATATGCCCGTCAACCTTACCAATGATCTATTTTGCCAAGTTAATTGGATAGCTTTCACAAAGTAACATCTTTTTATCCTCTTGAAGAAGAAAAGTTGAAAAGATAATTTTAATGCTAAAGATGTACAACTTTTAGTAATATGTCTTTATCTAAATTAGTGAATAATTTATTAAATTAATCACTACTTATACTTTTCAAAGCCAAGAGGCTTTTTAAAGAAAGGCAATTTTGCTTTCCCAATTTAGCGAAATATTTTATGCCTTTTTTTTTTTCTCTTTAAATTTGAAGCATAGTTTTTTCTTAATCGATTGCAATCAATGTATCTAGAGTGGCACTTATGTGATAGGAGATACAACATACAAAACGGAAGGCTTAACCATTGGAACAAGGTGCTGAATGGTTATGGTTAATTATCTGTATTGCATTTGTATAGTCATTCTGTTTTATATTTAACTGTATTATATTTTCTTAATACATATTATTAATCATATAGTATGAAATATACAATTACATATGAGTAGCCTTCCGTTTGCATTTCAGATGGTGCGCCTCCTCATAATGTCCTCTGGCTTTCAACCATAACTTTTGTTTCTCTTTATCTACTTATTCTCTCATTTCGAACTATTATTTAAATGGAAGGTTAACTGAGATCGTTGCATTTTGGGAATGCTGCAAACTGGGGCGTTGAATGTATGTATGTATAAGGATCAAGAGCACATCAAACACCTCAGACAAAGATCAAATTACATTATGTCAACGTCAAGTTCATTTTAATTTTTCATCCTTACTATATTAACTAAAAAATAAAAAATGGCTGTTGAAATTGTACGAAAAAAAGTAAACAATTTCTAAAATATTATAATCAATTAATGTAATCATAAAAATATAGAATTAAACAACTTGAAAATGAATACAGTTTTGTAATTTAAAAATAGCTTTATATTATATCATTTAAAACATAGAACCAAGTCATTTGAAAGGTAGTCTCATTTAGCATTTTTTTTTTAATACGAAAAACAATGAAGTTATATTCTTTTTCTCGTAGAATCTTTTTTTCAATATTCATAAAACAAAAAATATTTTCTAATTAACTTTCATTATTTTAAATCTTACATTCACAAAATATAAAAACAATTTTGTAATTAAATTTTATTATTTGTGAAATGTCAACTTATCTTCTTAATTAAAGTATTTGGATTTTATCAAAACTACAATGTGGTGTTAAATAAAGTTTGCCATTCATCTTATCTCTATTATAATTCGTTTTATGGAATTTTATACTTGTTATCAATGTGTTTCTCATAACAAAATATTTGAGAACGCTAACGATTGTTAATTGTGAATGGCCAAGTGGATAAATGTGTTGAATAAATTTTATGAAGAACCTATAGATGGAAATGGAATCATGAATATGAAGGTTATGCATATGAAACAATATTAGTTAAAATGTATGCTTAGCATACCAGTACCTGAAAACTGAAATTTAGAATGCTACAACCATTACTAGTTTTATGTGCAAGCGACTAGTATGAGATCAATTGTCCCACGTAACATCGAAAGCTAAGTAGGATTTGTATTATGTGAGTGCCGTGTTTATATATCCGTTGACCATTGTATTTCAAATTTAAACTAGCCAAATGTTTCCAAAAAAATGATTAACATATAACATAGAATGATAACATCACATGAGACATGGCGGTTATATCAAGAATGACTACAACCGTAATACAACAATAATATCTAGGGTTACTTCTTATAGAAAAATACAAGCATTTTTAAAAATAAAAATAAAAATATATACCCAAAAAGAGATAAAACGCCTTTCTCGGTGGCTCACAAATACCGACCTAGGGAGCAGAGAGCTCTTAGTCAAGCAGCAAAAAAGAGCACAGTACAAAATGAAAACCCAGCAACAACGGGAACAACCTCAATGAAGACAACACATCGACGACCGATATACAAAAAGGAAAAAAAAACATCCAACCGCAAGAGCCTGGCAAAACACACTCGCAAACAACCAACACAAGCTAAGTAGTTCCCAATAGAGAAAATAGGCGCCACTAGAATCCCATCTCGGACCTAATCCCCAAATACAAGAACCAATGCAAACTCTGGCTTCATAAACAAAAGGAGAGGTCCAAACAAGCGCCAACATCCAAGCAAGAAAAGCCCAAGCTATTCAGACACTCTACTCCAACCAGTTGATCCCATAGTGACGAACCCAAGTCCAGGCAAACAACCTTTAAAAAAAAAAAAAACCTTAACCACACCTTCCCTAGGGCGCAAACCCAAGAAATATCCAGACGACCCAAAAAAAAACAAAAAAAAAAAACAAAAAAAACTTAAGGGTATCCATGAAGGGCCTGCCTCGAAAAGCGAAATGGACATCATCGTAAACCCACCTAATAATAGAACCTGCCGACATAGGCAAATCATCAAACACCGCCCTGTTACGAGCACACCGAAGGTGCCAACAGATCAGGCAAGGAATGATACAGAAGAGGATAGAACGAAGTTCCTTCCTTGCTTGCTCCTTTACCCAGCAAAATGAAGGAAGCCAAGAAAGGAAGATGGAGGACGCAGAGCATTGACAATGCTCCTGAAATGTGCTCAGGCAACAATAGCGCACTCGCTATCTCGAAATAAATGCAAAGCCGATTTCGACAAACCAGTTGAACAACACCGACAACTGAACACAAAAGGAATCTGTATTTGCATAAGGTTATCATCTTGAGGGAGACCCTCATAGAGGACTTTCCACATAAGGTGGAAACCTTTGGGAGAATAAGGTGGTTCCAAATGGAAGGGAAATCAGGGTTCCTACCAGAAGGAATACGAACAGAGTTCTAGGTAGCCCTGAGGAAAAAGAGTCCACGTGAAACCCCGACCATGATTGTCTGAGATAAGTTTAACTAACAACATTTGTTTCTACGTCTCGCTAGCATATGAGAGAGTATTGGAGTAGTCGGTAGAAGACAACATCCTATACTTAGCATGGAGGAAGGAGATCCAGAGAGAATCGTTGGAACGAAAACGATCCCAAAGATTACACGTGTATGCTAGACAAACACCCCGGGGCTTCCTAATATCTAGTCCACTCTCGCGCTTGGGAAGACAGATGGTATCTCCGGAAACCCAATGATACCCCAGAAGAAAGACGAAGCAAGCGAATTGTAGGACCGAACAAAGGAAGCGGCAAGTGACATTGCAGCGAACACATGAAACCCCAAAGGATCAAGCACCGATTTGATGCGAACCAACCTACCTGTTTGGGAAAGTAGATTCAAGTTCTACAAAGAGATTTTCTCCCTAGTTTTGTCGGCAAGGGGATCGAATAAAGAGTCCAGCTTACAATCCTAGGAAAGCTCGATAGCAAGATAAGTCGGGGAGAGAGGGGAAAGGGGGAGGGGGAGAGGCAACCCGAAAGCCAGTGGCATAAATCTCGCTTAGATCGAGCGATGATTTGACATAAACTTCGCTCCATCGAATCTTTTAATCAAATGTTACCACAAAAAAGATTAACGTATAACATAGAATGATAACATCACATGAGACATGGCGATTATATCAAGAATGACTACAACTATAATACAACAATAATATCTAGGGTTACTTCTTACAGAAAAATACAAGTTTTTTTTAAAAATAAAAATATATACCCAAAAAGAGATAAAACGCCTTTCTCGATGGCTCACAAATACTGACCAAGAGAGAAGAGATCTCTTAGTCAAGTAGCAAAAAAGAGCACAGTATAAAAATGAAAACCCAGCAAAAACATTTGGAGGGAACGAAACCGCTATGTCCTTAGATATGCGTTTAGATAAGTTTAAGCATCATATTTAATATATACCTATAACCAAAAAGTTAGCATATAATAACTAAGTACTATACGCAACTCTAATAACAAAAATAGTGGATAAAATTACAAATAAGAGAAGAATTGAAGCATCCTTTTTCATCATTCCTGTTCAAAATCCCCACTGTGATATCCTATAGGTGATATGTAACACTCAATAAAATCGATCGTAAATAGACATAGGAAAATAATAATAATAAATAAGAAGGGTAAATTTAGAAATTTTGTAAAAGCCAAAAGTTGACCATGAAGTTGTTCAATTGCATTCGTGGTAAAACTATGATCGTTTCCATATATAACATGCTGAAAAAGAAGCATGATGAAGAAATTAAGAGTTGATGAATTTTACAAATTTAATTTAATCTAATTTGAAATTTGCTTTCAAAATCAAATTAATAAATAAACTATAGGTATTGAATTTCAAATTTTGAGTTTAACGTGTGTATAGATGGGTTTTAGGTAATGTTAATTAATTAATATCATTAGGATATGGCAACATTTGGGTCATTGTCGATCGACTGATCATGAGAGCTAGATATATACTCGTCAAGTCGAATAGAGTGGCATTCACGCTGGCCGAGTTCTATGTAAAATGGGTCGTATGATTCCATGGAGTGTCAATGGGTATTGTAAGACCAGGACTTGTTAAATAGTGGGTTTTGGAAAAGCTTACATGAAGCCTTAGTTGGAGCTGCACCTTAACACAACTTACCACCTCAAGTCGACTTCCAAACTTAAAGAGAGAATCAAACCTTCTAAGATCTCTTGTTGGATTGTATCCTAGATTTTGGAGATTCGTGGGATGATCATTGCATCTTATTGAATATGCATACAACAACAATTATCAGTCTATCACCGGTATGGAACCATATAAAGCTTTATATTATAAGCCATATAACGCTCCATCACGTTGGTGGGAAATGGAAAAATGCTAATACTTGGGATAGATTTGGTTATGGAGACCTCAAGTAAGATTGAAATCATTTGACAATGAATGAAAGCTACTCGGTATAGATAGAAAAGCTACACCGGTAAGAGACATAGAGATTTTGAATTTTTCGTTAGTGACATAATATTTTTCAAGATTTTTTCTTTGAGAAATTTGATTTAGTTTGGTAGGAAGGGAAAGTTGGCACTAAGGGTTTTGGTCCGTTTCATATTCTCGAGCGGATTAGGAATTTAGCGTAAGTCAAATTACCTCAAAAGATTACTAGATTGAGGAAAGAGAACCTTCTTTGAATCATTTCACAACTCCTAAAATAAATTTTCTTTTCCATTAATGTCCTCTTGCATCTTAACCATTGTTAAGCCTTACTCTAATTAACTAAATCTCATCATTAACAAAGTATTAATGCAAATCAACTTAAAGCATGAAGATCAACTATTACAACCTCTAGGAAGTCTTGCTAATTATTGTCTAAAGAGGATTAAGGAACTCTCTTAGTTTAAGGTGAGTAATTAATTCTCTCACTTACTAATTGGAGTAAAATATGCCTTAAACAACCTTTTAAATTTTCTTTAAAATGCCTATGAATCGTGTTTAATCATATTATTGAACATATGTAAATTTGGGTTGATTAGGTTTGTGAAATTGAGAATTTAAGGATCCCTAGGTAGCCATAAGAACATGATGGATTTTGTTTAGAAATATGCTTCTATTTACATTGGTTAGAATAAATGTTTGTTTGAAAGTGTTTTGTACATTAGATGCTTGCTACAAAACATGATTGAATAGATGCACACCTTGAAACAAATGGCGAAATAGTCATAGGCAGTTAGAAGATGGGTTATTAGCATTGGAGTTTTCATGCTCAAGTTATGACACTTGGAATGGATTATAAGAGAGGGATCGATATAACTTGATGGTTCAAGTACTCGACGAGTTCGAAGATAATTCAGGGATCGGATTATGTAACACCCCACATTTTTAAATAATAAAATAATCGAAATCATAACGAATAGTAGAAATTTACATTTTTGGAACTATTAGAAAATGACTTCAAAAGTTATAACATTGCATTTGTGGCGATTTTCTGATCAATTTGCATATATAATATGCTCTAAACGGAGTATATACGGAAAAGTTATTGACGTTCGAAATTTTATGTCGAAAAATAATCATACGTGTAAATTTATGTGGATATATTTTATTATAAATATACGTATTAATTCAAGAAATAACGTACATTTGAAAATTAAAATAGATGCATCAACAAAAGGAAATTTACTCACTGACTATACAAAATAAACTTTAATACTAACGTTCTAAAATTTAAACGTTAAGATTAACTCTCTCGAAATACGCATAGGGAGTTGGCCCCTATACCAATTGGTCGACCCAATAAGGTTGGGTCAACCTAAGAGGGACGCAGATCGACCCGCACGTGCTATTTTTTATGCGTACTTTCATTTTTGAATACACGAATTTTGCTCATTCGTATTGGACGGTCAGGTTTTGTTTTGGCAGCTACAAATAAACTTGTAGGGCTAATGAACTCATATTTTTATTAGTGGACATGGAAGTTTTTCCATTAACCTTCTCCTTCAATTCTCCAGAAATCAAATATGTTATATTTAGGTTTTCTAATTCAAGATTTGTAGGTAGATACTGTAGCTTTAGAAAGTAGGTATCCAAATAAACTATCCATATAAAGTAAGTACTAAAGATCTGGATTTTAGATATTTTATTCTGTTTCCGTTTAGATCGAGATCTATAAGTCCGTGTGAATTGCAGTTTGTAGATCCAAATAGGTTTACAAAAGGAAAAGTTACCGTTGACTTGCCTTTTGGCAAGGTCATCCAAGACCCAAACGTTCATAACTAGGAAGCATAGGGCTTCGGTCAGTTGTGTCCATTCAGTAGCAAAATCAAAAAATGTCAATCCCTTGGATTGGCATATCCCCGGGTCGGTAAAGGTCGACATAGGAAAGCTCTAGGTCAGAAAATCTCTAGATCGGTAAGACTCCAGGTTGGTAAAGGCGTACTATCTAATGTTGAATTCAAAGAAGATTCGGGTTCAGGGTCGGAAAACTTATGGATCGACGGTGTCGATCCGAGACATGTCGAGCCGGAGGAGTATCCTTCCTGTAGCCCTGTTCCTACTTCGAGAATACCTCTTCCACGCCGAGATACCAGAAAAATTAAATATTCCATCGCTCCAACTTGGTCATCCCCCATATTGCAAGCATGGATCAAGTGCCACGTGTCCAATATCAGTTCCAACCATGCCGACCCGGCCTAGCATCCTCATGAAGACAGGCTCCAACGGTCAGAACACCACTTCCACTAAGCCCCTACATTCTCGGATTGGATGCCATATGTATGGGCCGACACGACCCGTATACCAGCCTATAAATAAACCTTGTAGAGTTACATGAAGAGGAATTTTGCAATTCAATTGCTCTCGTACATTTTATAGCATCATCACTTCTAAGTTTTTCTTTAATTTTGTAGTTGTATTTCGAGAGTTTCATAATCATAAGCATCGTATTCCGAATTTTATATATAATAAAGAGATTATAAAGTGGACGTAGGCTCATTAATGCCAAACCACTATAAATTTGTGTTTTCATTACTTTATCCTTATTTTTATTTACTTTTCTTCATTTTATTCTTTACATACTCCCTATCTTGGGAATTATGCCACTTTTTGATGTCAATACTTATGTGCTTTCACTGAGAATCTTATTTTCAACACTTGAGGATTTTTTGCCTACTGTTTGGATCACCAAGTCGAAAGGAAAAATCTATACTTTTGTCAATAATTTCAGCATTTTCATCAATCTCAACACACGGAACTGCATCATCTCCAGCTCTCGGATCGGTACCGAACCGGACCTCGGAACAACTCAAAAGCCATGAATGTTTTATTTTGTGCATTCGTGTCATTATGTGCACCACTGCTTATGATATATGAAGGACTTTACAAATCACTCACGAAGGCACTACAAAAGTTAAGCAAACAAAAATATCAATTTTGCAAAATCAGTTTTCATCTTTCAAAATGAAGGTTGGAGAGACCATTAGTAATATGTACACTAGATTTCAAACGAGTCAAGACGATCTAATGACACTTAGTGTCAAATTCACTGATTTTGATTTATTCACACATATTTTAAATTCTTTACCTAATGAGTGGGAAAGAAAAGTTCTAGCCATTGAAGAAGATAACGATTTTTCTCAACTCAAAGTTGAAGAATTGATTGGAAATTTGTTGTCCTATAAAGCTAACTTGCAGGTTATAAAAGAACAGAAAACAAAAAAGAAAAATATTGCTTTTCCAACAAATAATGACGACTTAGATTTAGATGAAGAAGAGATAGTATTCATACCTAAAAACTACAACAAGTTCAAGAAATTCTGAAAGATGACCAAATTTCGGAAGGATAGACCAAGTTCAACAAATCAGACTATGATTAAGTGCTACAATTGTGATGAATTTGGTCATATAAAGAAAGATTGTCCAAATAATGATAATAAAAAGAAGAAGATCGAGAAATTTAAGAAAAGGAAGCTTTTCAAGTTATATGGGATGACTCTGATTCATCTTCATCTGATAGTGATAGTGATGGTGACTCGGAACAAGCCAATGTGTGTTTTATGGCAGATACAGACGAGGTATGTCCTGAACTCTCTTATAATGAGATTTTAGAAATTAGCATGGAATTGGATGACAAATTTAGAGAACAAAAGAAATTAAATAAAGAATTCATTGCTAAAATAAATAGGATGGAAATTGAAATTGGATTATTAAAAGATGTGAAAACAATTCTAGAAGATGAATTGGAAAATGCACAAATCAAAAATAAAGAGTTATCTTTGGAAAATGAATCTTTATCGATAGAATTAGGAAAAATAGAAAATAAATATATTGTAGATAAGAAGATAAATCTAAGTAGTAATCTAGAAATATCTTTATATGAAATTTCTAAACTCAAAAATGATTTGGAAAAGATTACTACTAATGTCTCTAAATTTAACAAAGGAAAATAAAGTTTAGATCACTTGATCAAAAGTTCAAAACCATCTGGAAACATAAATGGGTTAGGCTTTCAAAATGAATCAAATACAAAAATTATAGTTTCATGTATATAAAGGTAAAAAGAAGAATACCCATAAAAGTATGGAAATGCCTAAAAAAGATAAAAAATGGAATATAAATGTTGAATTACCTAAGAAGGTAAAGATTTGGATTCCTAAGTCCAACAACAAACTTATTAGGCAAAAATATATTAAGAGTTACTTATATAATATAGTTCATAATTCAAATTATTATTACAAAGGCCCTGCACCCACATGGGTAAGGCTGCCTTCTCCGCCCAACATTTAGGACCCTAACGGAGGAAGTAGGTACCAATTAAATCTTCTTATCTTATGGATACCCAAATCAAGACAAAAAGAGAAATGGATTCTAGATAGTGGCTGCTCCAAGCACATGACTGGAACGAAGACATGTTATCAAATACAACATATATGGATGGTGGCACAGTAACATTTGGCGACAATTCAAAAGGATATGTCATTGGCATTGGAGAGGTCATCAATATCGGTATATCCAGTTCTCCCATTATTATTAGTGTTCTGTTAGTTAAAAAACCGAAACATAAGGTATTGTTTATTTTAAAAATTATTTTGTGTTTTTGGTTTTCACCTAATATGTCAAAAATGAGAAGAGTTGAGTAATGACGAATAGGATTAAAAAAAGACAGAGGGGACCACGGTGGGGATGAATGAGTAATGCGTGAATGGATTGTGTTTCATGCTAATCTTATTTCTCAAAACATGGAAAATGAAAAAAAGTTTTTTTATTTTGTATATTAACTTTGTTTTTTAGATCGATCGTTTTTAACAATATATGTACATCATGCGTATTTTTGTATGGACGAAAACTCAAAATAAAAATGGTAAACCAAACACTACCTAATCTTTTAAGCATTAGTCAACTATGCGATAAAGGATTTCAAATTAGCTTTGAAAAAGATAAATGTAACGTTTCTTATAATCATAAAACTTAATTTTTGAAGGACTTTGAAATAGAAATATTTATGTTCTAAATATGAAAATTAAGCAAAACTCAGATTTATGTCTTTCTGTTAGTCATGATGATCCATGGTTATGGCATAAACGATTTTGTCACATAAATTTTAAATATATTAATAAACTAGCTAAAAATGAACTTGTTAGAGGATTACCAAAGATTGATTTTAAGTAAATAATTTATGTGATGCATGTCAAATTGGTAAATTAAGAAAGAGGTCATTTAAATCAAAGAATAATATTTCTACAAAACAACCATTAAAATTATTAGATTTAGAATTGTTTGGTCCTACCCAAACTCGCTCATTAAATCATAATAAATATGTTTTTGTGATGGTAGATGATTTTTCAAGATAATGGACTTTCTTTCTAAAATATAAAAGTGATACTTTTGGAATCTTTAAGATACTTGCTAAAAGAATAATGAATTTATTAGATCTTAAACTTAAAAATATTCGTAGTGACCATGAAGGAGAATTTAAAAATCAATTGTTTAATGACTTTTGTAATAAAAAGGGATAAATAATAATTTCTCTATTCCACGAACACCTCAACAAAATGGTGTTGTAGAAAGAAAGAACGGAACCTTATAAGGATGTGCTAGAACTTTACTAAACAGTAGTGATCTATCAAAACAATTTTGGGCTGGAGCAGTAGCTACAACATATTATGTTTTAGATAGAGTAACCTTACGACCAATAACGAAAAATACATGTTATGAAATGCTTTTTGGAAAGAAACCTAAAGTTTCATATTTAGATCTTTCGGTTCAAAATGTTTCATTTTAAACACAAAAGACAATTTAGAAAAGTTTGATCCTAAGGTTGACGAAGGAATCTTTATAGACTATTCAGATCGAAGTAAGGCATATAGAATTTTTAATCAGCTAACTAGTATGATTAAGAAACCTTACATGTTTCATTTGATGAAAACATTTTAAATACAAATAGAACTTATGATGATGAGGAAACTGAAATTCTAAATATTAATGACTCAAATATTATGATTCATCAATTGTTTTGAGATCACCTCCACGAATTCTAAATGATCATCCAACAAATAACATAATAGGAGATATAAATTCAAGAGTTTCTACTAGACATCAGCTTAATTGAATCACGTAGCTTTATTTCTTCATTAGAACCAAAAATTGTAAAGAAGCCGCAAATGATGAATCATGGATTTTAACAATGCAAGAAGAGCTAAATCAATTTGAAAGAAGAAGTGTGAGAACTAGTACCTAGACCAACAGTTCAATTAGTAATTGGAACAACATAGGTATATAAGAATAAGGCAGACGAAAATGGTAATATAGTTCGTAACAAAGCTCGTTTAGTTGCTCAAGGATATAATCAAGAAGAAGGCATTGATTATGAAGAAACCTTTGCTCCAGTAGCCCAACTTGAAGCAATCCGTACTCTACTTGCTTTTGTTGTTCATCATGATATAAAGCTTTTTCAAATGGATGTAAAACGCGCTTTTCTAAATAGTTATATAAAACAACAAGTGTTTGTTGAACAACCTCCACTTTTTACTCTTGAAAAATTTGCAAATCATGTTTTTAAACTTAAGAAAGCGTTATATGGTTTAAAACAAGCACCTCATACTTGGTATGAGAGATTAAAATCACATATAGTTGACTCTAGTTTCAAAACTGGTAAAGTGGATACAACATTATTCATAAAAAGAATTAAAAAAGACATACTAGTCGTTCAAATATATGTTGACGATATAATCTTTGGATCGACAAATGAAAATATATGTGAATATTTTTCTAATATAATGAAGAATGACTTTGAAATGTCACACATGGGTGAATTAAATTTTTCTTAGGTTTACAAATTAAACAACTTAAAAATGGTATCTTTAGAAATCAAGAAAAATAATGTAATGATTTACTAAAATGTTTTAATATGGAAAACACTACGAGTAAACCTACATCAACGAGTACAACTGGTCACTTAGAAAAGAATGAAAACGGAAAAGATTTTGATCAAAAATTATATCGAAGTATAATAGGGTCACTCTTATATCTAACCGCAAGTTGACCAGACATTATGATGAGCGGTTGTCTTTGTGCGAGATTTCGAGCACAACCAAAAGAATCGCATTTTAGAGCTGTGAAACGAATTTTGAGATAATTGACCAACACTAGAGATTACAGCTCTTTTATCCTAAAGGTAGCTCGAACTTGTATCATATAGTGATGCAGACTTCGGAGGCTGCAAGACAGATAGAAAAAGCACAAGTGGTACATGTTACTTTATCGGTCAATCTCTTGTTTCGTGGTTTAGTAATAAACAAAATTTGGTTTCAATCTCGACATGTGAAGCTGAATATATATCTATCGCTCTTGCTTGTGCATAAACATTCTATATACAACAAACATTAAAAGATTTTGGAAAACGTTTTACTAACTCTTCTATATTTTTCAATAACACTAGCGCTATTAATTTATCTAAGAACTCTATCGATCACTTTAGAACAAAATATATTGACATTAGGCACCACTTCTTAAAAGATCATGTTGAGAAAGGTAATATAACGTTAGAATGTGTTAGTACAGATAAACAAGTTGTCGACATATTTACAATACCTTTAAATGAGATGTCTTTTATAAACTTACGATGAGAATTAGACATCTGTTCATATTCCGAATTATAGCATTTAGTTCTCTGTATAAATTATATATTTTTTAAATTAGAATAAATGTCCTATACTTGCTCTTGTTCTTTTCTTCATACGTGGTCTAAAAATAAAAAGTTACCTATTTTAACGAAATAAAAATAGTAAACACTTCATTATAAATACAATTTATTCTGCTAAAACAAATTCAATAAAATTCCAACATATTTTCGATATAATTTCAAACAATTATGCGTCTTCTCTCAATATCTCAATTACACCAATATCAAGATATAAATGGGAGGATTATAGGACTGGTTACACTCTAGATTCAAAGAAGGCTAAAAGAGCTTTATTTACTTCACCAGACACCAAGCGAAAGTTTGTGTTGAGATCAAGATTTTGATTAATGCCAACAAAAGAAGTTGCAATAGAAATCATGTCATAGAGATGAGGTTTATACACACACACACACACTGAGTCGTGTTAGAATTATGTTAAAATCTATCCTCAAGTATAACACAAATATACAAAACAAAGTATATATACATATATATATATATATACATAAGGCTTTAAAAAGCCAAGAATGTACAAAAACAGATCTAGCAGTCGACTGGTTGATAAATGACCAATCGACTGGTTAGAGAGTTTTTGTATAAACAGCTAGTTTTAAAAAGTTTTTATCCAAACGATTTAAAGTCTAATTCAACCAGTCAACTGATGATTTTTAACCAGTCGACTGATTCGAAACAGCAAATATTTTTCTGAAAGGTTGCCCATATTCATGAAGAGAAATCTCTTCATTTCTGGAAGGAAATGGGAACTTCTTTTGGTTAAAACTCTTCATGAAGAATTGCTACCTTTCTACTATCATATAAACACCTCAAACGTGTTTTCCAAATTACCAATTCTAATTATATTCTCTCTATTTTCTGAATTAGAATACTATATACTTTGCAAACAAAAGCTCTCCCAAATTCAAGTTACTTGTTGAATCCTTGATACATTTCTCATATCTTGATTCGACAAGCAACTAACTTACTTTAAATCTTCACATTCATTTCAAATACTCAAGGATAAGATTATAGGAAGGGTGTACTTAAACCGTTGACTATCTGTGTTGATTCAAGTACACAAAGTAGAAGTCAAAACACTTGTAATTATTGAAGTAGTGTATAGTTGCTCAGGCGAGAGGCATCCTTGTTGGGCTCGGGTGTACTGACCTATTCCTTTGGGTTAAGAGAGGGCATGATAGTGAATTCCGAAGGGGAGCTATGGGACAGGACATAGGGCAGGAAGTCTGAACCAGCATAAAATTCCTGGTTTCGTTTCTTATTGAGTTTACTTTTGATATATTTCTGTAGCTTAGCTTTTACCTGCGTAACTATTATATATTAGCTAGTTAGTATATCATCTATATTTCCACTATATCCATATAGATCTTGCTTAAGTCATACACATCGACTTTTCATTTGGTATCAGAGCAAGACCATCGTTTAACCGTAAAACCTTATCTAATATTTAGACAATATGAACAATAACACTAGTACTAGCATTAATACCGGATATACTGAAGGCCAATCAACTGCTAGACCACCCTTTTTTAATGTTATGAACTATAGTTATTGGGCTACACGAATGAGGATAGACATGCAAGCAAATAGTTATGATGCATGGAACATTACCAAAAAGATTACACACAACCTACTACTTTATAAACTGAGTGGTCCACAAATGAAAAAGCAGAGGCTACTACCAATGCTAAGGCTATGAATATGTTGCAATGTGCTTTAGATAGAAACGAGTTTAACCGGATTTGTATGTGCAACACAACATATGAAATCTGGAGAACACTCAAAATTACTCATGAAGGATCTAACAAGGTTAAACAAAGAAAAATATCTATGCTTAAGAATCAATTTCAAAATTTTAATATGAATGAAAATGAATCCATAAATGATATGTATTCACGTTTCCAAAACATTTATCACTCTTTGTTAGGATGAAGAGAAAAATATTCTGATTTCGATATAGTGTCAAAAAAATTTAAACTCTTTAACAAAAGAATGGGGGAGAAAAGTATTAGCAATCGAAGAAGCTAATGATCTCTCTGCCATGAAACCAGAAGAGTTGATCGGTAATCTAATGTCTTATGAATTAAATTTGCAGGCAAAGAAAGCACAGGTACAAGATAAGAAAATTTTAGCTTTTCATGCTGAGAAAGAAGATTCCGATTCAGATGAAGTAGATACTGCTCTCATAGCAAAGAATTTTAGAAAATTTCTAAAATACGAAAAAGGTCAAAGCAAAAGTGTGAAAAAGTATTCATCAAAAGAGCCTGACCCTGCACTATTAGAATGCTTTAACTGTCATAAGACTGGACCTTATCAAAAGAATTGTCCAGAATTGAAGAAAAAAGGAAAAAAGGAAAAATCAAAGAGACGAGCATTTTCAGTCACTTGGGACAACTCGAATTCATCTTCTAAAAGTGACAGCGACAGTGAGCAAGCAAATGTATGCTTCATGGCTAAGGATAATGATGTAATTGATTTTACTTTTGATGAATTAGTAGAAATTAATATTGAAATCTCAGAATCTAGGAAAATGTTTAAGCAAAAGTTTAAACAAGCTAACGTAGATAAAAAGAAAGCAGAATTTGAGAGAGATCTTTTAAAAGATGAGAAAGAAATTTTAGAAAGAAAAATTAGAAATTTACGAGAATCTCTTTCAGTAGCAAATTCTATGATATCTATGTTGAGTCAAGAAATCGAGACTCAAAAGAATAAACACGATTTATTATCTTCTGAGAATCATGATTTAAATACTAAAGTTAAAATTGTAGAATTAGAAAATTCTAGTTTAAAAATTAAGTTAGAAAGCATTTCTAAAAACGTTAACAATTTTAACGAAGGAAGAGAGAATTTATCTAAAATATTGGAAAACTCTCAATCAGTTTTTAGTAAAAAAAGGACCCAGATATAATCAAAAAGTTATATCAAAACCCAGTTCAAAAATTCTAATATTAAACCGGAAATTTCTAGTTGTAAATTGAATACCTACTAAGAAAAAATTATTTGGGAAATATTAGTATATGGGTTCCAAAAACAAATAATGTTCTTATTAGGAATAAATATGTTTAAAAAAATTTAGATTCTGTTCATTATAATTATAATTATTTTTTCAAAATGGATCCAGAACCCCCTTGGGTTTGGTTTCCTAAGACTTAACCCTTAGGACCCTAACGGAGGAAGTGGGTACCATTTTAATTTCTATTTTTTGCAGGTACCACAAATATTTATAACTGGCTCGACCAAAAAGGAGTTCTCAAATACTTACTCATTTCTGTAAGCTATCTTTTTGTTAACATATACTTCTAAAAATGCTATTTGTTTACTTAATATAGTTTATTTTAAACTAAAATAGAAATACTATATTTTAGCTCCTTATTCAACAGACAAACCATTCATTAAATACCAAGTTTCTAGCAATTTTATTTCAGTTTGAAAGGAATGGTTAATATTAGCTTTGCCATTCATTTGAGATTCTATATTTAGTATATACTCTTGTATAAATTCTAGAGAAAAGTGTTTTCTGCTTTAAAACAAATAAGAAAGCGATAACCAAAAACCTTTTTATATCATGTCAAAGAAAGAAAGTTCCCGATCAACACCAACCAAATCGTTTGAGAAAGCTACGTCCGATTCAATTAACATCATCACCTCCCCGACTGCAAATAAAGAACCAACACTTTGATGGCAAGATTACCGAACCGGATATACTCCGGATGCCAAGAAAAGTAGAGAAGTTGTGGTATCCCCATCTACGAAAGATAAAATAAATGAAATTCGAGATTATCAATATGAACAAATGAGATTACAAGGAAAAATATTTTATGAGCAAAAACAAACATCGGATAGGTTGGCGTTTTTGGAAACAGTTGCACTCCATGTATGTGGTAGATCGGCTATAGTTGAACCGAGACACCATCCTCTCTCTACGACTCCTGAAACACCAAGACCATCTACATCATAGAATCCTTGGAAAATATCTCCAAAGATAAAGAAGGAAAGCCCGAACTCTTGGGAAAAGAACTATCAAGAGAATGAGGGAACAACCCTAAAACTCCAAGAAAATCAACTTCATCTAAAGAACAATAATACGTTAATTTCAGAAATATTTTTTCCTTTGCACAAATAAAACTTGCATTGATGAAAATGAAAAAGCTCATGTCTTGTTTTTTTTGTTGTAATAATTATGTATTTCTGTTATATTAATGAAAATACATAATCTCTTATCAAGAAACTAATCACAAGAAGTGAAAACAAGAATAAAAAATCAAAATTCTTTAAAATAAGGGATGTCGTTCATAATAACAGTAACTAGTCGACTGGTAAGAAATACACTAGTCAATTGGTAAAGGAAAACCTGAATACCTGGTTCCAGTCATACACGGTCTATTTTAACCCTATCTCTCCTATTATTTCTCATATTTTCAAACATCTAAAAATTTCTAAAACCTAGAAACTCCGAATTCTCTCATGGCTCCTCCTAAACGTTAAAGAGACATTGGATCATCTTCAAGAACAAGATCAAAAAATCCAGTAGAACCTTCTATTGATCAATGGCTATGGAATGACCTAGCAAAGCAAAGGTGGAAGCTTTTATCTAATCTAAAATTCATCTCAGGGCCCTTTGCAAAATTTAAAGACTTCAATTCCTATGAATTACAACAACTAGCTCATCAAGGTAGACTTGAATCACTATTAGACTATTCTCAAAACAATATCAAAATTAATGTCACTATGATAAAGCTATTTTTGGATAATATGAATTTAGACCATCAAAATCCCACTAATTCACAAAATTGTGTTTGGAGTATTGTATGTGGACAACGTATCTTCGTTTCTATTGATAGACTTGGTCAAGTTTTAAATTCACCTACGAATGAGATAGTTTTATCCAAATTAAATTGTGAATATCGTGTAAGAGATGAAGTAAGCCATCTCTTTACTTATGATGACTCAGACGGATCTAGGGCTACCTAATGCAAGAATTCTTCGCCATGTTCTTACTCAAGGAATACTACCAAGATCCGGAACACATGATCTTGTGCATTCGGACACTTTTGGAGCTTTTTATGCAACTTTTGGTCATGTAAAAATTAATTGGATGTAAACAATTATGGATCACCTCCTTCTCTATACACAAGGGGTGAATACATACTTCATTATGGGGAATACTTAATGAGGGTCTTTGAAAGTGCAAAAAATCATAAATCGAATTTGGAGACAATTCAAATAAAAATATTGGATAAAAAGAATTTGAAACAAATGCATATGCCTCCTCCAACCATTCGTACATGAGTTTAGAAAGTTGGGAAAAGGGAAGTTTGGATCAACCATCATCAAGTATTATCGTGCTAATCCCGAAGATGTCCGACTACGGAACCATGTCAAATGTCAAGACAAGCACTTGATGTAGTTGCACACAACCAACTTCTTTTAGAAGCAAGGCTTAAAAGAATGGACAAGAAATCGGATAAAAAGTTTGATAAAATCAAGGGTTTTCTTGGAAGGATGTGGGAATCAATTTCATGCTCTCTTGCGGCTACTGGCCATGTGACGGATCTGGGAAAACGACCCATATCTCCTCTCAATTGGACTTCTTTTGAAGGTACCGAATCCGATGACATTTATCTTAGTAGTACGTTATGTATGTTATTTGCTTTAGTATCTTTTTATTTCGAACTTGTTATTTATGCTTTTGGTTGTGTAATAACTTATGGTAGGAACCTCTATGTTTTTTGGTTCTGTTGAACATTATGCATGCTTGAAATGATTATGATTTTATTTTAGCATCAATTTATTATTTGATTACTTTGTCCTTATGATGTCTTAATTTCTTTTTAATCGATGGCAAAGGAGGAGAAATATCTCTCTTATGATTCCATGCTATTAGAATATATGTGCTCTCTTATGATTCCATGCTATTGGAATATATGCTGCTCTAACATTTTTTTGTTGCAGGAATCAAATGGTAAGTTTATAAATTTATAAACTAATAAAATATTACAGAAATTCAGCGGGAGCTAAACATTCAGGGGAAGAAAATCAGATATGTTGTCATCAATCAAAAAGGGGGAGAATGTTGAGATCAAGATTTTGATTAATGCCAACAAAAGAAGTTGCAATACAAATCATGTCATAGAGATAAGGTTTATATATATATATCATGTTAGAATTATGTTAAAATCTATCCTCAAGTATAACACAAATATACAAAACAAAGTATATATATATAAATATAAATATATATATATATATTTATTTATAAGGCTTTAAAAAGCCAGGAATGTACAAAAACAACTCTATCAGTCGACTGGTAGATAAATGACCAGTCGAATGGTCGGAAGTTTTTGTATATAACGACTAGTTTTGAAAAGTTTTTATCCAAATGATTTAAAGTCTAATTCAACCAATCAACTGATGATTTTTAACCAGTCAACTGATTTGAAACAAAAAATATTTTTCTGAAAGGTTGCCTCTATTCATGAAGAGAAATCTCTTCATTTCTAAAAGGAAATGGGAACTTCTTTTGGTTAAAACTCTTCATGAAGAATTGCTGCCTTTCTGCTATTATATAAACACCTCAAACGTTGTTAACGATATTTTTCGTCAACACCGAAGATAGGTCTACGGAAATGGACTTAAGGGGAAAAAGGGATTATTTAGTTCCTACGAGCTTGACTTAATTCACCGATTCCTAAATATCCAGGTCTTAAGTCCGAAGATTGACTACTCTTCCCTCAAGAGGTAAGTATCGCGCTTCTACGACTCTAGGACTAGTAACTACCTTGGAATAGGGGTTTTTCTCAACGCATCACAAGCGGGGAGGCTGAACGATTTGCAGAAAGGTCGCCTAGGCTGGCTACTGGGTAGGAGGCATGTAGAAGGATACTTAATGACTTAAGGTCTGGGAAGAGGTTGGTAAGGAAAGGCCTCTGTCGCGAGGAAAGCGCCAGGTTGTTAAGAACCTAACGACTTGCGTAAGAATATTCTAGTGATCCCATAACACAACAGAAATACATGCAGAAACATATTCAAGAACAACACAATATGCGGAAAAAGTAAGAACACACAATTTATAGTGGTTCTGTTCTACTTGAACCTACGTCCACTTCAAGGGCTTTAATGATTTTATTCATGAAAGAGGTTACATAAGAAATCCCCAGATTGATTTACAAATTAGGGTTTTCTCTCTAAAATGTGAGAGAAAGAATAAGGAATGAGAGTTTGCCCTCCTCTCTAGCATTTTTGGGAGAGAATTAGGAATCCCCCTTATATGAGACCCCTGGGGTCTTATTTATAGTCATATTGGGCCCCCTTTTCCTGTTGTGGACTCAACATAAGCCCTTTTTGGATATGGGAACAAGGCCTTGACCGTTCTTGTGAACTTCAGTTCTGGCAAAAGGTTTCGGATGCCTTTCTTCCTATCAGATGTCTTCATGGATGCTCTTTTGCCTTCGGAATATCAATCTTGGGCCGTCGGGAGTAGTCCCGGTACCATACTTTCCAGTAGTTTGGTCTTCGAGTTTGAGAGCTTGGTTTCAGGACCTCTGGTCTCAGTCCGTCTTTATACCTCTCGGTTTTAGCAACGGGTTTCGGAATCTTTGATAGCGGTAGAGGGACCGACTTTGGCTTCTGGCATATGTATTCGTCTTTTGTTATAAAGGTAGGCTTTCGGAATATCTTCCGGTGATGCTGAAGATGCTTCTTGATGTTGGCGTTGGTACTGTGTAGGTATTGATAGGTTCTTTCTTTTTCGTTCTTATGTTTCAGATTACATGCTTTCCATAATCCTCTCGCCATCAGCCTTCGATATCAGGTGTAATGCTTCTGGGATTGTTACTCTGTGCCCTTTTTAGTGTTGGTATTATCCTGCCGGTATCTTCTCTTTCTCATATCGATCTTGAGCTTTCCTCTGTTATGACCTTTAGTCTTCTTCAGTATTACTTTCTACCTTCAGCTGTCGGTATTGGACCGGTATTGTTGTGCTCTGATTCTTCTTGGCTACCGGTATCTGCTTTCGACTTTTCCCCTTTGCCTTTTGGCTTTGCTGTTGGCTCTCCGATTTTGCTTCCGGTAACTCCTTAGATTCACTCTTTTCTCCACAAAACTAGTTTCGTTGTTCGAAATCCCTTTAACCTTTCGGCTTTTAAAGCCTCCGCTTCTTCATATTTTATTGGCATGAATTTTGATGTTAATAGGTAGCCCCCCCAGTATGAAGAAACTTTTGTTCTTTAGGACAAACTCTCGCTATTCCTGTATAGCCTGCCTGTCACTCAAGAATTATCATAAAAATCTTTGGTATTAGTTCCATATTTTCCAGAATATTATTGCGAGGGGGAACATGAATCTTGCTAGTGGAAAGAGTTTGAATACAACTCGCGAGTCATGAGCCCTAGTGTGTGGAAGATAATATGCATTCATTTGGAATTTTATGATGTATAGCTCAGCATTCTCCTAGCAATGTTGAATGAAGAACTCAATATTGTTATCTAAACACTCCGCTATCAAGAATTCACTATTAGAAACGTGAAACGGCAAATCCAAAAGTTTGTATTTGGATATTTACAATAGGTAATTGGAGGCTCACTATTAACAAGCATGATGTATTGACGAAAGACGATATTACCTGCATAACGTTTGACAATTACGATGTGTTTAACATAATCTTGACCATAATTCATGGTAGCAAATATTAGGAGTAGACGTGCTATGAGTTTAGATAACTCCCTATACAAAGTGTTGTGAGACCATAGTCCTTGTTAGGAAAATTCGGATGGTAGGTCCACAATACCTGCTTGTGTTCTATGCAAGTAACTTTTATCTAGGAACGATATCGATATATTCGAACCTCGTATGTGCAAATGGTAGAAAGAAATTAATATCCTATATGGAAAAAAGGGAAATCCCAAGGAATGAAAGTTTAAGGCTTAAACATGAGTTTATGTAACAGGAATTCAAAAACCTGAATGTGATAGGAAAATTAAAACCGATAAATAGAAAATCAGATATTGGAAATTCCCATCTGCAATTAGTGGAAACCTCGAGACTAATGCTTGGGAAAATAGGAAATAAGAAATCCCGAGACTTATGCTCGGATAAATGGAAACCAGAAATTCTTACAGAAACCTCAAGACTTATGTTTAGGTAAGTAGAAACCAGAAGTCACATGGAAACCCCAAGACTCACACTTGGGTAAGCATAAATCGAAAATCATACAGAAAGCCGGAGACTCATACTTAGTTAAATAGAAATCAGGAAATCATAGCAAGCCCGAGGCTCACACTCGGGTAAATAGTAAGTCAGATATCATACCTGAAAATAACAGAAATCCCAAGACTCATAATTGGGTAAATTGAAATCAGACATCGTAGCAACCCGGAGACTCACATTCGGTAAATAGAGACCAAAAATATTGGAGAAACCCCAAGAATCACACTTGGGTAAGCAAAAATCGGAAATCATAAAGAAACCCCAAGACTCATACTTGGGTAATCTTAAATCAAGAATCCCGCAATTTCCCGAGGTCAACACTCGGGCGGGCATACATCACATTTATAAATCTAACTTCGAATAGAACATATGACAAAAAGGCATAAAGGTTAAGCATATCATGCTAAGCAATATTTTGGAAGAATCACTCAATACTATTTAAAAAGTTATCAAATAGAAGCATCAACAATGATCAGAGGTTATTTATGCGCATAATGCTGAATAATTTTAATATCAGCGAGAGCAACTGATTAATATTAGGCCATCCATAGATTCCTCGGAATTTGGCTCCGAGAAATCGCATGAGTGAAAGAGTCATAACTATCCCGAGGAATACCCTTTGGGACACATAGAGGACTGCTTTCGAAAATAAACTAATCCTATCCTGAACCAAATAGTCTTTCAGCAGTAGTTCTATTCAGTTTCAAACCATCTGATCCTTCAGCAGTAGTTTCATTCAGTTTCAAACCATTTGATCCTTCAGCAGTGGTTCTGTTCGATCGTTTCATCATATACCCATTCAACAGGTAGTTCCGTTCAACTATCCAATCTTTCGATTGTTTGATCGTTCAGCGGGTAGTTCCGTTTGTCCATCTGAATCCACAATCGTTCAGCGAGAAGTTTCATTAGATCAAGCAATTTTCAACCGTTCAGTGAGAATTTTCGTCAGATCAAGCAGTTATCAACCGTTCAGCGAGAAGTTCCGTTTGATTATTTGGCTATTGGGTATTTAAAGCCTAACCTTAATCCTAACCCCTAGGATATGCAAATGAATGAATGCTCTCTAAGAGAGCGACACGAGTCCCTTTATGGGTATATGCTTAACTAGCCCCCACAAAAGGGGTAACTCCGCTAACCAGAGATGCAGGTATTTTTAGGCCCCCACTATAGGGTACCCCATTGCTGGAGATGCAAGTATTTATGGACCTACTTGATAGGCACTCCATTATAGGAGATGTTGCTTCTCTTCTCAAAAGCTTCTAAGTGCTCCACCTTTGGAGGCTTTAGTTAGTTGTGGCTTCTCTCTCTGGAAGCTTTATTCACCGCTCCTCTTTCGGGAGGTTATGTTATTTTTTTTCTCTCTCTAGAAGCTTTGTTCGAAGCTCCTCTTTTAGGGGGTTGTGTTTTTTGTGCCTTTTCTTCTAAAGGCTTTATTGATACCCTTTATCAGGGGTAGGATCCACACCTTTGTTGCATGTTTTGTATGAACATCTTCCACTGAAGATTTTCTTTGATTGATAACCTTGTGTGTTCATTCATGTATTGCGATTCTTTAAATGCTTCCATTCGACCTTTCCTTGTATGTTTGAGTCGGGATAGGGTTTGGTTTTTACCTGCGATAGCACTCGAACTTACATTAGTTTTTGTTTGACAACAAATAAGAAGCAAAATGAAATGACTAAATGAAACAAGTATTTTAAGTAGCAAGCTTATTGTTAGATCTTAATCTCTTTCAGAGGTGTCTTTGACGTCATCCTTTCTGGTCACTTTTTAGCGTTTCTTGAGTGGGATCTTTTCTCATCTTGTTACGGATTCTTTCTATCAAACCTCGACATTGGCTAGTTTTGTGACTTCCTGCCCTGTGGTATGAACAGTAGCCTTTCTTCCTGTTTGGCTTCATGGGATCATTTGCTAAGAGATTGGAACTGAGCTCTTCTAACTCTAGATCCAGCTGCTCTAAGCTTTTCTTTGTATTGAGGGTCCTTGTCCATATGGTCAAACTTATCAGCTCTTGCATAGAAGTCATCTAAGCTTTCACATTTATTTAAGATAAGATCCTCCCAAAAGGGTGTCGGTATGAGCAATCCTGAATGCATAGCTATAAGCTTTTCTCTGTCTGTTGCTCGTTTTACTTTGAGCGACTTAGTATGAAATCTTTTCAAATAATCGCCAAGCGATTCTTTGGGTCTTTGTTCAATGATGGCTAGATCATAAATACTAATTGTTGGATCCTTCCACACATGGAATTCTATGCTAAAGGCAGTAGATAGTTGTTTCCAAGTGGTGATAACCGGGCCTCGGTAATGTCTATACCATTTGATAGCTTCTCCACGAAGCGTTGTTAGGAAGATCTTGCAACAGAGAGTTTCAGGTGTATTATATAAATCCATGTAGCTTTCAAAGACACAAAGGTGGTTTTCTGGGTCTGTAGTTCCATTATACATAAGTGGTGGTATTTTCATATCGAATGAAGCTCTAACCGTTTTTATTTTATTTTATTAGAGAAGATGATTCCTTATAAATTCGTATCTTCTGGCAACATAGGGTTCCTGCTTTCTTTCAAACCGTCCACTTCTTTGAACAACTGGTTGCTTCCTTGTATGACTGGAATGTCTTGCGGGCTTGGTGTAGTGCTATTTTGCATACTGAACCCCTGAGGTTCCATCACTCTTGATTTCACTTCATGAGGTTCTACTTCGGAAGACCTTTTGACTATATTTTCTTCAATCAGCCTTCCTACGATATCTATTTATGAAGCTAAATTCAATACCTTCAACTCATGACTAGTTCCTTTCATTGGGCTTGATGGTCCCCCTTCCTGCAAACTTGCCAAGTTGAAGTCTGGGAGTATACCATCTTCTAGGGTAAATGATGCACTGAAATCTTGCTCATGATTCTTTCTTGGTCGTACCATCTTCAATGGATATTAGGAGTTCTCTTTAAATATCTTGGATCAACGATGTTTCAAGTAATTAATCGGTCCTCACAAGCTCTTTATCGAAATTCTTTATCTATAATTCTGCTTCTTCAAAACTTAGTCCAACCCGGGACGAAACAAGACAGTTAGAGATGTGGCAAGGTTACCTAAAGGGCTAAAGGTAGGAATAAGGATCGTGTAACAACCCGAATTTTTATAACATGTTGAAACTAGAAATCAAGGTATAATTAATTTTTAAAATGAGAATCATGGGAAACGGGTTGTGCCATTGCGTTCGTCTTGGAATTCTGCATGAAATCGAGTCTGAGTTTTCGAAAATCAGAGTCCGTATGACTGAGTTATGACCTCTAGAAGTTTCTCGAATTTTCATAATAAAAAACAGCTTAGAAATTCGAATTCAAGACCCAGAAGCGGGCTAGGCAGGAAAATTCCTGCCCCGAGCCCAGGTCGACCATAAGGTTGACCTGGGGGTCGACTTGGCCAGACCAGGTCGACCATAGGGTCGACCAGGGGGTCGACCTCCCTGGTCGGCCTGGGTGCGACTGGCTAGCTGGGTGGGTCTGTTTGCGGGCTTGTGACGTTTTTGATGGCTCAGATCTGTTCTAGGGTTTATCTAAGGGCCTAAACTAGTTGCTACACCTATAAAAACACCCTTAGACCTAACCTAATTCACAACAAATCATTCTTACACCAAAATGCTGCTGAACTCCCTTTTGAACCATGGCTGCCACCCCCAAATTAAAGCTTAATCATTCAAACTCAAATCAATTCTAAGGACAACGCTTTCATACACAATTTAATTCGAAGACTAAGGCTTCTACAATGATTTAAGGCAATAAATCAGCATTCTACATCAATTTAAGTTCTTAATTCGCTAGCCATGATCTGTAATTTCTATTTGTTTTTAGATTTAAACATTTAATTATAATATGGCCATGGAATAAAGTGGAATTGGATTTAAGTATGTTTATCGATTCAGACCCATTCCTGTTGCTTCTTGAATATTGGGTTTTTTGAGACTTGTCTATCTTTATTCTCATGTCAAGCTCATGATCTATTCAGCTTGTTGTAAATCATTTTTCTTGATTCAGGTTGAATTTATTATCAAGTTGTAATCTTCATGCCTGTAATGATGTTTTTCTCTTTGATCTTATTTTTATGCAAAATTCTATCTTCCCCTATTTATTTTCTTTTAATGAACCTTGGTCGATTTCGGACCTAGGCCTAAACCGCGATTTGCTTACGATTAAATACGGGGAAAGGTTTGGGATATTACCTATTTGGATATACGTGTTTGGCATAACATGAAATTGGAAACTTGGGTATTGTCAACATAACTGAAATTGCAAGTTTGGCTATTGACATAATTAATTTGGCATAAAGTGGGCATATAAGAATTGGCTTGTATATTAAATCACGAGTTCGGGCCTATGTAAATTAAATCAAAAGATTAGGCTTATGATTGGGCATAAGTAGAATTAGGAATTTGAACCTAAAAGTGATTGTAAACTTGATAATTGGCATAAATATGTATTATGAACTTGGATAATTGGCGTGTATTGTAAAAAAAGATTATAGTTTGGGATAACTACATCATGAATCATGATTTGGGTTTAATTGGACATGAAACTTGATACATGTAATCTTGGCTAGAACTTGATATGGGTAAAATGGCTTAAACCTGGCATACATGTAAATAGGCAAGGATTGGACATATGTAAAATGAGTAAAATTGGGTGTGTGTATATATATATATATATGCATGTAATTTTGGAACCTGGGCATATGTTTATTTATATGTAAAGTTGGGAATTTGAAACATGAAAATGACTGTGTATTGGATAATTGACTTGAACACGAACATGAACATTTCCATATGTTAAACATATGAATTGGTATTGGGGTTTTGGGTGGATTACGACCATTAATGAACCTTTGACACGAGGTTAGACTCAGTTTGGGGTGTAAATCTGCCCGAAACTGCCCGGCAAATCCGGAAGCCACAAAGTGTCAGTCTAATGTGAGAGGTCGAAGGCCAAATTGTAGGCGTAAAGGTTTATGACATGAGGTTAGACTCGGTTTATGGTGTAAATCAGCCCGGAACCACCCAGCAAATCCAGTGGCCATAAAATGCACAGTCTAATGTGAGAGGTCATGATTCGTTTGTCATAATGAATGAATTAAGGAATACTAACCATAATAAGACGTGGGTATGGTTAGAGGGTTCGGTGGGATGACATGTAAATGTGGACCTAACCGGTATGAGTTAAGAACATGTAAAACTTATAAATGTGGGCTTAACCAACATAACTGTTAATCAGACCAATGGATGGGTTAAGTAATATTACTAGACTAATGACACTTAACCAATATAACATGACACGTGGCAGGGTTAAGTCAACTTAAACATATAGATAATACTTAACCAACTTAGCATGATACGTGGGCGGGTTAAGCCATGAATTACTTGAAAATACTTAACCAATGCAATCTGACGAATGAGAGGGTTAAGTTAAATGGGTTGGTTTAACTTGAATGGGTTGATAACACCCAACCGATATAACCTGATGTGCGGTAGGGTAAAGTAAATACACGTGGGTAACACTTAACTATTATAAATTGGCTAGTGGATGAGGTTGTGTTAACATACACTTAACCAATCTAACTTGAGGTGTGGTAAGGGTTAAGTTAACACAGGGGAGAACGCTTAACTGATATAACAAGACATGCAGTAGGGTAAAGTAACACAAGAGAGAACACTTAACCACGGTATCATGATGGGGGGTGGGGTTAAGTTAAATAGATAACACTTAACCAACCTATGGGGTATATGAATAGATCCTAGGAAAACCCTAGTAGCGGGGCCCGTTTCAGCAGTAACCCACATTAGGTATCAACAGTACCCTTAGCTAGGCAGGGTGGGGCACGATTACTGGGCTGATTGTAAGCGGTCAAAACGGCAGCAGGGGATGCAGCAGTGCAAGTTCCGGCGGATTACGGGCGTGCACGTATTCCGGAGTGGAAAATTTAGCCACTGGGCATCAGTAGATATAAAGCCGTGCATCAAAAAGGGTGTTGGGGTTGCCACCTAGGGATTGATACACCCTAGGGTGGGACCAGCACAGGCATCTACAAGTAGGGGGCTGCAAGAACTAGGTCAAGTAGGAGCCGATCGATTAGGGTAGTAAGGATAAATCTAACACATTCATGGTGATTGGGCTGGTTGTGGAAAAATCCTCATATTAGATGTAGTCCTGAAGGCTACCACAACTACGGGGTTGGGATAACCTTAGTATATAACACACGTGAAACATGGTAAGTAAGAGCCGATCAATTAAGGTAGGTACGGTGGGGACATGAAACTGTCAATATGAGGGGGCCCTCATCGTGGGATGTGTACCTATAAAACTATAATGTGGAGTATGGGGGATCACTTATCTTGTAAGTACAACTAAGTAAACTAATTAGAACGCTAGTTAGGTGGTTCAGAGAACATAGGAAATCAAGGAAAATACTGTAATGATGAAGCTTAGAAACCTTGCGATGTGATACTTGGTAGGAACCTTGTGATGCTACTCTTGATAGGAAGTTTGGGATGTTATACTTGATTCATCGTGCCTGTAGCTTATCTTGTCATCATGCTTATGTTTACTTTCAGTTTATTCATGCCATCTTATCTTTACCTGTTTTTATGCTGAAAGTCACTAGGACTTACTCAGTCTTTATGACTGACCCGGTTTCTTTCGCCTCTTTTTCTTCCGTTCCCCCCAGGTTCGCAGGGTGAGAATACAGCTTAGTTCAGGTCTTACCAAGCTCTAAGGCTCTTTCATGTGTGGCTTGGATCTCACTTGGCTATGGCTTGCTTTGCTTTATTGGGGAATACTGCAATTTATTTTTTTATGCTTCTTTGTTTTTGAGCAAGACAGATATTTTAGCTATGTAATTGGGTATTGGAAGTTGATGTGCTTTTATTGTAAACAATTATATTTAATAAATGATTTGAAATACTTCTACTTTACTTTTCGTTGTTTTATATATGTCTATCTTGTAATATTTCTGTTCCAGTACCCATAACGCTCCATTGAAGTTAAGGCGTTCCCTTTGTGAGTGACCTTAACGGATGTGGGGTGTTACATTTGGTACCAGAGCAGAAGGTTACCAGACTGGGAAAAAGCTTTTAAAAACCTTCTGAAATTATTTTTAAAATGTTTACAAAGAAGCATTTTCTAAGAGAAGTTTTGTTTTACGAAAGGCATATTCCCCAAAGCCATATGCACTATCTTTTGATTCTCTCCTTGAGTTTCTTCTCTCTTTCTTTTTCACCATAGTTTTGTAGGTGTACGACACATGTAGGAGGGCAAAGAAATGCCCAACTCCCATCTGTAGCCGCAATAGTTCCATCCGCGTCTAATCTTACTTCAAGCTTTGTAGAGTTCCCGTGCGATGGAGGTAGCTTTCTAGAAACTTGTCAACAAACTATACAAGGATAGTAAGAACGAGGATAAAGAACACAAGCCAAAGGATGAGGAACTTGTTGATATGGCTTAATCCACGAAGGAGGAAAAGGTGAAAGGAAAGAGGTCAAAGTAAAAGAATAATAAAACCCATGACAAGAAAGAGCATCGTTGGTGTGGTAAAAAGGGGATGTAGTTAAGTATTATAAGACAAGGGCAAAGGACAAGATCGTCGAGAGGGCAATTGTATGCTCTCAATACTAGCGTACCTAAGAAAGATGGAATGTTTCTGTTAAAGGTTTGGCTTTCTTTTCTATCATCCCGTTAGAACTTTGTTTTTGTACATCGCATCCTTTTAATTCTGCTTCGATAGTTGAGTCTCTGCACCTTAGTACTAGCGTAGTAGAGGATCCCGTTTTTGTCTCAAATCCTATTGGGGAATCGGCTCATTTATTCATGGCTCATTTGGATTTGAGAAAGTCTATGCTAAGTGTTAGATCAAAAATTGGTTCTAACACCCAAATTAATTATGATTTCAATGAAATAGAATCAAAAAGCAACAGAGAACACGCGATTTATAGTGGTTCGGCGTTAACGAGCCTACGTCCACTTTATTTTCCTTTAATTGATGATTTGAATACAAATACAGCAATGATTCTCACTCAACTTCACAATTACAATGCATAAACTCACTCAAATCTCTCAAAAATAGACCTTAAGAGGCGATTTTGATCTGATTGTAGCTATGAAATTCGGCTATGGAGGAAGTTAGAACAGAGAATTTGCCAAAAGATCTTTTCAAGTGCCTCTAGATGGTGTATTTATAGGTGAAAAATCTCTTCGAAGTGGCTCCGGTTCGGAATTGCGTGGCACCCATCCCATAAGATTCGGGTTCGGAGGCTCCCAGATGATGACAGCGCATTGATTTAGTGGGAGATCGTGGGAGAAATAGTCATGCTTGGTCCGAGTCTTCAGGGAGCATCCGTAGCAACGGTCACATTCTCAGAGAAAGCGGTTCGGATCGGCTGCCTCCGATCCGATACGATGAAGTCATCTGTTGTTTTCTGATGTTGCTGCCACACTCCTCCGATCCGACCCGCCGAGGCCATTTGTTGTTTTCTGATGTTGCTGACGTGCTCCTCCGTTCCGAAAAGATGTGGCGACTTGCTATCCCTTGACATTGCTGACGTACTACCGATCCGATCCGATGTGATTTCTGCGTCTCTGATCTCTACTCACTTCCTGCGCTACTTTCCTCCGATCCGAACTGATTGGTGGCTTTTTCGCTGTTTGCTCTTTGTGTAGCGTAGTTCACAAAGTAGGCTAACATTTTGCCCCCTCGAAGTACACTCTTATCTGAGATAAAGTGTGCTTCGAAGCAGTCTACAAAACATCCTTTTAATTAGAACCATTAAATGATCACTTCCATTTACTTGTAGCGTCGCTTCATAAAGTCGTGGCTTTTGCTGCTTATATATACTCACAAACCATATGAATCACTTTCTTCTACAATTTTGAGAGCTTCTTTCAATGTCCAGCGATTCTTCCAGGTGAGCTCGTTCTTTGCTTTTCCTCAAATTTTCCCTGCGTGTCGAACCAGTGTATGTGGTCCTTCGGTTCGGATTCCGATCCGAATGGACTTCCTCCAGCAGCTCACTCAGATGAGCCCTCCAGTGTCGCTTCACCATGGGTTAACAGGCCATAATACACGAGTGGGCCTGACTTCCGGTCTGAATGGGAATACGAGTTGTCACCTTAATTTTATATAAATCCGCCTCCTACCTTCTTCCTCTTCTCTTTTTTATTTTCTCTCGTCCAAGCAACTAAGCATCGAAACCCTAGAACTTCAAAAAACTCTGAAATTATTCCGTTCTTCCTTAAATTCAATAACCCGGTAGGTCAAAAGCTTCGATTACTTTACTGTAATCGATTTCGATTTAGATTTGTGGTAAAACTGGATGATTCGAACATGGTGCACGTTTAATTCCAACGCCGCCGCCCTCTCCCTCTTCACCGTCGTCGTTGGTGGCTCTTGTCACCACCTCGAGGCGTTAAGAGGAAGAATTTGGGTTTTACAATATATTTGAGCATGTAAGTGCTTGGACTTAGTAGGGGTTTGTTAACTTGAGTTGGGTTCGGTATTGGTTAGACGGTGGAAGATGAAGGAGATGAAGGAGAGGAGATGAACTAGGATCGGTTCGGGTAAAGAAGTGTTGGAGTGAGGGAAAGGGAAAGGTGCATATAAGACCGGATCGGGTCGGAGTAGAAAAAGGGAAAAGAAAGAAAACAAAATCCATCTGATCAGATCGGATGGTATTTACAAGGCCGGGTCGGGTCAGAGTAGAGAAAGGCAAAAATAAAGGGAAAACAAAACTTACATGTTCGGATCGGATGGAAATAAGGGACAATGAGACGAAGGATTACTCAAGCTGATCCGATCCGCTCCGAAAGCCTACATCCGAGCCGATTTGGTTTAACTCACTGGGTAGGATGTCCGCTTCCGATCGAAACATGACTTTGCCCCCCGATCCGATCCCAATACAGATATCCGAAACGAACTGAAACAGCCTAACTTAATGTGCAAGAGTTTTTTCAACTATCTTAATCAATGCTTGACATAGCCTTCAACTTGACAAACAGTTAGGATAACGCCTTTCGAACATGACAAACATCAAGAACTATTCTGACACATTATTACTTCTTTGAATCTTCATATCACGCTTTCATATGTTTGCTCTGCATTTTTGTTACACGTAGCACACACTTTAGTTCACATACACACACGGGGGACACGGGCAACTTTACTCTAATTCTTACTATTGTTTCTTCGATAGTCTAGTGATCATGGCCGAAAGACGTTCATCTAGATTGGAAAAGAAGACGGAAGTTAAGGAAACTTCTGAAAAAATTACCATTGATGACATATCTTCTTCTTCAGACCCTGAATGGGACGACGAGGGCCTAGATTATGAAGTTGGAACACATAACAACGAAACACCTTCCGATAGCGAAGTTTCTCTGGGCTATGAGGAGGAAGAAGGGATTGGAGATTACCGAGCTCCTTACGAATTTGAGTCTGCCATTATCTTGGAGTCACCCGTAGAATATGTTGAATCAACGAACGACGATGATAGATTTGTCCGCATATGTCTAAAGCACGGGATACTAAAAAGGGATACCCTGGTGCCATCGAAAACTGACCGTCCTCACAATCCCCCAAAAGGATTTATGGCAATTACGCGACTGATGTGCATGGTCGGGGCTATTCCACCGTTTTCGCCTTTTGTTGTCGACTTTCTAAGACAGATGTGGATTGCCCCCATGCAGCTACATCCCAACTCCTATGCTTACCTATATACCTTATATATAGCATACCGAGAGATTTTAGGTACAGAGCTCACTTTCGATGACGTTCACTTTTTTTTTATAATTTCAAGCATCGGACCCGAGAAACTCCTTCTTTCTCTTACTTCGAATCAGTCCCAAAAAGAAAAATTATTTCAACACCATTCAGCAGCAAAGCCGGCGATTCCAAGCTAGAATGGTTTTATATCAGGCAACAGCCGGGATGTGCCAGGAGATGGACAAAATCAAGTAAAGCATTGGTTTTCTAGATCTCAACTCTGAATGTTCACGCCAACACATTAATCCGTTTTCTTTTTGTTTGCAGTTGATAATCCAAAACAAAAATCGGGTCAAGTGTACTTTGATCGGATGCATCGGCTCCTCAATGGCGACCAAAAATTTCTGACCATCGATGAAGTCCTTCAGGATGAATACCTTCATCATCACGGGTTATTGTCCATTACTCGTAGCATAGGTCACGGCTCAGGTCCATACGTATACATCCCCCCAGTGGACATAATTCCTGAAATGGGCGAGGGATCGAAAAGCCCAAGAATACCTCTTCGTACTTCGCCTTCTCCATCTTCAACTCAAGACGATGAGCTGGCCAACATAGCCAAAAAGCACTGAGAAGGGTACATCGTCCCTGGGGATGCTATTTCTCCTGAGAAATCACTATCTCCTAAAGAACTGCCAACAGACGCTTCCCAAGGAGATGCCCCTACTACCGATGATCCTATATTTCAGGGCTTAGGAGATCTCCCCCTACCCAAAACTGTCTATACTTCAGAGGATTTTGGCACAAATCCTTTAGTTTTTACTTCTTCAGAGGAGACTACTCCGGTTAAGGCCAAAGAGCCCACTCACGCTGGCTTGGCTTCGGACTCGGGTTTGTCGGGGGGCACACCACTTAGGATGAACTTAACATAATAGCACCACACTTCACAGCACTTACTTCTCATGAGAATATTGATTCTGAATTCTGCTTGCATTGTTGCGCTGGTACAATGTCTCGCCCTTATTATGACATCAGGAAAATACGTCGCAGCATGACTAGACCCCCTTCCGATGTCGAGCATGATCGCCGCGAAAGCCGGGGTAGAGAGGAAAGGAGGCCCCATGATCTTTATCAGTCGCGTACCTCGCGCTCTCGCTCCCCCATCCGGTCGGATCCAGAACGATACAAAAACTACCAGGGTCGTCGAGGAGAAGACACGCCGCAGCCAAAAGACCAAACTTCTCCTCAAGACAAACGCAGTAGGGAAAGGAGCCCCCCCGAAAGATACCGACTCACGAGGCAAGCAAAAGGTTTCTAGTAAGCGGCCTAGGAAAGGTGAGGAGGCCATTGTGCCCGCTAAACATAAGGATACTGCGCACCTCCACCATTGGATGCTGAAGCTAAAGTTAAACAAGCATATCTGGAGAAGTAGTTCCCCGACCACTATTTTGAAAATCTGACTTTCTTACCTGCTCTCGAGCCTATTTCCTCGAGGTGGGCAGACGAGGCCAAAGCAAAAATTGACGCAGTCGAAAAACAATATTCGGAGATGTTCAAGTATTCACGTAACCTCTCCAGAATCATTCGAATTTTAATTACGGATATTGAATCAATGAAAAAGACTGTAGGTGCCGACACAAAGGCCTTGAAAATTTTGGAGAAGGACCTCGAGGACACACAGGCCCAACTTGTAATTGCTCAAAGAGACGCTACCAACTTTAAACAGCAATTTGTAGAGTTACAGAAGCGTTATCATGACTTGCTAGAATCTCATAGCCAAGAGCGCTTAGAGTTGAAAAAGCAAGAAGAAGATGCTGAGTCGGATAACGCCAAAATGGAACTTGCTTACAATGCTCTTGAGCGAGAAAAAGCCGAGTTAGCGGGAAAGAATGCTGAATTGGAGAAGAAAAACGCTGACTTGGCTTCCAAGTTGATGGAGGCCGAAAACAGGGCTGCCCTAGCAGAGGGTAATGTGGAAAGTGTTATTAAGTCCGCCGAAGAGATCCGCAAGCAACTGTCAGAGGCCCAGGAGGAAGTGCATGGTTTCGGCGAATTAATGATCGAATTCTTCGCATCGCCGAAACATCTCTTGGATTGAAGATTATCCGACTACCTTGGTTCACGTATGGAGCCAAACTATTGAATGGGAGGAAGAAGAACTCAAGGTAGATTCCGTCGACGAAGACAATCTCATGGAAAAATATCTAAGAGATGATGAGCCGGCACGTCTGGCCGAGGGGCGTCGCCTCATTGCTGCTGCTATGGAGGAGGAGAAGCGGATGGCCAAACAAAAGTATATCTCCGAGGCTGGTTCTTCTTCTACTGCCGTTGAAACTTCTGAAGTTGAGGGATATGACCCCGAAAACCCGGGGATCCCTCCGGCATCTCTTTTATCCCCCATACCCGAGACGACGTCAGAGACGGTAGTCACTCCAACTGAGAAATCATCGGAAGGTATCTCTACCTTTTCACCCCAATTCGTCAAAGCTGTCTCCACTTTTCATCACATAATCGGGAAATCGATGAAGGATCCTTTATTTTCTCCTGAGTTTATAACTGTTGCTTCTCATTCTGTAGGTGTTGAACCGACTGAGAAGGCAGACATGCCTCAGGGAACCACCACCGGAGCAAAATCCGCGGAGAAGGCTCAAGGAGAAAAGGTTAAAGCTGCCTCAGTAGAGTCAGTAGGGGGAGCTGAATTGTCCCAGGCTGGTGCTTCTCATGATGACGAGATGATAGACGCCTTGAAGGACGATGGCGGTAGCGAGGGACATGAGGAAGACTCTGATGTGGCTATAGTCGGGGATTCAAAAAGCACTGATGGCATCACTTTGGCTGAAATGAAAGCCGAACAAGATAAATGTATGCAGCTAAAAGTTGAAGACCTGGACCCCGAAAGCCTTAAGCCTCTTGTAGTGATGGATCCTGGATCAAGGTTAGTCGTTAAGCTTTCAACTAGATCTATTACAGAAGAGCTTGCTAAAAAGTCTTCTCTTGATTCCAGCGTCCCGACTCCTGGGAAAAAATCAACTGATTCTAGCACTTCGGCTACAGGGAAGAAAAAGTTGAAACGCGTTATGACCGAAGATGAAAAGGAAGCTAAGGCTGCTCAGAAAGCTGCCAAAAAATCCAAGTCCGATCCAAAGCCCAAATGATGAAGTGCTTCGTTTTATTTTGGCATTTAATTGGTTCGCAATTGTTGCAGCGAGTGCGGCCCTCGTATCTTCTTTTTTGCTTGTTTTCCTTGTACAAACTCACACGTTTGTAAATAAAAATAGTTTATTTCCTGCAATGCCTGATAGTCGTTAGTTCAACACTTAAGTAAAAATACAAAAGTATGTCATACTAAATTTATGTAATGAGGTCACGGCGGAGGGGAGTATGTGTGCACATGTATGCCCCCAGTCAATCTTGGATAACTGAGCATGTACTATTCAAGATTAAATTAAATTAAAAAATCCAAATGTCCCTGATTCTCTAACGGGGCCATATTCCTTTCGTCATTGATGTCTTTTCTTTCTGGCATCTTTATACTCTCCTGTCTCATATCCAGGTTAGAGTTTTTGTTGAGGCGGTCTCTCATCTGGGTGCACCTTCACGTCTCAGAGGACGTCGTCTTCCCGTCCTTTATACTCTCTCTCGATGCTAGAGAGTTAGAGTTAAGAATGTCATCTTCCCAATCTTTTATGTCTTATCATACAAACAGTCGTTTTGTTTGTTCCTGCGTATAGGTCATCTCCAACTTTCCAACGTTAATTTAACTTAACATTTCGTGTTTCACAGTCATAATAGAATAATTGTTGAAGATATAAATAATGCAGGAAAGTAAATGACACACAATATTTTTATAGTGGTTCGGCTAAGTCGTAGCCTACATCCACTTTATAATTCTTTGTTCACATAAACAAACTTTTTATGGCAAGTCGTGCCTTTTTACATAGCATATGAAAACAAAAGAAATGAAATTTCATATTTAGCTCAGATATCGTCGTAGGTGCTGAGCGTTCTAGGCTCTAGGAATATCCTCACCGTCCATGGTCGTTAGCTTGAACGCTCCTGTATCAAGCTTCCGTTGGATGGTGTATGGTCCTTCCCATTTTGGACCCAATTGGGTTGAAGGCGGGAAGACTCACTTCAGTACTAGGTCTCCTGGTTTAAAGGTTTCGAGGCGAACCTTCCGGTCATAATAACGTGCTACTTGATGTCGATGTATTGAGGCACGCAAGTCGGCTTCATCTCTTTTTTCTTTAATCATATCAAGAGATTCTAGGAGGAGTGCTTTATTCGTCATCGGGTCATAGTACGCAACTCGATGAGAAGGGACTTCCAATTCTACCGGGATCACCGTTTCAGACCCAAAGGAAAGTGAATAGGGAGTATGGCCGGTAGCCATCATAAAGGTCGTCCTGTAGGCCCATAAAGCTAATGGCAACTCATCTACCCATCTGGCTTTGGCCTGCTTCAGCCGCTTCTTTAGAATTTATTTAATGACTTTATTTACGGCTTCGACCTGTCCCTTTGACTGCGGATGAGCTACTGTAGTGTATCGTTTATCAATCTTATATTTATGGCAGAAATTTTTGAACTCAATGCTGTCAAATTGTGTCCCATTATCGGTTACGATGGTCTTCGGAATCCCAAATCGACAAATAATGTTTCTGACCACAAAACTGATCACCTTCCTTGCCGTGATGGTTGTTAGAGGTTCAGCTTCCACCCATTTTGTGAAGTAGTCCACAGCAACGATCGCGTACTTAGATCCTCCTCTGGCAATAGGTACCACTCCAATGATGTCAATTCCCCACATGATAAATGACCACGGACTTACAATTGACTGGAGCTGAGTCGGAGGCGCTTTGGGAACTTTGGCATATCTTTGACATTTATCGCAGCGTCGTGAATAAGCAGCCGCGTCTTTGTTCACGGTAGGCCAGAAATATCCGTACCGTAACACTTTCTTTGCTAGGGTTTGGCCCCCAGTGTGATCTCCACACTCACCTTCATGCACCTCTTGTAGTACACGTTTGATGTCATCGTGTGTAATACACCGTAGCAGGGGCACTGAAAACCCTTGGTGATAAAGGACGTCGTCCTGTAAAATGTATCTTGTGGCCTTACATCTTACAGCTCGTCTTTCACTCTTTTTCAACGGGAGGGTTCCATTTTTGGGAAAATTCTTAATTGATGTCATCTAGGATTCTCTTTCTAGTTCAACTTCCAAGGCTAGCTCTGATTCCATTAGATCGAAACTTGGTGAATCCAACACCTCTATCGGAACCATCTCGGATTCTTTAGGACTATCAGAACTTGCTAGCTTCGCCAATCGATCTGCTTTCTGATTTTCCGCTCTTGGAATGTGTGTTATGCTATAATGCTCCAAACCTTCCAATAACTCCTTTACTTTCTTGAGATAAGTGATGAGTCGAGGTCCTTTAGCAGCAAATTCTTCCTGAACCTGACATACAACTATCTTGGAATCGCAATATATATCTAGTGTCTTCACTCCCAAATCTTTGGTGAGTTTCAGCCTGGCAATCAGGGCTTCATACTCGGAATCGTTATTAGTAGTAGCAAACTCTAACTGTAATGCATAGTAGATAGATCGTCCTTCAGGAGTTATTAAAACAACTCCAACGCCGGATTTTCTATCATTCTTGGCTCCATCCGTATATAATTTCCACGGACTAAGCTCTAATTCTTGATCTAAAGCAACTACTTTGTCACCCACCGTTTCCTCTTCAGGAATTGTTAATTCTGCTATAAAGTCAGCCAAGGCCTGCCCCCTTATTGATCTTCACGGATGAAAGTTCAAATCAAACTGGCTCAGCTCGATATTCCATTTAAGTAACCGTCCTGATGCTTCAGGTTTCTGCAGCACTTGTCTCAAAGGTTGGTCGGTATACACAACTATTGGGTGTGCCTGAAAATAATGGCGGAGTTTGCGGGAAGCAATCAGGAGGCTATAAGCAAGCTTCTCTGTCTTTTGGGTAGTTACGTTCTGCAGCAGCTAGTTTTTGGCTTACGTAATACACAGGTTTCTGGACTTTATCCTCTTCACGTACTAATGCTGCACTGAGGGCATGAGATGATACCGCCAAGTAGACGAACAAATCCTCATGTTGCATGGCCTTTGATAATATTGGAGGCTTTTCTAAGAAGTCTAACAGATTCTGGAATGCCCCCACATAGTCGGGAGTCCACTCAAAATTTCGTTTTCCCCGTTTTATGAGATCGAAGAAAGGTACACACTTGTCTATTGCTTTGGAGATGAACCTGCCCAGTGCTGCAACCTTTCCAGCTAAGCTTTGAACATCCCTAATCTTTCGCGACTCCTCTATATTCCGGACTGCTGCTATTTGGTCCGGATTGATTTCGATTCCTCTGGAACTCACGATAAAGCCAAGGAACTTGCCTGATGCCACGCCAAAAGAACACTTCAAGGGGTTCAACTTCATCCCATACCTTCGTAGTATGCCGAACATTTCTGCTAAGTCCTTCGTATGATCGGAAGATTGCTTGGATTTCACTAGCATATCATCTACGTAAACTTTCATGGTCTTCCCAATTTGATTGTAAAACTTGCGGTTGACTAGGCGCTGATATGTGGCTCCCGCATTTTTTAATCCAAACGACATTACGACGTAACAATACAATCCCAAGTTTGTAATAAAGCTTGTATGCTCTTGATCTGGTATGTGCATGGGAATTTGATTGTATCTGGAATAAGCGTCCATAAAGGATAAAATTTCATACCCGGCAGTTGAATCTACTAGTTGATCAATTCTGGGAAGAGGAAAGCTATCCTTCGGGCAAGCCTTGTTTAAATCAGAAAAGTCGATGCACGTTCTCCACTTCCCGTTTGACTTTTTGACCAGGACAGGATTCGATATCCAGTCGGGATACTTCGAATCCTTAATGAATCCGTTACCTTTTAGTTTCTCTACTTCTTCGTTTAGAGCTGCTGACCGCTCTGGGCCCAACATCCGTCTTTTCTGTTTAACTGGTGGGTGCTTTGGATTAATACACAAAGTGTGGCTCATGATGGTAGGCGAAATGCCACACATGTCAGCGTGAGTCCAGGCAAACACATCCAAATTTGCCTTTAAGAAATCTGCCAATTCCCTCGTTCTAACTGGATCTAGTTGCGAGCTGATCTTTAGTACTTTTATTGGATCCATTTCATCAATAGGTATATCAACTGTTATTTCGTTGGGAGTTTCCTTCATGTCCCTAGGTTCTCTATCCTCTCTGGGATCTATATCCTCGAGCACGTCTGAGGGCGACTCTCTTAGGGCAGGACCCCTTAGTTGCTATGCTGAGGCCTCCTTTGGAGAGGCGGAATCATCTTTAGCATCTATATTCAGCCCCTTCATTAATATCTTTAGCTTTGCTACGTAACAAGCTCGTCCCGTAGCTTGGTCGCCCCTCATCGTCCCAACTCCTGAGTCAGTCGGGAATTTAAGCAACAAGCACCAAGGCGCAATACATGACCTAAATTCGGCAAGGGACGGTCGGCCTAGGAAAGCATTGTAAGGTGACTCCAAATCCAAAACTACAAATGGAAGGATCCTTACTCTCTGGCGATCTCCCTGCCTTAGTGTGACTGGTAATTCCACAAAACCCATCGGAGCTGTAGATACTCCGTTAAAGCCACGTATCCATCCTTGACATGGCTTTAAGTCTTTTGTTTTGAGCCTCATTTGTTCGAAAGCTTTCTTGAATAGGATATTGACCGGGCTTCCGTTGTCCACTAACACTTTATGGTCTAAGGTGGGGACAATTGTCGTGGTAATCACTAATGGATCGTCGGTTGGAGATTGAACTCCAAAATCATCTATATTGCGGAATATGACATCATCTGACATCGTTTTTTGCTGTTTTATTGGAGTGACATCTTCAAGGCTACTGCATTCTCCTACTTCAAAATGCTTGGCGGCGTTGACATACTGGTCCTTGGTTCGGGGCTTGCCCCCCTTGTCCCTTGTCCCTCGGGGCGGCCTTGTACTCATCCAACTTCCCTTCTCGCAGCAATTTTTCGACGATATCCCTCAAATGATGGCACTCATTAGTGGAATGACAATGTGTACCATGAAACAAGCAAAACTTTCCTATTTCAATCTCTTTCTCTGTAGAATGTCTAGGTGGTGGTTTTTTATACTGCAATATGCTGTATGTATCCAAATAAATGTTCTCCAACGTATCATTTAATGGCGTGTAATTTTCAAAAGTCTGAAATTTGGGTCTTTTATTAGAGCTATTCCCTCGGTTTATGTTCCTTCTATTGCCGTTCCCATTTCTGTTGCTATTACCACCACTCTGGTTGCCAACATTTACTTCCACCTTCCCTGTATTGTCATCAGATTGTTTCACAGCAATGTTACTCTGGACACCCTCCTTCGAGGCCCCTTCGGACTTTCTCTTTCGATTTGCCTTAGCTTCTTCTCGCCTTAAGCGAACATTAGCATTTTCACAGAACAATTCTCTAGTAGGAGGTGGTTTTCCAGCTAAGTAATCCCCGAAACTCTATGTCAGGATCTACCCCTTCTATCAAGGCCATTAGGATAGTGGGCTTATGGGGATCACTAACTTCGGTGACGGCCAGGTTGAAGCGATCCAGATATGACTTCAAAGATTCTCCTGGGGCTTGTTTAATTCGTGACAATTCTATGACGGTCTTGGACTTTTGGGCATGGAGTCGAAACTGATTCATGAAGCGCTCACTCAATTCTGTAAAATTTGATACCGACCGAGGAGGGAGTTGAGTGAACCACATCAACGCTACATCTTCCAGATAGATTGGAAAAGCTTTGTATTTTATGGCGTCCAGGGCTGCTGCCGCATTCATGAATCATGCATATCTCATCAAATGCTGCCCTGGGTCAGTTATTCCTGAATATAGATCCATCTGAGGCAAGTTGAATCGACGGGGGAACTGGAAATTGAGTATGTCATCTGTAAAGGGGGGATGACTTCGTTCAATGCCCCAATCTTCATTAGTATAGTGCCAGCTTTCGGACATGATCTTGCGCACCATTGCCCATACATCGACATTTGTTAATGTCTGCACAAGCTCTCTTGATCTGATGTTCGGATTACCCCTGGGTTCCTGATCAGGGGATAATCTCCTGTTTCTGATGGCAGCTGCTCTACTTTGCTCTCTGTATTCTCGGTCGATCTCAGGAGGTAGAGGTTGGAGAAGCTGTTGCTGCGTGGGTTGGTAATATTAGGATCTCTGGGTAAGACGTGGGATCCACGCATGGGTAGCAACATAGGCTGTTGTAGGCTCGGGTCATCAGGGCCTAATACACGAGCAACATCTTCTCGGGATCCCAAAGATCCAAAAGTCAATTGATCAAGGTTCTGAGGTCATTCAAGTGGCCTCCTCTCGCGAGGTCGTTCCTCCCCCGAAGAAGACGAATCATCTGTAGTAAGACGACGTGTCGGGGAAGGAGACTTCTGCCTCTGAAGCCCCTGTAGTTCTCTACCCATGGTGATCATGTTTTCCTGCATGCGAAGGTTGTCACGCCTTTGGAATTCCAATGCTTCTTTGGTACTCTGAAGCATGTCAAGAAAACGTGAAAAGTCTCCCTGAGTAACGGGTGCAGATGGATCAGGCTGAACATTAGTCATCGTAGCTGGAATCGGAGCATTGGAGGGAGCTCGAGTAGAAGTTCCAACTTCATTCTGATTCGGATCGGATCGGTTCACAGCAGCCTAGTCGGGGCGGTTCGGATGGAGAGAGTGAGAGCCCCCGACACCATCAGTTCGGATCAGATCATCAGTTCGGATCAGTTCGGATCAGATCGGTGCCTTCCACTCGGTTCAGATCGGCACCCTCGATTCGGTTCAGATCATCCTGATTGGAGTGATCTGCTCTAGAGCTTTGAGCGTGTGACATTGCCAACACGATAGCTTGCTGATCTTCTCTGGAATCATTTCCCCTAGCACCTTGCACTTCATTTCCTTTGGTCTTAGCCATAACACTTGATTCTTCAATGGTTAGTCAACAAGTACTGAAAGATGTCAGAGAGAAGGGATTAACTTCTATGAACTTGAAGGTCCAAATAGTAGAATGATAATCCCGAAAAGTGTAATGACCCGCATCTTTAGCGATATAATAATTAGTTTATTTAATTATTTAAATAGTGAATTAGAGAATCTAAATGGTCGTTAATTAAATAATATTGAATATTTAATTAAAAATAAATAATATAATAATATATTTAATTTCTAAAATGGTCAGAAATAGTAGAATTCACAATATGGTGTGAACTGGATCATCTATAATATTTAATTCAGTTTAGAATTGAATTTGAATAACGAATATATTTAAATAACGTCAGTTTGAACGTATAATTATATTATAATTAAAATCGAGCTTGAAATCGCGCTGCAGTTCATAATTTGGTAATTTGAACTTCAACTGAATATACATGACTCGTTTTAAGCCGGATTTCTATGAAACAAGAAACATGTGGAGCTGGTGGAGTATATCTTTCTAGTGAAAGAGAAAAATCGAGATTTCGTCGGGTAGATTTTGATTTACGTCCAAATCAAATTTTAGAAAAGTCGCTGTGGAATTTCTTTATAATTTATAAAGGGATTATTTATATTTTAAAAAGGAATTTCAATACAAATAGAATATCGGGTTGACCCAGATTTGAAATATCAAGTTAGAAATTCATATAGGAATATTCTAGAGTTGTATGGTATTCCACTGTGAATATAGACGTTAATATTTATTTATAAATATTTAATGTAATTATATTTAAATATATTTATATATTTAAATAGGCTATTTAGAGCTTTAAAAATAGCCAGTTTTGCAAACGAAGTCGGAATTCGACGCAACTAATTTTGTTGGATCCGCAACATCAAATTATTGCTAGATTTCAATTTTCGTGATTTTTAGGTATCATATGTAATCACTGGGATTTTTAGAAGGCAGATACAAGGAGAAAATCATTTAAATAAAATAGGAAAAATCAAATACTAAATATAAAAATATCCAAATCTTTCTATGATCAAAGGGAGGCCACGCCTCACCCCATTTCAGCCATAAACTTCACCAAACCCCAAGTATATGAAACGCACAGACAATTGCATTCCTCCACAAAACCAAAACGCAGAAATAAAACAATGGAAATGCTAAAAATCCAAATAACCGTATATTCCAACCCTTTAAGCCGAGCTCTTCAATTAATGTCAGTTTCGTGGGGTTCGAACTCCTTCAAGTTCGCTAAAATCCAACGGCAGTGCCTAGGGTTCATCGTAGCAGGAAATCGGGAGAGTTATTCGAGCTTTGAGTGTTATTTGTGGGTTTAGAATCGAATTTTACATCCATTGTGAGATTTTGGAGGGAATCGATGTAAGAAAGTGTCGGTGAGCTGCTGTAGGTTTGCGTCGACGGGGAGATGTCGCGGTCACCAGAACGGCTGTGAGTTGGCTGAGATCGGTATGGGTTGATGGAGTTGGAGATGGAGATTTCAATGGTTGCGGAGGCGTTGGATTTAGGTGTGAGCTGAAATGGGTGTAGTTGGTTTATTAGAGTTCGAAATATAGAGGGGCAGGGGGTTCGTGGTTTATCATTTGGGGAAGAAGCGGGTTGGGGAAAAGCCTGGAGCAGGCTGAAGGGTTATAAGTAGGTGGATATTCGATTTGGGCCGGTTATATATAAAGGTAAGGGCCCAAGTTTAATTAAAACCCATGTTTATTTTAATTAAAATACGTATTAACTTCGAAATAGTATATCTTCCTCATAAGGTATCAGAATTGGACGAAACAAGATCCGTTGGGATTGTATGGACGGGAGCAACACAACGAGACTGACCGGGAGTGAATCTGAGCTCGTTACAATTTATTTCAAAATAAATTGTCTGTCTGAATCAAATCGAGCGATGGTTATCGTTATTAACGATGATTGTCCAATGTGAGTAAATCTCACTAACTCTGAACAGCTTATAATTTCATGTGGTATTTTTAGAACAGTTAAATATAGGCTAATTGATTGTGTGTTGGCTGTTTGATTGAACTGCTAGTCAGTTAGTTGAATTTCTATATTGATTTTGTTTAACAGAATATATCATATGGAACTGAAAGTGATGTTGATTTTATTATGTAACATCAGTGGATGAAGGGAAACAGGTTGGAGGAACCCGACTGGATTCCTCAAAAATTATTTTATTGTTTTTCATATATTGTGATATATGATGCGGTTTATAATCTGTGGTTGATTATATATGTTTGGACGATATTGGTCATCGTGATATGATGTGTTAAGTACCATAAAATATCGGAATGGGAAAAGTAGATTTTCAAAGTGATATTGAAAACAGAATATGTATAAATTGGAATATTTATAAATAAGAAATATTTATAAATTTGGAATAATTATAAAGTGAATCATTTATTTAGGATAAATAAATAAGATGTTATAAAATGGACTATTTACTTAGAAAATAAGTAGGAGATAATAAGTGAGATATTTATTTGTTAAATAAATAGGATAAGATAATGGATTTATTTATTTGTTAAATAAATAGAATAAGGAAAGGACATATTTATTTGTTAAATAAATAGGGTTATTAAAGGAAACATTTAGAATAAATAAATAGGATATTAAACAGATTATTTATTTAGAAAATGAATAAGTTATAATAAAAGGGATATTGACTTAGAAATTGAATAAGTTATAAAAGAGATGTTAAGAAAAATAAATGGAATAAAGGATTTTCTATTTAGAAAATAAATAGAAGAGTTAATCGAATTAAGTTAATTGAACAGAGTAAATCAAATAGAGTTAAGCAAAATCTGAAACTGACTAGAGATTAGTAAATTGAATGGTTTTCTAAGTGTCAATCTGATGTTGGTTTCGGCCATTGGGGTTTATACTTAGAGAATTGTTCTCCTACTAGTTTACAGTCAGGGACTGATAGTTGTGAAATGATAGTGATATGTAAATAATAATGGAAATGTTTTCCAATGTTAATAACATATATTTTCTAAACATAGAAAATAAGGAAATATGAATATATATATATATATATAGATATATATGATTGATGATTGATTGATAGAATTTCCATTTTGAAATAATATCGTTGTTTGCACACCTGTTTTTCTTTGATGGTTAAATCACAGATTATCGAAGTTTTGTCCATTTTAACGTTGTTAATATGGAGAGACCGGTTGGATTATTATCCAAAGAACCACTCTGTTTTTGCATAAGCGTTGCGATCATATATGCCAAAGATAATTAAGTACGGAGTAAAGTGCAAGGGCTATTGTATAAGTCTTAGATAACAGTGCCTAAGATGGATGTATTGAATAGTGCCTTCGGTTCATCCTGTTCCTGGATGACTTGTATGGATGAATGTCTGACAGAGTATTTCCAGAAAGGTCGCGTACATTGATTTCTTCAACCGTACCAAGAGTGGAAGCGGAGAAGGAAACTTCTTTAGCTAACATGTAATGTATTGTTATAGACGTCAATTAGTGATTTTCGATGGATCTGACAATGTTGCATTCGAAGTGAATCTGATGTGATGATAATGCGTAACCTCAAGCCTCATCAACCGGTAAATGACAGAAATCGGGCAGGTAGCATGGCTATGTAGGTCGCACCTATTAAGGTGTATAATCACCTGATCTAGAGTTTCATTTACTTAAAAAAAAACTATTGTTGATGCTGTCCCATTCAGGAAACGGTTGCTGATCCCAACCGTTGGTGATATACATTCGATACACTCAAGCGAAATAAGTGGTCGGTCATGTGTGGCCGGGTTGCAAGATGTTCTTGTTGAACCCAGTGTATTCCTCTCTAGAGGTACACTAGCGAAAGGTGGTTCCATACCTTGTCATGGTTGGAAATCCATTACTCAATACGTGCTTGCGGTTTTGATTGTATACTATATATGTAGAACGTGAGATGAAAGCGTTTCTGCTAGATGATTATTATATTGTGTTGATAGACATTATTATAATATCAAAAGGTTTTTGATATAAAGATATTTTGGATTCTCATAAGGGAAAAATCCGTTCCGTTATACGGCGTGGTCTTATGAGATATCGTTTACTTGTTCGAACTGTTTTAAAACCATTTTACTCATACCAGTCCCATGACTGACCCGGAGTTTATTTTGTTTGTTTTCCCTAAACTCTTGGGTGCCCAATTTTGTACGGGCAGTCAAGTAGTCAGGAATTTACAGATACTTGAAGAGCTTGAGCAGGAGGCTTCAGGATCATATAGTTATCATTTATTTCCGCTGTGTTTTAAGTGTTGTACTTTGATAGTGATGTATATTCAAGTACAGATGTATATTTCAAGTTACGTTATATATATTATATGTTATTCGTTCCGATGTGAGGTTCGTGTTACTCTGATGTTGTGTTCTTCTTCTTCTATTCTAAGTTTCTATCTTATCTATTCTCACCCTCTAATTTCTTTCATTAACTTTCTGGTATTGTTCGATGTTTGGTTAGTCATCATTGAGTTTATGGCGATAACCAAAGTCGACAAAATCCGGGTCGTTACAGTTGGTATCAGAGCATAAGGTTAAGTGAGTTACCTTGGCTCTGTGGCGTGACTCAGTAGAGATGGGGTTAGTAATACCCTAGATTGAGTTGAGTGTATATATACGAGTGAGCGTATTTGTTATTGATATAAAAATAATTTTATATTGTGGTGATTTATTAGTTGAGTTGTTTATGAGTTCTGGTCGATCAGTTTGATCCACTGTATCGGTAGGAGTTACTAAACACTCGAATACGATGGGTCGACACGATATGTTTTGAAAAGAGGGTAAATTAAAATAAGTTTACCTAAGGTATATCTTGATATAGAGAAGATATATATATCGAAATTATAATATAGTGGATATATTGGTTGTTATTATAATCAAGTAAGATTATAAATTAAATGGTTATGTAAATAACCAATCAATATTCATATAAGTGAAATACGGGGAACCAGATGAATTAAATCTGAAGTTAAAATCAGAATTGGAATTAAAATTCTGGAAAATTGGATAAGTGTTTGTAAATGGATTTGGATTAAAAATAAGGAAAATTTAAGATCTTGGGAGATTTTAAATTGTTTTACAAGAAGTGTGAATTATATTTTGAAATGAATTTCAAAGTGGAAATGTTTAGAAACGGTCTTATAGTATTGAACTCACTTCGATCACTGGAAAATAGATTCTGATGATGACAGCTGCATCATCAGTATTCATTTTCGAGTTGTAAGTGACAAATTACTAACAAAGATACTGTTTTGAATTTGTTTTGGGAAAGACAAGTTGTGTTGAATTTCAAAAAGGAAAATTTGATTTTTGAAAAGAGTGAACTGTTTAAAAACTCCTAGGGAAAGACTGTTTGAATAAATAGGAGATAATTAGTGAGATATTTATTTGTCAAATAAATAGGATAAGATAATGGATATATTTATTTGTTAAATAAATAGAATAAGGAAAAGTCATATTTATTTGTTAAATAAATAGGGTTATTAACGGAAACATTTAGAATAAATAAATAGGATATTAAACAGATTATTTATTTAGAAAATGAATAAGTTATGATAAAAGGGATATTGAATTAGAAATTGAATAAGTTATAAAAGAGATGTCAAGAAAAATAAATGGAATAAAGGATTTTCTATTTAGAAAATAAATAGAAGAGTTAATCGTATCAAGTTAATCTAATAGAGTAAATCAAATAGAGTTAAGCAAAATCAGAAACTGACTAGAGATTAGTAAGTTGAATGGTTTTCTAAGTGCCGATTTGATGTTGGTTTCGGCCTTCGGGGTTTATACTTAGAGAATTGTTCTCCTACTAGTTTACAGTCAGGGACTGATAGTTGTGAAATGATAGTGATATGTAAATAACAATGGAAATGTTTTCCAGTGTTAATGACGTATATTTTCTAAACATAGAAAATAAGGGAATATGAATATATATATAGATATATATATGATTGATGATTGATTGATAGAATTTCCATTTGGAAATAATATCGTTGTTTGCACCCCTATTTTTCTTTGGTGGTTAAATCACAGACTATCGAAGTTTTGACCATTTTAACGTTGTTAATATGGAGAGACCGGTTGGATTGTTATCCAAAGAACCACTCTATATTGGCATAAGCGTTGCGATCATATATGCCAAAGATAATTAAAGATGGAGTAAAGTGCAAGGGCAATTGTATAAGTCTTAGATAACAGTGCCTAAGATGGATGTACTGAATAGTGCCTTCGGTTCATCATGTTCCTGGATGACTTGTATGGATGAATGTCTAACAGAGTATTTCCAGAAAGGTCACGTACATTGATTTCTTCAACCGTACCAAGAGTGGAAGCGGAGAAGGAAACTTCTTTAGCTAACACGTAATGTATTGTTGTAGACGTCAATTAGTGATTTTCGATGGATCTGACAATGTGGCATTCGAAGTGAATCTGATGTGATGATAAGGCGTAACCTCAAGCCTCATCAACTGGTAAATGACAGAAATCGGGCAGGTAGCATGGCTATGTAGGTCGCACCTATTAGGGTGTATAATCACCGGATCAAGGCTTTCATTTACTTTTAAAAAAATCTATTGTTGATGCTGTCCCATTCGGGAAACGGTTGCTGATCCCAACCGTTGGTGATATACATTTGATACACTCAAGCGAAATGAGTGGTCGGTCATGTGTGGTCGGGTTGCAATATGTTCTTATTGAACCCTGTGTATTCCTCTCTAGAGGTACACTAGCGAAAGGTGGTTCCATGCCATGTCATGGTTTGAAATCCATTACCCAATACGTGCTTGCGATTTTGATTGTATACTATATATGTAGAACGTGAGATGAAAGCGTTTATGCTAGATGATTATTATATTGTGTTGATAGACATTATTATAATATCAAAATGTTTTTGATATAAAGTTATTTTGGATTCTCATAAGGGAAAAACCCGTTCCGTTATACGGCTTGGTCTTATGAGATATCGTTTACTTGTTTGAACTGTTTTAAAACCGTTTTACTCATACCAGTCCCATGACTGACCTAGAGTTTATTTTGTTTGTTTTCCCTAAACTCTTGGGTGCCCAATTTTATACAGGCAGTCAAGTAGTCAGGACTTTACAGATACTTGAAGAGCTAAAGCAGGAGGCTTCAGGATCGTATAGCTATAGTTTATTTCCGTTGTGTTGTAAGTGTTGTACTTTGATAATGATGTATTCAAGTATAGATGTATATTTCAAGTTATGTTATACATATTATATGTTATTCGTTCCGCTGTGAGGTTCGTGTTACTCTGATGTTGTGTTCTTCTTCTTCTTCTATTCTAAGTTTCTATCTTATCTACTCTCACCCTCTAATTTCTTTCATTAACTTTCTGGTATTTTTCGATGTTTGGTTAGTCATCATTGAGTTTATGGCGATGACCAAAGTCGACAAAATCCGGGTTGTTACAAAAAGGCTGAGAATTCGAAAGGTTCTCAGTGAAAGCACCAAAATGTTAGACCAAAAATTGGTTCTAACACCTAAATTAATTATGATTTCAATGAAATAGAATCAAAAAGCAACAGAGAACATGCGATTTATAGTGGTTCGGCATTAACGAGCCTACGTCCACTTTGTTTTCCTTTAATTGATGATTTGAATACAAATACAGCAATGATTCTCACTCAACTTCACAATTACAATGCATAAACTCACTCAAATCTCTCAAAAATAGACTTTAAGAGGCGATTTTGATTTGGATGTAGCTATGAAATTCGGCTATGGAGGAAGTTAGAATTGATAATTTGCCAAAAGATCTTTTCAAATGCCTCTAGATGATGTATTTATAGGTGAAAAATCTCTTCGAAGTGGCTCCGGTTCGGAATTGCGTGGCACCCATCCCATAAGAGTCGGGTTCGGAGGCTCCCAGATGATGACAGCGCATTGATTTAGTGGGAAATCATGGGAGAAATAGTCATGCTTGGTCCGAGTTTTCAGGGAGCGTCTGTAGCAACGGTCACATTCTCAGAGAAAGCGGTTCGGATCGGCTGCCTCTGATCCGATCCGATGAAGCCATCTATTATTTTCTGATGTTGCTGCCATACTCCTCCGATCCGACCTGCCGAGGCCATTTGTTGTTTTATGATGTTGCTGATGTGCTCCTCCATTCCGAACCGATGAGGTGACTTGCTATCCCTTGACATTGCTGACGTATTACCGATCCGATCCGATGTAATTTATGTGTCTTTGATCTCTACTCACTTCCTACGCTACTTTCCTCCGATCCGAACCGATTGGTGGCTTTTTCGTTGTTTGCTCTTTGTGTAGCCTAGTTCACAAAGTAGGCTAACACTAGGTATTGAAGTAAAGCTTATGTCTTTGGGCTATGGGTTGATTCTAAGGATGGAATGGTTATCCAGAAATGGTACCATTCTTGATATGAAAAGAGGGTAGTTAGGCTCTTGACTCGCCTTGGTAATGCCCTCGAAGTCTAGTGTAACCCTTAGGGTTCTGCCATGCTTAGTTACCGAGACTCTTGGTAAATTTATTGATCCTCTCGAGTAGTGTTCGCCACTAAGGCAGATGGTTCATCTCGCTTATGCATGAGTTATAGAAAATCACATTAGTAAGTACACTTGGCAACATGGTTGGCATTTGTTTATTTTCAAGAGACAATTCATTTATGTGGAATACCTTCTAGTAAGTGAATGAGATCCGAGATTCACTAGTGAATTTTGGAGAGCTTGCATGAAACCATGAGTACACAGTTATGTTTAAGCCGAGTATACTAGAAAAAGAATAAGTGAAAGTGAAACGAGAGGCAACAGTGGAATGAGTTCCAACTCATATTTTGGAAACAAGAATTAAGAAGCTACGAAGTTGTGAAGTTAAAGACGGTGAAAGCACAACGGAGTTAAGCTTAAGGAAATGCGATTCAGAAGAGTGAAGGCTAGATACGCGCATCATATCTCTTTTTAAGAGTATATCATTGATCGCTCTTTTCTTAAAAAGATTACTTGCATGCTATCTTTTAAGTCTATCCTCTCGGTCCTATTCTCAATCCTATTTCTTTTGCAAACCCCATAGGATGTATGACTCATCTGTTAGTAATACATGTTGGGGCTTGAGGGTGTCCGTTGGGTTGACTAAACTTTATGGGTTTTATAGGATATGGGTTGGTCTTAGGAAGGGATCTCTTATGACCTAAAAGGAGTTCATCATGCTGAGTTTCCTAGAATCATATATATTGGTTGGGTTGAGAAATTCTTTGGGTATCGGTCTGATGTTGATTTCGGTCTTCGGGGCTGATGCTTAGGGAGTTCTTCTCCAAATCAGTATATATGTGACATAGATTTCCAGTATTGACATTGCCTAATGGGCACAAAGTTTTTACTTGATTTTATCATCCGGCTATATCTTTAGGTAGGAACAATTGGGTGTAAACATGTGTAATCATGTGGATGTTGCATATGGATGGATGTTTGTGCACACATATAGTGTTTATGTGGCTAGGACTATTTGCATACATGTTTGACTCATGGCACTAAACATATTTTGCATTAGAAAGATCAATCAGGCCTGATCATTTGCATTAGATAAGGAACATATACACACACTTCTTCCATATGTTCATACAACATTAGAAATCTCTTAAGGACAATGGATGCCTGTGATTGATGATTGAGTAGATGGATGATTGGATGGTAGGACACATTCTTCTTAACTTGAAGATTTCGGGGACGAAATCCTTTAAGGAGGGGAGAATGTAACAACCCGAATTTTTATAACATGTTGAAACTAGAAATCAAGGTATAATTAATTTTTAAATGAGAATCATGGGAAACGGGTTGTGCCATTACGTTCGTCCCGGAATTCTGCATGAAATCAAGTTCGAGTTTCGAAAATCGGAGTCCGTATGACTAAGTTATGACCTCTAGAAGTTTCATGAATTTTCAGAATAAAAAACAGCTCAGAAATTCGAATTCGAATTCAAATTCAAGACCCAGAAGCGGGCTGGGCGGGAAAATTCCCGCCCAGAGCCCAGGTCGACCATGTTGAATCAAGGAATTCACGACATTTTGATTAAATGACAAGGAGAAGTTCAAGATCGACAAAAAGAAGAGATTTAATGGTATTTAATATTAGAGGTTGAATATTTAGAGTTTTAGTTGGGTTATAAATGTTAAAATCTATCCTCAAATAATCATATACCTCAATGGTTTGAATATATATATATATATATGTATATATGTATATATATATATGTATGCACATTCATTGTGCATACTATCAGAAACCGGTCGATCGGTTTCATTCTGGGTGGTCGACCGTTTCTGGGCAGAAATGAACAATGAACGTGCACACATGTATATAACATACATATATTCAAATACCAGTCTACTGGTCATTTTTTACCTGTCGACGGGTCTACGAACTGAAACAACTTTTCAAATAGACACTCTTATTTATCAAGGGTTGTTTCCTTTTCTCTTCGCCAAAAATCATCTCTATTCGTTGCTTCTCTTCACCAATGATTACAACTCTCCATCCTCTATAAAATCAACATGAAATCACCATTTTAAAATAACAATTCTTTCTATTCTTGCTATCTAATTGCTGATTTCATTCTTGCTCTCTAAAAGCATTCAAAAGCTCATAATTCTCATATATCGTTATTTGAATTCTTGAATCTATATATTATTCTTTAGATTCAAACAACGATATCATCTTCCAAATCTTCATAATCACAAGATCATATTTGAGGATAAGATTAGAGGAAGGGTGTACAAGACTTGACAAATTCGTGTTATTGAGAACACACATTGTCAAATTACAAGTTTAATTGTCTTGTCTGAAGTCCTCGGTGTTGTAAGAGGCAAATTGTGAAGTCCTCATGTTGATAGAGGCGTGAAATCTCGTTCGGCTGCTCGGGTGTTGTGAACCTGTTCCTCTGGGTGAAGTGAGGTAGTTGTTTAGTAAAATTCCAGATAGGAGATCTGGGACTGGACGTAGGACGGTGCTCCGAACCAGTATAAAAATCCCTGGTGTGATTTTTCTATTACTGCACTTACTTATCTGTGATATTGCTTCTATGAGATCATTTTATAATAAATACTTACCTGCATAACTATTGTAAATATACAAGTTAGTATATCACATACTTTCCGCTTGTCCATATTACTGATCCTACCTAAGTCGTATATCGAAACTTTCAATTGGTATCAGAGCGAGGTCATCATATAACCGTAACACAGTTATTTGATATATTCTAGTAATATGGCAAATAACCCAAGTAGTAGCATTAACACTACTTACACAGAAGGTCAATCGACACAAAGACCTCCTTTCTTTAATGGTCTTAACTATAGTTATTGGGCAACACGTATGGCTTTTTACATGCAATCAACTAACTATGATGCTTGGAATGCTACTCAGAAAGAAATAGTCAATCCAACGACTGAGTATGCAGAATGGACGGTTGTTGAGAAAACCGCAGCTGCTGTAAATGCAAAAGCAATTAATATGTTGTTCAATGAATTAGATCAAAACGAATATAATCGTGTTAGTATCTGCACTACTGCTTACCAAATTTGGCAAACGCTAAAAACCACTCATGAAGGTATTAACAAGGTTAAACAAGCAAAAATAGCTTTGTTGAAAAGTCAATTTCAAAATTTCAAAATGAAACCAAATGAAACTATAATGAGATGTATTCAATGTTTCAAACCATTCATCATGCACTTATCGGACTAGGACAAAAATATTCTGATTTTGATGTAGTTTCAACAGTCCTACATTCTCTGACTAATGAATGGAAATTAAAAGTATCAGCAATAGAAGAAGCTAATGATCTTTCCACCATGAAGCCAGATGAATTGATAGGAAATCTTATGTCCTATGAAGCTAACTTGCAGGCTCGAAAAGAACAAAAAGAAGAAAAGAAAATTGTAGCTTTTCATGTCGAGAAAGATGAAGACATCTTAGATTCCGAAGATGAGGATCTAGCATTCATTGCAAAAGGATTCAAGAAATTCTTAAAGCAACGAAATGCTAGTCGATACAACAAAAAGAGGTTCGGATCAAATAAACCATCATCTTCAAATATAGAATGCTTTAACGGTCACAAAAAGGGACACATGCACAAAGATTGTCCGGAGCAAAAGAAGAAGTCAGAAAATGAAAAATTCAAACACAAGAAGGACAAGTCAAAGAAACGAGCATTCTCGGTGACATGGGATGATTCAGACTCATCTTCATCTGATAGTGAAAGTGACTCAGATGATGTACAAGCAAATATATGTTTATGGCTAAAGAAGATGAGGTACAAATTCCTTCTTTTGAAGAAGTTCTTCATATAAATGCTGAATTAATATATAAATTTAAAGATATGAAACAACAATGCAAACAAGCTCAAGCTGATTTAAGTAGAGCTGAATTTGAATGAGATATGCTAAAAGATGAGAAGAAAATATTAGAGGAAGAACTTGAAAAAGCTCAAGAATCATCATCTAATATTGATTCTCGATATCTCTTTTGAGTCAAGAAATTGAAACTCAAAAAAGGAAAAATGATGCTCTTACTACCGAAAATCATGAGCTTAAGGCAAAAGTCAAAATGTTAGACCTTAAAAAAGCTAGTTTACAAACAAAGTTAGACGACATTACTCAAAATGTTTCTAACTTTAACAAAGGTCGAGAAAATTTGACAAAAATTATTGAAAGTTCACAATCTGCTACAAATAAACATGGCTTGGGATATAAGAAACAAGTTATCAAGAAACATCTTGGTAATAAAAGAAAAAAGAAAAATAAGGTAGTACAAGAAACTGAAGCTAAGAAAAATCTTAGTTTATTATATTCCAAACCAAAACTGATTGTGAAATTTCAAAAGAAGAATGTCAAGTCTATAAAAATATGGGTTCCTAAAACAAATAACAATTTGATTAGGTACAAGTACATTCAAAAAAATTTGAATTCTGTGCATCACAATCCAAATTATACGTATAAAGGGGATACCGGACCCGTATGGTTTTGGACTCCTAAGACCTAACTCTTAGGACCCTATAAAAAGTGGGTACCATGGACTTAATTTTATTTTTTGCAGGTCCCACTCAAGAAAAGAGGAAAGTGGATACTGGACAGTGGTTGCTCGAAGCATATGACTGGAGACAAAAGCTTATTATCAAATATCACTTATTCAGATGGTGGCTCAGTCACTTTTGGAGATAATTCAAAAGGCTATATCATCGGCAAAGGCGATGTGAGCAATTATGGTACATCTAACTTACCTCTTATTACTAATGTCATGTTAGTTAGAAATTTGAAACATAATTTACTAAGTATCAGTCAATTGTGCGATAAAAGGTTATACTATTTCCTTTTCGGACAATAATTGTAGTATCTTAGATAAAGATCGAAATCTAGTTTTTGAAGGTTATAGAGACAGAAATATCTATATTCTGAATATGAATATCAATCATAACTTAGATATGTGTCTTGTAGCAAATGATAATGATCCATGGCTATGGCACAAACGTTTCTGTCACATAAACTTCAGAACTATTGACAAGCTAGCTAAAAATGATCTAGTTAAAGGACTACCCAAAATTAGTTTTACAGTTAATAATCTTTGTGATGCATGTCAATTAGGAAAATCATATCCAAGAAAGTCATATCAACGTTATAACCACTTGAGCTATTACATATGGATTTATTTGGACCAACACAGGTTCAGTCCATAAACCATAATCGCTATGTGTTTATCATAGGCCTTTCTTCTTTCCGAATATCCGACAAATATACCTTCATCGGATTTTGAATCAAATTTTCCAAGATGGTCTTTTGTATTCAAAATAAAGCATTTAGAACCGAAAACTTTGAAATATGAGATATTTGGCTTTCTTTGATTGAATAGCTCATAGGATGTATTCTTGGTCAGAGGTCGAATGGATACACGATTCAAAACATAACACGCAGTTGCAACAGCTTCTGCCCAAAAAAAATTTGGTAGAGTGGATCCATCTAATAATTTTCTTGCACATTCTTGTAAAGTTCGATTTTTCCTTTCTACAACTCCGTTTTGTTATAGAGTTCTAGGAATCGAAAAATTATGATTTATACCTTTTTTGTACAAAAATGTTCAAATTCATTATTTTCGAACTCTCCACCATGATCACTTCTTATATTTTTAACCTTAAGTCCTTTTGACTTTTGAATTCTCTTAACGAAGGATTTGAAATGTCTCATATGGGAGAACTATCGTATTTCCTTGGTCTTCAAATCAAACATCTTTCTAATGGTATTTTTATTAGTCAAGAGAAGTACTGCGGAAATCTAGTCAAATGTTTCGGTTTAGAAAATACCTCTGGTAAACCAACTCCTATAAGTACGACCACACATCTTGAAAAAGATGAACATGGTAAGAATGTTGACCAGAAGTTATATCGAAGCATGATTGGTTCTCTCCTGTACCTTACCGCAAGTCGTCCAGATATTATGATGAGTGTTTGTTTGTGTGCAAGGTTTCAAGCTAATCCTAAAGAATCACATTTACGAGCTGTAAAACGAATAATACAATATCTTAATAAAACCAAAAATTTTGGTCTTTTCTACCCAAAAGATTTTTCATTTGAACTAGTATCATATAGTGATGCTGATTTCGGTGGCTCTCGCACGGATAGAAAGAGTACAAGTGGTACGTGCCATTTTATTGGAAAATCACTTGTCTCTTGGTTTAGTAAGAAACAAAATTGCGTTTCACTCTCGACATGTGAAGCTGAGTACATATCAGCAGCTTTAGCTTGTACTCAAGTATTATATATGCAACAAACACTTCGAGATTTTGATATACATTTATCAAACTCCATCATATACTGTGATAACACAAGCGCAATCAATTTAACGAAAAACCCAGTCAATCATTCTCGAACAAAGCACATTGATATTTGACATCATTTCTTAAGAGACAATATTGAAAAAGAAACAATATGTCTCGAATATGTCCAGACCGACAACCAACTAGCAGACATTTTTACTAAGTCTTTCCTCGAATCTAGTTTTATCTCTTCATGTATAGAGCTCAGCTTAATTTCTAGAACTGAACTCGATGTATAATATACACTATAATGTTGAATTCTTATCTGGATGACACATATATTCTTATTAACTTAGCTGGTTAATAGCTTTTTGCTATTATTAGCAAATAATTGTGAGCTTTATAGTCTTTTAACCATTGCTTTAAAATTTCGTAAATCCTATATATACATACTCCTTTCCTATTGTTTTCTGCATCTCCATCCTTAAACATTTGTATACAAGTTCATAATTTCTTTATATAATGGCACACATATGCGACGAATGTGCACAACGATCACATATCTCGGTCACTTGTTCCAAACCTGAAGAATACTACTCTCCGGAAACATCAAAGAGTAGACTGGAATGTTCGCATGTCCCCAGAGATACACCAAAACCCAAACGTGCTAAGAAAGCATTATTCTATTCTCCACGATCAAGAAAGAAGATTAGTGAAATTCATCACTGCACTAAACATCAGATAGATCTCCAACGTCAACTTTATTATGAACAAAAACTCACATCTGATCGTTTTAACTCTCTTACAATGAATGGCGTCATTTTTCTATAGCACGGATAGACACGGGGTTCACGAACCAATGCCACCTCCTCCATCTACATCTTGAAGTCCTGACTCATGGGATCATAATTACGCGAGAAATGAAGGGGCAAGAGAAAATTGGTCGCCATGGACACCGAGAGTTACGAATATTAAAGAAACATCCGAAGACAAGTCATTCACCTCTCATTAATTTATATCGTTCTTGTTGCATAATAAGTTTTTACTTTAATTCTTATTTTTTGGTTTTTCATGTATTTTGTTTTTCAAATCCATGTTGTGTTGAAATAAAATTTATATAATTTTTTAAGCACTCATAAATCCAGAAAAACAAATATATACAGAAACGGTCGACCGTCAGGAATGGACCAGTCGGCCGATCAAGTCTCTGGAAATATTTATATTTTGGAACCGGTCGACCGCCAGAAAAATTACCAGTCGACCGTTCAACTCTCTGGAAAATTTTCAACTCCACTCTATACTAGTCGACCGTCTATATCCCACCAGTCGACCGGCTATCTTCTTTGGAAATCTGTGTTTCAAATACTAGTCGACTGGTATAATTCAACCAGTCAACCGGTAAAGTTCTCTGGAATTAAAACTTCCAGACACCAGTCGACCGTTCCAACCACAACGGTTGACCGGTTACGCGTTTTTCAGTTTTTTTCAACTACAAATTCACACGTCGATTCATATATCCCACCTCTTCACTCATTATTTATTTATCTCCTTTCTCTCAAATCCCTGGAAAACAAACACCCCCAAATCAATTTCTCTATAATCGATGGCACCACCTCAAAAGAAACACAAGAAATCAAGTTCCACTTCACTCCAACCCATAGATTCTAACATCAAACAATGGCTCATGGATCCTATTGCACTGAAACATTGGAATACTATGAAGGATTACACCATTCACGAAGGTTCTTTCATAAATCTTTCTGCTTTTATCCTCTATGATGTTGAAGAACTACTGGATAAGGCTCATATTAAATCACTTCTTACCTTCGATAAGAACAACGTAGAAATTAATCATATTATGATTCGGTTGTTCTATGCCAGTCTTAACCTACCAAAATTTAAACCAGAGAATTCTGCTAATTGACTTTGGTCTGTAGTTTGTGGTCAGCATGTTTTCATTTCAAAGGAACGAATGGCCATGGTTCTCAATTCGCCAAATAGTGGAAGAGAATTTTCTTCAGATTTCTGCACTATCCATATTCGTGATAAAATCAGTCATCTTTTTATCGAGGATCATAAAACTAGCACTAAGGCGATTAACTTACAGCCTACAGCTCGTGTTTTACATCATGCCATCACACGCCCTTTATTGCCGAGGGTTGGTAATTTTGATGCCGTCTATAAAGAAAACTTCAAGGCATTATATGCGATTTATGGGGACATTGAGATAAATTGGATAAATATGATTTCCGACGAAATTTTGCTTGTCAACGAACACACAAAGGCCACACATTTTCTATAATGAATATGTTATGAGGCTTTTACTCGATTGTGGTGCCAAATTTTATGAGTCTAAAATCACCAGGCCAAAGTGCATCGACAAAGCAACGAGAAAAAGAATGGAGCTTCCAGATCCTTGTGTGAATATCATTCCTTTTGAATAATACCAAAAGCAAAGTCCTTAAGAAACCACTTCTTCTACGACTCCCAAGCCTCCTACATTTACGAGGTCATCTAAGGATTCACTACCACAAATTGCACGGAACCAATTCCTCCTCGAAGCCAGACTTAAACGTACCAACACCAAACTCGAGAGTTTGGATAAAAAGCTTGACAAACGATTTTCAAAACTTAATTCTTTCTTCGGTATTATTTGGGATGCAATTTAATGTGCATCATCATCTTCCTCTACCCAAATACAAGACCCGAGAAAATGTCCCATGCCTCCTACATTTACGAGGTCATCATCTGACGAAGGCACCACTTCAGGAACCAATATAGGACGTGGTCGTGGGGAATATGAGACCAAGGAGGAAGACGATGGAAATAACGACGAGGAAGATATTCCAGAAGAAGGAGACAAGGAAGAAGGAGGGAACGAACAAACTGAGTGGGACACCCCTGAATCCAAATCGTTATCGCATTAGTTTGTTTTTCATCCACGTTTTATGATACTATGTTTTATATTTTTATGCAAAACTTCAAACCGGCACTTGTATGTAAATAGTGCTGTATTTATTTTGGGTTTGTACGTCTTAAGCTATTAGGTACATGACTTGCTTGTGGTATGTTTGGTGTATATTATATGCTACAATCTTAAAGTTCTTCTTAAGCTATTTGTGTGTTCACTACTCCTTTTTTGTCGATGACAAAGGGGAAGAAAAATATTACTAACATTATGTTTTGCAGATTTTTTAGTATGTATTTCAGGGGGAGCATATATTTAGGGGGAGTTAAAAACAATTTCAGAGCTATGTTGTCATCAATCAAAAAGGGGGAGAATGTTGAATCAAGGAATTCACGGCGTTTTGATTAGATGACAAGGAGAAGTTCAAGATCGACAAAAAGAAGAGATTCAATGGTATTTAATATTAGAGGTTGATTATTTAGAGTTTTGTTTGGGTTATAAATGTTAAAATCTATCCTCAAATAATCATATACCTCAATGGTCTGAATATATATATTTATATATATATATATGTATGCACATTCATTGTGCATACTATCAGTAACCGATCGACCGGTTTCATTCTGGGCGGTCGACCGTTTCTGGGCAGAAATGAACAATGAACGTGTTGTATATAACGGTGTTGTATACACGATTATATGATTTTTGTTTGATGATAACAACCAATTTTTTTTTAAATGTGTTTGTTGTTGTACTGTTTCATATATTCATCACAGACAGGAATATAATATTTGAATTTAAATAGAATACGACTATGTACAGGTTAACAACTCCACTATTTGCTCAACACTGTAATTCTCTGAAATACAACTCATTTTTCATGCACTGCTTTTCACTACAACACTCATACTCGATTATACAAATATATATATATATATATATATACAGACTCATTCAATTTTTTTTTTACATATACTTTGACTCTTATACAGGCACTTTCACTATATACACTGTCTTCTGTCATCTTCAATTTTCTGTCTTTTCAGTGCACAGTCAATCCAGTCTTCATACCTGTCATTCACAGAAATACACACACAGTATTTGGAACAGAAATAATCTCTAAATTCTAAGCAGATATAATTTTTTATTTTATGAAAGTTTATTTGCCTCAGATTTTGGTGTGTTTCTCATCATTTTTTCTGACTCGATTTGATTTGTTTTTATCTGGTACCCACTGATCAGCCTCAACTTGCCACACTGGTTTGCTGATCAGAACAGCGTCAATCTAGCTGATTCTGACCAGCCTCAACACAGTGCAGCAGTCTGCTGATAAAATTTACACGTACACGATACATGTATACACACACGAGTGTGTGTATATATACATATGTTATGCATGAGCAGGCAAAATGAAATCAGCAAAAACAAGCATATACAATCAATCACATGCAAATGGCAGCAGCAAGGTAGATCACACAATGTCCAGTTTACTTCAAATTGTGTGGAACATGCAAACAACAACAAAGGCACCAATTTTAAGTGCCAACATGGTTCAGTTTTTTTTTTCAGAACGTGCACATATGTATATAACGTACATATATTCAAATACCAATCTACTGGTCATTTTTAACCAGTCGACTGGTCTACGAACTGAAACAACTTTTCGAATAGACACTCTTATTTATCAAGGGTTGTTTCCTTTTCTCTTCGCCAAAATTCATCTCTATTCGTTGCTTCTCTTTACCAATGATTACAACTCTCCATCCTCTATAAAAGCAACATGAAATCACCATTTTAAAATCACAATTCTTTCTATTCTTGCTATCTAATTGCTGATTTCATTCTTGCTCTCTAAAAGCATTCAAAAGCTCATAATTTTCACATATCGTTATTTTAAACCTTGAATCTATATATTATTCTTTAGATTCAAACAACGATATCATCTTCCAAATCTTCATAATCACAAGATCATATTTGAGGATAAGATTAGAGGAAGGGTGTACAAGAATTGACAAATTCGTGTTATTGAGAACACACATTGTCAAATTACAAGTTTAATTGTCTTGTCTGAAGTCCTCGGTGTTGTAAGAGGCAAGTTGTGAAGTCCTCGTGTTGATAGAGGCGTGAAATCCCATTCAGATGCTCGGGTGTTGTGAACCAGTTCCTCCGGGTGAAGTGAGGTAGTTGTTTAGTGAAATTCCATATAGGAGATCTGGGACTGGACGTAGGATGGTGCTCCGAACCAGTATAAAAATCCCTGGTGTGATTTTTCTATTTCTGCACTTACTTATCTGTGATATTGCTTCTATGAGATCGTTTTATAATAAATATTTACCTGCATAACTATTGTAAATATACAAGTTAGTATATCACATACTTTCCGCTTATCCATATTATTGATCCTGCCTAAGTCGTATATCGAAACTTTCAGACCATAGGGTCGACCTGGGGGTCGACCTCCCTGGTTGTCCTAGGTGCGACTGGCTAGCTGAGTGGGTCTGTTTGCGGGCCTGTGACGTTTTTGATGGCTCAGATCTGTTCTAGGGTTTATCTAAGGGCCTAAACTAGTTGCTACACCTATAAAGACACCCTTAGACCTAACCAAATTCACAACAAATCATTCTTACACCAAAATGCTGCTGAACTCCCTCTTGAACCATGGCTGCCGCCCCTAAATTAAAGCTTAAGCATTCAAACTCAAATCAATTCTAAGGACAAAGCTTTCATACACAATTTAATTCGAAGATTAAGGCTTCTACAATGATTCAAGACAATAAATCAGCATTCTACATCAATCTCAGTTCTTAATTCGCTAGTCATGATATGTAAGTTCTAGTTGTTTTTAGATTTAAACATTTAATTATAATATGGCCATGGAATAAAGTGGAGTTGGATTTAAGTATGTTTATCGATTCAGACCCATTCCTGTTGCTTCTTGAATCTTGGGTTTTTTGAGACTTGTCTATCTTTATTCTCATGTCAAGTTCATGATCTATTCAGCCTGTTGTAAATCAGTTTTCTTGATTCATGTTGAATTTATTATCAAGTTGTAATCTTCATGCCTCTAATGATGTTTTTCTCTTTGATCTTATTTTTATGCAAAATTCTATCTTCCCCGATTTATTTTCTTTTGATGAATCTTTGTCAATTCCGGACCTAGGCCAAAACCGCGATTTGCTTACGATTGAATACAGGGAAATGTTTGGGATATTACCTATTCGGATATACGTGTTTGGCATAACATGAAACTGGAAACTTGGGTATTGTCAACATAATTGAAATTGCAAGTTTGGCTATTGACATAATTAATTTGGCATGAAGTGGGCATATATGAATTGGCTTGTATATTAAATCACGAGTTTGGGACTATGTAAATTAAATCAAAAGATTAGTCTTATGATTGGGCATAAGTAGAATTGGGAATTTGAACCTAAAAGCGATTGTAAACTTGATAATTGGCATAAATATGTATTATGAACTTGGATAATTGGCTTGTATTGTAACAAAAAGATTATAGTCTGGGATAACTACATCATGAATCATGATTTGGGTTTAATTGGACATGAAATTTGATATATGTAATCTTGGCAGAACCTGATATGGGTAAAATGGCTTAAACTTGGCATACATGTAAATAGGCAAGGATTGGACATATGTAAACTGATTAGAATTGGGTGTATATATATATATATTATATATAGATTAGCATGTCATTTTGGAACCTGGGCATATGTTTATTTATATGTAAAGTTGGGAATTTGAAACATGAAAATGACTGTGTATTGGATAATTGACTTGAACACAAACATGAACATTTCCATATGTTAAACATATGAACTGGTATTGGGGTTTTGGGTGGAATACGACCATTAATGAACCTTTGACATGAGGTTAGATTCAGTTTGTGGTGTAAATCTGCCCGGAACCGCCCGACAAATCTAGTAACCACAAAGTGTCAGTCTAATGTGAGAGGTCGAAGGCCAAATTGTAGGCGTAACGGTTTATGACACGAGGTTAGACTCAGTTTGTGGTGTAAATCTGCCTGGAACCGCCCGGAAAATCCAATGGCCACAAAATGCATGGTCTAATATGAGAGGTCATGATTCGTTCGTCATATTGAATGAATTAAGGAATACTAACCATTATAAGACGTGGGTATGGTTAGAGGGTTAGGTAGGATGACATGGAATTTGACATGTAAATGTAGACCTAACCGGTATGAGTTAAGAACATGTAAAATTTATAAATGTGGGCTTAACCAACATAACTGTTAATCAGACCAATGGGTGGGTTAAGTAATATGCCTAGACTAATGACACTTAACCAATATAACATGACACGTGGCAGGGTTAAGTCAACTTGAACATATAGATAATACTTAACCAACTTAGCATGATACGTGGGCTGGTTAAGCCATGAATTACTTGAAAATACTTAACCAATGCAATCTGACGAATGGGAGGGTTAAGTTAAATGGGTTGGTTTAACTTGAATGGGTTGATAACACCCAACCGATATAACCTGATGTGTGGTAGGGTAAGTAAATACACGAGGTTAACACTAAACCATTATAAAATGGCTAATGGATGAGGTTGAGTTAACCTACACTTAACCAATCTAACATGAGGTGTGGTAAAGGTTAAGTTAACACAGGGGAGAACGCTTAACCGATATAACAAGACATGCGGTAGGGTTAAGTAACACAAGTGAGAACACTTAACCATGGTATCATGATGGGGGTGGGGTTAAGTTAAATAGATAACACTTAACCAACCCGTGTGGTATATGAATACATCCTAGGAAAACCCTAGTAGCGGGACCCGTTCCAGCAGTAACCCATATTAGTATCAACGGTACCCGAAGCTAGGCAGGGTGGGGCATGATTACTGGGCTGATTGTAAGCGGTCAAAACGGTGGCAGGGGATAAAGCAGTGCAGGTTCCGACGGATTACGGGCGTGCACGTATTTCGGAGTGGAAAATTTAGCCACTGGGCATCAGTAGATATAAAGTTGTGCATCAAAAAGGGTGTCGGGGTTGCCATCCTAGGGATTGATACACCCTAAGGTGGGACCATCACAGGTATCTACAAGTAGGGGGCGCAAGAACTAGGTCGAGTAGGAGCCAATCGATTAGGGTAGTAAGGATACATCTAACACATTCATGGTAATTGGGCTGGTTGAGGAAAAATCCTCATATTAGATGTAGTCCTGAAGGCTACCACAACTACGGGGTTGGGATAACCTTAGTATATAACACACGTGAAACATGGTAAGTAAGAGCCGATCAATTAAGGTAGGTACGGTGGGGACATGAAACTGTCAATATGAGGGGGGGGGGCCCTCATCGTGGGATATGTACCTATAAAACTATCATGTGGAGTATGGGGGATCACTTATCTTGTAATTACAACTAAGTAAACTAATTTGAACGCTAGTTAGGTGGTGCAGAGAGCATAGGAAATCAAGGAAAATACTGTAATGATGAAGCTTAGAAACCTTGCGATGTGATACTTGGTAGGAACCTTGTGATGCTACTCTTGATAGGAAGTATGGGATGTTATACTTGATTCATCGTGCCTGTAGCTTATCTTGTCATCATGCTTATGTTTACTTTCAGTTTATTCATGTCATCTTATCTTTACCTGTTTTTATGCTGAAAGTCACTAGGACTTACTCAGTCTTTATGACTGACCCGGTTTCTTTCGCCTCTTTTTCTTCTGTTCCCCCCCCAGGTGCGCAGGGTGGGAATACAGCTTAGTTCGGGTCTTACCAAGCTCCAAGGCTCTTTCATGTGCGGCTTGGATATCTCTTGGCTATGGCTTGCTTTGCTTTATTGGGGAATACTGCAATTTATTTTTTATGCTTCTTTGTTTTTGAGCAAGACAGATATTTTAACTATGTAATTGGGTATTGGAAGTGGATGGGCTTTTATTGTAAACAATTATATTTAATAAATGATTTGAAATACTTCTACTTTGCTTTCTGCTATTTTATATATGTATGTCTTGTAATATTTCTGTTCCAGTACCCATAATGCTCCATTGAAGTTAAGGCATTCCCTTTGTGAGTGACCTTGACGGATGTGGGGTTTTACAGATCGGATGTTCAGGCCCTCCTTCTAGCACCAAAATGTTAACGATATTTTTCGTCAACACCGGAGATAGGTCTACGGAAATGGGCCTATGGAAAAAATGGGATTATTTAGTTCCTACGAGCTTGAGTTAATTCGATGATTCCTTGATATCCAGGTATTAAGTCCGAAGATTGATCCCTCCAGAGGTGAGTGTTGCGCTTCTGCAACTCTAGGACCAACAGCTACCTTGGAATAGGGTTTTCTTAACGCAACACAAGCGGGGAGGCTGAACGGTTTGCAGAAAGGTCGCCTAGGCTGGCTACTAGGTAAGAGCTTGCATAAGGTTACTCGGTGACTTAAGGTCTGGGAAGAGGTTGGTATGGAAAGGCCTCTGGGAAGAGCCAGGTTGTAAGAACCTAACGACTTGCATAAGAATATTCTGGTGATCCCATAACACAACAGAAATACGTGCAGAAACATATTCAAGAACAACACAATATGCGGAAAAAGTAAGAACACACAATTTATAGTGGTTCAGTTCGACTTGAACCTACGTCCACTTCAAGGGCTTTCATGATTTATTCATGGAGGAGGTTACATAAGAAATCCCAGATTGATTTGCAAATTAGGGCTTGCTCTCTAAAATGTGAGAGAAAGAATGAGGAATGAGAGTTCACCCTCTTCTCTAGCATTTCTAGGAGAGAATTAGGAATCCTCCCTTATATGAGACCCCTGGGGTCTTATTTATATGGGGCCCCTTTCCTGTTGTGGACTCAGTAGAATCCCTTTTTGGATACGGAAACAAGGTCTCGACCGTTCTTGTGAACTTCAGTTCCAACCAAAGGTTTCGGCCACCTTTCTTCCTATCAGATGTCTTTATGGATGCTCTTTAGCCTTCGGAATATCAATCTTGGGCTCTCGGGAGTAGTCTTGTTACCATACTTTCCAGTAGTTTGGTCTTGGAATTTGAGATCTTGGCTTTGGCGACTTTTGATTTCGGGACCTCTGGTCTTGGTCCATCTTTATACCTCTAGGTTTTAGCAACGGGTTATGGAATCTTTGATAGCGGTAGAGGGGTCGTCTTTGGCTTCTGACATATGTATTCGTCTTTAGTTATAAAGGTAGGCTTTCATAATATCTTCCGGTGATGCTAAAGACGCTTCTTGATGTTGGCATTGGTACCGTGTAGGTATCGGTAGGCTCTTTCTTTCTCCTTCTTATGTTTCAAATTACATGCTTTCGGTAATCCTCTCATCATCAGCCTCCAGTATCAGGTGTAATGCTTCCAGAATTGTTACTCTGTGCCCCTTTCGGTGTCGGCATTATCTTGACAGTATCTTCTTTTTCCCGTACCGATCTTGAGCTTTCCTCTGATATGACCTTTCGGTCTTCTTCAATATTACTTTCTACCTTCAACTGTCGGTATTGGACCGGTATTGTTGTGCTCTGATTCTTCTTGGCTGCCGGTATCTGCTTTCGGCTTTTCCCCTTTGCCTTGTGGCTTTGTTGTTGGCTCTCGGATTTTGCTTCCGGTAACTCCTTAGATTCGTTCTTTTCTCCACAAACCTAGTTTCGATGTTCAAAAACCCTTTAACCTTTCCTCTTTTAAAGCCTCCGATTCTTCATTTTTGATTGGCATGAATTTTGGTGTTAACAAACGTGTTTTCCAAATTACTAATTCTAATTATATTCTCTCTATTTTTCTGATTTAAACTTCTATATACTTTGCAAACAAAAGCTCACCCAAATTCAAGTTATTTATTGAATCCTTGATAACATTTCTCGTATCTTGAATCGACAAGCAACTAACTTCATTTAAATCTTCACGTTCATTTAAAATACTCGAGGATAAGATTATAGGAAGGGTGTACTTAAACCGTTGACTATCCGTATTGATTCAAGAACACAAAGTAGAAGTCAAAACACTTATAATTGTTGAAGTCCTGTATAGTTGCTCAGGCGAGAGGCATCCTTGTTGGGGCTCAGGTGTACTGACCTATTCCTCTGGGTTAAGAGAGGGCGTGATGGTGAATTCCGAAGAGGAGCTTCGGGATTAGACGTAGGGCAGGAAGTCTGAACCAGTATAAAATTCCTGGTGTCATTTCTTATTGCATTCACTTTTGATATATTTCTATAGATTAGCTTTTACCTGCGTAACTATTGTATATTAGCTAGTTAGTATATCATCTATATTTCCATGATATCCATATAGATCCTTCTTAAGTCATACACATCGACTTTTCAGATTGATGAAATTAATCACTTTCAAGAGCAACAACTACTTCTTCTAAAGGAACTACCCTTCAAGCAAAAAGTCACAGCTTCTCGCTTGAGCTTCCTACAACAAATTGGAATAAAATTTTGTGGTTCCAAAATAAAGAATGTTTCTAACCCCTTCCAATACCAGTCAACCCACTGGATCCGTCTTCCTCATATCGTACATTAGCTGATCCAGTTAATCCATGGATGTCTCCGAAAAGACCTTCATATTTACAAATTCATGGGAAAGAAACTATGACAAGAATGAAGGTTCTAAGAAGAAGACTACATAATAAAACATACTCATCTTATAAATAAATTTTTTATTTCTTCCTTTTAATAAAGGTTGCATTGACATAATGCAATATTGAATTGTCATTTTATTTTTAATAATAATAAAAGTTTGATTATGTGCTGTGAAAATCGAAAAATATATATGACATAAGTCTGTCATACTAAATAACAGACGTCTGATATTGAATCAAATAGGAAAATAAAATTTGATTTCAACACAAACATTTAAAAAATCTACTAGATGTCTGTACAAACTTTTGAATTAAAAATCCTGTAAAGATAGACGTTTGGCATAATAACTTTAAACGTCTAAAACAAACAATTCAATCTTATTTCAGAACAGATGTCTGGTCATATTTCATCAGACATTTATCTAAAGTCTTGGGAAGTCATACACTGTAAACACAGACCTCCACGATAAGGTGAGATATGGATCGAACGACAAGACAATGAAGGAATTCAGGAGGAAGAGAACTCCTTCCCCACCAAATCGCCAATCAACATAATGCTCATCTTTGTCTGGAAGAAGTGAGCAGTAGCCAAGGCAGCGAAGACTACTGGAGAGGGAAGAAAATATTCAGCAGCTTAGGTTTGGCACTTTACTTACTCGAGCAGAAGCAGTAGTTCAGCTCGACAACAACGACCTAAGCTTGGCCGAGCCCACCATCAGGCCGACCCGAGATCTTCCCTCTCTAAGAAATGATGATGCTTCCAGAGCCACGCATGCTCCTGCACTTCCTCACTTATGTACTGTGAACGACAAGGACAATACGGGAAAAGGAAATAGCACCCGGACCGTGGCCCAAGAAATGTTGCTTGACATGGGGCCAAGAGTGATTCAATAAGCTGAAATCGTAGAGACTGAACATGTAATGACCAGTGCCGAAGTTCCATCCATAATATGCCAGATTATGAATGACGGTAAACGTTGTGCTAATGAGAATTGGAGGTTGAAGCGTAGTCATACTCCATTTACTGATGACATTTTGGAAACTGAATTCCCAAGAAGGTTCAACCTACCTCAAATGAATTATTATTCTGGTAGGACCGATCCAGGCCAACACTTAGTCAGATATACCTGGTTCATGAATGCAGCAACAGCCCTGGACGCCATAAAGTGTAAGACCTTCCCTATCTATCTCGATAGGGTAGCCTTTATTTAGTAGGTTGCTTCATAGGCTGGTACCCAATTTTGAAGCTTTGGGTTAGAAATTTTTGAACCAGTTTTGTTTGCATGCCGCTGAGTCAGAAAAATGTGATGTCCCCCTCTCGGATAACTCAGGCTTGTGGAAAATGCTTAGAAGTTATCTCGACCATTTCAATATGGCAACTACGGAAGTCACCAACCCCAATCCAGAGTTAGTGTTGATGGTATGGGTGGACGAAGTTGATGACGAGACTGAATTCAAAAAATATCTGACTGGAAATCCTCCCGTGAGCCTTGATATGTTTTATGGAAAGGCGAATGTACACATGCGTATTGAGCAGGAAAGGAGAAATCAAAATAGGAGAACGGATGACACATTAAACAACAAGGGAATACAAAGTAATATGGCAGTAAAGCAGTCCAAGGACATATTCAGTACGGTAAAGGTGAAGGTTGGCAACCGTAACAGACAAAATGGGAACCGACGAAGGAATGTTAATGGAGGAAGCAAGAATAAGAAAGGAGATGCTAAGAAGCGACCCCGATTCCAGATATTCGACACCTATACTCCACTGAACAATACGTTGGTAAACATTTATCTTGATGCATGCCAAACCATGCAGTTTAAGAAGTCACCTCAGCGTAAGTCGACTAAGAAGATGGTGGAGATTGGAAAGTTTTGTTTGTTTCACGAGATTTATGGCAATAGACAAATGAGTGTCGTCATCACAAAGAAGTTGCTGAGATAAAGGAGGTTGGATGAATATAAGGCTACGTGGAGGGATGGGGGCATGGAGCAGGGAGCTCCAGCTCCAAAACAAGGTCAGGCAGCTCTTAGCGCCATCGCCCAACATAGAAATTGTGATAAGGTTAAAGGTATAGTTATCAACACCTTCATCAGAGGACCGCACCTGGTAGATTTCAATGCAAAGACCATGCAGCCATATGTGAATGCTGAAATACACTTAGAAGTTAGTGAGTGTAGTGCTCCTGCAAAAAATGTTCATGTGAAGAAACAAAGGACAATGACTGACAACATCGTCTTCCTTGATAGAGAGTCGGAGGGGGTGGATACCCCAAGCATTGATCATTTGTAGCTGCGTCCATCATCGGCCCAACCACTATACGGAAAGTACTTGTGGATTGCGGGGGTTCCATAAATATTTTATTCAAAAGAGCCAATGAATAGATAAGGCTCGAAAACAGAGATTTGAAGCCATACAAAGGTCGTATATATGGCTTCAATGGCTCAACTACTGAACCGATTGGGATTATCGAATTGCTGATGGAGTTAGGCGAGAGGGGCCATGGAAAGTGCGGATCCTCCCTTTCCTTGTAATGATGATAAAATCTTTGTACGATTCCTTTTTGGGTCTGTCGGCCCTTGCCAAATTCAGGGAGTGCATTTCTCCTTAGCACTTGCCACTAAAATTTCCAATAGAAGTAGAGTTGGAATTGTCCAAGGAGATTAAGTAACAGGACGTGCGTGCTACTTAGCGAAATGGAAAGAGATCCGCGTTAAATAAGTTCGAGAGCGCGAAGATGTCCTTCCTCCTACTGTAGAGGTTAGGGGATATAAAATAAAGACAACATCCCGACCAGGAGCGTCCAGTTGCCAACTGGAGGACATTGATCCAATAGAGGATGAGGAACCGAGATGCAGGACGGTGACACCCAAAGAAACCACAATGGAGATCCCAATCGATAACGATGACCTGACTAAGGTCTTGAAGATCAGATCCCAACTACACTACCTCCGGAAGAGGGAGTTGACTAAATTTCGCCTTGAAACCTTGACGTGTTCGTGTGGACCCATGCTGGCATGTGTGGGTGTCTCCATCCATCATGATCCATTCGCTCAATATCGATCCAAAATAAGTTCCGATAAAGCAGATGAGTGTATGCTTGGCCCTGAGAGATCGGCAAAACTGAAGGAAGAAGTTGAGAGACTAACAAATAATGGGTTTATTTGAGACTCGGTGTACCCCAAGTGGATATCTAACTCAGTTCTTGTGAAAAGGCAAATTCGAAGCGGAGGACATGTAATTATTTCTCACACTTGAACAAGGCATGCCCCAAAGATAGTTTTCCGCTTCCTCGGGTTGACAAGCTCATCGACTCAATTGGTAGGAACAAACTTCTTTCTTTATGGATGCTTAATTTTGGTACAACCAGATAGCAATGCATGTTTCGGATCAGGATTATACCGGTTTCATAATAGACCTTGATTTGTATTGTTATGTGGTTATCTAGTTTGGACTAAAGAACAACTGAGCAACGTATCAACGATCGGTCGATAATATGTCCCAAAATCAGATTGGGAGATCTATGACGGTATATATGGAGGACATGCTGGTGAAATCGAAGCAGTCAGCCAACTACGTCAGGGACTTAGCTAAAATTTTTATGAAGCTTAACCCTTTGAAATGCTCTTTCGGTGCTGCGCCAGGGAAGTTCTTGGGTTTCATCGTCAATTCACGAGGAATCGAGATTAATCCTGAACAAACCAAAGCTATTAGGGGTATTCGGAAACCTCGAAAGATCAAGGACGTGCAAAGCCTAGCTGCAAAGGTAGCAGCATTAGGCAGGTTTTTACCCAAGGCTACCGATAAATTCCTCCTCTTATTTGAGTTGATTAAGAGGGGAAACGCAATTTTGCTTGGATGCCTAGCTGTGTCGAAGCATTCCATAATTGGTTGGATCATTTGGTGAGGCCTCCCATATTATCAAAGCCGATGGATCACAAGGAATTGTTCATCTACTTAGCAGTATCTCCTAATGCCATCAGCTCAACACTAGTTCACGTAGACAATCGCGTTCAACGACCGGTGTATTATATAAGAAAGAAGTTGATGGGGCCATAACGCAACTACCCAAAGATTGAGAAGTGTGCTTACAGTTTTCCGATAACCTCAAGGAAGCTCATCATTAATTCCAGTCCTATTCTATCAAAATATATATTGACTAGCCACTGTCCTTTAGCGACTTGAGGCATCCGGGAGCTTACTCAAGTGGAATATTGAACTCAATCAGTTCGATGTTGCATATATTCCTATACGGGCTATTCAAAGAAAAGCATCGGTGGACTTCATTGCAGAATTCACTACTACGAAAGACGAGGATAATATGGGAATTGGCCCATCGACTACCACGTGGAAATTGTACACCGATGGTGCCTGGAATGATTAATGTTCTGGCGTTGGAGTTGTTTTATTAACTCCTAAGGGATGTTCGATCTATTATGAACTAAGGCTGGAGTTTCCAACCATAAACAATGAACCTGAGTATGAAGCTGTAATGGCCCGAATTTCTGTACTATCTGAGTTGACTAAATACATTACACGTCTAACTCAAATTGTACAAAAATACAAATCATTTTTAAATAAGAAGAAAGAGATAGAAGAAGAACATAACAACAACATAGAATCTCACATCATAGTAGAATAAAGTATAATATATAAGTTATCACTTTTGAAATACAACTGTATTTGGACTTACATACATCATTAGAGTACATCACGAATATAACATGGCGGAATAAACTTTAAACATCTAACACTGAAGCCTCCTACTCCAATCTCCTTTAGATAAATCTGTAAAATCCTGAACTACTTGACTACCCGTGCAAATTTGGGCACCCAAGAGTTTAGGGAAAACATAAAAAAAAATAAACTCTGGTTCAGTCATGGGACTGGTATGAGTAAACAATTTAAAACAGTTTGAGAAAATAAATGATATCTCATAAGACCACGCTGTACAACAAGGAACGGGATTTTCCCTTACGAAAATCCAAAGTAATCTTTATATCATAACTCTTTTGATATTATAACAGTGTGTATCAACCACAACTATATAATCATCGGGCAGAACGCTTGCATCTCACGCTGTACATATATAGTATACAATCAAAACCGCGAGCACTTACTGGATAATGTATTTGCAACTATGACATGGTATGGAACCACCTTTCGATAGTGTATCTCTAGAGAGGAATACAATGGGTTCAACAAGAACATCTTGTATCCCGACCGCACGTGATCGACCACTCATTTCGCTTGAGTGTACCGAATGTATAAAACCAACGATTGGGATCAGCAACATTTTCCCGAAAGGGACAACATCGAGTATAATAAAGAATGAAATGAATTTCTCTAGATAGGTGATAATGCACCCTAATTGGGAGTTACCCACTTAGCAATGCTGCCTGCCCGATTTTTGTCATTTCACGGTTGTTGAGGCCTGAGGCTACGATTACTTACCATTCATTTGATAACACAATCACTTTGAATGCCATATTGTTAGATCCATTAATCATTAATTGATTTGCACAAATATATTCTGGATAGTATGCTAAGAGAATAAATTCTCTACCACCATATATATCAATACATATGTAACGACCCACATTCTACGTATCGAAGGATCGAAGAATATTTATTTCTTTTTCATATGAGGTCGTATAGTCATGTAACTTTGGGGAATGACTATTGGGGTCATTTCCCATGTTCATGATTTTTGCTGATTTTTAAATGACCATTTTGCCGCTAGCTGATCTTGTTTCGGCCATAACTTTTGATTGGTAAGGATTTTTGACCTGAAACCACTTCCATTAGATCCAGATGATGGTTTACCTTTCTGTAGAGTTGTCACATTAATCAAACGGACTTACCGTTTGGGAGATATGGCTGAAATAAGGTTTAGAAGGTGAAAAAAGCTTAACCGGGCCTAATTAGGGTGATTAGCAACTAGGCCCATAATCCATTTTGGAATTAGGGTTACAGAGCGACTGAAATCAATTAGAAAACGATCTATTTCAGTTTTCTAGCCGCCATTTACCTCTTAGAAACCCTAACAATGGCCTCCACTTTCTAATTTCATCCCAAATCGCTCTCTAATCAAGGATTAAGCTAATCTACGTCAAATCAATGCAAATCAACACCAAATCCGAGTTGGAGTTGCTGTGTTGCATAGGAAAATGCCCCAAATCAGAGATTGTTTCAGATCTAAGTTTTATTTGTGGCTAAAGTGAGTGATTTGCATTATTTTTCACCAATTATGGCTAACTAGGGGTGATTGGTGTTAATTAAAAAAACTATATATGATTAAATTATGCAAAAATGGTTAGAAATCCTTAAATATTATTTTAAGCCTCTGTTACAAAATTTTGGTTAATTTGGATAAGTTTTGCTAATCCTATCATTAGTTATTGTTAAACATGATTAAGGGGAAAACATGAGTTTTGGGTATATTTGATCTATTTTTACATATAGAATTATTGTTTTGGTGTTTATGGGCAATTATACATGTTGCTATGAATATTTGAAATGATTTGTGATTGTTTATAAAAGTTAGAATGGTCGAAAACGCAGTCGTATGGCGTAAACAGCTCGCTAGACAAAGTGCAGAAAACTATGCAGGAAACCAGCAGATCGCACCCCTCCGAACCGACCCACTCGTAAAGCACCCCCCCCAACGAACTACTGGTGGAACCACGAAGCCTGGAGGCACAAACCGACCCGATGCTCCGAGAAGGCACCACGATAGAACACCCATGAGCTGAGGAACTTGATCCGAACTGCAGTGGAGTGGATCATGAACCGACCCGGATGGAGAATGTAACACCCCAAGTACATTAGTGTCACTCATAAAGGGAATGCATCAATGTCCAGGAAGCGTTATTGTTGTATAGAACAGATAAATTACAAGAATAAATAAATAAAGCAACACAACGGAAGTTAAAACTTATTTTATTGCATCATAACTCAAAACGAGTTTACATAAGTAGTCTCCAAAACCATTACAACAGGATCAATAGTCTTTTCCGAAAACTTCAGAGTACATAAAGAAGCAAATACTTAAATAACATAAATACATAAATCCCTACTGAGCATAAGCAAAGCCATAAAGATGATAGAGTCCCAAGCGATACATCTACTCTCTTCAAGCAACTGAAAGAAATCGGCATTAAGCTGTAATATTCCCTCCTTGCGAACCGGGGGGGGGGGAGGGAAGAAAAGAGGTGGAAAGAAAAGGGGGTCAGACATAAAGTCTGGCGAGTGCGATAACTTTAACAATGTAATTATCAAAATAACTAGGATAAGGCATAAGCTGGAAAATAAGGAAATGACTGTGAACAGTTGGGTATGACAGGGAAAACAAGGAAATAAGACGAACAAAAATAACGTTAAAAGCGCCCCTAATCACTATAGGATAATTACTATACTGCACTACCACTAGTCACCCTAAAAGGTTGGTCCCACCTACAGAACTTAATACTGCTAATGGTAGTTTTGTGTACCCCTAGCTACCTCCATTGGTGTCGTCTGCCCCTGTCTCCACTAGGTGTACCCACTACCCCCATTCAATTGGCTCCCTAACTCATAGATACCTGTGTTGGCCCCACAGTGGGTTGTATCACTCCCCAAAGTGGCAACCCGATACAACCAAAAATGCACGGCTTATATCTACATGATGCAACAACGTCTTACCTACCAGCCCGGGGCCACACATGCATATGAACCCGTTGGACTTGCGTTGCCACCGCTGACCCGTTTTGACCTCTTACAATCAAATCCAGTACGCGTGACCCATCCTCGACTTGGGTCGATCCCACAAAGATACTTAAATGGGTTACTGTTTTGAAAAGGGCCCCCATGCATGACACAAGCTTTCCACCTATGCTTGGTCCCCTATAAGGTTTTTTCCTACTTAACCCCATTCTTATTAATGTCTTCTTAAATGTTTCAATCTTGGTTAAGTGCGTCTAATCGTATTTCAAATGCTACCCAAGGCACCCACTAAATTCCACATGCCACCCAAGGCACCCACTTAACCCCTCATGTCCCACTACATGTTTATCTGGTTAAGTGTATCTTAATTCATTAAGACCGTAACCTTGTAAAGACCTCCCACATTTGACTGGTTTGTGGCAGCTGGATTTGTCGGGCGGGTCTGGGCAATCTTACACCACAAACGAGCCTAACCTCCTGTCTATACAACTGTTAGCATTTAATTTATTCCTAAGACCTCCCACATTAGACTGGCATTTGTGGCAGCTGGATTTGCCGGGCGGGTTCGGGCAGTCTTACACCACAAACGGGTCTAACCTCGTGTCTTAAACGGTTTATTATTACATATTTCATTTAACCCCAAATTGGATTAATATCCCAAATTTTAATTGCCAATCAATTACAAATTTAACTATGTCCATAATTAACACCTTAATTATGTCCATCTATTTATGGTATATAAAATTATACCAATTAACATCACATTTAAGGCATTTATGCCAATTCTCAATATTAAATCTTTTAATATTATCCCATTGCCCCACGTTGTACGTTCGTTCGTTTAACGTGAAATATACGTTACACTCGAATAGTCTAACTTATATAATAATGAGAAAACATCACAACATGCATAGTATAAAAACTTGATCTACACATAAGGGGTGAACTTGCATGTGTGAATAAGGTTTTTCATCTAAAACTTGCATATGCCAAAGTCACAAACTTGCATAAACTATGGATGTCATTGATCTAATCATAAGATGTAAACTTGCATATGCAATAGTCAGAAACTTACATTACATGATTCATACTCCAATATATATATATATATATATATATATATATATATATATAGTTGCATATGTGATTTATGCAACATAAACTATGGTATAAACTTGCATCCAAACATGTAAATTAAGATCTACATGTAAACTAACATATAGAATTTTGTATACTAGCATTTAACTCACATATGTCTTAGCCTAAACTTTAGATCCAAGCTTACATAAAATAGATGTCATGAAACATGTAATGTGGTATGTCATTCTCATTAACTTGCATATGATTCATATCTAAATTAACATCCAAACTTGCATATAGAATTATCAAGTTAAACTTACATATGATTTAACATATGAATTAGTTCCAACAACATAACCAAACTAGCATATGAAACATCATTATGAATTGATTGTACATAAGCCAACAATTAACATAGATTTACACCATAGATAATAACATCACAGCTTTACAACATAGATAATAACATCATAGATTTACAACATAGATAATAACATCACAGCTTTATAACATAGATAATAACATCATAGATTTACAACATAGATAATAACATAACGGTCAATGATTCACAACATAACCATATAACCCAAATCATAACTCAACCTAATTAAATTGTTAATTATTTTATTAAAGAAATCGAACTCACAACTCAAATAAGGTCTTGAGTTCTGAAATCTGAGTTCTGAAATTGATTTAGCTCTCCTTTGAAGAAGACAAATTCGTTGTTTAGATTTTGAGTTGAATTGAATTGAGTTGATTAGCTTTTCTTCCTCTCTAATTGGTGGCGGCTACTCTAGGTTGCAAGGTGACAGCATGGAGGCCATGGTTCTTAATTTTTATTTGATTTTAGGGTTTGAGTCTACATGTGTTTATATAGAATTTAGGATTAATTTTGGCCGTCCTGTCAACCTAGAATAAACCATAGCCATTCAGTCAAGATAAGGTGACAAGTCAGCCCTAATGACTCAGCTAAGAGTCAGAAAATCGTCATCAAACAAATCTGCCCCGGGGGGGTGGTGGGGGGAGGGGGCAGGTCGACCCCCTGGTCGACCTGTATGGGTAGGTCGACCCCCAGGTCGACCTGGTCCTGGCGGAAATTTTCCCGCCTAGCCCATTCTGAGTCTGATTTTGAATTTTTGAAATCTGTTTGAATTTTTCTGAAACTTCCGATCGCCATAACTTCTTCATACGAAGTCCAATTCAAGCAAACTCGGACTCAGTCTCAACCAGAATTCCGAGACGAACACAATTGGCGCAACCCGTTTCCCTTAATTCTAACATTTAAAATTAAATATTCTTTAATTCGTTACTTTAGTGTTAACAGAAATACGGGGTGTTACATTCTCCCCTACTTAAAGGATTTCGTCCTCGAAATCTCTAAGTCAAAAAGAACATATCCTAACATCCAATCATCCATCTACTCAACCATCAACCACTAGCAACCATGGTCCTTACAAGATTTCTAATGCTTTTTATGTACATATGCATAGTGTGTTTATATGTTCGTATGCTAATGCAAAATCAGGCGGTCCACTGATTCAGTCGACCTCCTTAATGCAAATAATGATAGTGCCATGTATCCATCATGTATGCAAAGAACCCTATACATATCATTACTACATGTGTGCACAACCATTCATTTAAATGCAACATCCATATGATACACACATTCAATGTACATTCATCTTACTAAATACATCCATTTATATGCAATATGCAATATGAAAGTGACTGAGCCGATCTAGTGCCTAAAGTGTGTGTGTATATGCATCCACGAGCAACCACTAGCAAACACTTGCATCCACATGCATCCACCATACATAACATATCTCAAACACATGTTTCAACCATATGACTACTCTATCTAAAGGTCAAAGATACTAGCGAGAGGACATACTAAAGATAGAATAAGTACAAGCTAAGCGATAAAGGAGAAATTAAAAGACATACCCTCGAAAAGAAAAGGGTACAATGAACACATCTTCTCTTCCGTCTCCCAAGTAGCGTTGCTCTCATCATCTCCCCATTGCACTTTGGCTAGCTTGACCTCTCGATTCCTCAACTTCTTAATCTCCGACCCAAGAATGCATGTAGGAGCTCGTCGAATTGTCACGTCACGCTCTATCTTCACCTCTCTAAGCAAGCTCGGCTCTACCACTTCCGCGGTCTCATGCAAGCACCTCCCCAAATGTGATACATGGAATACGTCGTGTACACCACTAAGTCTCTCGAGCAACTCCACTCTATACGCCATCTGCCCAATCCTCTCCTTAATAGGAAACGACCCTACGAACCTTGGTGCTAACTTCCCGACGGACCCAAAGCGAACAACATTCTTTAATAGAGACACCTCGATAAAGACCATGTCCCCAATATCAAATTCAAGATCTGTCCTCCTCTTTTTCGTATAGGATTTCTGCCTATCTTGCGCCGTCTTCATCCACCTTCGAATCAAATCAATCTTTTTCGAAGTCTCTCTAATCATATCGGGCCCAAGTAAGATCTTATCCGTAGATCTCTAAGCAAGAAAGATGTTGAGCGCTTTAGCTGTGGCAAGAAGGGTCATTATGCTAAAGAATGTCGAGCAAAGCCTACGGACAGGAAGTGCTTCAACTGTGGCCAAGTGGGACATCACAAGGATAAATGTCCGCAGCACCCTAAAGAGAAGAAGATTGTGAAAGCATATGCTCTTAATGCTGTTCCTTCTTCATCAAATGCCCCAACTGCGGCGGAGAAAGGAAAGAATGTCATTATTCAAGGTATGCTTTCTGTTTAGATGTTCATGTTCGAGTACTGTTTGATACCGGGGCTTCCCTTTCCTTCGTATCTAGTGACCTAGTAGGTAGGTTGGGATTGGAACCCGAGATAGTCGATAGACCTTTAGCGGTGACGAACCCGATTGGTGGTTCGACTAGCCTTAGTATGATTTGTCGTAATATGGTCCTATCGAGTCATGGATGTATGTTTGTGATTGCTTTTTTTTGGGCTTTACTGGGTTTGACATTATTTTGTGAGTCGATTGGCTCCAAAGGTATGGGGTGGTGGTAGACTGTGAAGGATTTTCGATGACTATTAGTGCGGATGATGGGCGGAGGGTACTGTTTGGTGGCCTACCTAGTGATGGGGTGATGGCTATGTTTCTAAATTCCCTCGACATCCCGTAGGACGAGTTAGCAGGAATTCCCATTGTTGGCGAGTATCCGGACGTCTTCTAGGAAGTGACCGGACTTCCACCACACTGAGAGATTGAGTTCCATATTGATTTAGTGAAAGATGCCAGACCTATAGTGATGACACTTCGTCGTATGGCACCAAGGGAGCAGCGAGAGCTCGGGGTGCAAGTAAGTGATCTTCTGAAGAAGGGATTTATCAGAAGAAGTGTCTCCGAGTGGGGAGCACCAGTTGTGTTTGCTTCCAAGGCAGGTGGTTCCCTTCGATTGTGTGTGGACTACCGCGAGTTGAATAAGGTGACGAGGAAGAATAAGTATCCTCTGTTGCGGATAGATGATTTGTTTGATCAGTTGAGTGGCGCGAGAGTGTTCTCCCAGTTGGATCTCACGACAGGTTTTCATCAGCTTAGGGTGGAAGCTGAGAGTATAGCTAAAACGACATTTCGGACGCTGTCTGGATTCTATGAGTGGTTTGTCATGCCATTCGGGTTGACCAATGCACCAGCATATTTTGTGGATCTTATGAATAGGGTATTCGGGGATCAATTGAATAAGTTTGTTCTTGTGTTCGTAGACGATATCCTGGTTTATTCGAGGACAGAGGAAGAACAGAAGGAACATTTGAGGATAGTGATGGAGGTGTTGAGAAAACCCAATTGAAAGAAAAGTTTTCTAAGTGTCACTTCTGGAGGAGGGAAGTGAGATTCTTGGGCCATGTTGTTTCAGGGAATAGTATTGTCGTGGATCTTGCGAAGGTGGCTATGGTACAAGATTTGTCTACGCCCAAGAATGCAACAGACGTAAGAAGTTTCTTGGGATTAGCTGGATATTATCAGAAGTTTATCCAAGACTTCTCCAAGAGAGCGGTACCGTTAACTCAATTGACCAAAAAGAATCAAGCTTTCGTTTGGGACGAAAGGTGTGAAAATGCATTCAAGAGTCTAAAGGAAAAGTTGACGTGTGCGCCAGTGTTAGTCATTCCTAAAGGGAATAAAGTGATGACAGTATATACGGATGCACGTGGTACCGGACTAGGTGTTGTATTGATGTAAGGAGGCAGGGTTGTAGCTTATGCAAGTCGGCAATTGAAACCGCATGAGAAAATATATTCTACCCATGATTTGGAATTGGCAGTGATCGTATTCGCGTTGATGATGTGGAGACATTATCTTTTAGGAGAAAGATTCAAGTTGTTTACCAATCATAAGTCATTAAAGTATCTTTTCTCTCAGAAGGATCTAAATCTCTGACAGCAAAGATGGTTAGAATTCTTGGCTTCCTATGATTTCGATATCGCATATACACCTGGAAAGGGTAATGCGGTAGCTGATGCATTGAGCAGAAGACATGCCAGTTTAGGGGCTATGTTTCTTGAATGGAAGCAATTGGAGTACATTGCTGGGTATGATTTCAGACCAAAGTGCGAATTGGACCCAGAAATATTAGCAAGTTTGACGATCAGACCCACTTTGATTGAGCGGATTGGTTCCAGTCAGAGGGACGACCTCAAACTATTCGAAATCATCTCCAAGTTAGAGATGGGAATCGATGAGGAGATGAACAAGTTTGGGCTTGATCGAGATGGATGGCTTAGAAAGAATGGGAGATTAGTTGTACCCAATGTCAATGGATTGGCAGAAGAAGTACTTAGAGAATGTCATCACTCAAAACTGACTATACATCCCGGGGGTAATAAAATGTATTGAGACATGAAGTAGACCTACTACTAGGAAGGGATGAGAAAAGACGTTGGGAAGTTTATATCCAAATGCATGAACTGCCAGCTAGTTAAAGCTGAGCAAAAGAAACCTAGTGGCTTGTTGCAACCATTAGAAATTCCAGAATGGAAATGGGAACAAGTCTCAATGGATTTCATTGATGGGTTACCAAGGACTAGATCAGGCCATGATATCATTTGGGTGATTGTGGACTGATTGACCAAGAGTGTAAGGTTTATACCCGTCAAGTCTAATAGAACAACAGCTAAGTTAGCAGAACTGTATATGAAGTGGGTAGTGAGATTTCATGGAGTACCCAACCGAGATCCATTGTTTACTAGTGGGTTTTGGAAGAGCTTACAAGAGGCTTTAGGTTCAGAATTACATTTCAGTACCGCATATCATCCTCAAACCGATGGTCAGACAGAGAGGGTGAATCGAGTATTAAAGGATCTCTTGAGAACTTACATATTAGATTTTGGTGGATCATGGGATGACTATTTTCATCTAGTGGAGTTCACATATAATAATAGTTATCAGTCCAGTATTGGTATGGCTACATATGAAGCTTTGTATGGAAGACCGTGCAACTCACCGTCATGTTGGTTAGAAACCGGTGAGAAATTTGTGCTTGGGCCATATGTAGTAAGAGAAACCTCAGATAAGATCAAGGTTATCCAACAACGAATGAAGGCTGCCCAAGATAGGCAGAAGAGTTATGCTGATAAGAGGAGAAGAGATTTAAAATTCTCCATTGGTGACTTGGTGTTGTCAAGATTTCTCCGTTAAAGAGCGTGATACGATTTGGTAGGAGAGGCAAGTTAACACCAAGATTTGTTGGTCCATTCCCAGCTCTCGAGCAAGTTGGGAATTTGGCATATAAAGTTGAGTTGCCAGACAAGATGGCGGGAGTTCATAACGTATCTCATGTTTCCCAGTTAAGGAAATTCGTGCACGACCCCGATGTGGCTATTCCACCAGATTAGTTGGATGATATCGAAGTAGAACCCGAGGCGGTTGGGAACCGCAAGCCAATTCGTATTGTCGAGCACGATACGAAGAAACTTCGAAGGAAAACGGTGAATCTAGTCAAGGTTCAGTGGGGCGGGGATGATAATGACTGTACTTGGGAGACAGAGGAGAGCATTAAGGAGACGTATCCAGAACTCTTTGCCTAGTAAGGTTTTCAATTCGATTTAGTCTTTCTGCATGCTAGGATTGGTTTGTTTTGTTTGCTTTGTATATTTGATTGTGAGATATGGTTGGTAGGCATGCAGGACCCATTGGTTGTTACTTAGTTGAGGAATTTCGGGGACGAAAGTTCTTAAGGGGGGGAGAGTGTAACGACCCGCATTCTATGTATCGAAGGATCGAAGAATATTTATTTCTTTTTCATATGAGGTCGTATAATCGTGTAACTTTGGAGAACGACTATTGGGGTCATTTCCCATGTTCACGATTTTTGCCGATTTTTAAATGACCGTTTTGGCCCTAACTGATCTTGTTTCAGCCATAACTTTTGATTGGTAAGGAGTTTTGACCTAAAACCACTTCCATTAGATCCGGATGATGGTTTACCTTTCCATAGAGTGGTCACATTAATCAAACAGACTTACCGTTTGGGAGATATAGCTGAAATAAGGTTTAGAAGGTGAAAAAACAGCTTAACCGGGCCTAATTAGGGTGATTAGCAGCTAGGCCCATGACCCATTTCGGGATTAGGGTTATGGGGAGGCTGAAATCAGTTAGGAAATGATCTATTTCAGTTTTCTAGCTGCCATTTACCTCTTAGAAACCCTAACAATGGCCTCCACTTTCAAATTTCATCCCAAATCGTTCTCTAATCAAGTATTAAGCTAATCTACGTCAAATCAAGGCAAATCAACACCAAATCAGAGTTGGAGCTGCTGTGTTGCGTAGGAAAATGCCCCAAATCAGATATAGTTTCAGATCCAAGTTTTATTTGTGGCTAAGGTGAGTGATTTGCATTATTTTTCACTAATTACCGCTAATTAGGGGTGATTAGTGTTAATTAACAAAATTATATATGATTAAATTCTGGAAAAATGGTTAGAAATCCTTAAATATTATTTTAAGCCTCTGTTAGAAATTTGGGTTAATTTGGATAAGTTTTGCTAATCCTATCATTAGCTGTTGTTAAATATGATTAAGGGGAGGGCATGAGTTTTGGGTATGTTTGATCCTTTTTACATATTGATTTGTTGTTTTGGAGTTTATGGGCAATTATACATGTTGCTATGACTGTTTTAAATGATTTGTGATTGTTTAGAAAAGTTAGAATGGTCGAAAATGCCGTCGCATGGCGTTCGCTGGACAAAGTGCAGAAAACTGTGCAGGAAACCGGATCGGATCGCACCCCTCCGAACCGACCTGCTCGTAAAGCAACCCCCCACGAACCGCTCGTGGAACCACGAAGCCTGGAGGCACGAACTGACCCGACGCTCCGGGAATGCACCACGAATAGAACACCCATGAGCTAAGGAACTTGAGCCGAACCGCAGTGGAGTGGATCGTGAACCGACCTGGATGGAGAAGCTCGAGCCGACCTGGTGAGGATGGCACGACCCGAACCCATATGACGGGGTACCACGAGCCAAACCGATGTGGATGATCATGAAACATGCTACTTTAGGAGGACCGAACCAAGTCAAATGGGGCTGTTATCCGTAATAATGCGGAGAAGACCAAAACTCGAGATGCAAAGACAGTCCAAATACGAGGTAGAACTCAGGATCCAGTTGGGAACCAATGAGTTAACCTCATGAGTTGGGCTTTGCTGCGGGACGTGTGCTAAGGGGTTATCGACGTCCATAACTTTGATTCACCACCAAGACAGATATTAGGCTACGGATCAGTGCAGTGGGGTAGTTATTACTCCATGGGGCAGAGTGATAGTAGCATGGCTATGAGCCAGTGCAGTGGAGTCGTCATGACTTCATGGGGGTAGAGTGGACATAGCAAGGGATTAGTGGCTATGAATCAGTGCAGTGGAGCCTTCATGACTCCATGGGGCAGAGTGATCATAGCAAAGGATTTGGGTGGTCAAAGCAGTGGATATCGTATGCCTTACGCACTGAGTGAGAGATGTGAGGATGGTTGCTATGCTTGATTGTTTGATATCACTATGACATGGACACCCATTCCCCATATCTTTACACTATATGTTAGTGTAATCTTAGAGTATTGTACATCCTGTTGTGCTAACTCTTTGGTTGCAGGTCCAGGTTCAGGTATGGTTTAGTATAGTTGTTATTGTTCTGTTTTGCTGCTTATCGCTCATACCAGACTTTTGTCTGACCCATAGTTTTATGTCTCTTCTTATTACTCTGGGTGCTCTTAAACGGGCAGACTAGAGATAGGTCAGGTGATTATGCACTAGTAGCTGTACCGGAGACGAGCAGGAGGCTTCCACATATGATATATATATACACACACACAATCTCCCTGTGTTGTTGTTGGTCGCTACTTTGGGCATTAGTAGTGTACCTCTTTCTTTTTCTTTAGATACAGTATTTCAAAGTAGTAATAATGATGATGTGGAACATAACCTGTATTTGAATTTCCGCTGCTTTGATGGTTTAGTTTTCAGCTTATGTACTGTCTCGCCTGTTTCATGTCAAAGTTATGTTATCATTATATTTTATCCTATGCGCTGTGAGACATTCTACAGGTTCCTTGCTGTTCAAATTCCTTTCTTTTCCTTTCTTTGGTAACCGTCCCGTGCTGGTTGGACATCTATACAACGCATTTCGGGGAAATGTCGGCTGGTGCGGGGCGGGTCGTCACAACAGGCCAACATATGCGATCATTGGAAATACTCTGTCAGACACTCATCCATACACGTTCGTTTTGGGACTAAATGAAACCGAAGGCACAGTTTCCATTAATCCATCTTAGGCAATTTCTGCCTAGGATTAATAGAAAATGCCCTTGCACCTTACCTCATCTTCGATTGTCTTCATAAATCTGATTTGCAACGCTAATGCCAATACAGAGTGGTTCTCGGATAATAATCCAAACGGTCTCTTCATATTGACAACGATATTGGCAAATACTTTGATAGTTGGTTATTTAACTATTGAAAAAAAACATCCATTCAAAACATCAAACAATCGCTGGGCCCCTAAATTGATATTTTATTAATTTAAATTTATCGTGCCCCATGTCTCTTCAATATATTTACCTAGATATTTCTCCAAACTGTCTAGCCTCTCATGATTCTTGGAAAAACATTTCCATTTATCATAAGTATTTATTTTCTATATTCCAGAAAATATCACTTTTTAACGTCGGAAAACATTTCCATTTCTTATTTACATATCATTATTCTACCCCATTTATCAGTTCCTAACTGTGAACCAGTAAGAGAACAATTTCCTAAGCATCAACCCTGAAGGCCAAAACCAATATCAGATCAACACTCAAGAAGCCATTCAACTCAACCAATCTCCAGTCAGTTTCTGATTTCCTCGACTCCATTTGTTAATTTCTTATCAACACAATCATTTTAATCTGCGAGTTTGTTTGCTTTTAAACCATCGTTCACTTTAGAACGTGTATACGCTTTTTCTTCCCACCTCTCTGGATTTAATTTTATAAATTCCCTTTTTTCCTTATAAAATTCCATTATACGTATTCGCTTATTAAATTTCATATACAATTGATAAGTCAATTTCTAGTTATCTAACTTTTGTTAAATTTTTCTATCCCCTTAAATTTACGAAAAATTTCGCCAGCACCTTCTTTGTACCGGTCAATAGCTCATACCCCAACTCGCCTCTCTAGGCCGTTTCCATTCAAAAATAAAAATAAGAAAGTCAAGCGGCTTGCCGATTCGGCGCGAAAAACTCATAGGAATTTATATGTGTACCTTTTTGTCGGGCACTTAAATTATAGTCTTCATACACTTCATTCCTATCCTTCTTAACATATGTCTAACCATTTTTATTTTATTCCAACTCCATCCAATCATTTTTAACTCAGTTCGCTAATTTATTCATTCAGTAGCTCTTTTTCCTATTCCAGTTTTTGTTTGAACATATCACGTTCCAATATATTTCAATTTACTTAATAACGAATCCAATTGCTTTTTCAACTCAAGTTCCATATTCAAATTCAAATATAAATTCTCAAATCTCACTCACTTATCTGAAGCCTGATTTCGTATCAAAACTCGATTAACTAATTATTCTTCAAATTAGTTAATCCTATTAAATAATTAAAAACCAGATTTTTGTTTCAAAAATCAGTCCATTTACTCGAGTTTATTTTATGACTCAAATCTGGATTTTTCTAATGGAAATTCGGATTTTTTTACTTAAAATCCTTTTATTAATTTAAATAAACCATTATGGTATTTAAACGATTATGGCGCTATTTTTCTGCAAACTTGATTTTTACATAACTCAAAATCTATAAGTGAAATCCAGATTTTTCTCTTTCATTAGAAAACTATTATTCAACCGGTCCCGACGATTCTTGTTTCAAAGAACTCCGACTTAAATTGAGTTCTATATACCCAATTAAAGTTCGAAGCACAAATTTACGAACTACCGTGCCGTGGCGAGCTAGTTTTAATTATATTTAAATATAAACGTTAAAACATCGTTTATTAAATAAATTTCAACTCCATTCTAATATATTTTAAATATAAATTACTCCAATTTTCCCAATCCAACTTAATATTTCTAATTTCTTTCTAGTCGTTGATTATTTCATAATCCGGATATAAATTTATTTAAAACAAAATCTTTTATACTAAATTCTAATACCTTTATAAATAAATTATTCATAATATTCGATATAATCGAATTCTAAATTTATAAATCCTTTTAGTTTATCTCACTTCAGTTTATATTTCGAATTTTAGAATAGATTAATCTATTTAATACAAATTCCTATATTTGGAATATTTTATTTATTATAACTTATGTTAAATCTGGAATCTATTTTCATATTTAAATTCAGTTTCTATCTAATACAGTTTAAATTTTCTTCCTGGAAATAATTTACTTTATAAATTCAACCAAATCGAATTCAAAACATAAATGCTATGGATTTATTTAATTTAATTTACATTCCGAATATCAAAATAAATTTCATCATTTACTTCTTTAAAATGATTCTAAATTTCCATTTTAATTTCACATTTGAATTTAAATATTCAAATTATCCAATGATAATTATTCCATTTTATTTATAAATACCGTTTTAAATTCATTTTAATTTCCCGCATTATTTAATTTATAAACATCGTTTATAATTTCAATACTTGTTTTATATATTCAAAACAAGTTAATATTTCTATAGCCCATTCAAAATTTAATATCTATTTTTAAAAATATATTTCCCCTTTTTAATTCTCATAATCTCTTTTCATGATATTTTTAAAAATCAACATTCATGCCTAGTGATATTTAAACACCCAAAACACTCAATTATCAATCCCAGGTTTTCTAACACATTATGTATGATAATATATATGAAAACAAACAAATAATAATATTTTTGAGGAATCTAGTTAGATCCCTCCAGCTTATTTTCTTGCATCCACAGACGTTAACCAACATAAATAATACCCATCCTGCTTCAAGTCAATATCACGATATAGAAGGTCATCCACTATCATATTGTGGGGTGCATAGGGCCATCTACTAATGATATTGTGGGAATTCGCTAATGGCACTACGAGAAATATCCAATATATATATATAATGACCACAATTACCAAGCCTATATAACTAATTTATGTATATATATAATAGCCACAAAATATTTCAATACATGCAAACAACTAATAAACAATTATTTTTAACTAATGAAAATAATTCTAAATTAAAATCTGAGTGAGATTTACTCACCATGATTTTAATTTCGATCCATTCGGATTCCAATTTTAGTTCTTGATTTGGTATCCCATAGCTGCAGATTAAACGACCGATTCTGTCCGATAAGATCTGGTATAAATTTAACAATTTATATCCATTATTAAGATAATAAACAATTTAAATGTAATTAAATGTGTATTTCTAAACAAAAAAAAATATTTACCTTAATTATTTCTTATCCTTAGTCCAATGTAATAGCCTTCTTCTCCATCAAATGTAAAAGCCTGAACTCCCTTTCTTGTTGCTCCATGGTCAAAACTTTAAAATGCCATTACCCAATTCAGAGCTCCATGAATTTCAGCATCGTTGTAACACCCCTCTTGAAAAGCTAACAAAAAGATCTTTTAGCACAGTGGTTAGTGCGTGGTGTTGCCTTACGGGAGGTCGGGGGTTCAAGACCCGCGGTTGTCACAGCCGGTATCAGAGCTTTGGTTAACTCAAATATTTGGGATACAACTCGTTTGAACTAAACAAAGATTCATCAGAGGTAGGATTAGAAATATCCTATAAAAGAATATTCATTAGAGATAGGATCAGTAGTATCCTAGGTTGAGAAAACTCGTTAGAGATGGGGTTAGAAATGCCCTAGAATGAGTTGAGAGTGACAAGTTTATAATTGACGTATTTGCGATTATATATATATATAATCCGATCTTAGAAAATATGATTTTTGAATATATAAAAGTTATATATATTTGAAAGGTTAATCAACTAATAAAATTATTGAAACCAATAAAAAAAATAAAAGTTGAGTTGGTTAATCAAACAACTTTCAGCTCCGTTACTTTTCGAGGACGAAAAGATTTTAAGTGGGGGAGATTGTAACACCCCGGAAATTTAGAACCAATTTAAAAAAAATATTTTAAGGAAATTTTATTAGAAAATGCGTCAGAATTTAAAATTTTCATCTTTAAATTAAATTATTGAATTTAAAATGGTTTTTATATAAATTTTATGATGTTATTTATGAATGATTTCAAATTTATTTCTAATAAATAACTATTTGTAATTAAATAAATTGTGATTTATAACAATTGAAATTAGTATCAAAATTGTATGTATATTTGTAATGATTAACCACAAACAATTGATAATAAAGAAAATAGTAGACATGTAAGTGATAGCAATTTTTATGTTAATTTTAGTTAAATTAGCAACAATGATTGATTAGATTATTAACATATTGCATTAGGTTTGAGATTTCTATAGTTTATTTCAGGGGAAGAGTATCAATTAGCTTTTGTAAGTTTTTTTCCTTCTTAAAAGAATGAAGGAATTTGAATTGAAAAGCAATACATACGAAAAAAAAAATGTACATGCTTTCTTCGTATTTTACACTGCTTATTTCAAATAAAAGAAAATCATACATTCCTTGTAATTGAAGAAGTCAACATACATTGTTTACATTTAATATATGAAAATCAATTAGAAAATCTTCCGAAGAAACACATCTTCAGCAAATTAGATATGAAATTCTACTATAATAAATTGTGTAATTAAGAATACATAAATGTGGATAGAAACGGAAATAAACGAATAATAATTGTGTAATTGAAAAGAGCCGAATTTGAATAAGTGTAACAACCAGGAAATTCTAAACCAATTTAAAAATTTTATTTTAGAAATTTTGATGGATTTTGAATATTTAAAATAATTTATTTTAAATAATAACGAATAAAAATTTATTTTAATCGAAGTAAAATATGACAATTTAATTTAATTATAAAAGGAGTTAGAAATAGCGCGGCAGTTTGAAATTTTGAATTTGAACTTTAACTGAATGTATAGGATGCAAAATAAATCAGAATTGGTCGAAACAAGAAATATTTAAATCTGTTTAACAATATCTTTATAACGAATGTAAGAAACTGATATTTCACTTTAAAAATTAAAAGTTATGTCCAGTTTAAAATTCAGAGTCGCTGTAGAATTTATATATTTTTTAATATAAAATATAGCCCTTAAAAATAGCCATTTTGCAAACGACCTCCGTTTTCGGCGAAACCACTTTTGTTGGAACCAGAATGTCAAATTATTGTTAGGTTTCAATTTTCATGATTTTTCGAATTAATATGTGAGTGTGGTAAAGGAAAATGTGTTTTGTCAGTTTTAGTCAAATCAGATCGACTAGAAAATGGCCATTTTTCAAACGGTCTCGGAATTCAACGAAATTAGTTTTGTTAGGACTGTATCATCAAAACATAACTAGAAATAATTTTTCTGTAATTTTTAGAGTTAGTATGTGGCCCCGGTAAATTAAAATCTACGATCAAATTAAATAAATAAATGGTTTAAATTTTAAATTAAAGAAAACAAGCAGGAGATGATCAAAAGGGATGACGGGACCTATTCCATTGTGTCCGGAACGTGGGTATTTTCCTAGGGAAAATTTTCATTGGGCTAAAATTGAACCTACTGAGAACTTATGGATTTGTGTGCAAAAATTAGTAATTATATATTATAAAAATAGAATAATCTAATTCCCAAACCCTAATATATACGCAGCCGCCGCCAGAACTCAACCAACGGCAGAAACAATACGAAATTCTCATCCATTTTTCTCATAATCCATTCCATGAAATTCAAAACTACCTAAGGTTAATTCGAAGAACTCAACGAGATGTTGCCGATCAATGGAGTGATCGGAAATTGTGATGTATTGGTGCTAGAATAGAGGCTAAAACGGCTGGAGTTTGGAGGGGTTTTCCCAGTGCTAGGGTGGCGCGAGGTGTACGGCGCGACAGGCGTGGGGATCTGGTGATGACGTCTTTAGAGTGGTGGTTCCTGATCGTGCTCTAGAGGCCTTGAGATAGGTGCGTTCTGGGAAGAAGGATGGAACTAATTTGGGTTCGGTTTTGTACAGCTACGGGGTGTAGGAGAAGGATTAACTACGCTTAATCATGTAATTAAAATTAATTATTTTTGTTTAATTATGAATGTTGTCAAAGTTTAAATGACCGTAACTTCTACATATGTCAACAGAATTCGAAAATTCAAGATGCGTTGGAATCAGAAAAACAAGATCTACGCGAAGAAACAAACCAGATCTGAAACGGAGCACATTGGAAATTCAGACAAAAATATCACTGTGAGATTTCTTATGTTTTTATAATTAAGAATTTAATTATTTCTCGTCGGTTAAATCCATATAGTTATGAAAATAAAATCAAATCTATGCTGTTTGAAATTTGAATCTGTTAGATGCTGATTATTGATCATGATTTTCATGCTTGTTAGATCTTGTTTGAATCTATAGTTTATCATTTGATCTTGACTTAAAATAAAATTTTCATTTTTATTTCCGATCTATGTACAGTGAATTTGATGCTATAATATAAGTTTCATATTTCATTAGGAACACTGTTATGGCAAATATAGATCTACAATAAAATATCCATTTTTATTGTCAAAATGGGATATCACCTTTCATACGGTTTGTTGAATCTAAACTCTCAACAAAAATGAATCTTACCATTTTTTTTCATTTTGATTTAGATAGAATGTTCAGTTAATATGAAATATCAAATCTTGTCATCTTGTTGAATTAGAATTTTCAACAAGAATGAAATATAATTTTCTATCCTTTTGTGGAATTAATATAAAAATAGAAAATGATCATGTTTTGAATAAAAACTTGATTTTATTAAAAATTTACATTTTTAATGTTAAGAATAGGATAATAGAAAATGTTCATATTTTGAATTAAAACATGATTTGATTAAAAACTTTCATTTTTAATGTAAATATAGAATATGAGAAATTTGTTCATGTTTTAAAACAAAACATGTTTAACATTAAAAATTCCATTTTTAATGTAAATTTAGAATGTATGAAAATTGTTCATGTGTTAAGAATGAAAACATGTTTACATTAAGACCCATATTTTTAATGCAATAACACATTAAAAATTACATTTCTTATATGAAAGAATATAAGAAAAGTTTACATTTTTCTATAATGTAATAAAATAAGGAAATGTTTACATTTTTCTATAATGTAATAAAATAAGGAAAATTCTATAATGTAATATAATAAGGAAAAGTTTACATTTTTCTATAATGTGATAAAAGATTACAAAAGATTACATTTTTCTAGAATGTAATCAAAGAAATAAAAGATTACACTTTTCTATAATGTAATAAAAGAATAAAAGAATAAAAGTAAAAGGTTACATTTTAAAATAAAATAAAAGAATGAAAACATGATTATATAAAATGTTAACATTTATATGTAATGTTATAAAAATAGAAAAGATTCATGTTTTAGGATTAAAAACATGATTTCATAAAAAGGATAACATTTTTGTAACGTTATAAAATATGGAGAAGATTCATGTTTAGGAATTAAAACATGTTTACATCAAAAACTTACTTTTTAATGTAAGATTTGAAAACCAGGAAAAATATTCATTTTTGTCATTTAAAAACAATAAGACCAAAATATTCACTTTTGTCATTTGAGAAGAATGAGACAAAAATATTCATTTTTGACATTTAAAAAAAAGGATTTAACCAAAATATACATTTTCGGTCATTAAAAAGAATGTAATCAAAATATACATTTTTGGTTCATTAGGAAGAATGAAACATTTTAGTTCATTAAAAAGGATTACAGAAGAATGAAATGTCACTTTTTGCCAATTTGACTGAATTAGAATTTTCAATCAAAATAAAATAGCAATTTTTGTCAATTTGTTGAATTAAAATTTTCAACAAATATGAAACATTAAATTTTATACATTTTGTTGACTTAAGAATAGAAATATAGAAAATGCTCTTGTTTTAACTAAAAACATGATAACATTAAAAATTCACTTTTAATGTAATGTTAGAACATAGAAAATGTACGTGTTTTAATGTAAAACATGTTTTACATTAAAAAAAATCACTTTTTAATGTGATAATAGAAAAATAGAAAATATTCATGTTTTAAAATGAAAACATGTTTTTACATTAAAAATTCACTTTTTAATGTAATAATAGAAGTTAGACAAATATGCATGTTTTAAAATAAAAAATGTTTACATTAAGAACTTTGTTTTTAATGAAATAAATGAATCACTAGAAAATGTTCACCTTTAAAACAAAAGCATGTTAACATTAGAAATATCATTTTCATAAAAGAATGATTCATAAGTAAATTGTTCGTATTTGAATAAAAGTGTTGAACATTAAAATCACAATTTTTAATGTAGATTTTGATTCCTTGGAAATATTGACTGTTTGGATAAAAATGTTGCAACATAAAAAATTCCATTTTTAATGTAAAAGTGATTCAATAGAAAACATATGTTAGAGAATATTGGTATGTTAAAACATTATTTTTAACATGCTAGAAAGGGGTAAAATAGAATACATCAGTTTTGTTAGATATGTTTATTTAGAATAAAAACATCACTCTAGTTAGAAATGTTTATTTACAATAAAGATGTCATTCATTTAGTAATGTCATTACATTTAAAAATGTCATTTTATATAGAAATGGTACATTAGATTAGAAATGTCATTTTATATTGAAGTGTCATTTTGGATTAAAATGTTATATATTTAGATTATGGCCTGTTACATTTAATATGTCATATATTTAGATTTTGTCATCTTACATCCAAATATATGTTTGTTGAAACTAAATTATAAATATTTATTTATAATTTAAACAAATGAAATTTTGTTGAATAGAAATAATTCAAGCTGAATTAGAATTGGTTAAATTTAATAACCAATGATTTATTTAGTTTAAACTATTGTTGTTTGAAAACCCCACACGGGTGTTGGGATGATATTTGACCAACATAGTCCTAATATTTTGCTATATGTCAATTGATGGATTGACAGTCTGTGATGAGCATTATGTATTTATTTTAATGCTCACACAGTTATAAATTTCACTCTGGATGTGAATGGATTGTTTATTAATTATTTCCCATTATTGTTATATACATGCTATGTATGAAATCCATATAATTGAAAGTATGTGGTAATTGATTGAGTTGCATTCCGATTCAGAATATCCTTTTAAATAAATAATATTTGAGAAGATAAAAATATATTTTTAACAAAAGGAAATAGTTATATAACCAGAATAAATCTTCAAATTAAAGATTTTAATGAATTTTTCCAATAAATTAATACTTAATTGGAATCGAATAAAAGAATTGAGTTTGGGTTTGTCGTGAATGATGTCTTAAATAACAATGTTCTTAAACCCCGTTTGAAAAGAATTAATCTTATTAATTAAGATTATTAGAGTTTTCAATTATATTTTGTAATTGGAATTAATTGAAATGTGAATTGGGTTTATCGTGAACTATGTTTTAATGACATTTGTTCTTTAACCCAATTAACAGTGAAAAAGATGATTTTGGAATTTATAAATCTTTTTTTAAGATCTAGTGGAAATTTTTCCAATGTAAAGTTTTCCAATTTAATATATTAAATTGAAATTGAATGGAGATCGATTTAATAATAATCGAGATGAGTTTCCGTAAAAGAGGACCGTTACTATATATGGAATTTAAAAGGCTTTGCTGTTATTCCATATATATTATTGTTCTGATACAGAAATTTATATCGATTATATATTGACTTGATTTCTGTGAAAATTCCATATTTAATGGAAGATGATTTTGGGTTTATCGTGAACTATGTTTTAAATGACATTGGTTCTTTAACCCAGTTAAAGATAAGATTTATTTCTTAAATTGGAATAATCATAAAATAATGATTTTTGATATTAAAACCAAATTGGAGTTTTAATGAATCTTGAAAAAGAATAAATTTAAAAGAATTTATGTTTGATAAAACTAATGGGAATATTTCCCTAATAATGTGAATATTTTATTTAAAGAATATTCTGAATTGGAATGAGGTGTTGGATGTGTATTTATAGCACTTGATTTTTGATTATAAAATACGCAATCTGTTCGGAAAGATCGGGTTTAACCCATTCCGAATAATTACTACGACGATTAAGAGTCGAAGATGAAGACGGTGGTTGAAGACCGGCGATCTTCACATCGAATGGATGATACTGATGCCCGGCATTGGCTAGCTACCAATAAAGGGTTAATAGTGGTAGTTTGTTCGGACGTACTTGTTGATTGTCCGGGTATGCGAGCACCTCACTTCCGTATTGGACATACAGGATGAGGAATAAGGTGTCTCTGGTTTCGTTCAGACCCAGAATGGACTTGTAAATGGATGTGTGTCTGACATTGGATTTCATTCCATGTAAATTAAATTGATTTCTATTTAATATATATCTGTGGTGGCGGAGTATTTATTCTCTTGCTCAACACCCTTCTCTGAGACATACGAGCTCAGAGGTTATATATTGGTAGTTATCAATCGCATGGCGTGGATTGTCAATGTGGCACACCAAGATGAAAATGATCAAAGCTTTTGTTGAAAGGCAGGGCCTTATGGTTGATGATCAAGGCATAGCCTGTTTAGGCGTAGCTTTGTTTGTTGTGTGACTTCGTGAACCTCACACCCCGGTATTAGTCAAAAATGGAGCAAGTGAACGCAGGGAGTGCACACGTTTCTTTCTAGCTAGAAGTGGTGCCAGAGACTTACCAGCCCTGACATTTTTACTTATGTGGATGATGGATTATGAGGTACCTCGGATTTATTGGTCACCAATGGCCAAATTATAGGTTCAATAGGACCGGGGGGCGTGTGTTCAGGCATAACTAATCCACTAAGGTATTTGTGGACCGGCCTTGCAGGATCCAAGGGTTCGCCAGCGTCTGAATTCTAAGACATTGCTAGAGTGTCTCTAATCGGCAAGGAGAACGTTCCTAGCCTTGACTCATGATGGAAACACAATTTCCAATATGACACCATGTGGTTTTGATTGTAGAACTAGTATGGCGACACAGTAGGATGGGGTAGAATGTTGTCTATGATTGATACATTATGACTGAAATTGTTTTTGAAACATATATACACTAGTAATAATATCAAATCCGTTTTATCATATCAAGCATTTTTGACCATTATAAGATAAAACTCTATCCTCCAGTTTGCATTGCATTGTGTATGGGACTTGAGTCTTATAATGGTTTCATTTTTCTAAAAAGCATTGCGTTGTTTAACGATTTTCTTTAATTTATGCACTGGTAATATAATGGAGTAAACCCGTTCTGCGTTAGCAGCGTGGTCCTGTGATTAGCCATATTATTAGATAAGTTAGTAAAGATTTCTCATACCAGTCCTTGTTGTTGGCTATGGAGCTGGATACGCATGATAGGGCGTTCTCGCCATGTTGTTTGGTGGCGAACAATTGGCTCTTACCCCTACATGTCCCTTATTTATTAGGGTTGGTTATTGCGGTCGAGAGGCTGGCCTTAAAACAAGGTGTTTGTGGGCTCATCTGTATGTCACGGTGGGAGGTTAACCCACTGCCTGCGAGTCATTACAGTTGGTATCATAGCTCTGGTTAGCTCAAATCTTTGGGGTACAACTCGTTAAAACTGAACAAAAGACTCATCATAGATTGGATTAATAATATCCAATAAGAATACTCATTAGAGATAGGATCGGTAGTATCCTAGAATGAGAAAATCGTTAGAGATGGAGTTAGTAATGCCCTAGAATGAGTTGAGAGTTACAAGTTTATAATTAACGTATTTGTGACTATATATAATTCGATTTTAGAAAATATGATTTTTGAATATATACAAGTTATATATATATATTAAAAAAAAGGTTAATCAACTAATAGATTGATGGTTGTGTTGTGTGATTATTAATTCAACTAATAAAATTATTGAAACCAATAAAAGATTAAAATTGAATTGGGTAGTTAAACAATTCTTAGCTTCGTTCCTTTTCGAGGACGAAAAGATTTTAAGTGGAGGAGATTGTAACAACCCAGAAATTCTGAACCAACTTAAAATTTTTAATTTAGAAATTTTGATGGATTTTGAACATTTAAAATCATTTATTTTAAATAATAACAACTAAAAAATTATTTTAATCGAAGTTAAAACGTGATAATTTAATTTAATTATAAAAGGAGTTAGAAATAGCCCGACAGTTTGAAAATTTGAATTTGAACTTAGACTGAATATATCGGATGCAAAATAAATCAGAATTGGTCGAAACAAGAAATATTTAAATCTGTTTAACAATATCTTTCTAACGAATGTAAGAAAATGATATTTCACTTTAAAAATTAAAAGTTATGTCCAGTTTAAAATTCAGAAAAATCGCTGTAGAATTTATATATATTTTAAAATATAGCCCTTAAAAATAGCCATTTTGCAAATGATCTCCATTTTCAACGAAACCAATTTTGTTGGAACCGGAATGTCAAATTATGGCTAGGTTTCAGTTTTCATGATTTTTCAAATTAATATATGAGTGTGGCAAAGGAATGTGTTTTGTCAGTTTTATTCAAATCGGATCGACCAGAAAATAGGCATTTTTCAAACGGTCTCAGAATTCGATGAAATTAGTTTCGTTTGGATCGTATCGTCAAAACATAACTAGAAATATTTTTTCTATAATGTTTAGAGTTAGTATGTGGACCTGGTAAATTAAAATGTACGATCAAATTAAATAAATAAATGATTTAAATTTTAAATTAAAGAAAACAAGCAGGAGATAATCAAACGGGTTGACGGGACCTATTCCATTGCGTCCGGAATGTAGGTATTTGCCTAAGGACAGCTTTCATTGGGCTGAAATTGGAGCTACCGAGAAATTATGGATTTATTTGCAAAAATTAGTAATTATATATTATAAAAGTACACTAATCTAATTCCCACACCCTAATTCATATGCAGCCGCCGCCAGAACTCAACCAATGGCAGAAACGACCCGAAATTCTCATCCATTTTTCTCATAATCCATCCCATGAAATTCAAAACTACCTAAGGCTAATTCGAAGAACTCAACGAGATGTTGCCGATCAACGGTAGTGATCGGAAATAGTGTTGTATTGGTGTTGGAATCGAGGCTAAAACGACTGGAGTTTGGAGGGGTTTTCCCGACGCTAGGGTGGCGCGAGGTGTACGGCGCAACGGGCGTGGGGAGCTGGTGACGACAGCTTCGGAGTGGTGGTTCCTGATCGTGCTCTAGAGGCCTTAGGATAGGTGCGTTCTTGGAAGAAGGATGGAACTGATTTGGGTTCGGTTTTGTACAGCTACGGGATGTAGGAGAAGGATTAACTACACTTAATCATGTAATTAAAATTAATTATATTTGTTTAATTATGAACGTTGTCAAAGTTTAAATGACTATAACTTCTACAAATGACATCAGAATTCAAAAATTAAAGATGTGTTGGAATTAGAAAAACAAGATCTACGCGATGAAACAAACCAGATCTGAAACGGAGCATGTTGGAAATTCAGACAAAAATATCACTGTGAGATTTCTTATATTTTTATAATTAAGAATTTAATTATTTCTCGCTAGTTAAATCCATATAGTTATGAAAATTAAATCAGATTTGTTCTGTTTGAAATTTGAATATGTTAGATGTTGATTGTTGATCATGATTTTCATGCTTATTAGATCTTGTTTGAATCTATAGTTTATCATTTGATCTTGATTTGAAATAAAAATTTCATTTTTATTTCAGATCTATGTATAGTGAATTTGATGCTATAATATACGTTCCATATTTTATTAGGAACACCGTTATGGCAAATATAGATCTACAATAAAATATCTATTTTTATTGTCAAAATGGAATATCACCTTTCATACGGTTTGTTGAATCTAAACTCTCAACAAAAACGAATCTTACAATTTTTGTCATTTTGATTTAGTTAGAATGTTCAGTCAATATGAAATATCAAATCTTGTCATCTTGTTGAATTGGAATTTTCAACAAGAAGGAAATATAAATTTCTATCCTTTTGTGGAATTAATATAAAAATAGAAAATGATCATGTTTTGAAGAAACATGATTTCATTAAAAATTTACATTTTTAATGTTAAGAATAGGATAATAGAAAATGTTCATGTTTTGAATTAAAACATGATTTCATTAAAAACTTTCAACTTTAATGTAAATATAGAATATGAGAAATTTGTTCATGTTTTAAAATAAAACATGTTTAACATTAAAAATTCCATTTTTATTGTAAATTTAGAATGTATGAAAATTGTTCATGTTTTAAGAATGAAAACATGTTTACATTAAGACCCATATTTTTAATGCAATAACACTTTAAAAGTTACATTTCTTATATGAAAGAATATAAGAGAAGTTTACATTTTTCTATAATGTAATAAAATAAGGAAAAGTTTACAATTTTCTATAATGTAATAAAATAAGGAAAAGTTTACATTTTTCTATAATGTGATAAAAGATTACATTTTTCTGGAATGTAATCAAAGAAATAAAAGATTACACTTTATTATAATGTAATAAAAGAATGAAAGTAAAAGGTTACGTTTTAAAATGAAATAAAAGAATGAAAACATGGTTATATAAAAAGTTAACATTTATATGTAATGTTATAAAAATAGAAAAGATTCATGTTTTAGGATTAAAAACATGATTTCATAAAAAGGATAACATTTTTGTAATGTTATAAAATATAGGGAAGATTCATGTTTAGGAATTAAAACATGTTTACATCAAAAATTTACTTTTTAATGCAAGATTTGAAAACCAGGAAAAATATTCATTTTTGTCATTTAAAAAGAATAAGACCAAAATATTCACTTTTGTCATTTATGAAGAATGAGACAAAAATATTCATTTTTGACATTAAAAAAAGGATTTAACCAAAATATACATTTTTGGTCATTAAAAAGAATGTAATCAAAATATACATTTTTGGTTCATTAGGAAGAATGAAACGTTTTAGTTCATTAAAAAGGATTAAAGAAGAATGAAATGTCACTTTTTGCCAATTTGATTGAATTAGAATTTTCAATCAAACTAAAATAGCAATTTTTGTCAATTTGTTGAATTAGAATTTTCAACAAATATGAAACATCAAATTTCATACATTTTGTTGACTTAAGAATAGAAATATAGAAAACGTTCTTGTTTTAGCTAAAAACATGATAACATTAAAAATTTACTTTTAATGTAACGTTAGAACATAGAAAATGTACATGTTTTAAAGTAAAACATGTTTTACATTAAAAAATTCACTTTCTAACGTGATAATAGAAAAATAGAAAACATTCATGTTTTAAAATGAAGACATGTTTTTATATTAAAAATTCACTTTTTAATGTAATAATAGGAGTTAGACAAATATGCATGTTTTAAAATAAAACATGTTTACATTATGAACTTTGTTTTTAATGAAATAAATGAATCACTAGAAAATGTTCACCTTAAAAAAAAGCATGTTAACATTAGAAATACCATTTTTATAAAAGAATGATTCATATGTAAATTGTTCATATTTGAGTAAAAGTGTTGAACATTAAAATCACAATTTTTAATGTAAAGTTTGATTCCTTGGAAATATTGACTGTTTGAATAAAAATGTTGCAACATAAAAAAATTCCATTCTTAATGTAAAAGTGATTCAGTAGAAAACATATGTTAGAGAATATTGGCATGTTAAAACATTATTTTTAACATGCTAGAAAGGGGGAAAATAGAATACATCAGTTTTGTTAGATATGTTTGTTTAGAATAAAAACATCACTCTAGTTCGAAATGTTTATTTAGAATAAAGATGTCATTCATTTAGAAATGTCATTACATTTTAAAATGTCATTTTATATAGAAATGGTACATTATATTTGAAATGTCATTTTATATCGAAATGTCATATTGGATTAAAATGTAATATATTTAGATTATGGCATGTTACATTTGTCATATATTTAAATTTTGTCATCTTACATCAAAATGTATGTTTGTTGAAACTAAATTATAAATATTTATTTATAATTTAAACAAATGAAATTTTGTTAAATAGAAAATAATTCAAGCTGAATTAGAATTGGTTAAATTTAATAACCAATGATTTATTTAGTTTAACCGTTATTGTTTGAAAACCCCACACGGGTGTTGGGATGATATTTGACCTACACTAGCCCCACTATTTAGCTGTATATCAATCGATGGATTGACAGTCTATGACGAGCATTATGCATTTATTTATTTTAATGCTCACACAGTTATAAATTTCACTCTGGATGTGAATGGATTGTTTATTGATTATTTCCCATTATTGTTATATACATGCTATGTATAAAATCCATATAATTGAAAGTATATGGTAATTGATTGAGTCGCATTCCGATTCAGAATATCCTTTTAAATAAATAATATTTGAAAAGATAAAAACAGATTTTTATCGAAAGAAACTAGTTATTTAACCAGAATAAATCTTCAAATTAAAGATTTTAATGAAGTTTTCCAATAAATTAATACTTAATTGGAATCGAATAAAAGAATAGAGTTTGGGTTTGTCGTGAATGGTGTCTTAAATAACACTGTTCTTAAACCCCATATGAAAAGAATTAATCTTTTTAATTAAGATTATTAGAGTTTTCAATTATATTTTGTAATTGGAATAAATTGAAATGAGAATTGGGTTTATCGTGAACTGTATTTTAATGACATTTGTTCTTTAACCCAATTAACAGTGAAAAAGATGATTTTGGAATTTATAAATCTTTTATTAAGATCTAGTGGAAAATTTTCCAAAGTAAAGTTTTACAATTTAATATATTAAATTGAAATTGAATGGAATTCGATTTAATAATAATCAAGATGAATTTCCGTAAAAGAGGACCGTTACTATATATGGAATTTAAAAGGCTTTGCCGTTATTCCATCTATATTATTGGTCTGATACAGAAATTTATATCGATTATATATTGACTTGATTTCTGTGAAAATTCCATATTTAATGGAAGATGATTTTGGGTTTATCGTGAACTGTGTTTTAAATGACATTGGTTCTTTAACCCAGTTAAAGATAAGATTTATTTCTTAAATTGGAATAATCATAAAATAATGATTTTTGATATTAAAACCAAATTGGAGTTTTAATGAATCTTGAAAAAGAATAAATTTAAAAGAATTTATCTTTGATAAAACTAATGGGAATATTTCCCTAATAATATGAATATTTTATTTAAAGAATATTCTGAATTGGAATGAGGCATTGGATGTGTATTTACAGCACTTGATTTTTGATTATAAAATACGCAATTTATTCGGAAAGACCGAGTTTAACTCATTCCGAATAATTACTACGACGATTAAGAGTCGAAGATGAAGACGGTGGTTGAATACAGGCGACCTTCACATCGAATGGATGATACTGATGCTCGGCATTGGCTAGCTACCAATAAAGGGTTAATAGTGGTAGTTTGTCCGGACGTACTTGTTGATTGTCCGGGTATGCGAGCACCTCACTTCCGTATTGGACATACGGGACGAGGAATAAGGTGTCTCCGGTTTCGTTCAGACCCAGAACTGACTTGTAAATGGATGTGTTTCTGACCTTGAATTTCATTCGATGTAAATTAAATTGATTTCTATTTAATATATATTTGTGGTGGCGGAGAATTTATTCTGTTGCTCAACACCCTTCTCTGAGACGTACGAGCTCAAAGGTTATATATTGGTAGTTATCAATCGCATGGCGTGGATTGTCAATGTGGCACGCCATGATGCAAATGATCAAGGCTTTTGTTGAAAAGCAGGGCCTTGTGGTTGATGATCAAAGCATAGCCTGTTTAGGCGTAGCTTTGTGTATAGCGTGACTTCGCGAACCTCACACCCCGGTATGAGTCAAAAACGAAGCAAGGGACGCAGGGAGTGCACACGTTTCTTTCTAGTTAGAAGTGGTGTCAGCGACTTACCAGCCCTGACATTTTTACTTATGTGGATGATGGATTATGAGGTACCTCGGATTTATTGGTCGCCAATGACCAAATTATAGGTTCAATAGGACCGAGGGGCGTGTGTTCAGGCATAGTGAAACACCCCACCTCCGTTAGGGTCACTCTCAAAGGGAATGCCCTAATTTTGGTGGAGGTTTATAAGTACAAGTCACAGATATACAAGACAGATATAATAACACATATTTGTAAACCAGCGGAAGAACAACAAATTTTATTTCATAAAGTCAAATACGTGTTACAACAACATCCCTTCCAAAAACATAACATAATACTTCATAATCTGTCTTGAGTACATTATTTTTAAAGAAGCATAAATAAAACATAGATAAACTGCCAAAGCCCCATAGTGAATTGTCCAAAGCCATAGTTCAAAACAGGAAAGTCCAAGCAATACATTTCTCTTCTTCAAGCTGGATGTTGAGGTTGATCAAGCTGCTGTGTTCCCTCCCTGAGGACCTGGGGGGGGGGGAAACGGAAGAAAGAAGACGAAAGAAAAATAGAGTCAGACATAAAGCCTGAGTAAGTCTAGTACTACTTTGTCTATGAATAAAGAACCGGGTATGATAAGTAAACAGGAAGTGGGCAACATTATAAACTTGGTTAAGTTATCTAGGGTCGAATATACTATCGTACCCCATGTTAATCTCTGAACCCATATAAACTAGTTTCCAATTTGCACCCCATAATCAGGGTAGTGTGATCCATTCTACGATGATCGGCTCCTACTCGCATAGTTACATGTGTCTTACGGCCCCCGATGTCTGTAGTTACCTATGCTGGTCCCACCATGGGGTGTATCAAGTCCCATAGTGGCAACCCGACACAACCTTAGAGTGCAAAGGTATGCTACTGGTGTCCAGTGCTTTATTTTTCTGCGCCGGAGTGCGTGCACGCCCGCACACCGTTAGAACCTACACTGCTACACCACCGCCGTCGATTTGACCTCTTACAATCAGCCCAGTAATCGTGCCCCACCCTGCCTAGTTTCAGGGTATCCTGATACACCTTCTAGGGTTACTGCTGAAAAGGGTCCCCCGTTACTAGGTTTTCTATCTCTAGCCAACATGCTAAGTTGGTTAAGTGTTTCCTAACCTAACCCCACCAGTCCGTTTAGTTTAGCATGTTCCATTTTGATTAAGTCTTTAGTTTGCTTAATCCTAACAATCCTGACTCAGCCTTAATTGTCTTATTAAGACCCTGACCTCTCACATTAGACAGGTATTGTTGTGGCTGCCTGTTGCCGGTTGGTTCCGGGCAGTCTTACGCCACAACTCAGTCTAACCTCGGGTCCTTGCTGGGCTCCATGTTTAACCTCCCACATTGGATAGGTATTGTTGTGACTACTGGACAGCCGGGCGGTTCCGGGCAGGTTTACATCACAACTCAATCCAACCTCGGGTTAAACACATCGTCTTTTCTACATTTACATATTTTGTCATTCTTCTTTATTTATATGTAAATATTTGCGGCCCATTATTATGTTAATGGTGTAATGGTTACACCAACCATGGGCCCAACCCATACTTGACTTTGGGCCCTTCTATTTCATATTTTCATTCATTAATTCATTTTAACCCAACGTTGTTTTCCCCCGTTTTACACGTCCGTTCATATATATTGGGCTTAGCCTTTTAAAGCCCAATTTAGCCATGCGAAAGGGGAGGCTTATGGCGTATACACAAAGAGGGGAAAGTGAGCGCATGAACTTGCATATGACGTTGGAAAATACATGATAGAAATTGATGTACTTGCATAGTGGTGACATGTATTTTGGTCATACAACATAGGTGACATAAATCAAGGCATGTAAACTTGCATAGGTTTAACTACAACATGAACCTATATTCTTATTTAGGCATAATGTCAAACATAAGCATGGCCTAAATACTTCTAGCAATAACATGGCATATTGTCAAACATAAGCATAGCATAAAATACTTCTAGCATAGGCATGGCATATTGTCAAACATAAGCATGGCATACATACTTCTAGCATGAACATAACATAATTCAACTTAATCATGATTTAAGCCTAATCACATAACGATGGTATAAACATACTTATGCATAAATATTCCTAATCATGGTGTTTTGCTTTAAACTTGCAAAAAGGGGATTTTTGAGTCTAATCTAACCATGTCTCACATATGTCATCATATAATTCTTTAAAACAAGATAAACTTAATCATAGATCTCAATTATGCCAAATATCATTCCTAGCCATATTCATAAGTTTGCAAAAGCATGACTAATACATGGTGTCAAAATTCCACATAGTTTCATATGAACTATAATAACCAAACTTGTTTCCATTACTTGCAAAATGATTTATACATAAAAACATACATCATAATGGCATAATAACAAAGCCTCAAATTTGCATGAATTTCAATTAACTACATACATGTAGCTTCAATATAGATTACACAATTTGCGCAATATCCCAAACGTTTATTTGTATAGAACTACCGCATGTAGTTCTTTATAATGAATAACATAATTTTGCACAAATATGAATTACTTCCATTGCCACAACTCAAGCATACACATCAACACAGTTGTTTATTAATACCAAAGTAATACTCCACTTACAATGGTTTGATGAATTCTCTAGTTTAGGGATTGAAGACGCAAATTCCTTTGTTGAATTGATTAGCTTTAGGTTGCTTGAATTGCTTTAGGCCTTAGAACTTCCTCCCTAATCCTCTCTTTAGTTGGCGGCTATGCTTTGTCGTTCCTCAGCAACATGGCGGCTATGTTCTTAATTTTTAATGAATAGATTAGGGTTTAGTCTAGGGTTGTTTATATAGAGGTTAGGAACTAATTAGGACCCTTGATGTTGCTAGGTTAGATCATAGCCATTCATTAGGAAGAGAGACCAATAAAAACCCGCCACCTAGCCCTAATGACAAAGCAGACCACTGAAATTCGACCAAACACAGACCTGGCCAGCCAGGTTGACTGGGCTCGACCAGGTCGACACCCCTGTCGACAGGGCTGTCGACAGCCCTGTCGACATGGGTAGCCCAGGTCGACAGCCCAGTCGACCTGGGTGGCTAGGCGGGTGTTTTATCCGCCTGGCCCACTGGGCCCTATTTCAAAATTATTATTTTATTCTGTTTGAATTTTAAATTTAATTCAAAACTTCCGAAGGCCATATCTTCTTCATACGGACTCCGTTTTTCGAAAACTCGGACTCTATTTCGCGTATTTTTCCGAGACGAACGCAATGGCGTATCCCGTTTCCCTTAGTTCTTTGATTTGAATTTGATTATACTTTAATTCATGAATTTCACAGTTATCGAATTTTCGGGGTGTTACATTCTCCCCCACTTAAAAGGATTTCGTCCCCGAAATCTTCAAGTGTAGGAAAACGTATATCCTAACATCCAATCATCCATCTACTCATCCATCAAACACGAGCATCCATTGTCCTTAAAAGACTTCTAATGCTTCATGATCATATGCAAAGTGTGTGTGTATACATGAACTTATCTAATGCAAAATCAGGCGGTCTACTGATTCAGTTGACCTCCTTAATGCGAATTATGTAGGTGCCATGAATCCATTATGTATGCAAATTTTCCTATTTTTGATTCTACATGAGTGCACAATCATTCAGTACAAATGCAGCATCCACATGACAACACATTATAGTTCAACCACATACGAAAGCGAACATATATGCATATGCAATATGGAGTGACTGAGCCGATCTAAAACCTAGATTGTGTGTGTATATGCAACCACGAGCAACCACTAGCAATCACTTGCAACCACTTGCAACCATCATACATAACATGTTTCAATTACATGTTTTCATCCAAAAGGTTTCTACCCTAAAGATAAGGTCGATACCTAAAAAGATAGATAAAAGCGCAACTTAAGGGAAAAAGAAAGATCAAGGATGTACCCTCGAACAGAAAAGGGTAGGCTGTACGGATTCTAGCTTCAGTTTCCCAAGTCGCGTCTCCCTCGGCGTCGCTCCACTGGACTTTGACGAGCTTGACTTCGCGGTTGCGTAGCTTCTTTACTTCCGTTCCTAAGATGCGGGTTGGAACTCTTCTTATGGTTGCTTCGCGTTCCACTTCAGCCTCTTCGAGGATATTTGGCTCTACCACTTCAGCAGACTCATGTAGACACTTTCGGAGATGTGAAACGTGAAAAACGTTGTGGACTCCAGCCAACTTCTCGGGTAGCTCTAATCTATAAGCCATTTTCCCAATTTTCTCGATAATAGGGAATGGCCCTACGAATCTTGGCGCTAGCTTTCCTGTGGTTCCAAAACGAACAACGTTCCTTAGCGGTGATACCTTGAGAAAAACTCTGTCTCCAACCTCGAATTCAAGGTCGGTCCTTCTTTTGTCGGCATAGGACTTTTGTCTGTCTTGGGCCGTCTTCATCCTTCTTCGTATTAAGTCCACTTTCTCTGAAGTCTCTCGGATCATGTCTGGTCCAAGTATGAGCTTATCTGTGGACTCCCACCAACAAGTGGGCGATCGGCACGGTCTTCCGTATAAAGCTTCGAAGGGCGCCATTCCTATGGTTGCTTGATAGCTGTTGTTGTAGGCAAATTCCACCAAAGGGAGGTGGTCTTCCCATGTCCCTCCGAAGTCGAGGACGCATAACCTTAAAAGGTCTTCCAAAACTCTGTTCACTCTCTCTGTTTGGCCGTCGGTTTGGGGATGATAGGCTGTGCTTAAGCATAACTGCGTTCCTACTGCTTCTTGCAGACTCCGCCAAAACTCGCTGGTGAAGATGGGGTCTCGGTCACTAACGATGCTAGATGGTATTCCATGGAGTCGCACGATTTCCTTGAGGTAAAGTGATGCTAGGGATGAGGCAGTTCTTTTACTTTTGACAGGTAAAAAGTGGGCGCTTTTAGTAAGCCTATCCACTATTACCCAAATACTAGTGTTGCCTCTCCTAGACCTAGGCAGCCCATCAATGAAGTCCATTGAGATGCTATCCCACTTCCACTGCGGGACCTCCAAAGGATGTAGCAGTCCGCCAGGCTTTTTCTGTTCCGCCTTAACCTGTTGGCACACCATACACTTAGAAACGAATTCTGCCACGTCCTTTTTCATGCCGTTCCAGAAGAAAGTCCTTTTTATGTCTTTGTACATTTTATCTCCGCCGGGGTGTATCGTCATCTTGGAGTGATGTGCTTCCTCGAGAACCTTCTTTATTAAATCGTTTGTCTGTGGGACGCATAGTCTTCCATCTCGCCTTAGTACACCCTTATCGTCAATGGAGTATCTGTTGAGGTGACTTGAAGTCTCACCCCTAATTAGCCTATCAATTATTTCCACAAGCTGAGGGTCTTCGCGTTGTGCTGCCCCTACTGAATCTACTAAAGTTGGGCGCACTTCGAGAGATGCAAGCAAGCCCGGTACGAAATCGGAGGAGGGCCTAAAGTCGAAGCTGGCTATAAACTCTAGGCTTTGCCTTTCAACAAATAACGGGCTTAGGGTCAATTTCTTTCGGCTCAACGCGTCTGCCACTACGTTGCCTTTGCCCGGAGTATAGGAGATTTCGAAATCGTATGAGGCAAGAAACTCCATCCACCTTTGTTGCCTCAAGTTAAGATCCTTCTGCGAGAAAAGATATTTCAACGATTTATGGTCAGTGTAAAGTTCGAACTTCTCACCTAGGAGATAGTGTCGCCAAGACTTGAGTGCAAAGACGATGGCGGCTAGCTCTAGATCGTGGGTTGGGTAGTTCTTTTCGTGCACCTTCAACTGCCTCCCGCCATAAGCTACTACCCTTCCTTCTTGCATTAAGACGGCACCTAGCCCTGTCCCACATGCATCCGTATAAACAGTGAACATCTTACTCCCATCTGGCAGCGTCAAAACTGGGGCTGTAGTGAGAGCCCTTTTCAGTCGTTGGAAAGCAAACTCGCAATCCAAGTCCCAATTGAACACTAGATTCTTCTTAGTCAATTTCGTGAGCGGAGCGGAGATTTTCGCAAAATCCCTTATGAATTTTCGATAGAAACCCGCTAGTCCTAGAAAGCTTCGGACCTCAGTTGCATTCCTTGGTGTCTTCCAATCTTGTACCGCCACTACCTTAGCAGGGTCCACCGCTAACCCTTGTTTGGATACTATGTGCCCAAGGAACCTCACCTCTTCTCTCCAAAAGTGGCATTTGGAGAATTTGGCTTTTAGTTGATGGACTCGCAAAGTTTCCATGATTGCCCTTAAGTGCTGAGCATGTTCCTCTTCACTCTTTGAGAAGATAAGGATATCATCTACGAAGACCACTACGAATTTGTTGAGGAAATCTCTAAATACCCTACTCATCAGGTCCACGAAGTACGCAGGTGCATTTGTCAAGCCGAAAGGCATGACAAGCCATTCAAAGAAGCCGTCTGGGGTTCTGAAAGCCGTTTTATCAATGCTATCTTCAGCCACCCTTAGCTGATGAAAACCGGTTGCTAAATCGAGTTGGGAGAAAACAGACGCTCCTACAAGCTGGTCAAATAAATCGTCAATTCTAGGGAGAGGGTGCCTATTCTTTTTCGTTAGCTTGTTGAGCTCCCTATAGTCAACACATAGACGGAGTGAACCATCCGCCTTTGTAGCGAACACCACTGGAGCGCCCCATTCTGAAATGCTCCTCCTAATGAACCCCTTCTCTAGAAGCTCTTTAATCTGTTTACTGAGCTCTTTCCTTTCTCGTGGAGCCATATGTCTAACGGGCAACGCAACGGGCTTTGCATTATCTACAAGATATATGCGGAAGTCTATTTCCCGCTTCGGAGGTAAGCCCTTCACCTCTTCGAAGACATCCGGATATTCCCGGACCACTCTAACTGATTTCAAATTTTCAACGGAGGCATCTAGCGATTCAAGATAACTAAGCATAACCGCATACGAGGGATTACAAGAAATTTCCAAAGTATTACCGAGTTGGGTTAGGAGCCTAACAACCCTTTTCTCACAATCAAGGATGGCCCCATTACTGGATAGCCAATCCATACCCAAAATCAAACCGTACCCCGAAAAGCCCAAAACAAAGGCACTACATTGAAATTCTACACTTAGAATAGAAATTTTCAAATCCAAACAGATCATAGACAAATGAGCTGGGCCCCCAATTGGGTTTGAAACAATTAAGGGGTCCTCTACCATACTAGTTTTTAGGTGCAGAGATTCTACTAAAGCAGACGAGATAAAGGAGTGTGATGTGCCAGAATCAAATAAAGTGCGAACGGGGTGATCGTAAAGATAAACTACACTTTCTACAGAAGTGTTTGTACCTCGCTGTTGCAGAGGTGGCGCTTCCAGCACATGAACCTGTGCCCCTGGGGTGGATCCAGCGCCCTGCCCCTATCCTCGTTTCCTTGGGCAGTCTTTGCTGATGTGTCCAGTCTCCCCACAATGAAAACATTCTCCTTGCTTTCTTTTCCTCTTTCTACAATCCTTGGCTATGTGCCCTTCCATACCACAAAAATTACATTTCCTTTTTTTTCTCGTTTCTTATTATTACTGTTACGATCCTTTCTTGTTTGACTATTATTCGTCTTCCTACTCTGGAACTCTTCCGTTTGCTGGTTCACGTGGAGGAGGAGGAGTGAAAGCGTCAGCAGCTGGGGAGTAAGGTCTCCAGACATGCTGAAACCGAAAGGATAGATTCAAAACGAAGGATAAGAGATAATACCTATGGCTTTGGGGACTTTGCCTTTTAAAACAAAATAATATTTTTCTTTTAAAAATGCTTCTTTAAATTTCCTTTTTGAAAATAATTTTTCAAAACTTTTTATCTTATCTGGTAAACCTATGCTCTGATACCAAGTGAAACACCCCACCTCCGTTAGGGTCACTCTCAAAGGGAATGCCCTAATTTTGGTGGAGGTTTATAAGTACAAGTCACAGATATACAAGACAGATATAATAACACATATTTGTAAACCAGCGGAAGAACAACAAATTTTATTTCATAAAGTCAAATACGTGTTACAACAACATCCCTTCCAAAAACATAACATAATACTTCATAATCTGTCTTGAGTACATTATTTTTAAAGAAGCATAAATAAAACATAGATAAACTGCCAAAGCCCCATAGTGAATTGTCCAAAGCCATAGTTCAAAACAGGAAAGTCCAAGCAATACATTTCTCTTCTTCAAGCTGGATGTTGAGGTTGATCAAGCTGCTGTGTTCCCTCCCTGAGGACCTGGGGGGGGGGGAAACGGAAGAAAGAAGACGAAAGAAAAATAGAGTCAGACATAAAGCCTGAGTAAGTCTAGTACTACTTTGTCTATGAATAAAGAACCGGGTATGATAAGTAAACAGGAAGTGGGCAACATTATAAACTTGGTTAAGTTATCTAGGGTCGAATATACTATCGTACCCCATGTTAATCTCTGAACCCATATAAACTAGTTTCCAATTTGCACCCCATAATCAGGGTAGTGTGATCCATTCTACGATGATCGGCTCCTACTCGCATAGTTACATGTGTCTTACGGCCCCCGATGTCTGTAGTTACCTATGCTGGTCCCACCATGGGGTGTATCAAGTCCCATAGTGGCAACCCGACACAACCTTAGAGTGCAAAGGTATGCTACTGGTGTCCAGTGCTTTATTTTTCTGCGCCGGAGTGCGTGCACGCCCGCACACCGTTAGAACCTACACTGCTACACCACCGCCGTCGATTTGACCTCTTACAATCAGCCCAGTAATCGTGCCCCACCCTGCCTAGTTTCAGGGTATCCTGATACACCTTCTAGGGTTACTGCTGAAAAGGGTCCCCCGTTACTAGGTTTTCTATCTCTAGCCAACATGCTAAGTTGGTTAAGTGTTTCCTAACCTAACCCCACCAGTCCGTTTAGTTTAGCATGTTCCATTTTGATTAAGTCTTTAGTTTGCTTAATCCTAACAATCCTGACTCAGCCTTAATTGTCTTATTAAGACCCTGACCTCTCACATTAGACAGGTATTGTTGTGGCTGCCTGTTGCCGGTTGGTTCCGGGCAGTCTTACGCCACAACTCAGTCTAACCTCGGGTCCTTGCTGGGCTCCATGTTTAACCTCCCACATTGGATAGGTATTGTTGTGACTACTGGACAGCCGGGCGGTTCCGGGCAGGTTTACATCACAACTCAATCCAACCTCGGGTTAAACACATCGTCTTTTCTACATTTACATATTTTGTCATTCTTCTTTATTTATATGTAAATATTTGCGGCCCATTATTATGTTAATGGTGTAATGGTTACACCAACCATGGGCCCAACCCATACTTGACTTTGGGCCCTTCTATTTCATATTTTCATTCATTAATTCATTTTAACCCAACGTTGTTTTCCCCCGTTTTACACGTCCGTTCATATATATTGGGCTTAGCCTTTTAAAGCCCAATTTAGCCATGCGAAAGGGGAGGCTTATGGCGTATACACAAAGAGGGGAAAGTGAGCGCATGAACTTGCATATGACGTTGGAAAATACATGATAGAAATTGATGTACTTGCATAGTGGTGACATGTATTTTGGTCATACAACATAGGTGACATAAATCAAGGCATGTAAACTTGCATAGGTTTAACTACAACATGAACCTATATTCTTATTTAGGCATAATGTCAAACATAAGCATGGCCTAAATACTTCTAGCAATAACATGGCATATTGTCAAACATAAGCATAGCATAAAATACTTCTAGCATAGGCATGGCATATTGTCAAACATAAGCATGGCATACATACTTCTAGCATGAACATAACATAATTCAACTTAATCATGATTTAAGCCTAATCACATAACGATGGTATAAACATACTTATGCATAAATATTCCTAATCATGGTGTTTTGCTTTAAACTTGCAAAAAGGGGATTTTTGAGTCTAATCTAACCATGTCTCACATATGTCATCATATAATTCTTTAAAACAAGATAAACTTAATCATAGATCTCAATTATGCCAAATATCATTCCTAGCCATATTCATAAGTTTGCAAAAGCATGACTAATACATGGTGTCAAAATTCCACATAGTTTCATATGAACTATAATAACCAAACTTGTTTCCATTACTTGCAAAATGATTTATACATAAAAACATACATCATAATGGCATAATAACAAAGCCTCAAATTTGCATGAATTTCAATTAACTACATACATGTAGCTTCAATATAGATTACACAATTTGCGCAATATCCCAAACGTTTATTTGTATAGAACTACCGCATGTAGTTCTTTATAATGAATAACATAATTTTGCACAAATATGAATTACTTCCATTGCCACAACTCAAGCATACACATCAACACAGTTGTTTATTAATACCAAAGTAATACTCCACTTACAATGGTTTGATGAATTCTCTAGTTTAGGGATTGAAGACGCAAATTCCTTTGTTGAATTGATTAGCTTTAGGTTGCTTGAATTGCTTTAGGCCTTAGAACTTCCTCCCTAATCCTCTCTTTAGTTGGCGGCTATGCTTTGTCGTTCCTCAGCAACATGGCGGCTATGTTCTTAATTTTTAATGAATAGATTAGGGTTTAGTCTAGGGTTGTTTATATAGAGGTTAGGAACTAATTAGGACCCTTGATGTTGCTAGGTTAGATCATAGCCATTCATTAGGAAGAGAGACCAATAAAAACCCGCCACCTAGCCCTAATGACAAAGCAGACCACTGAAATTCGACCAAACACAGACCTGGCCAGCCAGGTTGACTGGGCTCGACCAGGTCGACACCCCTGTCGACAGGGCTGTCGACAGCCCTGTCGACATGGGTAGCCCAGGTCGACAGCCCAGTCGACCTGGGTGGCTAGGCGGGTGTTTTATCCGCCTGGCCCACTGGGCCCTATTTCAAAATTATTATTTTATTCTGTTTGAATTTTAAATTTAATTCAAAACTTCCGAAGGCCATATCTTCTTCATACGGACTCCGTTTTTCGAAAACTCGGACTCTATTTCGCGTATTTTTCCGAGACGAACGCAATGGCGTATCCCGTTTCCCTTAGTTCTTTGATTTGAATTTGATTATACTTTAATTCATGAATTTCACAGTTATCGAATTTTCGGGGTGTTACACATAACTAATCCAATAAAGTATTTGTGGACTGGCCCGGCAGGATCCAAGGGTTCGCCAGCGTCCGAATCCTGAGACATTGCTAGAATGTCTCGAATCAGGTAAGGAGATCGTTCCTTGCCTTGACTCATGATGGAAACCCAATTTCCAATACGAAACCATGCAGTTTTCATTGTAGAACTAATATGGCGACATAGTAGGATGGGGTACCATGCCGTGTATGATTGATACATTATGATTGAAATTGTTTTTGAAACATATATACAATGAGATGACCCCAAACCCCGTACTGACGGTGGAAAGGGTAATCCATGGAATATAACACAGAAACAGATAATAGCAGAACGGATATTAAATAAATACACCAGATAATGAACAATAGAATATACTGGATAAAAGTAATCATCAGAGTTACACAGTATACAGGATCTCACTTAGTACAAATACAGTTCAGCTATACATAAATGTCTACAGCGGAAAACAAACAAAATATGTACAATAGGAGCTGAACAGCATAAAAAGAGATAAATGATAGAATCCAGCTTCAGCTCCAGCTATCCAGAAAGAGCCAGCTAAACCTGAATACAAGGCTGCCCGTGTAGAAAAAGGGGCACCCGAGTTTGAAAGTGAAACAAACTACGAGTCAGTCATGGGACTGGTATGAGAAATTTACTCAACACATTTATAATATGGCTAATCACAGGACCACGCCACTTTCGTGGAACGGGTTTACTCCATTGGATTGCCAGTGCTTTAAAACAAATCATTCTTTTAAAACATCGCAATGCTTTTCTAAAAATGAAGTCGTTATAAGACTCAGTTCCCATCACACAATGCAACACAAACCGGAGGATAGAGTTTTTACCTTACAACGGCCAAAATATGCTTGATACGAATTAAACAAAGGCATTTGTTATTATTGCTAGTGTTTATATGTTTTGTAAACAATTTCAAATCATAACTATCAATCATAGACGACATTAATGCCCCATACCACTATGTCGTCATATATAGGTATACAATCAAAACCGCATGATGTCGTATTTGGAAATTGGATTTCTGTCATGAACCAAGGCAAAAGATAGTCCTTACCGAATTCGTGACTCTCTAGCCCGAGCCACAGGCAAGTACTCAGTCAAGCCTTTGGACCGTCAGGGCCGGTCCACCGATGTGGATTAAAATGCCTGAACAATACGTTTCCCCGCCCTTTGGGGCGTAAACGAGCCAACGAATGACTCCATCGGACCCGGATCGTCCGATCTAACCGAGGTGCCTCGCAAGAGCAACAACCACACAGGTGAAAAGTATATAAATGTCAGGGCTGGTAGGTCACTGACACCACCCTAGCTAGAAAGAAACGCATGCCCTTCCTGATGTCCTCTCCCGTTTCTAGTTCATACCGAGGTGTGAGGCTCGCGAATTCGCATTATACACAAAGCTACGCCACACAGGCGGTGCTTTGATCATCACCACAAGCCTTTGCTTTTCAACTGAAGCCCTGATCACTGCATCTTAGCATGCCACACAGGCAATTCATGTCGTGCGACTGATGTCCACCGATATACAACCTCTGAGCTCGTGCGTTTCAGAGAAGGGCGTTAAGCAAAAGAATAAATTCTCCGCCGCCAAACAGATGTATATTTAACAAAGATCAATCAACACAGAATAAAATCCAATGTCAGACACACGGTCCATTTACAAGTCCGTTCTGGGTCTGAACGAAACCAGAGGCACTAAATACCTCGCAAACCCATCGATCACCACGTACGTCTGGACGATCACCACTCATTATCCATATTTTGGGATGCCTCCCAATCAGGACCTCGGTTACCATCCAAACGAGGTGAAGATCTCCGGTCTTCGACCATCGTCTTCATCTTCGACTTTCAATCGTCGGTCAATTATTTGAAATGAGAATTAACTCGGCCTTTGCAAATAATTCACGTATATTTAGAATTTCAAATCAATTTACTTCAATGGTTAAATTATTCGACAACACCAATTTTGTTCTTTAAGATAATTTTCACACCAAACACATTCAACCATCAAATACCACATAAATCGAGCAATTCAGTTTATTTCCATTCCATATTGTTTATGGTATTTTATTACGATTTATCGCTATTTTTATTTATTTTAAAATAGCCAATTTATTCAAAACGACGCTTCGGGCCATAACGCGGCCGTGGCGCTGTTTTTCTTCAGATTTGATTTACACATATCTAAAAATCTAACCGTTGGATCTTCACACAATTTACATCATTAGAAAGGTCTTTTCAAAACGAATCCAACGGTTCCAGTTTCGGGAAAATCTGACGGTCGGATCTCCCGGTACAATCGTTTGAAGTTTCGATTTTAAAATACGAACTATAGCGTCGTTATTCGATTAAATATATTTATATATATATATATATATATATATATATAATCGTTTCTGGCGCTGTTTTTCTTCCGATTTGAATTAAACATTCCAGACAATCCAACCGTTGGATTTTTACAAAGTTGGTGTCGTTGGAAAGATTTTTCCAAAGCGAACCCAACGGTTGCGATTTCAGTAAAATCCGATGGTCGGATCTCCCATACTAATCGTTTGAAATCACGGTTTCAAAACACGAACTGCACGGCCACGTTTCGTTTTAATTTTATTTATATTTATATATTTATATAAATATAGTTCATTCAAAAATTCCTATATTGATTCCACTTCAAATTTTCACTAACGCCTTTAAATTTTGGAAAATTTCGCCATAACCTCCTTTGTACGGGAAGGGCTGGGAAAATTCCCAAATAGCCACACGGGCGTCTCATGTCAGAAAGAAAAAGGGAAAGCCAAGCGGCTAGCCAACAGGCTCATAAAATCATCACCCAAACAAAACAGTAAATGTGTACCTATTTGTCGGGCACAAAATTTTATTTCTCTTCTCTAGCCCCTTTTGCTATAACCTGTTCAATAAATATGCATGTACATATATACAGTTCTTATCACTTATCATTTTCCATTCAACTTCATATTTGATTCCATTTGGTTTAAAAACACCATTCATTCTAATGTTGCATGCATAGGCAAAAATCATATCATTAGCTAATTAATGAATATTTCAACTCATGCATATTTATTTGAACGAGTTGCTATTTTTAACACTTCACATTTTCTACAATTCATGTAAATAATAAAAATGTGATTTTTATTGTAAAACAAATTATTTCAAAACACTATTATTTCGTATAGTTAAAATAGGTGATAAAAATAGGATTTTTATTATAAAACAATTTCTTTTAAAACGAGATTATTTGACATAGTCCATATAGTTGATAAAAGGTGATTTTTATTATGAAACAATTTATTTCAAAATATGAATACCATTCAACACATGAATTTCTAATCAACGAATGAATATCAATTCAACACATGAAGGTTTTCTATAGTTTCTATATATAGCTAAAAATGTGATTTTTATATTTAAAACACGAATACCATTCAACACATGAATTTCTAATCAACGAATGAATATCGATTCAACACATGAAGGTTTTCTATAGTTTCTATATATAGATAAAAATGTGATTTTTATATTTAAAACACGAATACCATTCAACACATGAATTTCTAATCAACGAATGAATATCGATTCAACACATGAAGGTTTTCTATAGTTTCTATATAGATAAAAATGTGATTTTTATATTTAAAACACGAATACCATTCAACACATGAATTTCTAATCAACGAATGAATATCAATTCAACACATGAAGGTTTTCTATTCAATGAATAAATATAGTTTCAGCAAATGAAAATAATTCAAACACATGGATATTATTCAAAATTTCGGCAGCATAACGGCAGGGTAGTTAAAACCGGGACCGTCCCTAGTACGGCTCCTCGCTCTACCTTAAAACCTCGTGGTTTTTGACAATGGGGGTCATGCATCTAGTTCGCACGCAGGCGGCATGTATATATTTATTTTATTTCCACAAACTACTCCTATGTGGTTTCAACCAAATATTTCTCAACCACAAATGGGTATTTTTCAACCACAATCAATCAATATTTACCACAAACAATCCCAAACAACCATTCGCTATCAATCAATTTTCACACCAATCACAACCAATAAATATCGTCCATGGTTTGTGGACTAGGGGCGTATATATATATAGCAATTCACTTCTATTTCAACACATATATAATTTTTACAATGCATATATAACTTATACATCGAACATACAACTTATACAACGCTTATACAAGAGGTGTACAACGCTTGTATAACTCATACATCAACTATATAATTTATACATCGTTGTTTTCCATATTGTTTATAATTTAGAAATCTCACATTGGGTTCCACTCCACCAAAAATAGCAGAAGGCTCAGAAAAATATGCGGTCTCTTCTAAAATGCAGAAGACGTCCACACGGTCACGATGTTTCCTGTTTCATCGAATTTCGTTAACACAGCAAAAAGATATGATTTTTCAAAGTCTGCAACACTATAGAGTGTTTAAAACAGTTCAAAATAAATAAAGGTCGCACCTTTTTTTAACTGTTCGAACTAGGGTTAGGATTTTGCGGCGAATCCGTGAATCGTGGTGAAGATCAGAGGGTGCGATGTGGAAGAGGGGGGCGTGGCGCTCCTGGCGATGGTCGGGGCTTCAGATCCGATCGCTTCTGGCGATCTCGGCATCGACTGGAAGTCGACGACTTTGGAGGCGTCGTTCTCGACGCTGGCGAAGGGAGAGAGGGTGGGGGTGGTTTTGATTTGAAGGGGAGGAGAGGGGCTCTCGAACATGGGTGGTGGCGATGGCTGCAGGCGGCGGAGGCGGACGGAATCGGGTCGGAAAGCTTCGAATGGTTTTCGCCGTTCGTTCGGGGAGAGAGAAAGGTTTTTTTTTATGAATGAATTATTTTGATTGGCCGGGGATATTTATTAAGTTCAAAAATACGGTTTTGCACACGAACTCCTTTTCAAACCCAACGACTGTCGCCCCCAGCTAATTACCCCCATTTCGAACACAATGGGATATGTTTCGAAGGCCCATTCGATTGTTTCAGTCAGTTTTCTTTTAAATTAAAACATATTTCATTCAATATTCAATTTAAACGTACATTTCAATTTGCCAGGGCGACAAACTGATTCGAAAAATTCCAGAAAAATAAATCTAGCTATGTTTTGACGATACGGTCCCAACAAAACTAGTTTCGTCGAATTCTGAGACCGTTTGCAAAAAGGCCCATTTCTGGTCGATCCAATTTAACTATAATTGATCAAAACACATTTTCCTTTTCCACGCTCACATATTTGCTTCAAAAATAATGAAATTTGAAACCTAGCAATAACTTCACATCCCGGATCCAACAAAAGTGGTTTCGTCGAATTCCGAGGTCGTTTGCAAAATGGCCAATTTCACGGGCTTTATAAATTCCATAGCGACCTTCCTGAAATTCATTCGACCATAACTTTTGCTTTCCGCTATGAAAATTCGATTTTTCGGATTCGTTAGAAAGGTATTCACTAACAGATTTAAATATTTTTGGTTTCACTAAAATCCGTTTTGTTTTGCACCCGGTACAGTCCGACAAAGTTTGAATTCAATTTTTGAAACTGCAGCGCCATTTCAAGCCTTGTTTATAATTATAATTAATTATATTCATTTTCAATTGTCGATTCAAACTCACTTTTCATTGCCATTATTTAAAATATTTATTGTAAATATTTAAAATCCATTATTTCAGCCAATTTAAAAATTTTAAATTGGTTCAGATTTTCTGGGTCGTTACATACACTAATAATAATATCAAATACGTTTTATCGTATCAAGCATTTTTGACCATTATAAGGTAAAACTCTATCCTCTGGTTTGTGTTGCATTGTGTGATGGGACTTGAGTCTTATAATGGTTTCATTTTTCTAAAAAGCTTTGCGTTGTTTAACGATTTACTTTAATTTATGCACTGACAATCCAATGGAGTAAACCCATTCCGTGTTAGCAGCGTGGTCCTGTTATTAGCCTTATTATTAGATAAGTTATGAAAGATTTCTCATACCAGTCCCATGACTGACCCGTAGTTTGTTTCACTTTGCAAACCCGGGTGCCCTCTTTTCCACATGGGCAGTCTGGTAGCTTGTTTTGCAGTTATTCTTCTCTTGAGCAAGATTTCTGGATCGAAGCTTAAAGCTGTGTCCAGAGCATTGATAGACTTCCGTTGTGTTAATTTAATTGTTCCGCTGCAGTGTATTACATTTATTGTAATTAAATCTTCCGCTATATTATTTTTTATCGATGTACTCTGATATTTTGTACTCTGATGTTGCATTATCATGATGTAATAAAAGTCTGTTGTTATTTGCTCTAATGTGTTGTATTACCAGAGTTAATGCATTCGAGGATTTCCAACTTTTGGATCAGACCTGTGTGGTTTATGGTCGATTCAAAAGGTGGGATTTTCGGGTAATTACAATAAGTTAGCAATAAAAGGGTTAAATTTAATAATTTGGATGATTAAGAAAAAGAAATAAATTAGGAAAGAATTAACTTAGTTAATTTGGTTAATTAAAATTTGTAAGCGCATAATTCACTTTTATAAAGTAATAATAAGACTTAATAAACAGGTCGTTGGAAATGAATGGGTCGATTAAGCCTATTAATTGATATGGCCAAATAATTAATAGGAAATGAAGAATTGTAATAGTAATTTAAAGATCAATAAATGAGAATTGAATTCTTAATGTTATAATTGATTAATGCAAATAATGTGTGTAATTAAAAGGTAGATTTGAATTTTAAATTTTTAATGAATAAGGACGAATGGATTAATGGGAATGAATGTAAATGAATTAATTACTAATTGCAAATCAGTGACTTATTATTAAATGTCATAATATATGCTCATTAGTTATTATAGATAAATGTGTCATTATAGCATGTAATCAAAGGGGATTTAAGGAATCAGAAATGAGAAACAAATACGCCATCTCAGCCATTTGTAACCAAACCCTAATTCTAAGTGATATAGCCGCCACTTCAATCATTTAATGGCCAGCATCTTCCCCTCTTCTCATCCATTTCTCTCTCCATCCCTTCATCAAATTCCACAACTTTCAAGGGGAAATGGGTAGAGCTTAACTAGCTCTTGTTTAACAACGGTCAAGAACGAGTTTAAGGGTCCGGTTTTGCCAGAGCACCACCTCGAAGTTGGCAAGTTTAGAGGCGTTTCTGGGTTATGGGTAGGTGCGAGTTCGTCAATGTTGGGGGTGGGTGATGTTGGCGCTCCAGCATTTCCTGTGAGGGAATGCAATCATATTCTAGTGGAGTGAGGAAGCGTGCGGTGGCAGGATTTCTTCTTCGATGTTGGGTTCGGTTATACACAAAAGAAGAACGACGATGAAGAGAAAAAAAGGGAGCAGCCTGATTGGTTAAAAATGTAATTAAGGTTAATAATTATTAAATTAATTATAGTTAATTATCTCAAGTTGTAATTAATATTTAAACTGATGTATCTTGTGCGGAACAAATCAGAAATCAGTGAAACAAGTTTCTATGGAATCGTATGGACGAGATATACAACATGGAATAAACCAGAATTTAAATGGAGGCTATCGGAAATTCTGATAAGATTATACACACTGTTTAATTTAGTAAAACAATTGTTTATTTAACGATTTCTATCTGATCAAGGTGAGAACTATCTCACTAAATTCTCTTGTACAGTTATTTATTTTAAATAAACTGCCATGATTTTTATCAGTATTTAATCTTCACAAATGTTTGTTCACTAAAAATATTATCTTTAGCTTATATGTGAGAACTCTAACTCACTTCTAAAAAGGGTTTATAAAATTATATTTATTCGATGTGGAAAAATTGGTTATGTGATGTGAGATTTCTGAATTCAAAAATAAATGAATAAAATTATATTAGGTTGCAGACGGAGTTTAGCAACTCCCGACACCCGTCGTTCACAGACCATGGACGACTTGATTGTATTGTGGTGTGAATTTGATTGTGATTATTTTGATTTTGGTTGAAACGAAATCGATCGTATTTGTGGAAAATACATTGTTTGTTAAAAACATGTTAACATGAAAAGTTACATTTTTTAATGTATGAATGAAAGATTTAAAAGAAATTCATTGTTTGTTAATAAAATGTTAACATTTAAAAGTTACATTTTTTAATGTATGAATGAAAGATTTAAAAAAAATTCATTGTTTGTTCAAAACATGTTAGCATTAAAAAGTTACATTTTTTAATGTATGAATGAAAGATTTAAAAGAAATTCATTGTTTGTTCAAAAAATGTTAGCATTAAAAAGTTACATTTTTTAATGTATGAATGAAAAATTTAAAATAAATTCATTGTTTGTAAAAACATGTTAGCATTAAAAAGTTACATTTTTTAATGTATGAATGAAAGATTTAAAATAAATTCATTGTTTGTTAGAAACATGTTAGCATTAAAAAGTTACATTTTTTAATGTATGTATGAAAGATTTAAAAGAAATTTATTGTTTGTTAAAAATATGTTAGCATTAAAAAGTTACATTTTTTAATGTACGAATGAAAGATTTAAAAGAAATTCATTGTTTATTAAAAACATGTTAGCATTAAAAAGTTACATTTTTTAAAGTACGAATGAAAGATTTAAAAGATATTCATTGTTTGTTAAAAACATGTTAGCATTAAAAAGTTATATTTTTTTATGTATGAATGAAAGATTTAAAAGAGATTCATTGTTTGTTTAAAACATGTTAGCATTAAAAAGTTACATTTTTTAATGTATGAATGAAAGATTTAAAAGAAATTCTTTGTTTGTTAAAAACATGTTAACATTAAAAAGTTACATTTTTTAATGTATGAATTAAAGATTTAAAAGAAATTTATTGTTTATTAAAAACATGTTAACATTAAAAAGTTACATTTTTTTAAATGTATGAATGAAAGATTTAAAAGAAATTCATTGTTTGTTAAAAATATGTTAACATTAAAAAGTTAACAATAAAAATTTACATTTTTATTAAATATAAGAAATGATTCAAAATGATCATTGTTTTGAAAAAAGAAAAGTTAACAATAAAAATTTACTTTTTTATTTATATAAGAAATGAGGTAAAATTTACATTATTAATGTAAGATTGAATCATTAAAAAGATGTATCGTTTGATAAAATATGTTAACATAAGAAATTACATTTGTTAATGTTAAAAGAATCATTAAAAAGATGTATCGTTTGATAAAATATGTTAATATAAGAAATTACATTTGTTAATGTTAAATGAATCATTAAAAAGATGTATTGTTTGATAAAATATGTTAATATAAGAAATTACATTTTTTAATGTTAAATGAATCATTAAAAAATGTATCGTTTGATAAAATATGTTAACATAAGAAATTACATTTGTTAATGTTAAATGAATCATTAAAAAGATGCATCGTTTGATAAAATATGTTAACATAAGAATTACATTTGTTAATGTAAAATGAATCATTAAAAAGATGTACCGTTTGATAAAATATGTTAACATAAGAAATTACATTTGTTAATATAAAAATGTATAGATAATAAAATATTATTTTTATCGTATGCATAAGAAATGTAAAAATACGTAGTCAAACATGAAATGTGATTGAACCAAATACACTTGGTTGCTGTTATTGACTGTGATGGATTGACTATTTGGATTGTGCTCGACCAGTTTATGAGAAAAATATGCTTTTACATTAAGCAATGGGTTGGGTAAAAATATCTATGTGCTAACACCTTGTGAAACACTTCACGATTTGACTATAAGGTGTTTAGCGAGGTTGTTTTTTACAAAATTTAATAAATGATTTTGAAATGAGATTTCTTAAGTAAAAAGAATAGTATTCCCGATTTTGGACAGAGAATGTTTTATAAAATAGAAAGGATTTCGAGGGCTATACCCGATGTTTTTGAAATGATCCGGAATTTGAAATCTATATAGATTTGAAAGTACTTGTGATTATTATGTCGTGAAATGATTTTCCCTACCTTGGGATATGAAATGATTTGGTATGTGGCTAGAGATTCGAGTAACCCGGACGACTAAAAGTATGGGTGTTATAGCCTTAAATGACTTTGGGCGATGTATACTTCCATGTGTGGGGGGTGCATCGTCTATGTAGCCTGCTCCATAGTGGGAGATGCGCGCGCGCACACACACACACACACACACACACACACACACATATATATATATATATATATATATATATATATATCGAGTTGCTTAAGTGCGTTCCCTTTGCCTTGTCGACGAGGAGCAAGATATTTGGTTGCATATTTATTTTATGCATTCGTTTTGGAATTCATATTTCCAAATGTTTTGTTTTTGAGATCCCGAAGTGAAATCTACTTTATTATAGAAGCTAGGTATGTATTTCAAATGATTTAAAATAAGAAATCGGGAAATAAAGTCCAAAGAAATAATTTCTATAAAGTGAATTGGATTTTGAAATCTAAGTTTAGGGATTAAGCCTAAATGGGTAGATTAAGTAACTGCATGTTGTATGATGCATTGTTGATCCATAAGTTTATTTATGGTTGTTGTTTATGCACTGACAATCCAATGGAGTAAACTCATTCAGCGTTAGCGGCGTGGTCCTGTGATTAGCCTTATTATTAAATAGGTTAAGTAAGATTAATCATACCAGTCCTATGACTAACTCGTAGTTTTGTTTCACTGGCAAACTCGGGTGCCTTGTTTTCCACACGGGCAGTCAAGTGGCTTGTTTTGCAGATATTTATCTTTTGAGCATGATTCTGGATTGAAGCTTAAAGCTGTGTCCAGAGCATTGATAGTCTTTCGCTGCACTGTATTGAATTCACTGTAAATTAATCTTCCGCTGTAGATTTATTTTTCGATGTACTATGATATATTCAGAATAGTCACTATGGAATATATTATAATTTATCGGCCGTATAAATGGCCATTATACAAACGACCTCCGTTTTCGATGAAACCATTTTTGTCGGATCCGGAATGTCAAATTATTGCTAAATTTAATTTTCCATAATTTTTGGAATTAATTTATGAGCGTGGTAAATTAAACCGTGATTTGATAATTTCTGTTGAATTTAATCGACCGTTAAAAAGGACATTTTTCAAACGGTCTCCAAATTCGACGAAATTAATTTTGTTAGGACCGTATCATCAAAATATAGCTATATTTATTTTTCGAGAATTTTTAGAGTCCATATGTGGCCCCGGTGAATTTAAACGTATGATAAAAAATAAATAAATGAATTAAATTTTAAATTAAAGAAAACAAGCTCAAAACAATCGACAGGGCCGACGTGACCTAGCCCATTGTGTCCGGAACGTGGGCAATTGGGTAAGAACAATTTTTGTTGGGCTGAAATTGGAGCCGTTAGGGATTTACGGGCTTAAACTAGTAATTATTAATTAAATAATATTTTATTATAAATATCACATTAGAAACACTAATACCTTATTATAAAGCCGTCCCCCCCTTTCACGTCAATGACTAGAAACTTCCTCCCTTCCTCCACTAATTCCCTTCGATCCACTCTATAAAATTCCCTACTCCTTTTGACTTTATGGTAGAGGACTTCATAAACTTCAGATCCATACGGATTTGGCAAACTTTCGTTATGAATCTGAGAAGAACCAACCCCTCCCCCCCCCCCACTTCCGCCGTTCGCACTGCCGCCCACCAGCCTAGCCGCCATCGCACGCCACCGCGTGGAGCCCCCCAGGCATGCCTCCTTCCCCTCTCCGGCGTGGTGTAGTTGGATCATGGCGAAGTTGAAAGGTTTGACCAAGAATTGGAACCCTAGGATTGAACAAATAGTAAAACAATGGCCGTGTTTTGATAGAGGAGGAAGAAGGGTATTTTCTTTATAAATTATTTATTTAATTTAATTTTTAGTTATTAACAATGCAAATAAATTCATAACTAATGCATACGAACTCGAAATTGAACGATTTCAGATACGGTACGATCGTAAGCCCGAGATCTGCATTTCAGGACTGATTATAACTGATTCGAAGCAGATCAAATTTTGGACAAATTTCATATCTGAATCATTCGGAGTTCAAACGACTGTGATAATTCTATTTTATTTCCTCTTCTTAAATAATTAAATTGAATTACGACTGTATCATCACTAATCAGCTGTTAATTCCTAATTATTATGATACGTGATTTGATCTGTGATTATTATGTTATTATAAAATTGTCAAAAATATGTCGATCGATGTTGTGTCATTATAAAATTGCCACAAATATGTGGATCGATATTATGTCATTATAAAATTGCCACAAATATGTAGATCGATATTGTGTTATTATAAAATTGCCGTAAATATGTAGATAGATATTGTGTTATTATAAAATTGGCACAAATATGTAGATCGATATTGTGTTATTATAAAATGGCCACAAATATGTAGATCGATATTGTGTTATTATAAAATTGTCACAAATATGTAGATCGATATTGTGTTATTATAAAATTACCACAAATATGTAGATCAATATTGTGTCATTATAAAATTGTCACAAATATGTAGATCGATATTGCGTTATTATAAAATTGCCACAAACATGTAGATCGATATTGTGTTATTATAAAATTGTCCCAAACTGGTAGATCATTATTGTTTAAATTAAATTATCACAACACAAAAATGAACATTTTGGTTGAAATAAAATAATCAAAACAAAATGGAAATTTTTTTAAAATAGATTTGTTTCAAAGCATAAATTACATTTTTGTCAACAAAACAAAATGAAATATCACTTATTGGTCATTTTATTGAATCAAAATTTTAACATTTTGTTGAACATGAGTTTTCAACAAAAATGAAATATACATTTTTGCCTTGTTGTTGAATTAGAATTTTCAACAAAAAAATGAAATATACATTTTTAACAAAAAAATGAAATAAACAATTTTGTCATTTTGTTGAAATAGAGTTTTCAACAAAAATGAAATACCAAATTTTATCATTTTGTTGAACTGGAGTTTTCAACAAAAATGAAATACCAAATTTTGTCATTTTGTTGAATTAGAATTTTCAACAAAAATAAAATATCAATTTCCATCATTTTGTTGAGTTAGAATAAAAAAAGAAAAACATTTTTGCATTTTTAATGTAATGTGAGGAATTACGAAAAGTGTTCATGTTAAATATAGAAACATGATAACATTAAAAACCTTATTTTTAATGTAATGAATGGATCACAAGAAAATGTTCGTTTTAACATAAAAGCATGTTAACATTTAAAAAATCTCATTTTTATAAAAAGAATGATTCATATGAAAATTATTCATATTAGAATAAAAGTGTTAAAAACATTAAAAATCATTATTTTAATGTAAAGTTTGATTCATTAAAAATCGACTGTTTGAATAAAAATGTTGAAACATTAAGAATTCCATTTTTAATGTAAAAGTGATTTATTAGAAAACATATTTTAGAAGATATAAAAATGTTAACAATCATATTTTTAACATGTTAGAAAACATATGTTAGAAATTATAAAAGTGTTAAAACATTATTTTTAACATTGCAAGAAAATGAAAACATCGCTATGAAACATTTTTATTCATTAAAAAGGATTAAACAAAATATACATTTTTGTTCATTGAATAAAAATGATACGTTTTTGTTTATTAAATAAAAATGAGACATTTTTGTTCAATAAATAAAAATGAGGCATTTTTGTTCATTAAAAAGGATTAAAAAAAATATACATTTTTGTTCATTAAAAAGGATTAAACAAAATATAAATTTTTGTTCATTAAATAAAAATGATACATATATAAATTTTTGTTCATTAAATAAAAATGAGACATTTTTGTTCATTAAAAAGGATTAAACAAAATATACATTTTTGTTCATTAAATGAAAATGAGACATTTTCGTTCATTAAAAAGGATTAAACAAAATATACATTTTTGTTCATTGAACAAAAATGAGACATTTTTGTTCATTAAAAAGGATTAAACAAAATATACATTTTGGTTCATTAAATAAAAATGAGACATTTTTTTTCATTAAAAAGGGATTAAGCAAAATATACATCTTTGTTCATTAAATAAAGAATGAAATATTTTTGTTCATTAAAAAGGATTAAACAAAAATATATATTTTTGTTCATTGAAAAGAATGAAGCGTTTTTGTTCATTAAACAAAAACATACATTTTTTGTTCATTAAAGAGGATGAAACATTTTGTTAACTAAAAAGGTTGAAAATAAAAATATACATTTTTGTTAACTAAAATATACATCTTTGTTGCATATATTAGAATTTATATGAAAAATAAAAACATCATTTTATTGTAAATGCATATATTAGAATTTATATGCAAAAATGAAAATACCATTTTACTGTGAATGCATATATTAGAATCTATATGCAAAGTTAAATATTATTTTATGGACGATGCATATATTTGAATTTATATGCAAAGTTAAAATACATTTTATTTGACAAAATGAATATGTATATATGATATGCCAATAAAACGTTCTTTTATTTGGCATGTTAAATACGTTAGTGAAATCGTCGAATAGTTTATATTTATATATAATTATATGTATATATATGAATAGAAATTAAAATTAAACGAATCACGCACGGTAGTTCGCGTTTTGGAATCGTAACTTTAAACGATTATAACGAAAGATCCGACCATCGGATTTTCCCAGAACTGGAACCACTAGGACCGCTTTCAGAATATATTTCCAACGATATAAATTTTGTTAAAACCCAATGGTTAGATTTCGAGATATGTGTAAATCAAATTTTGATAAAAACAGCGCCAGGGCTGCCTATCGACCCGAAGCATCGTTGAATTAAATTAAGCTAGTTTTATATAAATAAAAATAGCGATAAATCGTTATTAAATAATATTAACAATATGAAATGGTTTCAAATTATATGTATATGAGAATTATTTGAAAAGACCGAGTTCAATCTCATTTCAAATAATTACACGACGATTTAAATCGATGATATTGAAGACTGGCAATTTTCACATCAAAAGGATGACTACTGATGCCCAACATTGGGTAGCTCCCAGTAAAGGGTTAAAGTGGTAGTTGTCCGGACGTACTTGTTGATTGTCCGGATAAGCGAGCACCTCTCTTCCGTATTGGACATACGAGACGAGGAATAAGGTGTCTCCGGTTTCGTTCAGACCCAGAACGGACTTGTAAATGGATGTTTGTCTGACATTGGATTTCATTCCATGTAAATTGATTTCTATTTAATATATATCTGATTGGTGGCGGAGGATTTATTCTCTTGCTTAACATCCTTTCTGAGATGCATGAGCTCAGAGGTAATATATTTGTAGTTATCGATCGCATTGCGTGAATTGTCAATGTGGCATGCCAAGATGCAATTGATCGAGTCTTTTTTTGAAAAGCAGAGCTTCGTGGCTGATGATCAAAGCATAGCCTATTTCGGCATAGCTTTGTGTATAGCGTTACCTCGTGAGCCTCACACCCCGGTATGAGTCAAAAACGGGAAAAGGACCGTAGAGAGTGCACACGTTTCTTTCTAGCCAGAAGTGGTGTCAGCATTTACAAGCCCTGACATTTTTACTTATGTGGATGATGGATTATGAGGTACCTTAGATTTATTGGTCGATAGTGACCAAATTATAGGTTCAATAGGACCGGAAAGCATGTGTTCAGGAATTTCCATTCCACTAAAGTATTTGTGGACCGGCCCTGCCGCATGCAAGGGTTCGCCAGCGTCCGAATTTGAGGCATTGCTAAAGTGTCTCGAATCGGTGAGGAGCCATCCCTAGCCTCGACTCATGATGGAAACCCAATTTCCAATACGACATTACGGTTTTGATTGTAAACATATATATGGCGACATAGTATATGGTAGCTATGCCGTCTAGGATTGATACATTTACTTTGAAGTATTGTAAAACTGATTAGACACTAATAATAATATTATTTTCCACGTATCAAGCATGTTTGATCTTTATAAGGTAAAACTCTATCCTCCGGTTTGCGTTTCATTATGTGATTGGACTTGAGTCTTATAATGATTTCATTTTCCTAAAAAGCATTGCGTTGTTTTGAATAAAAATTTATTAAACTTGTGCACTGGCAATCCAATGGAGTAAACCCGTTCCGTGTTAGCGGCGTGGTCCTGTGATTATCCATATTGCTAGATAAATTAGGAACGATTCTCATACCAATCCCATGACTGACTCGTAATTTGTTTCACTTTGCAAACTCTGGTGCCCTCTTTTCACACGGGCAGCCAAGTGACAGGTTTAGGTATTTATGCAATATGCTGAAATGGAGCATGCTTGTGGGCTGAAGATGAAGATCATTTTATCTTTTTTATGCTTTGATACATTTAGACATCTTTTGATTATGATGTACTTGATGGAGATTGAGACTTATTTTTTGTTGTTGAGACTTCTATTTGCTACATATATCCCGTAACTGTGCACTCTGATGTCTTTGATGTTGATGACATTCCTATTTTTCCTGCAATGATTTATGTGTTATGCTATTATACGAGAACTACTATTGTTGTAATTATGTTATATTCTAATGATTATCCTTGCTTTCGTACGATGGAAGTTTGGGGTCGCCCCAGTTGGTATCAAAGCTAATGGTTAACCTTAGCTTCGGAGTATAACATATTTAAACAATTTGTCTAGACTGAATCAGCAGTATTCTAAGGTGAGTAGCTCATTAGAGATAGGATTAGAAATGTCCTAGAATGAGCACAACAAAATAGCACATATTAATTAGTCATTACATCATTATCATCTTTCCATATGTCTCTGTTTTTAACCTTTTCTTTAAAATTATCATTTCTGTTAGTCTGAATCTTTCCTTGATGGTACAGAACTAACTAGAAAATTAGTACTAGAGTGAGAGCTAGAGCCCGAGGCAGAGGTGGGGCCAGAGGACAAGCAAGAGATGAGACTCCCACTTCTCTGAGGCAACCCACTCCAGAGGCTATAACACCAACACCTCCACCCCCACAACCTTTTGACTTGGACAAGGTATCCAAAAAGTTCAGGAATTTAGGGGGTGTATCATTCACTGGTGAGAGAGGGTAATAGAAGCACAGGCATGGCTTAAAAATTGCGAGAAAATATTTGGAGGCCTAGAATTAGAAGACAACCGCAAGCGCTTTTTTGCGTCATGGTTGTTGAAAGCTAAAGCTGAAAATTGGTGGGATACTGTCATAATTGGCAATAATGAGGCCGACATGTCTTGGGCCAAATTCAAGGAACTCTTCAATGAGAAGTTTATCCCTCCGCAGGAAGTACAGCGTCTCGACGATTAATTTGCCAACTTGCAGCAAGGAGATATGACTGTTTCAGAATATGTGCGGAAGTTTGAAGAACTCTCACGTAGGCTACAGTATTAATTCGTGACCGGCTCCAGAAGAACAATCATTAAAGGTCTCTCCAGGAAATATCTAAACAGAGTCACAACATACATTAAGCTCCCATTTCATGAGGTGATCGAGATGGCTTGTCGCTATGAGGACAATGACAGAAATTCGCAGTAAGATAGAGAGAAGAATCGGAATAATAACAAAAGGAAGCAAGCTGACAGAAAACCAGAGGCGAGCAATTCTTCTACCACCAAGCCTCAAGGAAGAAAAAGAGACAAATCCAAGGTGAAATGCTTCAATTGCCAGAAGATGGGGCACTTTGACTAAGAATACCAGGCTCCAAAAAGGCCAAGGAGAAATGAGTCAGGGCCTAGCCAGAATTTTCGCGATAATAGGGAATGCTTTAATTGCCACAAGACAGGGCATATTATCAAGAATTGCCCTCTACTGAAGAAATCTGAGGTCGCTCATGTCTATGATGGAGAGGCCGCACCAGCTTCTTCCGAGGGAGTAGGTAAACCCGATGTTTTAGGAGGTACTTTTAATATTAAGAACATTCCTATTACAGTATTGTCTGACACCGATGCATCACGAAGTTTTATCTCTAGTGATACAATTAAAAAGTTAAAACTGAAACCAAGAAAACTTAAAGAATTGATTAGAGCCCATAGTCCGATAGGAGGTTCTCTTATTCTCGATCAGTATTGTAGAGTGCCTGTTTCTTACTCTCGCTACCAGTTTCTTTTCGATCTGAACGTTATGAATTTTTCTGGATATGATGTTATTCTTCGGATGGATTGGCTAACAAAATATGAGGCCGAGGTCAAATGTGCAGAATGGATTGTCAAAGTTAAAACTAAGCTCGGAGATATATTTATACCATGTCATGGCTCGGCAACTGACAGGAAAGAATTCTGGTCTTCTCTAGAAGTCACTCCTACTTCTATTGAGGACATTCCTGTCATCAAAGATTATGCGGATGTGTTTGAAGAAGTTGATAGCTTACCTCCGTGCAAAGAAATCGACTTCAGGATTGATTTAGTTCCGAATGCAATGCCTGTTGTGCATCCTATTCGGAGAATGACACTGAAAGAAAAGGAGGAGCTGAGCAATCAAACAAAATAGATTTTTTGAAAGGGTCTGATCGGGCCTAGCTTCTCTAATTAGGGTGCAGCATTGGTGTTTGTCCCGAAGTCAGATGGTGCCCTCAGACTATGTGTGGACTACGGTGACCTCAATAAGCAAACGCTGAAAAATAAATATCTGTTGCTGCGAATTGATGATCTATTGGACCGCTTGAATGGAGCACAAGTATTCTCTAGGATGGACCTAGCTATAGGCTTCCATCAATTGCGCATTGCCGAAGAATGTGTTACTTTGACCGCTTTCAGAGGGCCAGACTTATTCTATGAATGGCTAGTAATGCCCTTCGGCTTATGTAACGCTCCAGCGTAATTTGTCGATCTGATGAACAGAGTATTCTGAGATGTTTTAAATAAATTTGTGCTAGTTTTCATCGATGACATCCTAATCTTTTCTAAATCCACTGCTGAGCACGAAAAGCATCTGAAAGAAGTCTTGGAGATTTTGCGAAGGAGTGTGTTGAAAGCCAAATTCTCTAAATGTATATTCTGGCAAGAAGAGGTGAAATTCCTCGGCCATGTTGTATCAAAGAAAGGCATTTCAGTAGACCTAGGAAAGATCTCAGCCATCCAAGGATGGAAGTAGCCTAGCACTCCTGCAGAAGTCAAAAGTTTCTTAGGATTGGCTGGCTATTATCCGAAATTCATCAAAGATTTTTCGAAACTATCTTGTCATTGACGAAGCTGACTAAGAAGCATACAAAGTTTATTTGGACACCCGAATGTGAGGCAGCTTTCCAAAAGCTGAAATTGAGGATGACCACTGCTCCAGTGTTGACCATTATTGATGGCAATCAAGATTTGAAAGTCTGGACAGATGCTTTTATTGAAGGTATTGATGCGGTGCTAATGCAAAGGGACAAAGTAGTCGCATATGCTAGCCGTCAATTGAAACCACATAAGAAAAGATACCCCACTCATGATCTTGAGTTGATGGCCATCGTATTTGCTTTAAAGATATGGCGGCGCTATCTTTTGGGTGAGAAGTTTGAATTGTATACTGATCACGAATCCTTTAAGTATCCGTTCACCCAAAGAGATTTGAATTTGAGGCAGCAACGTTGGTTAGAATTTCTTGCGGCCTATGATCTGGACATCCTATATACTCCAGGGAAAGCCAATATTGTAGCCGATGTGCTCAGTAGGAAGAATACAGCCAGCACCAATCTTATCATCGCCAGTCTCATTATTACACCTTCCTTGATTAACAAGATCTCTGCTCTTCAAGAAAATGATGAATTTATCCAGAGAATTAGCAAAAGAGTTAGGGAAGGCGAACCCACGAGTTTTCCGATTGACGACAAAGTGGTTCTGAGGCTGTTAGGACGAACTTGTGTTCCGAACCTTCCGGAGCTCAGAAAGGAAGTAATGGATGAATGTCACAAATCTAAGCTCGGTATTCATCCAAAGGTGAGCAAGATGTATTATGACCTCAAGCACACATTTTGCTGGAGATCTATGAAGAGAGACATTTCTATATATGTTGCTAAATGTCCCACTTGCCAGCAAGTCAAAAGCGATCAGTAGAAGCTTGCAGGATTGTTGCAACCGCTAGAAGTTCCATGTTGGAAGTGGGACCAAATTTCTATGGACTTTATTGATGGCTTGCCCCGAACTAGAAAAAGGAATGACAGTATATGGGTGATTGTAGATCGTTTCACGAAGACTGCCCATTTCATCCCTATCAGATCTAATAAAACAGCTCGAAGTCTGGCGCAGCTTTATTTCAGAGAGATTGTCAGACTACATGGAGTTCCCAGTAGCATTGTCAGTGACCGTGATCCGATATTTGCCAGTAAGTTCACGGAATCATTCCAAGAAGAGCTTGGGACCAAGTTGAATATGAGCACCGCTTATCATCCTCAGACAGATGGCCAGACTGAGAGGTTGAACCGCATATTAGAAGACTTGTTGCGATCATGCATTCTTTATTTTGGCGGGTCATGGGAAGATCACTTTCTCTTGGTTGAGTTCTCTTATAACAACAGTTACCAAGTAAGCTTGCAGATGTCGCCATTTGAAGCATTATATGGCAGGCCATGCAGATCTCCCGTATGTTGGGTGGAACTAGGCAATCAGTTAGTATTAGGTCTCGACATGATTCGTGAAGCATCAGATAAAGTTGATTTTATTAAGAAGCGATTACTGGCTACTCAGAGCCGACAGAAAAGCTATCAGACTCACGAAGAAGGGATTTAGAATTCTCTATTGGTGATTATGTGTACTTGAGGGTTTCCCCGCTGAGAGGTGTAATTCGATTTGGGAAGACTGGGAAGTTGGCGCCGAGATTCATTGGTCTATTTCCTATTCTCGAAAGGATTGGAACTCTCGCTTATAGGGTGCAGTTGCCTGACTGGTTGCCAGGAGTTCATAATGTATTCCATGTGTCTCAACTCCGGAAGCATGTACATGATCCAGACTTGATTGTGGAGGAAGCAGCACAACAAGAATTGGAGATTACCCCGAGCTTAGCAGTAAGGAGGCAGCCAGTGAAAATTGTTGGCAAAGAGACCTGAGTTCTGAGGAACAAGAGGATCCACTTAGTCAAAGTGCAGTGGAGAGGGGATCCTAGAGACTGTACATGGGAGACTAAGGATAACGTCAAACAGGCTTATCCCAAGTGCAGAGTGGACATCTCCAACTAACTCTTGTGCTAAGGTACATTTAAAATATGTTGCATTTTCCATTTTGTTTCCTACTTTACTATTGTTTCCTTTTCGGGGGACGAAAAGCTTTTAAGTGGGGGAAATTGTAACAACCTGGAAAATCAGAACCAATTTAAAATTCTTATTTTGGCTATTTCAATGAATTTTGAATAGTTAAAATAATTTATTTAAATAATAATGATTTAAAATTTATTTAAATCGAAGTTAGAACGAATATATTTATTTTAATTTTAAAAGGAGTTAGAAATAGCACGACGGTTCGAAAATTTGAATCTGAACTTTGACTGAATGTACAGGATTCAAAATAAAACATATTTTAGTGAAACCAAAAATATTTAAAGTTGTTTAAAAATATCTTTCCAACGAATCCGAAAAATCGAAATTTCATAACGAAAATAAAAGGTTATGGCCAGTTGAATATTCAGAATAGTCGCTATGGAATATAGTATAATTTATAGCCCGTATAAATGGCCATTATACAAACGACCTCCATTTTCGATGAAACCATTTTTTTGGGATCCGGAATGTCAAATTATTGCTAAGTTTAATTTTCCACAATTTTTGGAATTAATTTATGAGCGTGGTAAATTAAACTGTGATTCGATAATTTCTGTTGAATTTAATCGACTGTTAAAAAGGCCATTTTTCAAACGGTCTGCAAATTCGACGATATTAATTTTGTTAGGACCGTATCATCAAAATATAGCTATATTTATTTTTCGGGAATTTTTAGAGTCCATATGTGGCCCTGGTGAATTTAAACGTACGATCAAATTAAATAAATAAATGAATTAAATTTTAAATTAAAGAAAACAAGCTCAAAACAATTGATTGGGCTGACGGGACCTAGCCCATTGTGTCCGGAACGGGGGGCAATTGGGTATGAACAATTTTTGTTGGGCTGAAATTGAAGCTGTTAAGGATTTACGGGCTTAAACTAGTAATTAGTTAATTAAATAATATTTTATTATAAATATCACATTAGAAACCCTAATACCGTATTCTAAAGCCGCCCCCCTTTCTTGTCTATGGCCAGAAACTTCCTCCCTTCTACACTAATTCCCTTCGATCCACTCTACAAAATTCCCTACGCCTTTTGACTTTATCGTAGAGGACTTCATAAACTTCAGATTCATACGGATTTGGCAAACTTTCATTGTGAATCTGATGAGAACCGACCCCCCAACTACCGCCGTTCGCAGTGTTGCCCACCAGCCTAGCCAAAATCGCACGCCACCGCGTGGGCCCCCCCAGGCGCGCCTCCTTCCCCTCTCCAGCGTGGTGTAGTTGGATCGTGACGAAGTTGAAAGGTTTGACCAAGAATTGGAACCCTAGGATTGAACAAATAGTAAAAACAACGGTCGTGTTTTGATAGAGGAGGAAAAAGGGTATTTTCTTTATAAATTATTTATTTAATTTTTAATTATTAACAACAGAAATAAATTCATAACTAATGCATACGAACTCGGAATTGAACGATTTCAGATCCGCTACGATCGTAAGCCCGAGATCTTCATTTATGGACTGATTAAAACTGATTCGGAGAAAATTAAACTTTGGACAAATTTCAGATTTGAATCATTCGGAGTTAAAAGGAATGTGAGAATTCTATTTTATTTCCTCTTCTTAAATAATTAAATTTAATTACGATTGTATCTTCATCAATCCGCTGTTAATTCCTAATTATTATGATATGTGAATTGATCTGTGATTGTTGTGTTATTATAAAATTGTCACAAATATGTAGATCGATGTTATGTCATTATAAAATTGCCACAAATATGTATATCGATATTGTGTCATTATAAAATTGCCACAAATATGTAGATCGATATTGTGTTATTATAAAATTGCCACAAATATGTAGATCGATATTGTGTTATTATAAAATTGTCATAAATATGTAGATCGATATTGTGTTATTATAAAATTATCACAAATATGTTGATCGATATTGTGTCATTATAAAATTGTCACAAATATGTAGATCAATATTATGTTATTATAAAATTGTCACAAACATGTAGATCGGTATTGTGTTATTATAAAATTGTCGCAAATAGGTAGATCATTATTGTTTAAATAAAATTGTCATAACCCAAAAAATGAACATTTTGGTTGAAATAAAATAATAAAAAAGGAAATTTTTGTGAAATAGATTTGTTTCAAAGCACAAATTACATTTTTGTCAACAAAACAAAATGAAATATCACTTATAGGTCATTTTGTTGAACCAAAATTTTATCATTTTGTTGAACCAAAATTTTATCATTTTGTTAAACTAGAGTTTTCAACAAAAATGAAATATACGTTTTTGCCTTGTTGTTGAATTAGAATTAATATACATTTTTCCCTTGTTGTTAAGTTATAATTTTCAACAAAAAAATGAAATAAACATTTTTGTCATTTTGTTGAACTAGAGTTTTCAACAAAAATGAAATATCATATTTTATCATTTTGTTGAACTAGAGTTTTCAGCAAAAATGAAATACCAAATTTTGTCATTTTGTTGAATTAAAATTTTCAACAAAAATAAAATATCAATTTCCATCATTTTGTTGAATTAGGAAAAACATGTTTGCATTTTTAATGTAATGTGAGGAATTAGAAAAAGCGTTCATGTTAAATACAGAAACACGATAACATTAAAAACCTTATTTTTAATGTAATAAATGAATCATAAGAAAATTTTCATTTTAAAATAAAAGCATGTTAATATTTAAAAAAACTCATTTTTATAAAAAGAATGATTCATATGAAAATTATTCATATTAGAATAAGTGTTGAAAACATTAAAAATCATATTTTTATTGTAAAGTTCGATTCATTAGAAATTGACTGTTTGAATAAAAATATTGAAACATTAAGAATTCCATTTTTAATGTAAAAGTGATTTATTATAAAACATATGTTAGAAGATATAAAAATGTTAATAATCATAATTTTAACATGTTAGAAAACATATGTTAGAAATTATAAAAGTGTTAAAACATTATTTTTAACATTGCTAGAAGATGAAAACATCGCTATGAAACATTTTTATTCATTAACAAGGATTAAACAAAATATACATTTTTGTTCATTAAATTAAAATGAGACATTTTTGTTCATTAGATAAAAATGAGACATTTTTGTCCATTAAAAAGGATTAAACAAAATATACATTTTTGTTCATTAAAAATGATTAAACAAAATATACATTTTTGTTCATTAAATAAAAATGAAACCATTTTGTTCATTAAAAAGGATTTAAAAAAATATACATTTTTGTTCATTAAATAAAAATGAGACATTTTTGTTCATTAAATAAAAATGAGACATTTTTTTTCATTAAAAAGGATTAAACAAAATATACATTTTTGTTCATTAAATAAAAATGAGACATTTTTGTTTATTAAAAAGGATTAAACAAAATATACAATTTTGTTCATCAAATAAAAATGAGACATTTTTGTTCATTAAAAAGGATTAAACAAAATATACATTTTTGTTCATTGAACAAAAATGAGACATTTTTGTTAATTAAAAAGGGTTAAACAAAATATACATTTTTTGTTCATTAAATAAAAATGAGACATTTTTATTCATTAAAAAGGGATTAAACAAAATATACATCTCTGTTCATTAAACAAAGAATGAAACATTTTTGTTCATTAAAAAGGATTAAAAAAATATACATTTTTGTTCATTGAAATGAATGAAGCGTTTTTGTTCATTAAACAAAAATATACATTTCTTGTTCATTACGGAGGATGAAACATTTTGTTAACTAAAAAGGTTGAAAACAAAAATATACATTTTTGTTAATTAAAATATACATCTTCGTTGCATATATTAGAATTTATATGCAAAATGAAAACGTTGTTTTATTGTAAATGCATATATTAGAATTTATATGCAAAAATGAAAATATCATTTTACTGTAAACGCATATATTAGAATCTATATACAAAGTTAAATATTATTTTATGGACGATGCATATATTAGAATTTATATGCAAAGTTAAAATACATTTTATTTGACGTTATGAATATGTATATATGATATGCCAATAAAGCATTCTTTTATTTGGCGTGTTAAATACGTTAGCGAAATCGTCGAATAGTTTATATTTATATATAATTATGTATATGAATAGAAATTAAAATTAAACGAATCGTGCATAGTAGTTCGCGTTTCGGAGTCGTAACTTTAAACGATTATACCAAAAGATCCGACCATCGGATTTTTTCCAAAACTGGAACCGTTAGGACCGCTTTGGGAAGATCTTTCCAACGATATAAATTTTGTTAAAACCCAATGGTTAGATTTCGAGATATGTGTAAATCAAATTTTGATAAAAACAGCGCTAGGGCCGCCTATCGACCAGAAACGTCATTGAATTAAATTGAGATAGTTTTATATAAATAAAAATAACGATAAATCGTTATTAAATAATATTAATTATATGAAATGGTTTCAAACTATGCGTATGCGAGAATTATTTGAAAAGACTGAGTTCAATCTCATTTCAAATAATTACATGACGATTTAAATCGAAGATATTGAAGACGGTGATTGAAGACCAACAATCTTCACATCGAAAGGATGACTACTGATGCCCGACATTGGATAGCTGTCCGGACGTACTTGTTGATTGAAAAGTGGTAGTTATCCGGACGTACTTGTTGATTGCCCGGATAAGCGAGCACCTCTCTTCCGTATTGGACATATGGGACGAGGAATAAGGTGTCGTTCAGACCCAGAGCGGACTTGTAAATGGATGTGTGCCCGACATTGGATTTCATTCCATGTAAATTGAATTCTATTTAATATATACGTGGTTGATGGTAGAGGATTTGTTCTCTTGCTTAAAACCCTTCTCTGAGACACATGAGCTCAGAGGTTATATATTGGTAGTTATCGATCACATGGCGTGAATTGTCAATGTGGCATGCCAAGATGCAATTGATCGAGACTTTTGTTGAAAAGCAGAGCTTCGTGGTTGATGATCAAAGCATAGCCTATTTCGACATAGCTTTGTGTATAGTGTTACGTCGCAGCCTCACACACCGGTATGAGTCAAAAGCGGGATAGGGACCATAGGAAGTGCACACGTTTCTTTCTAGCTAGAAGTGGTGTCAGCATTTACAAGACCTAACATTTTTACTTATGTGGATGATGGATTATGAGGTACCTCGGATTTATCGGTCGATAATGACCAATTTATAGGTTCAATAGGACCAAGAAGCGTGTTTTCAGGAATTACCAATCCATTAAAGTATTTGTGGACCAGCCCTACCGCATCCAAGGGTTCGCCAGCATCCGAATCCTGAGACATTGCTAGAGTGTCTCGAATCAGTGAGGAGCCATCCCTAGCCTCGACTCATGATGGAAACCCAATTTCCAATATGACATTACGGTTTTGATTGTAAACCTATATATGACGACATAGTATATGGTAGCTATGCCATCTAGGATTGATACATTTACTTTGAAGTATTTTAAAACTGATTAGACACAAATAATAATATTAAAATATTATTTTCCACGTATCAAGTATGTTTGATCATTATAAGTTAAAACTCTATCCTCCGGTTTGCGTTGCATTGTGTGATGGGACTTGAGTCTTATAATGATTTCATTTTCCTAAAAAGCATTGCGTTGTTTTGAATAAAAATTTATTAAATTTTGTGCACTGGCAATCCAATGGAGTAAACCCGTTTTGTGTTAGCGGCGTGGTCCTATGATTAGCCATATTGTTAGATAAGTTAGGAAAGATTCTAATACCATTCCCATGCATGAATGACTCGTAGTTTGTTTCACTTTGCAAACTCAGGTGCCCTTTTTTCACACGGGCAGCCAAGTGACAGGTTTAGGTATTTATGCAGTATGCTAGACTGGAGCATGCTTGTGGGCTAAAGATGAAGATCATTTTATCTTTATTTATGCCTTGAGACTTTTAGACATCTTTTGATTATGATGTACTTGGTGGAGATTGAGACTTATTTCCTTTTGTTGAGACTTCTATTTGCTAAGTGTATCCTGTAACTATGCACTCTGATGTCTTTGATGTTGTGATGTTGATGACATTCCTATTTTCGCTGCAATGATTTATGTGTTATGCTATTATCTGAGAACTGCTATTGTTGTAATTACGTTATATTCCAATGATTATCCTTGCTTTCGTACTACGGAAGTTTGGGGTCGTCACAGTTGGTATCAGAGTTAAAGGTTAACCTTAGCTTCGGAGTATAACATATTTAGAACAATTCATCTAGGTAGAATCAGTAGTATTCTAAGGCGAGTAGCTCATTAGAGATAGGATTAGTAATGTCCTAGAATGAGCACAACAGAATAGCACATATTAATCAGTCATTACATCATTATCATCTTTCCATATGTCTCTGCTTTTAAACTTTTCTTTAAAATTATCATTTCTGTTAGTCTGACTCTTTCCTTGATGGTACAGAACTAACTAGAAAATGAGCATTCGAGCGAGAGCTAGAGCACGAGGCAGAGGTGGGGCCATATGACAAGTAGGAGATGAGACTTCCACTGCTCAGAGGCAGCCCACTCCCGAGGCTGTAACACCAACACCTCCACCCCCACAACCTTTTGACTTGGACAATATTTGCAATGCTCTGATACCAACTATGATAACCCCAAACTCCCGTAATACGAAAGCAAGGATAATCATTGGAATATAACACATAAACAATAACAGCAGAAAAGAAATATAAAATTACAGCAGATAGTGTACATCAAATTACACTGAAAATAATATATCATCAGCGTTACGCAGCATAATAGGATCATACTTAGTACATGATACAGTTTTCTGCTTAATATAAAATGTCCGCAGCGGAATCAAACATAATATACTAAACGAAGTCTGAACAGCATAATAGAAATGATAAGATCCATCTTCAGCTCCATAACTATCCACAATAAGTCTTCTGGGTTATGGGTAGGTGCGAGTTCGTCAACGTTGGGGGTGGGTGATGGCGGCGCTCCGACATTTCTTGTGAGGGGATGAAATCATATTCTGGTGGATTGAGGAAGCGTGCGACGGCGGGTTTTCTTCTTCGATGTTGGGTTCGGTTATACACAAAAGAAGAATGTTGATGAAGAGAAAAATGGGAGCGGCTTGATTGGTTAAAAATGTAATTAAGGTTAATAATTATTAAATTAATTATAGTTAATTATCTCAAGTTGTAATTAATATTTAAATTGCTATATCATGTGCGAAACAAATCAGAAATCAGTGAAACAAGTTTCTATGGAATCGTATGGATGAGATCTACAACATGGAATAAACCATAATTTAAATGGAGGCTACTGGAAATTCTGATAAGATTATACACGCTGTTTAATTCAGAAAAACAATCGTTTATTTAACGATTTCTATCCGATCAAGGTGAGAACTATCTCACTAAATTCTCTTGTACATTTATTTATTTTACATAAACTACCATGATTTTTATCAGTATTTAATCTTCACAAATGTTTGTTCACTAAAAATATTGTCTTTAGCTTATATGTGAGAATTCTAACTCACTTCTAAAAAGGTTTATAAAATTATAAAATTATATTTACTCGATGTGGAAAAATTGGTTGTGTGTTGTGAGATATTTGAATTCAAAAATAAATGATTAAAATTATATTAGGTTGCAGACGGAGTTTAGCAACTCCCGACACCCGTCGTTCACAGACCATGGACGACTTGATTGTATTATGGTGTGAATTTGATTATGATTGTTTTGATTTTGGTTGAAACGAAATCAATCGTGTTTGTGGAAAATTCATTGTTTGTTAAAAACATGTTTACATTAAAAAGTTACATTTTTTAATGTATGAATGAAAGATTTAAAAGAAATTCATGGTTTGTTAAAAAATGTTAACATTAAAAGTTACATTTTTTAATGTATGAATGAAAGATTTAAAAGAAATTCATTGTTTGTTAAAAACATGTTAGCATTAAAAAGTTATATTTTTTAATGTATGAATGAAAGATTTAAAATAAATTCATTGTTTGTTAAAAACATGTTAGCATTAAAAAGTTACATTTTTTAATGTATGAATGAAAGATTTAAAAGAAATTCTATGTTTGTTAAACACATGTTAGCATTAAAAAGTTATATTTTTTAATGTATGAATGAAAGATTTAAAAGAAATTCAAACATGTTAGCATTAAAAACTTACATTTTTTAATGTACGAATGAAAGAATTAAAAGAAATTCATTGTTTGTTAAAAACATGTTAGCATTAAAAAGTTACATTTTTTAATGTATGAATGAAAGATTTAAAAGAAATTCATTGTTTGTTAAAAATATATTAACATTAAAAAGTTATACTTTTCTATGTATGAATGAAAGATTTAAAAGAGATTCATTGTTTGTTAAAAACATGTTAACGTTAAAAGGTTACAATTTTTAATGTATGAATGAAAGATTTAAAAGAAATTCAATGTTTGTTAAAAACATGTTAACGTTAAAAAGTTACATTTTTTAATGTATGAATGAAAGATTTTAAAGAAATTCATTGTTTGTTAAAAACATGTTAACATTAAAAAGTTTCATTTTTTTTTTAATGAATGAATGAAAGATTTAAAAGAAATTCATTATTTGTTAAAAATATGTTAACATTAAAAAGTTAACATAAAAATTTGCATTTTTATTGTATATAAGAAATGATTCAAAATGATCATTGTTTTGAAAAAGAAAAGTTAACAATAAAACTTTACTTTTTTATTGTATATAAGAAATGAGGTAAAATTTATATTTTTAATGTAAGATTGAATCATTAAAAAGATGTATCGTTTGATAAAATATGTTAACATAAGAAATTACATTTGTCAATGTTAATGAATTATTAAAAAGATGTATCGTTTGATAAAATATGTTAATATAAGAAATTACATTTGTTAATGTTAAATGAATCATTAAAAAGGTGTATCGTTTGATAAAATATGTTAAAATAAGAAATTACATTTGTTAATGTTAAATGAATCATTAAAAAGATGTATCGTTTGATAATATATGTTAACATAAGAAATTACATTTCTTAATGTTAAATGAATCATTAAAAAGATGTATCGTTCGATAAAATATGTTAACATAAGAAATTACATTTGCTAATGTAAAATGAATCATTAAAAAGATGTATCATTTGATAAAATATGTTAATATAAGAAATTACATTGTTAATGTAAAAATGTATAGACAATAAAATATTCTTTTTATTGTATGCATATGAAATGTAAACTTGTAGTTAAACATGAAATGTGATTGAACTAAATACACTTGTTTGCTGATATTGATTGTGATGGATTGACTGTTTGGATTGTGCTCGACCAGTTTATGAGTAAAATATGGTTTTACATTTAGCATTGGGTTAGGTAAAAATATCTATGTGCTAACACCTTGCGAAACACTTAACAATTTGACTATAAGGTTTTTAGCGAGGTTGTTTATTACAAAATTTAATAAATGATTTTGAAATGAGATTTTTTAAATAAAAGAATAGTATTCCCGATTTTGGACAAGGAATGTTTTATAAAATAGAAAGAATTTCGAGGGCTATACCCGATGTTTTCGAAATGACTTGGAACTGGAAATCTATATAGATTTGAAAGTACTTGTGATTATTATGTTGTGAAATGATTTTCCCTACTTCGGGATATGAAATGATTTGGTATGTGGTTAGAGATTCGAGTAACCCAAACGACTAAAAGTATGGGTGTTATAGCCTTAAATGGCTTTGGGTAGTGTATACTTCCATGCGCGGGAGGTGCATCGTCAGTGTTGCCTGCTCCATAGTGGGAGGTGCACATATATATATTGAGTTGCTTAGGTGCGTGCCCTTTGCCTTGTCGACGGGGAGCGCGATATTTGGTTGCATATTTATTTTATGCATTCGTTTTGGAATTCATATTTCCAAATGTTTTGTTTTTGAGGTCCCGAAGTGAAATCTACTTTATTATAAAAGCTAGGTATGTATTTCAAATGATTTGAAATAAGAAATTGGGAAATAAAGTCTAAAGAAATAATTTCTATAAAGTGAATTGGATTTTATGGTTGTTGTTTATGCACTGGCAATCCAATTGAGTAAACCCGTTCCGCGTTAGCGGCGTGGTCATGTGATTGGCCTTATTATTAAATAGGTTTAGTAAGATTTCTCATACCAGTCCCATGACTGACTCGTAGTTTGTTTCACTGGCAAACTCAGGTGCCCTTATTTTCCACACGGGCAATCGAGTGACTTGTTTTACAAATATTTTTCTTTTGAGCAGGATTCTGGATTGAAGCTAAAGCTGTGTCCAGAGCATTGATAGTCTTCCGCTGCACTATATTGAATTCACTGTAAATTAATCTTCCGCTGTAGAATTATTTTTCGGTGTACTCTGATATATTCTTTACTCTGATGTTACATTATTATGATGTTTATAAAAGTCTTCTATTATTTGTTCTGATGTGTTGTATACCCAAAGTTAGCATATGCGGGATTCGAATGGTCTTAGCCGATTTAGCGATCAATTATGTCCGGGCAAAATCCATGTCGTTACAGCTGGTATCATGGCCTATACCCAGCCGGAATTGCGTGTGTAATGCTGCGGATGTTAGTCAGTGTGATACTGATGCGGGTTACATGCACAACGCCTGGGTGGTGAGTGATATGAGCCAACGAGGATGTTGGGATCTTTAAGGGGGTAATCTGTAACACCCCTCTCGAAAAGCTAACACAAAGATCTTTTAGCATAGTGGTTAGTGCGTGTTGCTTTACGGGAGGTCGGGGGTTCAAGACCCGCGTTTGTCACAATCGTCTTCACCAACTTTCCTCTTGTCAAACTCTCCTTCCTTCCATACTAGAGAACAAAAACTCACAACACTTGAATGCTACACGAACACCATCCATACTTTCTTTATCCAAAATCTGAAATTGACCATCTATGATGTCATTATTTACCACTGACCCCTGATTCTAAATGCCATCCCCTTAGAGAATCACGAACTGCCTCATCACCTCGTCACTGCTAGCGACGCATCGATCTGCTCCTAACTCACCTTCAGTAGAACCCTATGCCACCTCACTTGCCTATACCCACGATTCCGCCATAACCATAGAGATCAACTCGCACCAAGTCCTCAAACTGCGATGCCCTAGGTCAATACTACGCCATCCCCAATCGCTACCCTCCCCGGTTCCCTAAACAAACTCTAAGTCTCTAAACACCCATTGGCCTTCCAACACAACCCTAGCTTTACGTTGAATCCCATCGCGACACCACTGACCTCGATCCCCTCCGAATCGCGAATGCCTTCTATCATGGTTCGAGCTCCAAGAAAAACTCGTGTTCCTTAATCGCGATCCAAATTAACGAGCATCTACAATGATCTTCGAGCCTCAGGAAATTAATTAGTACAAATCGCGATTTCTTTTTTTATATACGAATTGGATTCCGTTGCAATGAAGAAGAAGTGGAGGCCATAATAATTTAGCTAAGTGCGGCTTTGATTTTTTAAGTAATTTGGAATGAGTGAAGAAATGAGGAGATAAGGAGGCTTTGTTTTATTTAGATTAAGGATCGACCATTTTAATTTCTTCTGAAAACCACAAACAAATTTTTAAGGAAAAAAATAGGAAGAGAGAATTTGCATCCAATTTATAGATGAAGAAAAACTTAGGGACTAAGGAAGTGGGTCTGCATAAGGTACAATATAGGTATAGGTTAAGTAAATCTTTATTAAATTTGATCTGAATTTAAAAATCTTTTAATTTAATTCGATTAGAAATAAAGAGATTTTTATTCTTTATAAATAGATCTTGATTTGATTTCCGATACGACTTTGAGCTTATCCTTTTTAAACATATCGGGGTTAGTCTTTAAATTATGAACCGCTATTTTAACGTACCGACCGATATCGTAATGCTATTATGAACTCAACAGAATATATTCTGAAATTTAATTCGAACATATATATATATAATGACCATATTAAATTGATTTAATAATAATTTAAAATTTAGGAACCATTAATTCTATGATAATAAATTATTTATTATTATAGTATATATTCCAAAAAGAAATTATTTTAATCATCTGAATTGTTTGAATTTAGTTTTAGCTTCAAACTCATTTATTTATCATTTTCGTATTACGATAATTCAATATACTAAAAATTTAATCGATTCGATCATTAGATCGACAAACGCAATATAAAATCGATTTATATTATCACTCAATCATTTAAAATAATATTAAGTATTTAAAATAAACTGACCAAAAATCTGAGTCGTTGTAGAATCCCTGATTGTCGGACTGAAACTCGCAAAGGAACTCAGAATAAAAGCCATCGACATTTTCTGTGACTCATGAGTTGTTGGATTTTAGGTCAGGAGGGAGCTCCATACTAAAGTGGCATGACTAGCTAGTTACTTCAGCTTACTGGAAGAACAGTTGAATTGGTTTGATTATTACAGCATCTCCCAGGTATCGAGGGAGCTGAATGTAACAATCCGCCTGGAGTGCGCCTAAATTTCGATTTAAAAGGGCCCATCGAAACTTAGATCACTCTAAACGTGTCATCGGTTCCTATAAGGAATTTCATTTGCACAGAACAACTAAATAATATAATGAGATAGAATCTCACACATCGGAATGGGAACATACAATATTAAAGTAAGATGTGCCATTTATTCAAAAGTCATTGATCCAAATACAAAATGCCAGATACAATTATTTATAATGGTACATCTTTATTATTCATTATTCAAATTTTCCAACAATAAAAGAGCAATAATAGCTAATAACAATGTAATAGTCTCATTGCCTTCTTTAGGCTTCATCACCGTCTCGTCCATCAAGTCGCCACCCGACCTACTAACCTTTTGGATATGTTAAGGAGCGGGGTCAGAACATAAAGTCCCAGTGACTGAAAATAATACATGGTTAAAGACTATACTCTAGATTTTGCAGGTTATATATATATATATATGCATATGTTTATATATATATATATATCAAAGTATGTCTACGAAACACACATGCACACACATACAAAGAAATATTTTAATTAATGACGTGGATGTCTGAGTCAATCGGTTAAGACCTTCATTAATGCATTTAGGGTGATCAACGATCACTTAAGACCCAACGAGGTGGATATTCTCGGTCACTTAAGGCCTATTCTAGTATATTTATTAAAGGTGGGTTCTCATGATCTCTTATGACCCTAAGGCAGACCCTAGCCAATTAAAACCCCATCCTAGCACGTCAAAGTTGTTATAGATATATATATTCTCACTAGTATTATGAAAAGTAGACCTCGCCGCTTAGTACCGGTTTAGGATAGGCCCGCATATAGTCGTTTAAGATCCTTTTGGCGGATGCCTCATGTTACTACTTAACTAATATAACGGTGGTAGACCTATGACGCTTAAGACTTTCCTTAGATGTTTGTTTAGTTAAATTACATGCTACGTCCCACGTATATAAAACATGTTCCTAGGTTGGCCCTTACAAAGCTCCCAGAGGAATTGGACATTCTAGTAAACTACCCTACTCCGTTATTATAGTAACATCATGAATTTTTGATAGTCAGATATTTAATTTATTTTATTACATTAAATATTGATTTGGAATTTTAATTGGATTTAACTTGTATAATTCGTTTATATAACAAAGTTTTAATGTTAAATTTATATACAATTATAAATCGAGCTCGTAACGTCGCGCTAGTTCGTAATATTACGTTTTGAACTTCAATTAAATATACAGAATCCATTTTAAGTAGCAATTCTTTGAAATCAATCCATAATGATCGGATTTAGGTGAGTGAGTTGGCCAAAATTTTAATCAAAATGGGCGGCGGTTATTGGATCTTCTAGAGTATACGGAGATGATTGGAAGCTCGAAACTCTCGGTGAAGGGAGAGGAGCTAGTGGCGCACAAACGGGTGTTGTCTGATCGACGTCAGATGGAGCAGGGGATGGTGCGGCGATGGAAATTTGTTGCATGCAGAAGGTTTTGGGAAGGAAACAAACGCGAGAGAAAAGAAATAAAGATGGAACAGATAGGGCATTGGGCCTAGGAAGGATTGAAGCAAAGTTGGGGGCACCATGTTTTCAGAATAGAAGGGTCAGCATGGGATTTTTTTTAAACCAAATGTTAGTGCATGGGTTTGCTCTACGAAGGACAACTGCAGTTACGTGAAGACGAGGAGGCAATTCATTCGGCCGAAATCTTTTTAAACGTAATTACTGTCTTTTAAAAACATGGTTAAGTAAAGGTATTATTTAAATATATAAATCAGGTTTGGGGTACTGAAGTACATGAAAATAGAGAATGATAATGTGTCTAGTTTATTTGTTAATCAAAGAATGATAATCAAGTTAAGGGGACGCATGATAATTCTTTTAACAGAGCAGTGAAGATAATGTGTCTAGTTTACTTGTTAACAATCATAATTAGATTAAACAATATTATTGATTAGAGGATAATTATTTAATTTAAAGTGTTTTAACTTAAATGTTAATAACTCATTGATGTGTTATCAAAATTCGACGAACAAAGTGGAGTTGAAATCATCTTGACAAGCACTGTGCCATGGAACCAATTTGGACAGAAACGGAGACAACATGATTTTTTGGTTAAATTAAACGACTGTTTAATTTAACTAGTAAACGAATCAAATCAAAGACTTTAATATTAAATTTATTATTTGTTTTAGTTAATAATGTGGTTAACTTCTTTTACGGTAGTTAATAACTAAGTAAATTATTATTCTAATTAATGAGAATTTAAGTGATTACTTCTTAAATGAATTTTATTTAAGTAAGTAATCAAGATGAAATGAAATGAGTTGAATTTGAGAAGAGTTGGTGATTAGATTTTATGGTAAGGCCCGAATTTTTCTAGCAAAGTTATAAAAGAGATCTTGAACTAATTTGATAGCTTAAATAAATGTTTTATTTAATATTTGAAGTAAGTAAAAAGAAATCGAGGAAAAAGGGGTTTATATTAAGCTTGAATTTATAAATAAGGTTTATAAAAGCAATATGAAGTTAAAACGTTGATTTTGAATTAGCGATACTTAATGATGGAATTAAGTTTAATAAATGGAATAAAAATGAGATTTTCAGAAAGGAAAATGGATTGGTAAAAGGGATTTGTAATTGGGTTTGTAAAAGTAGTTGGTAGTAGGATTTGTAATAAAGATCTGATTTAGGAAACAAATTATTTAAATAAGTTGAAAGTTGAAAAGGTGATGTTTAGTAAGTATTTATTTAATCAACGAATTAAGTAATATTAGTTATATTTAATAGGAGAACTCTAATAAGATAAGAAGGGCTATAAAAGTATATTTTTAATAAAATAGTTAGACGGGATGTGTTTGATATTAGAATGAATATCAATTTTTGAATTACAACTCGTATTTATCTTAAGAAAAGAATGTTGTTGATCAAGGTCTGAGAGGTAATTAAAATACCGCGACTTGAACGACTGCAGGATAATATTAGTTGGTAATGGTAAGAATGTTTGAACTAATTTATTATTTCTGTAAGAGAAATAATGATGCAATGTTAGTTGAAGGATTTGAGGATGTATTATATGATTTTCCAAAATAAAATAAATAAAAAGGATTTGAGAATATATATATATATATTTCCAAAGTAATGGAAATAATAAGGGTTTGAGAATATGAGATGTTATTTCTAAAATAAAGGAAATAAAAGGAGATTTTGTGGAAATATAACGATACTTTCGAGCTAAAAGGAATTAAAGAGAAGAGTATTTAAATAAGATTATTTTAAAAGTTAAGTGTCGATTATTTTTTCAGGTAAGGAAACAAAAGAGATTTTCGTAATAATCATTTTACTAATAACAAATTAAACTGATTTCCCAGTTATATATAATGAGTAATGCTGTAAAAAATATTTTGCAAATGACGATTAAATAGAATATCGGATTTTATTGTAATATATTTTCCTATATATGAAAATGAAATGGTCTTTCGAATATTAGTAAGGAGTGAAATGTTTTTTCCAACTATTGGAATATTTAAATTAACCATCCGTTAATATTTTTAAATTAAAGAAGCCAAGTAATGCTGAATACTAGACTATTAAATCTATTTTTGTTTTTATGATTGAAAGGTTGTTTATTTGATAGTTAAATAACCGACTATCAAATCTGACCTATGATTGTTGTTACGAAAAGACAGGGATTGAATTATATTCGAAAACCATTCCGACTAGCAAATACGAAATGTTGAAGGTATCAAATACTGATCAAGACGGAGAAATTAAAGAACGTGGGTCTTCATAAAACGGTAGAATTACTTAAAATCTCTGGTTTAGTGGTCATAGATCTACTGTAATCCTATCGGGGTAGAAATCTATGGGTTTGCAAAGACTACTCGCTACTGATTTATAGGGTGATACCTAGGATGTAGTAGGAGGGTGCCTCCGGTTCATACTATTCCTGGATGACTTGTATGGATGAATGTCTGATAGAGTATTTCCTAAGAATCACGTACGTTGATTTTTACAATCATAATTCTGTTATTGGCAGAGAGGGGCACTTCTTTTAGCTTAACAACCAGAGTACTTTTGTGAATGTCAACTAGTGATTTGACAGATCTGACAATGTGGCATTCACAGTGAATGGTGATGTGATGTTCTAAAGGTAGTGTTAAACCTCAAGTCTCTACAACCGCGATGTAACACCCCACACCCGCAACGGTCACTCACTAAGGGAATGCCATAGCATCGGTGGAGTATTTTAAGTGAATATAGAACAGAAAAATTACAACAAGACAGATATAAGTAATACTTGAGAATTTGAAACATCATTTCATTGCAGCGGAAAGTAAAACATGTTTGGTTACATCACAAAACCATAAACAAGAGTCAAGTACATAATATCCATCCTGATAAAACAAAAGTACATAATCCCACTACATAACTAATAGCCATAACAGAAAAGATAAACTGAGCTTTACATCCACGGTCCAAGCTCCAAAAGATAGATAAAGCAATCCGGTCAAAGCCCACTAGTGCTAGGCCCACTCTGATAACCTGAGGGTTGGGAAAAAGATAAAAACAACGGGGTCAGACATAAGTCTAAGCGAGTCCTATAACCTTAACAATATAATCATTAAAGTAATTAGGGCATGATATAAACCTGGCACGGTACGACTGGGGATAAATGACTACACTAAGTAGCCAACTAGGCATCCAACTAGACATAGGATGAACTAGGATAACGGTAAAGACGCATCTACCCACCCAAGGATAATTACTAACTGCACCACACCAATCATTCCTACTTAAAGGTTGATCCCACCCAAGGACTTAAAAATTTTACCCAGTAGTTTCGTGTACCCCTAGCTGACTACATAGGTGCCGTCTGCCCCTATCTCCACTAGGTGTACCCACTACTCCCAAGCGATCGGCTCCCTACCGTAGATACCCGTGTTGGCCCCATAGTGGGGTGTATCACTCCCCAAAGTGGCAACCCGAAAATGGTGCACGGCTTATATCTACACGATGCAACAACGTCTTACCTACCAGCCCGGGTCCACACACGCATATGAAACCCGTTGGACTCGCGTTGCCACCGCTACCCCGTTTTGGCCTCTTATAGTCAAGCCCAGTACGCGTGTCCCGTCCTCGACATGGGTCGAGCCCAATAAGATACATATGGGTTACTGGTTGAAATGGGCCCCCACAAGCTACTACTTAAGCTTGTCATTTTATCTAGTGCATCCCACTTAACCCCTTTTTATAATCATGCCCACTTACATGTTAAGGTTTGGTTAAGTCATCTAATCATATTTCAATTGCCACTCAAGGCCCCCACAAGCTACTACTTAAGCTTGTCATTTAATCATATTTCAATTGCCACTTAAGGCCCCCACAAGCTACTACTTAAGATTGTCATTTAATCATATTTCAATTGTCACTTAAGGCCCCCACAAGCTACTACTTAAGCTTGTCATTTAATCTAGTGCATCCCACTTAACCCCTTTTTATAATCATGCCCACTTACATGTTAAGGTTTGGTTAAGTCATCTAATCATATTTCAATTGCCACTCAAGGCACCCACTAGATTCCTACATGCCACCTAAGGCACCCACTTAACCCTTTAATCATGTTTAGTTACATGTTCCCCTTTGGTTAAGTATTTTAATCGTATTTTTATTGCTACCCAAGGCAACCACTAGATTTTTCCACATGCCACCCAAGGCACCCACTTAACCCCTCATGTCCCTCTACATGCTAATATGGTTAAGTGTTTCTTAATTAATTAATTAAGATCATGACCTCATAAATACCTCTTACATTAGACTACCTTTTATGACCGCTGGATATGCCGGTTGGGTCCGGGCAGCCTTACGTCATAAAAGGGTCTAACCTCGTGTCTTTACTTTAATCACGTTTTTAGTTTGTGCCTAAGACCTCTCACATTGGGCTAACATTTGTAGTAGCTGGTTAAGCCGGTTGGGTCCGGGCAGTCTTATGCTACAAATGAGTCCAACCTCGTGTCTTAGTCGATTAATTACACCTAATTAATCACCCCCATAATTCATATTAATTATCCATGTTCATATTCAAGTTTTCAAGAATATGGGTAGACCTAACTCAATAGGTAAATTCCCAATTCCATAATATGGGTAGACCTAACTTAATAGGTAAATTCCCAGTTATGTCCATCCACTTTATGGTATGTATAATCATACCAACTTCACATAATTTATCATAACATGTTTATATGATTAGCCCCATCGTTCCCACGTAATTCGTTCTCATAACATGACATATAATTGGGAAGATTCATCATAAATATAATGGGTTCAACTTAACATAACACTTGCATTAACATGGGTTTAAAAGGTGTCAACTTGCATCATACATTAAACCCAACTAGCATAAATCATTAACCCAAACTTGCATGAATCACATATGTCATAAAGAGAGTAACTTGCATTTTTATGTATGTCATACAAAGAGTTAAACTTGCATATGTATGTATGACATACAAAGGGGTAAACTTGCATAACATGTCATATGTCACTTGCATATAAACAAACACCAACTTGCATAACATGTCATAGGTGAACTTGCATATTAACAAACACCAAACTTGCATAACATGTCATAGGTGAACTTGCATATTAACAAACACCAAACTTGCATAGCATATTATATGTCAAATTACATATAATCAAACACTTAACTTGCATAACATGTCATAGGTGAACTTGCATATTAACAAACACCAAACTTGCATAACATGTCATAGGTGAACTTGCATATTAACAAACACCAAACTTGCATAACATGTCATAGGTGAACTTGCATATTAACAAACATCAAACTTGCATAACATGTCATAGGTGAACTTGCATATTAACAAACACCAAACTTGCATAACATGTCATAGGTGAACTTGCATATTAACAAACACCAAACTTGCATAACATGTCATAGGTGAACTTGCATATTAACAAACACCAAACTTGCATAACATCATGAACATGTAACTTGTGACTTGCATAACTTGCATGACATCATGAACATGTAACATATGGCTTGCATAACTTGCATAGCATCTCAAACATGTAGCATATTACTTGCATAACTTGCATAATATCACAAACACATAGCATATAACTTGCATGTCATGCATAACATCATTAACACATTGCACATAACTTGCATAACATCATTAACACATAGCACATAACTTGCATAACATGCATAACATCATTAACACATAGCATACAACTTGCATAACTTGCATTGATCCACATTCATAGCCATAACCTCATTATATCCTATCATAATCATTTCCATAATTGGTCATTAAGGCTATAGAAACTCACAACTTGTTGATTAGCACTCCTATGAGGAAGATTTAGTTGCTAGAAGTTGATTAGAAGCTCTCATGTGAACATAGAAGCTCTCATGCACTCATATGATCAAAGAATCTCTCATAGAAATGAAGATAGAATTTATGACAAGAGGATGGAGGCCATGAGAGAACATTTTGGCATAGTTTAGCTATAGGATTGAATAATGAGCATTTAGGTTTAGGTTAGGGGTCTTTTTATAGAAGACTAGGATAGTTTTAGCCATAGGATAAACCCTAGAACCAATCCTAGCCATGTCTTGGGGAAGAAGTCAAGTGTAGGAACCATTTTAGGGCCTAAAAAAATAGCCCAAAACTCATCCCGGGCCTCAAAAACATGAGCAGTTTTCGTTTTTGATTTTTCGTGAAACTTTGTCTAGCCATAACTTGGTCATACGGACTCCGATTTACAAAAATTCGGACTCTATTTCGCGTATTTTTCCGAGACGAACGCAATGGCACAGCCCGTTTCCCCTGATTCAGATTATTAAATATAATTCTGCCCTGATTTATGTTATAACAAGTTATTCAGAAATACGGGGTGTTACATTCTCCCCTACTTAAAGGATTTCGTCCCCGAAATCCCTAAGTCAAGAAGAACGTATCCTACCAACCAATCAACCATCTACTAAACCATCAAACACTGGCATCCATTGTCCTTAAAATTTCTAATGCTGTATGAACGTATGCAAGAAGTGTGTGTATATGTTCCCTACCCAATGAAAAATCAGGCGGTCCACTGATTCAGTTGACCTCCTTAATGCAAACCATGATAGTGTCATGCATCCAATATGTATGCGAAAGAATCCCTATCGACACATACTATTTCTACATGTGTGCACAATCATACACCAAAATGCATCATCCATAAAATAACACAACCATTATACATCCATAAATATAGCTACCTACACACAATTATATGCAATATGCAATATGAAGTGACTGAGTCGATCTAGTGTCTAAAGTATGTGTATATGCATCCACGAGCAACCACTAGCAAACACTTGCATCCACATGTATCTATCATACATAACATGTCTCAAACACATGTTTCAACCTAAAGGTCAAAGGTACTAACGAGAGGACATACTAAAGATAAGATAAGTACTAGACAAACGATAAAGGAGAAATTAAAAGACATACCCTCAAAAAGGAATGGGTATAATGAACACATCTTCGCTTCTGTCTCCTAAGTAGCGTTGCTCTCATCTTCTCCCCATTGTACTTTGACTAGTTGAACCTCTCTGTTTCTCAACTTCCTACTCTCTGACCCAAGGATGCAAGTAGGAGCTCGTTGAATCATGGCCTCACGTTCTAACTCCACTTCTCTAAGCAAGCTCGGCTCTGCCACCTCCGCAGTCTCTTGTAGGCACTTCCTCAAATGTGATACATGGAATACATCATGTACACCACTAAGTCTCTCGGGCAACTCTACTCTATGTGCCATCTGTCCAATCCTTTCCTAAATAGGAAACGGTCCAACAAACCTTGGTGCTAACTTCCCAACGGACCCAAAGCGAACAACATTCCGTAACGGAGATACTTTGACAAAGACCATGTCCCCAGCATCAACTCAAGATCCGTACTCCTCTTATTCGCGTAATATTTCTGTCTGTCTTGCGCCGCTTTCATCCTTCTTCGAATCAAATACCAACAAAATCCATCGAGATGCTATCCCACTTCCATTGCGGAACTTCTAATGGGTGAAGCAACCCACCGGGTTTCTTTTGCTCCGCTTTCACTTGATGGCATACCAAGCATCTAGCGACATACTCGGCCACATCTTTCTTCATACCGGCCCAAAAGAAAACTCGCTTCATGTCTTGGTACATCTTGTCCCCACCGGGATGAATGTTCATCTTCGAACGATGTGCATCATCAAGTATAGCCTTCCTCAAACCCTCGTCTTGCGGTACACAAAGTCTACCGTCTCTACGCAACCACCCCTTATCATCTAGGGTGTACCTACTCAAATGGCTGGACGACTCCCTCCTTATGAGCTTCTCCACTAACTCAACCAACCGTGGGTCGTCCCGCTGTGCCTCACCAATCCGTCCCAAAAGAGTAGGTCTGACCTCTAAGGATGCTAGCAAACCGGGTATAAAGTCAACAGAAGGTCTGAAGTCAAACATCGAGATAAATTCCAAGCTCCGTCGTTCAACGAACAATGAACTCAAGGACAACCTTTTTCTACTTAAGGCGTCCGCTACCACGTTACCCTTGCCATGGGTATACGCTATCTCAAACTCATAGGATGCTAAGAATCCCATCCACTTTTGCTGTCCTAAGACTATGCGCTCGAAGAGTCTCCAACACTTCCCTAAGATGTAGGGCATGCTCTTCTCCATTTCTAGAGAAAACCAGGATATTACCCTATCCAAAATCATCACAACTGTCCATCTCTCACGCAGACCATCCTAGTCGAACTTGACATCCCCCAAGTGCAAGCCCCAAAGGCCTAAACCAATATCAGACAAACACCCAAGGGATACCTCCTTCGAATTCAGACGACCTACGTGAGATGATACTAGTAAAAACGGCTAAACAATTAAGCCTTTGTCCAACTCTGGATGTCCTTGCCAGTCTCGCTCCAAAACCACCGTTTATCCCATAACTGGCTTTGCTCAACCTATTAAGCACATACGAAAACTTATTTCGCTCCTAGAAAAGACCAAGATGTCATTTACAAAGACCATCACGAACTTATTTAGGTACTCCCTGAACACCCTTCTTATCAAATCAACAAAGTATGCGGGGGCGTTCGTCAAACCAAATGGCATCACCAGCCACTCATAAAAACCATCCGGAGTCCTAAAGGTGGTCTTCTCTATACTATCCTCAGCCACTCTCAACTGATGAAACCCCGTGGCTAAGTCCAACTGCGAAAACACTGAGGCGCCAACCAACTGATCAAAGAGATCATCAATCCTCGGCAATGAGTGTCTATTCTTCTTTGTTATCTTGTTAAACTCTCTATAGTCTACACAAAGTCTCAGGGACCCATCCGCCTTCGTGGCAAAAACTACTGGAGCACCCCACTCCGATATACTTCATCTTCTGAACCCCTTCTCAAGCAAATCGCCTACTTGCTTATGGAGTTCCCTCCTCTCACGAGGAGCCATGTGGCACACTGGCCAAGATACTGGTTTGGCATTGTCTACCGGATATATTCGTAAGTCAATCTTCTGCTCCGGAGGTAAGCCCTTCACCTCCTCAAACACATCCGAGTATTCCCGGACCACTCTAACAGATCGCAAACTCTCGACCGACGTGTCAAGCGATTCTAGATAACTTAGCATAACAGATTCCATGGGATTATAAGAGATCTCGAGAGTGTTACCCAAGCAGGTCATAAGCCTAACAACTCTCCTTTCACAAACAAGAACGGCACCATTACTGGATAACGAGTCCATGCCCAAAACTAACCCACAGCCCGTGAAGCCCAAAAAGCATCACATCTAAACTCAACGCGAAGTATAGAAACTTTCAAACCCAAACACATCATGGAGCCCCCAATTGGGTTTGAAACAACTAAGGGATCATCTACTAAACTAGTGTCTAAGTGCAGTGACTCAACTAACAACGATGAGATAAATGAACTCGATGCGTCAGAATCAAATAAAGTTCGAACCGTATAATAAAGAAATCCAAATTCCAACCTAGACGGTCCTATCCCCATCTGGTACACTAGCCGTGAGGGAATACAACTACCCTCCAGAAGATTCCATACCTTGCCCTTGCCCCTTTGGACAATCCAAATAAGGTGTCCTATTCCTCCAAAAGGATAACTACTAGCCCTCTTCTTCCCATTCTCCACTCGTAATCTCCCATCAATGAGGTTTCGTTCTTCATTAACCAAACAACTATTTGAGCCTTCCTCCCATCGTCTATCCTATAGGTACCTACCAGTCCTCCTCCTTCTTGAACCAACTTCTAATCCGACAAATGTCTAAGTTCCTTGAAGTGGTTTTCCATTCTTATCTATCTTAGAAAGATCATCTATACACGGAGGGGAAACTCAAAACGAGAGAGGAAGAGATTCAAAACGGAGAATTCGAAAGATAAAGATATGGCTATCGGGGATTATGCTTTTCTTTCAAAAACTTTTCTCTTAAAAGACATGTTTTTGAAAATACTCCTTTCAAAAATATTCTTAGAAAATAGTTTTTCTTAAAATTTTATCTGTTCCGGTAACCTTAAGCTCTGATACCACGTGTAACACCCCACACCCGCAACGGTCACTCAATAAGGGAATGCCATAACATCGGTGGAGTATATTAAGTGAATATAGAACAGAAAAATTACAACAAGACAGATATAAGTAATACTTGAGAATTTGAAACATCATTTCATTGCAGCGGAAAGTAAAACATGTTTGGTTACATCACAAAACCATAAACAAGAGTCAAGTACATAATATCCATCCTGATAAAACAAAAGTACATAATCCCACTACATAACTAATAGCCATAATAGAAAAGATAAACTGAGCTTTACATCCACGGTTCAAGCTCCAAAAGATAGATAAAGCAATCCGGTCAAAGCCCACTAGTGCTAGGCCCACTCTGATAACCTGAGGGTTGGAAAAAAGATAAAAACAACAGGGTCAGACATAAGTCTGAGCGAGTCCTATAACCTTAACAATACAATCATTAAAGTAATTAGGGTATGATATAAACCTGGCACGGTACGACTGGGGATAAATGACTACACTAAGTAGCCAACTAGACATCCAACTAGACATAGGATGAACTAGGATAACGGTAAAGACGCATCTACCCACCCAAGGATAATTACTAACTGCACCACACCTGTCATTCCTACTTAAAGGTTGATCCCACCCAAGGACTTAAAGAATTTACCCAGTAGTTTCGTGTACCCCTAGCTGACTACATAGGTGTCGTCTGCCCCTATCTCCACTAGGTGTACCCACTACTCCCAAGCGATCGGCTCCCTACCGTAGATACCCGAGTTGGCCCCACAGTGGGGTGTATCACTCCCCAAAGTGGCAACCCGAAAATGGTGCACGGCTTATATCTACACGATGCAACAACGTCTTACCTACCAGCCCGGGTCCACACACGCATATGAAACCCGTTGGACTCGCGTTGCCACCGCTACCCCGTTTTGGCCTCTTATAGTCAAGCCCAGTACGCGTGTCCCGTCCTCGACATGGGTCGAGCCCAATAAGTTACATATGGGTTACTGGTTGAAATGGGCCCCCACAAGCTACTACTTAAGCTTGTCATTTTATCTAGTGCATCCCACTTAACCCCTTTTTATAATCATGCCCACTTACATGTTAAGGTTTGTTAAGTCATCTAATCATATTTCAATTGCCACTCAAGGCCCCCACAAGCTACTACTTAAGCTTGTCATTTAATCATATTTCAATTGCCACTTAAGGCCCCCACAAGCTACTACTTAAGATTGTCATTTAATCATATTTCAATTGTCACTTAAGGCCCCCACAAACTACTACTTAAGCTTGTCATTTAATCTAGTGCATCCCACTTAACCCCTTTTTATAATCATGCCCACTTACATGTTAAGGTTTGGTTAAGTCATCTAATCATATTTCAATTGCCACTCAAGGCACCCACTAGATTCCTACATGCCACCTAAGGCACCCACTTAACCCTTTAATCATGTTTAGTTACATGTTCCCCTTTGGTTAAGTATTTTAATCGTATTTTCTATTGCCACCCAAGGCAACCACTAGATTTTTCCACATGCCACCCAAGGCACCCACTTAACCCCTCATGTCCCTCTACATGCTAATATGGTTAAGTGTTTCTTAATTAATTAAGATCATGACCTCATAAAGACCTCTCACATTAGACCACCTTTTATGACCGCTGGATATGCCGGTTGGGTTCGGGCAGCCTTACGTCATAAAAGGGTCTAACCTCGTGTCTTTACTTTAATCACGTTTTTAGTTTGTGCCTAAGACCTCTCACATTGGGCTAACATTTGTAGTAGCTGGTTAAGCCGGTTGGGTCCGGGCAGTCTTATGCTACAAATGAGTCCAACCTCGTGTCTTAGTCGATTAATTACACCTAATTAATCACCCCCATAATTCGTATTAATTATCCATGTTCATATTCAAGTTTTCAAGAATATGGGTAGACCTAACTCAATAGGTAAATTCCCAATTCCATAATATGGGTAGACCTAACTTAATAGGTAAATTTCCAATTATGTCCATCCACTTTATGGTATGTATAATCATACCAACTTCACATAATTTATCATAACATGTTTATATGATTAACCCCATCGTTCCCACGTAATTCGTTCTCATAACATGACATATAATTGGGAAGATTTATCATAAATATAATGGGTTCAACTTAGCATAACACTTGCATTAACATGGGTTTAAAAGGTGTCAACTTGCATCATACATTAAACCCAACTAGCATAAATCATTAACCCAAACTTGCATGAATCACATATGTCATAAAGAGGGTAACTTGCATTTTTATGTATGTCATACAAATGGTTAAACTTGCATATGTATGTATGACATACAAAGGGGTAAACTTGCATAACATGTCATATGTCACTTGCACATAAACAAACACCAACTTGCATAACATGTCATATGTCACTTGCATATAAACAAACACCAACTTGCATAACATGTCATAGGTGAACTTGCGTATTAACAAACACCAAACTTGCATAATATGTCATAGGTGAACTTGCATATTAACAAACACCAAACTTGCATAGCATATTATATGTCAAATTACATATAATCAAACACTTAACTTGCATAACATGTCATAGGTGAACTTGCATATTAACAAACACCAAACTTGCATAACATGTCATAGGTGAACTTGCATATTAACAAATACCAAACTTGCATAACATGTCATAGGTGAACTTGCATATTAACAAACACCAAACTTGCATTACATGTCATAGGTGAACTTGCATATTAACAAACACCAAACTTGCATAACATGTCATAGGTGAACTTGCATATTAACAAACACCAAATTTGCATAACATGTCATAGGTGAACTTGCATACTAACAAACACCAAACTTGCATAACATCATGAACATGTAACTTGTGACTTGCATAACTTGCATGACATCATGAACATGTAACATATGGCTTGCATAACTTGCATAGCATCTCAAACATGTAGCATATTACTTGCATAACTTGCATAATATCACAAACACATAGCATATAACTTTCATGTCATGCATAACATCATTAACATATAGCACATAACTTGCATAACATGCATAACATCATTAACACATAGCACATAACTTGCATAACATGCATAACATCATTAGCACATAGCATACAACTTGCATAACTTGCATTGATCCACATTCATAGCCAAAACCTCATTATATCCTATCATAATCATTTCAATAATTGGTCATTAAGGCTATAGAAACTCACAACTTGTTGATTAGCACTCCTATGAGGAAGATTTAGTTGCTAGAAGTTGATTAGAAGCTCTCATGTGAACATAGAAGCTCTCATGCACTCATATGATCAAAGAATCTCTCATAGAAATGAAGATATAATTTATGACAAGAGAATGGAGGCCATGAGAGAACATTTTGGCATAGTTTAGCTATAGGATTGAATAATGAGCATTTAGGTTTAGGTTAGGGGTCTTTTTATAGAAGACTAGGATAGTTTTCGCCATAGGATATACCCTAGAACCAATCCTAGCCTTTAAAGCATGTCTTGGTGAAGAAGTCAAGTGTAGTAACCATTTTAGGGCCCAAAAAAACAGCCCAAAACTCATCCCGGGCCTCAAAAACATGAGCAGTTTTCGTTTTTGATTTTTCGTGAAACTTTGTTTAGCCATAACTTGGTCATACGGACTCCGATTTACGAAAACTCGGACTCTATTTCGCGTATTTTTCCGAGACGAACGTAATGGCATAGCCCGTTTCCCCTGATTCAGAATATTAAATATAATTCTGCCCTGATTTATGTTATAACAAGTTATTCATAAATACGTGGTGTTACACGCGAAATGGTATAAAATCGGGTAGGTCGCATGGATAAGTCTGTCGCTCCCAATTAGGGTGTATTGTCACCTAATCTAGAGAAAATGCATTTTCTTCGTATTTCTTTCGATGCTGTCCCTTTCAGGTAAAGGTGGGTAGATCCCAACCGTTGGTGATAATACATTCGGTACTCTCATGCAGAGCGAGGGGCCAGTCATGTTTAGACTGGGTTGCAAGATGTTTTTGTTGAACCTAGTGTATTCATCTCTAGAGATACACTATCGGAAGGTGATCCCATACCTTGCCTGTTGGAAATCCAATCTTCAATAAGCGCCCGCCACTAATGCAAAAGTAGGTAAATTCTTGCCTTAGATCGAAAAAGCATAGCATTTGCCCCTTTTTCAAATAGGCAACACTAGAGGGAGTGACATCAACGGTCGTTGCCTTAGCCCCTAAGGCAACACTTTTGCCACTCTACTGCTGTAGCACCCCACGTCCGTTAATGTCACTCATTAAGAGAACGCATTAAGTTTTGTGAAGCGTTATAGGTAAACAGAAACATGAATATTACAAGACACATATAAAATAACAGCGGAATTTAAAACTTTATTAAGCAGATAAATTGTGGTTCAAAACATAGTTACATGATGAGTATGAAATACAAAAAACCCAGTATGTAACACCCCACCTCCGTTAAGGTCACTCACAAAGGGAATGCCTTAACTTTGGTGGAGCACTTTAGTAAACAGAACAGAATATTACAAGACAGATAAACAGTACTTGAAAAATTATAACTTTATTACAGCGGAAAACAGAAATCAGTATGGTTACATCTTTAACAAATTCTCAAGTACATAATATCAGTCTTGTACAAAAGCCTTCAGAATGCATAGTTTAAAATCGTAATCCCCACAGAAGAAGACAAGCCATACTTTAACCACTTCAAGCAGAAGAAATCTGGATCAAGCTAGAGTATTCCCTTCTACAAAACCTGGGGGGAAACGGAAGAAAGGAGGCTAAACAACAAGGGTCAGAGAAAAAGTCTGGCAAGTCCAGTGATTTTTAGTTATGAATAACATGACATGAAAATAAAACTGGATGAGAGATAACTGTAACAGGTGTAGCAGATATAACAGAAGAACAGAATGATATAAGATATTGCTTTACACTTCTCTGCACTAATACTAGTATAACAGAATTAGGTGTCACCCTAATGTCTAAACTGAAACAGAAACCAGTACAGAATAATTTCCACAGAAGAGAATGCTAGTAATAGGCCTTTACCACCCCAATAGAAATGGACAGAAACAGAATGCTAATAATGGGCCTTTACCACCCCAGCAGAAACGGACAGAAACAGATAAATCCTTACGGAAACAGAATGTAGAATTAAGTGTACACTAGTAATGGGCCTTTACCACCCCAACAGACGGTACCACGCAGAAACAGACAGGTGTTACCACCCAACAGAAACAGACGGTACCAACAGAAACAGACAGAACTAAGTGTACCCTAAAACCCTACCCCAAGCGATCGGCTCCCTAATACATAAATACCCTGTGTCGACCCCACAGTAGGGTGTATCATTCCCTAAAGTGACAACCAATTGGCACAGACCTATTTACAGATGTCACGGCATCTTACATCCTCAGAGGCAGACCGGGATCCATGCACGCACATGACCCGGTTGGAACGCACCATCAACACCCCTCGCCATTATCAGAATGAACCGCTTATAATTAGTTCAGTAAGCGTGCCCGGACCCTACCTACTGTTGGGTCTAAGTTTTGATACCAGAAAGGGTTACTGACTAATATGGGTCCCAAACAACAGATGACACAAGTAATTCCCTTCTTATCCTTGTGTCCCCAGACTAATCGATTTCAGATTAACTTGTTTACAAGTTCAGACATACTGAATTCAGATCAACTAGTTCACAGACAAGTTTTCAGACTAACGGATCAGATATACAGATTTAACAGACTTACCGATTAACCAGTTACAGATTAACAGACTTACAGATTTGTCTAACTTTGTAATTGGGCCTACAGATTCACGGAATAGATTTATTAAATTCATCAGCCTAGTGGGTTTAACCCTATCCGCCCAACACGTTTTGGACATCATTTTTATCTCAGATTTGCATTACATAATTATTAATGCACAGACCTGTCACATTAGGTCGCTAGCTTGTGGCCGCTGGATGGGCCGGGCGGTTCCGGGCAGACTTCTGCCACAAGCCAGACCTAACCTCGTGTCTAAGCATATTATGACTAACTTCTCACACTAGAACCTATTGTTTGCGGCCACTGGATGTGCCGGGCGGTTCCGGGCAGGATTACACCACAAACTCATTCTAACCACGAGTTAGCCATGTTCATCTTTGCGGCCAATTAATTAATAATTTACCATTTATGCCCACGCCTAATATACATGTCCATTATTCATAACAATAGCCAATTCAGATTATGTCAATAACAGACTAATTATATCAACTCAACAGATTTTGCAGATTAGGCGACTTAACGGATTTAGCAGATTAAGCAAACTAGCAGATTTAGCAGAGATAAGATTAGGCGTCCCAACAGATTTAGCAGTTTAGGCATCTCAACAGATTTAGTTTAGCAGATTTGGCATTTTCAACAGACTTAGCAGATGACATATTTAGTAGATTTAATATTTCTAAAGGTTCTATTTACATGCCTTGCTTAATCATAAATTAGGCCTAAATAATTATCATGATTCACAATATGATCATATACCCCATGTTTGCATAAATTTACACAGAATATGGACATAATTTACCATATAACATATGTTCCCATTTTGGTTAAACTAGCATTGTACAGCAGATTCATCTATAAATTATACCAAATATTACAATGCATGCCATATATCCAAAAATCCCTATTTAGGTGTATTCACACTTAATAGTCCTCAAATCTTATTATACATTTTAATTTCTACAACTAAGTCACATATCTTCCCCTTCTTAAAATGTGCCACAAATCTAGGTTTTAATCATGTATCATATTCTTAAAATCAGATATTGAATTATGTCCCCAAATCACAGGTTATCATACATAGCTTGCTCAGATCCAGATCTAGTTTACAACATGTAATATGTATTTAAACTAATTACATGCCTATGGTCAAACTTATGCCCCAATTCCTAAGTCATATGTCCAATGTAAATTTTATGCCTCAACTTCTCAAGTCATATGTTCAATATTTTTTTATGCCAAAAAACTCAAGTCATAGGTTCAATTATATGCCTTAGATTTATGTCCTAAGTTCCAAGTTCAACCTATGTTCTTTCCTCAAATCATTCACATATCGGTCATGCCCATTTCATGCATTATTCATTTTATTGTCCCAAATATTTTAGCGTATGTTAATCTCTTATGAGATTGGCTCAGGCTCGTGGTAGCCTGGCTATAGAACAGAAAGAAGAAAGAGATACAGAATAAGGTAGATCTAAACAGAACAGAACGGATATAATCTCAGACTCAGATTTACAATTCATGTCACAATCAGAATTAACGTTTATATCGGAAAATAACTGTACATGCCTTGATTGGTTTAAAGAAGAGAAGAGTTCCAGTTGTTCTCTTTTAATTCTATTCAGTTTGGAAGAAGATGCTTTAGTCCTAGTTCCAGTTCAGATTTCAGCAGAGTAGTGACGCCATTATTTTATTTAATTAGAACAGAGACAGAGTAAAGGCAGAATGAAATGGTGTAGAGAGAATGAGACTAGAGGGCTGTTTATATAGGGTTAGGCGGACGAATCTAGGCAGAAAACGTGACCAAATACATCAGAACGAACCAGGTTCAAAAACTGGATTTCGGGAGCAGGTCGACCCCCAGGTCGACGACCCAGTCGACCTGGTCGGGGGGGGGGGGGTCGACAACCCAGTCGACCTGGTCGGGAGGGGGGGGAGGTCGACTACGCAGTCGACTTCCCAGTCGACCTGGGTCCTAGGAGGGAAATTTCCCGCCCAGCCCGCTTCTGGATTTGAATTCGAATTTCGAGCTGTTTTCGATTCCAGAAATTCCTGAAACTTCGGAGGTTCATATCTCCCTCATACGGACTCCGATTCTCGCAAACTCAGACTCGTTTCCAAGAAGAATTCCGAGACGAACGCAATGGCGCAACCCATTTCCCTTGATTCTTATTTTAAAAAATTGATTATTCTCTGATTTATTACTTATACGTTCACAGAATGTACGGGGTGTTACATTCTCCCCTCGTTAAAGGATTTCGTCCCCGAAATCTTCAAGTTAAGAAGAATGTGTCCTACCATCCAACATCCATCTACTCAATCATCAATCACTGGCATCCATTGTCCTTAGAAACTTCTAATGTTGTATGAACATATGCAAAAGTGTGTGTATATTTTCCTTATCTAATGCAAAGATCAGGCGGTCCACTAATTCAGTTGACCTCCTTAATGCGAATTATGCCAGTGCCATGAGTCCAACATGTATGCAATTTTCCTACTCGATACATATCATTTCTATATGAGTGCACAACCATTCAGTCATATACAACATCCATGTGCTGAGTCAATCATTTTGCATCCACAAAAATTTAAAATGCTCACACATCCATATGCAGTATGAGAGTGTTTTCGAGCCGATCTAGTGCCTAGTGTGTGTATATGCATCCACGAGCAACCACTAGCAACCACTTGCATCCATTGCAACCATCAAACATAACATGTCTCAAACACATGTTTACACCCATTAGTTTCTACCTAAAGTTTGAAGATTCGATCGATAGGATACAGTCGAATGATGGAAGCGAGTACAGATAAAACAAAAACTTGGTTCCCATTAGACATTGGTTGAGAGAATAATTTCCCCTAAGTTTCAACCCCAAAGACCAAGATCAATATCAGAATGACACTCAGAGGATTACCCTCTTTTGGCAATCCTTTTTCAGATGAGTCAAGCTTACATAAGTAAAGCACATTTCTCCTCCTTTATCATCAGACTTTTCTTCCTTCTTCTGTGTTTCCTTTTTGCCTACTTTGTGAACCAAGTCCATATCCATGAGTTTCTCATCCTTGGGTTGTGCTCCTTAGCCAAACTCCCTCATTCTCATCTTTACTATCCGTGTGTAACACGTTGACAAGTCCCTCGAAAGCGGCCTCCATCGCACGGAAAACGCTACAAAGCTCGAAAGAAAATTAGCCGTAGGTGAGACTACTGCGGCTACATATGGAAGTCGGGCGCTTATTTGCCCTTTGACCGGTGTCATAGTCTTATCAAGCCTACAGAACCATGTCGCGATGAGGTTACCTCCCAGAAAGCCGGGAGCCCCGGAGATGGAAACAAAGATTCAAACAGAGGATCAAAAGATAGATATATGGCTTTTGGGGATTATGTTTTTCAAAAATAAGCTTTACTTTTGAAAATACTTCCTTTTTAAATCCTTTTTGAAAATAGTTTTCAAAACTTTTTGTCAAATCTGGTAACCTTCAGCTCTGATACCAAGTGTAACACCCCACCTCCGTTAAGGTCACTCACAAAGGGAATGCCTTAACTTTGGTGGAGCATTTTAGTTAACAGAACAGAATATTACAAGACAGATAAACAGTACTTGAAAAATTATAACTTTATTACAGCGGAAAACAGAAATCGGTATGGTTACATCTTTAACAAATTCTCAAGTACATAATATCAGTCTTGTACAAAAGCCTTCAGAATGCATAGTTTAAAATCATAATCCCCACAGAAGAAGACAAACCATACTTTAGGCACTTCAAGTAGAAGAAATCTGGATCAAGCTAGAATATTCCCTTCTACAAAACCTGGGGGGAAATGGAAGAAAGGAGGCGAAACAACAAGGGTCAGACAAAAAGTCTAGCAAGTCCAGTGATTTTCAGTTATGAACAGATAATAATAACATGACATGAAAATAAAACTGGATGAGAGATAACTGTAACAGGTGTAGCAGATATAATAGAAGAATAGAATGATATAAGCTATTGCTTTACACTTCTCTGCACTAATACTAGTATAATAGAATTAGGTGTCACCATAATGTCTAAACTGAAACAGAAACGGGTACAGAATAATTTCCATAGAAGACAATGCTAGTAATGGGCCTTTACCACCCCAACAGAAACGGACAGAAACAGAATGCTAATAATGGGCCTTTACCACCACAGCAGAAACAGATTAATCCCTACGGAAACAGAATGTAGAGTTAGGTGTACACTAGTAATGGGCCTTTACCACCCCAACAGACGGTACCACGCAGAAACAACAGGTGTTACCACCCAACAGAAACAGACGGTACCAACAGAAATAGACAGAACTAAGTGTACCCTTAAACCCTATCCCAAGCGATCGGCTCCCAAATACATAAATACCCTGTGTCGGCCCCACAGTAGGGTGTATCACTCCCTAAAGTGACAAACAATTGGCACAGACCTATTTACAGATGTCACGGCCTCTTACATCCTCAGAAGCAGACCGGGATCCATGCACGCACATGACCCGGTTGGAACGCACCATCAACATCCCTCGCCATTATCAGAATGAACCGCTTATAATTAGTTCAGTAAGAGTGCCTGGACCGTACCTACTGTTGGGTCTAAGTTTTGATACCAGAAAGGGTTACTGACTAATATGGTTCCCAAATAACAGATGACACAAGTAATTCCCTTCCTATCCTTGTGTCCCCAGACTAACAGATTTCAGATTAACTTGTTTACAAGTTCAGACATACAGAATTCAGATCAACTAGTTCGCAGACAAGTTTTCAGACCAACGGATCAGATATACAGATTTAACAGACTTACCGATTAACCAGTTACAGATTAACAGACTTACAGATTTGTCTAACTTTGTAATTGGGCCTACAGATTCACGGAACAGATTTATTAAATTCATCAGTCTAGTGGGTTTAACCCTATCCGCCCAACACGTTTTGGACATCATTTTTATCTCAGATTTGCATTAATTAATTATTAATGCACAGACCTCTCACATTAGGTCGCTAGCTTGTGGCCGCTGGATGGGTCGGGCGGTTCCGGGCAGACTTCTGCCACAAGCCAGACCTAACCTCGTGTCTAAGAATATTATGACTAACTTCTCACATTAGAACATATTGTTTGCGGCCACTAGATGTGCCGGGCGGTTCCGGGCAGGATTACGCCGCAAACTCATTCTAACCTCGAGTTAGCCATGTTCATCTTTGCGGCCAATTAATTAATAATTTACCATTTATGCCCACGCCTAATATACATGTCAATTATTCATAACTGGAGCCAATTCAGATTATGTCAATAACAGACTAATTATATCAACTCAACAGATTTTGCAGATTAGGCAACTTAACGGATTTAGTAAATTAAGCAAACTAGCAGATTTAGCAGATAACATATTATGCATCTCAACAGATTTAGCAGTTTAGGCATCTCTACAGATTTAGTTTAGCAGATTTGGCATTTTCAACAGACTTAGCAGATGACAGATTTAGCAGATTTAATATTTCTTAAGGTTCTATTTACATGCCTTGCTTAATCATAAATTAGGCCTAAATAATTATCATGACTCACAATATGATCATATACCCCATGTTTGCATAAATTTACACAGAATATGGACATAATTTACCATATAACATATGTTCCCATTTTGGTTAAACTAGCATTGTATAGCAGATTCATCTATAAATTATACCAAATATTACAATGCATGCCATATATCCAAAAAAAATTATTTAGGTGTATTCACACTTAATACTCCTCAAATCTTATTATAGATTTTAATTTCTATACCTAAGTCACATATCTTCCCCTTCTTAAAATGTGCCACAAATCTAGGTTTTAATCATGTATCATATTCTTAAAATCAGATATTGAATTATGTCCCCAAATCACAGGTTATCGTACATAGCTTGCTCAGATCCAGATCTAGTTTACAACATGTAATATGTATCTAAATTAATTACATGCCTATGGTCAAACTTATGCCCCAATTCCTAAGTCATATGTTCAATGTAAATTTTATGCCTCAACTTCTCAAGTCGTATGTTCAATATTTTTTTATGCCACAAAACTCAAGTCATAGGTTCAATTATATGCCTTAGATTTATGTCCTAAGTTCCAAGTTCAACCTATGTTCTTTCCTCAAATCAGTCACATATCGGTCATGCCCATTTCATGCATTATTCATTTTATTGTCCCAAATATTTTAGCGCATGTTAATCTCTTATGAGATTGGCTTAGGCTCGTGGTAGCCTGGCTATAGAACAGAAAGAAGAAAGAGATACAGAATAAGATAGATCTAAACAGAACAGAACATATATAATCTCAGATTCAGATTTACAATTCATGTCACAATCAGAATTAACGTTTATATCGGAAAATAATTGTACTTGCCTTGATTGGTTTAAAGAAGAAGAAGAGTTGCAGTTGTTCTCTTTTAATTCTATTCAGTTTGGAAGAAGATGCTTTAGTCCTAGTTCAGATTTCAGCAGAGTAGTGACGCCATTATTTTATTTAAATAGAACAGAGACAGAGTAAAGGCAGAATGAAATGGTGTAGAGAGAATGAGGCTAGAGGGCTATTTATATAGGGTTAGGCGGACGAATCTAGGCAGAAAACATGACCAAATACATCAGAACGAACCAGGTTCAAAAACTGGATTTCAGGAGCAGGTCGACCCCCAGGTCGACTACCCAGTCGACCTGGTCAGGGGGGGTCGACTACCCAGTCGACTCCCCAGTCGACCTGGTCGGGTGGGCGGGGTCGACTACCCAGTCGACTCCCCAGTCGACCTGGGTCCTGGGTGGGAAATTTCCCGCCCAGCCCGCTTCTGGGTTTGAATTCGAATTTCGAGCTGTTTTCGATTCTAGAAATTCCTGAAACTTCGGAGGGTCATATCTCCCTCATACGGACTCCGATTCTCGCAAACTCGGACTCGTTTCCAAGCAGAATTCCAAGACGAACGCAATGGAGCAAACATTTCCATTGATTCTTATTTTAAAAAATTGATTATTCTCTTATTTATTACTTATACGTTCACAGAAAGTACGGGTTGTTACATTCTCCCCTCCTTAAAGGATTTCGTCCCCGAAATCTTCAAGTTAAGAAGAATGTGTCCTACCATCCAACATCCATCTACTCAATCATCAATCACTGGCGTCCATTGTCCTTAGAAACTTCTAATGTTGTATGAACATATGCAAAAGTGTGTGTATATGTTCCTTATCTAATGCAAAGATCAGGCGGTCCACTGATTCAGTTGACCTCCTTAATGCGAATTATGCCAGTGCCATCAGTCCAACATGTATGCAATTTTCCTACTCGATACATATCATTTCTATATGAGTGCACAACCATTCAGTCATATGCAACATCCATGTGCTAAGTCAATCATTTTGCATCCACAAAAATTTAAAATGCTCACACATCCATATGCAGTACGAGAGTGGTTTCGAGCCGATCTAGTGCCTAGTGTGTGTATATGCATCCACGAGCAACCACTAGCAACCACTTGCATCCACTTGCAACCATCAAACATAACATGTCTCAAACACATGTTTACACCCATTAGTTTCTACCTAAAGTTCGAAGATTCGATCGACAGGATAAAGTCGAATGATGGAAGCGAGTAAAGATAAAACAAAAACTTGGTTCCCATTAGACATTGGTTGAGAGAACAATTTCACCTAAGTATCAACCCCAAAGACCGAGATCAATATCAGATTGACACTCAGAGGATTACCCTCTTTTGGCAATCCTTTTTCAGATGAGTCAAGCTTCCATAAGTAAAGAACATTTCTCCTCCTTTATCATCAGACTTTTCTTCCTTCTTTTGTGTTTCCTTTTTGCCTACTTTGTGAACCAAGTCCATATCCATGAGTTTCTCATCCTTGGGTTATGCTCCTTAGCCAACCTCCCTCATTCTCATCTTTACTATCCGTGTGTAACACGTTGACCAGTCCCTCGAAAGCGGCCTCCATCGCACGGAAAATCCTACAAAGCTCGAAAGAAAGTTAGCAGTAGGTGAGACTACTATGGCTACAGATGGAAGTCGGGCGCTTATTTGCCCTTTGACCGGTGTCGTAGTCTTATCAAGCCTACAGAACCATGTCGCGATGAGGTTACCTCCCAGAAAGCCGGGAGCCCTGGAGATGGAAACAAAGATTCAAACAGAGGATCAAAAGATAGATATATGGCTTTTGGGGATTATGTTTTTCAAAAATAAGCTTTACTTTTGAAAATACTTCCTTTTTAAATCCTTTTTGAAAATAGTTTTCAAAACTTTTTGTCAAATCTGGTAAGCTTCAGCTCTGATACCAAGTGTAACACCTCACCTCCGTTAAGGTCACTCACAAAGGGAATGCCTTAACTTTGGTGGAGCATTTTAGTAAACAGAACAAAATATTACAAGACAGATAAATAGTACTTGAAAAATTATAACTTTATTACAGCGGAAAACAGAAATCAGTATGGTTACATCTTTAACAAATTCTCAAGTACATAATATCAGTCTTGTACAAAAGCCTTCAGAATGCATAGTTTAAAATCGTAATCCCCACAGAAAAAGACAAGCCATATTTTAAGCACTTCATCCAGAAGAAATCTGGATCAAGCTAGAGTATTCCCTTCTACAAAACCTGGGCGGGAAACGGAAGAAAGGAGGCGAGACAACAAGGGTCAGACAAAAAGTCTGGCAAGTCCAGTGATTTTCAGTTATGAACAGATAATAATAACATGACATGAAAATAAAACTGGATGAGAGATAACTGTAACAGGTGTAGCAGATATAACAGAAGAACAGAATGATATAAGCTATTGCTTTACACTTCTCTGCACTAATACTAGTATAACAGAATTAGGGTGTCACCCTAATGTCTAAACTGAAACAGAAACGGGTATAGAATAATTTCCACAGAAGAGAATGCTAGTAATGGGCCTTTACCACCCCAACAGAAACGGACAGAAACAGAATGCTAATAATGGGCCTTTACCACCCCAGCAGAAACAGACAGAAACAGATTAATCCTTACGGAAACAGAATGTAGTATTAGGTGTACACTAGTAATGGGCCTTTACCACCCCAACAGACGGTACCATGCAGAAACAGACAGGTGTTACCACCCAACAGAAACAGACGGTACCAACAGAAACAGACAGAACTAAGTGTACCCTAAAACCCTACCCCAAGTGATCGACTCCCTAATACATAAATACCCTGTGTCGGCCCCACAGTAGGGTGTATCACTCCCTAAAGTGACAACCAATTGGCACAAACCTATTTATAGATGTCACGGCGTCTTACATCCTCAGAGGCAGACGGGGATCCATGCACGCACATGACCCGGTTGGAACGCACCATCAACACCCCTCGCCATTATCAGAATGAACCGCTTATAATTAGTTCAGTAAGCGTGCCCGGACCCTACCTACTATTGGGTCTAAGTTTTGATACCAGAAAGGGTTACTGACTAATATGGGTCCCAAACAACAGATGACACAAGTAATTCCCTTCCTATCCTTGTGTCCCCAGACTAACAGATTTCAGATTAACTTGTTTACAAGTTCAGACATACAGAATTCAGATCAATTAGTTCACAGACAATTTTTCAGACTAACGGATCAGATATACAGATTTAACAAACTTAACGATTAACCAGTTACAGATTAACAGACTTACAGATTTGTCTAACTTTGTAATTGGGCCTACAGATTCACGGAACAGATTTATTAAATTCATCAGTCTAGTGGGTTTAACCCTATCCGCCTAACACGTTTTGGACATCATTTTTATCTCAGATTTGCATTAATTAATTATTAATGCACAGACCTCTCACATTAGGTCGCTAGCTTGTGGCCGTTGGATGGGCCGGGTAGTTCCGGGCAGACTTCTGCCACAAGCCAGACCTAACCTCGTGTCTAAGCATATTATGACTAACTTCTCACACTAGAACCTATTGTTTGTGGCCACTGGATGTGCCGGGCGGTTCCGGGCAGGATTACGCCGCAAACTCATTCTAACCTCGAGTTAGCCATGTTCATCTTTGCGGCCAATTAATTAATAATTTACCATTTATGCCCACGTCTAATATACATGTCAATTATTCATAACTGGAGCCAATTCAGATTATGTCAATAACAAACTAATTATATCAACTCAATAGATTTTGCAGATTAGGCGACTTAATGGATTTAGCAGATTAAGCAAACTAGCAGATTTAGCAGATAACAGATTAGGCATCTCAACACATTTAGCAGTTTAGGCATCTCAACATATTTAGTTTAGCAGATTTGGCATTTTCAACAAACTTAGCAGATGACAGATTTAATATTTCTAAAGGTTCTATTTACATGCCTTGCTTAATTATAAATTAGACCTAAATAATTATCATGATTCACAATATGATCATATACCCCATGTTTGCATAAATTTACACAGAATATGGACATAATTTACCATATAACATATGTTCCCATTTTGGTTAAACTAGCATTGTACAGCAGATTCATCTATAAATTATACCAAATATTACAATGCATGCCATATATCCAAAAATCCCTATTTAGGTGTATTCACACTTAATAGTCCTCAAATCTTATTATACATTTTAATTTCTACACCTAAGTCACATATCTTCCCCTTCTTAAAATGTGCCATAAATCTAGGTTTTAATCATGTATCATATTCTTAAAATCAGATATTGAATTATGTCCTCAAATCACAGGTTATCATACATAGCTTGCTCAGATCCAGATCTAGTTTACAACATGTAATATGTATGTAAACTAATTACATGCCTATGGTCAAACTTATGCCCCAATTCCTAAGTCATATGTCCAATGTAAATTTTATGCCTCAACTTCTCAAGTCGTATGTTCAATATATTTTTATGCCACAAAACTCAAGTCATAGGTTCAATTATATGCCTTAGATTTATGTCATAAGTTCCAAGTTCAACCTATGTTCTTTCCTCAAATCAGTCACATATCGGTCATGCCCATTTCATGCATTATTCATTTTATTATCCCAAATATTTTAGCGTATGTTAATCTCTTATGAGAATTGCTCAGGCTCGTGGTAGCCTGGCTATAGAACAGAAAGAAGAAAGAGATACAGAATAAGATAGATCTAAACAGAACAGAACATATATAATCTCAGATTCATATTTACAATTCATGTCACAATCAGAATTAACGTTTATATCGGAAAATAACTGTACTTGCCTTGTTTGGTTTAAAGAAGAAGAAGAGTTGCAGTTGTTCTCTTTTAATTCTATTCAGTTTGGAAGAAGATGCTTTAGTCCTAGTTCCAGTTCAGATTTCAGCAGAGTAGTGACGCCATTATTTTATTTAATTAGAACAGAGACAGAGTAAAGGCAGAATGAAATGGTGTAGAGAGAATGAGGCTAGAGGGCTGTTTATATAGGGTTAGGCGGACGAATCTAGGCAGAAAACGTGACCAAATACATCAGAACGAACCATGTTCAAAAACTGGATTTTGGGAGCAGGTCGACCCCCACGTCGACTACCCAGTTGACCTGGTCAGGGGGGTCGACTACCTAGTCGACTCCCCAGTCGACTCCCCAGTCGACCTGGTCGGGGGGGGGTGGCGGGGTCGACTCCCCAGTCGACCTGGGTCCTGGGCGGGAAATTTCCCGCCCAGCCCGCTTCTGGGTTTGAATTCGAATTTCGAGCTGTTTTCGATTCCAGAAATTCCTGAAACTTCGGAGGGTCATATCTCCCTCATACGGACTCCGATTCTCGCAAACTCGGACTCTATTCCAAGAAGAATTCCGAGACGAACGCAATGGCGCAACCCGTTTCCCTTGATTCTTATTTTAAAAAATTGATTATTCTCTGATTTATTACTTATACGTTCACAGAAAGTACGGGGTGTTACACAGTACATCAACTTAAAATTTCTGTCTTGTACTAAAATCATCAGAGTACAATAAACAAGAACAGAGCATAATCCCCAAAAGCATAGCCATAGTGGAAAAGGTACAAAATCAAGTGGTACATCTAAGCAGCTCCAAGCAAGATGAAAGCAGAATCCTGATCAGGCTTGAGTATTCTCACCCTGAGAACCTGAGGGGGAGAATGGAAGAGAAAGAAGAGGAAACAAAATAGGTCAGATATAAAGTCTGGCGAGTCTATTTACTTTTAGCATATAAATATGTAAAATTATCATGGTAGGCATATAAACTAGATAAGAGAGATAATAATATATAAGGCAGGTATGATAAGGTAAACAGGATAAACTGAAATAACGTATATGTATAGCGCTTCTCTAACACTTTTCTCTTTCTCTACACCAATACTAGTATCACTAGAACAAGATGATCCCCAACAAGTATAAGGTGGTAGACTTAGGCATACTTCTAGTTAGAGGTTTAACCCCATACAATAACAGGAAACCCAACTGAACATACCGAAGTTACCCCTAAGGATGATAATGAGGTCTTAAACGCACCAGAGTCTAGATGTACCCTAATCACTACCCCAATCGACCGTCTCCCTACTCCGTAGATACCCTGTGCTGGCCCCATGGTAGGATGTATCACCCCCTAAAGTGGCAACCCTTCATTTTTAGGACATGCACAAGCATATCTACCGATGTCACGGCGTCTTAGCCTCCTATTGTCCGAACCCATGCACGCATATAACCCCGTCGGAATGTGACACCCACACCGTCCCCTCTTTTGGATCTCTTACAATCAGTCCGGTAAGCGTTCCCCGTCTCCGACCTAGTTCAGAGTACTCGTTTGATGCCTATATATGGGTTACCGACTGAAACGGGTCCCACACACAAGATGATACAAGCTTCCTCCTTGGCTTGCATCCCCACTATTAGGATTTCTGTAGGTTATGCTTTACTAGTGTAACAAGATTGCATAAATCCAACATATTAAGTTTGTGGGCCTATATATACAAATATTACCCATTAACCCAAGATATACTTAACCCGCCCACTGTTTCAAGCAAGTTTACTTAACCCCTACTCAAGTTAACATGTTCATGCAATCCTTATGGATTCAATCAGGTTAAGTATTCAAATTCATTATCATATATTCATTTATGGTTATAATGCGCTAGACCTCCCACATTAAGCATACAACTTGTGGATGTTGGATATGCCGGGTGGGTCCGGGCAGACTTCTTCCACAAGTCGGACTTAACCTCGTGTCTTAGCATGTTACGTGTTTGTGCACTTATACCCCTCACATTAGATTCACCACTTGTGGTCATTGGATATGCCGGGCGGGTCCGGGCAGACTTCTACCATAAGTGTAATCTAATCTCGTGTCTAAGCGCGGTTACAATTTCTAATTACTGTAAATCTAGGCATTTTGACTATTTAACAATTATCCCTATTTCATTATAGGTTTTCATGCCCCTTTTTTCCAAGTCATATTCATCGTGTACCATATGCCCCAAAATTAAGATCTTTAATCACAGTTTGGTTTATGCCCTAAATCCATATTCATGCATTATGTCCAAATTTCCCTATACAAGTTATGCCCCAATTCTAACGTTTTCCTCTCATTCCCAATTTCATGCGTTCATATATTTCAGCGGTATGCCTTGGCTCGAAGGTAGCCTGGCTATAAAATAAAAAGGGAAATAAGAAGGGAAGAGAACAGAAATAAACATAATAACAAGATTGACATATGATGGCAAGAACAGGCATAGCAACTAATAAACATATAGTTACCAAATTGGGCATAATGACAAGATAGGCATAAAGGAACAGATCTGATGAACATGTGATAATAGAACTGATTAGGCATAGTGTCATGATCATAAATAGGCATGATGAGATCTAATCAGTGAATTAGATATACAAATAATAACAGATCTTGCATAATAAATTGGCATAGGCTTAAATCCAATTCATAGTCATGTTAAAATAACTTAGATACACAAGTTATGGCAGATTTGATATGATTCAATCAGTTACAGGATTAGATCCAATTCATAGACATGTCAAAAATAACTTTTCAGTGTTTATATCTAAAAATAACGTAGACTCATAGAGAATGGATCTAAGAAAACTAAGGAAAGCACGTTGATGTAGAATTAGCAATCTTTGAATAAGTATGTGCCATCGTTGCCGAAGAAAAGGCTAATTTAATCTGAGTTGGAGCAGCATCTCACCGTCTCTATTGATTTAGATGAATAAAACAATGGGTATAGGGTCTTATTTATAGCCATCAGCCGACGGATCTTACACAGAAATCATTCCACGTTGGAAGCAACGACCCCCTTGGTGTGTCAACCCAGGGGTCACACCCACTTGATGGGGTCGACCCATGGGTCGACACCCATGGATGGGAATTTTCCCACTTCCATTTCTGCTATTCGACTTTGAATTATTTTGAATTCTAGTATGGTTTTATTCATATATATTTCTTTTATGCGTAGACAAATTTCAAACCTTAATAACTTCTTCATACGATTTTCGTTTTACGCAAACTAGGTGTCTATCTTATGCAGAATTCCAAGGTGAATGCAATGGAGTAGTCCTTTCCACTTAATTCTGAATATTTAATTAAGCATTCTTTAGTTTGTCATCTTTAGTGTTATAAAATTTCGGGGTGTTACATTCTCCCCTACTTAAAGGGTTTCGTCCCCGAAATTTCCAAGTTAAGGAGAATGTATATCCTAACATCCATCATCCATCTACTCATGCACCAATCATAGGCATCCATTGTCCTTAAAAGATTATTAATGCTTATATGAACATATGCAAATGTGTGTGTGTATATGTCCTTATACTAAGCGAAAGATCAGGCGATCTACAGATTCAGTCGACCTCCTTAATGAAATGTATGTTAGTGCCATGAATCCAACATGTATACAAATAATCCTATTATAACCTGTAAGTTCTATATGTGTGCACAATCATTCATCCAAATGCAACATCCATATGATGATACACCCACTTTCATCCATTAAAAGAAGAAAAATGCATGCACATCCACATGCAGTATGAGAGTGATTGAGCCGATCTAGTGACTAATGTGTGTGTATATGCATCCACGAGCAACCACTAACAAACACTTGCATCCATCAAACATAACATGTCTCAAACACATGTTTACATCCATGGGATTTCTTCCTAAAGGTCGAAGATTCGATCGATAGGATATACTTAAACGATAGAAACAAGCATGCATAAAAGCTTTGGAAAAAGAAGTTAAGAACATTCAGTTAAAAAGAAAAGGGTACGAAGCGCGAATCTTGTCTTCGGTCTCCCAAGTTGCATCCTCTTGGTTATCTCCCCACTGAACTTTCATCAACTTGACTTCTCTGTTGCGTAGCTTCTTAACCTCTGATCCAAGAATACGGGTAGGAACTCGTCTAACTGTCGCCTCCCGTTCCACCTCTACTTCCTCCAGTATAATGGGCTTAACTACTTCTGCGATATCATGCAAGCACTTCCGTAAATGAGAAACGTGGAAAACATCATGAACGCCAGATAGTCTCTCTGGTAGCTTTACTCTATAGGCCATTTGGCCAATCCTTTCTGTTATCGGAAATGGTTGTACAAATCTTGATGCTAATTTCCCTACAGATCCAAAGCGAACAAAATTCCTTTATGGTGATACCTTAATGAAAACCATGTGTCCCACCTCAACTCAATGTCATTCCTCCTCATGTCTGCGTAGGAATTTTTCCTATCCTGGGCTGTCTTCATACGTCTGCGGATAAGGTCAATCTTTTCTGAAGTTTCTCTAACCATATCTGGTCCAAGCAGAAGTCTTTCTGTGGATTCCCACCAACAATTCGGTGATCTACAGGGTTGTTCGTATAATGCTTCGAAGGGTGCAATACTAGCTTGATAACTGTTGTTGTAGGAAAACTCTAATAAAGGAAGATGCTCTTCCCAAGTCCCTCCGAAGTCTTGGATACACAGTCTTAAAAGACCCTCAAGGACTCTATTTGCTCTTTCCGTCTATCCATCGGTCTGAGGATGATAAGCGGTGCTCAAACATAACTGTGTACATAATGATTTTTGTAAGCTGCTCCAAAATTCACTGGTGATAATGGGATTACAATCACTTATGATACTGGAAGGTACTCCATGAAGACGGGCTATCTCAAGAATATAAATTGCTGCCAACCATGTTGTCATCTTCTTACTCTTAATTGGAATGAAATGAGCGCTCTTAGTAAGTTTATCTACTATAACCCAAATGCTAGTGTTGCCTTTCCTTGATCTAGGTAAACCATCGATGAAATCCATAGAGACGCTCTCCTACTTCCATTGTTGGACTTCCAAAGGATGAAGTAAACCACCGGGCTTCTTTTGTTCAGCCTTGGCTTGCTGGAAAATCAAACATTAAGAAACAAGCTCTGCCACATCTTCCTTCATTCCAGCCCAAAAGAAAACCCTCTTCATATTTCTTTACATCTTATCACCGCCTAAATGAATAGTCATCTTAGAATAATGGGCTTACTCTAGGACTGTCTTCAACAAACTCCCAACGCGGGGAACACAAAGCCTTCCATTTCATCACAACCACACTCTATCATCTGTCGAATATCTACTGAGGTGATTAGAACCCTCTCCTCTACCGAGCCTATAAAAGATGTCTGAAATCTGTGGATCCTCTCTCTGTGAAACTCCTATCTAATCCATAAGAGTAGGTCGTACCTCTAGTGATGCCAACAAATCAGGTATAAACTCGGTGGAGGGTCTAAAATCAAAAGTCGATATAAATTCCAAGCTTTTCCTCTCCACAAACACAAAGGACTCAAAGTCATCCTCTGCCTACTCAATGCGCCTACCACCACTTTACCCTTGCCAGGGGTATAGGCAATCTCGAAGTTGTAGGATGCTAAGAACTCCATCCACATTTGTTGCCTTAAATTAAGATCCTTCTGCGAGAACAAGTACTTGAGAGATTTATGGTCGGTGTATAACTCAAACTTCTCTCCAAGTAGATAATGACGCCAAGTCTTAAGCGTGAATACTATGGCGGCTAACTCTAAGTCATGGGTACGTAGGCTAGTTCTTCTCGTGAACTGTTAACGGTCTACCTCCATAACATACTACCCTTCCCTCCTACATCAGAACCGCACCAAGCATTGTACCACATGCATCAGTGTATACTGTGAACACTTTGCTCCCATCGCGCAAGGTCAATACTGGGGCTATTGTCAGAGCCCTCTTCAATCGCTGGAAAGCATCGTCACAATCTACATCCCAAGAAAACGTTAGATTCTTCTTCGTCAGCCTGGTGAGTGGGACTGATATCCTTGTGAAGTCCTTAATGAACTTTCTATAATGGCCTGCTAACCCTTGAAAACTTCTCACCTCCGTTGCATTCTTTGGGATCTTCCAATCTTGAATTGCAACCACCTTTGCAGGATCTACTGCTATCCAATCTTTAGAAACTACATGCCCTAGAAATCTAACTTCTTTTCTCTAGAAAATGACATTTGGAGAACTCCTCCTTAAGTTGATGCACGTAAAGAGTTTTCAAAACCTCCTTTAAATGTAAGGCATGCTCTTCCTTGCTCTTCATGAAAATCAAGATATCATCAACAAAGATCACAACGTGGACTTATTAAGAAACTCTCGAAACACCCTACTCATCAGATCAACAAAGTTGGCGGGTGCATTCATCAGCCCAAAAGGCATTACTAGCCGCTTGAAGAAACCATTTGGAGTTCTAAATCAGTTTTGTCTATACTGTCCTTGGCCACCCTCAACTGATGAAACCACGTAGCCAAGTCTGACTTGGAGAAAACAGATGCACCAATAAGCTGGTCAAAAAGATCATCTATCCTCGGAAGTGGGTGCCTATTTTTCTTAGTGAGCTTATTTAACTCTCTATAATCCACACATAAGCGTAGTGGATCATCCGCCTTAGTTGCGAATACTACAGGAGCACCCTATTCAGATATGCTTTGTCCAATAAACCCTTTCTCTACTTGCTTGCTGAGCTCCCTTCTTTCCCTTGGAGCCATGTGGCGCACATGCAATGCAACTGGCCTTGCATTGTCCACCAAGTACATATGAAAGTCGATCTCGCGCCTCTGAGGTTAGCCCTGAACCTCATCAAAAACATCAGGATACTCATGGACTACTGGTGCCGATCGCAGATCATCTATAGATGCATCAAATGACTTTAGGAAACTAAGCATGACAAACCTTTTTGGGTCACAAGAAATCTCGAGGGTCCTCCCATGGCAATTCAAAAGTCCAATGACCCTCCTCTTACAATCCAGAATGGCACTGTAACAACCTAGAAAATCTGAACCAATTTAAATTTTTTTAAATTGGCTAAAATAATGGATTTTAAATATTTAAAATAAATAATTTAAATAATAGAGATGAAAAGCAAGTGGAATCGACAATTGAAAATGAATATAATTAATACTGATTATAAACAAGGCCTGAAATGGCGTGGTAGTTTCAAAAATTGAATTCAAACTTTGTCGGACTGTACCAGGTGCAAAACAAAATGGATTTGAGTGAAACCAAAAATATTTAAATTTGTTAGTGAATACCTTTCTAACGAATCTGAAAAATCGAATTTTCATAGCGGAAAGCAAAAGTTATGGTCAAATGAATTTTCAGAAAGGTCGCTATGGAATTTATATAGCCCGTGAAATTGGCCATTTTGCATACGACCTCAGAATTCGACGAAGCCACTTTTGTTGGATCCGGGATGTGAAGTTATTTCTAGGTTTCAAATTTCATAATTTTTGAAGCTAGTATGTGAGCGTGGCAAAGGAAAACGTGTTTTGGTCAATTATAGTTAAATTGGATCGACCAGAAATGGGCCTTTTTGCAAACGGTCTCAGAATTCGACGAAACTAGTTTTGTTGGGACCGTATCGTTAAAACATAGCCAGATTTACTTTTCTAGAATTTTTCGAATCAGTTTGTGGCCCTGGCAAATTGAAATGTACGTTCAAATCGAGTATTGAATGTTTGTACTTTAATTTGAAGGAAAACTGACTGAAACAGTCGAATGGGCCTATGAAACATATCCCATTGTGTTCGGAATGGGGGTAAAACGCTAGGGACGACAGTCGTTGGGTTCGGATTGGTGTTTGTTTGTAAAAACACTATTTAAAATTTTCTATAAATCCTCGGCCAATAGAATTTTTTTCTTTCATAAAGGTTCATGTGTTGACAGTACTCATCCGTTGAGATTAGTCATGTGTTGAACGAAATATTTTAACAATAAATTTTACATCTTTATCTTTATAAAATAAATGTTCATGTGTTGACAGTACTCATCCGTTGAGATTAGTAATGTGTTGAACGAAATATTTTAACAATAAATTTTACATCTTTATCTTTATAAAATAAAGGTTGATGTGTTGACAGTACTCATCCGTTTAGATTAGTCATGTGTTGAACGAAATATTTTAACAATAAATTTTACATCTTTATCTTTATAAACACGTTGTGACGACCCCATTTCCCGTACAGACGGAGACAAGGGTAATCTTTGGAATATAATACAGAAACAGATAATAGCAGAACAGAATTAAATAAATACACCAGATAATGTACAATAGAATACACTGGATAAACGTAATCATCAGAGTTACATAGTATACAGGATCTTACTTAGTACAATTACAGTTAAATTGGATCGACCTGAAATCGACCTTTTTGCAAACGGTCTAAGAATTCGACGAAACTAGTTTTATTGGGACTGTATCGTCAAAACATAGCCAAATTTATTTTTCTGGAATTTTTCGAATTAGTTTGTGGCCTGGAAAATTGAAATGTACATTCAAATCGAGTACTGAATGTTTATACTTTAATTTGAAGGAAAACTGACTGAAACAGTCGAATGGGCCTATGAAACATATCCCATTGTGTTCGGAATGGGGGTAAAACGCTAGGGACGACAGTCGTTGGGTTCGGATTGGTGTTCGTTTGTAAAAACACTATTTAAAATTTTCTATAAATCCCCGGCCAATAGAATTTTTTTCTTTCACAAAAAAAAACTCCAGAAAACCCTAACCGCCTCTCACATCGACGATTCCCGTCGTTCCACCCTTTCTTCCTTTATTCCCGCCGCCTCCGTCAACGTTGACCGCCACCACTACCCTGACACGACGCCGCCGACCCCCCTCTTCAAATCCGACCCATCCACTCCCTCTCTCTCCTCGCCAGCCTCGAGAACGACGCTTGGAAAGTCGCCCACTTCCCAGCGCCGCCACGGCCAGATCCCGACTCCGATCAATAGCGCACCACCCTCGATAGACGCGCCACACTCCCCTCTTCCACGTCCAATCCTCCGATCTTCACCAAGGTGCACGGATTTCACGAAATCTCCAAACCCTAGTTCGAACATCAAAGGAAAGGTATCGGCTTTGTTCTTTGAAATGAAAGTTAACACTTTTTAGTGTTGCAAACCTTTTAAAAATCATATCTTTTTCGTTCGTTAACGAAATTTGATGAAACAGGAAACATCGGGACCGCAAGGAGACTCTCTACATACTAGAAGAGACCGCAGATTTTTCTGAGCTACCTACGATTTTTAGCACCTCGAAAACCAATGTGAGATTTCTTATTTATAAACGATATGGAAAACGACGATGTATAAATTATATAGTCGATGTATGAGTTATATAAGCATTGTACACCTCTTGTATAAGCGTTGTATAAGTTGTACGTTCGATATATAAGTTGTATATGCGTTGTAAAAATTATATATGTGTTGAAATAGAAGTGAATTGCTATATATATATACCCCTCGTCAACAAACCATGGACGATATTTATTGGTTGTGATTGGTGTGAAAATTAATTGATAGCGAATGGTTGATTGGAATTGTTTGTGGTTGATATTGATTGATTGTGGTTGAAAAATACCCGTTTGTGGTTGAAATATTTGGTTGAAACCACATAGGATTAGTTTGTGGAAATGAAATAAATATACATGCCGCTTGCGTGCGAACTAGATGCATGATTCCCCATTGTCAAAAGCTGCGAGGCTTTAAGGTAGAGCGAGGAGCCGTACTAGGGACGGCCCCGGTTTTAACTACCCTGCCGTTATGCTGCCGAAATTTTGAATAATATTCATGTGTTTGAATTTTTTTCATTTGTTGAAACTATATTTATTCGTTATATAGAAAACCTTCATGTGTTGAATCGATATTCATTCGTTGAATTGAAATTCATGTGTTGAATTGAAATTCATGTGTTGAATGGTATTCGTGTTTTTAAATATAAAAATCACATTTTTATCCATATATACAAACTATAGAAAACCTTCATGTGTTGAATCGACATTCATTCTTTGAATTGAAATTCATGTGTTGAATGGTATTCGTGTTTTAAATATAAAAAATACCTTTTTATCGATTTATATAAACTATAGAAAACCTTCATGCGTTGAGTCGATATTCATTCGTTGAATTGAAATTCATGTGTTGAATGGTATTCATATTTTGAAAGAAATTGTTTTATAATAAAAATCCTATTTTTATCACATATATTAACTATATAAAATAGTCGAGTTTGAAATAAATTGTTTTACAATAAAAATCACATTTTTACTATATACATGAATTGTTAAAAATAGTGAAGTGTTGAAATAGAAGACAGTTTGATAAAAATATCATTTTTATCCAATGTATGAAAAGAATATAGTTTTGAAATCAAAGAATCGATATATATATATAAAAATAGAATTAAAATATATCGAATAACGACGCTGTAGTTCGTATTTTGAAACCGTGATTTCAAGCGATTATACCGGAAGATCCAACCATCGGATTTTCCTGAAATCGCAACCGTTGGGTTCGCTTTGGAAATATCTTTCCAACGGCACCAACTTTGTAAAAATCCAACGGTTGGATTGTCTGGAATGTTTAATTCAAATCTGAAGAAAAACAACGTCGGAATCGATTATATATATATATATATATATATAATTATATTTAATCGAATAACGACGCTGCAGTTCGTATTTTGAAATCGAAACTTCAAACGATTATACCGAGAGATCCGACCGTCGGAATTTCCCGAAACTGGAACCGTTGGATTCGTTTTGAAAAGATCTTTCTAATGATGTAAATTTTGTGAAGATCCAATGGTTAGATTTTCAGATATGTGTAAATCAAATCTGAAGAAAAACAGCGCCACGGTCGCATTATGGCCCGAAGCGTCGTTTTGAATTAATTGGCTATTTTAAAATAAATAAAAATAGCAATAAATCATTATAAAATACTATAAATGATATGGATGTGATTTAGAAATTAACTGAAGGTTGGCTAAGTCGAATGGTTTCCTGGATGTTGATCTGATGTTGGTTTCGGCCTTCGGGGTTAATATTTGGGAAATCGTTCTCTTACTGACTGACGGTTAGTGACTAATAAATTGAAATGATGCGTATGTATGTTAGTGTTGCACTTGTTTATTATATACGCGAGTTGCTCAGAAAGACCGGGTTTATCCCATTCTGAATAACTGAATCGACGATAAGAAATCGAAGATGAAGACGGTGGTCGAAGACCGGAGATCTTCACCTCGTTTGGATGGTAACCGAGGTCCTGATTGGGAGAGGCATCCCGAAATATGGATAATGAGTGGTGATCGTCCAGACGTACGTGGTGATCGATGGGTTTGCGAGGTATATAGTGCCTCCGTTTTCGTTCAGACCCAGAACGGACTTGTAAATGGATTGTGTGTCTGACATTGGATTTTATTCTGTGTTGATTGATCTCTGTTAAATATACATCTGTTTGGGGGCGGAGAATTTATTCTTTTGCTTAACGCCCTTCTCTGAAACGCACGAGCTCAGAGGTTGTATATCGATGGACATCAGTCGCATGGCATAAATTGCTAGTGTGGCATGCCTAAGTGGCAAATGAACAGGGCTTCTGTTGAAAAGCAAAGTCTTGTGGAGATGATCAAAGCACCGCCTGTGTGGCGTAGCTTTGTGTATAACGTGAAATCGCGAGCCTCACACCCCGGTATGAACCAGAAACGAGAGCAGGACCTTAGTGGGGACATGCGTTTTCTTTCGAGCTAAAAGTGGCGTCAGTGGTTTTACGCGCCCTGACGAGTTTGACTTATGTGGTTGTTGTTGTTGCGAGGCGCCCCGGTTTGATCGGACGAACCGGGTCCGATGGAGTCATTCGTTGGCTCATTTACGCCCCAAAGGGCGGAGAAACGCATTGTTCAGGCATTATAATCCACTTCGTGTGGACCGGCCCTGACGATCCAAGGTACGGTTGCGGCTGTACCTGAGACTCGGGCTAGACAGTCTCGATTTCGGTAAGGACTATCTTTTGCCTTGGTTCATGACGGAACTCCAATTTCCAAATACATGACTGTGCGGTTTTGATTGTATATATATATGGCGACATGATATATCGTACCCATGTCGTTTATGATTGATAGTTATGATTGAAATTGTTTTTGAAACATGTAAACACTAATAATAATATCAAATGCTTTTGTTTTATTCGTATCAGCATATTTTGGCCGTTATAAGGTAAAAACTCTATCCTCTGGTTTTCTTTGTATTGTGTGATGGGAACTGAGTCTTATAGTGGCTTCATTTTTATAAAAAGCATTGCGATGTTTAAAAGAAAGATTTGTTTTTAAAGCACTGGCAATCCAATGGAGTAAACCCGTTCCACGAGAGTGGCGTGGTCCTGTGATTCGCCATATTATAAATGTGTTGAGTAGATTTCTCATACCAGTCCCATGACTGACTCGTAGTTTGTTTCACTTTCAAACTCGGGTGCCCCTTTTTCTACACGGGCAACCTTGTGTTCAGGTTTAGCAGGCTTTATCTGGATAGCTGGAGCTGAAGATGGATTCTATTATTTATCTCTTTTTATGTTGTTCAGCTCCTATTGTACATATTTTGTTTGTTTCCGTTGTAGACATATATGTATAGTTGAACTGTAATTGTACTAAGTAGGATCCTGTATACTGTGTAACTATGATGATTACTTTTATCCAGTATATTCTATTGTTCATTATCTGGTGTATTTATTTAATTCTGTTCTGCTATTATCTTTTTCTGTGTTATATTCCAAAGATAACCATTGCCTCTATCCGTACGGGGTTTGGGGTCGTCTCACGTGGTATCAGAGCTTTGGTTAAGCTTAGTTCTGGAATATAACATATGAACGAACTCGTCAGAAATAGAACCAGTAGTGTTCTAAGATGGGTAACTCTATATAGATAGGATCAGTAATATCTTAGTATGAGTAAAGCAGAATGAAATTACACCTCGATAGACACATTTACATTGAAGTATATGTTTCTATATTTTAAATTATCTTTTCTGTGACCTGACACTTGATCTACCGTTTGCAGAAGTACTAGAAAAATGAGTGTCAGAAACAGGAGAAATGCATAACCCGATCTAGAGGCTCTACAAAAGAGATATCGAAATCTGAACGGAGCACAGTTCTCGGGCAATGAATCTATAGTTCAGACTCAAGCTTGGATGAGTTCTGTCGAAAGAATTTTTGAGCGTATCTAGCTGAGAGATGACCAGAAAAGGTTAGTAGTATCTTGGGCGCTCAAAGAAGAAGCTTTAATCTAGTGGGAAACAATCGTCAAAGATAATCCCGAAGGTGATATCACCTGGGACAGATTCAAAGAGATCTTCCTAGAAAGATTTACTCCTCCTGAAGCAACGAAGCGATTATGTGATGAATTTTCTTATTTGATACAAGGTGATATGACCATCCCAGAATATCATAAGAAATTCAACGAACTTGCTCACTTTGCTCCTCATCTGATTCAAGATCCAAAGAGGAAAAATCTGAGATTTATTCATAGCCTGCAGAGGAGATATCAGAATAGTGTAATGAGGAATGTGAACCTTCCTTTCTCTGAAATGATTTATATGGCTTATCAGTACGAAGATCTCCATAAGAAAGGAATGTTACGCGACGAAGAAGAAGTCAGTTCTAGTGACAAAGCAGAGTCGGAAACGGATATTGCTGAAGCCAGTACGAGGTCGGAGGTCAATAAGAAGCCCAGTGCCAAGAGAAAAAGGGCTGAATCTGGGAACGAACGAATAACGACCGCCACGTGCTCAAGCTGCAATAGAAAAGGACATTTGGCGATAAGTTGCAAATCTTGGAACAAACGAAGGAAAAGTGGATCTAAGCCCACTAAGAAACAAAAGAACCCACATGGGGAAAGGAGATGCCATAAGTGCCGCCAAGCAGGTCATATTGCACGGGAGTGCCAACTCTCAAAGAAATCTGAAGCAGTACATATAAATGAATTGGCAGAGACTTCCGAGCCCTCAGCTAGTCAAGAAAGGGCTGATGTTTTAGAAGGCACGCTCAATGTCAAGAACATTCCAGTTAAAGTACTGTTTGATACTGGCGCATCACGAAGCTTTATTGCAAAGAGTGCAGTCAAGAAGTTAGATTTGAAATTGAAGAAGCTCAAGGAACCAATGACTGCCCAAAATCTAGTTGGGGGTTCTATCGGTCTCAGTTGGGTTTGTGGGTTGCCTGTCTCTTTTTTCTGCTATAAATTCCCTACTATCTCTGTCGTTATGAATTTTAATGAATTCGATCTTATTCTGGGATTGGATTGGCTAACCAAATATGAAGCAGAGGTTAGATGCGCCGAGAGAGTTGTTAGAGCTAAGATTAAATCAGGGAGTTATATAACCATACCGTGTGAAGGTCAGAAATCTAATAGAAAAGACTTCTGGGCAGCTCTCGATGTTTCTCCAGCCCAAATAGAACATATCCCTGAAATCACAGAGAATATTCCTGACCTAGTGAAAGACATTCCTGTCGTCAAGAACTATGCGGATGTGTTCGAGGAAGTTGTTCGCTTACCTCCGCAGAGAGAAATAGATTTCAAAATTGCTTTAATTCAGAATGCAAGGCCAGTAGTTCACGCTATTCGAAGAATGTCCTTGAAAGAGAAGGAGGAATTAGACAATCAAACACGACAGCTAGTATGGAAGGGTCTGATCAGGCCTAGTTTCTCTAATTGGGGTGCAGCAGTGCTATTTGTTCCAAAATCTGACTATACTCTACGGCTATGTGTGGATTATCGTGATTTGAACAAGCAAACAATAAAGAACAAATATCCATTGCCGCGAATCGATGACTTATTGGATCGTCTGAATGGAGCACAGGTATTCTCAAGGACGGATCTAGCTACAGGCTTCCATCAGCTTCGTATTGCCGAAGAATGTGTTCCTATGACAGCATTCAGAGGTCCAGACCTATTCTATGAGTGGTTAGTAATGTCGTTCAGCTTATGTAACGCTCCAGCATACTTCGTCGATTTGATGAATAGAGTGTTCAGAGGAGTCCTGAATAAGTTTGTTCTGGTTTTTATTGACGATATTTTAATCTTCTCTAAATCAAAGGCCGAACATGAAAAGCATTTGGAACAGGTTCTAGAAATTCTGAGAAGGAATGTATTGAAAGCTAAATTTTCCAAATGTATATTCTGGCAAGGTGAAGTGAAGTTTCTGGGCCACGTCGTATCAAAAGAAGGAATTGTTGTGGATCCAAGTAAAATCATGGCTATTCAGAATTGGAAACAACCCAGTACCCCTACAGAAGTCCGCAGTTTTCTCGGATTGGCTAGTTATTACCGGAAGTTCGTTAAAAACTTTTCAAAGATATCTGGTCACTTAACGAAGCTTACAAAGAAGCACTCTAAATTCAAATGGACTCCAGAAAGTGAGGAGGCTTTTGAAGAGCTAAAGTTAAGATTAACGACTGCTCCAGTGTTAACCATCACTGATGGCAATCAGGATTTGAAAGTCTGGACTAATGCTTCAAGAGAAGGCCTTGGCGCAGTGTTAATGCAAAGAGGTCAAGTGATTGCTTATGCTAGCCGTCAGCTGAAGCCGCATGAGAAAAACTACGTAACTCATGATATTGAGTTATTGGCTATAGTATTCGCCTTGAAAAATCTGGAGACACTATCTTCTAGGTGAGAGATTTGAACTGTTTACAGATCACCAGTCGCTAAAGTATCTGTTCACCCAGAAAGACCTGAATTTAAGGCAGCAACGTTGGCTGGAGTTTCTTGCAGCGTATGACTTTGAGATTATATACACTCCAGGGAAAGCCAATGTCGTGGCCGATGCGCTGAGCCGAAAGAATGAAATGATCGCCAGTTTTATTATCACGACTTCATTTCTAGATAAGATATCTGCTCTTCAGAAGGATGATCACTTCATTCAGAAGATCAGAGAGATAATTCAGAAGGGCGAACCCTCAAGTTTTCAGGTTGATAATGAGGGGATTCTAAGGCTGATGGGTCGAATCAGTGTTCCTAACATTGCTGAGCTCCGAAAGGAAGTTCTGGATGAATGCCACAAGTCAAAACTTAGTATCCATCCGGGAGTAAGAAAAATGTATAATGACATCAAACGCACTTTCTGGTGGAGGTCAATGAAGAGGGACATTTCTTTATATTTTAGCCGATGCCCTACTTTCCAGCTAGTCAAAAGCGACCACCAGAAACTAGTTGGATTATTACAACCGTTAGACGTTCCTGGTTGGAAGTGGAAACATATTTCTATGGATTTCATTGATGGTTTGCCCAGAACCAGAAAAGGAAATGACAATATTTGGGTGATCGTAGATCGCTTCACGAAGACCGCCCATTTCATACCCGTCAGATCAAACAGAACTGCTCAGAGCCTGGCGCAGATATATTTCAAGGAAATAGTTAGACTACATGGAGTGCCACTCAGTATAGTCATTGATAGAGACACAATATTCACTAGCAAATTCTGGGGGGCATTTCAAGTCGAACTGGGAACGAAGTTGAACTTGAGCACCGCTTATCATCCTCAGACAGACGGTCAGACTGAGAGGGTGAATCGTATTTTAGAAGATCTATTGCGGGCTTGTGTTCTAGATTTTGGTGGATCATGGGAAGACCATCTGCATTTGGCTGAATTCTCATATAACAACAGCTACCAGGCGAGCCTGACAATGTCGCCATTCGAAGCGTTGTATGGTAGACCATGCCGATCTCCTGCTTGTTGGGTCGAACCTGGAAATTGACTTGTGTTGGGGCCTGATATGATCCGAGAAGCTGCCGACAAAGTCGATTTTATTAAGAAGCGATTACTCGCCGCTTAGAGCCGACAAAAGAGCTATGCCGATAGGAGAAGAAGAGATATATCCTTTGTTGTTGGCGACTACGTATATTTGAAAGTATCACCGATGAGAGGAGTTATCCGGTTCGGTAAAACTGGAAAGTTGGCGCCCAAATTCATTGGTCCGTTTCCTATTCTGGAACGGATCGGAACTCTCGCTTATAGGGTCAAATTGCCTGATTGGTTGCCTGGAGTTCATGATGTATTTCACATATCTCAACTTCGAAAGCACGTTCATGATTCAGACTTGATCGTGGAAGAAGCAGCTCAACAGGATATTGAAATTACTCCCGAACTAGCTGTGAGAAGAGAGCCGCTAAAGAGTATCGGCAAAGAAACCAAAGAGCCGAGGAACAAGAAGGTTCCCTTAGTCAAAGTGAAATGGAGTGGAGATCCACGAGATTGTACTTGGGAAACTAAGGAGAGCATTCAGAAAGCTTATCCTAGATGCCGAGTGGATATCTCTATTTGACTCTGGTGCAAGGTACATTTACCATACTTTGTATTACCAATCAGTTCTCTATTCTGTTGTTATTTTCTTTCCATGGATGTGCACTTTTAACCCTATAGTCTGAATGATTTCAAAAGAGTATAGAAATTGATTAGTATATTTTTGAAAAGTTAAAAACAATTGGATTGGTTGTTTGTGTTGAGTGATGGTAAATTTGATTAATTGAATTATTGAAACGATAGTTAATTTAATCAATAATGGAATAATGGTAGAATTTATTCATTTAAATCACACATCGAACTGATTTAAAAATAGATGGAAATATATATACTTGTGCATTATATATGTTTGAACAGGTAAATGGATTAGCTGTTGAGTAAAGATTTTATTTGCGTGCCTGACAAATAGGTAAACCTTAATGAGTTGGATGCGAAATATTATTATATCAACTTCTGTGAATGCCATTGGATGCGGAGTGCTGGTTTTTCTGTGTGAAATAATAAATGTCGCCATAGGATAGTAACAATTAATTTTGAACTACATTACCTGGCATACTTCTGGAAGATAGGCATACTTCATCATATACCACATAAGCATTTGGAGCTTGTGTGACGAGGTGGAAGATTTACCATACGAGCGAGAGGCTTGTATGGCGATGACTATATTTTACAGGTTGAACTGATGACTGGTAGGGACTATTTAAATTGTAACGATAAAATTGCCAGATTAATAAAAACCCCACACGGGCTGGAGTTGACAATAATCACATCTCTCTAGTTATTAGAAACGGAACATGGACTATTTATTTCCCACACGGGACGAGGTGAAGAGGATTTATCCTCTGGAGCATTTTAAATACACACTCCCTCAGGCTTTGACAGGGTGACGAGAATTTATTCTCTGGAGTTATTATCAATACACTCTCCCCTGTAAACACCAGAATATATCACTATAAATATGTGTATGCTTATTAGGATTTATTGGGTACCTAATACGGCCCAATAAATTTCCAAACCTCTCTTCGTACAAAGGAGGTTATGGCGAAATTTTTCGAAAATTCCGGGTGTTAGCCAAATTTTTGAAGAATTTGAAAATTCTCAGAAACTGAAAATTTGGAGAATGGAAGCCAGATCGAACGTAGAGTTGATTAATCAAACCGCTTGCGACTTTGTTCCTTTTCGGGGACAAAAAGTTTTAAGTGGGGGAGATTATAACGACTCAGAAAATCTAAACCAATTTAAATTTTTTAAATTGGCTATAATAATGGATTTTAAATATTTACAATAAATATTTTAAATAATAGAGATGAAAAGTGAGTGGAATCGACAATTGAAAACGAATATAATTAATTCTGATTATAAACAAGGCCTGAAATGGCGCGGTAGTTTCAAAAATTGAATTCAAACTTTGTCGGACTGTACCGGGGGCAAAACAAAACGGATTTGAGTGAAACCAAAAATATTTATATCTGTTAGTGAATACCTTTCTAACGAATCTGAAAAATCGAATTTTCATAGCAGAAAGCAAAAGTTATGGCCAAATGAATTTTCAGAAAGGTCGCTATGGAATTTATATAGCCCGTGAAATTGGCCATTTTGCATACGACCTTGGAATTCGATGAAACCACTTTTGTTGGATCCGGGATGTAAAGTTATTGCTAGGTTTCAAATTTCATAATTTTTGAAGCTAGTATGTGAGCGTGGCAAAGGAAAACGTGTTTTGGTCAATTATAGTTAAATTGGATCGACCAGAAATGGGCCTTTTTGCAAACGGTCTCAGAATTCGACGAAACTAGTTTTGTTGGGACCGTATCGTCAAAACATAGCCAGATTTATTTTTCTGGAATTTTTCGAATCAGTTTGTGGCTCTGGCAAATTGAAATGTACGTTCAAATCGTGTATTGAATGTTTATACTTTAATTTGAAGGAAAACTGACTGAAACAGTCGAATGGGCCTATGAAACATATCCCATTGTGTTCGGAATGGGGGTAAAACGCTAGGGACGACAGTCGTTTGGTTCGGATTGGTGTTCGTTTGTAAAAACACTATTTAAAATTTTCTATAAATCCTCGGCCAATAAAATTTTTTTTCTTTCACAAAAAAAAATCCAGAAAACCCTAGCCGCCTCTCACATCGACGATTCCCGTCGTTCCACCCTTTCCTCCCTTATTCCCGCCGTCTCCGTCAATGTTGACTGCTGCCACTACCCTGACACGACGCCGCCGACCCCCCTCTTCCAATCCGACCCATCCACTCCCTCTCTCTCCTCGCCAGCCTCGAGAACGACGCCTGGAAAGTCGCCCACTTCCCAGCGCCGCCACGGCCAGATCCCGACTCCGATCAACACCGCACCACCCTCGATAGACGCGCCACACTCCCCTCTTCCACGTCCAACCCTCCGATCTTCATCAAGGTGCACGGATTTCACGAAATCTCCAAACCCTAGTTCGAACATCAAAGGAAAGGTATTGGCTTTGTTCTTTGAAATGAAAGTTAACACTTTTTAGTGTGGCAAACCTTTTAAAAATCATATATTTTTCGTTCGTTAACGAAATTTGATGAAACAGGAAACATCGGGACCACAAGGAGGCTCTCTACATACTAGAAGAGACCGCAGATTTTTCTGAGCTACCTACGATTTTTAACACCTCGAAAACCAATGTGAGATTTCTTATTTATAAACGATATGGAAAACGACGATGTATAAATTATATAGTCGATGTATGAGTTGTATAAGCGTTGTACACCTCTTGTATAAGCGTTGTATAAGTTGTACGTTCGATATATAAGTTGTATATGCGTTGTAAAAATTATATATGTGTTGAAATAGAAGTGAATTGCTATATATATACGCCCCTCATCCACAAACCATGGACGATATTTATTGGTTGTGATTGGTGTGAAAATTAATTGATAGCGAATGGTTGATTGGAATTGTTTGTGGTTGATATTGATTGATTGTGGTTGAAAAATACCCGTTTGTGGTTGAAATATTTGGTTGAAACCACATAGGACTAGTTTGTGGAAATGAAATAAATATACATGCCGTCTGCGTGCGAACTAGATGCATGATTCCCCATTGTCAAAAGCTGCGAGGTTTTAAGGTAGAGCGAGGAGCCGTACTAGGGACGGCCCCGGTTTTAACTACCCTGCCGTTATGCTGCCGAAATTTTGAATAATATTCATGTGTTTGAATTATTTTCATTTGTTGAAACTATATTTATTCGTTGTATAGAAAACCTTCATGTGTTGAATCGATATTCATTCGTTGAATTGAAATTCATGTGTTGAATGGTATTCGTGTTTTTAAATATAAAAATCACATTTTTATCTATATATACAAACTATAGAAAACCTTCATGTGTTGAATCGACATTCATTCGTTGAATTGAAATTCATGTGTTGAATGGTATTCGTGTTTTAAATATAAAAATCACCTTTTTATCATTTTATATAAACTATAGAAAACCTTCATGTGTTGAGTCGATGTTCATTCGTTGAATTGAAATTCATGTGTTGAATGGTATTCATATTTTGAAAGAAATTGTTTTATAATAAAAATCCTATTTTTATCACGTATATTAACTATATAAAATAGTCGAGTTTGAAATAAATTGTTTTACAATAAAAATCACATTTTTACTATATACATGAATTGTTAAAAATAGTGAAGTGTTAAAATAGAAGACAGTTTGATAAAAATATCATTTTTATCCAATGTATGAAAAGAATATAGTTTTGAAATCGAAGAATCGATATATATATAAATAGAATTAAAATATATCGAATAACGACGATGCAGTTCGTATTTTGAAACCGTGATTTCAAGCGATTATACCGGGAGATCCGACCATCGGATTTTCCTGAAATCACAACCGTTGGGTTCGCTTTGGAAATATCTTTCCAACGGCACCAACTTTGTAAAAATCCAACGGTTGGATGGTCTGGAATGTTTAATTCAAATCTGAAGAAAAACAGCGCCGGAATCGATTATATATATATATATATATACATATATATATATAAATATAATTATATTTAATCGAATAACGACGCTGCATTTTGTATTTTGAAATCAAAACTTCAAACGATTATACAGGGAGATCCGACCGTCGGAATTTCCCGAAACTGGAACCGTTGGATTCGTTTTGAAAAGATCTTTCTAATGATGTAAATTTTGTGAAGATCCAACGGTTAGATTTTCAGATATGTGTAAATCAAATCTAAAGAAAAACAGTGCCACGATCGCATTATGGCCCGAAGCGTTGTTTTGAATATATTAGCTATTTTAAAATAAATAAAAATAGCGATAAATCGTTATAAAATACTATAAACGATATGGATGTGATTTAGATAACTGAAGGTTGGCTAAGTCGAATGGTTTCCTGGATGTTGATTTGATGTTGGTTTTGGCCTTCGGGGTTAATATTTGGGAAATCGTTCTCTTACTGACTGACGGTTAGTGACTAATAAATTGAAATGATGCGTATGTATGTTAGTGTTGCACTTGTTTATTATATACGCGAGTTGCTCAGAAAGACCGGGTTTATCCCATTCTGAATAACTGAATCGACGATAAGAAATCGAAGATGAAGACGGTGGTCGAATACCGGAGATCTTCACCTCGTTTGGATGGTAACCGAGGTCCTGATTGGGAGGCATCCCAAAATATGGATAATGAGTGGTGATCGTCCAGACGTACGTGGTGATCGATGGGTTTGCGAGGTATATAGTGCCTCCGGTTTTGTTCAGACCCAGAACGGACTTGTAAATGGACTGTGTGTCTGACATTGGATTTTATTCTGTGTTGATTGATCTCTGTTAAATATACATCTGTTTGGTGGTGGAGAATTTATTCTTTTGCTTAACGCCCTTCTCTGAAACGCACGAGCTCAGAGGTTGTATATCGATGGACATCAGTCGCATGGCATGAATTGCTAGTGTGGCATGCCTAAGTGGCAAATGAACAGGGCTTCTGTTGAAAAGCAAAGTCTTATGGAGATGATCAAAGCACCGCCTATGTAGCGTAGCTTTGTGTATAACGTGAAATCGCGAGCCTAACACCCCAGTATGAACCAGAAACGGGAGCAGGACCTCAGGGGGACGTGCGTTTTCTTTCTAGCTAAAAGTGGTGTCAGTGGTTTTACACGCCCTAACGAGTTTGACTTATGTGGTTGTTGCTGTTGCGAGGCACCTCGGTTTGATCGGACGATCCGGGTCCGATGGAGTCATTCGTTGGCTCATTTACGCCCCAAAGGGCGGAGAAACGCATTGTTCAGGCATTATAATCCACTTCGTGTGGACCGGCCCTGACGATCCAAGGTACGGTTGCGGCTGTACCTGAGACTCGGGCTAGACAGTCTCGAATTCGGTAAGGACTATCTTTTGCCTTGGTTCATGACGGAACTCCAATTTCCAAATACGTGACTGTGCGGTTTTGATTGTATATATATATGGCGACATGATATATGGTACCCATGCCGTCTATGATTGATAGTTATGATTGAAATTGTTTTTGAAACATATAAACACTAGTTATAATATCAAATGCTTTTGTTTTATTCGTATCAAGCATATTTTGGCCGTTATAAGGTGAAAACTCTATCCTCCGATTTGCGTTGCATTGTGTGATGGGAACTGAGTCTTATAGTGGCTTCATTTTTATAAAAAGCATTGCGATGTTTAAAAGAAAGATTTGTTTTTAAAGCACTAGCAATCCAATGGAGTAAACCCGTTCCACGAGAGTGGCGTGGTCCTGTGATTCGCCATATTATAAATGTGTTGAGTAGATTTCTCATACCAGTCCCATGACTGACTCGTAGTTTGTTTCAGTTTCAAACTCGGGTGCCCCTTTTTCTATACGGGCAACCTTGTGTTCAGGTTTAGCAGGCTTTATCTGGATAGCTGGAGCTGAAGATGGATTCTATTATTTATCTCTTTTTATGCTGTTCAGCTCCTATTATACATATTTTGTTTGTTTCCGCTGTAGACATATATGTATAGTTGAACTGTAATTTTACTAAGTAGGATCCTGTATACTGTGTAACTCTGATGATTACTTTTATCCAGTATATTCTATTGTTCATTATCTGGTGTATTTATTTAATTCTGTTCTGCTATTATCTATTTCTGTGTTATATTCCAAAGATAACCCTTGTCTCCGTCCGTACGGGGTTTGGGGTCGTCTCATGCACCATACATGGCTAACCAATCCATCCCTAGAATTAAACTGTAACCCATGAAACTAAGCACATATGCGTCGCACTCAAACTCGATGCCTAACACAGATATTCTTAACCCCCGACAAATCATTGACAAATGAGCAGTACCACCAATGGAGTTTGATACAACAACGGGATCCACAACCATAGTAGGTACTAAGGTGCAGAGACTCAACTACAGAATCAGATATAAAAGGATGCAGAGCCCCAGAATTAAAAAGAGTTCTAACTGGATGATTTGAAACATAAATCAAACTTTTAACGGAAACTTTCCTACCTATGTCTGGCACACTAGCCACGAGAACATGTACCTGCCAGAAGATCCTGCCCTTTGACCGTGTCCTTGCTTCTTCGGGCACTCCTTAGAAAAGTGTCCGACCTTTCCACAATTGAAATAAGCATTCTTACTTCTTTTGCATTCCTTGATCAATTGACCCTCGCGTCCGCAATTATAGACTTCCTCTTATCTCTAGCCTTGCTGTCCTTACTGGCCTTCTCTTGTTATTGTTATTGTCCTTTCTTGGGCTACACTTTCTTATTTTGTGTTTCCATAACCTTAGCTTCTTTCTTTTCACCTTTATCTTCCTCATGCATCAATGCCATATCAATGAGCCTTTCAGAAGTTGCACCCATCGGAATATGAGACAGAGCCATCCCATGAAGTGTTTCATTCAATCCTCTAGAAAACCGCAAAGCTTTCTTATGCTGGGTATCTACTAGCTCCAAACCAAACCTCGTTAGTTGGTTGAATTTGTTGACATATTCTTTGACAGTCATGTCTCCTTTTTTGTGCGCCAGAAACCTTTCCGCCTACATAATTTTCTCAGCTTGAGAAAGAAACTTCATTTCAAACCTTTACCGAAAATCATCCCAAGTATCCATTGGATGCCCTGCTTGCGTCACTTCCTACCAGAATGAAGCCTTATCTTTCAGCAGCCAAGCGGCCAACTGAATCTTCCTATGATCGTCAACTTCGAAAATTCCAAACAAGTCCTCTGTCTCTTTAAGCCAATTCCTTGCTTCTACGAAAGTCTTGGTTCTCGAAATGGATTTCTGCCCATAGCACAGAAATCCTTGCGGATCTTAGAGAAATTATCTGCTCGTAGAGAAGGAGGAGGAACAGTGAGTGCAGCTGGGGGAGGAACGTCATCTTGACCACGGCAGAGGACGTGGCCTCTAGATACCTATGGAACTAACCCGGTCTCGCAATGCCCTCAGGAATATTAGGTTCCCCAAACATGCTAAAAAGAAAAGGAAAAAGGGATTCAAACAGAGAATCGAAAGATATTACATATGGCCTTAGGGAATATGTTTTTCAAAACAAACTTTCCTTTTGAAAATGCTTTCTTCTAGAACCTTTTTGAAAACAATTTTCAAAATCTTTTATCCGATCTGGTAACCTTCAACTCTGATACCAAGTGTGACACCCCACGTCCGTTAATGTCACTCATTAAGAGAATGCATTAAGTTTCATGAAGCGTTATAAGTGAACAGAAACAGGAATATTACAAGACAGGCATAAAATAACAACAGAATTTGAAACTTTATTAAGCAAAAAACATCGTGGTTTAAAACATAGTTACATCATGAATCTGAAATACATCAAACCCAGTACATTAACTTAAAATTTCCGTCTTGTACTAAAACCATCAGAGTACAATAAACATGAAAAGAGCATAATCCCCAAAAGCATAGCCATATTAGAAAAGGTACGAAATCAAGCAGTACATCTAAGCAGCTCCAGACAGGATGAAAGTAGAATCCTGATCAAGCTTGAGTATTCTCACCCTGAGAACATGAGGAGGGAAACGGAAGAGAAAGAAGAGGAGACAAAATAGGTCAGACATAAAGTCTGGCGAGTCCAGTTACTTTTAGCATATAAATAAGTAAAAGTATCATGACAGGCATATAAACTGGATAAGAGAGATGACAATATATAAGGCAGGTATGACAAGGTAAACAGGATAAACTGAACATAACATATATGCATAGTGCTTCTCTAATAACTTTCTCATTCTCTGCACCAATACTAGTATCACTGGAACAAGATGAACCCCAACAAGTATAAGGTGGTAGACTTAGGCGTAATCTAGTGAGAGGTTTAACCTTATACAATAATAGACTGCCCAACTGAACATACCGGAGTTTCCCCTAAGGATAATAACAGGCTCCTAAACATACCCGAGTTTAGATGTACCCTAATAACTACCCCAATCGATCAGTTCCCTACTCCGTAGACACCTTGTGTTGGACCCACAGTGGGATGTATTACCCCCTAAAGTGGCAACCTTTCGTTTTTAGGATGTGCGCAACCATATCTACGATGTCACGGCGTCTTAGCCTTCTCTTGTCCGGACCCATGCATGCACATGACTCCGTCAGAATGCGCCGCCCACACCGTCCCCTCTTTTAGATCTCCTACAATCAGCCCAGTAAGCATGCCCCATCAACGACCTAGTTCGGAGTACTCGTTTGATACCTATATATGGGTTACTAAATGAAACGGGTCCCACACACAAGATGATACAAGGTTCCCCTAGGCTTGCATCCCCATTACTAGGATTTCCATAGGTTATGCCTTACCACTGTAACAAGATTGCATAAACCCAACAGGTTAAGTTCGTGGGCCTATATATAAAAATACTACCCACCAACCCAAGATATACTTAACCATCCCACTGTTTCAAGCAAGTTTACTTAACCCCCTACTCAAGTTAACATGTTCACGCTATCCTCATGGATTCAATCAGGGTATTCAAATTCATTACCATGTATTCATTTGTGGTTATAATGCGCTAGACCTCCCACATTAAGCCTACAACTTGCGGGTGCTAGATATGTCGGGCGGGTCCGGGCAGACTTATTCCACAAGTTGGACTTAACCTTGTGTTCTACCACGTTACGTGTTTGTGTAATTAGACCCCTCACATTAGATTCACTACTTGTGGTCACTAGATATGTCGGACGGGTCCGGACAGACTTCTACCACAAGTGTAATCTAACCTCGTGCCTAAGCGCAGTTATAGTTTCTAATTACTGTAAATCTAGGCATTTTCACTATTTAACAATTATCCCTATTTCATTATAGGTTTTCATGCCCTTTTTTCCAAGTCATATTCATCATGTGCCATATGCCTCAAAATTAAGATCTTTAATCATAGTTTGGTTTATGCCCCAAATCCATATTCATGCATTTAATTCAAGTTATGTCCAAATTTCCCAATACAAGTTATGCCCCAATTCTAACGTTTTCCCCTTGTTTCCAATTTCACGCATTTGCATATTTCAGTTGTATGCCTAGGCTCGAAGGTTGCTTGACTATAAAATAAAAAGGGAAAAGAAGAAGGGAAGAGAACAAAAATAAACATAATAACAAGACTGACATATGATGGCAGGAATAGGCATAGCAACTAATAAACATATAGTGACAAAATTGGGCATAATGACAAGATAAGCATAAAGGAACATATATGATGAACATGTGATAATAGAACTGATTAGGCATAGTGTCATGATCATAAATAGGCATAATGAGATCTAATCAGTGAATTAGATATACAAATAATGGCACATCTGACATAATAAATAGGCATAGGCTTAGATCCAATTTATAGTCATGTCAAAATAACTTAGATACACAGGTTATGGAAGATCTGATATGATTCAATTAGTCACAGGCCTAGATCCAATTCATACACATGTCAAAAATAACTTTTAAGTGTTTATATTTAAAAATAACGTAGACTTACAGAGAATGGATCTAAGAAAACAGGGGAAAGCGTGTTGATGTTGAATCATCGATCTTTGAATACGTATGAATCACCGTTGCTGAAGAAAAGGCTAATTTAATTTGAGTTGGAGTGGCATCTCACCGTCATTGTTGATTTAGATGAATAAAACAATGGATATAGGGTCTTATTTATAGCCATCAGCCGACAAATCTTACACAAAAATCAGTCCACGTTCGGAAGCAGGGATCTGCCTAGATCCGTATAGGGGTCGACCCTCCCCTTGGTGTATCGACTCAGGTGTTGACATAGTGGACGACATCCCCTTGATGGGGTTGACCCATGGGCAGTTCCATTCCTCTTTCTACTGTTCGATTTTGAATTATTTTGGATTCTACTACGGTTTTATTCATATATATTTCTCTTATGCGTATACAAACTTCAAACCTTGATAACTTCTTAATACGATGTCCGTTTACGCAAACCAGGTGTCTATCTTAAGCAAAATTCTGAGATGAATGCAATGGCACAGTCCGTTTCACTTAATTATGAATATTTAATTAAGTATTCTTTAGTTTATCATCTTTAGTGTTATAAAATTACAGGGTGTTACAACTGCCACAGAAAGAAAGTGTTGCATTATAGACGTAACGTAACACTATTTGCATGTAAGGCAACAATAATCAGTGTTGCTTGGGCATTAGTTAGAGCCTGGCTCCTAGGTCAGATAGTGGGGCCACGTAAGCTGTCTACGTGTCACAAGACACGTCAGCGCTCCATGTCAACTACCCATGTGTCACATGACATGTCAGCTGTGGGGTCCACGTGCCATCTGGAATTAATATTATTTTATGTAATGCAACACCACTATATTGTAGAATGCCACACCATTATCTTGAAATACAACATCAGGAAAAAACAAACGCAACCGTAAATGAAGGAAAATATAATGCTTTAAATATAAATTTTGCAATACTAGTATTGTACATAGAAGAAACACATCCAAAACATTCATCATCACATTCAAACCATCCAAAATATTCTACATACCATATTAATTCTTGAAATATACTACAAGTGCCAACACATATGATCAAATACATAATATAAAAGTACAATTCAAATAGTCTACATACCACAAGTGCCAACACATGCCACCTTCATTACAAATGCCAACACATACGATCGAATGCATACTACAAAGTAATAATGCCATGAACCAGAAACTATATCTCTCTACGTCATTTCAGGTCCTCCACTTGCTGGTTTTATCTCTCCATGTCATTTCAGATCCTGCAATTCGATTTGCATAAGTTATTTGATAAGTGCATGTATATCATATAAATATATCATAGCAATGAACCATCTTGCCATCTTAACTAAATCTTATGCACACAATTATAGCAATTGACCATTCACCATTAGTCATTCGTGCCAGCGATGCCCAACAAATAAGCACTTTCAATATGCTTCGTCTTCTATGCATAACATTTCCAGTTCGCATATTTTGTGACACCCTACAGTGGGTCCCTCACGTATCCTTTCAAGCTTCAGAACCATCACCACCTCCATATCTCCTAAACCTCAAGCTTCAAAAGTTTCAAAAAATATATCAATGGAGGACTCGTCGCTATACATCACTGCCACTGTTCTTAAAGGACATTGGAATGTTGAATCTGTGCATCACATGCTTGAGATGACTCTGAATCATAATGTGTGGCCAATGCGGGTAATATCCAATAACTCTTTTCTAGTGTCATACCCATCTTACAGTAAGTGTGATCCTGCGCTAATGTTGAAAGACTTAACAGAACTTAGAGGTGCTATTTACCTGCAAGAATGGTCTGATGAAGAATTTGAGCCTGAACCAGCATTAGAAGTGAATCATGGGCTAAATTTGATGGCTTTCCCGAGGTCCTAAAGAATAATGTTCCTACTGTTGAAGAAATAATGAAGCCAACGGGATGTATGCTTGCAATTGACGATTGTAACTGGTCTCATTTTGACCATAGATCTTTCTATCTAAAAATACAATTTTTTGAAGGCATTGGCTCTGTCAATACTTTTCTGCTCGATTCAATAACAAGTTTCACCTCATTGAGGTTCAGTGTTGTGCCCATGCTTATCCTGGAATAAGGTCTGAACTACATTTTCTGAGCAACAAGGAGGTACAGGTGGTTCCATGTTTGTGTGAATATAGAGTGGAAATGGATTCAGATGAAAGATTTGGCGCGATGATACATGAAGCTGCTTTGCTATCCCCTTTGCCAAGCTCATTTCCTGAAGCCACCCATCACATACATGTTGATAACCAAGCCTCAATGAACCAGATGAATGATCAATGGGTAGATCAGGAAGTTGATCGGGAAGCTTATTTCCCTCTTCATCGGTCTCCACCTTTGCTTCCTTCACCTCCTCAGCTGGATAGGGACATGGAATATGATGGCCAAACGACCTCACCCCTTGTCCTGATGTTGTGGGTCCATCACATGCTGCTGCTCACTTCAGACTGGCTCTCCCACAGCCACAAAGCCCTAACGAATCTATTGGAAGTTCCACAGCCGTAAAGCCCTGATCTGGATTGAACTGATGCTACTAATGTCATTGTTTGGGTGTCTATATATGTATGTATTAAATTATGTTTTATGTATGACTGCTTTATGATACTTTTGCTGCCTTTTGATGCTCGCTACCAACTAGGCTTGTCGGTTGGGCTTATTACTGCGTATTATATAAATTAATCGGTTGTGTACGTAGCACCATGCTACACAACCACTCTACTAAAAAATAGACAATCACGAGGAAAGAAAAATACACATTTCACATTATTTCTTTAGATCAAACTCCCAAAACATACCTTTGTCCATAGTTGGGCTGATATACCATGAAGAATGACATCGTCAGATCTTATAGCAATATTTTAGACTGGTCTCGGTTGAATTTATTGTTTAAGCTATTTTTTTACTTGTTAATATCTACAAAGCAAAGAAAATGCAAGGAAGGCCTAATATGGATGCATACCTGAATTCAATCAAAGATGTTTCTAGGAATACTAGGACCTAGACCTACGACAAGGGCTATTATAAAGAAAATAGTAATCATAGAATTGATTTTGAGTTAGAAAAAAAACTCAATGAAAATTATATACCAGTCCAATAAGAAACATATGAAGCACCAAAGATGACATTGCTTACTAACTAATTTGGATGCTGAAGTGAGCTCAGTTTGAAAATTTGAGCATACTTACAATTTTAGTTACATAATGATGATCAGGCTATTTGAGCATCTAAAAGAAAGGGATCCAGATGAAAGACTTTCAGTAAATATTGCTTACAACTGACTTACTTTTGACTTCATATTTGGACTTCATAATCATGCTTCCTCCCAATTGACTTACATTAAAAAGTAATTTGCAAACTCAAATATAACTATTCAAGTGCATAATTACTTATGGCGTAGTGGCTCCTCTAATCTTGAGGAACACACAAAATGAACAACTACAATGAACGCAGAGGCAATCCTAGGATATACTGCTTTAAAACATGAAAGGTAAACCTCAAAAGAAGTGGATTTACTTATTCAATCCTACCTAATATTCAATAGACAGGGCGTCCATGTTTCAGAGCTCATATATACACAAATGCTTTAGAAAAAATACAAATAAATTCATAGTAAAGCAAATGACACAAACTTAGCTCATACTTAGAAAATGATTGTACCGCTGTCTACTCCGATGTCATTTCATATGGATTTGTAGGATAAATCACGCATGGGAAAAAGGCCACAACAAGTCCACGCCGATACTCTTCAAATTGAAACATTTAAATTGGTAGTTCCCAAAATCAAATGGAAAATACATTTGCGTGTAGCATATTAGATACAGGTGAATGACCCATCCAGATCGGGAAGAGACTGGAGGGAATAGATGTGATGGGGGAGGGGGAATCGAAGGTGAAGTGAATATAGGTTTAAACTTTGGAGGGGGAATTTGCGCTAAAATTTCACATAGTAGAAGAATACAGTGAGGTGGATGTCACCGATTGGATGATGGAGTAATGTTTTAGATAGCAAGCAGGGATTGGTTTGAACCGTTGGAATAAATCATCATCTATGGTTGTTTATTTGTTTATTCTGATAACGCGGATCACTGACCAGGATTGTATTTATGTAAATCTACGCTTTGAAGCGGTGTCGCACATCACAGGTCTAGAATTCCATCCGCAATAGTGCATTCACGTCTGATGCAACAATATATGATATAGTGGCAGAAGATCAAAGAAAGCGTAGCTTTCGCCACACTTTTAATGCAACGTACACACATTAGTGTCGAATACGCCCACTTTTGTAGTGGTGCGCGGTTTTGATTGTATACTATGTGTGTAGAGCATGAGATGCAAGCGTTCCGCTAGCTTGCTTTTTATTTATGTTTAGACAGTTTTATAATATCGAAATAATATATGATTCCAAAATGCTTTGGGTTATCGTAAAGTAAAAACCGTCCGTGTTTATGTGTGGACTGGTCATACGATTATCTTTTTCTTTCGAAAAGAAATGTTTTGACTTAAAAATTAAGTTGGATGATGTCTATAAACTTAGTGAGTTTTCTCTCTCTGGTTCACCAGACTGATCCGACATTTGTAATGCTCAAGTTAGATCGGGTTTTACAGGTTCATGTTTTGGACGCTACGAACTTTAGAAGACGTGTTGGAAGTGTTCAAATGTATGAAATTTTATTCCGCTGTGTATTGTATATAAGGACATATTATTATAACTGTGCATATGTGGTGACTGTATTGATGTACTCTGATGATTGTAAGTTCTATTTCAAAGCTCTCAATAAAGTTTTATTTCTATATTATATTTTGTTCCATTGCGATGTGAGACTCTATGTTGTGTTGGTTAGTTTCTTCTTCTTCCATTCTAATATTTCTTTCTTATCTCACCCTCTATTTTCTTTAATTCACTATCAGATGTTTCTGATACTTGAGTTCTGGCAAGTAATATGGGTTTATGTATTATTGTTGGAATTCAGGCATCGAATTCCACTGGGTCGTTACAGTGGTATCAGAGCATAAGGTTTAGTAATAACCCTGTCTCTGTGGCGTAACTCGATAGAGATGGGGTTAGTAATACCCAAGATTGAGTCGAGTGTGTATATATGAGAGCACGTATTTGTAGATTTTATACAAATGTTCCATATTGTGTTTTTTGATCAGTTCGATTTTGAACTAGAAACTAACACGATATTGTTTTGTAAAGAGGGTAAATGAAATAATTTTACTCAAATTATATTTTTTTTGCATAAAAAGAGAATAATTTTATCAAATTATTGATATATTGGTTTGTGTGATTGATTGATTTAAATGGTTTAATATTAACCAAAGAGATTTCACATATGGAGTTTATGAATGAAATTTTTTATACTAGTTTGAATGAATCAGAAATTAACTTAAAATTAAGTTAACTAAAATTTGAAGAAGATTTTGATGATATTTGGAATAAAAAACAGAATTTGGATTTTTAAATTGAAGTAAACTAATTTTAAAATAAATTAGTCAAGTGAATATGAATTGGAATTAACTTGGTGGAATGAAGTTAAAAATGAATAATAATTATGGAAATCAATCGAATATTAATCGATTGATAACCAAAGTGAAGAATACCAAATAGATATTAATATTGAATGTAAATTCAATTGATTTGGTCAAGGTCGTTACGTATTAGTTGTGACAAATTATTGATTGTATGTTAAATTGGTTGAACAGAATTTAGTAATGATTTAATTAAGATATGAATGAATTGAAAGATAAAGAGAATGAATTCCAGTATTATAAATTGGAATTGAGTCGTATATGAATTGAAACTGAATAATTTAACCGTTATTTGCACTTGAATGATGTTATATGTTTGATTTTGAAAATCTATATGGTTACACTTGTTAATCAATGAAATAGTGTTGAAGAATTACATGTAATTGTTACTTATGTGTTGAATGGAGTTAAGTACAAGTACCAGGAGGCTTTGAGGATTAACTTTGGCTGCTTAGAATCGCATATAAGTTGATTTAGTACTCTCAATAGCGCTCGTAAAAGGTACACCTATGCAAAAATAAAAAAATTTGGTTTTTGAATTTTGTTTTCCAACCGTGTGGGTCGATGTATATATATTTGTTGATCCTGCGATATCGCAGAAGTCACTCCGTACACGGAAGACTCTACCGAATTTTTCCGGAAATTTAATGTGTTAGAAACTTTTTTCATATTTTTGACAGGTTTTATTAAACGTAATGAGTTTGTTTTGGATTTAAAATAAATTGGAGTTTTGAAAAGATGATGGGTTGTAACATTTCTTCTATGTTAGTAATTTCGGGGATGAAATTCTTTTAAGGGGGAAGGAATGTAATGTCCCATATTTTTGGTAGTTGCATATTTAATTTATTTAATTATAGTAAATATTGATTTGGAATTTTAAATGGATTTAAAATATATAATTCGTTCATACAACGAATTTTAAACGTCAAATTTATATATAATTATAAATCGAGCTCGTGACATCGAGGTAGTTCATAATATTACGTTTGGACTTCAATTGAATACATAATCCATTTTAAGTCGGAATTCTTTGAAACAATAAATGTTTGAATCTATTTGATAATAATATTCTAATGAAATAGAAATATGGAGATTTCATATTATAGGTTGTTAGTTATGTCCAATTCAAATTTTCAAATAGTCGCTATGGAATCGTTTATAAATTATAACAATTAATTATATAAATTTAATTCAATTGGAAGGGAATTTATTGACAACTTGAGATAGTAATTGAATTAAGCTACGAAACGAATTCCGCTGAATTCGTATTGACGTTCAGAGCCAGGATAGATATATTGTTTGTTATTTTTAGAGACTGGGTATTTTGGTGTCTCAATAGTGTTGTTCTACTCGTAAAATAGAATAACCGATATGCAAACGATCTCCATTTTCAACATAACTAATTTTAATAAATCCGTAGTGTCTCAAGTTATTTGGATTTATTTTGTGATCTTAGGCAATTTAAACGTGTGATTTTTCACCTGTGAATTATAATGGGATTTTTACAAATGGTATCAGAATTCGACGAAACATGTCGCATCTTGTTCGGAATTTTTATTGTGGTAGGATTACGAGTTTCATCTAGATCGGGGATCATACGTAGTTGTTTTATCACGATACTTCACGACTAAGTTTCATCAAAATAAAATATTAATTTATTCTTCCCTATGTATACTCACTAACAAAGTCAATACCCTAGGTTTTGTTTCTCGTAGTCAACAGTATTTCCATCTCCACTTATAAAAATGAACGAAACATATCCTTTGAAACGTTGTCCACGTTTATCCTCCAATCCATGCATTAAAATTCAAAACTCTCTTCTATAATATTATTAAGCATGTCGTGATCTTGAAATCGATCTGTGATGATCCGATTTAGGTGAGCGAGTTGACGAGAATTTTAGTCAAAAGGGGCGGCAGTTATTGCATCTTCTAGAGCGTACGGAGATGACCAGAAGCTTAAAACTCTCAATGAAGGGAGTGGAGCTAGCGGCGCACAGACCAGTGTTGTTTGATCGCGTTAGATGGAGCAGGGGATGGTGCGATGGTGGAAATTTGTTGTGTGCGACGGTGGAAATAAAGATGGGAATAGAAAGGGTATCGGGCCTGGGAAGGATTGAAGCAAAGTTGGGGGGACCGTGTATTCAGAATAAAAGGGTCAACGTGGGATTTTTTTTCACACCAAATGTTAGTGCATGGGTTTGCTTAACGAAGGGCAGTTGCAGTTAGGTGAAGACGAGGAGAAAATTCATTCGGCCGAAATCTTTTTAAATGTAATTACTGTCTTTTAAAAACGTGGTTAATTTAAGTAAAGGTATTATTTAAATATATAAATCGGGTTAGGGGTACTGGAATACATGAAAACAGAGAACGATAATGTGTCTAGTTTATTTGTTAATCAAAGAACGATAATCAGGTTAAGGGGACACGTGATAATTCTTTTAACAGTGCAGTGAAGATAATGTGTCTAGTTTACTTGTTAACAATCATAATTAGATTAAATAATATTATTAACTAGAGGTTAATTATTTAATTTAAAGTGTTTTAACTTAAATGTTAGTAACTCATTGATGTGTTATCAGAATTCGACGAATAAAGTGGAGCTAAAATCATCATGACAAGCACTGTGCCATGGAACCAATTTGGACAAAAATGGAGATAACATGATTTTTTGGTTAAATTAAACGACTGTTTAATTTAACTAGAACCGAACCGTAAACGAATCAAATCAAAGAGAGTATAACTTATTCAGTTTTTACCCACTTATATTTTTATAAGTCGGGATTTATTTTGTGTGCCATGGTTGAAATTGGTTGGTTGAATGTTGAATGTTTACATATATAGGTTGAATTGGTTGATTTAAAACCTTAGTTTAATTTAAATAAAATTTGATCGTTATTTTAATGATTATTTCCAAACGAGGTAACTTGCCTTATTGGTTATGTTTATAATAATATAAAAGTATTAAATTAAAGTAAGGATGCTTGGATTATTATTTATTTATCGTTGAATATTACATCTGTTTGTTGAATTGAATAATATTATTTGAGGTAACGTATTTGGATGCAGGGAAAAACAGGTTGGAGGGATCCAACTGGATTCCTCAATATTTATTGTTTATTTTCATATTACCATTATATGAACTGTATCACCAACCTGTTTAGATGATTGATTTGTTTATTGATTGTTGAATCGTATTTCAACATTTGTTATGATATTAACCAATGGGCAGTATTGGTTGGGTAATTTGCATCACATGGCCTATAAATCAATCATTTTATATGGATTTACAGTCTGGTGAAACGACAGAAATAAAGTTATAAAATTTATTTTATAACTGGAGATATATTTTTAAGTCTATAAATTTGAATAAAAGTTATTAAAAAGAAACAAATATTTGTTATTTTAGTTATAAGTAATTATCAAATGGTTTTATAAGGAAAACTCTTATGTTAATTAGATTTGTAAGTAAATAAGCGGGAATTAATCCCAGGGTTAAGAATTGGATTTATTTGTTTCCAAGAAACATCTAAACGGAACAAATTAATTATATTATTAATTAATTTAATGGAAGAACTACTTGAAATTAGTTAACGAAAATAACCATGTTTTGAGTTGGCTAAGTCGACCGCTTTAACTGGGATTTGATTTTTAAGTTAAATTTTTATTATTGTCAATTAACCTAGTGAAATAGCTTAACGAATATTTGTTTTAGATTTTAATAAGAGTTTAATTTGAAATTTGTTATTTATTTTAGTTAATAGTGTGGTTAACTACTTTTATGGTAGTTAATGATTAAGTAAATTATTTTTTTAATTAATGAGAATTTAAGTGATTACTTCTTAAATGAATTTCATTTAAGTAAGTAATCGAGTTGAAATGAATCTATTTGAATTTGAGAAGAGTTGATGATCGGATTTTACGGTAAGGCCCGAATTTTTATAACAAAGTTATAAAAGAATCTTGAACTAATGCGATAGCTTAAATAATTGTTTTATTTAATATTTGAAGTAAGTAACAAGAAATCGAGAAAAAAACTAAATTTATAAACAAGGTTTATAAAAGGAACGTAAAGTTAAAACGTTGATTTTGAATTGCTGATACTTAATAATGGAATTAAGTTAAATAAATGGAGATCAAAATGAGATTTTCAGAAAAGAAAATGGATTGGTAAAAGGGATTTGTAATTGGGTTTGGTAAAAGTAGTAGGTTATAGGATTTATAATAAAAATTCCGGTTTAGGAAACAAATTATTTAAATAAGTTGAAAGTTGAAAAGATGATGTTCAGCAAGCAACTATTTAATCGACGAATTTAGTAATATTAGTTATATTTAAAACGAAGACTTCCAAAAATATAAGAAGGGTTATAAAGCTATATTTTTAATAAAATAGTTAAATGGGATGTTTTTGATATTAGAATGAATATCTTTTTTTGAATTACAACTTGTATTTATCTTAAGAAAAGAATGTTGTTGATCAAGCCCTGAGAGGTGATTAAAATACCCTAACACGAACGACTACAGGATTATCCAATGATGATATTAGTTGGAAATGGTAAGAATGTTAGAACTAATTATTATTTCTGTAAGAGAAATACTAATGCATCGTTAGTTGAAAGAATTTAGAATGTATAATAAGATTTCCAAAATAAAGGAAATAAAAAGGATTTGAGAATATATATATATACATAGATATTTCTGAAGTAACGGAAATAATAAGGGTTTGAGAATATGAGATATTGTTTCAAAAGTAAAGGAAATAAAAGGGGATTTTGTGGAAATATAACGATATTTTCAAGGTAAAAGGAATTAAAGAGATGAGTATTTAAATAAGTTTATTTTAGAAGTTAAGTGTCGATAATTGTTTCAGGTAAGGAAACAAAAGAGATTTTCATAATAATGGTTTTACGAATAACAAGTTAAACTGATTTTCATAGTTATATGTAATGAGTAATGTTGTAATAAATGTTTTGCAAAGGACGATCAAATGGATATCATATATTATTATAATATATTTTCCTATCTATGAAAATGAAATGGTCTTGCGAATATTAGTAATGGGTGAAATGTTGTTTCCAACTACTGGAATATTTAAATTAACCATATGTTAATTCTTTTTAATTAAAGAAGCCAAGTGATGGTGAATACTAGACCAGTAAATCTATTTCTTTTTTTGAAAATTGGTTCACCTTATTGCTAAAAACCAAATAAAAACCTCCTTTATAAGCCTCGTCAAAAACTTGTAACATCCCTAACCTAAATGGGTACCTTACAGGGAAAAACGGTATTTATAAATTTGGTATACAAGCTGAAATACAAAGCAGAAATAAAGACACAAATACAAGCAAAAACAAAAGAAAAACTAGAAGAGAAGAAAACCAGCTCCTCTGCCCATGAACAAGCCCCAAACTAACGAACCGCCACCTCAAAAATTCAAAACATTGTTCCTCCATTAACCAGTATCATTTAATTCAATACCCAATCTCTCTAATAGTTGCTCATTCCTCAAAGTACGAGAAGACTTACTCCCATTATGTTGAACCAAGAAAAAGATTTCATGCTCAACCTTCATTAAAGTTGAAATTGAAGTGTTACTTCGATTCTGAAAAACCCTCATGTTTCTCTCCCTCCAGATGAAGTTAATTGAAGTAGTAAAGGCTCCACAGGCTAAATCCCTAATCTAATCATTGGATTTGAAGTTCAAATGAAGATCTTTAACTTCTTCTTTCAAGTCAGAGAGTATGCGAAGTGGTAAAGTTAATTTTTGCTTCAAGGAAAGCCAAATAAAAGCTGAGTAATCGCACTGGAAATATAAATGCTGGATTGATTCTGGAAAAATGGACAACTTGTATTTGCGATATTTCCAAAATGAGCAATCCTATCCATGGTATTCAATCTTCCTAAAATAGCAAGGTACGAGATAAAAGCCATTCTTTTACTGTTCTTCTTTTGCCAGATAATAGAAAAATAGGATCTATTGCTTCATGCATCCTTGAATAGTCCCAAACCCTTCACACCATTCATATGAGTCCTGATTTAAACAAGGCTTTGTAGTTATGCAACTAATTTCATCAATAAGCTCTCGAGTTGCAGGATGAATTTCAAGTAGCAATTCCTCATTTCTAATTATTGGACTAACTTTCTCATCATGATGACCAATTAGATGCAACCTGTCATAGCCTAGTAAATCGACCTAACACTAGCAATTTATCCAAGGCTCATACCACAAAAAAATATTCTCTCCCTTTGCTATAATTTTGTTAAATAATTGTCTTAAACTTGATCTGAGTCTAAGCAAAGCTTTCCAAGTGCTTGATGCATTAGCATCTACTGCCATTGACCAAAAATGCTTCCCTTTACAATATTTACTATGAACCCATTTACTCCATAAAGATGAATTAGATAAGGAGTTCCAAAGTAATTTGATGCAAGCTACTTTTTTCAAATCAGAAAAATTCGTTAAACCAATTCCTCCCTCTACTTTTGGTTTACATAACTTTATCCAAGCAACTTTGTGAGAAGAACTCCCCCGAAAGAAATCAGCACATAGAGATTTCAGTTTGTCAAAAGTAAATTCTGGTATTTGGTAAAATAAAGAGCCAATAAAGGACAATAGGAGTAATCATTCAGTTAATTAGCTTCTTCCTTCTAGCGAAATTAAGCAGTTTTTTTTGCTAACCTTGAAATTTACTTTGAACTCTTTGAATTAAAGAATGACATTCTGAATAGTGCAAGTAATTAGAAGAGAGTGGCACTCCTAAGTATTTAATAGGCAGAATTCCTTTGTCAAACCCCAAAATATTAAGAATTTCTATAGAGTTTTGAATTGAAGAACTGAAGAAAACCTTGGTTTTAGAAGCATTAACATTTAGACCAGCATAAAGACTTAAATTCTGAAAAATCCTCTTCAAAGACAAATCATTATTAACTGATGATTTACCAAAAATCATCAAATCATATGCATATAGAGGTGTGAAATGATTGGTTGAATCTGACTGCTGGGTTGAAATTCTTTATTCTCAGTTGCTACATCCATCAAATATGTAAAAAATTGCATTGCAATAGCAAACAAATAAGGGTACAGAGGATGCCTTTGTCTAATACCTCTTGAAGATGATATAACCCTTTAGGAATGCCCTGGATGGCTTATATGGATGAATGTCTGACAGAGTATTTCTTAAGAATCACATACGTTGATTTTTACAAACATAATTCTGTTATTGGCGGAGAGGGGCACTTCTCTTAGCTTAACGACCAGTGTTTTTTTGTAAACATCAATTAGTGATTTGACGGATCTGACAATGTGGCGTTCAAAGTGAATAGTGACGTGATGTTCTAAAGGTAGTGTTAAACCTCAAGCCTCTACAACCGGGAAATGGTATAAAATCAGGTAGGTCGCGTGGGTAAGTTGGTCGCTCCCAATTAGGGTGTATTGTCACCTGGTTTAGAGAAAATCCATTTTCTTTTTATTTCTTTCGGTTTTGTGCCTTTCGGGTAACGGTGGGTACCTCCCAACCGTTGGTGATAATACATTCGATACTATCAAGCGAAGTGAGGGGTCGGTCATGTTTAGCTTGGATTGCAAGATGTTCTTGTTGAACTCGGTGTATTCATCTCTAGAGATACAGTGTTGGAAGGTGTTCCCATACCTTGCCAGTTGGAAATCCAAACTCCAATAAGCACCCGCGGTTTTGATTGTATATTATGTATGTGGAGCGTGAGATGCAAGCGTTCCACTAGATTGCTATTTGTTTGTGTTTAGACATTATTAATATCAGAATAATATATGATTCCAAAATGCTTTGGGTTATCGTAAGGAAAAACCGCCCATGTTTATGTGTGGACTGGTCTTACGATTATCCTTTTCTTACAAAAAGAAATGTTTTGACTTAAAAATCATATTGGATGATTCCTATAAACTTAGCGAGTTTTCTCACTCTGGTTCACCAGACTGATCTGACATCTGTAATGCCTGGGTTAGACCGGGTTTTGCAGGTTCAGGTTTTGGACGCTACAAACTTCAGAAGATGAGCTGGAGGAATTCAGATGTATGAAATTTTATTCCGCTGTGTGTTGTACATAAGGACAAATTATTAAAACTGTCCAGATGTGTTGACTATATTGATGTGCTATGATGATTGTACCTTTTATTTCAAAGCTATCAGTAAAGTTTTATTTATATATAATTTTTTTTTCCGCTGCGATTTGAGACTGTGTGTTGTGTTGATTATTTTCTTCTTCTTCTATTCTAATATTTCTTTCTTTCTTATCTCACCCTCTACTTTCTTTCATTAACTATCTGGTGTTTCCAATACTTGATTTCTAGCAAGTAATACGGGTTTATGTATTATTGTTGGAATTCGGGCATCGAATTCAGTCGGGTCGTTTACCATGACTAAACCACTTTTTAGAGAAGGAGGACCCATAGACCACATCGAATCTAATAAGGGAGCGTCTCATGATTTTGTTCCAAATTCAAGGAATAAACCTTCGGAATGGTCCTAGTCCTAACCACTTAAGACCCAAACTAGATAAGAAGAAACTCAGCTGCTTAAGACCATCTCAAGGCAGTAGTAAGCCTGCCTATTTACACACATAATAGGTATACATATACACTAGACCTCTCACATTAAACTGTTCACTTGTAGATGCTAGATATGTCGGGAAATTATGGGCAGACTTCTAGTACAAGCAGGCTTAACCGCGTGTCAGAATGTACTAAGTTTAATGGCCCATGGCACCTAGAACTCTCACATTAGCCATACTCACTTATGGTTGCTGGATTTGCCGGTTGGTTCCTGGTAGATTTCTACCATAAATGATGACTAACCTCGTGTGTGTGTGTGTCATTATTTAATATATATAAATGAGCCAGTTATGCACACACACACACGAAAGCAACAATTCATATTAGGACATTTCAAATATCTAACCTTATTCTAACATACTTATTAGTCCATTAATATATTTGATTACACTATATAAATACATAATTAAATACGTATTATAAACGCTAATTACCATTCAAATTAAGAAATGTTAAACAGTATAAGTTGTCCATCCTGTTCACATAAAACGTATACAAGTCCAATTCCCATACTAAACTAAGTAATTCATGGCATAATCAATAACAAGCAGCAAATATAAAAATAATAACATAATATTCAAACTTGTATCCTTGGTTTGTTAGAATAATTTAGCTAATAAAAGAGAAACAAGGTGTTAAATACGTACTTATGAACACACACACACACACACACACACATATATATATACACACACATATATACATGAATCAAATTTGTTTACATTTGATTATTTCAAATCTGAATACGTTCAAATTATCCATTTTAGAATGGAAATCTAAACCTATTCTGATAACAAAACCAAAACATATATTAATCTTTTTACATCACAAACACTTTTTAAATAAAAAGAGGTAAATCCAATTAAATAAAAGTAAAATCACCAAAATATTCCTCAAACAAAACCCAAACAGTTCACAAGCCCAGATTATTGATTGACAACTTGCGATATATACAAAATAGGAGATTTAAGGGTTTTGCATTATGATGTTATCGTGAAACCAAACCTTCTTAGGCATACAAATCAATATGAAATCAATAAAATGTATAATTTAGCCTAAACAAGCATTATTTTCACTCACAAATATTTAGGCAAAGGAGATATCACTGATTTGAATGATGTGACATTGTTCTTCGATTCTACTGCAGATCTACACAAGAGAACCATGTAGATTTGAATCTCATATATAAACTATAGAAATTCTAGAAGATAATCTAAATAGGAATAGATTAGAAATGAAATAGATTAGGGATAGAAGAAGAAACCTATTTCAACCTAATTTCTAGAATATTAGCACCAGAATGGAGGCATAGAGAATGAGAGAGTTTAGAGATTTGTGAAATGAGTTAGGTGTTATTATAGGTGTGTAAATGAATTGTAACTGTTAGATTAACATAGATTTAATCAAGGCTATTCATTTTCTATAAAACCAACCAAAACACCATCCCAAACTAGCCTCATTGGGCCTGACTGGACCAAGCGATCGACACCCTCCCTAGGTGGCGGTCGATCGGTGGTCGACACCCCTTCTAGGGGGCGGTCGACCACTGGCCTCCAAAACGGCTAATAGCCTGCGTTGATTGCTGGAAATATAATATTATTAAACGTTGCTTATTTTATTATTTCCTTACCATTTAATCAATATTTTTGTCCCCTTTTAAATGTATACTTATACACACATAATTTTGATTTTAATGGAATATTCTAGTCAACCATTAATTAGTTATTTTTATTTTATATATCTATACTTTTAATTCAAATATCAAATGTTTGTGTATATATATTTACGTACAACATTTTAAATGTGAATTCCTCATACGAACTCCGTATTAGACATGTTATACATGAAAATGAATCAGAATCTCGCCACGAATACAACTATGATATTTTCTTAGCCAAATTCATAATTTTGTAAAATTCCATTTTTCAACTCAAAATATATTATTATTTTATTTGATTATCTAAAATCTGTTTAGGTATATTTTACGGGGTGTAAATTCCTCCCTTAAAATAGATTTCGTCCCAAAATCTGTATGAAGGGGTGGAAAATACAACTCGCTCTAAACATCCACGTTATTTATCCATATTATTTTTAATTCATCCATGAACATCCATGACTCGCAGTGATTGTGAACTGTAGACTTACTAAAGTGAGCTCAATCCTAACGTGTTTTTGAAATAAGTGATGCGGTATACATGCAAAACATGCTAATATTTGTATATTTCTATATGAGTGCATTGTGCAACTGTGTTGCATCAATTTCCCAAACATCCAATCTAGCAACCACGATGCATCCATAAACGTAATTTAGAGGGAAAATACTCGAAGAAGGCACTGGGTGGGTCTGTCTCATCTTGTCCTCAGTCTCCCAAGTGCTTTCTACAGGATCATTCTCCCATTGTACTCGGACAAGGCAAACAGTCTTATTGCAGAGTCTTTCTACAATATTTGTAGTGGCATGGGGCACCCTTGTAACGAATCGGATTTTCCAATTATTTGAATATTTAAACTTGTTTTAAATATTATATTTGGATATATTAATGGATTTTAATATAGAATTCGTTATTTAATGACAACTAAATGTTTATATTTATATTTAATTATTAAATGAACGCGTAACGGTCACGGTAGTTCGTAATATTTAGTTCTGAACTTCAATCGAATATACAGAATCTATTCTAAGTCGGAATTCTGTGAAACAAGAAACGTTAGGATCAGATTGATTATACTTTTCTAATGGAAGATAAAAATCAAGATTTTAGCTCATATATTGTAAGATATGTCCAAATCAAAATTTTAATATAGTCGCTATGAATTTCAATTATAAACGATAACGTTTACTTAATAATTTATAAAAGGGTTTCTTTTTAAATTTGAATATTGTTTAACTAGAAAATATTTATGTTGAGTTATTATTTTATATCAACTGAATCTAAAGATGTATATTATTTTATTTGGATATACATATGATAATAATAATTTATTATTATTATTTTGTAATTTAATTATATTTTTTACGGCATGAAATAATTATTTTTCAAACAATATCTGTTTTCGACGAAACAAATTTTATTGGAATACGTATCAAAAATTATTGCTAAGTTGCAAATTTGGAGCCAATCGGAGTTATTTTGTTGGTAAACAAAATTTAAATGTGAACCAATAAATATATTAGAATTAAAATAATATCGTTGTGCAAACGGAGACAGTTTTCAATGAAATTATTTTCAATAGGTCCAGAATGTCCGGAAGTAACAGTTGAATCCATATTTATGACGATTGGGGTTCGCGTATGCCAGTACTTTTATATAATGATCAACATAAAAGGTGGTAGAACTGTTAACGGTGAAAAATTAATAAAAATATAATTAAAAGAGCTTACACTCTAAGAAACTATAAAAAACATGCCTATTATCTGTATGCCAATTTTCCCCAGCTACAACTTACCCTACAAAAATGGACTGGCACACACAGCCTGTATGTTGTAGATAAAGGCACCATTAACGAAATAAACAAAGACAGTCTACCATATATTTTCAGCATATCTACTCTATAATAAACATAGACTTAAGAACACACATGCACAAACCTATTTGATTAAAACATCCCCTATCCTATTTTGCCTAGGCAGTGCCAAGTCCTTGTCCAATTTATAGAAAAAACATGCAGTATTAAACCACACAGGGTACTTCTTCTTCTTAAGTTCCATCGATCACCACTGCAAATCCATCAAACCAATTACACCTATGTTGTCTGCCAACACAAATATTACTTCTCTCCCAAATGACACATAACTATGAAAGGAGAACTCCATCACCAGCTATGAGTTGAAAGCGCACTGCGGTGCCAAATCAAACCAAACAGCTACTCTGCTCTACCAGAAAACCGCAGCTAAATGAAAGGAAAACACACAGTCGTGAATCATTCCATCATCTAGAAACTGCCACCCTAACATCTACCCACATTCTATCTCATACGAAAAAACAAGACGTTGATTTCTGTCTTTTTCTTTCTTCCCTATTAATAACTCTGAGATTCGTTTTTTTCTTCAACCCAGCGCAAAATGAAATGAAGGAACAAATCCCTCTCATACTTTATTTCCAGTATACAAAATAAAAATTGAAGCTCCATTTATAAAATAATAATAATATATATTTGAACTCGTAATGAAAAGGAGAAGAAGAAATGGCGACAGTGCTATAGGAAGCGTGAATGTACTGCGTGGAGTTAGAACTTGAACGGAGCTCAGATCGATGGTGGAGGCTGCGGTGAGGACTGGGGGCACTCCGGTGGAGGACAGAAGTTGGTTTCTTGAAGAAGTGCATGGTGGAGAAGGTTGTTGGCGTGGTGATGTACATGGAAGCGTGCATAAAAATGTTGGAGGATAGGGTTGTAAGCAGAACAAAGAGTAGGGGTATACTGGAGTTATTGAAGAGTTATGGAAGGAAGAAAAAAACGAGTAGGGTTGGTTGAAATAAACATGCAGGCAAGTGGAGGGTTAATGGAGACGATGGAAAAAAAAATATGAAGTAGCAAGCTTCGGTTTTTTTGTATGGGGAAGATGGAACTGTTGCGTGGAGAGGGTATGCAGGTTGCGATCTGAAAGAAGTATAAATAGGCTTTGGGCCGTGGATTTTGCTAAAATATTGGGAAAAAAAATATAGAGAAGAAGAATGGTCATGCAAGAATTGGAAAATGGACAGCTTATTTGTTTCCAGGATATGGGTACAGGCTAACGTGTGTTGTGTAGTAGGCGAGGATGGTGCGTTCAAGAACAAAGAAATTAGGGTAGATTGTTTTGACGCAGCGGCAGCTTTTGATACCCATTTTGATTGTCATTATTTTGTTTTGAACCCAGGGCGACTGTTGTGAACGGATTTCAAATGCGTGAGCCGATCAAATTTTAGGTAAGGCCCATTTATATTTAAAATTAAATTAAAATTATATTAAAGCTTAATTTAAATAAATTGTTGTGTAACCTTATTAATTTTATATATTGCACGTACCTTATCAGAATTTGGGGTGGTTAGTCTCGTTCAAACCACAGGGACTGAGGCTACAAGATGGAGCTGGTTTGGCCAAGGCAGGAAGAAACATGAATTTTTAATTATGTTAAACGTCTGTTTAATTTAGTTAAAAACAAACGGTTACTCGATGAATTAAATCAAGGTGAGTTAAACTCACTCAGTTCTCCCACTTATAATTTTTATAAGTCGGGTTTATTGTTTGTATGCCATGCTTGCTAATTGTTGGTTGATTAGATGATTATTTAGATGTTGTTAAATATTGTTATATCGATTATCTAAATTAAATGTTGCTTAATTTAGATGAAATAACATTGTTATTTCTTTTCGATTATTTCTAATAGACGTAATTTACCTTATTGGTTACGTTTATAATAATATAAACGTATAAATTAAATTGGATGCTTGAATCATTATTAGTTGACCGCTATCAGTTGATTTGGTTATTTATCTACATATGATCATTATATGAACTGTTTAACCCGTGTGATTGGATTATTGATTTAATTATTGTTGAATACAAATTCAACATTGTTTGATATTAACCAATGGGAGTATTGGTTGAAGAATAAAAGAGAAGATGGCCAAACATACGCTCTTATATAAAGAATGATACAGGTAAATCGATAGAAATGAAGTTATTAATTTTATTACTAAAGATCGATTTTAAAAATCTATTATTTTAAATGTAGTTTAAAAAAAAAGGAAATAAACCAACCACATATATATATTGTTTGTTAACCACCTATCACCATTTTTGTACCAAAATTTACCGTGTGCGAAGCACAAGCCTCATCTTAATTATTAAAAGATTTATAAATTAAATTCTTATATTAATAAGATTGATAAGCAAGTAAGCAGGATTTTAAGAAACAATTATAATGAGATTATATTGAATTGATAATTATTTTAATAATCAAATGGGATTATTTAAATTAATTGAATTTAAATAAGAAGACGAATTGAGATTTGATTAACGAGTTACTCATATTTAGAGTTGACCAAGTCAACCGTGTTAACAAAAATGGATTTATTACATTAATTAATTTATTTAATGGAAATAGTTATTGGTTAAGTAAACATTTTTAAATGATGATATTTAATTATTTAGTAATCAAAGTGGAGATCTTGGGATTTAAAAGGAATAATGGAAGTTTATTAAACGATAAGGCCTATTTATAATAAAATAATATTTTAAAGCAAATTACATTAATGATAATATGAGTTAAGTTTAAATTGCAGTTTTAAAGTGAACTCTTATTTGAAATTCTATTTACTTGGATTTTATTAAATCCAAGTTGAACGGAGTTTTAAAACCCAAGTATCTGAAAATAGTATTGAAACATGGTTATTAGAAATGGCATTTGAATGAAATATACGCCAGGATAGGAAATTAAAGTATTAGAACTTAACTGGAATTCCATTGAGATAAATGATTTTTCTTGAATATTAATCTGATGTTAGTTTCGGGCTTTGGGGCTAATATTTAGGGAATTATTTTCTTACTGATTTATGAGTACGAACTATTGAAGGTTTGAAATGGAAATAAAATGAAACCCATGTCTGAATTAGAGTAGTTAAGCGAGTTGAGTCTTAAAAATGTGATATAAATTTGCTATAATAAATATGAGATGATATAACTAAATATGGGATTTGTTTTGAGATTGGGAATGAATATCAGTTTTTGGTATTACAAATGATATCTGTCTTAAGATAAGAACGTTGTTGATCAAGGTTTGAGAGGAAATTTAAATACCCCAACTTGATTGACTTTGGGATTATCAAAGGATGACATTAGTTGTAATGGTGAAAGTGTTAGAAGCAATTTATTTGGAAAAATAGCAGTGTAACGTTATTTCAAGAATTTGAAAATATATATGATGGAAATCCAAATTAAAAAGGAAATAATAAGGGCTTGAGAATACAAAATTGTGTTTTTCCATAATAAAAGGAATAAAGAGGAGATTGGTGGGAACATAACGATATTTTCAGAGTGAAAATATCAGATTTAGAATGGGTTTATTCTAAAAGGGTAAGTGATAACTGTGGTGTTCAAATAATGAAAACAAAAGGAGATTTTGTGATGACTGTTTTATGAATGATAAGTTGAATCGATTTCTCAATCACAGGTAATACGTAGTATTATAGCAAATGGTTTGAAATGGTAGTTAATAGGAAATTGAATATGATTTTAAGATATTTTTCTACGTATATAAATAAAACGATTTGAGAGTATTAATATATTAAAACTAATATATTATCTTTGGTATTACAACCGATATATTACTTTAATGGCCAAGTGACGCCGTGTAAAAACCAATGGATTTATTTTATGATTGTTTATTTTGATAGTTAAATAATCGACTATCAAAGTTCATGGCCAATGCATTGTTGGTAAGGAAAAACCGGGATCAAATTTATATTCAAAAACCATTCCGAACCAGCAAATACGTGAAAGATGCTGATTGAAGATAGAGCAATTGAAGACCGTAAATCTTCATGAGCGGAAGAACTATTGTTATATACCTCTAGCTGATCCCTAGAGTTAACAATGATTCTGTCGTGATTGAAATCTATGGGTTGCAAGGACTACTCGCTACTAATCTATAGAGTGATTCCTAGGATGTGGTAGGAGGGTGCCTTTAGTTCATCTTGTTTCTGAATGACTTGTATGGACGAATATTTGACAGAGTATTTCCTAAAAACCACGTACACTGATTTTTACAAACATAACGAGTTGGAGGCAAAGAAGGGTACATCTTTTATACCTAGAGTATATTTGTAGACGTCAGTTAGTGATTTAATGGATATGACAATGTGGCATTCAAATTAAATGGTGGTTAGACGTTCTAAAGGTAAAGTCTGACCTGAAGCCTCATCAACCGGGAAATGTCAAAATTTGGGTAGGCAGCATGGCTATGTGGGTCGCTCCCATTAGGGTGTATGATCACTTATCTAGAGAAGTTCCTTTTCATTCTTTAATCTGTTTTGATGTTGCACCTTTTTCGAGAAACAGTGGTTTGAGCCCAACCGTTGGTGATATACATCTGATACACTCAAGCGAAATGAGTGGTCAATCATGTGTGGGCCAAGTTGCAAGACATTCTTGTTGAACCCAGTGTATTACCCTCTAGAGATACACTATCGGCAGGTGGTTCCATACCTTGTCATAGTCGGAATCCAATCTCCAATAAGCGCCCGCGGTTTTGATTGTATACTATATATGTGGAGCGTGAGATGCAAGCGTTCCACTAGATTGATATTTGTTTGTATTTAGACACTATTATAATATCAGAATAATATATTGATTTCAAAATGTTTTTAGTTATCGTAAGGTAAAAAACGTCTGTGTGTATGTGTGGATTTGGTCTTACGATTATCCTTTTCTTTCGAAAAAATTTTGAACCTTAAAATCAAGTCGGATGATTCCTGTTAAAATTTTGTGAGTCTTTCTCACTCTGGTTCACTAGACTGACCTGGTGTTTGTAATTCTCTGGTTAGACCGAGTTGTACAGGTTCAGGTTATCAGATGCTGTAAAGTCCAAAGACGAGCTGAAGGAGTTCATACATATGTTGTATTCCGTTATTATTCCACTGTATGATACATATGAGGACAAACTATTATTACTGTCCAGATGTATTGATGTACTCTGATATTATAAGTATTATTTCAAGCTCTCAATAAAGTCTATTGATATATTATATTTTGCTCCGCTGTGATGTGAGACTATGTGTTATATTGGTCCTTCTTATTCTTCTATTTTTCTATTCCTTTCTTATCCCACCCTCTAATTTCTTTCTACTACCTTTTTGGACTTTTGATGCTTGAGTTTGGATACGGGATGTGTTAGTATCTAGATTCAAGTGTCAAAATTCCCGGGTTGCTACACTTGGTATCAGAGCAATGATTTAGTAATAACCTAGGCTCTATGGTATAACTCGATAGAGATTAGGTTAGTAAAACCCTAGATCGAGATTGAGTGTGTATACGAGAGCGTATTTGTAGATTTTACATATACAAATATTTTGTATTGTGTTGTTTGATTGGTTCAAGTTGGACTAGAAATTGATGCAATATTGTTTCGTGAAGTGGGTAAATGAAATAATTTTGCCCAAAATATATTTTTGTACAGAAAAAAAATAATTTTATCGAATTATTGATATTGGTTTGTTGACTGATTTGAATGGAAATTCAAATTTAATTTTTAATTTGAATAAGTTTAATATAACCAAAAGAATCTAAAAATGTGAAATTTAATGTATGGAGATAAATAAATAAAAATTTAACTTAAAATAAGTTAATATGGATGATTGTGTTATATTGATTGCGATTATTTGTTTGTTGAATAATAGATTGGTTGATTATGAATTCATCAATGATTAAATAAATTGGAAACTAAGAGAATATATTTCAATATAATGAATTTGAGAATAGAATCAGAAATGAAATATAACTAAATGATATAATCCTGTAATGGTTATTTGCATTATATACTGAGCTGAGTGCAGGTTGGAAGGAGGAAAAACTGGCAGTTGCTTTGCTTTAGATTAGAGTATTGAGTTGCCTGACAAATAGGTAAACCTTAATATATTGATTTGGTGAATGCTTTTATACCTCAGATTTGGGTTGACGCTTGGCTTTTCTTTCCCTTTGATTAATGTGAAGCCCGGAGTGGCGAGTTCTAGTTGTTTGGATCGAATGGTACAGAGCAGGTATTGGCGAATTTTTCATAAATTTTTGAAACTTGGTATTTTTGAAAATATTTTCTTATAATTATTTTGAAAATAAATTGAGTTTGTAGTATTCTTCTTCACATAGTTATTTCGAGACGAAATTCTTTTAAGGGGGGAAGAATGTAACGACATGGATTTTCCAGTTATTTGAATTCGAATATTTAAACTTGTTTTAAATATTATATTTGGAAATATTAATGGATTTTAATATAGAATTTGTTATTTAACAACAACTAAATGTTTATAAATATATTCAATTATTAAATCAACTCGTAACGATCGCGGTAGTTCGTAATATTTAGTTCTGAACTTCAATCGAACATACATAATCTGATCTAAGTCTGAATTCTATGAAACAAGAAACGTTAGGATCAGATTGATTATAATTTTCTAATGGAAGAGAAAAATCGAGATTTTAGCTCATATATTGTAAGATAATTCCAAATCAAAATTTCAAAATAGTCGCTACGAATTTCAATTATAAACGATAACGTTTATTTAATAATTTTTAAAAGGGTTTCTTTTTAAATTTGAATATCGTTTAACTAGAAAATATTTACGTTGAGTTAGTATTTTATTTTAACTGAATTTTAAGATGTATATTATTTTATTTAGATATATATATATATACGATAATAATAATTTATTATCATTGTTTTGTAATTTAATTATATTTTTTACGGTAGTATATAAGCTGTAGAAAAAACTATTTTTCAAACAATATCTGTTTTCGACGAAACAAATTTTATTGGAATATGTATCACAAATTATTGCTAAGTTTCCAGTTTGGAGCCAATCAGAGTTATTTTGTTGGTAGACAAAATTTAAATGTAAACCGATGAATATATTGGAACGAAAATAACATCGTTGTGCAAACGGAGTCGGTTTTCAATGCAATCGTTTTCAATAGATCCAGAATGTCCGGAAGTAACAGTGCGTCCATATTTATGACGATTGGGGTTCGCCTATGCCAGTACGTTTATATAACGTTCAACGTAAAAAGCGGTAGAACTATTAATGGTGAAAAATCAATTAAAATAAAATAATAAGAGCTTAAATTTTAAGAAATTATAAAAAAAAACATGCCTACTATCTATATGCCAATTTTCCCCAGCTACAACTTAACCTACAAAGCTGGAATGGCACGCACAACCTGTATGTTGTAGATATAGGCACCGTTAACGAAATAAAGAAAGACCGTCTACAATATATTTTTAGCACAACTACTCTATAATAAACATAGACTTAAGACCACACGTGCATAGGACTATTTGATTAAAGCATCCCCTTATCCTATTTTGCCTAGGCAGTGCTAAGTCCTTGTCCAACTTTATAGAAAACATATGCAGTATTAAACCACACAGGGTACTTCTTTTTCTTAAGTTCCATCGATCACCACTGCAAACCCATCAAATCATCTACACCTACGTTGTATGCCAGCACAAATATTACTTCTCACTCCGAATTCCACACAGCTATGAAAGGAGAACTCCATCACCAGCTATGAATTGAAAGCACACTGCGGTGCCAAATTAAATCAAACAGCTAATCCGCTCTACCCTAAAACCACAGCTAAATGAAAGGAAAACACACAGAAAGAATCATTCCATCATCTAGAAACCACCACCCTAACATCTACCCACATTCTATCTCGTACGAAGGAATAAGACGTTGATTCTATCTTTTTCTTTCTTTCCTATAAATAACCCTGTGGTTTGTTTGTTTTCTTCAACCCAGCGCAAAATGAAATGAAGGAACCCATCCCCCTCATACTTTATTTCTAGTATACAAAATAAAAATCAAAGCTCCATTTATAAAAACAAAATATATTCGAACCCGTAATAAAAATAAGGGGGAGAAATGGTGACAATGAGATAGGAAGCGTGAATGTACTGCATGGAGTTAGAAGTTGAACAGATCTTAGAACGATGGTGGAAGCTGTGGTGAGGACTAGGGGCGCTCCGGTGAAGGGCGAAGGTTGGTTGCGTGAAGAAATTCATGGTGGAGAAGGCTGCTGGCATGGTGGTGTACGTGGAAGTGTGCATAAAAATGTTGGAGTATAGGGTTGTAAGCAGAATGAAGAGCAGAGGTATACTAGAGTTGTTGAAGAGTTATGGAAGGAAGAAAAAAACTGAGTGGGGTTGATTGAAATAAACATGTAGGCGAGTGGGGGGGGTCATGGAGACGATGGGAAAAAATATGAAGCAGCAGGCTTCGGTTCTTCTGTATGGGGAAGATGGAACTGCTGCGTGGAGAGGGTATGCGGGTTGCATGCTAAAAGAAGCATAAATGGGCTTTGGGCCGTGGGTTTTGCTAAAATATAAAGAAGAAGAATGGTCACACAAGAATTGGAAAATGGATAGCCCATTTGTTTCCAGGATATGGGTACAGGCCAACGTGTGTTGTGTAGCAGACGAGGATGGTGCGTTCAAGAACAAAGAAATTGGGGTAGTTTGTTTTGACGCTGCGGCAGCATTTGATACCCATTTTGATTGTCATTATTTTGTTTTGAACCCAGGGCGACTGTTGTGAACGGATTTCAGATGCGTATGCCGATCAAATTTTAGGTAAGGCCCATTTATATTTAGAATTAAATTTAAATTAAATTAAAGTTTAATTTAAATAAATTGTTGTGTAACCTTATTAATATTATATATTGCACGTACCTTATCAGAATTTGGGTGCTTAAATTATTATTGGTTGACCGCTATCAGTTGATTTGATTATTTATTTGCATGTGATCATTATATGAACTGTTCAACCCATGTGACTGGATTATTGATTTGATTATTGTTGAATCCAAATTCAACATTGTTTGATATTAACCAATGGGAAGTATTGGTTGAAGAATAAAAGAGCAGATGGCCAAATATACACTGTTTTATAAAGATTGATACAGGTAAATCAATAGAAATGAAGTTATTAGTTTTAATTTATAACTAAAGATCGATTTTAAAAATTTATTGTTTTAAATGAAGTTTATAAAAAAGGAAATAAACCAATAACATATATATATTGTTTGTTAGCCACCAATCACCATTTTTGTACCAAAATCTACCGTGTGCGAAGCACGAGCCTCATCTTAATTATTAAAAGATTTATAAAGTAAATTCTTATATTAATAAGATTGATAAGCAAGCATGCAGGAATTAATGTGATGATTAATAACTAAGATAAATTGTTTTAAGAAACAATTGAAAGGAGATTATGTTGAATTGATTATTATTTTAATAAGCAAACGGGATTATTTAAATAAATTGAATTTAAATAGGAAGATGAATCGAGATTTGATTAACGAGTTAGTCATGTTTAAAGTTGACTAAGTCAACTATGTTAACAAAAATGGAATTATTAAATTAGTTAATTTATTTAATGGAGATATTTGCTGGTTAAGTAAACATTTTTGAATGTTGATATTTAATTATCATTTATTTAATAATCAAAGCGGAGATCTTGGTATTTAAAAGAAATAATGGAAGTTTATGAAATGATAAGGCCTATTTATAATAAAATGATATTTTAAAGCAAATTATATTATTGATAATATGAGTTAAGTTTAAATTGTAGTTTTAAAGTGAACTCTTATTTGAAATTCAATTTAATTGGATTTTATTAAATCCAAGTTGAACAGAGTTTTAAAACCCAAGCATCTGAATATAGTATTGAAACATGGTTATTAGAAATGGCATTTTAATGAAATATAAGCCAGAATAGGAAATTAAAATTAGAACTTAACTGGAGATCGGTCGAGATGAATGATTTTCTAAATATTAATCTGATGTTGGTTTTGGCAGTCGGGGTTAATATATAGGGAATTATTTTCTTACTAATTTACGGGTAGGAACTAATGAAGGTTTGGAATGGAAATCAAACTAAACTCAAGTCTAATTAGAGTAATTAAACGAGTTGAGTCATAAAAAAACAATATAAATTCACTATATTAAATATGAGATGATATAACTAAAAATGGGATTTGTTTTGAGATTGGGAATGAATATCAGTTTTTGGTATTACAACTGATATTTATCTTAAGATAAGAACGTTGTTGATCAAGGTCTGAGAGGTAATTTAAATACCCCTACTTGAACAACTTCGAGATTATCGAAGTATGACATTAGTTGTAATGGTGAAAGTGTTAGAAGTAATTTATTTGGAAAAATAATAGTGTAACGTTATTTGAAGAATTTGAAAATATATAAGATGGAATTCCAAATTAAAAAGGAAATAACAAGGGCTTGAAAATATGAAATGTTTTTTCCATAATAAAAGGAATAAAGATGAGACTGGTGGGAACATAACGATATTTTCAAAGTGAAAAGATTAGATTAAGAATGGGTTTATTCTAAAAGGATAAGTGACAATTTTGTTGTTCAACTAACAAAAACAAAAGGAGATCTTGTGACGATTGTTTTATGAATGAAAAGTTGAATCGATTTCCCAATCATCGGTAATACGTAGGGTTATAGCAAATGGTTTGAAATGGTAGTTAACAGGAAAGTGAATATGATTTTAAGTTATTTTCCCAAGTATATAAATAAAACAATTTGAGAGTATTAATATATTAAAACAAATATATTTTCTTTCGTATTACAACTGATATATTATTTTAATGGCTAAGTGATGCTGTGTAATAAACCAATGGACTTATTTTATGATTGCTTATTTTGATAGTTAAATAACCGACTATTAAAATCATGGCCAATGCGCTATTGGTACGGGAAGACCGGGATCAAATTTATATTCGAAAACCATTCCAAACCAGCAAATATGTGAAAAATGATGATTGAAGATGGAGCAATTGAAGACTGTAAATCTTTATGAGCGGAAGAACTATTGTTATATATCTGTGGCTGATCCCTAGAGTTAACAATGATTCTACCGTGATTGAAATCTATGGATTGCAAGGACCTTTCGCTACTGATCTATAGGGTAGTTCCTAGTATGTGGTAGGAGGGTTCCTTCAGTTCATCCTATTCCTGGATGACTTATATGGACGAATGTCTGACAGAGTATTTCCTAAAAACCACATACGTTAATTTTTTACAAACATACCGAGTTGTTGGCAAAGAGGGGCACTTCTTTTATTTCTAGAGTATATTTGTAGAAGTCAATTAGTGATTTGATGGAGATGACAATATGGCATTTAAAGTAAATGGTGGCTAGATGTTCTAAAGGTAAATTATGACCTCAAGCCTCATAAACCGGGAAATGACAAAAATTTGGCAGGCCGCATGGCTATATGGGTCACTCACATTAGGGTGTTTATCACCTATCTAGAGAAATTCATTTTGCTTCTTTAATCTATTTCGATGCTGACCTTTTTCGGGAAATGGTGGTTTGAGCCCAACCCCTGGTGATATACATCCGATACACTCAAGTGAAATGAATGGTCAGTCATATGTGGGTCGGTTGCAATTCTTGTTGAACCCAGTGTATTCCCCTCTAGAGATGCATTATTGGCAGGTGGTTCCATACCTTGTCTAGTCGAATCCAATCTCCAATAAGCGCCCATGGTTTTGATTGTATACTATATATGTGGAGCGTGAGATGCAAGAATTCCGCTAGATTGATATTTATTTGTATTTAGACACTATTATAATATCAGAACAAGATATCGATTTCAAAATGTTTTGGGTTATCGTAAGGTAAAAACCGTCCGTGTCTGTGTGTGGATTTGGTCTTACGATTATCCTTTTCTTTCGAAAAGATTTTGAACATTAAAATCAAGTTGGATGGTTCCACTTAAAACTTCATGAGTTTTTCTCACTCTAGTTCACCAGACTGACCCGGTGTTTGTAATGCTCGGATTAGACCAGGTTGTACAGGTTCAGGTTATCAGACGTTGTGAAGTCCAAAGACGAGCTGAAGGAGTTCATACGTATGATGTGTACCGTTATTATTCCGTTGTATGGTATATATGAGGACAGACTACTATAACTGTCCAGATGTATTGATGTACTCTAATGTTGTAAGTATTATTTCAAGCTCTCAATAAAGTCTATTTATATATTACATTTTGCTCCGCTGCGATGTGAGACTTTATGTTATATTGGTCCTTCTTATTCTTCTATTCTTCTACTCCTTCTTTCTTATCTCACCCACTAATTTCTTTTTTTACCTTTTTGGGTTTTTGATGCTTGAGTTCGCATACGGGATGTGTTAGTATATAGATTCAAGTGTCAAAATTCCTGGGTCACTATAACCCTAGACTCCAACTCATGTTTTTTTTATGTCCCCAATCTCGTCAAGCTCGAGTTCAATAGTAGAATCATGAAGGCACTTTCTCAATGTGATGCATGAAAAACATTATGTATCCCCAATGGGCGTTTGCACTTGATAAGCCAAAGATCTTATTCTCTCGATGATCCGAAAAGGCCCAATAAATTTGGGAGCCAACTTCCCAGACTAGGCGGTCTTCTTAAAAGGGGAAACCTTTATGAATACCAAGTCTCTTACACTGAACTCAAGTTCCCTCCTCCCCTTATCAGCACATGATTTCTAACGGTCTTGGGCTTCCCTCATCCTCTACCTAATCAAAGAAATCTTCTCTGTGGAATCATGGATGAAGTCTGGTCCGAATAAAAACTTATCGATAGTTTCCTACTAATTGGCAATTTGCATGGCCTTCCATAAAGCGCTTCAAAATGTTTCATACCAATCATTGCTTGAAAACTATTGTTATACGTAAACTCCATAAGCAGCAGGTGCTGCTCCCAAACTCCCCCAAAGTCGATAATGCAAGATGTGAGCAAATCTTTTAAGATCTGATTTACTCTTTTCGTCTAGCCATCGGTTTGTGGATGATAAGCTATACTTAAATTGAGTGTCGTCGCCATATCCTGCTTGTAAACTTCTCCAAAACTCGCTTGTGAATAAGGGGTCTCGATCTCTTACTGTACCTGATGGGATACCATGCAATCTGACTATTTCTTTAACATACAATTGGGCCAACGAAGATGCAGTCCTATTCTTCTTGACTGGTATAAAATGAGCACTCTTGGTCAACTGTCCCATTATAACCCAAACAACCTCATTTCCTTTCTAGATCCTTGGAAGCTCATCCACAAAATCCATGGAAATATGCTCTCACTTCCACATGGGAACTTCTAAAGGTAACAATAATCCTCCAGGCTTTCCTTCTCCGCTTTTACTTTTTGGCATGTTAAACACTTGGCCACAAACTCAGTTATCTCTCTTTTCATCCCTCCCCAATGGAGATTTCTCTTCATATCCTTATACATTTTATCTCCTTCGGGGTGTAAGTTCATCCTTGACTTATGGCACTCTTCTAAAATTTCCTTTCTTGACTCCTTATCTTTAGGTATGCAAAGTCATCCATCCCTAAGAAAATTTCCGTCGTCTCCCAGTAAATATCTAACTAAATGAGGAAAGGTCTCCTTCTCTCCCAGTTTCTCCTTCAAGTTTATTTTCCCTTCATTAAGATCTTGCATACTTTGAATTCTTTCCATCGGAGCAGGTATAACATGCATAACTCCAAGAAAACTACAAGAAGCTACTGGCGGGGGTTGCAAGTTAAAGTTAAATAGAAACTCCAACTGTTTCCATCCCAAAATTGTATTCAAATATGCATGCCTTCTACTCAATGCATCCTCTACGACATTCCCTTTCCCTGGGGTGCACTGGATCATGAAATCAAAAGAGGCATTATACTTCATCCATCATTGTTGTCTTAAATTCAAGTCGCGTTGAGAGAATAAGTACTTTAGGGATTTGTGGTCAGTGCAAAGTTTGAACTTCTCCCTTAAAAGATAGTGCCCCCACATTTTTAAGGCGAACACTACCTCTGCTATCTTTAGATCATGATCTAGAAACCTTTTCTTGGGGGTCCTTGAATTATCTACTAGCATACGAAATAACTCTTCTTTCTCGCATGGGAACCGCTCTTAAGCTGGTTCCGCAGGCGTCACTGTAAACAGTGAACATTCTTGAGCCATCGGGTATAATTAGAACCGGCACACTGGTCAACGTTTCCTTTAATCTCTTAAAAGCCACATCACGCTTACTACTACAAGAAAATACCAATTTCTTTTTCGTTAGTTGAGTTAAAGGGGTAGCAATCTTTGCGAAGTCCTTGATAAACATTCTGTAATATCCTGCTAATCCAAGAAGCTCCTTACTTCCGTAGCGTTTTGAGGTACTTTTTATTTTTAATTGCCTCGATCTTCATAGGGTTTACTGCCAAACCTTTGCTCGACACAATATTCCCCAAAAATCTAACTTCTTCCCTCCAAAAATGACGCTTTGAAAATTTGGCTCTCAACTGGTTCTCTCTTAGTATCCCTAGACCTATCTTAAGTGATGTCATGCTCTTTATGGTTCCTAGAAAATATAAGGATATCGTCTACAAAACTACCACCATCTTATTCAGAATGCCCCTAAAACACTCTAGTCATGAGGTCAACAAAGAAGGTGGGTGCATTCGTTAGTCCAAAGGGCATAACTTTCCATTGGAATAATCCATCTGGCTTCCTAAACATGGTTTTATCCATCCTATCCTCTAAAATCCACAATTGTTGAAATCCAATTGCAAGGTCTAATTGGGAAAATACTCGTTCTCATCCCAAGTAGCCAAAAAGAACATTAATTCTGGGTAAGGGGTACATATTTTTCTTATTTAGTTTATTTAGCTTCCTATAATTCACGCAAAGTCTTAGGGACCTATCTGATTTAGTGGCAAACACAATAGGTGCACCCCATTCAAATGTAGTTCATCAATGAAGCCTTTCTGTAGCAATTCCAAAACCTGTTTATCCAACTCCCTACTTTCTTTTGGCGCCATATACCTTAAGGGTAAAGCTACTAGTCTAACATCTTTCTCTAGATCAATACGAAAGAGATCTCCCTATGGGGTGGAAGTCCCGTCACTTCCTCAAAAACGTCCAAGAACTCACATAATCTAGGGACCGACGATGATCCTTCCGAACAAGGAGACAAGGTACACAATAGGGATTTATCCTTGTTTCTAATATCGTAAGGGATTCTCATACTACATCCTCCTCGGCTCCTAAGATGAACAACTCTCTTATCACAATCTAGGATGTCTCTACAAATGATAGCCAATCCATACCTAGGATAATATCATACCCCATAAAATCCAATGCATACGCTTCGAAGAGGAACTTGACATCGTCGATTCCAATACTAGGTCTTTACAGATCAACTCAAGACACTTAACTCCTTCGATTGGGCTGTCTACCACAATTGGATTACTAGTGATGGATAAGGAAAGGTTCAACAAATCAACTAGTATCTTAGAAATAAAAGAATGGGTAGCTCCAGAGTCAAACAAGGTATATACGGAAATTCCTAAAATAGAAGTTATATCTTCAAGTGTTGGTTTACCTTGATCTTTCAGAGGTCGGATCTATATTGGTGCAGCTTCTAATGTATAATTCTGACTATTCTGAACAACTCTAGGCTTTGGGCAATCCCTAGACAAGTGTCCTTCCTAATAGCAACTGAAGCACTTTCCCTTTATCTCCTTTGCTAAAGTAGTCATGCAGTCCTTGGCCTCATGGCCCTTATGATTGCACCTTGTACAAGTCTTAGCTTCTTTCTTAAACTTACCCCATTTCTTCTTGTTCTTCCACCATTTTTTCTTCTTACTCTTATTATAAATAGAACTATCTTCTCCCTTCTCACCATTCTTATTCCCTTTAGATCCTTTAGATGTTCACAAGATGGTCATCTCCATTAATGTTTCAAAGATTTCTTCGGATGTTACTAGGGTCATCAAAGTGTCTTTTAATGGGGAGTTCAACCCCTTAACAAATCTTAAAGCCTTGTTTATTGGGGTATCCACCAAACCCCTACAAACTTACATAACTCGGTGAATTTAGCAACATACTCCTGTAGACTCTGATTTCCTTGTTTGAGATGGATAAACTTCTCTAATTGGATTGTCATCTCAGCATTGGGTATAAACTTTGCTTCAAAGCGGAACTTGAATTCAGCCTACATAAATACTCGTCCCATGTTCTCTCCATATACTAGGTTCCACCATTCAAGGGCTACCCTTTTAAATGCGAGACCATGACTCTCCTCTTAACTTCGTCTGACCATCCTATGGCCTCAAAAATCCTTTCGCAGTCCATTATCCAAGATAGAGCCCTAACAAAACATTCTATCTCTAAAAATGGTTTTCCATCAAGGTTCGCGAAGTTCTTACAAAGTCTAGGAAATTCAAATGTTGCCTCAGCGATATGATCTGCAGGCTCCGCTAGGGCGGGATTAGCGACAGGGACTTACTCCACAGGTTGGAGATACTGTTGGAACCATTCTGGTAAATACTGTGGTCTTGCCTGGTTTCCCTGATCGGAAGGGTTATCAGCGATTCTACTATCTAAAAAAGAAAGGAAGAATCCTTCAGCGGATACGCCTGAAACAGTATTTAAGCTAAAAGGGAAAATGATAAAGTTGCCTAGTATAGTTATGTATGCTTGTTAGGGGTATATATATTATACTTTGAAAATCTTTTTCAAAATACAAATACACATTTCATACGTATGTTTTCCCTATAATCGGGTAACCTAGGCTCTGATACCAAATGTAACAACCAACCCAGAGTGGACCTAAATTTCGACCTAGAAAAGGCCCATCGAAACTTAGAGCCACTTTAAATGGGTCATCGATTCCTATAAGGAATTTCATTTGCTCAGAATAACATAATAATATAACGAGATGGAATGTCACACGACGGAACAAGAAAGCATAATAATAAAGTAAATGTATCATTTATTCAGAAGCCACTGATCCAAATTTGAAATGCCAAATACATTTGTTTACAATGGTACATCATTATTATTCGTTATCCAAGCTGTCTAGTTAAAGAGCTTAGCAGATCCAATACGGCAAGGTCCAAAATATCATAGCGGGGATAAAGCGAGAAAATAACAGGATATAGCGGATGACTCTATAATAACACATGTAACTTGTTCGTAATGATTTTACGAATGTAAAAATGATAAATAAATGAAAAGGTAGCACTTAATTTAGTATATTCTTAGTTTTAAACAAAAACATGTGCAAATATTTGTAAATAAACTTAAATATTTGTTTAACATAATTAAATTTGATAGAAAATAAAGTGTTTTTTCTTCTAAAAATACATATAAAAAATCAGTTAAGAAACCTAACTACATAATTTTTATAATGCATGGATGTCATTTTTTAAATTCGTTTCTATCATCAAAGATATAGCAGGAAAAACGTAATATAGCGGAAATAACTGGATATATCCGACATAGTGGAATATAAGGGGGCTTAAAGTGGAAAGTCTATATCAGAGGTTATTTGAAAAAAAAAGCGTAGTGGTGATAATCCACTACGGGATATAGTGGAGTGATAGCGAGTTAATAACGGGGCATTAACTGCAAAGATCCAGAGTTTCCAACAATAAAAGAGTAATAATAGTCTCATTGCCTTCTTCAGGCTCCATCATCGCCTCGTCCATCAAGTCGCCACCTACTAACCTGTTGGATATGTTTAAAAGAATGATCAAAACATAAAGTTTCGGTGACTGAAAATAATGTGTTTAAAGACTATACTCTAGATTTCGCTGGTTGTATATGTTAGAGTATGTCTATGAAACACACAGGCACACGCATACAAAGGAATATTTTAATTAACGAGGTGGATATCCAAGTCAATCTCTTAAGACCATCATTAATGCATTTAGGGTGGATCAGCGATCACTTAAGTCCCAACTAGGTAGGCATTCTCGGTCACCTAAGGCCCATTCTAGTATATTTATTAAATGTGGATTCTCATTATCTCTTATGACCTTAAGGGGGCCCTAGCCACTTAAAACCCCGTCCTAGCACATCAATGTTCTTATACATGTATATTCTCACAAGTAATATGAGAAGTAGTACTTGGCTACTTAGTATCGGTTAAGACGCCTCCGGCGGACACCTTATGTTACTACTTAACTAATATTACGGTAGTAGACCTATGCTGCATGAGACTTCCCTTAGAAGGTTGGTTAATTAAATTGCATGCTACGTCCCACGTATACTAAACCTATCCCTAGGTTGACCGTCACAAAACTCCTAGAGGAAGTGGGCATTTCGGTAAACTACCCTACTATGTTTTTACCATGACTAAACCACTTTTTAGAGAAGGAGGACCTATAGACCACTTTAGATCTAATAAGGGAGAGTCCCACGATTTTGGTCTAAATCCAAGGAATAAACCTTCGGAATGGTCCCAGTCCTAACCACTTAATGCTCAACTAAATAAGAAGAAAGTCAACCAATTTAGGCCTTCTCAGGGTAGTTGTAAGCTTACCTATTTACACACATAATACGTATATATATATATATATATATACACACTAGGCCTCTCACATTAAACCATTCACATGTAGATGATGGATACGTCGGGTGGTTCCGGAAAGACTTCTACTATAGGCGGGCATAACCTCGTGTCATAGTGTACTAAGTTAAATGGGCCATGGCATCCAGACCTCTCACGTTAGCCAAAATCACTTATGGTTGCTGGATTTGCCGGTTGCTTCTGGCAGACTTCTGCCACAAATGACGACTAACCTCGTGTATGTGTGTCATTATTTAATAATTAAATAAGCCATTATACACACAAAAGAACAATTCATATGGGGACATTTCAAATTTCTAATCTTATTCTAACGTATTTATTGCCATTATTATGTTTGATTATGTTGATTACGCTATATAAATATATAATTAAATACGTACTATAAACGCTAATTTTCGTTCGAATTAAGAAAAGTTTTAATGGTGTAAATTTTCAATCCTGTTCACATAAAAGGTACACAAGTCCAAGCCCCATACTAAACTACTTAATCCATGGCATAATCAATAACAAACAACAAATGGGAAAATAACGACATAACTATTCAAACTTGTATCCTAGGTTTGTTAGAATAATTTAGGTAATGAAAGAGATACTAAGTGTTGAATGTACTTAAATATATACATACATATATACATAAACCATTATTTAAATCAAATTTAGTCGTTTTCTATGTAGCACATAAAAACATTAACATTTGTTTATTTCAAATCTGAATACGTTTAAATTATCCAATGTAGAATGGAAATCCAAACCTATTAAAATAATAAAACCAAATCTTAATCTTTTTACATTATAAACACTTTATAAATAATAAGAGGTAAATCCAATTAAAAAAGAGTAAAATCACCAAACTATTCCTCAAACATAACCCAAACAATTCATAAGCCCAAATTACTGATTGACAACTCTACGATATATACAAAATACGAGATTTGAGGATTTTTTATTATGATGTTATCGTGAATTTAAACCTCCTTAGTCATACAAATCAATATGAAATCTACAAAATGTGCAATTTAGCCTAAACAAGTATTATTTCCACTCAAAGAGATTTAGGCAAAGGAGATATCATTGATTTGATTGTTGCGATGTCGTTCTTCGATTCTACTGCAGATCCATATAGAAGAATCATATAGATTTGAATCTCATATATGAATTATAGAAATTCCAGAAGATAATCTAATAGGAAAGATTAGAAATGAAATAGATTAGGGATAGAAGAAGAAACCTATTTCAACCTAATTTCTGGATTATCGGCAGCAGAATGGAGGCATAGAGAATGAGAGGGCTTAGAGATTTATGAAGTGATTTAGGTGGTGTTTATAGGTGTGAATTAATAGTAACTGTTAGAATAATATAGATTTAATATAGGCTATTCATTTCCTATAAAACCAACCAAAATAGCATCATTGGGTAGTCAACCGTCAGTCGACACCCCTACAAGAGGAGCGGTTGACTCCCCGGCCTCCAAAATGGCCAGTGGCCTGTGTTGATTGTTGGAAAGATTACATTATTAAACGTTACTTATTTTATTAATTCCTTACCATTTAACCAATATTCTTTTCACCTCTTATATGTATATACACACACATAATTTTGATTTTATGGAATATTCTAATAATCCATTAATTAGTTATTTTTATTCCATATATTTATGCTTTCAATTCAAATTTCAAATGTTCGTGTATATATATTTACGTACAGCATTTTTAAATGTGAATCCTTCATACAGACTCCGTTTTAAACATGTTATATATGAAAATGGATCAGAATCTCGCCATGAATACAACTACGATATTTTCATAGCTAAATTCCTAATTTTTTAAAATTCCATTTTTCAACTCATTAGTATATTATTATTTTATTAGATTATCTTAAGTCTGTTTAGATATATTATATGGGTGTTACACTGAATCAACAAGCAGACTCGTTTGCCAAATTTAATGGCTTATTTAATACAGAACAAATAGAGTTGGTGCTAATGGAGGTTTCGGGCACTTCAAGCGTGGATCATACGTAAATTGATCAGGTCATGGATGTCAAGCCCGAGAGGGAGTTAGGGATGACTCCTATCAAAGCCTTCCTCTTATAAAGAACCCTTCTAGAGCGAAAGAACGTAAGGCATGCACTAGTGCGTAAAGCTTTAAGATACATCATTCAGGGAGACACTTTATATATAAAGGGTTTCTCGGTTCCTTTACTCGGGTGTATTGCCAAAGACGATGTCAAACATGTGTTGCAAGAAGTGCACGAAGGCGAGTATGGCGATCACAATCGGGGAAAACTTTGGCAAAGAAAATATTCAGGTACAACTACTTCTGGCCTACAAAGAACCAGGATGCAGCTGATTATTCACGTTGTTGCGACAAGTGCCAGAGGTTTGAAAGTATTCCCATTGCTCTACCAACTCAACACACCCAGATGGTCAGCCCTTAGCCATTTGCTAACTGGGGAATAGACATCATCGGTTGCCTTCCGATTTCAAAGGACAGAGCAAAGTATGCAATCGTGGTGGTTGACATTTTCACGAAGTAGGCCGAAGCTGAAATGTTGGCCACGATCTGATGAACTAGGTGATTAACTTCATCGTTAGAAACATCATATGTTGATTTGGACTTTCCTGGACCATCATTACCTATAATGGGACTTGATTTGATAGCTCAAAGTTTAGGAATTTTAGTCAACGATATCACATTGAACAGAAGTATACTGCAATCGCACACCCGCAATTAAATGGATATGTAACAATCCACCCGGAATGGGCCTAAATTTCGACACAGAAAAGGCACATCGAAACTTCAAGCCATTCTAAATGGGTCGTTGGTTCCTGTAACGATTACGTTTTCCTAGAATATATATACACAGATACTTCAAATGGAAATCTCACACGGCGGAAAGAGGAAATATAATATTCAAATAAGATGTACCATTATTTTAGAATCTCGGAAATACAACTGTTACAGTTACATCCGTTTAATAGGTACATCAAATAGTTCATTCTCATAAGATTCCAAAAGAAGTAAAGTAATAATTGCTAATAATAACATAACAACTTCGTCTTCTTCATCGGATTTAATCATGACTTCATCCATGGCTTTTACCCCATCTACTGACCTATTGGATGTTAAGGAGAGGAGCCAGAATACAAAGTTCTGTGTGACTGAAGTGTGGTGTTACTTAATGTCCACACCCTATAATTTTAAGCAGGTTGCATATGTCAAGGTATGTCTACGCAGCACACAAGATTCACAAAAACATAAGTAGCTAACTAGTGGGGTGGATATCCAAGTCAATCGCCTATTAGCGTTTTTTGGGGAAAGACCTAACGAGGTGGAATTCTCAGTTACTTATGGCCCTATAAAAGGTGGATTCTTACGATCTTTTATAACCCCGAGGTGGACCTCTAGCCCTTTCAGACCCCGTCCTAGTACATTAACATTATAAGTCTATTCTCTCATTTGTAATATGAGAAGTAGTATTGCGAACATTACTACTTAACTGATATTACCTGGTAGGGCACATATGTCGCTTAAGAATTCCCTTTGACAGTTGGTGAGCATGCAATGGCCACATATCCTTCAGTTACCAATGTGTCCCAAATTGAACCCTTACAAGCTTCTAGAGGAAGTGGACATCTCCGTGAACTACCCTACTCTATTATCATTTTATGCCTTATCACTTTTAGAGAAGGAGGGCCCAAAGACCTACTTCCAATCTTATAAGGGTAGGTCCCATGGCTTTGGTTCCTCTCCAAGGAATAACCTTTAGAGGGATCGTAGTCCTAGCCACTTAAGACCCAAACTAGGCAAAAAGAGAGTCATCCACTTAAGACCATCTCAAGGTGTAGTAAACCTACTTATTTTCACACGCAATAGACCTACATATATAGTTATATATATATATATATACACACACACACACTCACTGATTCAAATTTCGCAAATATCGCCCGAGATCTCCTCCGAAATCTCGTTTTAGGCTCCTTCCGAAACGAAACAGCAAATATCACACTAAATCTCCTTTCGAATATAACGCCCGAGATATTGCAATATCGAACGATATATCGACTGAGATGAAATACTGGAATATCATCCGAGATCTTAGCTTTTTTGGTTAAAATTTAATTTGTGCCTGAACTAGAACTATAATTAAAAAAACTCAAATCTAGCCATATCAATCTTTTGTTATTTTACATTTTGCATGTTAAATGACAATATTGTATGTTCGTATATGTTTTACAATGATTATGATTTCCATATTCGTCTTTTTACATATATGTTACTTATGAAATTATGTATTTTATGGTCTATTTATGCTTAATTGTTTTAATGTTTTGGATCCTTTTAATGTTTCATGTCCAACAATGTTCTTGTCTTAAGCATACTACGACTTAGAGTATGGATGATCTTTCACAAAATAAAGAATAATAAAGTTATTTTGCAATTTAAATTTAAGTTACTATGTTTTTGATAGCATTCATAAAAATCATTTTGTTAAAATATCATTTTTAACACATCATGTACCCCGAGATTGTTCCGATATGAACTTTTAGACCCGAGATGAAAATCCAAGACGAACTCCCGAGTTAGACTTATCTCGTCCGAGATCTCCCCTGATACGAGACTGAGTCTATAAAATCCCCAAGACGAAACGCGACCGATATCTGAGATTTAAAATCTTGCACACACTAGACCTCCCACATTAAATCGTACACCTGTAATTTTGGATATGCCGGTCGATTCTGGGAAGACTTTTACTACAAGTTGGTTTAACCTCGTGTCTAGTGTACTAAGTTTATGAACGGCCCATGACACCATGACAAATCACATTGGTTGGGCCTACTTGTGGTTGCTGGATTTCCCGATCATTTCTGGCAGGCTTCTACCACAAATGGCAACTAACCTCATGTATATGTGTTACTATTTGTATATATTTAAAGTCATTCTATATATGAACACATAAGAAAACAAATAGACATTTTAAATTCAAACTCCAACCTAATCGCATTTATTACGCTAATACAACGTTAATTACATTGATTACGTTTATATAAGTATAATAATAATAATAGCGCCTAATTAAGGTAAACATTCCTATAAATGGGAAACATTCTAACGGGATGGCAATTGTCAATTTTTCTAATTCAAGGTAAACAAGTTAGATTCTCCATACTTTTACTGCTACAACTTAGGCATGATAGTATAATGACAATATAACAAATACCAGTGAATGGAAAATATACATTCATAACAATTTCAACATGCACCCTAGGCTTGTTGGAATGATTTCAATATTAAATTAGAAATAGGGTATTACATACACTTATACTTGTATGTTTACAATCCCTATTTCACCTAATTCACCATTTTGGCGTTATGCACATAAAAATGCTTATATTTGACCTATTTCAATTTTTTAATGCGTTTGGATTCAAAATTGGGTCCAAACCCAAATCAAACCATGAAATAATCAAATATAAACCTTTTTAGGTTACAATCAATGGTAAATAAAAGTGAATTACATAAAATAGGAATAATAGTAGCAAAACCCATATTGATTTTTAATCCAATACAAAAACCAAAAAATTCCATAAAACCCAATTTATTGTGACAATTTATACACAATTACAAGATAAAGGATTTAGGCATTTTCATGTTTACATTATCGAATTTCCAAATCCCCCTAGGCATATTTATTCACATGAAAATCTATTAAAAACATGAATATGTTTTATGTAAACTATATTCCACTCACAAATCTACGCGGAATAGAGAGAAATCAGTGGTAAATTAAAATATCTACAGTAATTCTTTACGTTCAAGCGAGCTCCAATAATCCTCCTAATAATATACATATAAGAGACATACATTAGAATATTATACATATATGTTTGTGCTAAATTCTAGAATTCTAAACTTATGTAAATTAGAATAGAGGGAGATTTAGAATAGAGTTAGAGAATTAGAAGAAAACCTTAACCTATTTTTTTATTTTTCTCTAGAATTTAACAATGGTGGAGAGGCAGCATGGAGGCAGAGATGGAGAATGATTAGGGTTTCCATAGAGTTCTAGGAGGGGTATATATATAGTTGCCCGTGTGATCATAGACCGTTGGATTACTTGTAATAAATCCAAGCCTTTAATTTATATATATCCTCTTTAAAAAACCCTAACCAGCAACTTTATTGGGTTGTCCAGCCGCCAAGTGGTCGACACTAGCGGTCGACCAGCGGTCAATGCCCTCCTTGGGTTTTTCAAAGAGGATATATAAAAATTAGAAACTTGGATTAATTCTAGGTAATCCAACGGTCTATGCTCACACGGGCAACTATATATATATACACACACACACACCCTTCCTAGCACTCTATGAAAACCCTAATCATTCTCCATCTCTGCCTCCATGCTGCCTCTCCACCATTGTTAGATTCCAGAGAAAAACAAAGAATAGGTTAAGGTTTTATACTAATTCTCTAACTCTATTCTAAATCTCCCTCTATTCTAATTTACATAAGTTTAGAATTCTGGAATTTAGCATAAACATATGTGTATAAGATTCTAATGTCTGTCTCTTATATGTATATTATTAGGAGGATAATTGGAGCTCACTTGAACGTAAAGAATTATTGCAGGTCTTGTAATTCTACAATAGATTTCTCTCTATTGCGCCTAGATTTATGAGCTGAATATAGTTTACTTAAGTTATATTTATGTTTTTAGTAGATTGTCATGTGAATAGATATGCCTAGGGGATCTGGAAATTCAATAATGTAAACATGAAAATCCCAAAATCCTCTATCTTATAATTGTTTATGAATTGTCATGATAAATTAGGTTTTGTGGATTTTAAATTTTTGTATTGGATTAAAAATGAATATGGGTGTTGCTACTATTATTCCTATTTTATGTAATTCACATTTATTTACCATTGAGTGTAACCTAAAAAGATTTAGATTTGATTATTTCATGGATTAGTTTGGGTTTGGATCCTATTTTGAATCCAAACGCATTCAAAAATTCAAATAGGTCATATGTAAGCATTTTTATGTGCTTAACACCAAAAATGGTGAATTAGGGATTGTAAACATACAAGTATAAGTGTATGTAATACCCTATTTTTACTCGAATATTGTAATCACTCCAACAAGTCTAGGATGCAAGTTGAAATTGTTATGAATATATATTTTCCATTCACTGTTATTTGTAATATTGTCGTTATGTTATCATGCCTAAGTTGTAGCAGTAAAAGTATGGAAAATCTAGCTTATATACCTTGAATAGGACAAATTGAAAATTTTCACCTTGTTAGAACGTTTCTTCGTTTGTACGAATGTTTACATTAATTAGGCACTATTATTATTATTATTATTATTATTTTACTTATATAAACGTAATCAACGTAATTAACATTGTATTAGCGTAATAAATGCAATTAGTTTGGAACTAGAATTTGAAATTTCCCCTTAACAAATATATATTTGTTTGCTTATTTGTGCGTATATAGAATGGCTTTAAATATATATAAATAGTGACACAAAGGCACGGGGTTAGTCGTTGTTTGAGGTAGAAGTCTGCCTGGAACCAACCGACAAATCCAGTAACCACAAGTAGGCCCAACTAATGTTAGATGTCCAGGTGTCATGGGCCATTAATAAACTTAGTACATTAGACATGAGGTTAAACCAACTTGTAGTAGAAGTCGGCCCAGAACCGATCGACATATCCAGCATCTACAGGTGTACGGTTTAATGTGGGAGGTCTGGTGTGTGCGTGTGTGTGTACATATATATAACTATATATATATATATATATATATATATATATATATATATATATATCTGTCACGTATGAAAATAAGTAGAACTACTATGCCTTGAGAAGGTATTAAGTGGATGAGTCTCTTTTTATCGAGTTTAGGTCTTAATTAGTTAGGACTAGGACCCCTCCAAAGGTTTATTCCTTGGAGAGGAACCAAAGTCATAGGACCCACCCTTATTAGATTGGAAGTAGGTCTTTGGGTCCTCCTTCTCTAAGTGGTAAGATATAAAATGGTAATGGAGTAGGGTAGTTCATGGAGATGTCCACTTCCTCTAGAAGCTTGTAAGGGCTCAACTAGGGACAGATTGGTAATTGAAGGATATGTGGCCATTCCATGCTCACCAACTGTCTAGGGGAAGTCTTAAGCGGCATAGGTGTCCTACTGAGTAGTATCAGTTAAGTAGTAACGTTCGCAATACTACTTATCATATTACAAATAAGAGAATAGACTTAAGAACGTTAACGTATTAGGGTGGGTCTAAAAGGGCTAGGGTTCCGCCTCAGGGTTATAAGAGATCGTAAGAATCCACCTTTAATAGGGCCATAAATGACCGAGAATGCTACCTCGTTGGGTCTTTATCCTAAAAACACTATTGGGAGATTGACTTGGATATCCACCCCATTGGTTAAATACTTATGTTTGTGTGGAACTTGTGTGTTGCATAGACATACCTTGACATATGTAACCTGCTAAAAATATAGGGTATGGACATTAAGTAACACTATATTTCAGTTACAAAAACTTAGTGTTCTGATCCCTCTCCTTAACATCCAACACCAGTAGATGGGGTAAAAGCCATGGAGATGTCATGATTGATGCCGATGAAGAAGACGAAGTTGTTATGTTATTATTATCAGTTATTACTTTACTTCTTTTGGAATCTTATGAGAATGAACTATTTGATGTACCGATTGAGCAAATGTAACCGTGGCTGTTTTATTTCTGAGATTTTGAAATAATGGTACAACTTATTTGAATATCATATTTTCTCTTTCCGCCATGTGGGATTTCCATTCGAAGTATCTGTGTGTGTGTGTGTATATGTATATTATGTGCAAATGTAATCCTTACAGGAACCAATGACTCGTTTAGAATAGTTCTAAGTTTTGATGGGCCTTTTCTAGGTTGAAATTTAGACCCATTCCGGGCAGGTTGTTACATTTGGTATCATAACATAGGTTATCTGATTATATGATAAATATACATATGAGAGGCGTAACTGTAATTTGAAAAAGATTTTTCAAACTATATATATATATATACACACAATATATATTTACCCTAATAAGCATACGCATTTATACTAGGCATCTTTATCGTTTTCTTCCTGTTTCATCTTAAATATCATCTCGGGAGTATCTAATCAAGGATTCTTCCTTTTTTCAGATAGTAGAATGGCTAAAAATCCTAATGAGCAAGGCAACAAGATAAGACCCTACTACTTGCTAGAATGGTTCCAGCAGTACCTCCATTCTGTGGAACAGGTTCTTGTCGCTAATCTTGCCCCCAACGGCTCATGCAGCCCCTGCAGCTGAAGTAGCCTTTGATTCTTCTCGCTTTTGTAAGACCTTTAAGAATCTTGGAGGGAAATCGTTTTCTAGAAAGGAAGGCTTTGCTGGTGCCAAATCTTGGGTATGGACTGCGAAAGAATCTTTAAGGCTACTACCTGGCCCGATGAAGTAAAAAGGAGGATAACAGCCTGGCATTTGAAGGATAGGGCCCTTGAATGGTGGAACTTAATATCGATGGAGAATGAGGGCCAGTTCTTTACATGGGACGAATTCAAGACCCAATTGGAAGCAAAGTTTTTGCCTACGGTAGAAATGACCATCTAGCTAGAGAAATTCAATCACCTCAAGCAAGGAAGCTTGAGCCTACAAGAGTATATATCCAAATTCACCGGGTTATGTAAGTTTGGAAGGGGATTGGTAGACACCTCCTTGAACAAAGCCCTTAGGTTTGTTAAAGGACTGGACTCCTCATTGAGGGAGTCCCTATTAGCCTAAGTAATGTTTAGGGGCACCTTTTGATACCCTAGTTGTGACAGCTACCTTTTGCACAGCCGAAAGCTCCAAGGAGGATAAAGAGGGTGAGAAAGGAGAGAGCTCCAACAAAAATAAGAAGAAGAAATGGTAGAAGAATAAGAAGATGAACAAATTCAAAACGGATGCAAAGACTTGTACGAGGTGCAACCGCACCAAGGATTCTAGGGCCTCGTTAGCAAAGAAGGAGTTCAAGGGAAAATGTTACAACTGCCATGAAGAAGTACATATGTCCAAAGACTGCCCAAATCCCAAAGTTGTCAAAAGTGGCCAAAACTATGCAATAGAAGCAACACTAGTTCAAAGCCGATCCCTAAGAGACCAAGGGCAACTCATACTCGAAGGTATAACCTTTGTGTTAGGAAATTCAACATATACCTTGTTTGATTCTAGAGCGACCCATTCTTTTATCTCCAAGCGATTAGTAAATCTGTTGAACCATCTCATATCTATCTCGGATAGTCTGATAGAGGTGGCCAACCCTATCAGAGGATCTAAGTATCTTGAGTTGTTGTGCCAAGACCTAGTATTGGAGGTCGACAATGTCGAGTCCCATCGCGAAGCGTATAAGTTGGATTTTATGGGGTATGACCTTATCCTAGGTATGAATTGGCTATCATTTTATGGGATAGTCTTGGATATGACAAGAGACTCGTTCGTCTAAGGAGTCGAGGAGGACGTAACCTAAATATTCCTTGTAATGTTAGAAACAAGGATAAAACCTTATTATATTCCTTATCTCTTAGTTCTAAAGGACCATCTTCAGTCTCTAAAATTTGTGAGTTCTCGGATGTTTTTGCGGAAGTCATGAGACTTCCGCCCCCCGGAGAAATATCTTTTCATATTAAACTAGAGAAGGACGCTAGGCCTGTAGCACTACCATTGAGGCATATGGTGCCCAAGGAAAGAAGGAAGTTAGATAAACATATTTGGGAATTGTTGCAAAAATGTTTCATTTGATGAAGCACCTCATAATGGGGTGCACTCGTTGTATTTGCCACCAAAGCAGACGGATCTTTGAGACTTTGTGTGGACTATAGGGAACTTAGTAAATTGACCGAGAAGAATAGGTACCCTTTACCAAGAATCGATGACCTTTTTGACCACTTAGGAGGAGACCGAGTATTTTCTCAACTAGACCTTGCTACTGGATTTCACCAATTAAAAATAACGAAGGAAGAAAGGACAAGACTGCGTTTAGGGCGCCTGACAGATTGTTCCAAAAGGAAGTTATGCCCTTCGGACTAACGAATGTACCCGTTTTCTTTGTTGACCTCATGAGTAGAGTATTTAGGGGCATTCTAAATAAAATTGTGGTAGTCTTCGTAGATGATATCCTTATATTTTCAAAAGATCGTGAAGAGCATGAAAATGACTTGAGACAATTGTTAGGGATATTAAGAAAGAACCAATTAAAAGAGAAATTCCTGAAGTGTCATTTCTGGAGGGAAGAAGTAAGATTTTTAGGACATATTGTATCAAGCGAAGGCTTGGTTGTAGACCCTACGAAGATCGAGGCAATCAAGGAATGGAGAACACCTCGAAATGCTACAGAGGTAAGAAGATTCCTTGGATTGGCCGGGTATTATAGGAAATTCATTAAAGACATCGCAAAGATTGCTACTCTATTAACCTAATTAACAACAAGGAATTTGGTGTTCGCTTCGAATAATCAATGTGAAATAGCCTTTAAGAAAGTAAAGGAAGCACTAACTAGCGCACCAGCCCTAATTATAACCCACGGTTCAAAAAAATTCACCATTTACACCAATGCATGTGGGACCGGTTTAGGAGCAGTCCTTATACAAGAAGGAAGAGCAGTTGCCTATTTTAGTAGACAACTCAAGGATCCATAGAAAAGCTATCCAGTACATGACCTTGAATTAGCCGCAGTAGTGTTCGCCCTTAAGATGTGGAAGCATTATCTTTTAGGTGATAAATTTGAGCTCTTTACCGACCATAAATCCCTTAAGTATTTATTTTCTCAACGTGACTTAAACTTGAGACCAAAGATGGATGGAATTATTGCCTCATTTGACTTTACGATTCAATATACCACGGGCACGGGAAATGTTATGGCAGATGCTTTAAGTAGGAAACATGCGACTTTAAATGCGATAATAGAATGGAAACAATTAGAGTTCTTCACTAATTTTAATTTGCAACCCACACCAACCACTTCTAATGGTTTTCTTGGGGCTATGATAATTATACCCTAAGAGAAAGGATCCAAAGCGCACAAGACTTAGACGAGGAATTAAGAGGCATAAAGGAAAAAGTGGGAAGAAAATAGACCTTTCCTCATCCAGTTAGGTATTCCATCAGCAATGAAGGGAGTTTACTTTGGGATGGACAACTTTATGTCCCTAAGAATGAAGAGTTGAGGAAAGAAATTCTAGAGGAGCGTCATAGGTCAAAATTAACCATACACCCCGGTGGGGATAAAATGTACAAGGATATGAAGAAGAATCTTCACTAGGAAGGAATGAAGAGAGACGTAGCTGAGTTCGTGGCCAAATGCTTGACGTGCCAAAAAGTCAAACTAGAGCAAGGGAAGCCCGGAGGACTATTACTACCTTTAGAGATCCCCACGTAGAAGTGGGAACATATTTCCATGGACTTTGTAGATGGACTTCCTATAAGCCAGAAATGGAATGAGGCTATTTGGATTGTGGTAGATCATTTAACCAAAAGCAACCATTTTATACCAGTCAAGAAGACAAGGATTGCAACCTCGTTAACCCAATTATATGTCAAAGAGATTGTTAGACTTCATGGTATAGCATCGAGTATTATAAGTGATAGAGGCCCCTTGTTCATAAGTGAATTTTGGAGAAGCCTACAAGTTGCATTGGAGATGATCCTTAAATTGAGCACAACTTATCATCCACAGACCGACGGACAAATAGAGAGAGTAAACATATTCTTAGAAGACTTGCTCAAAGCTTGCATCATCGACTTTGGAGGAGTTTGAGAGCAGCACCTACCGCTTGTGGAGTTCACATATAATAATAATTTTCAATCGACGATTGGTATGGCCCCTTTCCAAACGCTATACGAAAGGCCATGCAAATCGTCAACTTGTTGGTGGGAAACTATCGACAAGGTTATACTCGGACCAGACTTTGTCCGTGAATCCACGAAGAAGATATATTTGTTAGGAAGAAAATGAAGGCAGCCCAAGACCGCCAGAAATCGTATGTTGATTAGTGAAGGAGGGAACTTGAGTTTAACGTTGGAGACTTGGTGTTCGTAAAAGCATCCCCTCTTTAGAAAAATGTTCGGTTTGAGAAGACTGGGAAGTTGATTCCCATATTTACAGGGCCTTTTAATATCATCGAGAAGATAGGATCTTTGGCTTATCGAGTGGATCTCCCGAAGCATCTATCGGGAATCAATAATGTTTTTCATGTATCTCATCTATGGAAATACCTTCATGATTCTGCTATCAGACTCGAGCTTAATAAAATTGGGGAGACAGAAAAACTCGAGTTGGAGTCCAGGGTGCCCCATGCAACTGCAAGGATTGGAGAGCATGGAATCGAGAGACTCCGCAATAAAATAGTTCGCCTCATCCGAGTACAATGGGGAAATGACCCTGCGGGAAGCACATGGGAGACCAAGGATAAGATGAGATTGACTCACCCAGAGCTTTTCACCGGCAACTTTTCCTCAAAATATCATTTATGGATGCATCGTGATTGCTAGATTGGATGTTAGGAAATGGATGCAACACCATTGCACCGAGCACTCATATAGAAATATATGCATATTTAGGTTGTTTGCATACATATTGCATCCCTTATTACGCCTACATGCTAGGGTAGAGCTCACCTTAGTGGGTCGGTAGTTCATAATCACTGCGAGTCATGGATGTTTATGGATGAATTATAAATAATGTGGGCGTACAACATGGATGTTTCAAGCGAGTTGTATTTTTCGCCCCTTAAACAGATTTCGGGACGAAATCTATTTTAAGGGGGAAGAATGTAACACCCCGTAAAATTCCTAAGTATTAATAATAAATAAATAAAAATAAGCAATTAAATAATATGGCTAGAAAATGAGATTTTGTAGCTTTAGGAATATGGCTACGAAATTCTTTTATTTGGATTCGTGGTGAAATTCCTAAAGCTGCAAAATCTCATTTTCCGGCCCATATTATTCAATTTCTTTTATTTATTTATTTATTTATTTATTATTAATACTTATGTATTTTATGGGGTGTTATAGGACAGGTCCATACAGTGAATACGATTATCAAGTCCATTTGAAAAAGTGATTGGAGCGAGCTAAAGGCAAATGAGTTGATGAACTTCCATTTGCTCTTTGGGCATATCGCATAACCTATAAGTATGGGACTGGTCACACTCCATTTGCGTTATCCTACGGCTCCGAAGAGGTGATACCTGTGGAGCTCGAAGTCTCCTCTCATCAAATGACATACTATGATCCTTTAACCAACAAGGCACTTTTCCTAGAATCACTTGATATGATTGACGAGAAGAGAGAGGAGGCTAACTTGCGTGCTTCAACGCATAGACAATGAGTTGTCTGATACTACAACAAAAAGATTCGACACAGAACCTTCGAATCTTGCGTTATTGTTTTGAAGTGCGTCTTCCCGGACTTAGTGCACATTGGGCCCCAGATGGGAAGGACCTTATGTCATTTGATGGAAGCTTGGTGATGGAACTTTTTGGCTAACAACTGTCGATGGCGTTGATATTCAAAAAGAGTGGAATGCGGAGAGCTTGCGACCATATTTGATGTAGGATTTTTATTCTTCCACTTTTATATTTATCATTTCATTTCTTCGACTATGTAATAAGGCATGACTCGCCAAATGTTGATGAATAAAGGCTCTTTTCCATGCTCCATGACTGTCTCTATTGCTTTGGTTGTATGTTGTGGTTCAACTGACCTGTGCCAAGACTCAAACGAAAGGGATGATTGACTCCCTAACAATGTTCATTGTCTCACTTTTCAATGAGCTGACTCAACTCCATGACTAGTCAGATTTGAGTTGACTACATTCAAGCTTGACTTCGACGCTTGACGCGACGATCTCCACTTTGTGGGTCAAAGTGTTTGGAATGAAGCTATGAAAAATGTGATATGACCATTTTCGTGATTAGCTCTGTCTCTCATGACTTGAGAGAGAGAGAGTATAAATCCATTGGATTACTGTAAATGGTGTACCATGACTTACGACCGTTAAACCCGCAATTCCAACTAAAACTGACTCTGAGAGAGTATAAATGATGATACTAAGTCATCCAAAATAACTCCTTCGTCCCTCAACCAGGGGAAGGAGTATAAAAACTTAAGGACCAGACGTCCAACAGACCCAACCTGATCCCTACCGACACTGAGGGCATGGATATAAAATTGCAAATTAAATTCGAACATGTTTCGAACGCTACTCATGATTCAATGTTAATTGGGGGCATATATACTATACCTTCAGACTACAACACTCGGTATTACGACATCTGGTACCACGTTGCTTCATGCTAAGACACTTAGTAACTATAAGCGAGATAGCTTATGACCTAAGGTCCAAAGAAATATTGCTTAACACTTATACTTTCTTAAGTGAAACGGCTAAGCATTTCACACTTCTTTGTGACTTATTGCTTACACGTTATGACTTGATTTAGTAATATTTGAGTTGTGAGAACACTGAATGGAAAGTAACATAGAAATTTCAGACAAATAACATTGTTTTTTTGTGAAAAGTATTTGTTTAAAAATGCAGATTCTATACAAGGTTGCAAGCAAAAAACGCCAGGGTTGCCATTCGTAATGACACTAAAGGGCCTAAAGACAATGCAGATAACTAATCAACTAAGCCTTCGATGGCTCATCATCATCATTCTTCTTCTTCTCCTCGGCCAGCTTAGCCAGCTCCTTCATAGTAAGGATGTGTCTCTTCTTGGACTTATTAGTTGGGGGTGTCCTCAACTTCGAAAACTGGAGCGTCATGTTTCTTCTTTTGGCGCTTGATTGGGGTAGGTACCAGAGTTTCCTTGATTAGAAAATCTGTGTTGCAAGGAGGAATGGCTTGAAGCAGCCTGACCATAAGGGTCCAGAGCTTGACTTATATTTAAGGTGGAGAAGGTTTCCCTCATCCTATGTCTTTATCTCCATAATGGTCAAAGGGTCCGTCTTCCTAGACTCCCGATATAGACCACATCCTCTTCCTCTGCTTGAGAACACTTGCCATATAACCCCTTTAGTGCATCAATCATTTTGTCGTCTTTGTCTGGGTCTTTGGTGGGGGTACTTATTGCTCTTCAATCACTTTCATTTGCCTCAGAAGCAGTCTTCTCCATAAGTGTACCTAAAGTAGGACGAGCAATGATTAGTCTTGGTGGAATATTGGGTATCTTGACTAAAAGCCTAGCTGCTAGGCGACATATCATTGTGACTTTCTGGAATTGGGGAGAGAAAAGAGAAATACCCTTGGTTGAAGCATCTACAAGCGTAACAGGAGTCTTGACTTCCTGAATAGGGGTTAGATGTTTCCACGATGACAGACCTGGCTCATCTAGATTGTATCCTTCCACTATTTCTGATGTTTGGGCTGGAGGAGGTGGATGATTACTTCTACAAGAGGATCCACGACAAGGTTAGGTTGAGTAGTGGATTCCATGAAAGCTGCATCAGCCTTGCCCTCGGTAGAAGCCGTTCTCTCCTTATCAACAAACAACTCTCAGGTATCGGCTAGTGTTTGCGGGTTGCTGACAACCCACGATATGTCCCGATGGCGAAGGACTCGGGCGTAAAATGTAAGCATTTGGTTGTCGAAATCCATTGACTTATTTTCTATCTCAACCGCTTGATTTGTCTTGAGTCCTTGGATTTCTATGTCATGTTGAAGACGAAAATTAGAAGCATTTTCCAATGCAGCATGAACATTTTCTTCTCCCTTTTTTCTGGCTTCCTCGAAGGCCGCAAATTGGGCTTTAAAGTTTGTGATCTCTATTTGCAACCGCCCCTTCTCACTCCTAAGCCATTCGTTCTCCGCATTCAAAGACTTTTCTGATCTGCCACCGGCTTCACATCATCCTGGGCAGCCTTGGTTAGAAGGGACTAGTGGCTGAGCTCAGTGTTAAGCTTTATACACACATTGTCCAGCTCGTATTTAGTCTTGTTAAATTTCTCCTTGAGGGTGGCCAATTCAGTCTCACGTTCGGACAGTTCTTTCTTCGTTAACTTAAGAATGTTTTTCTCTATGCCATATTCAAGCTTCGTATCCTCTATTTCTATCTCCATGCCTCTAATGACTTCAAATAGTCACCCTGAAAAGGTGGACATTTCTTGGTACTGAGGCATAATAAAATTGATGTACTCCCTGACTAGATCGCTGAAAGACTTTGGAACTGGTTATAAGTTGCGAACGAACATCGTTCGAGAGAAATAATATTAGGGAAATGTCTTCACCAATTCTTTGATCTTTTCTTTAGTGTCTTATCCAACCCCGAAGGAATTGACAGTTGAGGACCTCTATCTTTGTGCTTAGCGGGGGAAGGAGGTTCTCGACCTTAAGAAATAACCATCTGTGATAATTGAGGGGGATCGATAGGAAGTCTGTGATGGAAGGTCTTCATTTGAAAATGTTCACTAGTTTTTACCATTACCCCCTGGAGGACTTATCATGAGAACGGGAGTTGAAAAGACGTTTTTCATTTTCATACTCTTTCTCTCGGGCTCGCTCCCTTTCCTTCTCTTTCCTCTCTCGATCCACTCGCTCTTGTATCTTCTGCTCACGCTCTTTTTGTTCCGTTTCACGGGCATGTCTCTCATTGTATTCTTAGTCTCCTTTTTTTAGGAAGAACTTAAACCACCGGGACTGCACCCTTTGTGCAAATTGGCGCCGAATCAATCATGGTATTTCGCTTCTTTCGTCATGGGACCTGTAATTCAAGGAAGAGTTCTAGTTAGCACTCGACATATACAGACAGAAAAAGTGTTGTGACGTGCAGTGCTTGTGTTTGTATGTATGTTAGTGCCCACACCAATGGACTAGATCCCGGAGTTAGGCTTATAGCCGTTGCCTTCTCAGTCTTTACGGGAATTGTCTCTTCCCCAAACTTAAGGAAAAAAGAAGTAGAATATAGACTCTATGAAGAATATGTAGTGTCTGGCAAATCCAAATCTTCCACGATGACTCAATTTCCTCAGACCGAGCACCCTGGACATGAGACTTCTCCTTCACTGCAGTTGTGTTCATTGGTTGGGGACTTTGTGGTTTTCTATCAACCGCCTTCTTGGGAGATGACTCTTTCTCCCCTTCTATGGGTTCATGACTAAATCCGAGGGCCTCTATATATTTCATGCCCTTGTTATTTTTCACAACCTTCTTGACCTGGACTTGAGGTCGAGCCGCGGTAACCGTAGACCATCCGACTAAGGGCAAGGCTACCTGCTACGATTACGATACGAAGACATCTAGAGCAGCTGCTGGAGGAGCGCCCGCTAGAACTCGAGCCCGGGCAGAAAGACTTGGGTCGAGGAGATGATATCGATGTAAGAGCTCGTCAGAGATGCATCTCTTGACACTATGACTACTTGCCAAAGTGCTTAGTAAAGTGTCCATGTGATCATGTAATTCTTGACCGATTGGCCTAACCAGAGTGTCCCTGCAAATACTGATAAGTATTAGAAGCTTTTTCGTAAAGCTAAACAAAGCAAGTTGACCCTTAATACTTACTGCACTTGATCCACCTCCTAGCATAGCCTTCTTGTAAAGGAACGTAAAACCATTCAGGCTTTCTGTCTCCTATCTTGCTGAATCCCTCTATGGCAACTTTCTTGCTTGGAGCATATTCAAAATAAAGAAACGAAGGAGTTCTAATCTAATGATGCTTGAAGTTGTAAAGATAGACAATGTCGTAAAATGTTGGATGCTAAACTATTTGCTCCATAAACACAACATACAACAAGTAGAGGTAAGAATACACTGTGGAGTGGAACTGCATAGACACTAGTTGCATACATTGAAGTAAATTAATGATAAACAATTTGATGGGAGGAATGACCCAAACTGTACACATTTGATGACTAATCACCATAAAGCCTAATGGAGGGTTATGGGCAGTCTCGCCCAAAGCGATAACCCGAATGTTCTCCCAAGAAATTCTATATTTAACACTTAGCCTCTATAGCTTCCCTTCATCCAAGGTGGACGACCAAGAATCTTTTGGGTTAAGCAGAACGATTCCAGGGAGTAGATCAAGAGCTCCTCCTGCTCCTCCTTCCCTCTGTTCCCACCATGATGACTCTTCTATGGGCAAGGAACCATAGGCCTCAGCTTCAATGGGTTGAACTCTGAATTGAGTATCTTCATCTGATTCTATCCGTTGTCGGACTCTATATCCTGATTCATTGGGAGTACCTTTCCCCTTCTATCTCCAGAGTCCTTGTGTTGTATATCTTAGACATTTTTAGCGGTTCTATTCAAGAAACAATGACTAGTTATAGTGAAAAACCTTTACCACCTTGTGTGTATACTAGTGCAGTGCGTGTAGTGAAAGTACATTGGAATAATAGTGAAAGTATGCAACAACCCGAATCAGGAGACTGTTGTTCCCAACCTCTCATCAAAATCTCACTGGTCACCACTTCCAAAATTAGGAAGATTTGTTCCAAAGTACGAATAATTTGAAGCCATATATTATGCAACATCAATTCAAGTCCTTGTATGCGCTATCCTAACTGTCCATATATTTTGATTTGTTATCATTCGAGGCCACCAAGTTTGAATTGAGTTAAAGCTTCTGAGGTAAGTAGAAGGTGGGAATCAACAAGGTTCAAATTGAAGGGATACTAGTCGACATACCCCAATCGACCTCCTTGGCTCGGCAAGAAGCTTGTATGGTCCGTATTGCATAGAGAAATATGGTTCAGCAATCAGCGCTTCAACCTGAGTTATATCCGGCTCGATTAATCTCTATTTGATCCGAAGCTCACTTCACACCTCTAATTCCATTAACCGGATCCCTTCTTCCGATCCTATGCCACCCTGAATTGATATAGCCACACATCGAACCAAACCCCAGAGTATCCTTCCATACAACTTCTCTTCTTCTTCTTCCACTTGACCTCATAAGCCTCCCAGTTATCTTCCAAAAGATTCGGGTCGCGTCTGTATATGGAAAATCGCATACGGGAGAGAGCGATGTAATATGACTTTTCAACTCCTTTTTATTAAGACATCATTGGAAACTGCTGCTCAGCAGATTCAAAGCATATTTCGTCTACAACAAAACATGCTTTGGGGGGTAAAGTGTTGACCTTCCTTTTGGCAAAGCCATCCAAGACCCAAATGTTCATATCTAAGAAGCATACCCCGGGGTCGGTAAAGGTGGACATAGGAAAGATCTAAGTCAGAAAAGCTCTGGATAGGTAAGACTTCGGTCGGTAAAGACATACTATCTAACATTGAATTCAAAGAACATCTGGGTTCCAGGTCGGAGAACTTTTGGATCGACAGTGTCGATCAGAGACATGCGGAGTCGAAGGAATGTCCTTTTTATTGACCTATTCCTACTCCGAGAATTCCGCTTCTAGGCCGAGAAACTAGCAAAATTACCTATTCCACTTCTCCAATGTGGTCATCCCTGAATACTTCAAGCATGGATCAAGTACCACGTGTCCAACATCGGGTCCAACCATGCCGACTCGGCCCGGTATCTTCTTGAAGACAGGCTCAAATGGTCAAAAGACCACTTCAACTCAGCCCCTCCAATCTCGGACCGCATGCCACATATATGGGCCGACCTGGCTAATATATCAGCCTATAAATATGCCTCCTTAGAGTTGCATGAATAGAACTTTTACAACTCAATTGCTCTCGTACAATTTACAGCAACACCACATTCAAGTTTTTCTTCTATTTCATAGTTGTATTTCGAGAGTATTGTAATCATAAGCACTGTATTACGAATTTTATATATAATTAAGAGATTATAAAGTGGACGTAGGCTTGTTAACGCCAAACCAATATAAATTTGTGTGAGCATTGCTTGTTCCTTGTTTTAACTTACTTTTCTTCGTTTTACTCTCTACATACTCCCCATCTTTGGTGTTGCCACTTAATGGTGTCAAGAATTACATATTATATAATTAGATTTGAATCAAATTTGGAACTTGGTGTATATTTTTCAGGTGATTGAATTAAGGTTATATATCTTTTAAATAATGGTTTTATTAGCCATAAAAATGATTAACATCCCAAAGCAGCATATAGTAAACAAAATCTGAAAGCGTGGGCTTCTGTATTAGTTCCATTGATGTTAATCACCTCGAAAGGTTAGTATGTTTCAATTTCGATGCCTCCGAAAGCTTTTATTTAAGATGGATGAGTATTTATGACTTTCAGGGTCCAGATCACCGAAAGCATGCAAGGCTAAGGTTTTGTTTGCAAAATTCGATCGAAACTATAAAGAAGGCTAAACCCCTATCCTCTATATTTTATTGGAACTTGTGGAACCCTTGGGGGATCGAGAGGCTTTCCGAGGTCATCTTCCTCGTTGGTTTTGGGGGAGTCTAACTTAATGTTTCTAACAAGATTTGGATTTTTTTGGGCAAGGACGTCACTGTTCGCCTTATTTTCGACTCAGTTTGACTCTTGTCAGTTGAGTGTTCACCCTCTCTTTTCCCTTATCCTTTCCTTTTATCTATGGTATACGCCAGATGTGATCGCGACGAGCATATGAGTTTATAGCAAGATATTCTATCCTTTTCAGTGCATAACTTTAATGCATCTGTCATTGGAGGGGATTTCAGTGTTGTATCGTGCCAAGCGAAAAAAGTGGGGGATCATCTATCAACCGCGTTGTAGTAGAGGATTTTAATTCCTATATTATCCATTTGGGTTTGTCTAAGGTTTCTTTTGTTTTTTCTTCCTTTATCTGGTGTAACAACTAAGAAGGATCAAATAGGATTATTTTTCTCCTTTTTATTGATTTTTCGGGTCGGAGTGTTGGTTTGTCTTTCTCTTTTTCGGTTGAACATCTTCATCGCACTAACTCAGATCATGCCCCGATGATTTCAAAGTGCTCCCCTTTTTCGTTAATCTTCTTTTGATGTCGATCCTTCATCCCCTAACAGGGCATAATGTGTCCAAACCCACCTCGTCGTCAAGTTGTGCATTGAGAATGACTTCCTACATCATAAAGCGAGAATCAAGTGTATCGTTGATGGAGATTCCAATTATAAATTATTCCGTTCTACTATTTGAAAGAAGACTAATATTCTATCTATTCGCCGGATCCTTCGTCCTGATTTGTCGTTGGCTTCATCGCACCCCGAGTTGAAGAGACGATCATTTCCCACTTTTAGTCCTCTTTTATTAGCCCTTCTATCAATATGTCTGATCCTATTATCATGTCCTATATCCCTCTTTTGGTCCTTCCTTATAAGTCTCTTTCTCTTAATGGTGCCCTCCAAGTCGCAGATTCATTCTTTTGTTTTCTCGCTCAATAAAGACAATGCGAGTGGTCCTGACGGCTTCAATTAGGTTTTTTACCGTTGTGCCTGGGCGGTCATTCGTCAAGACTTCTGTTTGGCAATTCAATATTTTTTTAGTGGTGATACACTCTCCAAGGGTTGGACGTCCAACAACCTTATGCTCATATCTAAGTATGAAAATTCTCGTTCTTGCACTGATTTTCAGACCGATTAGTCTCTATAACTTCTTGAATAAGGTCATCTCCAAGATTCTGTCTTTATGGCTCGCACCTATGCATGACCGTATTTTTTTCAATGGACGTCAGATTATAGACAATGTTCTTCTTGCCCAAGAACTTTCCTTTAAAATTGATCAGAAGATTTGAGGCTTCAATGTGGTGATTAAGCTTAATATGGCAAAAGCTTATGACTGTATATTTTGCTTTTTGATCATCCGGGTTCTTCGAGATTTTGGGCTCCCTGAGTCTCTTATTGACCATATTTGGAGACTCATTTTGAACTATTGGTTCTTTGTTCTTATCAACGGAGTTGTAAAAGGTTTCTTTCTTTAGGGAGGGACGTCGTCAAGGCGATCCCCTCTCCCCAACGTTTTCTATCATTACCAATGAGGCTCTTGTTCAAAGGGTGCACTCTCTTACAATTACGGGACAGATTCACTACATTAGTATTCCAAGAGGATTCCTGGTAAATTTTTCTTTGTCATTTGCTGATGACATCATTACCTTTTCTAATAGGAATCGGCAATCCATTCGTCAGCTCCTATATTTTCTTCATCTTTATGAAAGGTGTTCAGGAAAACTAATCAATGCTTCAAAGAGCTGCTCCATTCTTGCTAATTCTGTGGACCCTAGAAGGATCTCTTATGTCAAGTCCTTCTTCGATTTTCAAGTCACCTGCTTTCCTTTTTCTTATCTCGAGGTTGTGCTTTATCGAAGCCCAGTTAACTGACAAAGCTACAGGGAAGATATTTAGGTGGATCTTGACTCTCATCTCCCAGGATGGGATGATTGTCCTCATCATGTCGGTGCTTGATCTCTTGGTTCTCATGTCTTAACAGTTATGACACATATTGCATCATTCTTTTGTCCCTATCGCTCTTTGGCATTGTCTTTTTTCTAGGGTAAAAAGGACGAGGCGAGGAGACATCATTGGATTACCTGAGATATCATTTATCATCCAGATGTAGGGGGTCTTGGTTTGTGGAATCCTAGGGATGTTTTCTTGGCGTACGCCTGTAAACTCTAGGATAGGTTTCGAACAAAAGATTCCCTTTGGGCTTCGTTTCTTCGGGCCAAGTTCTGGTGCCTTTTGCCTTTGGACTTTACCAGGTCCTCGTTTTACGCTAGTGAGACATGGAAATGGATGTAATCTAACATGGACTTTACCGATTTACATGGTAGGGGTTTTCTCTGGAATGGAGGCCCATTCTCTATGAGGGCAGCTTGGATTTCTACAAGAAACCCACTTTCCAAAAAACCGGATTTCTCTTTCATTTGGGATAGGCTGATTCCTCTAAAGATCTCCATCTTTATGCGGAAAATCCGTCGTAAGGGGCTTCCAGTAGACGTTAACCTTATGAAGATTAACATACCACTTGTGTCTCGATGTCGGTGTTAACAGTATGGTTCGATGGAGTCGGTTGCACACTTATTCATGGATAATGAGTGTGCCATTGTGGTTTTGACTTACTTCGGGGACTTAGTCCCCGTGGGATCCAACCTCCTCTGCTTGACTTGCTTCGTGCTTGGTGGGTAAGGGGGTTTGGTAAGGATATAGGTCGATCCTTAATAGATTTATTTCTTGTCTCATATGTTGGCATCTTTGGTGTTCTCGGAACAAAGCGATTTTTGAAAATTCCCATATGTTGTCTTCTTCCATGATTCGAAAAGTTTTGGATGATGTCTACTTAGCTTTCAGGGGTAGGCCCTTCACGGGCATCCTTTGTCCTCTTTCATTATCTTTGGCATGTGTTTCTCTATTACTAGGGGATTTCCTCCCCGAGAGCATGTGGGGATGTTTGCATTTATATGATCTTTCCCTGGAATTTTTGGTTTTGGCTTGCAATCTGGTAGTTTCCGATGTTTTGGTCTGTGGAGTGTCTCTTGGTTGACTTTCCAGGTGGTTTATGGTAGTTCAAGCACTCTTGAGTGAGCTTGCGGGCTAGGAAGGATTTAGTTTTGGGTGTCCAGACTCTGGCTGTTGGCGATCTTGGGTTTTGGTTTGTCTCTATTGCATGGAGTGGATGGATCCCTCCTCATACTTAGGATCTTGAGCCAGGATGTTTCATGTGTTTTAGTTGTTGTGGCTTTTGTATTGTTGTTATGTATTTATTTCTCATTTGGGTTGTCTTAGCAATTTTGTGCGTGATATCAGTTTTGTTTCACAGACACAGTTGCAAGTTCGCACTGATGGTCTGTTTAAATGAGCCATCGAAGAAATGTCATTTTTCTCCTTTTTGTATTTAGTTATGCTCTTTTATGATTTAAAAAAAGGTTATGATGCTTCAAAATTCAATGAAGAAGAGAAAATTTTAGCCATATTCTCTCAGAAGAAACAAGATCAATCAGCAGTAATCCTCTTTATTCTTTTAGATAAGAGTTTACCACTTTCTATCCTAATTATAGTATCCCTCTTAATGTGTTTCGTAACATGATTTCAAATAAGAATAAGAAATTAGAAGTTAGAATCATGTGCAGTCAGCTATTAAACAAGTTAATAGCAAAAAATGATCAGGCACCTTCTCATAAAATTAAACTCCGTAAGTCAAGATCCTCAATTTTTATTCATTTATGACAAATTGCGAAATAAGATTTCAAGAAAAGAGAAATTCACAATTCGATTTATAAATTAGGGTTACACTCTGCAATTTGTGTTTACAATTTTGGAATGAATTGATTATCCCGAATCTAGACCCATGGGATCATATTTATTGATGCTGGTTGGCTCCTTTTTGCTCGCTAAGCTTCGTCCATATGCCTTCCAGATGCCTCTCTGAGAGTTTTACGAAGGTACCTTTTCCTAAAAGCAGTTGGGTTTGCTAAACCTCTGGATTATATCTTTCAGGAAGCAAGTTTGATTGTTGTGGAAGGAATATGTTCATGGGCGCTTCCGATTTATTATAACGACTCGTCCTTGTACAGATGGTCTTTTGTCCCAGTAATCCTTCCATTAGACATAACGCTGTTTCTTTGTGATTTTTTTCTGGAACACTCTTTCTTTTGGATTTCTTTAATATCTACTCGTTTATGTTGGGATCAAAATATGCTTTCACGAAAGATGTGCCCTTTGGTGTTACTGTAAGGGGCTTCCATTTACCGCGCTGGAAGTCTATCCTTTTATTATTTACCTTGATTGACGATAATAACACTTTAGTTAGTTGTACAAGGCCTTCGCTTTCTCCTTGAACCTTTACTTTAGATAATGTTAGGGAGCTTGGATCTCCCTTTCTTTCCATGAGACTTATTCTTCTGCCTCGGCTTTCTTTCACCACATTTTACTAAAGGAATAAATTTAGGCTAACGTTTTGCCCCCTAAAATGAACGAAACCTTTTTTATTTAGGACAAAGACCATGAATGCTTTCATCTTACTTCTACCTATAACCTTATTAATGTTAACATCGATATTGGTTAGAAATTCTAATAATAGTATGTGTGCATAGATTCATTTAATTGTATTTAGCTAGAAAGATAGGATATTAGTTCTTCTCGTTATAACATTGGAAACTAATATGGGCTAAAAACCTCTAAACTGACTTTTCAGTAGCGTCTTTTAGATTTGAACAAGTCCCGATTTTGGGAAATAGAAATCTGAATTCTTTTTGTGATAGGTCAGTTCAACCAAAACTATTTTCATTGCATAAGATGTTTATAGAAATTTTAGAAGGTTACTTGTTAGAAATAATAGATGTGAAGTTGTATTTCGACTTAATGATAGACTCGAAGCTCATATTCGGGGGGGGGGGGGGCAAAAGCAATAGGACCCTGTAAGTTTTCTTTTGGAGACGATGGATTCAAAAGCTTATTTTGACTTACAGAAACCTTGAAACTTATATTCATGCAATACGAAATCATCTTCGGTTTAGTTAGCAATTCCAAACCTAGCTTAGAATTTTGAATTATATATTTCATTTAATAAACATAAAACCTTTTTTTGGAGATAATGGTCACCAAGCCATCTTTGGCTTAATAGGGAGCCTAAATCCCAGACTCGAGTGGTAATAGAGATTTAAAAGCCTTCTTCTGAAAACAATTCACATAAATAAAGCCTTCTTTGGCTTAAAGACATTTCAGAACCCGCTTTTGGGTAATAGAAGCCCAAGATTACTCTTCGGAAGTTAAATATAATAAGCTATCTTCGGCTTCATAATCAACCTAGTACCCTTATTTAGATAATATTAGAAGTCTAGAAAACCATTATTCGAAAATGATAGGTACGAAATCTCCTTTAGCTTAATAAAGACCCAAAATCTAGAATCAGGTAATAAGAGGAATCCCAAAAACCATTCTAGAAATAATAGACGAGGAACTACTTCCGGTTTAATAGAAGACCTGGAAGCCAGATTCGAGTAAAAATAGAAACCCAAAAATCCATTCTTGAAATAATAGATAGGAGGCCACTTCCAGCTCAATAGAAGACCCGAAACATAGATTCGTACATTAGAAAAATAGAAGTTCGGAATGTCATCTTCAGATATGATAGATGTGATGCCATCTTTGGCTTAATAGAAATCCATAAATCGTTATTCGGGTAACCCTTATTCAAGTACTTGAATAATAGAAATTCAGAATGTCCCTTTCTAAAATTAAAAATATGAAACCATCTTCGGCTTAGTAGGAATCCAGAAACTCTTATTTGGCTACTTGAATAATAGACGTCCAGAGTATCCTCTTTCGGAATCGATAGATACGAAAGCGCTTTTGGTTTTAACCAACTCTTTGCCATTTCTAGGATTTTCCTAAAGCAGAGGCCTAGCATGCTTTTGGTGCTCCTATTGAGCTTTCGTTCCCTTATGCGAGACAAGACATAAGCAGATGCTTGGCGTGATTATGCCGAAGCAAAGACCTAGCATGCTTCATTTGGAACCGGGACTGTGCATCGGATATAGATTATGCGTCCCTCCTCCGAAGGGAGCCTTGACTGCATCAAGGACTTTGGAGACCATGGTCATTCCCTGGGTTTACCCCGGGGTCACGCTTGTATGTTCTGGGCTTACCCCTACCTCTTTAGGGAAGAACCTTGGCATATCAAGGATTTAATAGGTGTCAGACGCATCCCCTGAGCCTACCCCTCCTCCCATTAGGGAAGCTCCTTGGCTACGTCAAAGGACTTTTTATGGTTAATTGATTAGGTTTTCTTTATCCCAAACCGCGTAGAATCTCTCATTTTGATTTACTAATCAATTATCAATGTCATTCATGTAGGTGAATTCAGAAAACTTATTCGAGTCTTAATTTTCCTTCTTTTTCCCTTAGGATTGATTTCCCGTAATTCTTTATGGAAGCATTCCTCTTCATGAATTTACTTCATTTACTTATGTAAGGGAAGTATGGTCTCAAGTGTTCCGCATTCCATGTTCTCGGAACCATATTGCCATCAGGGTGATAAAAGCGGTGGGCTTCCAAAGGTATCATCATATGGATAATTAGGGTTCATTCCCAATTTGTCCCTCACGATCCATCTATCATATTTTTGGTTTTGGCCATTCCCCTACGGAGTACTAGGTCTCCTACCCTGAATACTTTTGACTTTCTCTTATATTATAGTGTCCGGTAAGTCTCCTTTAATATTCCGCAGTTCGAACAGTGGCCTCGTCCCTGAAACTGGGGACTAAATCTAAAGTTTCCTTCTTTAGTTATTGGTTTTTATCGAAAGCATATGCCACCCTTCAATATGATAAAATTTCTATTTCGATCGGAAGCATTGCCTCACATCCAAAAGTCAGAGAATAAGGCATATGTATTGCCATGTTTCCATTTTAGTAGACCTTCGACAAGCCCAAAATACTAGGGATAATTCTTTTACCTAATTTCCTTTTGCTCTATTTAACTGTTTAATTCTTTGGTATTGTTTTGATTGTCTTATTAGCAGCTTCTACGTCACCATTTGCCTTCGAGTATGCTACAAAGGAGAAACTCTTCACAAACCATTATTAAAGCAGAACCATAAGAAATCCTTTCTTTTAAATTGTGTTCTAATGTCGGATATGATCTTATAAGGTATTACGAGTTGGGTGACCAAGTTTCGGATAACGAATCTCAAAACTTTACCAGAGGTAATTGTCGAAAGCGGTTTCGCTTCTACCCATTTAGAAAAATAATCAATGGCTACCATGGCGCATTTTGCACCTCCTTTCGAGATTGGTAATGGGTAGATTAAATTTATTCCCCATACGTCGAATGGCCATGGATAGTTACATAAGTCAAATTGCTTGGGAGTAGGCGAGGAATTTTTGAGTGTTTTTGACACTTATCACAAATCTTAATGAAATCGATGGCCTGCTTGGTCATTTGTGGATTAAAAAAAATCCATGTTGCACTATTCTCTTAACTTGTTTCATCCCGTTGGAGTTGTCCCCATAGAATCCTTTGTGCGCCTCTTTTAGCAACCTTACCCCGTCTTCATGTTTTATGCATCTTAAATATGGTATTGCATATATATAGGATCCCATCCAAGATAACAAAATTCAAGGCTTTCCTCTTAATTTTTCTGGCTTTCATTTTATCTGTCGGCAACATGTCATTATTTAACTATTGGAGGACTGGTGTCATCCAGTTACTTTCGTTATTATTTTCGGAAGGGCTTTCCGATTTGGTAGGAATTTCTTGCCTTATCTCTTCCTCAGTTTTTATTCGGGCCTTTGCCTAGGATCTGGCTAGTACCAAAGATTCTTTTCCGTTCCCAATCCCTTTTTCCAGAATGCTTGATGTCGCCTGAAATCCAATAGGGAATATTCGAATTTTCGGAGCTCCTCTTGAGCTAGCTAATTTGGACAAGGAATCGGCTTGGAAGTCTTCTCCTCTCGAGATTTGATGCATAGAGAAAATTTCAAAGACCACTAATATTCTCAATATCTTCTTGACATACTGAGATTATTTTGGATCCTTTGCTTGATATGTTTTGCATAAGTTGATTTATCATTAGTTGAGAATCACTGAAGATGTGGATTCTTGGAATTTTAAGTTGCTTTGCCAAGGTTAATCCCGCAAGCATAGGTTCATACTTTTCCACATTATTTGTTACAAGGAATCCTATTTCATGGTATAATGTAGTTGATGCCCATCTAGTGTTATAATGAAATATCTTGCTCCTGCTCCTGACTCATTAGATGCTTCACAGACCGAAAAATGCCATTTTTGATGAGATTATAGGAGGTTTTCCTTTAATTTTTGGAATACCCTTCAGCATTCCTCCCTCGTTCAAAGTTGTTCTTTTTTAATTATGTCAAAGAATAACATGCATTTACCAGTACCTTTCGAAATAAATCTATTCAAAGCTTCCACCTTCCCATTAAGGCTCATTACATCATTGCTTGTCTTAGGCTCATCATTTCTCTTATTTCCTTGATTTATGAACTAGTCTCTACCCCTCACTCACTTATAATACAACTAAGAAATTTTCCGGATTGGACTCCAAAGTGGCATTTTTAGGATTTAATTTCATTAGGTACTTTCTCATTACCCTGAACATTTCCTATAGACCCTTTAGATGGCGTTCCACTCTAATGACTTGACAAACATATCATCCACGTAAACTTCCATGTTCCTTCCAATTTGATCGTAGAACATTCTATTGACTACCCTTTGATATGTTGGTCTGGCTTTCTTTAGACCAAAAGGCATATCTCTATAGCAGTAAGTTCATTTGTCAGTGATGAAGCTTGCATGCTCTTCTTTGGTTTGAACATGGGTATTTGATTATATCCGGAGTAGGCATTCATAAGGTACAATAACTTGTGCTCACTTATGGCATATGCTAGTTAATCGATTTTTGGCAATAGTAATAGTTCTTCGGACAGGCTTTGTTTAAGTTATGTAGTTGACACATGTTCTCCACTTTCCATTAGGGGTAATAGACTTTACAGATCAAACTACACACACACACACACACGGATGCAAACACCAAGCACTCACACTTTAAGCTAACACACATGCACACAACATCCTTTGAACAAATGAAAGGGGATGAAGATAAGAAGTTGCTACCTTTTCAAATTAACGAAGACTTTCTGCTTAAAGGATCATGTAAGCGAAATAAATAAAAAAGAAGAAGAAGGGATTTAGACAAAAATATAGATCTAGGTTTTTTTCTATTCACACTGGAAAGATGAAAATAAAAGGAACGATTTCATGTTGAAATCTTAATTTCCAAAAGCACAAGTCTTGCAGCTAATAAAAACAAAAACAAAACAAAATAAATATAGATGTATATTAAGAATAGTGAAAATAAAAATAGGTCTGAAAATATAGATTTAGATTTGGAATAGAAAAATATAATAGATTATACCTTGGTTTGGGATATAAAATTATATAGAGTGGATTTGATTTTCCATTATTTGCTTGTTGAGATTTCGCAAGAGAAAGAAGAAGAAAGGGAATGGTTGTCTGAATGAATGGAAATTAGGATAAATATATAAGTGAAGAGAAAAGATAGAAAGAAGGGTAAAGAAACGTACATGAAGTCGTAAAAAACTGGATATAAAGTAACGTTAGAGAAAAATGGTAAGAAATAGTAATGGGCATGCTATAGGAACTTGCTTTTTGAATTCATGTTTGTTCCCATTTTTTTCTTTATTACTTTCCTTTCTTCTTTCTTTGGTTGCAAGAAAAATCAGAGGGAGTAATTTGCATGCATTTATCTGACATTTATGATATATGAATGGTAAATCAAATGAAAAAAACAGAAAATTATTAATGAGGTGTGAGGTGACAAAGCTTTACTAAGAAGCCAAATTAACATATCAACAAAGCCAAAGCTGTATGTAAGTATGAACACAAAATAATGTCTGTTTGAGCGTTTTGCACACTATAAAACTCATATCTGAAGCAAACAAATGCGGATTTCCATGAAACGAAAAATGCTAATCAACTCAGAATTTAGAGAAGAATAAAAAAAGATAAATTTAAATTTTGATGACTTTTAATTTTTAGTTCGAATTCAAAATTTGATCAAATTTGACCAAAACTGACCTTTTCAAAAAAAACATTTTAATAAATTTGGTAAATTAAAATATTCATTAATTTAATTTCATTATTAAAATTTAAGTTTTTATAAGTTAACTTAGATTCAAATAACAAAAAATATTAAGTCACTTAGCAATTAAATTCAAATTGAATCGTTGTTGCATCTTAATATTCAAAAGGTATTTATTATTGTTCATTTACAAATATTAATTCATTTATCTCATTCCATTCAGAATAAATCAATGCTTAATATTAAAATTTTAAATTTCAGTCAAATCGTTAATTTCAAGTTTATTAAAAATTTAGGTTGTTACAAGTATGTCGAAAAGTGAGATGAAAGATTTTCAGCTATATTCCTATTTATTTGTGGATTTTAGACATTATTATAATATCATTGGATTCATAATAAAGTGATTTGGTTACCGTAAGGAAAAAAAAACACGTGTCATGTTTATGTGTGGTCGTGTCTTACGAGAGTTACATTCTTTTAAAGGATTTTCTAAAATTAAGCAAGTTGTTTGTAATGTAAGTTTTCCCACTTAAAGTAATCCGAACTGGTCAAATATGGGTGATTTTTTTTTCAAAAATGTGCTCGGTCAGACCGAGTATATTTCCAGATTGCATTAGGTTTTTGGTTGGAGCTTCGGCAAAGGATGTCGAGACGTATTCCCGTATTTTCTCATAGAAATTTATTCTCGATGTGTGTGTCATATTTATCAGACTCTATATATTGATTTAGTTGTGTACTCAGATTTTGTAATCATGTATGTACAGTTTTCTTTTTGTATAAAGAGAATTGATATATTTTATTTTATTCATTTCGCTGTGAGATTCTATTCTGCTCTGTTCTGTAGTGAACAATGTTCTTCTTCTTTTATTCTAACATTTCTTTCTCTTTTTCACCACCTAACTTCTTTCTTTAACTTTCTGGGTTTATGATACTTGAGTTTTGGCAAGTGAATACAAATAATTAATTAGTGTCGAAATTCGAGCGTTGAAAATTTGGGTCATTACAATCAGCAAACCCAAAATCGACATCGAAGCTTATCCGGTTGAGTTACAACCAAATCTTAGTTCTAAAATCAGAAACAGATTTCTTACCTTATGAATAATCGTGAATTAAGAGTACGAACTTGAATCTGTTTTAGAACAATGGACAAAAATCCCAATCTCGTTTAGCCCAAATAATCTTCCAAATTTAAAACTTAAACAGTTTTTACCTGTTTTTGTGGTAGAATTAACCACTGGCCCCACTAACCTTAGTAGACAATAGGATCGATCTTGAACAATCTGAAGAATCGGTTATGAGAACTTGGAAGCTTTGGCCTACATCTGAACATGCCGGAACCCAAGAGCCCGATGGCTTGACTCTCTATATTCGAACAAATCCTAATTCCAATGTCGATCTACCGATTCGGCAGAAATTGCCGTAGATTAGGTCTGATTTTTTTTTGGTGGATATCTTGAGGAGACGAAAGATTATGAGATCCGTTTCGACTTAGCGATTTGAATTTTTGGTATGTTGTGGATCGAAACCTAAACGATTTCATTCTAGAGAAGGATAGTCTGTCCCCTCTTTCCATGGGAGAGATGAGAGAGAGTAGTTTTAGATATCAATATATGCATATATACACATATATGTAATGGGGAAAGAAGACATGAGGAATTCATGTGTTTGTATGCTTCTTCACGTTGCAACAGTTGGAATTTGCACATGAGGAAGAGGGTAAAACATCAGTTCTTCCCTTCTATTTTTAATTGTGGGTCTTTGTAACGGCCCGCCCCGCACCAACCGACATTTACTCCAAAAGTGCGTTGTACACATATCCGGTTAGCACGGGACGGTCGTCAGAAGGAAAGGAAGAAGATGAAGAATCAACAAAGAACCTGTAGAATGTCTCATAGCGCATGGAACAAAATATAATAACAACATACTTGACATAAAATCGGCGAGACAGTGTATAAGCTGAAATAAACTATCATAGCAGCGGGAAAATCCAAATACAGCTTATGTTCCACAACATCATTATTACAACTTTTAAAACTGTCTCTAAAAGCAAGATAAGGAAGGCACACTACTAATGCCCAAGTAGTGACCACCAACGTTACAGGGAGAATATCTATATATATATCATACGTGGAAGCCTCCTGCTCGCCTCCGGATCAGCTACTCGTGCATCACCAACTAATCTGTTTCTAGTCTGCTCGTTTAGGAGCACCCAGAGTAATAAGAAGAGACATAAAACTCTGGGTCAGACAAAAGTCTGGTATGAGCGATAAGCAGCTAACAGAACAATAACAGGTACACTAAACTATACCTGAACCTGGACCTACAACCAAAGAGTTAGCGCTACATATTGTACAACACTCTAAGGTTCCACTAACACATGGTGTACAAGCATACGGGGGTAGGGGTGTGCATGTCATAGTGATGGTAAACAATCAAGCATAGCAACCATCCTCACATCTCTCACTCAGTGCGTAAAGCATACGATATCCACCACTTCGATCACCCAATACTTTGCTATGATCACTCTGCCCCATGAAGTCACAACGGCTTCACTGCACTGATCCATAACCACTAATCCTTTGTTATGTCCACTTTGCCCCATGGAGTCGTACACACCCCACTGCACTGGCTCATAGCCTTACTAATCCTTTACTATGTCCACTCTGCCCCATGGAGTAACAATGGCTCCACTGCACTGGCTCATAGTCTTACTACAATCACTTTGCCCCTCGAGTCACGCTGACTCTACTGCACTGATACAAAGTCCATCATTCCTTTTCAGTGGTGAATCGAAGTTATGAATGTCGACAACTTCTTAGCACCCTTCACGCAGCAAAGCCCAATCATGAAGTGAACTCATTGGTTCCCAACAGGATCCTGAGCTCTAACTTCCATTTGGACTACCTTTGCATCTCGGGTTATTGGTCATCACCGGATCGGTTCGGTTCCTCAGCCCTTCTTCTCTGTCGGTTCGGATTGGCCTCCTTCCAAGTTCTCCATGTAGGATCATGGCCTCCAAGACCCTTCGTAGTACATTGGTTCGGTTCGAGTGCCCTCTGGCGGGTCGGGTCGGGTAAATGCATCTTGATTCGGTTCGGACCCATGCCTTGATTCAGTTCGGCTCGGTAGCTCTCCTCCTTCAGATGCTCCGATCCGATCCCAGTTTAACCATAATGGCCTTCTTTTTTGCCAAACCTTCTCTTATGCCAAGCCTCGGTTCGGTTCGGTGATCCCTTGCCCCGCCCATTATCCGGTCCGAGCCCATCCATCCGATCCGATCCGTAAACCTGCACCGTCTTCCTACAACTTTTCCAGCGAGTGTTTTACACCATTCGACGGCGTTTTCGACCATTCTAACTATTCAAATAAATCACAAAGCATACCATACAGTCATAGCAATAGGTAGAAGTGACCTCAAACACCAAAACATCAATATGATAGGTTAAAATGGATCAAACATAGCCAAAACCCCATATTTTCCCTTAAGCATGTTCAAGCATAATTAATGATAGGATTAGCAAAACTTAACCGAATTAACCCAAGTTTCTAACAGAGGACTAAAATATCATTTAAGAATTTATAAATATTTTTCCATATTTTTAACATGCATAAATTCGCAAATTATCACTAATTACCCCTTAATCCCCTAAATTCCGGGATTAGCAAAATTAGTCCAAATTAACCCAAATTCATATCAGAGGTATAAAATAATATTCGGGAATTTTACAAATTTTTCTAGATTTTTCTGAGTTATAATTTCGCTAATCTTTGCTAATTACCCTAATTAGCCGTAATTAGTGAAAAACAATGCAAATCACTCACTTTAGCCACAAATAAATCTTAGATCTGAAATAAATCTCTGATATGGCGCGAATACTAATGCTAAACAACAGCTCTAATCTTGATTTTGTGAAGATCACCCTTGATTTGATGTTGCTAAGCTTAATCCTTGATTAGAAAGTGATTTGGAGGTGATATAAAGGTTGGAGGCAATTTTTAGGGTTTCTAAGAGGTAAGTGGAGGCTAGAAAACTGAAATAGAATGAAACCCTAACTCTTTTCAGCCTCCCCATAACCCTAATCCCGAAATGGGTTATAGGCCCATTCACTAATCACCCTATTTGGCCCAGTTAAGCAGTTTTCACCTTTCAAACCTTATTCCAGCCATTTCTCCTAAACGGTAAGTCCGTTTTCCACATGTGACCACTCTACGGAAAGGTAAACCATCATCTGAACCCAATGGAAGTGGTTTCAGGTCAAAAATCCTTTCCAATCAAAAGTTATGGCCGAAACAAGATCAGCTAGGGGCAAAACGGTCATTTAAAAATTAGCAAAAATCATGAACATGGGAAATGACCCCAATGGTCGTTTTCCAAAGCCACATGACCATACGACTTTATATAAGAAAGAAATAAATATTCTACGATCCTCCGATGCGTAGAATGCGAGTTGTTACATTCTCCCCTCCTTAAGAAATTTCGCCCCCGAAATTCCCTAACCATAACACACAAAGGGTCCCACATGCCTATCAGCCATAAAACAACAATCAAACATGCAAAACAAGTCTATCCTAGCATGCGGAATAACTAAATTGCAAAGTAAATCTTACCAGGCAAAGAGTTCTAGATACGTCTTCCTAATGCTCCCCTCTGTCTCTCAAGTACAGTCATTCTCGTTCTCGCCCCACTGAACCTTGACTAGCTTCACCGCCTTCCTTCGAAATTGCTTCGTATCGTGCTCGACAATACGAATCGGCTTGCGGTTCCCAACCACCTCGTGTTCCACTTCGAAGTCCTCTAACTGGTCCGGTGAAATAGTCATATCTGGGTCGTGCACGAACTTCCTTAGCTGGGAAACATGAAATACGTTGTGAACTCCCGCCATCTTCTCGGGTAAGTCAACTCTATACGCCGAATTCCCAACTTGTTCGAGAATTGGGAATGGGCCAACAAATCTTGGTGCCAACTTGCCTCTCCTGCCAAACCGTATCACGCTCTTCAACGGAGAAATCTTGACAAAACACCAAGTCACCAACGGAGAATTTTAAGTCTCTTCTCCTCTTATCAGCATAACTCTTCTGCCTATCCTGGGCAGCCTTCATCCGTTGTTGAATGATCTTAATCTTATCTGAAGTTTCCCTTACCACATCTGGTCCAAGCACAAACTTCCCACAGGTCTCTATCCAACATGATGGTGAGTTGCACGGTCTTCCATACAAAGCTTCATATGGAGCCATACCGATACTAGATTGGTAGCTATTATTATATGCAAACTCTACTAGATGTAAATGGTCATCCCATGATCCACCAAAATCCAATATACAAGCTCTCAAGAGATCTTCCAATATACGATTCACCCTCTCTGTTTGACCGTCGGTTTGAGGATGATACACGGTACTGAGATATAATTCCAACCCTAGAGCCTCTTGTAAGCTCTTCCAAAACCCACTAGTAAACAACGGGTCTCGGTCACTCACAATGCTTTTAGGTACTCCATGAAATCTCACTACCCACTTCATATACAATTCTGCTAACTTAGCTGTCGTTCTGGTCGATTTGAGTGGTATAAATCTTGCACTCTTGGTCAATCAATCCACAATTACCCAAATGCTATCATGTCCTGATTTAGTCCTTGGTAAACCATCAATGAAATCCATCGAGACCTGTTCCCATTTCCATTCGGGAATTTCTAATGGTTGCAACAAACCACTAGGCTCCTTTTGCTCGGCTTTAACTAGCTGGCAATTCATGCACTTGGATATAAACTTCCCAACGTCTCTTTTCATCCCTTCCCAGTAGTAAGTCTGCTTCATGTCTCGATACATCTTATCACCACCGGGGTGTATAGTCATTTTTGAGTGATGACATTCCCTAAGCACTTCATCTCTCAAACCATTCACGTTGGGTACAGCTAGTCTTCCATTATTTCGAAGTCATCTTTCTCGATCAAGCCCATACAAATTCATCTCCTCACCGTCGATATTCATCTCTAACTTGGAGATGATTTACAATAGATTAGGATCGTCCCTCTGACTGGAACCAATCCGCTCAATCAAAGTGGGTCCGATCGTCAAACTAGCTTACATCTCTGGATCCAATTCGCACTTTGGTCTGAAATCATACCCTGCGATGTACTCCAGTTGCTTCCATTCAAGAAACATAGCCCCTAAACTGGCATGTCTCTTACTCAAGGCATCGGCTACCGCATTGCCTTTCCCAGGTGTATATGTGATATCAAAATCATACGAAGCCAAGAACTCTAACCATCTCTGCTGACGGAGATTCAAATCCTTCTGAGAGAAGAGATACTTTAACGATTTATGATCAGTAAACAACTCAAATCTTTCTCCCAAGAGATAATGTCTCCACATCTTCAATGCGAACACGATCGCTGCCAGTTCCAAATCATGGGTAGGACACCTTTTCTCATGTGGCTTTAGTTGCCGGCTAGCATAAGCTATAACCCTACCTCCTTGCATCAATACAACACCTAGTCCGGTACCACAAGCATCCATGTATACCGTCATCTCTTCATTCCCTTTAGGAATGACTAACACTGGCGCACGCGTCAACTTTTCTTTTAGACTCTTGAATGCATTCTCACACACTCCGTCCCAAACGAAGGCTTGATTCTTCTTAGTCAACTGAGTCAATGGTGCTGCTATCTTGGAGAAGTCCTGGATAAACTTACGATAATATCCAGGTAACCCCAAAAAGCTTCTCACGTCTGTTGCATTCTTGGGCATAGACCAATCCAGTACCGTAGCCACCTTCGCAGGGTTCATGGCAATACCATTCTCTGAAACAACATGGCCCAAAAATCTCACTTCCCTCCTCCAGAGTGACACTTAGAAAATTTCGCTATCAATTGGTGTTTTCTCTATACCTCCATCACTATCCTCAAATGTCCCTTATGTTCTTCCTCTGTCCTTGAGTAAACAAGGATGTCGTCTATGAACACAAGAACAAACTTATTCAACTGATCTCTGAATACCTGATTCATAAGATCCACGAAGTACGCTGGTGCATTGGTCAACCCAAATGGCATGACCAACCACTCATAGAATCCATACGACGTCTTAAATGCCGTTTTCGGAACACTCTCAGCCGCTACTCGGAGCTGATGAAATCCTGTTGCGAGGTTCAACTGGGAGAACACTCTTGCTCCTTCCAGTTGATCAAACAAATCATCTATCACGGTAGAGGATACTTATTCTTCCTCGTCACCTTATTCAACTCGCGATAGTCCACACACAAACGAAGGGAACCATCTACATTAGTGGAAAACACAACTGGTGCTCCCCACTCGGAGACACTTCTTCTAATAAACCCTTTCTTCAAAAGATCGCTTACTTGCACCCCGAGCTCTCGCTGCTCCCTTGGTGCCATACGACTAAGTGGCATCACTATAGGTCTGGCATCTTTCACTAAATCAATACAGAATCTCTCAGTGTGGTGGAAGTCCGGTCGCTTCCTCGAAGACGTTCGTATACTGGCCAACCACGGGCACATCTGACAACTCATCATGCGGGATGTCGAGGGAATTTATAAAACTAGCCATTACCCCATCACTAGGTAGACTACCAAACACTACCATCCGCCCTAACTGTCACCAAAAAGCCCTCACAGTCTACCACCACCCCATATCTTTGGAGCCAATCGACCCTCAATATAATGCCATACCCAGTAAAGCCCAAAACAAAGCAATCACAAACAAACATACATCCATGACTTGATAAGACCAAATTTTGGAAAATCATACTAAGGTTAGTCGAACCACCAATCGGGTTCGTCACAACCAACGGTCTATCGAATGTCTCGGGTTCCAGTCCCAACCTACCTACCAGGTCACTAGATATGAAGGAACGGGAAGTCCCAGTATCAAACAAAACTCGAACAGGTACATCAAGAATAGAAAACATACCTTGAATGACGACATTCTTTCCTTTCTCCACCGCAGTTGGGGGCATTCGACGAAGAAGGAATAGCACTGATAGCATACGCTTTCACAATCTGCTTCTCCTTAAGAGGTTGTGGACATTTATCCTTATGATGTCCCACTTGGCACAGTTGTAGCACTTCCTATCCGCTGGCTTGGCCCGACATTCTTTGGCATAATGGCCCTTCTTACCACAGCTGAAGCACTCAACATCTTTCTTGCTCTTTTTCTGGCCATCCTTAGTTTGGTTCTGCTTCCTCTTGTTCTGAGTGTTAATCTTGCCTCCACCACTTGTTTGCGACTTCATCCCTTCTGCAGATGCAACCTCAGTCTTTGACATAGGGTAAAGACTCTCTGATCTCAAAGCTTTCCCCACAGTCGATTCAAAAGTCTCATCGATGTGGTTGATAAGCCTTTACCCCAAGTATCCATCCAAACCAGTAATGAACTTCTCATTCTTCTTCTTCTCAGGAGTATCGATAAGGGATAATCCATACTTCGACAAAGTGTCGAACTCAGCAATATAGTCCGAGACTGCCCTACCATTCTGCTTAAGCTCCAAGAACTTCCTAAACAATTTCGACTTCTGATCAGCTGGGATAAACTTGTCGCTAAAACGAGCCTTAAACTGATCCCAAGTAACCTGATCCTCTGGAGTGGCTGTCTTAATAGCATTCCACCAATTCATCGCTCGCCCTTGCAGCTGACGAGACGCTAGCCTTCTCTTCATCGCATCCTGGATACCCAAGTCGTCGAAGATACGATCACAGTTATCCAACCAATCCTAAACATCTGTGGCTGACTCCGTTTCGTGGAACGACTTCCCACCAAGGTTGGTGTAATCCTTGCACAGCTTGGCAAAATCGGCCCTAGGCGCCTACACTACTGGACCACCACCATTACCGGCATTGGGAACTGCTCCTGAACACCCCTAAGCATCTCTCTCTCATGAAGTCAATGAACATCGTCCTCATGTCAGGAGCATTCCCATTATTGGCCCCTCTACCAGCACCCCTCGTGTCTCGACTCATCGTTCAATCTGTAAAGAGAGAACGATTAACTATCTCCATAGTGGTGCTAGTGCAGTACGACTTCATCCTTATACTAATAATAATATATGTATATATAGCTTTTGAAAACCAAAGTAATCACAAATACGCACTCTCGTATACGTACTATCTCTCCCTGATGACTTCCCTAGGTTAACTACGCAACCTAGAGATCTGATACCTAATGTAACGGCCCGCTCCGCACCAACCGACATTTACTCCAAAAGTGCCCTGTACACATGTCCAGTTAGCACGGGACGGTCGTCAGAAGGAAAGGAAGAATACGAAGAATCAACAAAGAACCTGTAGAATGTCTCACAGCGCATGGAACAAAATATAATAACAACATACTTGACATAAAACAGGTGAGACAGTGTATAAGCTAAAACAAACTATCATAGCAGCGGAAAAATCCAAATACAGCTTATGTTCCACAACATCATTATTACAACTTTTAAAACACTCTCTAAAAGCAAGATAAGGAAGGTACACTACTAATGCCCAAGTAGTGACCACCAACGTCACAGGGAGAATATCTATATATATCATACGTGGAAGCCTCCTGCTCGCCTCCGGATCAGCTACTCGTGCATCACCAGCTAACCTGTTTCTAGTCTGCTCGTTTAGGAGCACCCAGAGTAATAAGAAGAGACATAAAACTCTGGGTCAGACAAAAGTCTGGTATGAGCGATAAGCAGCTAACAGAACAATAACAGGTATACTAAACCATACCTGAACCAGGACCTGCAACCAAAGAGTTAGCACTACATACTGTACAACACTCTAAGGTGCCACTAACACATGGTGTACAAGCATACGGGGGTGGGGGGTATGCATGTCATAGTGATGGTAAACAATCAAGCATAGCAACCATCCTCACATCTCTCACTCAGTGCATAAAGCATACGATATCCACCACTTCGATCACCCAATACTTTGCTATGATCACTCTGCCCCATGAAGTCACAACGGCTTCACTGCACTAATCCATAGCCACTAATCCTTCGCTATGTCCACTTTGCCCCATGGAGTCGTACACACCCCACTGCACTGGCTCATAGCCTTACTAATCCTTTACTATGTCCACTCTGCCCCATGAAGTCACAATGGCTCCACTGCACTGGCTCATACTCTTACTACGATCACTTTGCCCCTCGAGTCACGGTGACTCTACTGCACTGATACGTAGCCCATCATTCCTTTTCAGTGGTGAATCGAAGTTCTGAACGTCAATAACTCCTTAGCACATGTCCCGCAGCAAAGCCCAATCATGAAGTGAACTCATTGGTTCCCAACTGGATCATGATCTCTAACTTCCATTTGGACTACCTTTGCATCTCGGGTTATTGGTCATCACCGGATCGGTTCGGTTCCTCAGCCCTTTTTCTCTGTCGGTTCGGATTGACCTCCTTCCAAGTGCTCCGGGTCGGATCGTGGCCTCTAAGTCCCTTCATAGTACATCGGTTCGGTTCGGGTGCCCTCTGGCGGGTCGGGTCGGGTAGATGCATCTTGATTCGGTTCGGACCCATGCCCTGATTCAGTTCGGCTCGGTAGCTCTCTTCCTTCGGATGCTCCGATCCGATCCCAGTTTAACCATAATGGACTTCCTTTTTGCCAAACCTTCTCTTATGCCAAGCCTCAGTTCGGTTCGGTGATCCCTTGCCCAGCCCAATATCGGTCCGAGCCCATCCATCCGATCCGATCCGAAAACCTGCACCATCTTCCTGCAACTTTTCCAGCGAGTTTTTGACGCCATTCGACGGCGTTTTCGACCATTCTAACTATTCAAATCAATCACAAAGCATACCATACAATCATAGAAACAGGCAGAAGTGACCTCAAACACCAAAACATCAATGCGATAGGTTAAAATGGATCAAACATAGCCAAAACCCCATATTTTCCCTTAAGTATGTTCAAGCATAATTAATGATAGGGTAAGCAAAACTTAACCGAATTAATCCAAGTTTCTAACAGAGGTCTAAAATATCATTTAAGAATTTATAAATATTTTTCCAGATTTTTAACATGCATAAATTCGCTAATTATCACTAATCACCCCTTTATCCCCTAAATTCTGGGATTAGCAAAATTAGTCCAAATTAACTCAAATTCATATCAGAGGCATAAATAATATTCTGGAATTTTACAAATTTTTCTAGATTTTTCTGAGTTATAATTTCGCTAATCTTCGCTAATTACCCTAATTAGCCGTAATTAGTGAAAAACAATGCAAATCACTCACTTTAGCCACAAATAAACCTTAGATATGAAATAAATCTCTGATATGGCGCGAATACTAATGCTAAACAGCAGCTCTAATCTTGATTTTGTGAAGAACTCCCTTGATTTGATGTTGCTAAGCTTAATCCTTGATTAGAAAGTGATTTGGAGGTGATTTAAAGATTGGAGGCCATTTTTAGGGTTTCTAAGAGGTAAGTGGAGGCTAGAAAGCTGAAATGGAATGAAACCCTTACTCTTTTCAGCCTCCCCATAACCCTAATCCCGAAATGGGTTATAGGCCCATTCACTAACACCCTATTTGGCCCGGTTAAGCAGTGTCTCACCTAACAAACCTTATTCCAGCCATTTCTCCTAAATGGTAAGTCCGTTTTCCATATGTTATCACTCTACGGAAAGGTGAACCATCATCCGAAGCCAATGGAAGTGGTTTCAGGTCAAAACTCCTTTCCAATCAAAAGTTATGGCTGAAACAAGATCAGCTAGGGGCAAAATGGTCATTTAAAAATTAGCAAAAATCGTGAACATGGGAAATGACCCCAGTGGTCGTTTCCCAAAGCCACATGACCATACGACTTTATATAAGAAAGAAATAAATATTCTACGATCCTCCGATGCGAAGAATGCGGGTTGTTACAGTCTTAAACGGTAATCTGAAACACGTTTACGTTAAAAAAATTTAAATATAAAATTGGTTAAATGTTGTTTTAAAAACTGTTTAGGGTTTAATCGGTTTTCTAAACACCGTTTAACATTTAAGTGATACGGTTCCTATAAAATAGAGTAAACGATAATCAGTATACCGTTTAATTAAATGAAATTCACGTTGACTGTTGTACCTACGTTGGTTCCTCACCCTTTTGCCTCTCCTCCTCACGTTGAAAATCATTGTGCTGCTAGAGATGCTCTACTATGGACTTAAATTAGAATGCAAGTATTCATGCTATAATAACTAAGAGTAGGCATAAACCGCATAGTAATACGGAAACCGCATAGATCGAACCGCAAAAACGAGACGGAAAACCGAACCGAACCTCTCTCTAAAGCAGATACCCTAAACCGAACCGACAAATATGCGGTTCAGTTGCAGTTTGAACTGTTGACCCAGCCGTATTAAATTGAACCAAACCGAATATCTGCACTAATAATCTTATTGTTAAAATTGAATCGATTCCTTTTTTTAACGATGTATATTCTATTTTCAACATATGTTGTTGTTATATTAATAATAATCCTTATTACAAAGGAAATTTTTATCATTTTAGTATAATAGTTTATCATTTTTTTGGATAATGCTAATTATAATCTTATTTGAGTTATCTTACTTAATGTTTATGCATTAATTAACGATGATGTTTGGTTAATGTACTAAAACAATTTTACTTTTCATTGAACGCAAAATTGGAGTATTCATACAATTAGAAACCAATCTTCCAATTCATGATAACAGTGTTTTTGACTTTTAAGTGACGATGTCACACAATTGTAAGTTGATTGTTAATGGATGTAATTCGCTTATTTCATATTTACTACAGTTCTAATCGGACTGGATCAAAACTGGATTGTATTACAATTGATCCGAATCGAAACTGAACCGTTTGAAAGGTTAGTATAATGGTTTGTATTTATGATCAACTGTTTGATGCGGTGCAGAAATGGTTTGGACTCCAAACCGCAACAAACCGAACCGTGTCAACCCCTAATAATAACCCTTATTTTTTTGGTTGCAGTGTGTTCAAACAAAGTCAAAATCTTGGTTTTGTTGTTGTTGCAATTGACAACTTGGTGCCATATATGAAGAAGAAATACGAGATTACTTCGTAATGAACAGTGGTGTAGCTAAGAAATGAGTATGAGGGGGGAAAGATAGTAAGGAAGGGGGTTGGGGGCGGCAGCCCCAATTTTTTTTCCCCGTGTTACAGTAATTTCAGTTTATATGTCAAATAATTTAAGTACACTAAAATTGCTCATCCATCAAAATTATACAAACCGTCTTACCCCGAATGCCGTTAAATCAACCAACAAATCATTCATAGCCTGTTCGAATGATCTCTTCCATTGTCTGCAGCAGTAAGAGATGGTCAATCCAATTCCTTCCAAGTTATGACCTGCGCCTTGGAAGGAGCACTTGCAGCCATCATAGCCTGTTTCCCCTCAGCTTGCAGACACCGGGATTTGTGCCTGGAATTTACCGACTGAAAACCGTCTGCATCAATCAGCTGCTATCGTTCCGATTTGGGCAAGTTGGAAACTAGGGTTTCTTTGTTTTGTTGATTTCGTGCGTCAGTTTGAACCGAATTACCATCAGGTGGTTCAGGAGGAGGCAGGACAGTGGAAGGACGTGTCGAAGAGGGTAGATTTGGCAGTTGGAATTGAGGATGGGAAGAGACGTTAGAGTCTCCCAGGCGTATTTTCTTTCTGTCGGCATGATAGGTCGGTCCTTTTTCCTTTGGTTTTATTTTCTGCGATGTAGAGCTGGGAGTTTTCAAATTTTTTTTTTCATTTTTTGAATTTCTAGGAGGGAGGGGGGAGGCACGTGCCCACCCCAAGCCACATGTGGCTCCGCCCCTGGTAGTGAACATACCAGGTTGCACGAATAGCGGACGACGAATAATGCTTAGAGTATCTTCAACCCTTAATTAATTTTAATGTTATGCCAAGCCACTTCAGCAATTAAAAAAATATCTTTTAAAATAGTTTCTCCAATGGTCTTGTAATTTATAATTATTAAAAGACATAGTGAAGTGCAATGTCTAGTTTTAGACATTGTACTCCACAATGTGAAGTGTTAACCATAAACAGTTATCAATAAACAACGTAATTATGCTACAAGGACCGAAAGTTTTTTTGTTAAAAAATGCGAAGTAGAGAGAAAAAATGTGCTCCATTTCCTATATTTAAAGCGCAATTCATGGGTCCTACCTATTTATCTGACATTCGCACAATCTGATAAAATAACTTTTGGGTAAAGTAGCATTAGTGTTATTTATATTAGGGGATTGTTAAAGGGAATCCAAATTTGGTTAAGGGGAGGATAATTTTAAGGGAACTCCAGCTTAATATTTTTTTTGTTAAAGGGGGTATGATTTATTTTAAAAAAAGAAAAAAAAAAGACCTAACTACCCTTGATTCGTCACTTATGTTGAACACTAACTTAGCTCAACTAGCAAACGTGCAAATTACAAAACATTTCAATTACAAAAAGGCTAATTTTATTCATACATCAATAACATCTTTACATACACCATAAAATAAAATAAACTACTATACACTAAAAATTACTTTCCATACGTCTTTTTTTTTTTTTTTAACAATACTAGCCTTATTTTTTTCTTCCCCTTCCCTCTCTAAAACTTTAAAATTATTTACATAAAATAGGAAACCTGTAGCACTAAATAAAGTTTAAATTTAGTAAAATGGATTTTAATTTTTTTTGAGTGTACGGTATACAATTTATTATGCTACAAAAAATTCTTAATTTCAGCAAAAGAGACCCTGCTTTTAAATTAAATAACTCTAAATTATCACTTACTTGTAAAAGTTATCGTAATTCAAATTTTAGGTTTCATGTTTAAAAATACATTATGTTCTTCAAATTTTTTACATAGATTTAATCAAATATCATTAATTACAATTTTTTAGTTTGATGGGTTATCATTAAGAAAGTAAAAAAAATGCAATAAAAAAGAAAGGTAATTTAGTAGTATATATTTTTAGCAAAATAGTGGTATACATAAAGTAATTTTCAGTGTATGAATAGAATTTGCCCTACAAAAATTCGATACAACAAATTAGAACAAAATATTCGTTTTTGCATTTAAAATTAATCATACCAATTCCAATATGAAATTATAATTAATCACCTAAATCGACGCCTTCTGATTACCCATGAATTTTCTTATTTCTCAATTACATTAACTATATCCATTGTTTATTTTTATGTGCAACATTAAATGTTAACCATTAATTAAGGTTTAGGCTTTATAGTTTATATTAATGAGAATTATAGGGGGTTAATATTGGAATTTTAATTTATATGTTCAAGGGGAGGTTTATTTATTGGCTAATTCTATTCATACCCCTATATTTTCTTAACACACACCGTAAAATGAAATAAACTAGCATACACCAAAAATTTCTTTTCATACACCATGTATTTCACAAAATTACCCATTTATATTTTAACACCTTTCCTCTTTAATCTTAAAACTAAATTACATAAAACAGGGAATTCAATGCAATATATTTACATAAAATTAAAAAAAACTTTATTATTTAACACTAGTATTTTAAATTATTTGATTGTTTTATTTTTAAATCACTTTTAATTTTAGATGATGGAAATTTGAACTTATTTTTCTAAATATTAGAAAATTAAACTAGTTAAATTTTGGTGTTAAATTTAAACATGATTAGATTTGAATGAAAGATTGAAGAATTTTTAGTACTCTGTATAACATTAATATTAGCAGTTAGTTTTAAATTTTAATTTTTATAGTTAATTAAAGTGAAAACTGTTAAAATTAACTGTATATAAATGTTGCTTGTAATGATATGAATATATTTTAATCCTCAAAAGAAATATAAATTTAATTTAACCAGTGATAAAAATTTAATTTATAATTTACTAACTTTAGAAGAGAAATTATATGGAGTATACATAATGCAAACAAGGGAGAATTGTATATGTTTTCATCCTTTAATATTGATTCCTTTTTAATAAGGTCATTTTGGTCTGAAATTTTATTTAAAATCTCATGGTGTAAGTAAAGCAATTTACGGTGTTTGAATAGAATTTGCCTTATTTATTTTGTCTTCCCCATAACAATTATACAATAAATAAAAATTGGTCCTCCCCTTAACCAAATGTGGAGTCCCTTTAACAACCCCCTTACAAAAATGCTAATATGACAAAAACAGTTTTTGTCAAAAAATACACCAGAGACAAGAAAATAGGAGGCCCACCCCCTGAATTACACAAATACCCCTCTGAATTTAATGCATACCACTCCTGAATTACGGATTTACCTCTATTTCTTACTTTTTAACAAAAAAAAATTCGGGTGATTTACCTCTATTTCTTACTTTTTAACAAAAAAAAAAATTCCGGATTATCCCCTTATATTATCTATGAATGATTGAATGACAAATAATAGAAAATTGTTAATTTTGAAATTTGCATCGGAGAAAAGTTGTCTGTAACTAATTGACATTGAATTAACATTGTCTATAACCAATTCACAATACATGAAATTGCTTGTGAAAGGGATTGGATCTTAGGTGCCATTTGAAGATAAAAGCAATTGATTATTAGACTCTGCTTATATCGTTAGACCTTCTTTGTCAGTTTTATTTACAGTCGTCTCCTTTCCTCAATTCAAAATCCTAGTTTCATTTTTTTCTTCATTTATTACAAAATGGTGAGGACGACCAACTCTACTTCCTCTTCCACCAGAACCAGTGGTGTTGATCGTTTCTATATTCCACCAGCTGTTAGGAGACAATTAGAGCATAAGCAGCAGAAATTGCAGAAGCAACTAGATAATCAGTCGAAAAAATCGTCCAAAACCAAGCTCCGGCATCCGGCAGCTGCTAAATCGCCGGAAATCGGTGACCTGCGTGTGGAATCGGATGATTCTTCGCTAAATCCAGTTGGTTTGGATTCACGAAGTTCTACACCTTCGGTTCCTGTTGGAAATTTGGATCGGTTTATTGAATCCACCACCCCTGTCGTCCCTGGGCGTCGAAAGGTGAGAATTAATTTGCAACTACCGCGTTATGTCTACGCTTTCGTTTAATTAGATGGCTTTGGGCGAAAAGTTAACCAAGGGCCTGTGATAACAATTTGTTTTGAATCTTCAAAAGAGCAGTTTTAAAAGTAGTTTTCTTTAGCTTTGAATTTTGAATAGTAACTTCAAAGTAAATGGATTTGGACTTAAGTTTACTTTTAAGTTAAATATAGAATTTTGGCTATTATTACATATAAGCAATTAATGTATGATAAACTATGGTGCTAAGGGCACCACACTCTTCATTTCAGGCTACCGCCCTCCACCTTGGCCATCGGTTAACTGCCGACCAGACAGTTGTTTGGTGACTTTGGTCAGTGGTTGTCTCCCGGCCACAGGCAGTTTCTTTTTTCTAGTCAGCCGTTGGTTGCCGACCATGATAGCCCGATGAGGAAAGCGCGGTGCACTTAGCACCGCACATACTAAAATAGGACAATTGGACATGTGAATAAAAATAATAATGGCATTTCTTTGAATTATTTGTAAACATAAGGCTATTTTAATCATTTGTTTGATCAAAGTTACTTATGAAATTCCCTCATAAGTCATAAGCAACAGATAATCGCTTCGTCGGTTTGTACTTCCAAAGCTACTTTTACAAGCTCATGAAACTTCCAAACACTGCAATTCAAATGAATAAATTTGAAGTAGATTTGACCATTATAAGAAGTTCCCAAATATGCTATACGTAATGCAAAACAGTAGCGCTGTTTGATGAATTATTGTTGTTTGGTTTGCATAGGTCAGAAGATGTAGTGGCATCAAGACTTCACAGTCGTGTGTATTTTACAAACTTGGAGATTTATGGGAGTTTTATAGGGAGTGGAGCGCATATGGAAATGGAGTACCTTTGTTATTGAATGGTGAAGATGAAGTAGTTCAGTATTATGTGCCCTTTTTATCTGGGATTCAATTGTTTGTTGATTCTTCAAGGCAGTCATCAAGATTGAGGTATGATTTCTATGTTATTATTTTTGCATTTTAAAGCAGAATGCACGCATTGGAAACTTGGGGTTTTATACATGTAATGGCACTGACATGAGGTTAGATATTATGTATCTTGAGTATAGGATTTTATGTTTTGTGATTGCTAAAAGTCTTCTTTCGAAGATATAAGTAAAGTTAGAATGCTACGTTTACAATCCGTTTCTGTACACATGAAGCGTAGCCCACTTTAATAAATTTACTGCGATCTGGTTAATATAAGTCATCATTTGGTAGTATGGGAGAATTTGATTGCTTTGAAGGATGTTTAGACTCTATTGATGATTATCAATTTTTGTATTTAAACCTACTGCATGCGGATAAATGTGGTGTTGGTTTAAATCTCAGAAAGAATCTTAAGAACTTGTTCTACTACTTAGGTGTTTATCTGCTCGATGCAGGGATTTGGAGTTTTCCACTTCTGCTTTCAACCTGCAATAACAATTTCGGGCAGAGCTAATTCTATTTCTATCGGTTTCTAGGTTAAAATGCTAGTGTTAGCGTTTGTTATCTTATTGTGTCCTTTCTCCCTTTGTTGTGCTGTATTCTTTTTTCTTCTGAATTCTTACAGTTGGCCAGTTTTGTTGAAATATTTCATATGGACCAAAAAAAATTCTTTTTAGCAAAAATATGTTCTCTCTTTCTTGTATCTTTTTAATTAATCACTAGTGGATTCTAATCAGCTCCCATAAAGCATTTGAAGTTCAAATCATTTATTTGCGATGGATGCTGCTTAAACCGACTTTTGTCTTGCTACTTGTAGATGTACTAATCTATACATATGATCTAATACTGTGTAGATGTGAACTATCTTGATTAATGAATTTTCTGTCACGAGATACTTGGTTTTTAACATGTACACAATTTTTGTGGTGTATAAAGGCAACATGTTGAGGAAAGTGATGGGATAATTCATCAAGATGCATGCAGTGAATCCAGCAGTGCCAGCAATAGCAATGTGGACCAAGAAGGCCCTTTAAATGAGGAAAAAGAGAGCCCGACGCAATCTAGTAAACCTATTTTTGAGTACATGGCACATGATACGCCATATGGAAGAGAGCCTTTATCTGAAAAGGTATGTTTATCAACATATTATGTCCGAATACTTTTGTATCAGCTAAATTGTAGGTACCCAATCTACATTAAGGTATAACATTTTGTTTCTTGGCCCAATTTTAGGATTGAACATGTTTTTTCTGGAACCTGTGTTTTGCCTATCATCTGAAGAAGCAAGTTCTTCATTAAGATCTTTATTGGTCACAACTGTGAATATCTTTCATTACTTTGTTTATGAACATGAAAATTTAGAAGCGTGCAAGGTTTTGTATTTTTATTACACTACCCTAAGTATTAAAAAAATGAAAATAAATAAATAAATCATGCATGTTTGTACACTAATGTTATCAAAAGTTTTCTTTGTAGATAAAGGAACTCGCCATTAAATTTCCAGGCCTAAAAACGTATAGGAGTTGTGATCTTCTTCCTTCTAGTTGGATGTGCGTGGCATGGTATGTCATCTTGCTAGTTGGAATTTTTCCTACCAACAATTTTTCATCCATGTTTTGAAAAAGAAAAGGCAGATGTTGACTTCAAGTAGGGGGTTGTGTGAATTAGTTGCCGTATCAGAGCACTTACAACACAGGAGTGGATTTTGTGGGGAGGAGTAAGGGAAAAAAAAAAAAAAAAAAAAAAACGTGAACAGCCCCCACTCACCGAGCAGTGAGTGGGGAGGAAAAAAAAATACTAAACGGGAATCAGTTTCCCGTTTAGAGTGTGTGTGTGTGTGTATACATACATACGGTAAACTGAAATACCATTTAGTCCCTAAACGGTTTTTAGTTTACCGTTTAGGGATCCACGCTCAACAAAAAAAAAAGGGGGGGGGTGGGGGGGGGTGGGGGGGGGGGGGTGGGGGGAGTTCTCACTTTTCTTCCTTCCCCACGCTCAAATCTACATTGCTGGAGCGCAAGGGAAGGAAAAAGAAGATGAATTCTCCCCCTTTTTCACCCAATTCGCACTGCTGTAAGGGCGCTTAGACTGGGTAGCAGTAATTCTGATCCTGTATTAAAAAAACCAAAAACCATATATAACAAACTCTTGTTAAGTTCTCTTATTATAGCATTGTTCAGTGACCTGAGCTATTGCAGGTACCCTATATATAGGATACCGACAGGACAAACATTGAAGGATTTGGATGCTTGTTTTCTTACCTTCTACTTATTATCCACTCCTAAAAGCAGTAAGACTTATCTCAGTTTGCTACATTTTTACATGACAAATTATGAATTTTAAAGTCAGCTGTTCTTACTCAAAAGCTTTAACTAGCAAGCCATAGGGTTAACGATCTCAATTTTGGCATAACAGTGGACATGCGTTGAAAATAAATAAATCCAGTCAAGAATAACAACCTTATATTAGCCTACCACTTATCTAAAACCTAAAATGTGACATGGGTGTGGTTGTATGTAATTTTTATGTTATACAATAAACTTTTACTAACACAGTTTATACCTTGAATCTATGCAGACCCAAGCAATGGATATTCAATATGTAACGGTGGTTCAAATGTAACACCTAAAGTATTGACTAAACTATCTGTTCCTTCATTTGGTTTAGCATCATACAAACTAAATGGTTCAATTTGGGCAACAAATGAGCAATATGAACTACAACAGGCTAACTCCTTATTCGAAGCAGCAGAGGATTGGCTTCGCAGATTAAATGTTGATCATCCTGATTTTCAGTTCTTTTTCTCTCGCTACAGTACACCTTGGAGGTAGTCGACGCTGGTAAGTTTAGCTAATCTTTTATTAGGGCTAATTTTGTATCTTATATGGAATATTTAATCTAAACGTATTGTGCATGTATGTTTTTTAGGTCAATACAAATTGTGGATGAGTAATCAGTTAATGTGGTGTATTTTATTAAGGAACAAAGAGAGTATGAATCATAGGGTTATAGATTATAAGTTGTTCTGCATCCATTAGAAACATCAATCAACAGATAAAAGCGCGCACGTGTATACACACACACACTCAACCTACATTCTCAACAGTATCAGCGTTTTCTTGTTATGCCTGTTATAAGTAAGTATAATCATGCAGTATAAGATCCTCGCTGTCTCTTGTGTAGAATTGCTGGGTGATGAAGATAATCTGCGTATGCACGTCAGTTGTGATTGTTGATGAAGGTAATAATGGCATCTGTGCTAAATATTGGTTCTCTGATATATGCCTTGGACGTGGAATGCAAGCTCAGAAAACACATGTTCCATATAACCATCCAGAGCAAAATGGAGCCGGTGGCAACTGGCTAGTGTATCGGTGACTTGCATTTTGTGGTGGTGTATCATAGTGATACAAAGACATGTATCATGGATGTGGTTGTGTCAACAAGAACACTCGATGAGGAGAAATTCAGAAGACCATTTTAATTGTAGTGACTACAGTCAGATGGTGCGCACTCGATCTACTGTTTCACCAATGATTGATTGGATTAGAACGGCGGATAATCTCATCGTTTACATGCTGAGTGAGACTGCTAGCACAGTTATCTCGTTCTTTCATTTTTTATTTTTTTAGAATCTGTTTTTCCGAATGAAATCAATAGATTTTCAGTATGGATGTGTGTATACTTAACGTGTGAAAGAGTTGTTCTTTGTTTGTTTCTCTTTTGAAATATTGGCACCATTATTTCATACTGGTTCCAGGCTTTACAGCAGTAGTTTAGCTTGTTATATTTTCAATGTCACAGATCTTCATAGTCTATAATGGAGGGATTATGATATTTCAGTGCCTGCTTTTTGTGTTAATTTCAATTTCAGGTGCAAAGTAAATAATAATGACTATGGATAGCCTAACTTGAAATTTTAAGACTTTCAATAGATAGTTGAAAATTTTGTAATCCGTTTGCAAAAAAGAATAGGCAAATTCTATTTGGACCCAAGAATTTGCTGAGTATACCCAGAAAAAACGATGACTAAACTACCCTTACTTTACAATATTTTTTTTTCAATTTTCAGCATACCTCGTAGGACCCCTACGAGATTCTTTACTCCACCTCGTAGAGCCCATACGAGATTCTTTACTTTACCTCGTAGGGACTCTACGAGGTATAGTAAAGAATCTCGCAGGAGCTCTACGAGGTGGAGTAAAGAATCTCGTAGGTGTCCTACGAGGGAGGGTAAAAATGTCTTTTTTTAAATAATACATGGGTGAACTCAGCAAAACATTGGGTTCACCTTGTTTTTCGGATTTGCTGGGTTTACTCAGCAAATTCTTGGGTTTAAATAGAATTTGCCAAAAGAATATCCATTATTCCTAAAGACGAAATAGATAAAAAAGCATCTGTATTAGAAAATTATACATTTGTTTTTTTTTGTACCATTATTTATTTTATGTTCTTTTTCCATATGGTGATGCATATTTATTTATTGTTTTATTAACTGTATATCGTACACATTAAATAAAAAGTAAGTGCTCAAAAGCATTTGTTATCATTCTATTTATTGATTTTTAATATTTTTATAATCAATGAGATTGAACTACTATTGTGTTGAATTAAAGTTTTGAATTTATATTTCTTCATTTATCAGTCATTAGCTAATAAGATAATTATTTGATATTCGTTTCATGTATGTGGATATTCAAAAATGGTTTTGGATACAAATGCAGATACGACAGTGTTAGTATCAAAAAATATCTGTTTACATGTGTGTATTGACTATACTTATAAAAATATAAAAATATAGGTATGATTACCATACGAGTTACTAGCATATTTTTTGAGAAATTTCAAGGTAATAATATCCCATAAAATAAACTATGCAACAAAAATAATTTTTCAATACAAATAGGTCTAGTAGTGCCAATGATCATCGGCAACAATAACACTTTGAAAATCTAAGAATTGGAAAAAAATATTCCTTGTAGGTTGGAAAGAATTTTAGTAAATAGAGTATTTTTTTGAAAAGTTACCAAATTTTAACAGTAATACTCTAGAACAAAATAAAGGTGATCATACCCCTCTAATAATTAAATTATTACTTATTGAAAATGATAATACAAATAAAAGTAAGAGATAATTTGGTTAAGACATCGTTAAATTTTAAAATACACAAGGCATCCTTGTCTAAAAAGTATGTCAATAAAGGTTTTTTTTTGAAAATCATCAAAAGACATTAAAAATCAACTTAAAACCCTATAAAACTTCAAAATTTAATTCAGTTTATAATCATATTCATATTTATATAAGAAAGTAAAAAAACATCAAAGACAAAGAAAAATGCTGTTTCAACAAAATTAAGAGAAATAAAAACTTCTTTTCAAAAATTTGCAGACATTAACGCATTTATAGCCATTAATTGTTTACATTATATAATTTTTGTTGGATGTTTCAAAATTTTAAATTTAATGTCCATACTTATTTGACATCACATTATTGTAGAAAAATCATCAAAAGCATAATGTAAATTGCATGCAAATGTAAAACAGCTTGTTTACAAAGAAAATGCAGACAAAAAAGCAACTTTATTGAAAAATTGTAGTCAAGTCTGCAATTTTTGGTTCATTGAGACATGTTTGCAAAGGGCATTGTTATTGCCACTCCAAATATTGTTAAGGTAGGACCAATTTTTTCTTTTTAAAAAGAAATTGTTAAGGGGAGTGCCAATGAAGAAAGTAGTCCCTTAACAAATAAATGTAATTTTACCTTATTAGCCATTTAGGCTTAATTTCACACTTATGTTCATTCATCTAATTTTAATGGTTAATCAACACCATTAGTTGTGGAGAAATCAAATCCTAACAAAAAAATAAGCATTTTTAGAGAAATATGATCGATTTTTTTTTTTTTTTTTAGTTGACATAAATATGTCGAATTTTATAATTACGGAGATAATGCATCAAAATGATTATTAATTTTTAACATATCACTGTCGAATACATATATAATTGATTATGTGTTGCATTTAGTGCAGTGGTAACGAACTGCTTATTTTAATTCGGTTTCCCTTATCGAATAAGTTTTTTTTTTAAAATATTGTTTGAAGGGGCAATCCGGGAATATTGAGTAGTATGAAATAATATGTTTGTGTATTCCCTTAACAATTTTTCAAAGAATGGAGTGTTTTTAAATAATGACACCCCTTAACAATAGTTGGAGTGTCAATAACAATACCCTTTGCAAATAGTATAGTAATATTTGTAGACATGTCTCCACTTTTTTACAATAAGCGTAAATATTTCTCCTTTTTTTCAATAATTTTGTTTTGATATTTACATTTGAGGTAATTAGGGAGAAGGACAAACTTTGCTGAAAAATTAGGCTGAATGACACCAAGTTTTATTTTTAGTCTGAAGGACAAACTTTGAACCAAAATTAAGTTGAAGGAAAATGCTAAATGTAATTAGCATTATATTCAGTTTTTTACACTACACGGAAATGCTAAATGTACTAGCATTATTCAGTTTTACACTGCAGAAAATGCTAATTACATTTAGCATTGTCTTTCAGCCTATTTTTTTTTTTCAAAGTTTGTCCTTCAGCCTAAAAATAAAACTTGACGTCCTTCAGACTAAATTTTCTCCAAAGTTTGTCCTTATTACTATTTTCCACTTTACATTTTTATGAATTTTTTTATTAGTAAAAAATTATGAAAATAACGATGTTGCAATTTTAGCGATCCGCTTTACATGAAACTTCAAATAGGTACCCGTCTTCTATAAAGTTTGGTTTTAAGAACTCAGCGCTTATTTTCACTAAAAATAATATACTTTTAGATATAAAAATGAGTGAGTATTTGATAATGAATGTAAAAAGGTTATAGATAAATGTGTAAATGTTTCTTCTAATGGTACAAGTCAATTCCAATTTAGTATGTTCTTAAAAAATTATCAAACTCAATCTTAAGAGGCGTAATAAAGATAAACGTCAAATGGAGTACACAAAAAATTAAAACGAGGAAAGGTTTTACTAGATTTAATAGGTAAAAATTCAAATCATGTTGAAAAAATAATAATGAATTCTTTTCTGATTTGAATAATTTGCCTAGAGAATTGTATATTATACTATTAATCTAAAACAAAAGGCAAAGATAGACTTAGTGGTTACCATGGAGATGACTCTATAGGTTTTTCAATTCAAAATGAATATTAAAAAATATATAAACATTGTTGGAAATGTTTCTATTAGTATAGGAAATTCAGTTAATGAGTATAGTAAAATAGCCAAAGAAGCAGTGACATATTTTGCTAATTTTGTATAACACAGAGATGTAAAGGTTAACTTCTTTAAGATTATTTGTAAAACAAATTTAAATCTAATATCAGAAGATATTTTACTTGCATAAGTAGAAGAAATAAAGCATATTATTTGCTTGGGACAATAACAGTCCAGGGCCAAATGGTTTTAATGTCTAGTTTCATAAAATTCATCGAGAAAAGATTATGGATCACATAATTGATGTAGTAAAAGAATATTTTAATGGTTGCAAAATATTGAAGAGTATGAATTAGCTTTTATTACATTAAGTCCAAAAAATAGAAATCCTTCAAGTATAGAACATTATATGCTAATATCATGCTGTAATTATTTATAAAACTATAACGACAATCCTGAATAATAGAATTAAAGTTTTTCTGTTGTTTTTAATATTTGAAAATCAAACTGCTTTTGTGCTAAAAGGATCAATATATGAAAATTCTCTATCAGACACGTAAGAATATTTAATAATAAATATGGGACAATGTATGTTCAAAAAGACATGTGATTTAATCTATGAATGTACAAATACTCCAACCTTATCTATATTAATACAAGGTATACTAGAAGGTTTTATAAAGAGTAGTAAGGGTATTAGAGGGTATGAGCCTTTATCACCATACTTATTTACAAATTTTGATGACATTAAAATAGCTAAGAATAACACTAATCCAATCAGGGTTGGGTGCGGAAATTTTCCGTTCCAACCGGAGCCTTTTCCACTTCTTCCAGATGATGGTGGAAATATGATATGCGGAATGATTTCCGTTCCATCAACTCTGGAATTCCGTTAAATGAAATTCATGGTTAATGGAAAAGACGGTATGGAAGATGGAAATTCCATCGTTTTCCAGAAAACCACAAATAATCCAAAAAATTACGATTTATATTCACGAAAATACCCTTCATGTTGAAAAAATTACAAAAAACGAAAGAATTTCAAAAAATCCAAAAAATTACAAAATGAAAAGTAAAAAAAAGAATTATTCGAAAATTACGATTTCTAAAACTAAAAATGCCAAAATTACGAAAATACCCTTCAGTTTGAAAAAAGTAAAAAAAAAAATCAAAAAATCCAAAAAATTACGAAATGAAAAGTAAAAAAAGAATTATTCGAAAATTACGATTTCTAAAGCTAAAAATGCCAAAATTACGAAAATACCCTTTATTTTGAAAAAAGTAAAAAAAATTCAAAAAATTACGAAATGAAAAGTAAAAAAAGAATTATTCGGAAATTACGATTTCTAAAGCTAAAAATGCCAAAATTACGAAAATACCCTTCATTTTGAAAAAATGAAAAAATTTCAAAAAATCAAAAAAAATTACGAAATGAAAAGTAGAAAAAGAATTATTTGAAAATTACGATTTCTAAAGCTAAAAATGCCAAAATTACGAAAATACCCTTCATTTCGAAAAAATGAAAAAAATTTCAAAAAATTACGAAATAAAAAGTTAAGAAAGAATTATTCAAATATTACGATTTCTAAAGCTAAAAATGTCAAAATTACGAAAATACCCTTCATTTTGAAAAAAGTAAAAAAATGAAAAAAATTCAAAAAATCCAAAAAATTAAGAAATGAAAAGTAAAAAAAGAATTATTCGAAAATTACGATTTCTAAAACTAAAAATGTAAATATTACGAAAATACCCTTTATATTGGAAAAATGGAAAAAAATAAAAAAAAATTCAGAAAATTTTGAAATGAAAAATTATAAAAGAATTATTCGAAAATAATAATTATTAAAGTTTAAAAAGATCAAAATTACGAAAATGCCCTTCATGTTGAAATAAAGGGTATTTTTGTAATTTTAGCATTTTTAGCTTCAAAAATCGTTATTTTAAAATAATTCTTTTTTAAATTTTCATTTCGTTATTTATTAGATTTTTTGAAATTTTTTCATTTTTTTCACTTTTTCCAATATGAAGAGTATTTTCGTAATTTTAGCATTTTTAGCTTAAAAAATCGTTATTTTAAAATAATTCTTTTTTAACTTTTCATTTCGTAATTTTCTAGATTTTTTTCATTTTTTTCACTTTTTCCAATATGAAGGGTATTTTCGTAATTTTAGCATTTTTAGCTTAAAAAATCGTTATTTTAAAATAATTCTTTTTTAACTTTTCATTTCGTAATTTTCTAGATTTTTTGAAATATTTTCATTTTTTTCACTTTTTCCAATATGAAAGGTATTTTCGTATTTTTAGCTTAAACAATCGTTATTTCAAAATAATTCCTTTTTAACTTTTCATTACGTAGTTTTATGGAAGGAACGGAATTACCGCGGAAAACATGGATATTTCCGCTCTTCTACCGCTATGTGTCGGAAGGAATTCCTTCCGAACTATCTATTTCGAAAAAGTGCCGAAACGGAAAATCTTGGAAATGTTCGGAAGGAAAACACAGGAAAAGCGGAAGACGGAAAAAAACCCAGCCCTAGGTGTGTGTGTATAAGCTTGGTGAGTGTTTGTTTGTGCTTGTTTTGGGTGCGTGAGTTTGGTTTCCATTTTTGTTGTGTATTTTATATTTTAATAATATGTTATTTTGTATTGTATGTGTTGTGTATTGTTTTACTATCGTGTTCATTTGGGGTGTGTGTGAATTGTGTGTTGTTTGGCGAGGTGGATGTTTGCGTGCGTATTGCGTTTTGTTTTCCATGTGTGTCTTATTTTATGATAAAAACATGTGAATATATGGTAAAGAAGTATTTGGTGTGTTGTTTGAGTATATAAATATATTTATATAATTTATAACATATGTATATGGGTTGTGAATGTGTGTTTATGTATATGTATCGTTGTGATATGCAATACTATATATGTTAGATTGAAGAGGATGAAGATAGCTTCGAGTCGGAGGTAACTGTTCGCAAATCGGAGTTCGCACGTGGAATGTTATAAGCTGTAAGGTGTAGGTTTTCTATGTGCAGGTGCGACAGACGTCTGTCGTAAGAGATGACAGACGTCTGTTGTCAGGGTTTCATTTTCCCGAGAGCTCAGACAGACGTCTGCCATATTGGGGACAGACTTCTGTGCTGAGTGCGGTAGCCCAATAAATTTCTGGAAGTGGACATACGTCTGTCAGGAGGTTCGACAGACGTCTGAGCGGGTTCTGGGCTATTTTCGGACTGGAAATTAGCAAGCTGATTTGTGACTAATTCGGGGGCAATTTGGGTATTGGTCAACCTCTATATAAGTTATTTTCTGAAGTGAATTAGGAAGAGCTTGAAGACTTGATTTGGGATCAAGGGTTTATTCTCAAGGGAGAATTAGGGTTTATAGCCTAATTCCAATTCTTCAATTCTATTCTCCTCAAACTCTTTTCTATATTGAAATATATTGATTATTGGATCAATCTCTTGTATTCCTTTCATCGTGGTAATAAAATACTCTCTCCAAAGTGGATGTACACTAACAAGATGTTAGTGGAACCATTATAAATCCTTGTGGGATTTATTTTTTCTACTTTTTCATTAGTTTCTTGCTTGTGATTGAGATTTGGATTGTTTGTGATTGGTTGATATTGGTTTTGTGACTAGAGTTATTGCTTTGGTTGTTTTTGCAAGTCTAACAACGATCTAGTCTTCCGCTAGCGCATTGTGGTTTAGATATCGGATTCGAGTGGTCTTGAATCGGATTAATCACAACGGTTTCAACAATTGGTATCAGAGTTGTTTTGGTGCTTGTTAGGTGTTTGTGAAAATGTCGGAGATGGATAATAGCTCAGTAAGTCCTTCAACCGGAAGTTCGAATAGTGTGGTGCCTTATGTACAGGGTTCGTATGTGGCGTTGGGTTCTCAATTGGTTATTGACAAGTGGAATGGTGATGATGACTTTGAGAAGTGACAATGGAAAATAAAAGCGGTTCTTAGGCAGAATCGGGTGCACCGAGTAGTATTTGATACTCACTTATTGCCAAGTGATATCTCGGATGTGGAGAGAGAGGAGATGGAGGAATGGGCTTACACTACTCTTCAACTTGCTATGGGGGAGAATGTGATCTCCGAAATTAGTGGTGAGACTACCGCTAAAGGTATTTGGGACAAGTTGGAAGAACTTTATATGAAGAAGTCGCTCACTAAACGTTTGATCTTGTTGCGAACGTTTTTCACCTTCAAGATGAAGGAGGGTAATTCGCTTAAGGCACATTTGAATGCCTTTGATGACTTGCTCATGAAGTTGAAGGCCGTTGATTTAAAGATTGAGAAAGAGAAAAAGGCGATGATATTATTGTGTTCGTTGCCAGACCGTTATACGGGTTTCTCAAATAGTTTGATCTATGGCCGAGATACCTTGACTCTAGATGATGTCAAGACGGGTCTTCTTAGTGAGGAGTTGAGAGATCAAATGAAGGAGACGAGTGAGGGTAGTAGTGGAGCTAGTAGTAGTCACGGGTTGTTTGTGGAGAAAGAAAAGAATGTGAAGAAAGGAAACCGGGGGCGTTCTAAATCAAGAAAACCCGGTGGAAGAGGTAAATCGAAAGAGAGAAATGGCAAGTGCTTTATTTGTAAGATACCGAGACATTGGAAAAACGAATGTCCGGACAAAGATAAGAAGGAAGTAGCATCTTCATCCGTGGCGGTGGAGAGTGGGGATGGTGAGATAGATGAGAACGTGTTGACGGCGGTAGCAACGGGTGTTTCAGGTAATGAGTGGGTACTCTATTCGGGTGCGTCGTATCATATGACGCCAAATAGAAATTGTTTTTCATCCTTTGAGGTCAAAGAGGGAAATGCAATTGCTATGGGAAATGGTGCTATTTGCAAGTCGATGGGTAGTGGCTCCGTGCAAATAAGGATGTTTGATGGAGTTGTTCGCACGCTCACCAATGTTAGCTATGTTCCGGGACTTAGGAAGTCGCTTATGTCTTTGGGGCAATTGGATTCTCTAGGATGCAAGATCACTATCGAGAAGGATTGCTTAAGGGTTTCGAAGGGGGGCACTTGTGGTTATGAAAGGTGCTAGGACTCATGGTATATATTTGCTTCAAGGTGTGACCGTAGCAGGTGAGACTTGTGTGGGTGTTAATAGCTCTCGTGACTTGGATACACTACTACAAAAGTGGGCATATTCGACACTAATTTGTGTGCGTTGCATGAAAAGTGTGGCGAAAGCTATGCTTTCTTTGATCTTCTGCAACAATATTCATATGTTGTTACATTAGACGTGAATGCACTGTTGCGATGAGAATTCTAGTGTTTTGATATGCAACACTAGTTAAAAGCGTAGCTTTACATATACACAATCCAGCTCAGCAATCTGCGTTATCATCATAAACAAAATTCCAACCGTAGATGTATAATTAATCCAACGGTTCAAACCATCTATGTCTATGATGAATCTAAACATTATCCATCATCCAATCAATAACAGCCACCTCATTGCATTCTTTTCATGAAATTTTGGCGCGATCTTTCCCCTTCACGAAATAATCTAAAAATAATCCGGTCATCTCTTCTCTCTTATCTTCTCTCTCATCTAATCGTTCTTTCCCCTTTTACTACTGTCAAAATATTTTTAAACCTAAATTCACATCGATCCACTCCTGCTATATAACAAATCGGCTCTCGATTCCATGGTAATCGGTAACGGTAATCAAATCGTTGAAGCACACAACCAGATCCCTGCAAATTCAGCCAAATGCTTCAGTCGCGGAGATTGCCGTGGGGAACGCTGAAGATTTCTGGTGGCCACTCTTCTTTAACCACGGGGAGCGCTGGTGGTTCACCTTCGGCAACTCCTCCCAGTGATATTACGTTTGTTAGGATGAATCGGCTTGATATTCACGGTGATGATGCTGGATCTTCTCAAGTAGGTATTAGGTAATTTTTTGTATCTTTTTTCTCATTAATGTATATATATATATATATATATACTATGTATGTACCAATTTTCTAAAATAAAAAAAACTTAGGTAATTTGCTCGATTGTGTAGTTTTCATCAATGGATTTGTTGTTAGCCTTTTCCAACTCTTGAATCTGCTCCTCAAGAGTTTGATGTTGTCTAACTATAACATTTAATATTTTGGGATGTCAATATAAGGGGGAAAAATAACCAAGTAAATTGGAGATTGGGCAGATTTTTTGGTCACCGGATTGTAAAGAGAACCTTATGTTTGGGATCAACGGGAAGTTTCAAGCTCCCACAATAGAGGCCGTAGTTGGAGATACTATTGTGGTGGAACTCAGAAATAGTCTCCCTACAGAAGGGATTGTGATCCATTGGCATGACATTAAACAGGTTCATCTTTGTATTTATTTCAAAATATGATCAGATATAATTAACACTAACATATACACTAATGCACATGCATTACATTTTGAGTTATTGACTGCATTTTGGGACTCCATGGTCCGATGGAACAACCTTTATCACTCAATGCCCAATCAATCCAGGAGAGGCTTTTACTTATGGGTTTATAGTTGACAAGGTAAGCAGCATCAGTCTGGTACTATTTCCTTTGCACTGTCTTTTAATTTCTAAAATATTCACTTCTGATTTGGTTGAAGTATAGTACAAGCAGTTAAACCATTTTACTTATTTAGTATTTACGTAGTATTTGTTTGGCTCAAATGATTCTGGATTACTAATTTCCATATAAGTATGCACAGACAATATTGATTAATGGTAGAGGACAGTATTAAATTTAAACTTGTATTAGTACCTCCCTGTATTAGTACCTCTACCATTGGTCATAGTAAGCAAGTGGGTGCACATTGTTTGTTACTTACTTGTATTAGATAAACATACATGGTGCAATAAAACAACCCGTGGTGCTCAATGACTTGTAATGGTAGAGGACGGTAAAAATATGATTGCTAACGCTGCTTCATCTCCTCCGTTTACAAACTATAGGTGGATATCTTTTTTGTTTTAGTTATCTTCTAACTTCTAAGTTGTCTTCCCTATTTCAATAAACTATGTTCTTACCTTCATTTACTACTTGATTCTGTTTTCATGAAGATCTCTGAGCATGGTTTTGGATAAGGCTGGGCACATATATTGCGAAACTTAGTGGATTTGGAGATGGTGACAACATAAACATATGCACGAATTGTAGGACATTTAAGTATTTATACCCTGCTGCTCGCTAGAGATTTCAGGTATCCCTAAATGTACTGCTGAGTTACCATAACACATTCCTATGTATATAGTTAACACTAAATGTATCATGTTTAGGAGCATGAGTGCCACTTCAAATCTTATATATGCAATTCATTGTTTCATACTGTGATCACCGTATTTATGTTGCCCTGTTCATACATTTGCCTTGTTAATATTACCATTCCATCAAGGAAGAAAATATATGGTGCATGTGGAGTATTTCTTCTAGATTGTATAGAATTTGTCTTGTTCATTCATATACATGAATGACAGTTGAACCAGCCCTGTTCTAATCTATTTTGGTGCCTGGTTGTCACCTCGTTTTGGCACTCTAGTTTATTTGCCATATTTTGTTCCATTTGCTAGTGTTTTTGCCCTTCTACATCTTTTATTGACTGAGAACATGTGGATTTATGTCTTTGCCTGCACATGGTTTTCCTTGCTGAACACATGAAACTTCTACTTCGTGGTTGTCCAGGTTAACATACATGCAGCACCTTTTGATTAAATAGATATGTAGCTTAAACTTCTTCATTTTGTGATTTTTAAATCTGATGTTAGGATTAATTAGTAAGTGTTTGTTAGGAATCCAATTGTAGCAGGAAAATTCACAATATATTCAGTTCAATGAAATATCTTTTGCATTCAATCTAATGACTTTATTTATTTATTTATTCTATTACTAGGTTTGCGCTCATCTTCACATGGGTGAATTTCACATTGTTGTCCATTGCTTTGCCGTTGATTGCTGACGTTCTATCGTATGCTTTGTAAGCTCGGATTGATGAAAAGCCATTTAGTGCTTCTCCAAATTGTGCGTAGGTCGGAGATCTTGATACTGAGTCCAGTCGTTTCACTTCTCGTGCGGTGGTCTGATAGTACAAATAAGAAGCATAGAACAAAATAAGAAGAGGCATGATGGCCCAGAGAGATATTGATGTATTAGTTGTAATCTCTTAAGATAGATTTTGTTACCGAGTCTAAGAGGATTAGTACAAATAATAAGATAGAACAAAATAAGATGTATTAGTACAAATAAGAAGCATAGAACAGATACTGCATAATTTTTAATTAAAGCGTTGTATTTGCATTCTTCTTATGTAGCATTTTCCTTCTTTACTGTTGCATTTGATTTTTTTTCTCTGATGTTGCATTTCAAGATAATGGTGTTGCATTATATTACAGTGGTGTTGCATTTGAAAAAATATTATTTATTCCACTTTGGTACGACACGTGGGCCCCACAGCTGATGTGGCGTCTGATACGTATGCAGCTGACATGGAAAGCTGATGTGGCGTGTGACACGTGTGCATCTTACGTGGAAAGCTGATGTGGCCTCACTATTGTGACTTGGCAGCTAATGCTTAAGGCAACACTGAATATTGTTGCATTACGTGCAAATAGTGTTGCATTACGGTTATAATGCAACACTTTCTTTCCGTGGCAGTATATGAGCAAAAGCATTGCCTTAGAGGGCTAATGCAACGGCCGTGGATGCCACGCCCCCTGGTGTTGCCTATTTGAAAAAAGGGCCTACGGCAACGCTTTTTTGATCTACGGCCATAGTAAAATAGAGTCGAATATGCCCACTTTTGTAGTAGTGATAAGACACGGTTGTCGCATTTGAGATTGGGTCATGTCTCGGAGAGGAGTTTGGATATTCTTCGGAAGCGGGAGATGATCGAGGGTGAGAGTTTCAACAAACTAGAGTTTTGCGAGGAATGTGTCATGGGGAAGCAAACAAGGGTATCATTCGATGAAGGCAAGCATGACTCAAAGGAGGTTCTTGAGTATGTTCATTCGGATGTTTGGGGACTGGCACCGGTTGCTTCTTTGGGACGAGCAAGATATTATATTTCTTTCATTGATGATTTGTCTTGAAAGGTATGGGTGTATGTAATGGGGGCCAAGTCGGAGGCATTTGCTAAGTTCAAGTGTGGAAGGCTCTTGTTGAGAATGAGAGTGGTAAGACTTTGAAGGTGTTAAGGACCGACAATGGCGGTGAATATTTCTTGCGTGAATTCTTGGAGTATTGTAAGCATCACGGAATCCGGAGACATTTTACTACACCGGGAGATCCGCAATCTAATGGAGTAGCGGAGAGAATGAACCAAACTCTATTTGAGAAAGCTCGATGCTTGAGATTGACATCGGGTTTGTCTAAGGGATTTTGGGCCGAAGCTTTGTCAACCGCGGTGCATATTGTAAATCGAATTCCGTGCTCGGCCATTGGTAACAAAATTCCGGAGGAAGTGCGGAAAGGGAAGAGTGTTGACTTGAGATATCTTCGTGTGTTTGGTAGCCCGGTTTATGTGCATGATCCGGGGAATGATAAGATTGGAGCTAGAGCATTCAAAGGGGTCTTTCTTGGTTTCACGGATGGCGTGAAAGGATATCGGATTTGGAATCCGAAAATGAAGAAGGTTGTTAATTCTCGTCATGTCACTTTTGACGAGTCGGCTTTATTCAAGGTGAATGAGAGCTCATCGGACGTTCCGGATTTGGTTCATGGTGAATCAAAGGAGAAGGAATTCATTCCCACATTCCGTCCAAGTGGTAGTAGAATTGAACAAGCTCGTGGGGTTGAAGCGGTTGATGAAACATCACATAGTCCACATGGTTACTCTAGTGATGATGTTGGTGATGTACATGATACTAGAGAAGTTTCGACTCAAGGTGGAGCCGAAAGAGGTTTGGGTGATAGTATTGCTACTCGGGTTGGTCGACGTGCAATAAGGCCTCCCGAAAGATATGGTGATTGAAACTACCTTAGCTTTTGTGATCATTTGGACTATGCTCTCAATGTAGTCCAGGATGAGCCGATGGACCTTGATGACGTCATGGAGTCGAGAGAGAGCTCGAAGTGGATTTGCGCCATGGAGGAAGAGATGCAATCGCTTATGAAGAACGGAACTTGGGAGTTGATTCCACTTCCTCAAGGAAACCGTGCTATAGGGTGCAAATGGATTTACAAGGTGAAGGATGATGGAAGGTACAAAGCAAGGTTAGTGGAAAAGGGTTCTCACAAAGGAAAGGAAAGGAGTATGATGAAATTTTTGCACCGGTGGTTCGTCAAACATCTATCCGGGTTTTACTAGCCATAGTTGCTATCCATGACTTGGAGTTGGAGTAACTTGATGTGAAAACCGCCTTCTTGCATGGAGACTTGGATGAAGACATCTACATGGAGCAACCGGAAGGGTTTGTTGTAGATGGTAAGTCTAAATTGGTTTGCAAGTTGAAGAAATCACTATATGGGTTGAAGCAATCACCTTGACAATGGTACAAGATATTTGATCATTTCATGCTTGAAAGTGGCTTCCATCAAAGCATCAAGGATGGTTGCGTATATTTCAAGAGGTTGGGAAATGATTGTTGGGTGTATTTACTCTTGTATGTGGATGATATGCTCATTGCTTCCAAGGATCAAAATGAAATCAACAAGTTGAAGATGATTTTGAAATCAGAATTCGAAATGAAAGATCTTGGAGAAGTAAGAAAAATCTTGGGCATGGAAATTGAAAGGGACCGAAAGCATTTTGAGTAAAGATTGACTCAAAAGGAATACATTAAGAAATTAAGTGCTTTGCCGGTTTAGCATGGAGGATGCAAAGTCGTTAAATACACCTTTACCTTTGCATATGAAGCTTTCGGATAAGGGATCACCTATCGGGGATAAAAACAAGGCTTATATGGAAAAGGTGCCATATGCAAGTGCGGTTGGTAGTTTGATGTACGCAATGGTGTGTACAAGACCCGATATTGCAAATGCCGTCCGGGTGGCTAGTCGGTATATGGATAATCCGGGGAAATCGCATTGGGAAGCCGTGAAGGCTATTATGAGATACTTGAAAGGCACAACGTCTCATGGACTTGTATTTGGTGGTAGTCACGATAGGAGTTGCAAGTTGGTTGGTTATTGTGACTCAGACTACACCGGTGATAGGGATCGAAGGAAATCAACTTCCGGGTATGTCTTCACACTTGGCGAGACAACCATTAGTTGGAGATCGCGATTGCAAACCGTAGTTGCTTTATCCACTACAGAGGCAGAGTAGCGGCCAAGGAGGCACTCTACTTGAAGCGATTATTGTGTGACTTGGGTTTGGAACATGAGAGTGTTGATGTTCGATGTGATAGCCAAAGTGCTATCCATTTGGCGGAGAATTTGGCGTTTAGCTCACGGACCAAGCATATTAAGGTGAGGGAGTCATTTCTTGTAGCCATGGATGAGGGTAAGCTAGTATACCTTTGGAAAGTGCACACAAAGGATAATGCGGCGGATATGTTTACAAAGGCATTGCCGTATGGGAAGTTCGAACATTGCTCGAACTTAATTCGCTTGTTGAGTTGCTAGGTGCCATGGGGTGGCACGAGGTGGAGAGAGTGATTTTGTGTTTAATGGAAAAGGAATAGCGGTGAGAGATTGGAAATCTATCTTGAAGGTAAGTACTCGTTACACTCCCGAGTACATTGTCTTTTGGTGGGACGGTTTTTTTGGTTTGAATGTTTTCAACACTACATTGGCGGGTGGGGGCTTTGCCTGAACTCGTTGGTGTAGCGCAATGGGTTGTGGCCATGCCAGAACTCATTGGGAAAACATTCAAGTTGCTTGGTCGAAGGTAGAAGGAAGTGCATGGTGCATTAGAGCTTGGAGTTGAGATAGTTATAGTATCGAGGTGGAGTGTTGTGATAGGCGATATTATATATGCTGGATTAAAGAGGACGAAGATAGCTTCGAGTCGGAGGTAACCGTTCGCAAATCGGAGTTCGCACGTGGAAGTTATAAGCTGTAAGGTGCAGGTTTTCTATGTGCACGTGCGACAGACGTCTGTCGTATGAGATGACAGACGTCTGTTGTCAGGGTTGCATTTTCCCGAGAGCTCAGATAGACGTCTGTCATATTGGGGATAGACGTCTGTGCTGAGTGCAGGAGCCCAATAAATTTCTGAAAGTGGATAGACGTCTGTTAGGAGGATCGACAGACGTCTGAGCGGGTTCTGGGCTATTTTCGGGATGGAAATTAGCAAGCTGATTTATGACTAATTCGGGGGCAATTTGGGTAATTGGCCAACCTCTATATAAGCTATTTTCTGAAGTGAATTAGGAAGAGCTTGAAGACTTGATTTGGGATCAAGGGTTTATTCTCAAGGGAGAATTAGGGTTTGTAGCCTAATTCCAATTCTTCAATTCTATTCTCCTCAAACTCTTTTCTATATTGAAATATAGTGATTATTGGATCAATCTCTTGTATTCCTTTCATCGTGGTAATAAAATACTCTCTCCAAAGTGGATGTACACTAACAAGATGTTAGTGGAACCACTATAAATCCTTGTGTGGTTTATTTTTGCTACTTTGTCATTAGTTTCTTGCTTGTGATTGAGATTTAACAACTTATATAATATAGTGATTGGCGAGTTTAATAAATAACAGATATAGTGATTATTGGATCACTATATTGAAATATAGTGATTATTGGATCAATCCTTGTGTTGATTTTTATTTAACAAATTTTAATTTTAATTTATATCAACATACAAAAATTATATAATATTACAAAAATGTATAATACAATATTTAATTATTAATTATAAGTAGTATTTAATAAATAACAGATATTAAATAATTAATTTTAAATAATTACTAGTCAATAATAAATAGTTCCTAGTCAATAATTACTAATTAATATTTACTATTGAATTATATAAATGAAAACATATACCGATAATTATTTGCAAAATAAAATAAATTATCAATTATTAAATATAGTATTGAATATTTAATAATACTATATTTGTACAGAAAATGCATTGACAATAAGTATTAATTATCAATTGTTAAATATAGTATTGAATATTTAATAATACTATATTTGTATAGAAAATGCATTGGCGAGTTTTCAAAAGGAGCCAATGTAAAACCAGGCAATGTTTGTTCAGAAAATGCATGGGCGAGTTTTGAAATCTCGGCAACATAAAAATGCATTGGCGACTTTTCAAAAGTGGCCAATGTAAACCAAAACAGGCCTATATATGTAAATAAATCTGAAACATGGTTAATGGTGTTATACTTTTTTTAAACAGGCTTAAGTACGAAAATTATCCAATTACAATAGAAGAAATTTGTAGTTGAAGGCAGTTCGGACACTTCTTTTACACTGTTACTAAAAGAGTTGATGAGCAAATAGGGTGACTGACTAAAACAGGAGGTAGCTGACACCGCATATAAGCAATTGTGTAATTGGTGTTGAATTTAAATCGTTAATTTGAATCTGACAACCAAAAAAAGGGAATATTTTAAGGAGAAACTATTGTGCATCATAAGGATGGAAATGAAGATTAATAAAATAGATGGAGAACAGAGCATTAGGGAATAAATCAAATTATAGTTGGTGTAAAGAAATAAAATTGTAGTTGGCAAAAACACTTGTATCTGGTTTACCAAAATGATGGTTGTAGATAAATGCATCTAGTTTTCTACATAGTTTTTATTTTGATAAACATGCAAGAAGAGGTTCGAAACTAATCGATGACAAACAAATCACGAAAAATCAATTACTCATATTATTTTTGTTAAATACATTGGAAGATCTACGAAAATAATCGACGGCAAACAAATTACAAAAGCTGAGTTAATCATCTTATATCATTTACTGCCAAAGGCTTTTCATATATTTACATCAAAATCTGCTAGTATTGTATATTTCTAATTACACTCAGTTATGTTTACGAAATGTAGGCAAACTTGTTCACTTTCTTCTTAACCTGCTTACTGTTGTAAGTAGTTAAAGCTTAATATTAAGAAAGGACATAAATACATTTTCTTTGTTGCACCATAATCAATTTCTTCTATAAAAATTATTGAATTTGGCATATTGCTGTTTTCCAAAAACTTGAATATCAACCAACTGAAGTTTGAAATACAATTTCATTTTTGTCTGTATTTTGAACAACATTTATTTATATTTATTCCCTATGGTTTATAACCGAAAAAACACTCAATGTCTGAGCGAACAAATTATAGAATATGTGGATTTCATGCATCCTTTACAATTGAAATAATCGAAAAGTTGAATAGCAGATAATCATAATTGTTGATGGTTAACAATTTAGGCAGGTAAATGGTAACTTTACGAACGTACTTATGTGTATTAAAGTATGACAGATCATTAGTTTTCGGTACAACTTTCATGCGTTAACAATGAATAATATGGCCATGTGCGTGAAAACAAAAATCATGAAAATGCATACCATTTAAGATGAATCAAAGCAGGGAAATAAATGTTGTTGAACTAACCAATTTATGTGTTGTACCATGTATATAGCGCTTGGAAATCAAATTCCAAATGGCAGACGTCGATTTTGACAGGGTGGTCGAAATTCAGAACTGTGTATGCAACTACAACGTCTGAAATTCAGTTGTCCGATCAGTGCCAGAGAGACAGAGCAATGTCCAATAGCTAAAAAGAACATCATAAATAGTCGTAAAAATATACTATTTGCACAGTAAATTGACCAGTGAAACCCAGTAGGCATCTTGGGAGCACAAAGTAGAGGGTAGAATAAATCGATGTTGCGGGTTGACGGACGTCAATAGGAAGCACTGAGGTTTGGGGGAAGCAAACTATGGTATCAGTATTGGAGTTAAATTCAGAGAAGAGGGCGGAGGTAAAGGGAGGGGGTGTTAAGAGTACGGACGTCATTCTAGCATATCGATAAAACGGTGAATTTTGAGGTGGACAGAAGAGGTTGAACTAAAATTCAGAGAAAGGGGTAATCGAGGGTGGAATGGAGAAGCGGTTGATTTTGCAGTTGGAATAAGTGGGAGGGACCAAAAATAGAAGGAAGAAGAGGACAGCTATCACAACAGAAATGCTTTGGTTTCTGCTTTCCAATATAAGTAATAGAATAGATAGATAGATTCTACCCAATCTACAAGCTAACCAGTTAATGCCAGGGTGAGACCAAGCAAAGATAAGAATGTTATGGAATTGAACCTACATTGGCATAGATTTAACCATCCCACAAACTTACTTATCTTTGTGTCGAATGGTTTAATGTTAAACAGCTTGTTTTTAATGATAATTGGGTTAGAAGTTAGGATTTTGTGCCTATCTTCTTCATTAGAAAGCCGAAAAAGGAAAATTTTACCATCTGATTTTTTGTTAACCAAGCCTTTAAGCTTCCAAATCGTTTCCAGCTTGCTAATTATAGTCATATAAGATAAAGGCTGATCGAGGAAGAATCCAACGAGAGTATCTAGCCAGACCTTTTCTCCTGCTTTCACAATCTCCTCAGTGTACTTCATGGATTTGCCATTGAAGCTAGGTTTCGTTTCGACGGGTTTGCATTTTCCTGCATTTCAAGGAAGATGATTAAACAATGAGGTCCAAATGCATCGATCTGGGATTGATTTTGTATCAGTAGGGTTATCTCTCGCGATGATAGGAGCCGCCGGAGCAGGAGGCGGGCCTGGAGGTGCAGGTGGGGAAGCAGAGAGAGGCAGATTTTGCGGAGGAGGAAGAGAAGGCTGCAAACTCGATGATGCAGAGTTAACGGCCATTATTGCATGGCTCGAGGTGATGGCTTTTTTGATTTAAGCCATTTTAAGGAATATGGAAATATAAATTGGTTATTTTTCCTAAAATAAAATTTGAGAATAAGTTTGAAATTAGTTTTGATATTCAATTTGACTTAAAACTCAGTAAAATTATTCAATTGATTTATAAGCCTTGTATTTGAGAATTTTGAAAATTCGATATTTAAAATAATCACATAGCCCTTAAAAAGTGAAATTTTGCTAGTGAACTCAGAATTTGACGAGACCAACTTTGTTGGATTTGGAATAATATGTCATGGCTAGATCTCCAATTCCACGCAAAACGGGGCTAGTATGTTGCCGTGAGAGGCAAACCAGTTTGGGGCAAAACTGACAGTCAGTTTACAAAAGAACGTTATTGAGACGATCTCAGAATCTAATTACACTTTTTCAGATTTGTACCGTCAAATAACGGTAGAATCCAAAATTTCATAATTTTTGGAGTTAGCTTGTGGGCATACAAAAAGAAAATGCACGCTAAAATCACATTTTTGAAGCTAATTTGAGCATAATTGAGAAATTTAATGGAAGTTCAAACGAACTCGTAATTCGACGAAACTTGATTCGTTGAATTCGTAATTCCGTATATTATCTTATTCCGAAATTTCACGGCGAACAGAGATTGTTTGCAGCTGGGTAATCGGAGAGAAAGAGAGACGAAATCTCTTACTTAAATTCACTTTCTCCTTTCTCTCTTCATTATTCCTTCACCTTTCCTCCTTTCCTCCTTCTTTCCTAAAAAAAAAATGTCCTCCTCCCTCACCCCCCTTTTGTCGCTGCTGCTCCCCCTACTTGCTCTGCCTCCTCCTTCGCCAACCGCACTACCTCCCCCTTCTCTCTCTCTCTCCTCCTTCTTCTTCTACAAATCCTAGTCCTTAAAACCCGATTCCTCCACCAAAGCTCCTCCCGGGGCCCCACCATCGCAGCCACCACCTCTCCTACGACCTGCGTCGCCTGCAGCCACCCTCCTCCTGTCGTGGGCCCCATTTAACCAAAAATCCTTCTTTTGCAAAATTCCCGTTTTGCGAAAACAACCACCTTCTTTTCTCAATAACTTTCAATCTGTCCATTTCTGACCAAGGCCTTATAAACGAAATCGTAGATCTCGTTTTTCTCTACGAAATGCACATATAAAAATCAAATTTTGGAGTTCGGAGCTGCTCTAAAAATGCGACTGAAGTTTGCTGGCCATGAGCTGTTTTCAGCGATTTCTTGCGAATCCAAGCGTTTTTAGAAAAAAGTGCACTGGGTAAAAGTTGTCTGGAATGGCGTTTCCGTATTGATGACTAGGTTTGGTGAAGATTGGATGTTGTATGCTGTCTGTGGAGCCAGAATTGTGAATTCGGGTTACGAAGAGGATAACTGTGAGTACGTGGCGAAAATTCTACATAAGAAGTGTCGTGGTGTTTGGTTTAGCTATTGGGCGAGAACTCGCTCACTAAATTATTATTTTATGTTATTATATCGTAAATTGTTATACATTGTCTGGTAGCTCACATCACAGTTATTTGCAAACTAATGGATGAATTATTGATTTGTTGTGTTATGATTTAATTGTGCATTTGAAAATTTTAATATGTCAAAATAATGTTAATATTACTATGGCGGTTGAAATTGGATAAAAATATCCATTTAAAATTTGAACAGTGAAAATTAGTTAGCTTGAAAAATTATTCGAATTGAATTAGAAATGATTAAATCCATGAATCGGTAATAAACTTAAATTACTTGTTGGTTGAAAACCCCACACTGGTCTTGGGATGATATTTGACTCACACATATCCCTTGTGTGAAATTATGGTTAATCGGTTGATTGACGAATTTATGTAAGCGTCAATTATTTGATTGAAGCTTAAATGAAAATAAAATGCACATTGGATGTTATTTTGTATGTTGATAGTAGTTTACAACTATTGTTTGATGTATATGATGAATATAATCCATATAGATTTATTTATATGGATATAGGTTGAAATTTTATTCCAATCTGGAATGAATATTAATATTTTTATAATGTAATATTCAATGAATATTAAAAGTTTGATTTTTGATGTCCGATTTTGGATGGACACGAAAATAAAAATATATGAAGCCGAGTTAAGTATAAAAACGCTATTTTAGCTTGAATGGATTTTTATATCGATTTTATTCATCTTTATAATGAATATCGAGAAGATTGAATTTCAAAATCTGACATTTTGAAAATATTATCATTTTGAGATCATAATAAGATGCATGTTCAATTTTGATTTAAAATTGAAATGAAAGTTGGAATCATTTTTTAAACGAATTTGTAAACGTTTTATAAAAATATGTTTTTGATGAAAATCGACGAAATATATTTTATATATTTAAATGGTTTGAATAGGACGAGTCGCACAGCGACCGATCGCGAATTTCGACCGTGAACTTTGAATAGACGTAACGGGCGATCCGACGGTCGGATTCTCACAAAACTGGGACTGTCGGGTTCGTATCGAAAATATCTTTCAAATGAATATAAGAAGTTCAAATTTGAATGATTGGATTTTAAAATATGTCCAAATCAGTTTTGGGAAAAGTTGCTATGGATGCAGTTCGGTGGCCGATACTAGAAACCAACTGAAAGGGCCTTGATAAAATAATTAAAAATATGGGAAAACTTTGTAAAATCATAATAAATGACTTGGAAAGATTTTGGATGAAATATTCCATATTTTAAAAGATAAAAGATAAAAGATAATTTTATCCGAAGGAACTAGTTGATAACTAGAAAAAAGATCCAACGATTTTTAAAAATTATAAATTGGATTTGCGAATGGTTTTGTCATAACCAGAATTTTCCAACATATAAATTGGCATTAAATGGAGAATGGGATTTTTGGGTTTGTTGTGAATGGTATTTTCATTAATACTATTCTTGAGCCCATTTATGAATAGAATAAATCTTTTAATTAAGATTTACTAAAGTTTTCCAGTTTATTCAATTAAATTGGTATTGAATGGAATTCGATTCATAATAATCGAAATGAGCTTCTGTGAAGGAAGGCGTTTACTGTTTATGGATTTTAAAAGGCTTCGCCACTATTCCATTTATAGTATTAGTCTGATATGGATATTTATAACGATTATAAATTGTTCAAATTTCCATGAAGATTCCATATTAAATGGAAGATAATTTTGGTTTTATCGTGAACGGTGTTTTTACATGACATTTGTTCTTTAACCAAAGTAAAGACAAGATTAATTTCCAAAGGTTGAATAATCATTAAGTAACGATCTTTGAAGATTAAAACTAAGTTGGGGTTTTAATGAATCTTTAATTAGATTGAAATGTAAAAAGAAGTAATTCAATTTATCAAACATAAGAAGTAATTAAATTTACCGATAACACTGTGGGTGTTAAATATGGAGTACCACCAGTTTTGCTCCATGGGATGAATAGGTTGGGATTGGGATAAATGAAATAAATGGTTACTTCGATAAGGCTCGATAATCCTGACTAGTTATATAAACCTTAATTTGGTTTAAGTTGTGAAAAGATATAATAATTTTTTTTGCATTGGTTTTCAAAGAGAGAGTTAAACAAGAGGTTTAAGTGAATTAAATCTTTGATAAAATTAATGGGAACCTTTCCCAGAGTTATGAATATTTGAATAAAAGAATGTTCTGCATTTGAATGAGGCATATGATATATATCACTTGATTATAAGATGCGCAAGTAATTCGGAAAGACTAGGTTTAACCCATTCTGAATAACTGTTACGATGATTAAAAGTCGAAGATATTGAAGACGGTGCGAGCCCGACAATCTTCACATCGAATGGATTACTACTGATGCCCTGGATGGAGTTGCAGCCTTGAAAGGGTTATAGTGGTGGTTGTCCGGACGTACTTGTTGATTATTCGGATATGCGAGGGCCTCTCTCCTGTATTGGACACATGGGATGAGGAATAAGGTGCCTTCGGTTTCGTTCAGACCCATAACGAACTTGTAAATGGATTGTGTGTCTGACGTTGAATTTAGTTACATATTGATTGATTGGTATTAAATATATATTTGTTTGGTGGAGGAGAATGTATTCTCTTTCTTAACACCCTCTATGAGACGTACGAGCTTAGAGGTTATATATTGGTAGACATCAGTCGTATGGTATGGATTGCCGTTGTGGCATACTGAGATGCAGTGATCGAAGCTTTTGTTGAAAAGTAGAGCTTTGTGGATGATGATTAAAGCATGGCTTTAAATAGCACAACTTTGTGTATAGCGAATTCGCGAACTTCACACCTCGGTATGAGTCAAAAACAGGATGAGGGACAGCGAGGAGGTAGCTAGAAGTGGTGTCATGGTATGGAGCCCATACATTTTTACTTATATGGATGATGGATAACAAGACACCTCGGATATGATTAGTCAACATACTGACCATTTTAGAGGTCCGATAGGATCGGGAAACGTATTGTTCAGGAGTAACCAATCCACAAAAAGTAAGTGTGGACGGGCCCTGGAGCTCCCAAGGGTTACTTAGGGCGTGATGCTGAGGCATGTATTAGAGTGTCTCGAAACTGGTAAGGAAGTTCCCTTGCATCGACTCATATTTGGAAATTCAATTTCCAATACGACATCTTTAGGTTCTAGTTGTAAACCTATATGGCGACACGGTAGGATGGGGTACTGTGCCATCTATGATGGATACATTTATATTCGAAGTCGTTTACTACACTACGCACTTATAGTAATATCAAAAATATTTTTTTTAAACGTATCAGATATGTTTGGCTATTATATGATAAAACTTTATTCTTCGGCTTGCGTTGCATTGTGTGATGGGACCTAGATCTTATAATAGCTTCATTTTCCAAAAAGCATTGAGTTGTTCCTAAATTGTTTTATTTCATGGTATTCATGAGAGTAAACCTGTTCCATGACGTATGGCTTGGTCCCGTAATTTACCCAATTTTAAAGTAAAAGTTTGATAACTATTTTAAGTTCTCATACCAGTCCCATGACTGACCCTAAACATTATTGTTTTCTCCTAAACTTTGGGTGCCCATATTTTTCACATGGACAGTTTGTAGTTTTGGTTTTGCATATTTCTATTTAATAAGATCTTGGTTTACAACTGGAGTTATATTCGGAAAGCTTTGTATTTGTATATTTCTTTTAGTTGTGTTAGTTGATGTATTTCCACTGTGCATTGTATTTATACATTTTTATTTCCGTTGTTATATAAATAATTAATCTATGATATTGTTTTTCCACTGTGTATATTATTTATTCGTACTCTGATATTCTTGTACTCTGATGGAAATTGTTGTAATAGCAATAAAAAGTTATGTTGTTTTGTGTTCCCGATGCGTCGTGTTCTCATACCATCCGTGCTTTTCCGTCTCTTCCGAGATCAAGGAATTCGGTGCGTGACACTCCCCCACTCAGAACTTTTCGTCCTCGAAAAATAACAAAATAAAGAACTAGTAATTAAACGATATACCATTCATATGCATGTCAACTTCAATTGCTTGTTCAAACACAAAATTTTGCTTTCAATTAGTATTGGTGACCTGATTACTCTAGTGTGAACTTCTGACTTGACTTCTTAATTAGAAACTTCCATTCCCCTTGCGTAGCAATAAACTATGATAGAGAACTTTAGATTCTTATCAAAAAATCTTATTAGTGTTCGTTGTCAAGAATCGAGCGAACAATTCCATTTGGAATCAAAATCTAATATTCAAACTAAATCAAAACTGTTATTAGAATAGAACAGTTTTCGCACACTCACGCATTATAGTTCATTTTTATAGTTATACCAATGTATTTACAAGTATCTTTGATTTATATACCAATTTTAAAGTTTATAAGAAAGTTATTTGAATTTTTTTTATATCAAAAATGTTTTGTACCAAAACAGTTTTTGATAACTCAATATTTCCATAAGTTTATCATCGTTCTTCAAGCATCTGATAATGCGTTGATCAAACGCAAAACTAGAAACCTCGAAGTACTAAGTAAAATCATTTCAAAATCTAGTGAAATTACTTGAAAAACAGTAAAATAGATAAAAGAAGTACCATTTAATAAACCAACCGATGAAACTATTTATGAATAGAAGATACACAATGGTTACGCTTAGTCCCCCAGGAAGCATCTGTACCCACAAGAAATATCTTCCCTGCGAATTTCTTCATGAACAATTGACGGGATGAATCAATAAAAATAGAATAGAATAACCAGAGATCATCATGGAATGCAACCCCTAAGGTCGCTCTATCACCAGGTCGAGAGGACAAAGTGTCGCGGCGATAGGTGGCTAGGCAATCACTGCCTTACGCATTTCGCCATAACACCTCAAAAAAATCAGATGCATCGCGGTCTACATCTAGTAACACTGGTGGTTACATCTCTATCACCTGTAGACCATAGGTAATCAGTGCCTTATGAATTATGCCATGTGGACCGCAGATTGCGCATAGATCCCCCAAGAAACATTCATACCCGTAGGACTTCGCATACCTGCGGATTTCGCCATCGTCAAATGACCATAGATCGCAGCAGACACAATGGTTACGCCTGATTCCCCTAAAAACCAACCGTCATCGTAGGCCTTCGCAGCCTTGCGAATTTCGCTATGCAGTCGAGTTAAAAGGAAAAATCACGAGTATACGTCCGGACAACCGCAATCAAATAAATATCAACAAGCATTCCTACTGAGTAGGACCTCGATTTTCAATAGAAGGTACTTCCTATATCTTTGTTCTGAAATCATATGATACTATATATAATATTGATTTCACCTCCTATATATTGTACATATACAAAATTCATTTATATAAGATTTCTCAAATCATATTTCAACATGTTATTTGTAACACCCCTATGTCCCACATCGGGGAAGCTTGTGTGAAATGGGTACTTATATAGTAGAGCTCATCTCTTACTAACGCCGAGGCCTTTTGAGGAACAAAACCCCACACCTATACGGTGGCTAAGTTGGGGACAATATCTTGCGTTAACGGAGGTGCGGGTTGTTACAGTGGTATCAGAGCCAATACCCAGCCGGAATTGTGGCTCCTATGTGGACCACAACTCCTGGGTGAGGTGTTTGTGAGCCAACGGGGACGTTGGGCTCTGTAGGAGGGGAGAATGTAACACCCCTAAGTCCCACATCGTGGAAGCTTGTGTGAAATGGGTACTTATATAGTATAGCTCATCTCCTACTAACGCCGAGGCCTTTTGAGGAACAAAACCCCACACCTATACGGTGGCTATGTTGGGGACAATATCTTGCGTGAACGGAGGTGCGGGTTGTTACATTATTCTTAAACAAGTTCCATTATATATAATACTTCATTTCATATCAATTACCTTCCAGATCAATAATTTTGAATTTACTACATTGTTATATAAATCTTTCATATATAAGTTTCGAAAACTTTCATATCAAACATCCAAAATCGAATAATCTAGAAATTCTATTTCAATATCAGATTCATTTTTGATTCAAATATTTTATATCATTTCAAATTCAGATTTACATATCAATTCATTATCGAACCTTCAAATTCAAATTAGATTGCATGTTACGAATATCATTATTTAATTGAATCTTTACAATCGATCATTTCAGAGTTAAATTGCTCAGATCGGAAATATATACTTTTATCTTCAAAATAGTTAAGTTAAATTTAAAATAGTTTCAATAAAATAATAGTTTGATATAAAATAGGTTTGGGTGAAAATAAGTTTTGATATGAAATAGTTTAAATAAACTAAATAGATTTGCTATATAATAACTGAATAAGATAGCTAAGTTTATATTCAAAGTAGTTTAAATAAAGTAAATAAATTAATTGTATAGTTTAGGAAAAATAGTGTAAATTTATACATTAGTTGTAAACCAAAAATACGAACTTCAAGAGATAATCCAATCCAAATCAATTTTTCTAAAATCCCAATGCTAATTCAGATTTGGTTTCATAATATGATTTCAATAATCATTTCTTAATTGTACATTATTAGTAGAAGACAAACTCTTTCAAAGGCTTCCAAAATCGGCTTATAATTCACAGAGTCACTACAACAAAATGACCCTATTACAACGGTGGAACACCGTTGTAATATACATTTTACAACGGTGGGCAAAACGTCGTGTATTAAGAAGTTGTAATAGACTCATATCTTTTACAACTTTTTTGCACTGCTGCAACGCCGTTGTAATATGTACATTTTACAACTCTTTTCCACCGTTGTAATAAATTTTATTACAACAATTATGCACCGTTGTTGTTGTGATTTTTACAACTGTTTTTAACCGTTGTGATATATTTTATTACAATTTTTTTATACTTGTAATATATCCATAAATTATATGCATAAGAATCTACATATATATTATCTATGCAACAATAAATAGATAAATAACATAAGAAATAGATGTAAGTTTAATGGCCTCATAATCCATTCATTAATAAAAGTCACAACTTTATATCTAGAATATAAATTACAAATTATATACCACATGAAAATGTATAAAATTAACACATTTTGAATACACATCAATTCACATGATGAAGAGCAACAATAAAAACAACAGCTCATGTTCGTCGGTGAACTCCCAATGCAGCGAATGGGAAGAATCCTCAGGAGTACACTAGTCGACGTTATTACGATAGCTTCTCCAAAAAAAAAAAAATCTTTATGCTAAACCACATTGATTCGACCGCTTCTCTAAAAAAATCTAGTTATATTCTTTCGATTATGCCCAGCACAACCTAAAAACTCTCTTTTGAGTTTTGAGTAATAACATCTTTTGTATAAAATTTCTCTGCTTCCTGCATATAACTCCAACGTTCGTTAATTATCTTTTATTTTGCCTTTTTATAGGAAATGTATACTGTAGCCATATGCATATGTCCGCTCGGTATTTAGATAGTTACCTTTGCATCTGATATGAAAATACTCCTCGTCTGGTGTTGCTAGAACACACAACCTATAAAACATAAATGAAGTTATGTCTGTTTTATCCTTCTTCACAAAGATAAAAATAAAACATGATGGAAATAAAAAAAAAGTGGTGCAAATACTCACAGCTGGTGTCCCATATGGTTTTCCATTAAAATCTTCAGGAACAACCTGATTAAAAGCAAAAGGTGGATAAAATTAATGTAATATATTGATTGATCATTCACAACAACATAAGAATATCAAATCAAAAACTTTGATATAATAAACACTCACGGCTAAAAATCTGTACTCATACTCCCGTTCAATAAAGGCAGACACCTTTAAACAACCACTGTTGTTGCTCAGATGAAGAAGCTTGAGGAAGTGCAAGTTTCCGAAGTATGCAAGCCACCTTTTTGAACAATGGTTATACACCATCACGATATATACATGTCAAAAGGCATTTAAACAACCACTGTTGTGAGAGGAACATCTCCATTCTTTATAAGTTGCTACAAAAAATAGTAATCAATTGTTATTTTCACATCTGATACAATAGAATATAACAATATTTGGATGCACTTCATAACTATAGTGATATGAAGAAATTATCAAGATTATTTAGACGAAATGCAAAAGCTTATTATTCAACTGTAATTTATTGCTTAAAGTATGCTCATCCCCACCTATTGCAAAAAGTAGCCAAAACAGGTTTATAAATGTGTACTTCACAATCTAGAGAGAAAATTGATATATTAAAAAGGCTATACATGCATTGGTATTCCGCATTACTCATCCGCAACAACGTTGCCTGGGTACGGCCCTTCCAGCCTTTTAACAATGTGTTGCACAGGAATTTTGTTACAATGCAATAATTAACAGGAAGTAAACATGTATTAATGTATTATCAGTTTCAAAAACAGATATAATTGACCCATTCTGATATGAGAGGTTAATTAGGATATAAATATCAGATATATATATATATATATATATATATATATAATAACTCTTCTAATCTGATCGAAAAATTTTCATCATGGCAGTGCTCTACGGTCAAACCTGAGACTTCCTGCAACATTGAATATTAACAAGTAATAATTAGATAATAATATATAAAAAAGGTGATAATTACAAACTTAATTAGTACAGACCAATTGGAAGTCAAACCCCAGTTTCCTGATTCGCCAACCTAAGTCGGAAAAAGACCGATCCAACACCTACGTACAGTCGACAAAAGCCTGTAAGAGCTCCAAGTCTGAAACTCCTTACTTCAGAAAATGTGCTTCTAGCCCTTTTCTCTCTAAAATATTAGCAAGTTTGAGATTTGTATTTTTCAGCATCATCTTATTATCATTTTTACTTCTAACTTTTTTAGATGACAGTATGATGCATAAATCTAAGGCCTTGGACAGTAATATTACCAGAGAGAAGAGAACCATAGCCGCAAATGGAGACATAGCCATCCGGAGAAGACAGAGCTTTGAAATCGAAGAGGTCATTGAGGAAACGATCCCAGATCTCGGCAGCCAGAGAAAATCAAAAGATCCATATTTTAGAAGAAGGCGCTCTGGTTTATTGAGGCGGAACTTCATTTGGTTTGAAGGGAGGAAGAGAACGGATTTTGATTTAGGGGCAACGATAGATTTGGAGAAGAAGATATGAGGTCGTCTGCGTGAGAGAGAAAATATAGCACGTGAGTCACTTTTTGGAGCCAAATTTTCACACTTCCCGCTTAAGTTTCTTGCCACTTAAATTTCCTGCCACATGTCATTAATTTTTATTGGTTCATAGCACATAATTGATAGAAATGAATAATTATAAGTTATAATTGCAAAATGAAAATTTATATTAAATATAATATGAATATCTTGAAAACTATTTTTTTACTAAACTACTAAATATTATTTCTTAGTTATTATTACTTTTTTTAACTATATGTTATAATTTAATATTAATTCTAAAATAGTAATTAATTTTTTATTGTATTAATTACTGAATTTTAGTTGCTAATATGAATTATTTCATATTTCCAATTAATTATTCTTTAACGATGATTAATATTTTTAATTAATTAATTAAATAGTAAGTATTAAAATAATTAATTTATTATTAAAATGGACAAACAAAAAACTTTGTAATAGACTTCTATAATAACTAACAAAAAATACTTCTTTAAAATAGACATATATTACAACTGAAAAAAGAAAGATTGTAATAGACATTTATTATAACTAACAATAAAACAATTTTAAAAATAAGCATTTATTACAACCGCCAAAGAAGAAAAGTTGTAATAGACATCTATTACAACGGTTGAAATATAAGGGTTGTTGAAAATAAGGCTATTACAACTTTTTGAAAAGTACCGTTGTAAAAAACATTTATTACAACTGTCATTTTCTGACCGTTGTAAAATTACAGTTGTAATATGCTGTTTTTGTTTTAGTGAGTTGAATTTGTATAAGATAACCATCTCAAAATATTTTTTGATCAAATATTTCTAACACATTTCATATAAGTTGGATTCAATATATTTCAAAATAATTAAGAAATCTATTTCAATGCATTTTAATTATCCTTTACATCTCATTTTCAATACTTCCATTAGCATAGTATAAAATCAATATACTTCGAAATTTCAATTGTTGACATAATTCAAAGTTCAGATATTTGTTTCAAATCAAAAACTATGTCATTAATCTAACTTTATTTTAGACTTTTATCGATGCACGGTAAATACAAGGGTACAAGGACATGAATTGAGTAGTAATGAAAGTTCAAACATGAATAGAACAAGGGTGGGCAGGTCAAACAACAACAAGTAAAGCTAAGTGCACGAATCAAAATGTACAAAGGAACTATTTTTTATCAGGGCCAAAGGGTAAATGATACATGTATGAATTCCGTTCTTTTTAAATTTTGAATTGGGTTTGCTTTAGTTCATATTTCCAAAATATTCACTTGTCATCATTTTTTTTCAATTCCATTCAAGTCATTCATCATTAACTATTTAAATTTACAATTTAATTTTGAACGTTCATTTGTAAATTCTACTTATATTTCACAACAACGTAAGTTTATTCAAATTTTAATCATTTACACCCCGGTTTACACTTCCGGCCACCTTTCTAATTACGAATGATTTTTTTTTTCTGGCCACCATAAATTATCCTCTCAATTAATTAGTTACCACCATACTTCTTCTAAGAAAAACACGTACTTCTCTATAATTTCAGACCCTAAACCCTAACAAAAGAAGATATTCTTATATGCCTAATAGAGATGGAAGATGAAGGTAAAAAAGATATTAGAATTGCTTGATTTTTATAGTTTTCTATTATGTTATAGAACATGTTGTTAGGTTTTTTTAATGATTGGGTTTTCCGTTGCGTTTTAGGATGTTTTCTCCGCTCCGTTGGAAATTTCAAGATTGGAGGACATTAAATTTGACGACGTTGTAATAGAAAATGACAATGCAAGTTCTGACTTGTAGGGTTTTATCCGTATAACTTACGTATCTTCTTTTACAATTTGATACATCAACTTTTTTGTCGTTTGATAGATGGAGTATTTAAATGATGATAAATTGGACAATAAACATGATGGTTGTGATAATATGATGCAAGATGTTCGATCAAATGACTCAAAAGACATAAAAGCATGATGTAAATGAGGAAGGAAGCATTCGTTTAGAGGAAGGTATTGGTGGCATCTCCATTTTAAGGTTATTAATTTAGATGGTAGCCAGTAGAGGAAATTTGAAATATTTGGGGTGCTTTTAGTTTTGGTGGCCAGAAGTGTAAATCCGTGTGTGAATAGTAGCACCCTTTTACCAAAGCATTTTCATTAAAATTTATCCAAATCGTTTTCGGATATTTATCAAAATAACCAGTCTAAGTATTTCTCGATGTTTCAATCAGAATCATATAGTAATCTCACTTTCAAAATTCGAAAATAATTACTGATGATGTCGCGACAATCACCAAAATCATCTCCAAGCGATTAGAGTGTGACTTCATATCTATCTAGTACAGATAAGACTTTATGTATACGTTAGCTAGGCGTTGTTCGAAATCTTACATACTCAATAGTCCTACCTTGAAGTCAAAAAAATACTCAAAATTCTTTTTTATAGGATACACTATCTCCATAAGACAAAATGGTATATTTCAAAATAATGTATCAATTTCAAAATAAATTTGTTTCAAAATTTATTATTTTCAAAACACTTCCGTTGCACTACTCTTTCAAAATATTAGTTTAAAAACAATTTATATTTTAAATTACGCTCTCTCCCTACTGTAATTTCTAGTGATTGATTCTTATTAAACACAATAAGCTAAGCTTTGTATAAACCAAAACTCTGATACCAACTGTAACGGTCTGCCTTTTCTACTGCTTCAAATCGGTAATTAAACCAACTTAAACCGCTCGAAACGACAGATTGTTCTTTAGCTTACGAGTTTAATAGAATCAAACATAGAAATCACAGAATAACCAAACTTCAATATCTCACAGCGAAAGCATTTTACACAAAATAACAGAGTTTACAAAATTTTACAATGGAATTTAACTGCATACATTTGTAATTAAATGAAAATTACAGAAATTGTAGAGCCATAAATGCACGTCATCACGATTCTTCAGCTTCGACTGATGCAAATCTTAAATTGTAACACTTGGTCTGACCCAAGCGTTTCATGTAAAACACAAAACACTCGAGTCATGATTAACTTTATTCAAGTAAATGTACATCAATAAAACACTAAAATATAATAGTTAATCCTAACTTGAACATAAAGTTACTAATTTCGAATATGCTCAAATGTCAAAGAGTCATGGTGCGCATAATTTGTGTATAATTACATGTGTTCAAGGGTACAAGAAAAGCAAACCACATGTCAAGGTTTACATTAAGGCCAGCATGTCCAATTTTACATTAAGGATAGATTTAATTTTTGTTTATATACATATGAAAAAAGACAAGTACAAATCTAAATATATCACATGCATTCAAGAGTACTAGCAAAACATGGCACAACCTGTTTTGATAAACAAATAAGAGTACACTAATGAATTTCAGATTTATGAAACAATGTAGAGACCAAGCAAAGAAAGCTTTGCAACAACTCATTAGACTATTCACATGACCAGTAAAGCTCCATGACAAAAAAAATCGAGTATCAAACGAACAACAAGAAAATATGATCCATTTTAAATATTAAGAAGTAAATTGCTCAAGCTTCACAAATTGAAACATAGGTGCATGTAAATGGATTTGTTTCATGAAAAACCCATGAACATGACATAACAAGCAAAATAAAATCCCTTTCCCTTTATATATATATATTGAAAATTCTTTATATATATATATATATATATATATATATATATATATATATATATATATATATATATATATACATACCCAAACCCAATGTTTTCAGGTTTTCAAACTCATATTCAACAAAACCCGTTGTTATTTTGTCTAACAAAATTTGTCTTCATGCATGAAAAATATGTAGCCTATGTCTAAACATGCAGCCGATTATGTACAACAAATGATGCCAACAAAAAACGCATGGGTAGTCATGCTACAAGTCTTGCTACAGGCAATTGGTAAGAGGGTACACAACAACTCCTATTATGTATGTATATGTTATATACACATACTGTTTTTTTGTACATATAGGAATAGGCATTTGAACAAACATGGTCTCTTCAAAATGATTTCCACCAAAATTTAATTTCAGTAACCATCTAAAATAAACTAATGTTCATCAATCTGAAGTTTATAGATAACGGATATTCACAAGCTCAATGTTGTAAGGCAACAATAGGCACAAAAAACAAGACAACAAATTCACGACAAGAGGCAGGAAATAACCACAACTATTATAGTTCTAGTTTGTAGTTGAGGTTGATACTTGCATACAAAAATCGTTAGGTAAAACTCACCTCCAACATAGCAGCAATTATAGGTGCAGGGAGTGGCGGGCAGTGGTTGCTCGAAGGCGCAACTATCTTCCAAGTGCAAGCAGTGATAGGTTTCAGTGTTTCAGTCTCTCTCTTTCTCTCTCCTTTTGTTTTCACACGCATGGCCTGCGACAGAAGAGGGAATAGAGAGAGAATAAGAAGATGCAAGGAGGAAAAGATTTGATGAGGACAGAGGTTTGATGCAACAGCTCCTTTTATAAACTTTATAGAAACAGATGTGAGAAGGTATTGAAAGAGAGAGAAAAAAAGAAATGACTAAAGCTATAGGAAAGAATGCATGTGCATTTATGCCGAATGCATGGTTTTTCATTTCGTTTCTCTTTTTGTCTTTCCTGGTTCCCTTTTTTTAGTCATGAATAAACATGGCATAATATGGAGAAAAAAAAGGAAGAAAGAAGGAGAATGGCAAAGAGCTTCGAGGAAATAAAAATGCGAAGTTGAGAAAAAAATACATACCTTTATTTCTCCCAAAAACTTTTGAAATTCAAACATAAAATTATTAATAAGGTGTGAGCTGGGAAAAAAATCCCAAGAAGCTAAACAAATGTCTCAATAAAGAGCAAAAGAGTACATATAAGCATGAACACACGAAATGACTGTTTACGCGTTTTACACACGGTAAATCTCAGATTTAGAACAAACGGAAGCGGATATTGACAAAACGAAAAATGCTAGATAACTTAGAATTCAAAGTAAAACCAAAAAAAAAAAAAAAAAATTAAAATTTTCAAACTTTTGATATTTCAACTCAACTTCAGATTTTGACAAATTTTAACAAAAATTGACTTTTTAATAAATTTGGCAAACATATTACTCAATGTTAAAGTTAAATTTTTAGGGATGGACTTAAATTCAAATAATAACATACATCATGTTAACGCACAATTAAAACCTGCGTTAACAACCATTTAATTCTCATTGTTAAATTGTCCCTACTCATGTGTATATGGCAATCTAATTCATTTATTTCATTATTAATCGACTGCATATTTTAGTTTCCAAATAAATACATTCTAAATTAGATTTATTGTTTGATTCTTATTTTAAAACCATTTTAAATTCAATAATTTAATTTAATTTAATTCAATAACTTAAATGGTTGGAATTTACGGGATGTTACATTTGGGATGTTGACATTTTTGCGCATATACTCTAATTTTTCCAAGCAATTATATAGAATTTGGTAATTTGTATATCCTAATAGTAAATAGTATTGTCGGTCCAACTATTTGAAAGCCATAATCTCATATACCCCAACCTTCATTAGCTCTATATTATATAAATTTTCTTAATTATTTATTGGAAAAATGACTTTAAAACTACTCAGAATTCTCTTAGCGGAATGAGTTGCAATAAGAAGCTTGATAAATAATAGTACTTGTATAACTGCATAACGGTGGGAAAACCGACTTTGTAAAGCTAAAAGATAAAAGAATTATAAATTAATAGGGATCATAAGTCAACAGTAAGAAAGTTAAATTTAACAAATTAGTTGATTAAGAAGAATAAATAAATTAGGCAAGAATTAATGTGGTTAATTAAGAAGAATAAATAAATTAGGTAAGAAGGTTTATTTTCATCTTTAAGCATTAAAGTTGTATTTTACATGTATTTCAATCTTATATAACCAATAATTACAAAAAATTAATTAATTAAATTAATTACACATGTTGATCGTCGAAAGTGGTCAAAAGTAAAATAACGGAACCGTGCAATGCTATTGGAAGGCTCGGTCGAAAATATTGCTATTGGAAGTGTTTAGCAATTCGTAAATGACAAAGGGTTTTTGCATAACGTTTGAATGATATATATTTTCGTTAATTACCTTTGTGCATAAAGGAAATGAACTTGATAAAAGAGCATCAAGTCAATGTAATATGAATAGATGAAATATTGCTTTATATGATAAATATATTTCCTAATTTGTAAAACAATTCAGAATTTTAATTTGAATCAACCAATTTTTTTATACACATTATTATGGAAATCAATTACGGCATATTTGTTTCTATAATGATAATCAAAAGGATAAAATACAATTAATTTGAATTGATGTTGATTCCAATTGATTTTATAGCTTAATTGCAGCAGTCAAAACTTAATTGCAGCAGTCAAATCAAAATTCATCCCTTGTTCTCAAGTTGCATAAGCAGGGATCTCTTTGTGTTAGAACCCGTAACTTCCCCGGTAAGGAAAGAACGGATTGCCTTGAGGACAAGACACAACGGAACACAGACAGAAGAACATTTCATTGTTAATTACAACAATTCCATAAGAATACAAGAATATACAGAGTGTGAATAAATAATATACATCAGAGAAATATCAGAGATTTAAATACATTACTGCAGCGGAAAAATAATACAATACACAACTGAAAGAGATATACGGATACAGAGCTTTCCGGATGTCATTCCAGCTGTAAACCAGGTTCCTGTGAATATAAATCTGCAAAACCAAAACTACTAGCTGCCCGTGTGGAAAATAGGAGAACCCAGAGTTTAGGTTAAAACAATAAACTCCAGGTCAGTCATGTGACTGGTGTGAGAACTAAAACAGTTATTTAAAACTTTACTTTAAATCAGATATATCAAGGGACCATGCCGTATAACACGAAACGAGTTTCCTCCCAAGAATACCAGTGTATATAACAAAATAGCGCAATGCTTTTTGGAAAAATGAAGCTATTATAAGACCCAGGTCCCATCATACAATGTAACACAAGCCGGAGGATAGGGTTTCCTTATAATAGCCAAACATGCTTGGTACGTTAAAAACAAATCATTTGGTACTATTATAAGTGCATAGTGTATAAAACAACTTCAAATATAAATGTATCAATCCTAGACGGCATGGGTACCATATATCATGTCGCCATACTAGTTCTACAATTAAAACCGCAAAGTCACGTATTGGAAGTTGGGTTTCCATCTGCGAACAGAGGCAAGGGATCGTCCTCACCGCTTTCGAGACAATCTAGCCCATGTCTCAGGATCAGAGCTCGAGCGACCCTTGGATCTTCAGGACCGGTCCACCGATGTGGATTAAACTTAAACACTGGACACTGCGTTTCCCCGCCTTTTGGGGCGTAAATGAGCCAAATGACTCCATCGGCTCCACATAGTCACCGATATATCCGAGGCGCCTCTCAATCCAACAACCACACAGGTGAAAATAATATAAATGTCAGGGCCGGTAGGTCACTGACACCACCCAAGCTAGAAGGAAACGCATGCCCTCCCTGCAGTCCTCTCCCGTTTCTGGTTCACAACCGGGGTGTGAGGCTCACGAATTAACATTATACGCAAAGCTACGCCACAAAGGTCGTACTTTGATCATCAACCACAAGACTTTTCTTTTCAACAAAAGCCTTGATCATTTGCCACTTAGGCATGCCACACAGACAATTCACTCCATGTGATTGATATTCATCAATATATAACCTCTGAGCTCGTATGTCTCAGAGAAGGGCGTTTAGCAAGAGAATAAATTATCCGCCACCAAACAGATATATATTTAATAGAAATCAATCACACAGAATAAAATCCATTGTCAGACACATAGTCCATTTACAAGTTCGTTCTGGGTCTAAACGAAACAGGAGGCACCTTGTACCTCGCATATCCATCGATCTCCAAGTACGTCTGGACGATCACCAACTGATTCCCTCCTCTTGGGTGTACAGCTCAATCAAGATCATCAGTAATTATCCAAACGATGTGAAGACCTCCGGTCTTCGACCACCGTCTTCATCCTCGACACATCGTTGAATCAGTTATTCAGAATGGGATAAACCCGGTCTTTCTGAATAACTCGCGTATATAATAAACAAGTGTTACACAAACACAACATACGCCTCATTCCAATTCAGAATATTCTTTTATTCAAATATTCTTACACTTAAGGAAAGGTTCCCATTAATTTTATCAAAGATAAATTCTTTTAAATTTATTTTTTAATCTTATTTTTTAATATCAATTCAAACCACATTATGGTTTATCCAAACTAGTCGGGATTAACGAACCTTACCGAAGTAATCATTTGTTTTAATTTCCCAATCCCAACCTATTCATCCCATGAAGTAAAACTGGTAATACTTCATATCTAACACCACGGTGTTATCGGTAAATTCAATTACCATTTCACGTTCAAATCTAATTAAAGTTTTAACTATCGCCTGGAGCAAAACTGGTGATACTCCATCCTCGATCATTTCAATCTAATTAAAGATTCATTAAAACTCCACTTGGTTTTATTCTTCCCAAAAATCAATATTAATGGTTGTTTAACTTGGGAAATCACATCATGTCTTTAACTGGGTTAAAGAACCAATGTCATTTAAAAAATGGTTCACGATAAACCCAAAATCACATTCCATTCTATCAGCCTTTAACCGTAAATTAGCAAGTGAACAATTCCCTAAGTATTAACCCCGAAGGCCGAAACCACCATCAGATCAATACCCAAAAAACCATTCAACTTAACTAATCTTCAGTTAGCTTCTGATTTTCTTAACTCCATTGGGTCTAAGAACAGTATTATTAAAGATACCGTTCACGACAACCCAAATCACATTCCATTAATTATCGGGTTAAAGAACAAGTGTTATTTAAAACACCGTTCACGATAAACACAAAAATCAATTCAAATTCAAATTCAATTCCAATTCCAATTAAATACCATTTAATTGGTATACTTAATTAAATCTAAATAAAAAGATTTAATCTTTTTCTCAACTGGGTCTAAGAACAGTGTTAATGAAGACACCATTCACGACAAACCCAAATCCCATTTGATATTAAATACAAGGCTCTGAATAGAAAATATATCGGCTTATATTCAATTTCAAATTCTATGACTAACAAATATCGTATTGGAAATAACGATATAAATATATCTTTCAAATTTCCATAACTATATCTGTATAATCACGAAATTCAACATTGAAATATTACAAAGACAATTTCAATTCAAATCCATTCCAATTCAATTATTGGAAATTCTGGTTACTTTTAAAACCCCTTTTAAATCCAATTTATTTATTTCAAAAATGAATGGATTATAATTCTAGTTCAAATCTAGTTCATTTCGATAAAAATCTATTTTTATCTTTTCAAATATGGAGTTTTTCATCCCAATTCTTTCCAAATCATTTCTTATTATTTTACACAAATTATTACTATTTTTAATAATTTTATCAAGGCCCGTACAGTCGATTTCCATCAACGGCCATCGAACTGCACTTACAGCGACCTTTTCCAAATTTGATTTGGGCTTAACTCCAAATCCAACCATTAGATTTCATATCTCTAATATTCTTAGAAAGCTCTTTTCGATACGAACCCAACGGTTCCGGTTTTAGGAGAATCCGACGGTCGGATCTCCCGTAATGTCCATTCGAAGTCAATGGTCGAAATTCGCGAACTGCCGCAGCGCGGCGCGTGTTATTCAGGCCATTATATATATAATATAAATATATTATATATATTTCGTTGATTTCCTTTTAAAACGTAATTTACAAATCGTTTTAAATTAATTTTCGAAATGATTTCAACTTCATATTCAATTTCAAATCAAAAATGAATATTCCACATCATCGATATATAAATGATAATATTTTCAAAATATTATATTTTGAAATAAATTCCATTTCGATATTCATTATAAAAATGAATAAAATCGATATAGATATCGTTCATGTCAAAACGGCGCATATCTAATCAACACGGCTTTATATATTTCAATGACTTCGTTATTCTATTCAACAAATGAATATTTTCTTCAACATATGAATTTTCTTTTATTCAACACATGAATATATATTTTATTCAACACATGAATTTTCTTTTATCAACACATGAATATTCTTTTATTCAACACATGAATTTTCTTTTATTCAACACATGAATATTCTTTATTTTCCAACTTGGAATGAGGCCCAATCAATTACCATATAATGTTAATTATATGGATTCCCTACAACACATGCATATAATAGCAACGATAAATAATCAACCATCATCCAGAGTGCATTCTACACAGCATAAGCATCAAATATAAATATTTAACGCTTATAATAGTCTGTCAATCAATCGATCGACATACAACTAATTATTTGGGATTAATGTACGCCAAATATCATCCCAACACCCGTGCGGGGTTTCAAATCAACAAACACAGATTTTTATTTGTGCAGTTGGGCGATGTATAAAATTTATCGTCCCAATCAATATCAGTCGAATGGGTATACATAAACAAACCGTCCGATTTGTTTATAAATATTTATTTTATATACACGTTAAAAATTATATTTTTAACTATAAAATATTTTATTCCATTCCACATCACACAATCAATATTCACACCACATACAACAAACAAACAAGTCGTCCATGGTCTGTGGATAACGGGTGTCGGGTGCTGCTAAGCACCGTCTGCATCCTAGTATATATTTTAACTTGAAAACAAATTAAAAGTGAGAAGTTCTCACCATTGGATTCCACACCGCCGTTCTCTATTTCTGAACTTCTGAACCATTTGGATTTACTTGAAATTCCAATGCAGTCCTTGCCACGCTGTTCATAATAAAAATTATATTTTTATTTCAAATTTCTATACATAAAAATCGTATTTTTATTTCGTTACAACATATATAAAAATCAAGATACTATTTTTAACAATTCAGTTTGCTATATAAAAATCAAGATCCTATTCTTAACAATTCAGTTTGCTATATAAAAATCAAGATCCTATTCTTAACAATTCAGTTTGCTATATAAAAATTAAGATCCTTTTTTTAACAATTCAGTTTGCTATATTTAAAAAAAAAAAATTCACTTTTAAAAACAATACTGTATTTATTTATAAAAATCTGAAATTCAAAAATGATGTATATTCTTATGAAAACTAATTTTAACAATGCTAATTATATTTTAAAATCAATTCTAATTATATTTTAAAATCAGATTTTTATTACTGCTTATTTACTAAATTAAATAGACTGACTATATATATATATATATATATAAAGTTAGCTTACTGAATTTTTTTTCCATCTTCCTCTTCGAAAACCCGTCACCCCCCTTTTAAACCCATCGTCGAAACCCAACTCCCCTCCACCGTGACTACCTCAGCACGCCAGACATCCATCAGAGGGGCCCACATCGACGGCCTATGTGTCGGCCACCATCTCCATGAGGGACAGCGAATTCGAGCTCCCCAGTAGCGTGGAAAACGCCTCCAAACATTGTGGCTTTGAGCAGTGATTCCATGAAATCCGCCTCACCATTCTAGTTCACAGTCATTCAAATTGAGGAGCTCACGGAGCTCGAGAATATGGTGAAGGAAGATTCGAAATCCATTTAGTAGATTTGGAGAAATCGGAGGAAGATTGAGGGAGCAACTCGTCCGTAGGTTTTAAAGTAGCGACGGCTACTGCGTTTGGGGATTAGGGTTTTAAAGGGGGGGGGGGTATATATAATAGGGTGCGTTTTTTACAGGTCCCTATTAAGTTTCAAAATATAAAAAAAAAACCGGTGATAAAAATAATATAGAATATATCCCTATTTTTGAATTTCCGCTAAAAAAATTCCAGATCTACCCTTATACACCTAAAAAACTATCCAACAACTGTTTGTCCTCATTTACTCAGTCTATCGCTCCTATTATCTCGCTCATAAACTAAATCCTACAATTCTGGAAAACCGTCTATCACTCCAACAGCGTTTTTTTTTTTACTTTTTTTGATTTTTACGAAAAACTAGAGAATTAGATACATATATTACGTAAAATTGCATACATATTAATATTGTGCATAAAAAATTTATTAGTTTTGCGCAACAATGAAGTAGACGTGCATAAATTAATATTATACATAAATAAATAATTACTTGAATGTAGGGACTACAATTTTTTATTAACATTTTTTATTTTTACGAAAAACTAAACAATTACATACAAATGTTACTTAAAATTGCATAAATTTATGCAACTAAGTGAAATAATTGCATACATATACAAAACTGTACTACATAATTGCTGAAACAAAAGAAATGACAAAAAAGTAAATACATATAATTATAACAAGATGCATATATATATATATATATATATATATATATGTGTGTGTAAATAACAGAAATATGTGCATACATACATGAAAAATTTCATAACATTTACATGTACTACATCAAAAAATAAGTACAGACCACATTTACATGTACTACATAAAAAATTTCAAAACATTTACAAAGCAGAGATGATGGTCTTTTGCAGAACAAGTAATTCTGTTAAGACCCAGTTTATTGCACAAACCACGTCTTATAGTCTCTGTAGAAACAACTGCAGATTTCAATCATTTGGAAAAAGATGGACGGCCAAGCTTCAACAACAACACTACACCAATATCTGCCGGAACACTGTTAGGAAAAAAAGAAAATCAACATTAATAAGCTTAATGTGCAGTAACCTAAATTACAAAAATTGCTTCAGAATAATATAAATACATGCGTACAAATCAGCAAAATAACAATAATTTCTGAATATTTATATGCAAGTATTCCAGATATATGCATCGAAATATGAATATATTTGTAAAATAATATGTTTTTCTGTTTTTTTGTTAAAAAATTGCATACATATATGCATATATTAAAAATAGCTGCATATTTGTCCGCAACTTTTTATCAGAAGTTCAGTAAAAATCAAAGATATTTTCCTATATCTAACACAATAATTTCTGAATATTTATATGCAAGTATTCCAGATATATGCATAGAAATATGAATACATTTGTAAAATAATATGTTCTTCTGTTTGTTTGATAAAAAATTGCATACATATATGCATATATTAAGAATAGCTGCATATTTGTCCGCAACTTTTTATCAGAAGTTCAGCAAAAATCAAAGATATTTTCCTACATCTTACAGATCGCGATTTTGAAAGTTTTTCTGAAAATTGCATACATATATGCATATATTAAGAATAGCTGCATATTTGTCCGCACTTTTTATCAGAAGTTCAGCAAAAATCTTTAGCATATATAAGTTCAAAGAGGTTTAAGAAGCAATGCTATGAAGCTAGCTAAAATCTACTATCATTGTTATATATCCCAAATGAAACATGGACGTTTAGCACACATTCATACAAAAATGTGAACAACAATTGGAAAATATATTATATATAATACCTGAATTGTAAGTGACGACAAGCTATTCTTCCTCAACTACCAGCACACATTCAAACCCAATTTTTGTTGCACCAGATCAAGCCACTACGTCTAAAAGCCTACCTTTTTCACCAGATCAACCCAATTTTTGTTCGCTGACCACCGAGCTCCATTCCAAGTCGCGCACTGGTCTGAGACGGCGCGTTGGGTTGCCTGGACGGTCGTCGATGATCGGACAAGGGGTTGCGTGGAGATCGGACAGTGCATGCGGCGATTGACGAAGCGGCTTGGAAGCCGATTAAGGAGACACTGTTTTGGGGATTAAGGGTTTTCGGTTGAGAGGTGACGGACTGGCGGACGCGAGGCTGAAGGCGGTGACGGTGTACACCTCAGGCGGCGATGGAGGAAGCAGCCACCGATTAGAGGCCATGAATTTCATTGGAGCCGCCGCCATGGAGAACGAAAATTAGGTTTCTGGAAAAGAAAAAAAAACTAATTACGTAATGAGTAGATCCGACCTAGGTAAATACGACGTGAATTAAGAAAAAGGGCATTTTTGTAAAAATATCAGACGTTGTTTGAAATTAGGGATGTAATTTATATGTTTTGAAATAGGAGGATGTGAGCCTAATTAAGTTTTATTTTAAGGATGTGACACTAATTTTCACTATATAATATAATATTTAATATTATTTTATTCTTTTAATTGTTTGAAGTGAAGTTTTTCCCCCGAACACCAAATAAAACCCAACGACTGATGCCCCTAGCTAATTACCCCCATTCCAAACACAATGGGATATATATCGTGAGCCAATTTCATCATTTCGATCAGTTTTCATTTAAATTAACATTTAAATCTTTATATTGAATTTCAAACGTACATTTCAATTTACTGGGGTCACATACAGACTCTAAAAATTCCCGAAAAATATTTTCTAGATTCGTATTGACGATACGGTCCTAACAAAACTAATTTCGTCGAATTCTGAGATCGTTTGAAAAATGGTCATTTTCTAGTCGATCCAAATTGACTAAAACTGTCAAAACACGTTTTACTTCGCCACGCTCACATATTGCTTTCAAAAATTATGGAAAATTGAATCTAGCAATAATTTGACATCACAGAACCAACAAAAGTGGTTTCGTCGAAAACCGAGGTCGTTTGCAAAATTTCCATTTTTAACGGCCAAAATTCCATAGCGACTATTCTGAATTTTCAACTGGGCATAACTTTTTACCCCCGCTATGAAATTTTAATTTTTCGGATTCGTTGGAAAGATATTCTCAAATAGATTCTAATATTTTTTGTTTTGCCAAAATCCGGTTTATTTTGAATCCTATACATTCATTTGAATTTTGAAATCGAATTTTTGAACTACCACGCCATTTTCAATACCTTTTATAATTATAAATAATTATTTATATTCTAACGACGATCTATATAAATATATACATTCTAAGTCTATTCAAAATAAATCTCTCATCACTATTATTTAAAATAATCCATTTTAAATATTCAAAATTCCTTAAAATTGCCAAAATAAAAATTTTAAATTGGCTCAGATTTCCGTGTTATTACACTTTGTGAGAATTGTAATTGTAAATTAATGCAATTTGTGAGAATTAAATTCCTAAAAGGTTATTAATGAAATTAATGTTTTCAATTTAAAGTGGGACAGTAAATAAATAAGGTAATAAATGAGATTGGAATTCAAATAAGTTTACTAGATATGAACAAATGGATGAATGGGATTGATTTTAAATGATTCAATTACTAATTACAAATTAGTAACTTAACATTGAATGCTTTAATAAATGTCCATTAGTTACTGTTGAAAAACATGCATTTGTAGCATATAATTAAAGGGGATTTATGGGAACAAATGAATAACTTGTGACTGATTTCGTTTATTAATGTTAAGTCATGATTTCAATAGACATTGTAATTAATGCATAAGTCATTATTTCATTCGAATGAGGACAAAATGGGTATTGTCTGGGGCTTCAGACAGACACAAGTTTTTGAAGGCTCGGTAGAATTAAGGAAAACCGACAAAGTTGGTTTGATTAGATACTAAACTTACATAGAGAAGATCAATTCCACTTGAATCAAGCTTTGGAACTATTTGTAACAACCCACGATTTTCTGTATATTTAAATTTATATTTAAAATAAATAAATGGGATAAAAAAAATCAAATATTGTTGGTTATAATGATGATGGTTGTTTGAATTAAGTATAAGTAGAATTTTTTTTATTTAGTCACTTAGCAAATGTTGTAATGTGGAAGTTAATATTTTAATGAATAACTAAGTTTAAGTTATTTAAGTTAAAAAGGGAAATTCAAATTTAATTTGTTAAATGGAGAATTCTAAGTTGTTGATTTTAATTGAAATTCAAATCATAAAATTCAAATAATCAAATTTGAGAACTTATAATGTGTGGAATCAATTTATAAAATTTATTTAAGTAATAATTGGAATAGAAATGAAATTTGATGAATATTTAAATTGAATTAAAACAGTTAAATGAAAATTTTGATATTTTATAAATTAATTAACCATGGAATTTAACGGCTTTGGCAACTATTTCGAAATCCGACGAAACCAGTTTCATTGGATCCGGAACGGTGAATTACGGTAGGATTTCGAATTGCGTTATGATTGGACTTGTCGTTTGATCGTAGGGGAGAAAATGTGAAAGGAAACATTGTAACATGATAATTGTTGGGTTATCATTTTGGGCCTTCTATATTTTTATAAATAAAACCCAAATTACCATCTCATCAGCTCACTCTCCACTGCGTATACTTTTATCTCCAAGATCCTCTTTAATAGCTGGAGAAAAATTCAAAACCCTAGCTAAAACAAAAATTTCAACTTCAAAATCAAGTCTCCACAAACCCTAGCTTATTATATGTCAAAACGAAGGCCTCGACGATACGAAGCTACGGGTATCCTTTATTTTGACATGCAGTAGCCGGATTGACTGAAATTCGCGGTCAAAGTCTTGAAACCGCGGAACCCTAAAATGCAAATGGGGGGTTTTCGATTCGGAGGTTAATCGAAGAAATCATGACATGGGTATTGTAGAGGATGGTCTAGGAAGTTTGTCTATGGGGTTCGATGATCATAACACAGTCGGAAGAGGCAGAATTTTGTGGCTTAGGGCTTGGGTTGAGTTACGGTGGGTTCGCCGTCGCGGTCAGCTTGGGCCACCGGAGTTCTTCTGGTTGGCAGGGGAGGTGCGCCTCGGTCAAACGAGGAGAAAGAGGGTAGTCTTAAGACACCTGGTGGCCAGACTTGGAAGCTAAGGACGGTCAAAGTACCGGAGCAAATGGGTTTTCTTGCATAATGGGTTACTGTAGCTGGAGCGGGAGAAGGAAGGTGTGAAGGGCTGACGTGGCAGAAGGTGAGTGGTTAGAATTTTTTTTACAAATTCAAATCCCGAATGGTAAAACACTAATAACTTTTACATATTGACTCGGATTTGGACGCGGTTGGGTGCGTTGGAATCGTGGCGAGATTGCAGACGTTCTGGCACTAGTTTGGTTGCGTTTGGAGACTGTCAAATTTTGGGATTCTTTTGGACGTCCAATCCACTAGAGACCCAAAGGTGAGTGATTTTCTCACTCGCGAATAACTAAATTATTCCCATATTTATTAAATTAAATTGTGAAATAAATTTGGTTGCATGATTATGTATGATTGATGATTGTTGCTTAAAAACTGATATGCAAGTATGTTAATCTGTTAATTTAGGTTGATAACTAGTTATGGCAGTTAATTTAATTCTAGTTATAAATACTGACACTTGTTAATCAGTGAAGTGATTAAATATTTACCATGAAGAAAATGGTTGTGATGGATGCCTTGGTTGATTTGATTTCTGAATTTGTGTTACTTGAAATGTTCCCTTATTCAGTATATGGATGTTGTATGCTCAATTGTCGATGAATCCCATTTTTCCACCCTTGATGTTACGGGCATTGAATGGACCCGGGATTTATTGATAAAATAAATTAAGAACACAAAGTAAAATGATAGATCTTTGTGACCCTAATTTGGATTGAATTGATATATATCCATCCCTGAGATATCAAAAAATTTAAAATCACTTGGTCATAGGATAGCAAATTATATATGGTCATCGGTTGGTTGAGTGATTTAAATATTCAAAATTCTAGTTGATGGAAAATTTTATTTAGAGGAAATTTGTCAATTTTGATCTTTTCTTTAAACCTGAACCTTGAATGTTAATGAGTTTGTCAAGGGAAATTATCTAAACAAATTGAGATTTGTAAAATAGGGTTTTATTTATATCTTGGAGTTTCCAAATTACGGCAAAGTGTGAAATTGATAATTTCCCATGAATTGAGTTTTGAAATGTAAGTTATTTGGGGATACTTGAAATTATTTCGAATTTGGCATGAATATGAATTTGAATCCTTTAAATCGAACGGTTTGTTTGAATGATGTTGGAAAATGAGATATGGGATTTAATGAACTCCATTGAGACTTGATTTTTGATTCAAGTATTTGAAATTCGGAAGAAAGGAACAATTACGGTTTAAAATTTTATTTTCAAAAATTATATATATATATACACATATACATACCCTGCTTGTTTACAAAATAAACTGTCTTCAAAATTATTTATTCAAAAACTTTTTAACCTATAAACTACTTTATTATAAATAAATTTTATTTATATTTTATTTTTCAAATTTCCAAGTAAACTTTCAATTTATGTATATACATAGTGTTTTAAATTACCTTATTTTATTTTATTTTAATTATTATATCCTATATATATAATTATCTTATATAAAGTTTTCTTAATTATATTTTTATAAATTGTAAATTTCTTCCGAATGGAAAGTGTTCGGATTTAAACCATTGGTTCGAATGGAGTTGAGATAAAGTTATATTTATTTGAATATGAATTATTATTTTTAAACAAATTTTGATATGGAAATGTAAATTATATTCTACTCGAATATAAATGGATCTTTTAAGTGATTGAAAATGAGTTGCTATGAAATATATATATATATATATTCTATTTGAATATGAATGGATTTCGAGCATAAATCGATTTGGAATAATTATAATCTTTTGAGATGAAGTATATTCTACGTGAATATAAATCGATTTTTGAAATATCATATGGTTATAATATATGGATATGGGTATATATTTTAGTTTGGAATATAATCAGTTTTGAGAATGATTATGATATGTTGATATGAATATATATTCTTTTTGAATACAAAACTTGGTTCGAAACGAAATATGATATTTGGATATGAAAACGAACCTTTGTAAAAAGTAAAAGAACCAACCGATGTGGAAAATGTAAGCGTTGGTTGTTAAAGAGACCGGAGTCGACAAGTGGCATATTCTCTATCAGTGTCGATACGAATTTAACAACTGTGAACGTTATGATGTATCCAGAATGGAAGATGATGATTTGGAGGTGATTATTGAATTAAAGAAGATGAACGATGACGAAATAGCCCTAACCATCGGGTCAGAATTGAAATGACTAAAACATGAGCTATTATACCGTGACTAATTGAGGTAGCACCTTTGATCAGACACACTTCTTCGATACTATTTTTATGACTATGATGATGATGATGATTTGGGAGTGTGTTCCGAGGTGGGCGGTAGTGGCTGCTATGCATTACCACCGGTTCGGGAGTGCAATTAGTAGAATCCTTCCTTGGGCATTGCCTCGAGTGCCTTGTCATATTTATCCATATCGAGCCCCATACGCTTTTGATTTATCATTGCTTTCTATGGAGTGCCCTCTGATAACACCAGTACGGTGAATTTACGGTACTATATAGACTGTTGATGCCTGTAAACGGTGTAAGGGTAATATAGTAATCCCGCTTACGCTATTTTTATGATATTTACTTTACTGGATAGATATTATCATAATATCGTATTATACTATGTATGTATTAGTTTAACGGATCCTCGAAAGATGGAAAATCCCATAACATCTCTTGAGTTATTGCACCCATGACACTCAAGTTATTTCATGTTTTAATTTGACTAATATGAAAATGATTTAGTTCTGATCCGAGTGTTTGTTGTGTTTTTCTTTTATGCAATACGCTCGGGTCAGCAGAGGTTGCAGTTATCGAAGATGACTGTGCCTTGGAGATTGAAGACGAAGTTTGGTATATCTATAGTTATTACGAGTATGTATTCCCGCTGCATTACTATAAACATTTGTACTAGTGAAACTTTGATAATCGTTGTATGATATAAACAAGCATATATATATATATATATATTTCAACGGTTTATGTAACGTACCGAAAATTTTCGACTTAGAAAATTCGACATACAACACCATGTCGAGTATTCAAACATCGAAAATGTCGGATAGTCCAAGAAAGAAAATAGAGGGTGAGAATAGATAAGATAGAAACTTAGAATAGAAGAAGAAGAACACAACATCAGAGTAACACGAACCTCACAGCGGAACGAATAACATATAATATATATCAAATGTTGAAATATAAATATGTACTTGAATATACATATCATTTCCAAAGTACAACACTTACAACACAACGGAAATAAACAATAGCTATATGATCCTGAAGCCTCCTGCTCCAGCTCTTCAAGTATCTGTAAATCCCGACTACTTGACTGCCCGTACAAAATTGGGCACCCAAGAGTTTAGGGAAAACAAAACAAAATAAACTCCGGGTCAGCCATGGGACTGGTATGAGTAAAACAGCTTGAGCCATTAAACGATATCTCATAAGACCACGCCGTATAACGGAACGGGTTTTTCCCTTATGAGAATCCAAACCATTTGATTTAACTTTCCAAATCTTTTTGAAAGAAACAATAACCTTTATATCAAAACTCTTTTGATATTATAATAATGTCTATCAGCCACAATATAATAATCATCTAGTAGAAACGCTTGCATCTAACGTTCTACATATATAATGTACAATCAAAACAGCAGGCACTTATTTGGGGAATGGATTCCAACTATGACAAGGTATGGATCCACCTTCCGCTCAGTGTACTCTAGAAGCGATACACTGGAGTTCAACAAGAACATCTTGCAACTCGGCCACACATGACCGACCACTCATTTCGCTTGAGTGTATCGAATATATTGTCACCTTACAGTTGGTAAACCAACATATCCATTCCCGGGAGATACAGAATTGAAAGAAGTAACAAATATGAATATTCTCTAGACGGTGACAATATACCCTAATTGGTTGCGAACCACTTAGCCATGCTGCCTGCCCGATTTCTGTCATTTCCCAGTTGATGAGGCTGGAAGTCATAACGTATCTTTTAACAGATTACCCCTTTCTTCACTTTGAATGCCACATCATCATACCCGTCAAATCACAAATTGATTTCCCCAAAAATACCATGGGTATACGCTAAGAGAAACGAATTCCTCCGCCATCAACGTAAATACGTTTGAAACAATCAACTTACGTGATCTACCAAATATACTCTATCAGACATTCGTCCATTCAAGTTGTCCTGGGACTGGACAAACCGAAGGCACTATTCCGTACATCCATCCTAGGAAATCTCTACCTAGGACTTATACAACAGCCCTTACACTTTACTCCGTCATCAATTTGTCATCAATCTATTTGATTCGAAACGCTAACGCCCATATGGAGTGGTTCTTTGGATAAGAATCCAACCGGTCTCTCCGTATTGACGACGGAAAAATGGTCAAAATTTGATAGTCTGTGATCTAACTATCAAAGAAATACACGTGTGCAAACAACGATATTATTTCCAGATGGAAATTATATCGATCAATCATCATTTAACATTTATCTCTTTAGTTCATTAATTTACTTATCTCATGTTTCCATATATTCTAAATTCTGGTTTTCTATTATCCGAAAACATTTCCGATTCTTATTTGGAAAACATTTCCGAAACTCCTTCACTGGATTTAAACTGATGTTTAAATCAAACATCGCCATGCCAACTCAAACCATTTCACTCATTAACTAAATTCACTTAACCACCATTCACTATCAAACCTTACCATTCCTTAGTTAAGAAGGAAGTCGATCAAGTTGGGGTGTAATTACCTCTCAGACCTTAAATGAACAACGTTTTAACTTCGAAATAGTTAAAGTTTATCTTTTAAATCTTTAACAACTTCCTTACGTAACTCTCTTTCAAATAAATCTCTATTCGATAACTCTTTCCTTCGAATAAACTATATTCGAATAACTCTATTCAATTTACACTATTCGATTAACTCTAACCGATTTACTCTTATCAGTTAGCTCTATTTGATTAACTCAATTCTATTAACTCTATTTGATTAACTCTATTGGATTAACTTTATTTGATTAACCCTATTGGATTAACTCTATTCAATTAACTTTAACTGATTTACTCTTATCAATTAACTCCTTTCGAATAAACTATATTCGATTAACTCCTTTCGAATAACTAATATTCGATTAACTCCTTTCGAATAACTAATATTCGATTAACACCTTTCTTCGAATAAACTATATTCGATTAACACCTTTCGAATAACTAATGTTCGATTAACTCTTTCTCTATTCGAATAAACTATATTCGATTAACACCTTTCGAATAACTAATATTCGATTAACTCTTTCTCTATTCGAATAAACTATATTCGATTAATTCTCTTCTTCGAATAACCTTATTCGATAACTCTTTTCTTCGATAAACTATATTCGAATAACTCTAATCCGACTAACTCTAATTCGAATAACTCTAGTTCGATTTAACTCTAATCGATTACCTCTAACTGATTAACTCTAACTGATTAACGCTAACTGGTTAACTCGAACTGATTAACTCTAACTCAATCGATTAACTCTTCTAACTCATTTTGATTAACACATTTTGATTAACTCTTTTGATTAACTCTACATCCATATTCAGTTTCAAATATCGATGTTGAAATCGATTCTTACTTCTCTATATAAGCCCTGACTTATATATTCTATTTATCCAATGATAAATATTTTATTTTATTTATAAAATATTATTTATGAATTAATCTTCTCAATCTATTGGTTACAACATATTCTATTTAAAGTCTTTGCTTTAAATCCATATCATGTTTTACCCGTGTGCGAAGCACGGGTCTGAACTTTCCTGATGTAAAATTCTATTCATTTGCCAAATATTTCCTTATATGACATTCTTTTCATTTCCCAATAAATTCCTTTTATAACTCTATTTATTTTCTAAATAAATATCTCCTTTTTAATTCTATTTGTAAATGTTTTGCATATATTTCCTTTTTAATTCCATTTGTAAATGGTTTACAAATATCTCCTTTTTCAAATCTATTTGTAAATGTTTTACAAGTAATTTCCTTTATAGCTCTTATTTATTTCCCAATTAAATAATCCCTTTATACTTCTATTTATTATCCCAATAAATATTCCTCTTTATAAAATCCTTTGATTTTATAAATAATTCCCTTTTTATCTTTTCTAATTCATTTTATAAGCAAATATCCTTTTTATAAAATCCTTTGATTTTATAAATAAATTTCCTTTTATCTTTATCATATTTAATTTCTAAATAAATATTTCCTTTTCAAAACCCTTTTGATTTTATAACTGTTTTCTTTTTAAAAAAAATCCCTTTTTCCTTTTCTTAAAATCCATCAATTTTATATAACTAATTTATTTTCAAAATATACTTTGAAAATCCCCTTTTTACATGCCAGTATTTCTTACGGTATTTAAAATACCAAATCACAATGATCGATATCATTTCAACACACATCATCATTAACAGATTTTATATCACATCATATATTACAATATATGAAAACAGTAAAATAAATGTTGAGGAATCCAGTTGGATTCCTCCTACCTGTTTCCCTGCATCCACAGATGTTACACAATATAATTCACATCAATTTCATTTCGATATGAAATATTCTGATAAACCGAATCAATATTTGATTAACGATTTATATATATATATATATATATATATATATATATATCGTTATCAATAATTTCAACCAATCAATCAGCATTTCTACCAAACAGTTAACACACAACAATCAACAGATAATTATCAGTTCTAAAAGTATGCTATACAAATATAACTGTTCAGAGTTGGTGAGTTTTACTCACTTTGGCAGTTCATCGTTAAAAAACGACAAACTGTTGTTTGATTCAAATCAAACAATTTATTTCGCCATAAATTCAAACGAGCTTCGATTCACTCCCCGTAAGTTCCTTGGTGTAGTGTCCGTCCATACAATCCTGCCGGATCTTGTTTCGCTAAATTTCGATAATGTATGAACTAGATATGCATTTTACAACTTGTATAGGTAATTAAAATAAATTAAACTTAAACATTAGTTTCAGTTCTGGGCCTTACTTTGTTTGAACCCAACCCATCACCCTGTTTCATAACCCATGGCCGCCCTTCTTCCACATCCCGTCTTCACGCTCCAGGAAATAAAGGCCGACACCCACTCCTCATTCAAACTCACATAGCCGACGTTTGTCTCCTCCGTTCTCCCTCTCTTCAACATGAAATCAAAAACCGTAACCACCACCCTTTTCTCCTCCAAGAGCTCCGCCCCATCATCTCATCAACGACCTGATCAACGTCCCTATGTAATTTCCATCACACAACAGTAAACAACGATCCCTGTATCTCGCTCGACACCCAACCTCACCGAAACCACCCAGATTTTGCATGCCCATCCCATTTTCAACTGCGATCCCAGAAATACTAACGAAAACTCGAATAATTGCTTCAATCTCTCGGATGAACGAATCCTAGCAAGCGCTGCCCCATTTCCAGTGAAATAAAAGAAGTTCGAACTGAGAAAAACCAATATAAGAATGAAGCTCTTTCGTCGCTGATCCCATATGTATATATTTCGTAATTTCTAGACTTTTATTTGATTTTACTTTGATTTTTTGAAGATCCCTTTTTCTCGTTTGGAATAAGAACTGACGGCGGAAAATGAGAAAGAGGGATTTAGCTTTAGGAGAAGTTAAGTTCTATTTATAGGATGGTTTAATTAATTTTATCTTCAATTTAATATTAAATTCTAACCAACTGCTACTTGTACTGGTCCCTTAAAATTCCAGTGACCACATACGATACCCAAAAATCACGAAAATGGATATGCAGCTACAGTTCGATATTACGGTCCCAACGAAACTTGTTTCGTCGAATTCCGACTCCGTTTGCTCACACGGCATATTTTTAAAGGTCGAATTATCGACTTTTTTCCACATTAAAATCCCTTACGGCCATATACTGACTCTAAAAATCACGAAACTTGACATCTAACAACAATTTAATATGCGGATCCAACAAAATTAGTTTCGTCGAAAACAGAGGTCGTTTGCAAAACTAGCTAATTTAAAGCTCTAAATAACCCATTTAAATATATAAATATATTTAAAAACAATTAAATTAAATATTTATAAATAAATATTATCGTATATATTCACAACAGAATATCATACAGCTCTAGAATATTCCTATATGAATTTCTAACTCGATATTTCAAATCCCGATTAAATCGATATTCGATTTAAAATGAAATTCCTTTTATGAATATAAATAAATCGTTATAAATACTCATGGAATTCCATAGTGACTTTTCTAAAATTTGATTTGGACATAAATCAAAATCTGACAACGAAATCCCAATTTTTCTCTTCCACTAGAAAAATATACTTCACTAGCTCTGAAAGTTTCTTGTTTCACAGAAATCCATCTTAAAACGGCTTTTGCATATTCGTTTAAAGTTCGAGTCGCCAAATCGCGAACTGCAGCGCCATTTCGAGCTTGATTATAATTATAATATAATTATACGTTCAAACTTTATTTAAATAATATATTCGTTATTCTAATTAAATTCTAAACTGAATTATATCTTATAAATAATCCAATTCACACGATATTGTGAATTTCACCATTTTCGATTATTTCTGAATTATATATATTATTCTATTATTTATATTAATTAAATAAAAATATTATTTAATTAAAATTATCGATATCGCCAAATCGATATTCAATAATTAAATAAATTAATTATTCTACCGTAAAAGTACGGGACATTACATTCTTCCCCCCTTAAAATAATTTCGTCCACGAAATTGCTAAGGTAGAAATCAAACCGCATTGATTGGTTAGAACTTATTTGTTCACTTCTTAACTTCAGTTTCAACTGAACCAATTTAATTTCAATTAAATATTTATTTATTCCTACTAAAGAAAATTTTCAAAAATCCTGAAAATTCTCTAACACCATAACTTTTCGAAAAATTTCGCCAGCACCTCCTTTGTAATGGTCAATAACTCAAACTCCAACTCGCCTCTCTGGGCCTTCTCCAACCCAAAAGAAAAATCAAATAGCCAAGCGGCTTGCCAAATCGGCTCATAAATCTCATGCTTATACCAAATATAAACTTGTACCTTTTTGTCGGGCATATCAACTCTATCACTTTCACCTGTTATCAATTCAACATATACCAATGTCAAGCCAAATTCCATTTCAATCTCAAGTATCATTCTTGATTTTCAAATTCTTAACTCACCAACCCAATATACTTAACCTCGTTAAGTTCCATCCACATATTTCATTAACTGTTTAATTCTACTAATCAGTTATCTTTATCTGATAATACAATTCTGATTTTTGTTTCAAAAATCAACTCAATTCACATGGGTCAAATTTTATTCAAGAATCCAACTTTTCTTGATATCATTCTATCCAATTCAATTTCAATTACTACTTAACTGGCTTTATTTTAATTCCAATTCACTTTCACAAATTTCTATTTAATTTGTTTTTAATTCATCACTCTCTCCTTGGGAGTTTTTAAACAGCTTTATTTTCATCAAAAATCAAACAATCCTTTTCGACATTCAAACAAATTGTTTTCGCAAAACATTTCCACAACAAAAACCTTTGGTAGTAATCCATCACTTACCACTCGAAAATGAACACCGATGATGTCATGATCATCATCGGAATCTATTTCAAGCTATCGAAGTGAGTTTAATACGATATCACTTTCAAAACCATATCTAAGCATTTCCATTTTGAAATCCTTCAAAATACCATTCACGGTGCTTGTAAAACCATTTAAAATCTCCTAGGATTTTAAATTTCTCTTATATTTAATTTAACTCCATTTACAAACACTTTTCCAAATCCTAGAGTTTTAAATTTCAATTCTGTTTTAAATTTCAGCTTTAATTCATCTGATTTCACGTATTTCACTTATACGAATTCTGATTGGCTATTTACATAACCATTTCACTTTATAATCTTACTCGATTATAATAACAACCAACATATCCAATATATTATAATTTCAATATAAATCCTTTATATCAAAATCTAATTTGGGTAAAATTATTTCATTCACCCTCTTTTCAAAACAAATCATGTCGACCCATCGTATTCGAGTGTTTATAAACCCCTACCGACGCAGTGGATCAAACCGATCGATCAGAACCCATAAACAACTCAACCAATAAATCTACTCAATATAAACAAATTTTTATATCAAATAACAAATACGCGCTCATATATATACCCTAAACTCAATCTAGGGTATTACTTACCCCATCTCTACTGAGTCACGGCACAGAGCCAAGGTAAAACTTAACCTTAAGCTCTGATGCCACTGTAACATACCGAAAATTTTCGACTTAGAAAATTCGACATACAACACCATGTCGAGTATTCAAACATCGAAAATGTCGGATAGTCCAAGAAAGAAAATAGAGGGTGAGAATAGATAAGATAGAAACTTAGAATAAAAGAAGAAGAAGAAGAACACAACATCAGAGTAACACGAACCTCACAGCGGAACGAATAACATATAATATATATCAAATTTTGAAATATAAATCAGTACTTGAATATACATATCATTTCCAAAGTACAACACTTAAAACACAGCAGAAATAAACAATAGCTATATGATCCTGAAGCCTCCTGCTCCAGCTCTTCAAGTATTTGTAAATCCCGACTACTTGACTGCCCGTACAAAATTGGGCACCCAAGAGTTTGTGGAAAACAAAACAAAATAAACTTCGGGTCAGTCATGGGACTGGTATGAGTAAAACAGTTTAAAACAGTTTGAGCCATTAAACGATATCTCGTAAGACCACGCCGTATAACGGAACGGGTTTTTCCCTTCTGAGAATCCAAACCATTTGATTTAACTTTCAAAATCTTTTTGAAAGAAACGATAACCTTTATATCAAAACTCTTTTGATATTATAATAATGTCTATCAGCCACAATATAATAATCATCTAGTAGAAACGCTTGCATCTAACGTTCTACATATATAATGTACAATCAAAACCGTGGGCTCATATTTGGGGAATGGATTCCAACTATGACAAGGTATGGATCCACCTTCCGCTCAGTGTACTCTAGAAGCGATACACTGAAGTTCAACAAGAACATCTTGCAACTCGGCCACATATGACCGACCACTCATTTCGCTTGAGTGTATCGAATATATTGTCACCTTACAGTTGGTAAACCAACATAACCATTCCCGAGAGATACAGAATTGAAAGAAGTAACAAATATGAATATTCTCTAGATGGTGACAATATACCCTAATTGGTTGCAAACCACTTAGCCATGCTGTCTGCCCAATTTCTGTCATTTCCCAGTTGATGAGGCTGGAAGTCATAACGTATCTTTTAACAAATTACCGCTTTCTTCACTTTGAACGCCACATCATCATACCCGTCAAATCACAAATTGATTTCCCCAAAAATACCATGGGTATAAGCTAAGAGAAACGAATTCCTCTGCCACCAACGTAAAAACGTTTGAAACGATCAACTTACGTGATCTACCAGATATACTCTGTCAGACATTCGTCCATTCAAGTTGTCCTGGGACTGGACAAACCGAAGGCACTATTCCGTACGTCCATCCTAGGCAATTTCTACCTAGGACTTATACAACAGCCCTTGCACTTTACTCCGTCTTCAATTTGTCTTCGATCTATTTGATTCGAAACGCTAACGCCTAAACGGAGTGGTTCTTTAGATAAGAATCCAACCGGTCTCTCTGTATTGACGATGGAAAAATGGTCAAAACTTTGATAGTTTGTGGTCTAACTATCAAAGAAATACACATGTGCAAACAACGATATTATTTGAAATTATATCGATCAATCATCATTTAACATTTATCTCTTTAGTTCATTAATTTACTTATCTCCTGTTTCCATATATTCTAAATTCTGGTATTCTATTATCCGAAAACATTTCTGATTCTTATTTGGAAAACATTTCTGAAACTCCTTCACTGGATTTAAACTGATGTTTAAATCAAACATCGCCATGCCAACTCAAACCATTTCACTCATTAACTAAATTCACTTAACCATCATTCACTATCAAACCTTACCATTCCTTAGTTAAGAAGGAAGTCAATCAAGTTGGGTATAATAACCTCTCAGACCTTAACTGAACAACGTTTTAACTTCGAAATAGTCAAAGTTTATCTTTTAAATCTTTAACAACTTCCTTACGTAACTCTCTTTCAAATAAATCTCTATTCAATAACTCTTTCCTTCGAATAAACTATATTTGAATAACTCTATTCAATTAACACTATTCAATTAACTCTAACTGATTTACTCTTATCAGTTAGCTCTATTTGATTAACTCTATTGGATTAACTCTATTTGCTTAACCCTATTGGATTAACTCTATTCAATTAACTCTAACTAATTTACTCTTATCAATTAACTCCTTTCGAATAAAATATATTCGATTAACTCCTTTCGAATAACTAATATTCGATTAACTCCTTTCGAATAACTAATATTCGATTAACACCTTTCTTCGAATAAACTATATTCGATTAATACCTTTCGACTAACTAATATTTGATTAACTCTTTCTCTATTCGAATAAACTATACTCGATTAACTCCTTTCGAATAACTAAAATTCGATTAACTCTTTCTCTATTCGAATAAACTATATTCGATTAATTCTCTTCTTCGAATAACCTTATTCGGTAACTCTTTTCTTCGAATAAACTATATTCGAATAACTCTAATCCGACTGACTCTAATTCGAATAACTCTAGTTCGATTTAACTCTAATCGATTAACTCTAACTGATTAACTCTAAGTGGTTAACTCGAACTGATTAACTCTAACTGATTAACTCTAACTCTAATCGATTAACTCTAACTCTAATCGATTAACTCTTCTAACTCATTTTGATTAACTCCTTTGATTAACTCTACGTCCATATTCAGTTTCAAATATCGATGTTGAAATCGATTCTTACTTCTCTATATAAGCCCTGACTTATATATTCTATTTATCCAATGATAAATATTTTATTTTATTTATAAAATATTATTTATGAATAGATCTTCTCAATCTATTGGTTACAACAGATTATATTTAAAATCTTTGCTTTAAATCCATATCATGTTATACCCGTGTGCGAAGCACGGGTCTGAACTTTCCTGATGTAAAATTCTATTCATTTGCCAAATATTTCCTTATATGACATTCTTTTCATTTCCCAATAAATTCATTTTATAACTCTATTTATTTTCTAAATAAATATCTCCTTTTTAATTCTATTTGTAAATGTTTTACAAATATTTCCTTTTTAATTCCATTTGTAATTGGTTTACAAATATCTCCTTTTTCAAATCTATTTGTAAATGTTTTACAAATATTTCCTTTGTAACTCTTATTTATTTCCCAATTAAATAATCTCTTTACACTTCTATTTATTATCACAATAAATATTCCTCTTTATAAAATCCTTTGATTTTATAAATAATTCCCTTTTTATCTTTTCTAATTCATTTTATAAGCAAATATCCTTTTTATAAAATCCTTTGATTTTATAAATAAATTTCCTTTTAACGTTATCATATTTATTTTCTAAATAAATATTTCCTTTTCAAAACCCTTTTGATTTTATAACCGTTTTCTTTTAAAAAAAAAATCCCTTTTTCCTTTTCTATATAAAATCCATTGATTTTATATAACTAATTTATTTTCAAAATATACTTTGAAAATCCTCTTTTTACATGCCAGTATTTCTTACGGTATTTAAAATACCAAATCACAATGATCGATATCATTTCAACACGCATCATCATTTACAGATTTTATACCACATCATATATTACAATATATGAAAACAGTAAAATAAATGTTGAGGAATCCAGTTGGATTCCTCCGACCTATTTCCCTGCATCCACAGATGTTACACAACATAATTCACATCAATTTCATTTTGATATGAAATATTCTGATAAACAGAATCAATATTTGATTAACGATTTATATATATATATATATATCGTTATCAATAATTTCAACCAATCAATCAGCATTTCAACCAAACAGTTAACACACAGCAATCAACAGATAATTACCAGTTCTAAAAGTGTGCTATACAAATATAACTGTTCAGAGTTGGTGGTTTTACTCACTTTGGCAGTTCATCGTTATAAAACGACAAACTGTTGTTTAATTCGAATCAAACAATTTATTTCGCCATAAATTCAAACGAGCTTCGATTCACTCCCCGTCAGTTCCATGGGGTAGTGTCCGTCCATATGATCCTATCGGATCTTGTTTCGCTAAATTTCAATAACGTATGAATTAGATATGCATTTTACAAGTTGTATAGGTAATTGAAATAAATTAAACTTAAACATTAGTTTCAGTTCTGGGCCTTACTTTGTTTGAACCCAGCCCATCACCCTGTTTCATAACCCACAGCCACCCTTCTTCCACATCCCGTCTTCACGCTCCAGGAAATAAAGGCCGACACCCACTCCTCATTCAAACTCCCATGGCTGACGTTTGTCTCCTCCGTTCTCCCTCTCTTCAACATGAAATCAAAAACCGTGACCACCACCTTTTCTCCTCCAAGAGCTCCACCCCATCATCTCATCAACGACCCGATCGACGTCCCTATATGATTTCTGTCACACAACACTAAACGACGATCCCTGTATCTCGCTCGACACCCAGCCTCACCGAAACCACCCAGATTTTGCGCGCCCGTCCCATTTTCCACTGCGATCCCAGAAATACTAACGAAAACTCGAATAATTGCTTCAATCTCTCGGATGAACGAACCCTAGCAAGCGCTGCCCCATTTCCAGCGAAATAAAAGAAGTTCGAACTAAGAAAAACCAATATAGGAATGAAGCTCTTTCATCGCCGATCCCATATGTATATATTTCATAATTTACAGACTTTTATTTGATTTTACTTTGATTTTTTGAAGATCCCTTTTTTCTCGTTTGGAATAAGAACTGACGGTGGAAAATGAGAAAGAGGGATTTAGGTTTAGGAGAAGTTAAGTTCTATTTATAGGATGGTTTAATTAATTTTATATTCAATTTAATATTAAATTCTAAGCAACCGCTACTTGTACTTGTCCCTTAAAATTCCTGTGACCACATACGATACCCAAAAATCACGAAAATGGACATGCAGCTATAGTTCGACATTACGGTCCCAACGAAACTTGTTTTGTCGAATTCCGACTCCGTTTGCTCGCACAACGTATTTTTGTAGGTCGAATTATCGATTGTTTTTCACATTAAAATCCCGTACGGCCACATACTGACTCTAAAAATCACGAAACTTGACATCTAACAATAATTTATTATTGCGGATCCAACAAAATTAGTTTCGTCAAAAACAGAGGTCGTTTGCAAAACTGGCTATTTTTAAAGCTCTAAATAACCCATTTAAATATTTAAATATATTTAAAAACAATTAAATTAAATATTTATAAATAAATATTATCGTATATATTCACAACAGAATATCATACAGCTCTAGAATTTTCCTATATGAATTTCTAACTCGATATTTCAAATCTCGATTAAATCGATATTCGATTTAAAATGAAATTCCTTTTATAAATATAAATAAATCATTATAAATACTCAAGGAATTCCATAGCAACTTTTCTAAAATTTGATTTGGACATAAATCAAAATCTACACGACAAAATCCCAAATTTTATCTTCTACTAGAAAAATATACTTCACCAGCTCTGAACGTTTCCTATTTCATAGAAATCCGACTTAAAACGGCTTCTGTATATTCGTTTAAAGTTCGAATCGCCAAATCGTGAACTGCAGCGCCATTTCGAGCTCGATTATAATTATAATATAGTTATACGTTCAAACTTCGTTTAAATAATATATTTGTTATTCTAATTAAATTCTAAACTGAATTATATCTTATAAATAATCCAATTCACACGATATTGTGAATTTCACCATTTTCGATTATTTCTGAATTATATATATAATTCTATTATTTATATTAATTAAATATAAATATTATTTAATTGAAATTATCAATATAGCCAAATCGATATTTAATAATTAAATAAATTAATTATTCTACCGTAAAAGTACGGGACATTAAAGTTTAACTGATAGTTATTTGTTATTATATGTTGTCCTTCAGCTGTGAGAACTCTGTTGTTGTTTTTCTTTTCATTTTTTTTTCTTTTTCCTTCTTTTTCCAATAACTACCTGAAATTGTGATTTGTTTGGATCGACATGTGTGGTTTATTGTCGATTTGAATGGTCAAAATGGCGGGTCGTTGCACTATTATTGCTAAATCCTGCATAGTGTTATTCAATTCAAAAATTCAGCTCAAAATTAATCTATTTTCTAAAGAAAACGTAAATTGAAAAAAGGAAAAAAATTGCTTAACACCTTTGCTGACCACTTTGGAAAAGCATACTTGGAGTTGGGTAAGGAAGTAACACCAGGCCAAGTGTCTCCATTTGGGGTGCCCATAATTCTTTAACAAAAATGTAATAATTGTGAATAAGCATGTTCCATATTTCGATGATACAAATATATACAAAGGAGATAGTATAATCAAACCTAAATATTTTGAATAGCTCATTGATCTCAGAGTCTCCTGGGAACAGAGGTCGTTGGTTCGCCATTTCAGCAAAGATACATCCTGCGGACCATATGTCTACAGGAGTAGAATATTGACGAGCGCCTAAGAGGATTTCAGGTTTCCATATATGTACCATTCAGATATCGATAGGAACAGTTTTAACTTAGGTAACCATAAGAAAGAAATAGAAAAGAAAATTTTCAACCAGCTAGTGCTTAAAAGATATATATCACATAAACTCCAAATCTGTGGACTAAATTTTTATCTCAAGAAGCCTTAGAAATAACGATCCTGACAAAGTAAAATAAAGAAAATGAATTTCGCAACAGAACCCCTGATAGCATTAACATACAACGCATTGGCAGAGTAGTGCGCATGCAGCCTTGACGTGAATGTTTTTTTTAATGTAAATACTGCTTTAACTTTATACTTCATTATCTTACCGAGGTTTATTTTATCTCTTTGTGCATCACTCTTCGATCATGTGGTACAATACCGTTTATTAAGAAATGATTGAAGATATTCCAATACTGAGATTTAATCCACTTTCTTCGAATGTTGATTAGGACAGTATAAATCTTGATGCCATTTCTTCCAACATATCAGTAGGTTGAATCTTTATGTAATGAATGATTAAAAAGAACCAACTTTTAAAACTTATCAACTTTTAGAAGTATATGATTATTCATCAACTTAACTACTCATTCATCAACTTAATTATTTCTACAACCATATTCTATCCAAAAGGGTGTTCATTATAGGAAGATCATGTAAATTGTGGTTAGTTTCCTGTATTTTATTATAAATCTTTTTTTGCAAAAAAATTCAGAACCCGTCGTAATAATTTTTCCATATATAAAAATGTAAAGTGCCTACTAAAATTTTCATAGTCAAACATTTTTCAAACATAATATCAAGACTCTAACTTATATTTGCATTCACATTAATAGTAATCTTCATTACATAACCATTTTTTATGTACTAAAATGCCCGTATGCGTAGCACGGACCACGCACTTGTTAACTCAAGGAAAACAAAACAAAAACCATTCCCAACTGCAACACTCATTATATTTAATGAACTATAAAAATTCCTATCACATGATTATAAGGTGGATATATTTTCTTATTATAATCATCATCTAATTAAAGAATGTGTGACCTGCTATACATTTGTTAGAAACCAAAGATACTAAGGCTGTATTTGTTGGTCCAAAACGGACCAACTGACAAACAGACGCGTCCGATGCGTCTGACGCGTCCGTTTATCACCGGTTCGTTTTGGACCGGTTTCCCAATGGTTGGAAATGGAGCCGTTGGGGTCGGACGCATCCATACCCAACGGCTCCATTTCCATTCATTGGGTTCAAACACACCCTCCTCTATAAATCACCTCTATCCTTCATTCATCCTTCTACCACAAATCCATCTTCTATCTCTCTAAACACTCTCTAATCTCCACTCGAGAATGGCTAACTGACAACAAATACACTATTGGAACAGTGAATCGACTCGACTCTTGCTTAAATGTGTCGTTACTGTGTATGGTAAATGTGGTAATAACAAGAAAGGGGTTACCAAAGCAATAGCGGAAAAATTTAATGCTGCAACGGTCGAAATCAACATTACAAGATCAGATGGATTTCTAGAATTGATTAACGAAAACAAAGTTCGGAACAAGCATGATAGTCTTTGAAGGGAATGGGTTTAATGGGAAAGCTTGAACAACAAAACTGGAGCCGGTTGGGGTCTTAGTCGTCAAACTGTTTCAGGCACGGATGAATGGTGGGATGATCGTTCAAAGGTATTTTTGGCAACTTCTATTCTATTTTTTAATAAACCTGTTATTAATTACTATTTTTATAATAGGAATTTGGGCCATGTATTCTGAAATTTAGAAAATCACCGCTTGAGCATTTGGAGCTACAACAACAACTGTTTCAAGGAACACATGCAACTAGATAGACGACGTATATGCCAGCTTATACGCCTGTTGTTGCTCAACAAGATGAAACACAACAATTTACTCCCTCTGTGCCTGCAAATTACATAAATCCATGGATATTTGATGGATTCCATAGTCATCTCAATGAAACAGAAGAACATGGGCAAAATACTATTCCAAATTTGAATTCACCGACTAATCATTCTTAGGTTCCTGAACTGCCCACTCAACCAAACGTGCCAGAAACGCCCGTGCAGAGAACTCGACATGTTGGTTCATCCTCTGGTTAAAAGGGAGGTTTCAGAAAATGTCGTGGTGAAATGGACAATAAGATGGTTGGTCTCGTCGATTACATCCATGCCCAAAAAGTTCAAAAGTCTAAAGTATGGAAAGTCCGACCCTAAACACTCCGACAACAAACAATGTACGGTCAACAGGGAATTCTTTAAGTCATGTTAATATGATAGCATGCATTAAACGCTTGAGTGAAGGAGCAGATTTTAATTTCAATGAAGCTTTACACATACTTACAGATCCCAACAAGACAGATATATTCAACCTCTTAAACGACGACGATGCAATACCACGGATGGCGTTTGAGACAAAGCAAGATCAACTTTCTGCTGACAACAAGAGCTATCTGATCAAGAATAGACCAAGCAACGTTTAGGATTTCTACTATTATTTCAGTTTTTGTTGTACTTCTGCATATTTAGGTTCTGTTTGGTTTACTGTATTATTTTGTTGTAATGATAATGTTCTGTTATAAACATTAATTAATTAAAATTTAACAAACAAAAATAAAAATGCTCCACTCAAATTCTCCGCTTAAATACTCCTCTTAAAGCGCCAAACACATTCTCCGCTAACTTCTATTCTCCGCTATAATACTCCGCTCAAATTCTCCGCTTCCATTTGTGCCATACACACCCTAAATAAGAATAAGAAATCTTGGTGTAAGGCGTAAATATGATATAAATTTTGCGTGCACATTGTAAATGAGAAGGGAAATGACAGTGGTTTATCGTTTCAACTAAACAAAGTAACAAAAATCCATAACAATCGGCAAAACTCAACTTTATCCGATCTAGAAAAAGTCAAACTATATGCTTATCACCCAACCCATAATCTCCTATATCATAGTTGGTTAACATCTTGGTCGAGATACAATATCTAAGTACAAAATAATTACTGAAAGTGGAGCAGTTATTGACTTATTGATGCCTTCCGCAGTAAAAAAAATTCACAAGTATAAACATGAATAGAAGTAGGAACACGAGTATCAGAATAGAAAAAGCCCTATATGAAATATGTCTACCTGCGACTTTGACGTTCATCAGATCAAGAAATCTACAATTACCATTTAAAAGTGATTGTAATATTTCTCATACTATGTAAGAAGCAAAATTTTCATCTTTGTTTCTAGCTCCAATCTTTAATTTTTGAATCCTAGCATGTCTATGCCTGATATCAAGACTGAGCTCTAGAAGTCAAAAGCAAGAGCAAGTTTGCGGCTTAAATCGATCACTCTAAAGTCGATGCTAACGGAATTGCTAGCCATTTTTTCTTTTTGTTTGGAACATCGAAGTGAATGAATAAGCGCTCGAAAAGGGATAGACATGCATGGTTTAGTTCCCATTTGTACTTATTTTTTGAACTACTCGAGCCACGTTGCTATTTGAATGCCTGCCGAAATCCTCTATATAGAAGACAACGTGGCTTAGTCGTATGTTGCATGCATATTTACCATGCAATCTGAGTTCGATCTTTGCTCTCCTTTTTTAGTATTTTCTGTCCTCACATTTTATGTTTTGAAATTTTGAAAAAATGCATCAATGCAAAAATTGGTTGTGACTTGGTGGTCGACTGGATGTGTCGCTGTCTAGAAGTTTTGCGCTCAAATCTCACTATAGTTTACTTTTTTCACAGTAATTTCCTTTTCCACCTTCCTTTCCTAAAAACAGCAGAACATGTGGTATCATTCACTAATTTCCTAGTTCGACCTTTCATTAGGCAAAAAGAAGGGTAATACTAATTTTTCTTATCCACACAACTACTGCTACAAGCGGCGCATTGCCTCCATGATGCACCGAGCAAAAAAATTAAAGGAAAAGGAAGCCACACAGATTGTGAATGGACAACAAAAATTGTTGGAGAATGGAGTTTTGATGACAACAACTTTATTTCAATATTAATTGATTATAAAATATGTACTAACACTTTTGTATATAATATATATATATATATATATATATATATATATATATATAAACACACACACACATATGTAGGATTTATATACAGTAAATATCACTGAAGACTGTACAGTTTAAAGATATTAGAGATTCAGAATTCAAAGATATTTCAAGACTCATGAGTATTCAAGATTTCAAGAGTTCAAGACTAATATAGTTATAGAGTCTAGATTATGTAAGACTCTAAATAGCACTCCAGGTTCAAATTCAAATTCTGTTTTCCAAATTCTATCTTCAATCCTCTCTATTTTATTTTCTATCTTTTCTATTTTTCTTTCTTACTTTACTTTTGTTTTCAAACTCAAGGATTATAAGTTTTAGATATGTATATTTTTATATTTTACATTTATATAGTTTTAAACTTTATAATTTTATAAATATGTTTATATAGTTTATATTTATGTTTTCATATGATTTCCTACTTTATAATATTAATTTATAACACTATTTTTAATTCAATAATTTCCAGAATTACATTTATATCAAAACAATTGAAAAATGCTCAAAAATTAATTTTACACTAGGTGTATGTCGATATAAGAAAAACACTATGTCGACATATAACTATCATTTTTTCAATTTTGAAAGGAAGTATCTTTTCATTATTTGTGACGGTTCTGGAGCATTGCAACATTTCACACACTATTAAAAGCGTCTGATTTCGAATTTTTAATCACTCTTTCTTCTCCACTTTCACTCTCTTTCATTACACCATTATTTCTTATCGTTTTATGATTTCTACACCTATACTCTGTCAAATCCAATTATGTTTTCACAAATCTTCTTCTCTCTACACTCTCTACTCGTTACTCTCTGAATCAAGTGCTATTGAAGAGTTATAGGACTGTTTGCAACAGTTCGAGTTATGTAAAGGAATCGGTGGTATCCTTTATAGCCATGAAATCAAGGACGGGTAATCGGTTGTATCCCTTATAGCCGTGAAATCAAGGAAGGTATACATGATCAAGTGTGTGGGTGGAAATGGTGGTATCCCTTGTATCCGTGAAATCAAGGAGGATTGTAATTGGATATTGATATAGTAATAAAACTCTACGCAATCCAGCTATGCGTGGGACTGGACGTAGGAGCAATTCCGAAGCAGTATAAAATCCGGTGTGTGCTTTCCTTTTCTGCAATTTTATTTTTGTTTATTTTGCTTTTGTATTTGATTTTGTGTTTGTGACTGTTTCTGTGATGTTCGATTCATATAGTTTATCACATAAGTTTAAGATTTTGTTTAAATTCTCAAAAACACTATTCACCCACCCCTCTAGTGTTTGTTTTGCCTTAACGACCCTTTTCGCAATCCCAAACAAAAATAAAAATGCAAAATTGTGAACTTGACACGTACCTACCTGTTACCATTGGAACATACATCACAAATTCATCTAAAATAGGAATAAGTGAGGCGACAACACAGCCATAGTGACAATAATCATCAATTTTAAAACAGGAGCAAGTTAGGAATTCCATAAGGAATACAATGAAGCACGAGAATGTAATTTCGTTGGCAGAAGTTATTTGAGCTGCTAAATTAATGTATTAAAATAATAAAAGTAAACAAAATTTTAATACTAAAATAATCAATGTTTATACCTAGTACATCATCCTTACCGTGCTTTTCACGTTCTTACTTTAGCTTTTTAACAGATTGGCTGAAACAATGGTGGCAGCTGAAACGAAGGAAAGCGGAGCATCAGCGGGTGATACAGAGAAGTGGAAGTGAAGTGATGGAGAAGGGTAGGTGGAGCAGTGTTGATTGGTGGTGAGGCGGGCTGATGAGTGCAGGGGCTGGGAAAAGGAGATGAAACACAACGAACTTGGTCGTTCATCACTTCCCCCTTCATCGGACCATTTCAGCACCACCATTCGCGACAACCCAAACTGCAACCCCAAACAAATGCAACACCACATCACAAAACCTCCACTCCTCAAAATCAAAACATTTCATTTACAAAACCAGCTACTTCACTAACCACAAGCAACTGCACTTCAACTACCAAGCATAAATTTCCTCAAATCACAATAACCAGTGCTACAACCGTCGTATCCAATAGCTTCAATTTCAACCCGCATCACCTCACACCAAACTACTCTTCATACAACTTCAAACTACATACTACAATAGTACCTCGTCTGCCTCCAACTCCTCCTCAACTGCAAATCCACAGCTTTAAATTTTAGAATTTGAAAAATCCCCAATCGACATCAATAGCAATGGAATCACTGGATTCCTCAACAAAATAAAATTCCGCTTGGCTCGACCTCGACAACTACAGGCCACCAATCGCACCAACCCAAAGCGACGACCTTTGCCCGTAGTCACAACTGACCGCAACTTCCCAAACCAAACTCCTTTAGATTCACAACCACTTCTTCCTCCATCACCAGTGAATTGCGATTGAGAATAAATCTTCCTGACTTTCAATTGTGAGCTAAAAATAAAATATTTTGACCTTTAGGATTTTGAAAGGAATTGGAAACTATGTCAATTTATCAATGAGCAGGAAAATTTGGATGCTATTCGATTTTGTATTTTAACAGGTAAGTATGGGTACATATGGAATGAATTATTTTTGAAATGGCAAGGGATGAGCGATTATGAAGAAGGTGAGCTGAATAGGAAGTTATTTCAATCTTGGAAAGAAGACGAACTGAATAAATATTTTTGAGAGGGAAATGAAAATTTTGGGAGGGATTCTTCTCTCTTTTGGTCGAGCGTCATGTGTGTACGGAAGAGAACAAATAAAGTGAAAAAAGGTAAATAGCCAAGGATAAAAAATAATGAATTATGATTATGCGTTATCAATTAGTGTTATTAATAAAATAATTTCTTGTAGTGATGACTAACCATAACACCCAAGTTATCGTAATATTGAGATGGATCGTTACGCATAAGTATGAAGTCTTATAACCCCCATTAACTAATTAAGAGGCATGCAACTAACTTCTAACTATCACATAGGAAAGGTACTTATTTAATATATAGCCACTTAAGACCTTGCTACCTATGTAAGGTAAGGGCGGATACTTACTATAACTTAACACCCAAGACGGACCTTTTTGGTCACTTAATACCTTATATGGTGATTTATTCTACCATAATATAAATCAGAGGACGCTAGCTACTAAGTCCAACTAGTTTAAGGCTTCCATCATTCACGCATATAACCGTGCCCCACATAAGACGAGAGATAGTATACAGGATAGGTAGACGATATCTTGTCATTTATTATCTTCCACCAGCGGACCCCCTTATTACTACCTAACAGGCCTTATTGGATAATTTCCTTAATCACTTATTACTTCTTGCATGATAGGCAGACCTTTGGTAACTCCGGAGCTGTCATTTAATACCTATTCCCAAGGCGAACATACATCCCAATCACTTACTACTTTGAGGAAGCGAACTAACATGAGAATTACCAAGTTTGTACCTAATTGCCCTTAAATGGGAGGTGAGCTACGCGATCGCTTAATAACCTTTAGAGGGTGGATCTAACTACTTTAAGACCTTTATCCCGAAACAAGCTACACTATGAATTATTTCCTTTCCAAGTTTTCCCCTTTTTGTATGGGAGGCGGGAACCTCACTATTGAGATAAACCTAGTTTTGAGAAATAACTCTCGTTACTCATTCAACAATCGTTACATAATTAACTATCGTCACGGGTTCCTATGGTTGACGATATCTCACATTTGTTGAACATATATCTGATTGCTGGAAGTGCAGACTTCTGTCGAATAAGGAAACTGACCTCGCATCATTAACCTAGAAAGTCCAATTCCTATTTCATATAATAATTCTAGATTTACTAGGAATTCATAACTTCCTATCTTAGGATTTTTATCTATAGGTTTACTTATTGGACTTAGCATTTACTACATTAACCAATTCCCCTTTTCTATTCCTTTTATTATTATTAATTGGTCATCTGCCACTAATGACTCTAACGGTCATATTTCCTAAGGCATCAATTAACCTATTAAATGCCCTTTATGACACTAACGGTCAATTTTCCTAAGCTATTTATTTTCTTTTTTATATAAATCCCATTTAGTTCTATTCTATGTATTGTAATGCCCTTTATTACTACATTTCAATTTCCTCTTATTTATTATTTATGTATTCATACATACATATTTATTATTCAATAGATTTCTTAATTAGAGTTACAATTCCTAACACAATTCAAATTGTAACAATTTAGCATGTTTATCCTATTTAACTCGTTTCCCCAATCAAAGATGGTTACAACATTCCTTATTTTATTTATCACCTTATTTATAGCAAATGAAATTCATTTATTGCTATAACGGTCAAAATACTATTTTTCGCTTATTATGGATAATATTTCCATATACATTTCCATAGAAACGGAAACTATTCAAACATACAACAATAACAAACATTTATTATAATAATACTTTTTGGACGGATATAAATATATTTATTTAAGAGTATATAACGTAGTTACTTTATTTTATTTCATTATTGTTAACCATTTATGTTTTGGCCTAACTACTAAAACAAACCTTTTTACGTTTAACAATGTTTAAGATTCAAATCTTATAAAAAGGTTAATAACTGTAGCTATTGTAAAATTGCCCAAAATAACTGTAGCTATTGTAACAACCCGAATTTTTGCAACGTGTTAAGACAAGAATCAAGGCAGAATTAAATTATAAAATCTGAATCAGGATAAACGGGTTGCTCCATTGCGTTCGTCTCGGAAAAATAGGCGAAATAGAGTCCGAAATTTCGTAAATCGGAGTCCGTATGACCCAGTTAAGGCCCAACGAAGTTTCACGAAAATTCAAATCCAAAAACAGATTTGAAACTCAGCCCAGAAAGGGAAGGCGGGAAAATTCCCACCAGACACACAGGGTGTCGACCCCTGGGTCGACCCCCCCTCCAGGGGGTTGACATGGGTGTCGACCCTAGGGTCGACCTCCCCTGGTCAAACCAGCGACCTGGTGCACCTGCTTCGGGTTTTGGCTCCTGGGTCTTGTTTTGGAGGCTTGTGACGATTTTTGAGGGTTCAGATCTATCCTAGGGTTTATCCTACGGCCTAAACTACTCATAATCTCTATAAAAAGACCCCTAAGCCTACCCTAAACCCTCACAAATCACTCATGCCACGAAGTGCTGCCCAAATGCCAAGTGATCATGGCCTCCATCTCCAACTCCAAGAGACTATGCATGCAAATCGGATCCGAATCGAAAGGTGCAAGCTTGCTACACCAAATCGAGGCTCGATCAACGTTGCTACGCAAATTCCATGACGGTTCTTCGACAAAGGAGCCACCTTTCTTCGTCAAGATGGATCATGCTCATTCCCTAAGCCTTGCTATGTAAGTTCTAGCTACTTGTAGATTCTAACGGTGATTCTAATGTGACATGGGATAAAATGCGATGAAACATAAGTATGCTAGCTTATGTGAACCTAAGTTTGCCCCTTTTCTATGATCTATGACCTTGGGCTAAGTTGTAGCGACCTAATCATGCCATTCATGTTATGTTTAACCTAGTATATCTTGCAAGTTTGAATCTTTATCTATGAAATGTTAGCATGAACCTTTGTGAACCACTTGACTTTTGAAACATGGGCAAAAACTTGACTTTGGGGCTTATGCATGTTTGTGGCCAAATTACCCTAGAATGCTATGCATGTTTGTGGCCAAATTTCCTATGGTAATATGCAAGTTTGTGGCCAAATCCTTTATGACATTGTGCATGCTTGTGGCCAATCCCTTTTTATGTTATGCATGCTTATGGCCAATCCCTATATGACACTATCGTTCATGTTTTAAGGCCAAACCCCCTTATGATACCATGCATGTTTGGAGCCAATCCCTTTTGTGGCATCGTGCATGTTTTGGGGTCTTCATGTAGCCATAGTATACCTACTATGTTGACTCACTTTTACTCAAGTGAAAACACGATTTGGGGTAGGATAGACAAACATGAGAATGACGCGGAAAACTTGAAATGGGGTTTACATGAGAACATGACATGCATGGTCATGACACGTGGGAAAACATGGAACTTGAACTAGACATGGGTGGGTTGTAAGTGTAATAAGACACTAGACCAAACATGAAAGTGGCCAACTCGAGGTTGGGTTGAGTTTGTAGCATAAATCTACCCGGACCTGCCCGGCTTAACTAGTGGCTACAAACAATAGGATCCAATGTGAGAAGTTGGTCATGTCGCGCTTAAGACCCGAGGTTAGACTAGGTTGTGGTGTAAAACTACCTGGACCCGCCCGGCTTAACTAGTAACCACAACAAGGTCTAATGTGAGAGGTTGAGAGTGCATTAATTAAATTAATGCCACATGATAAGGTTAAGTAAATTTGACTAATGACACTTAACCGATATGACACGAATGGGTAGGTTAAGTGGGACCGGGCTTGATTTCTTAATGACACTTAACCATACAAGACAATTAGGGGATGGGGTTAAGTAATTTTCGCTTAACTAATCCGACTTGGTAATTAGATGGGGTTAAGTAATTTAGACTTAACTAATCTAAACACGGTAATTAGATGGGGTCAAGTAATTTAGACTTAACTAATCTAAACACGGTAATTAGATGGAGTTAAGTAACCTATACTTAACTAATCTAAACACGGTAATTCGGTGGGGTTAAGTTAAGCACTTAACCAATCTAAACTTGGTAATTCAATGAGGTTAAGTAGCCAATACTTAACCAACTTAACAAGATAATTTAATGGGGTTAAGTAACTTATACTTAACCAATTATACATGATGATTTGATGAGGTTAAGTAACCTAAACTTAACCAATCTAATATGCGGACCTGATAAGGTTAAGTCATAAGACCTTTTAAATATACTTAACCATGGTAATACGATTAGTGGATGGGGTTAAGTTAACCTATACTTAACCAACCCGACCCGATAATCCGATGAGGTTAAGACAACCTGTGCTTAACCAATCTAACACGATAACCTGATAGGGTTAAGATAAACAAATACTTAACCAAATTGACCTGATGATTGAATAGGGTTAAGTCTTGAGCTTCTTGGTATACTTAACCAACTTATAGGGCTAGGTCTTGGACTTGAATACTTAGCCAATCTTGACATGATTCATAGGCGGGCTAAGCCATGAACTTGAATAATAACACTTAACCCAATAGGCAAAACCCTAGTTAGAGGAACTAGGTAGAAAATCGTAGTTAATCAAGGGTAACGGGGAAATGAAGCTAAGTGGTAAACCTTAGTTAAGTATAACTAAGTAATAATTCTTAGCCAAGGATATAGGACTAGTTCATGAATAGATGAGTAACCCGGTACGGTAGGTCATCGCTTAAAACACGAGGGGGAGCAAATTATCTGACTTAGATAAAGGCTCCAACGAACTGGGTGACGAAGCGGTAGCTTCGGGGGACGTGAGGGTACTCTTGGTATCCCTCTGTGAGGTGGCAGATGGTCCATGAAACCCGGCCTCACAGGGGTTAAGGTCTGCGATAGAAGAGCCAAGAGTATGCCTTGGTTGCTATGCGAGCGACCTAAAGACTGGGATGGATTAGCGTGGAGTCGACGATACTTGATTTTGCCCTGGATAGCACGTCGCCGACTACCTACCATCTTTAGTCAATCGTGTACGAGCGGAAAGGCAGAGAACCCCCAACAGACCATGTTCTTGCTATCGAGTCATGGGTGAGGTTGGCCCATAGGAAAGTGGGGCTATAGTGGGGCCGAGATGTGGTTCTCATACATGATTTTTCTTGGATTGCCTTTCAGTAGTTGAGGGAGGGGTCACGTGGGACCATAGCCACGGGTACAAAAATAGACCTTGATATCAGCATCAGCAGACGACTCAAAGCTCCCGACCGAGTTCCGTATTTCTTGATTTGCCCTGGCACGGAACTCGGATGGCACATTGAGGAACATGTGCGTCTAGACATGGAAAACGATTCACGATACTTACGCGGGATAAAGGGCGCGGTTGACGGGTGGCATAATCCCTAGTGGCCCTAGGTGGCTTGAACCCAAACCGAGACACGGAAACGTTCATTAGGTAGCATAATCCCTAGTGGTCCTAGGTGGCATAAATCCTAAGTGAACACGCGATAGTTCATGGTAAGAAAACATAACCAGATCAAGGGTAGAAGTCCAAAACAATTTCAAGGATAAAATGGTACTACGTTGAGGTGGTATAGATTTACATGGGAAAGCCCGTACGGCCTACGGCAAAGGACTGAACTAATACATGGAAAGAAACATACGAGTTGGGAAAACCTACATATGCTATATATTAGGTTGACATGGACCATTACATGGCATTGGGCAAGGGACATTCATAGTTAACACATGACGCGGGTTGGGATACTAGTACGAGAGGTGCAGAGAAAATATACATGTTAGAACCATGAGAAATATACATGAAAGATACCGTGGGATGTTATACAGGATAGATATCTCGGGATAGTATACTTGATAGAAACCTGACGATGTGATACCTTGATTTATCATGACACCGTAGTTTATCATGATATCTTAGTTTACCTTGCTGCAGTAGTTCAGCCTGTTACCCTGGTTTAGTTTATCTATCTTGTCGTCATCCTTATGTTTACTTTCAGTTTATGCATGTCATGTTACCTTTACCTGTTTTTATACTGGAAGTAGATAGGACTTACCTGTCTTTATGACTGACCCCGTTTTGTTTTGCCTCTTTGTCTTCCGTTTCCCCCCCCCCCCAGGTTTCCGGGAGGAAACACTGTTATCTAGTTCGGACTTCTTCTGCCTGAAGATCATCACGCATGGCTTGGACTTTTCTTGGCTATGGCTACTTTACTGTTTTACTTGGGGAATAATTTATGAAATGGTTTTATGCTTCTTTACTAATTCAAGATAGGTTTTGATGTATTCTGATGTAAAAGGCTTTAGACCTTATTTTACAAGGTAATGAAATTTGTTTTACTTCCGCTGTTTTATATATGTTCTGTCTTGTAATATTTCTGTGCATGTTTACCTCGATAATGCTTCACCAAACCTAGTGCATTCCCTTTGTGGGTGACCCTAGCGGAGGTGGGGTGTTACATTTGGTATCAGAGCAGAAGGTTACCAGACTGGGCAAAAGTTTTTAAAACCTTCTGAAAACTATTTGAAAAACCGTTTACAAAGAAGCATTTTTCAAGAAAAGTTTTTAAAGGCTATTCCCCAAAAGCCATTAGCACTATCCTTTGATTCCTTGATTGAATCTCTTTTCCTTTCTTTCCTCCATCTGTAGTCACAGTAGTTCTTACTGTGACTAATCTTTGTCTAGCCACGTAGGTGTTTTCCGTACGATGGAGGTGGTTCTCGAGAGACCTGTTGCCGTGGTACAAGGAAGGATAATAAGAGTAAGGATAAAGAACGCGAGCTTAAGGATAAGCAACTTGTTGGTATGGCTTGGTCCATCAAGGAGGACAAGGACAAGATCATCGGAGAGGGCAATTGTACGCTCCCATTTCTAGGGTACCTAAAAGAGATGGTACCGTTTCTGGTAAAGGTTTAGTCGTTCTTTTCTATCATCCCGTCCGGACTTTGTCTTGATCATCGTATCATTTAAGTCTACTTGGATAGTTGAGTCTCTGCACCTTAGTACTAGCATGGTAAAGGATCCCAGTTTTTGTCCCAAAAATCTGGTTGGAGAGTTGGTCTATTTCTTCATGACTTGTTTGGATTTGAGAATGACATGTCTCGGCTATGGATGGATTCTAGGGATAAAGTGGTCACCCAATGAGGGGTGCCATTCTCGGTTTTGGAAAGAGGGTAGTTAGACTCTCGACTCACCTTGGTGATACCCTCGAAGTCTCGGGTAACCTTTTGGGTTCTGTCATGGTTAGTTACCTAGAATCTCGGGATGCAGTTGTTGGTAATCCGTTCGAATGCTAAGGCGGATGGTTCGTTTCGCTTATGCATGAGTTATGGGAATCACCCTAGTAGGTACTCTTGGCAACATGGATTGGCATCGGCAAACGAGATCCAGAATTCCCTAGTGAATTTTGGAGTGCTTGCATGAGTAAGTGGATACGTTTGAGCCAAGTATATTAGGGAAAGGATAAGTGAAAGTGGAATAAGAGGCGATAATGAAATGAGTTCTAACTCATATCTTGGAAATAGGAATCAAGGAGCTACGAAATCATGGAGTTAAAAAGATGGTCAAGGCACCGAGGAATTAAGCTCAAGGAAACGCGACTTAGAAGACGTAAGGTTAGACACGCGCATCGTACCTCTTTTTTTTAAGAGTGTATCCTTGATCCCTGGTTTTTCCTGTAGAGCTTGCTCGCATGATATCTTTTGGTGAATATCCTCTCGGTCTTGTTTCTGTTACAAACCCCGTAAGGAGTTTGTCTTGTTTATCTCCTCGATCTTATCTTGGGAACCTTAGATAGAATTCTATGGATGTAAACATGTGTTTGAAACATGTTATGATTGATATGGTTGCAAATGGTTGCAAGTGGTTGCTCGTGGATGCGCGAATACACATTAGACACTAGATTGACGCGGTCACGTTTCATGTTGCATATGCACGAGTATTTATACTTGTTTATGGATGAAATCGAATGTGTTGTCATGTGGATGTTGCATGTGGATGAATGTTTGTGCACGCATATAGTATTTATATGACTAGGACTATTTGCATACATGTTGGATTCATGGCACTAAACATAATTTGCATTAGAAGATCATTCAGGCCTGATCATTAGCATTAGCTAAGGAACATATACACACACTTTCTTGCATATGTTCATACGACGTTAGAAATCATCTAAGGACCATGGTTGCCTGTGGATGATGTTTTGAGTAGATGGATGATGGATGGTAGGATACATTCATCCTAACTTGGAGATTTCGGGGACGAAATCCTTTAAGTTGGGGAGGATGTAACAACCCGAATTTTTGCAACGTGTTAAGACAAGAATCAAGGCAAAATTAAATTATAAAATCTGAATCAGGATAAACGGGTTGCGCCATTGCGTTCATCTCGGAAAAATACGCGAAATAGAGTCTGAATTTTCGTAAATCGGAGTCCGTATGACCCAGTTAAGGCCCTACGAAGTTTCACGAAAATTCAAATCCGAAAACAGATTTGAAACTCAGCCCAGAAAGGGAAGGCGGGAAAATTCCCGCCAGACACACAGGGTGTCGACCCCTGGGTCGACCTCCCCTCCAGGGGGTCGACATGGGTGTCGACCCTAGGGTCGACCCCTCCCCAGGGGGTCGACATAGGCGTCGACCCCTGGGTCGACCCCCCCTAAGTCGAACCAGCGACCTGGTGCACCTACTTCTGGTTTTGGCTCCTGGGTCTTGTTTTGGAGGCTTGTGACGATTTTTGAGGGTTCAGATCTATCCTAGGGTTTATCCTACGGCCTAAACTACTCCTAATCTCTATAAAAAGACCCCTAAGCCTACCCTAAACCCTCACAAATCACTCATGCCACGAAGTGCTGCCCAAATGCCAAGTGATCATGGCCTCCATCTCCAACTCCAAGAGACTATGCATGCAAATCGGATCCGAATCGAAAGGTGCAAGCTTGCTACACCAAATCGAGGCTCGATCAACGTTGCTACGCAAATTCCATGACGATTCTTCAACAAAGGAGCCACCTTTCTTCGTCAAGATGGATCATGCTCATTCCCTAAGCCTTGCTATGTAAGTTCTAGTTACTTGTAGATTCTAACGGTGGTTCTAATGTGACATGGGATAAAATACGATGAAACATAAGTATGCTAGCTTATGTGAACCTATGTTTGCCCCTTTTCTATGATCTATGACCTTGGGCTAAGTTGTAGTGACCTAATCATGCCATTCATGTTATGTTTAACCTAGTATATCTTGCAAGTTTGAATCTTTATCTATGAAATGTTAGCATGAACCTTTGGGAACCACTTGACTTGTGAAACATGGGCAAAAACTTGACTTTGGGGCTTATGCATGTTTGTGGCCAAATTACCTTAGAATGCTATGCATGTTTGTGGCCAAATTTCCTATGGTAATATGCAAGTTTGTGGCCAAATCCTTCATGACATTGTGCATGCTTGTGGCCAATCCCTTTTTATGTTATGCATGCTTATGGCCAATCCCTATATGACACTATCGTTCATGTTTTAAGGCCAAACCCCCTTATGATACCATGCATGTTTGGAGCCAATCCCTTTTTTGGCATCGTGCATGTTTTGGGGTCTTCATGTAGCCATAGTATACCTACTATGTTGACTCACTTTTACTCAAGTGAAAACACGATTTGGGGTAGGATAGACAAACATGAGAATGACGCGGAAAACTTGACATGGGGTTTACATGAGAACATGACATTCATGGTCATGACACGTGGGAAAACATGGAACTTGAACTAGACATGGGTGGGTTGTAAGTGTAATAAGACACTAGACCAAACATGAAAGTGGCCAACTCGAGGTTGGGTTGAGTTTGTAGCATAAATCTACCCGGACCCGCCCGGCTTAACTAGTGGCTACAAACAATAGGATCCAATGTGAGAAGTTGGTCATGTCGCGCTTAAGACCCGAGGTTAGACTAGGTTGTGGTGTAAAACTACCCGGACCCGCCCGGCTTAACTAGTAACCACAACCAGGTCTAATGTGAGAGGTTTAGAGTGCATTAATTAAATTAATGCCACATGATAAGGTTAAGTAAATTTGACTAATGGCACTTAACCGATATGACACGAATGGGTAGGTTAAGTGGGACCGGGCTTGATTTCTTAATGACACTTAACCATACAAGACAATTAGGGGATGGGGTTAAGTAATTTACGCTTAACTAATCCAACATGGTAATTAGATGGGGTTAAGTAATTTAGACTTAACTAATCTAAACACGGTAATTAGATGGGGTTAAGTAACCTATACTTAACTAATCTAAACACGGTAATTCGGTGGGGTTAAGTTAAACACTTAACCATTCTAAACTTGGTAATTCAATGAGGTTAAGTAGCCAATACTTAACCAACTTAACAAGATAATTTAATGGGGTTAAGTAACTTATACTTAACCAATTATACATGATGATTTGATGAGGTTAAGTAACCTAAACTTACCAATCTAATATGCGGACCTGATAGGGTTAAGTCATAAGACCTTTTAAATATACTTAACCATGTTAATACGATTAGTGGATGGGGTTAAGTTAACCTATACTTAACCAATCCGACCCGATAATCCGATGAGGTTAAGACAACCTGTGCTTAACCAATCTAACACGATAACCTGATAGGGTTAAGATAAACAAATACTTAACCAAATTGACCTGATGATTGAATAGGGTTAAGTCATGAGCTTCTTGGTATACTTAACCAACTTATAGGGCTAGGTCTTGGACTTGAATACTTAGCCAATCTTGACATGATTCATAGGCGGGCTAAGCCATGAACTTGAATAATAACACTTAACCCAATAGGCAAAACCCTAGTTAGAGGAACTAGGTAGAAAATCGTAGTTAATCAAGGGTAACGGGGAAATGAAGCTAAGTGGTAAACCTTAGTTAAGTATAACTAAGTAATAATTCTTAGCCAAGGACATGGGACTAGTTCATGAATAAATGAGTAACCCGGTACGGTAGGTCATCGCTTAAAACACGAGGGGGAGCAAATTATCTGACTTAGATAAAGGCTCCAACGAACTGGGTGACGAAGCGGTAGCTTCGGGGGACGTGAGGGTACTCTTGGTATCCCTCTGTGAGGTGGCAGATGGTCCATGAAACCCGGCCTCACATGGGTTAAGGTCTGCGATAGAAGAGCCAAGAGTATGCCTTGGTTGCTATGCGAGCGACCTAAAGACTGGGATGGATTAGCGTGGAGTCGACGATACTTGATTTTGCCCTGGATAGCACGTCGCCGACTACCTACCATCTTTAGTCAATCATGTATGAGCGGAAAGGCAGAGAACCCCCAACAGACCATGTTCTTGCTATCGAGTCATGGGTGAGGTTGGCCCATAGGAAAGTGGGGCTATAGTGGGGCCGGGATGTGGTTCTCATACATGATTTTTCTTGGATTGCCTTTCAGTAGTTGAGGGAGGGGTAACGTGGGACCATAGCCACGGGTACAAAAATAGACCTTGATATCTGCATCAGCAGACGACTCAAAGCTCCCGACCGCCCGTATTTCTTGATTTGCCCTGGCACGGAACTCGGATGGCACATTGAGGAACATGTGCGTCTAGACATGGAAAACGATTCACAATACTTACGCGGGATAAAGGGCGCGGTTGACGGGTGGCATAATCCCTAGTGGCCCTAGGTGGCTTGAACCCAAACCGAGACACGGAAACGTTCATTAGGTAGCATAATCCCTAGTGGTCCTAGGTGGCATAAATCCTAAGTGAACACGCGATAGTTCATGGTAAGAAAACATAACCAGATCAAGGGTAGCAGTCCAAAACAACTTCAAGGATAAAATGGTACTGCGTTGAGGTGGTATAGATTTACATAGGAAAGCCCGTACGGCCTACGGCAAAGGACTGAACTAATACATGGAAAGAAACATACGAGTTGGGAAGACCTACATATGCTATATATTAGGTTGACATGGACCATTACATGGCATTGGGCAAGGGACATTCATAGTTAACACATGACGCGGGTTGGGATACTAGTACGAGAGGTGCAGAGCAAATATACATGTTAGAACCATGAGAAATATACATGAAAGATACCGTGGGATGTTGTACAGGATAGATACCTCGGGATAGTATACTTGATAGAAACCTGAAGATGTGATACCTTGATTTATCATGACACCGTAGTTTATCATGATATCTTAGTTTACCTTGCTGCAGTAGTTCAGCCTGTTACCCTGGTTTAGTTTATCTATCTTGTCGTCATCCTTATGTTTACTTTCAGTTTATGCATGTCATGTTACCTTTACCAGTTTTTATACTGGAAGTAGATAGGACTTACCATTCTTTATGACTGACCCCGTTTTGTTTCGCCTCTTTGTCTTCCTTTTCCCCCCAGGTTTCAGGGAGGAAACACTGTTATCTAGTTCGGACTTCTTCTGCCTGAAGATCATCACGCATGGCTTGGACTTTTCTTGGCTATGGCTACTTTACTGTTTTACTTGGGGAATAATTTATGAAATGGTTTTATGCTTCTTTACTATTGCAAGACAGGTTTTGATGTATTCTAATGTAAAAGGCTTTAGACCTTATTTTACAAGGTAATGAAATTTGTTTTACTTCCGCTGTTTTATATATGTTCTGTCTTGTAATATTTCTGTGCATGTTTACCTCGATAATGCTTCACCAAACCTAGTGCATTCCCTTTGTGAGTGACCCTAGCGGAGGTGGGGTGTTACATATAACGTAGTTACTTTATTTTATTTCATTATTGTTAACCATTTATTTTTTGGCCTAACAACTAAAACAAACCTTTTTACGTTTAACAATGTTTAAGATTCAAAAACTTATAAAAAGGTTAATAACTGTAGCTATTGTAAAATTGCCCAAAATAATTAAAAAGAGGATATGAATATATTCCAAATCGCAAGAAAAAAGAAATAAATGTCTTTGGAATGATTGTTGTAAACTATATACAAATTGACGTAGATTTATACGTCTCTGCCTAGTTGTTTTGTACATATTCCTTACTGATTTGAAACAATGTTTTTTAAAAAAGGAACAAAAAGGGAATTTCTACAATAACCAAGTAAAAGCCCAACAACATCAGATATAAACAGGCATAATCTTTTAACCTCAATTTACAAAAACCACAAATTAACACCAAATCTAAGAATTTGGAATAAAGCTACAAATTTGACAATGGTTTTGGGACTGATTTCCAGATCCAAGGTGTATATAATAGCCACAACCATCCTATGAAAAATCGTAGGAAATATAATTTAACTAACCAAAAAGGCCTACAAACTCAATATTTAAACCATAACCTATTATTCCAGATTTGACAAAAACAGTAAACAAACCTGATAAACTTTTAGGCATACATCTCAGATCTATTACAAACAAACTAAATAAGTTATTATAAATGATATATATAATTTTCCAACTTATGAAAGCTATCCAAATTTGAATCAGAATAAACCTTTAGGCCTACTATTCCAAAATTCTTATGGATCTACAATTATTCCAAAAAGGGAATACTTTCAGATTTGTAGATCTACAAGAAAATAGGAAAAAGGGAAGAAATCTGAATGGAAGAAAGCCTAATCGTAACACCACCTCCTTTGCAAATAAATCTGATTCTAATCTTCCTCAATCTATGTTTGTTTTGATTATATATATTTAAATTTGGTTAGAAGAGGTTTGGAAAAAGAGGGAAATGGTGGAACTTCGTTGCTGCCTTTGGAATTATTCGCAAAAAGGTGGTGTCTAACCCTTTATTTATATGGATTAGAATGACCCTAGATCGTTAGATTAACTTTAATAAGATCCGTCCATTATTAAAAAATTGTATAATAAAATACCCTCAAAAACCAAGCCATCACTGGACAAAATCAACCAGAGGGGTCGACCCCTAGGTCGACCGCTCTGGGTTGTTTTGACCCAATGAGGGAAAGTTGTAAATGGTATATTTTAATTATATATTCTTCTAATTTATTTTCTGTTCGTTCTCATATCTTGTCCGTAAGTTTTTCATACGGAATCCATTCGCGAAGTTCCAAACATGAAAGTTGACTAGAATTCTATCACAAACGCAACGGTGCAGATATCATGGTCAAGTTCCATCGTTTGTGAAAATTCCAATTTCAGAACCTAATTAAATAACTAAATTAACTATTGCCAAAATTTTAGGCTGTTATACTACCATTTCCTTTCTGGACCAGAAAACTTATTAGCCCCCCTCCCCCTCTAATCATCCTTACCCTCTTCCTTCTTGTCTTTAAGCATCAACGCCATCTCAATCAAAGCCTCATTTGTTGCTCCCATAAGAATGTGATTCATCGCCAAACCTTGGAGAGGTTGATTCAACCCTCTAGCAAATCGAACAGCCTTCTTAGTAGCCGTGTTAACCAAATCAGTGCCAAATCTCGATAACTCATTAAACTGTTTGATGTGGTATTCCTTTACCGACAGACTTTGTAACAACCCGCATTCTACGCATCGGAGGATCGTAAAATATTTATTTCTTTCCCATATGAGGTCGTATGGTCATGTAACTTTGGGAAATAACCATTAGAGTCATTTCCCATGTTCATGATTTTTGTCGATTTTTAAATGACCGTTTTGCCCCTAGCTGATCTTGTTTTGGCCATAACTTTTGACTGGAAAGGAATTTTGACCTGAAACGACTTCCATTAGATTCGTTTGATGGTTTACCTTTCCGTAGAGTGGTCACATGTGAAAAACGGACTTACCGTTTGGGAGATATGACTTAAATAAGGTTTGGAAGGTGAAAAACTACTTAACCGGGCCATATAGGGTGATTAGTGAATAGGCCCATAACCCATTTCGGGATTTGGTTTATGGGGAGGCTGAAATGAGTTAGAGAATCATTCTATTTCAGTTTTCTAGCCTCCACTTATCTCCAAGAAACCCTAAAAATGGCCTCCAACCTCTAAATCACCTCCAAATCATCTATTAATCAAGGATTTAGCTTAGCAACATCGAATCAAGGGAGATCTACACCAACTCGACATTGGAGCTGCTGTTTAGCATTGGGATTCGCATCAAATCAGAGATTTACTTCAGATCTAGAGTTTATTTGTGGCTAAGGTGAGTGATTTGCATAGTACCTCACTAATTATGACTAATTAAGGGTAATTAGTGTTAATTAGCGAATTTAAACATGATAAAATTCTGGAAAAATATTCATAAATTCTTAAATGATGTTTTAGACCTCTGATATGAATTTGGGTTTATTTGGTTAAGTTTTACTAATCCTATCATTAGTTTCACCTAAACATGCTTGAGGGGAAATATGGGGTTTTGGGTATGTTTGATCCATTTTAACCTATCATATTGATGTTTTGATGTTTGTGGTTGATTATGCATGTTGCTATGACTATATGATATGCTTTGTGATTGATTTCAATAGTTAGAATGGTCGAAAACGTCGTCGAATGGCGTAAAATACTCGCTGGAAAGGTTGCAGGAAAAGTGCAGGTTCTGGACCGGATCGGATCGGATATGGGGGCTCGGATCGGATAAGTGAACTGGGCAAGGGATTCGATCGGATCGGAACTTGACACTTAAGAAATCTGGAAAAAAGGAAGGCCATACTAGCAATATTGGGACCGGATCGGATTAAGGAGGGGGATCGGATCGACTAAAGGAGGAGGATCGGATCGGAGTAAATGAAGAACGAGGGAGCTGATCGGAGCGGGAGCACGAACTGGAGGGGAGATGGCAACCCGACCCGACCCGAAGTGGGACACCCGACCCGAACCGATGCAACGCTGTGAACTCGAACCGTACCGCTACCAGAGGAAGACCACGAACCAAGCCAATTCAAAGTAGTGGACCCGACCCGAACCGATGGCTTGAAGGGGAATCCGACCCGACCCAGTATTGACCAATAACCAGAGATGCAAAGGTAGTCCAATATGAGAAGTTAGAGCTCAGGATCCAGTTGGGAACCGATGAGTTCACTTCATGGTTGGGCTTTGCCGCGGGACGTGTGCTAAGGAGTTGTCGACGTTCATAACTTCGATTCACCACTGAAAATGGATGATAGACTACGTTATCAGTGCAGTAGAGTCATTATGACTTGAGGGGCAAAGTGATGCGTAGTAAGACTATGAGCCAGCGCAGATGGGGTGAATAACTCCATGGGGAAAGTGGACATAGTAAAGGATTGGTAAGGCTATGAGCCAGCGCAAATGGGGTGAATAACTCCATGGGGCAAGTGGACATAGCGAAGGATTAGTGGCTACGTTATCAGTGCATTGAAGCCATTTATGACTTCATGGGGCAAAGTGATCGTAGCAAGGTATGTTGGGTGATCGAAGTGGTGAATATCATATGCTTTACGCACTGAGTGAGAGATGTGAGGATGGTTGATATGCTTGATTGTTTGCCATCACTATGACATGCACACCCCCACCCCTGTTATCTTTACACCATTTGATATGGCACCTTAGAGTGTTGTACAGTTTGTAGTGCTAACTCTTTGGTTGCAGGTTCAGCTATGTTTTAGTCTACCTGTTATTGTTCTGTTTAGATGCTTATCGCTCATACCAGGCTTTATGTCTGACCCAGAGTTTTATGTCTCCTCTTATTACTCTGGGTGCTCACACGAGCAGACTAGAACATATAGATATTCTCCTCTTATTAGTAGTGGTCCAGTAGACAGGTTAGCTGGTGATGCGCGAGTAGCTGATTCGGAGGCGGGCAGAAGGCTTCTACGTATGATATATAGATATTCTCCCTGTGTCGTTGGTGGTCGCTACTTGGGCATTAGTAGTGTACCTCCTTTATCTTGCTTTTGCTTTGTGACAGTTTGAAATGTTGTAATAATGTTTAACTTTGGATCATAAGCTGTACTTGGATTTTCCGCTGCTATGTTAGTTGTTTCAGCTTATGCACTGTCTCACCTGTTTTATGTCAAGTATGTTGTTATTATATTTTATTCTATGCGCTGTGAGACATTCTACAGGTTCTTTGTTAGTTCATTTCCTTCTTCCCTTTTTCCTTCTGATGACCCGTTCCGTGCTAACTGGACATGTGTACAGCGCACCTCTGGAGTAAATGTCGGTTGGTGCGGGGCGGGCCGTCACACTTGGTATCAGAGCTCTAGGTTGCGTAGTTAACCTAGGAAAAGACACTAGGGAGAGATAGTACGTATATGAGAGCGCGTATTTGTGATTAGTTTGGCTTTCAAAAGCTATATATGTATATACTATTAGTAGTATAAGAATGAAGTCGTACTGCACTAGCACCACTATGGGGTCGTTAATCGTTTCTCTTTTACAGATTGACGATGAGTCGATATGCTAGAGGTGCTGATAGGGGAGCCAATAATGGGAATGCTGCTGACATGAGGGCGATGTTTACTGACCTCATGAGAGACATGCTTAGGGAGGTGCAAGGGGCAGTTCCCAAACTCGGAATTGGCGGTGGTCCAGTAGTGCAGGCACCTAGGGTCGATTTCGCCAAGTTGTGCAAGGACTACACTAACCTTGGTGGGAAGCCGTTCCGTGGGACGGAGTCGGCCACATATGTTCAAGATTGGTTGGATAGCTGTGATCGTATCTTCGACGACTTGGGTATCGAGGATGCGATGAAGAGAAGGTTAACATCTCGTCAGCTGCAAGGGCGAGCGATGAATTGGTGGAATTCCATTAGAACAGCTACTCCAGAAGATCAGGTTACTTGGGATCAGTTCAAAGCTCGCTTTAGCGAGAAGTTCATCCCAGCTGCCCAGAAGTCAGTATTGTTTAAGAGATTCTTGGAATTCAAGCAGAGTGGAAGGGAAGTTTCTGACTATATCGCTGAGTTCGACACCTTGTCGAAGTATGGACTATCTCTTATTGATACTCCTGAGAAGAAGAATGAGAAGTTCATTACTGGGTTGGATGGATACTTGGGGGAAAGGCTTATCAACCACATCGATGAGACTTTTGAATCGATTGTGTGGAAAGCTTTGAGATCAGAGAGTCTTTACCCTAAGTCAAAGACTGAGGCTGCATCTGCAGAAGGGCTGAAGCCGCAAGCAGGCGGTGGAGGCAAGAATAACTCTCAGAATAAGAGGAAGCAGAGCCAATCTAAGGATGGCCAGAAAAAGAGCAAGAAAGATGTTGAGTGCTTCAGCTGTGGTAAGAAGGGCCATTAGGCCAAAGATTGTCGGGCCAAGACAGCGGATAAGAAGTGCTTCAACTGTGGTCAAGTGGGACATTTCAAGGATAAGTGTCTGCAACCTCTTAAGGAGAAGCAGATTGTGAATGCATATGCTATTGATGTTGTTCCTTCTTCGTCGAATGCCCCAACTGCGGCGGAGAAAGGAAAGAATGTTATTATTCAAGGTATGCTTTCTATTTATGATGTACCAGTTCGAGTTTTGTTTGATACTGGGGCTTCCCGTTCCTTCATATCTAGTGACCTGGTAGATAGGTTGGGACTGGAACCCGAGATAATCGATAGACCATTGGTTGTGACGAACCCGATTGGTGGTTCGACTAGCCTTAGTATGATTTTCCGAAATGTGGTCTTATCGAGTCATGGATGTATGTTTGTTTGTGATTGCTTTGTTTTGGGCTTTATTGGGTATTGCATTATACTGGGAGTCGATTGGCTCCAAATATACGGGGTGGTGGTAGACTGTGAGGGCTTTCTGGTGACAATTAGAGCGGATGATGGGCGGAGGGTAGTGTTTGGTAGTCTACCTAGTGATGGGGTAATGGCTAGTTTTATAAATTCCATCTACATCCCGCAGGATGAGTTGTCAGATGTGCCCATGGTTGGCCAGTATCCGGACGTCTTCGAGGAGGTGACCGGGCTTCCACCACACCGAGAGATTGAGTTCCGTATTGATTTAGTGAAAGATGCCAGACCTATAGTGATGCCACTTCATCGAATGGCACCAAGGGAGCAGCGAGAGCTCGGGGTGCAAGTCAGAAATCTTTTGAAGAAGGGATTTATTAGAAGAAGTGTCTCCGAGTGGGGAGCACCAGTTGTGTTTGCCACTAAGGCAGATGGTTCCCTTCGTTTGTGTGTGGACTATCGCGTGTTGAATAAGGTAACGAGGAAGAATAAGTATCCTCTACCGTGGATAGATGATTTGATTGATCAACTGGAAGGAGCAAGAGTGTTCTCCCAGTTGGACCTCGCGACAGGATTTCATCAACTACGAGTAGCGGATGAGAGTGTTCCGAAAATGGCATTTAGAACGTCGTCTGGATTCTATGAGTGGTTGGTCGTGCCATTTGGGTTGACCAATGCACCAGCCTACTTTGTGGATATTATGAATCGAGCATTCAGAGATCAGTTGAATAAGTTTGTTCTTGTGTTCGTAAACGATATCCTTGTTTACTCAAGGACAGAGGAGGAACACAAGGGACACTTGAGGATAGTGATGGAGGTGTTGAGAAAACACCAATTGAAAGCGAAATTCTCCAAGTGTCACTTTTAGAGAAGGGAAGTGAGATTCTTGGGCCATGTTGTTTTAGAGAATGGTATTGCCGTGGACCCTGCGGAGGTGGCTACGGTACAGGATTGGCCTATGCCCAAGAATGCAACAGATGTAAGAAGTTTCTTGGGGTTAGCTGGATATTATCGTACGTTTATCCAGGACTTCTCCAAGATAGCAGCACCGTTGACTCAGTTGACTAAGAAGAATCAGTCCTTCGTTTGGGACGGAGTGTGTGAGAATGCATTCAGGAGTCTAAAGGAAAAGTTGACGCGTGCGCCAGTACTAGTCATTCCTAAAGGGAATGAAGAGATGACGATATACACGGATGCTTGTGGTACCGGACTAGGTGCTGTATTGATGCAAGGAGGTAGGGCTGTAGCTTATGCTAGCCGGCAACTAAAGCCGCATGAGAAGATGTATCCTACCCATGATTTGGAACTGGCCGCGATTGTGTTTGCGCTAAAGATGTGGAGACATTATCTCTTGGGAGAAAGATTTGAGTTGTTTACCGATCATAAATCGTTAAAGTATCTCTTCTCCAAGAAAGATCTAAATCTCCATCAGCAGAGATGGTTAGAGTTCTTGGCTTCGTTTGATTTTGATATCGCATACACACCTGGGAAAGGTAATGCGGTAGCCGATGCCTTGAGTAGGAGACATGCCAGTTTGGGGGCTATGTTTCTTGAATGGAAGCAACTGGAGTATATCACGGGGTTTGATTTCAGACCAAAGTGCGAATTGGATCCAGTCATGCTAGCTAGTTTGGCGATCAGACCCACTTTGATAGAGCGGATTGGTTCCAGCCAGAGGGACGATCCTAATCTATTGGAAATCATCTCCACGTTAGAAATGAACATCGACGGTGAGGAGATGAATTTGTATGGGCTTGATCGAGAAGGATGGATTAGGAAAAATGGAAGACTAGTTGTACCCAACGTGAATGGTTTGAGGGATGAAGTGCTTAGAGAATGTCATCACCCAAAACTAACCATACATCCCGGTGGTAATAAGATGCACCGAGACATGAAGCAGACTTACTACTGGGAAGGGATGAAAAGAGACGTTGGGAAGTTTATATCCAAATGCATGAATTGCCAGCTAGTTAAAGCCGAACAAAAGAAGCCTAGTGGGTTATTGCAACCATTAGAAATTCCTGAATGGAAATGGGAGCAAGTCTCGATGGATTTCATCGATGGTTTACCGAGGACTAGGTCGGGACATGATAGCATTTGGGTAATTGTGGATCGATTGACTAAGAGTGCAAGATTTATACCATTCAAATCGACCAGAACGGCAGCTAAATTGGCAGAATTGTATATGAAGTGGGTAGTGAGATTTCATGGCGTACCCAAAAGCATTGTGAGTGACCGAGACCCGTTGTTTACTAGTGGGTTTTGGAAGAGCTTACAAGAGGCTCTAGGGTCAGAATTACATCTCAGTACCGCATATCATCCTCAGACCGATGGTCAGACGGAGAGGGTGAATCGTATATTGGAAGATCTCTTGAGAGCATGTATATTGGATTTTGGTGGATCATGGGATGACCATTTGCATCTAGTAGAGTTTGCATATAATAATAGCTACCAATCCAGTATCTGTATGGCTCCATATGAAGCTTTGTACGGAACACCGTGCAACTCACCATCATGTTGGATAGAGACTGGCGAGAAGTTTTTGCTTGGACCGGATGTGGTGAGAGAAACTTCAGATAAGATTAAGATCATCCAACAACGAATGAAGGCTGCCCAAGATAGGCAGAAGAGTTATACTGATAAGAGGAGAAGAGACTTAAAATTCTCCGTTGGTGACTTGGTGTTTGTCAAGATTTCTCCGTTGAAGAGCGTGATACGATTTGGCAGGAGAGGCAAATTGGCACCAAGATTTGTTGGTCCATTCCCTGTTCTTGAACTAGTCGGGAATTTGGCATATAGAGTTGACTTACCAGAGAAGATGGCGGGAGTTCACAACGTATTTCATGTTTCCCAACTAAGGAAGTTCGTTCATGACCCAAATATGACTATTTCACCAGATCAGTTAGAGGACTTCGAAGTAGAACCCGAGGCGGTTAGGAATCGCAAGCCAATCCGTGTTCTCGAGCACGATACGAAGCAACTTCGAAGGAAGGCGGTGAAGCTAGTCAAGGTTCATTGGGGCGAGAACGAGAATGACTGCACTTGGGAGACAGAGGAGAGCATTAGAAAGATGCTTCCAGAACTCTTTGCCTAGTAAGATTTACCTTGTAATTTAGTTATTCCGCATGCTAGGATAGACTTGTTTTGCTTGTTTTGCATGTTTGATTGTTGTTTTATGGTTGATAGGCATGCGTGACCATTTGTGTGTTTTTGATTAGGGAATTTCGGGGGCGAAATTTCTTAAGGGGGGGAGAATGTAACAACCCGCATTCTCCGCATCGGAGGATCGTAGAATATTTATTTCTTTCCCATATGAGGTCGTATGGTCATGTAACTTTGGGAAACAACCATTCCCATGTTCATGATTTTTGTCGATTTTTAAATGACCGTTTTGCCCCTAGCTGATCTTGTTTTGGCCATAACTTTTGACTGGAAAGGAATTTTGACCTGAAACCACTTCCATTAGATTCGTTTGATGGTTTACCTTTCCGTAGAGTGGTCACATGTGAAAAACGGACTTACCGTTTGGGAGATATGGCTGAAATAAGGTTTGGAAGGTGAAAAACAGCTTAACCGGGCCAAATAGGGTGATTAGTGAATAGACCCATAACCCATTTCGGGATTAGGGTTATGGGAAGGCTGAAATGAGTTAGAGAATCATTCCATTTCAGTTTTCTAGCCTCCACTTATCTTCAAGAAACCCTAAAAATGGCCTCCAACCTCTAAATCACCTCCAAATCATCTTTTAATCAAGGATTTAGCTTAGCAACATCGAATCAAGGGAGATCTACACCAACTCGACATTGGAGCTGCTGTTTAGCATTGGGAATCGCATCAAATCAGAGATTTACTTCAGATCTAGAGTTTATTTGTGGCTAAGGTGAGTGATTTGCATAGTTCCTCACTAATTATGGCTAATAAGGGTAATTAGTGTTAATTAGCGAATTTAAACATGATAAAATTCTGGAAAAATGTTCATAAATTCTTAAATGATGTTTTAGACCTCTGATATGAATTTGGGTTAATTTGGTTAAGTTTTACAAATCCTATCATTAGTTTCACCTAAACATGCTTAAGAGGAAATATGGGGTTTTGGGTATGTTTGATCCATTTTAACCTATCATATTGATGTTTTGATGTTTGTGGTTGATTATGCATGTTGCTATGACTATATGATATGCTTTGTGATTGATTTCAATAGTTAGAATGGTCGAAAACGTCGTCGAATGGCGTAAAATACTCGCTGGAAAGGTTGCAGGAAAAGTGCAGGTTCTGGACCGGATCGGATCAGATATGGGGGCTCGGATCGGATAAGTGAACTGGGCAAGGGATTCAATCGGATCGGAACTTGACACTTGAGAAATCTGGCAAAAAGGAAGGCCATACTAGCAATATTGGGACCGGATCGGATTAAGGAGGGGGATCGGATCGGCTAAAGGAGGAGGATTGGATCGGAGTAAATGAAGAACGAGGGAGCTGATCGGAGCGGGAGCACGAACTGGAGGGGAGATGGCAACCCGACCCGACCCGAAGTGGGACACCCGGCCCGAACCGATGCAACGCTGTGAACTCGAACCGAACCGCTACCAGAGGAAGACCACGAACCGAGCCAATTCAAAGTAGTGGACCCGACCCGAACCGATGGCTTGAAGGGGAATCCGACCCGACCTAGTATTGACCAATAACCCGAGATGCAAAGGTAGTCCAATATGGGAAGTTAGAGCTCAGGATCCAGTTGGGAACCGATGAGTTCACTTCATGGTTGGGCTTTGCCGCGGGACGTGTGCTAAGGAGTTGTCGACGTTCATAACTTCGATTCACCACTGAAAATGGATGATAGACTACGTTATCAGTGCAGTAGAGTCATTATGACATGTGGGGCAAAGTGATGCGTAGTAAGACTATGAACCAGCGCAGATGGGGTGAATAACGCCATGGGGCAAGTGGACATAGTAAAGAATTGGTAAGGCTATGAACCAGTGCAGATGGGGTGAATAACTCCATGGGGCAAGTGGACATAGCGAAGGACTAGTGGCTACGTTATCAGTGCAGTGAAGCCATTTATGACTTCATGGGGCAAAGTGATCGTAGCAAGGTATGTTGGGTGATCGAAGTGGTGAATATCGTATGCTTTATGCACTGAGTGAGAGATGTGAGGATGGTTGCTATGCTTGATTGTTTGCCATCACTATGACATGCACACCCCCACCCCCGTTATCTTTACACCATTTGATATGGCCCCTTAGAGTGTTGTACAGTATGTAGTGCTAACTCTTTGGTTGCAGGTCCAGGTTCAGGTATGTTTTAGTCTACCTGTTATTGTTCTGTTTAGATGCTTATCGCTCATACCAGGCTTTATGTCTGACCCAGAGTTATATGTCTCCTCTTATTACTCTGGGTGCTCACACGAGCAGACTAGAGACAGGTTAGCTGGTGATGCGCGAGTAGCTGATTCGGAGGCGGGCAAGTGGCTTCCACGTATGATATATAGATATTCTCCCTGTGTCGTTGGTGGTCGCTACTTGGGCATTAGTAGTGTACCTCCTTTATCTTGCTTTTGCTTTGAGACAGTTTGAAAAGTTGTAATAATGTTTAACTTTGGATCATAAGCTGTACTTGGATTTTCCGCTGCTATGTTAGTTGTTTTAGCTTATGCACTGTCCCACCTGTTTTATGTCAAGTATGTTGTTATTATATTTTATTCTATGCGCTGTGAGACATTCTACAGGTTCTTTGTTAGTTCATTTCCTTCTTCCCTTTTTCCTTCTGACGACCTGTTCCGTGCTAACTGGACATGTGTACAGCGCACCTTTGGAGTAAATGTCGGTTGGTGCAGGGCGGGCCGTCACAGACTTCCTCGCTTCGAATTCAAAAACCGCTCCAATTGCATTCCTTCCTTAGCAGGTAATAGAAACTTCCACTCAAACCTATTCTAAATCTGGCCAAACCAATATGTCTTCTTTCAGCCTCAACAGTTTCCCACCAAAACGAGGCTTCCTCCCAAAGTTGCCAAGCTGCACGTTGAACTCTCATCCTATCCTTAAGTTCCAACAACTAAAAAATCCCCTCAGTCTCTCTAATCTAGGTGGGCGCCTCCACAAACATCTCAGTATCCAAAAAAGTCTTTCTGCCCAAATTAGAGAAGTCCTTCCAAAGTTTAGAACAATTGGCGGTTACAGGTGGGTTTGGAGGAACCACCGTAGCAGGTGCCGGAACCTGTACATGTCCTTATCTCTCAGCGGGCGTCATAGCCCCAAAATATATATGGAACCAACTCGGGATAGGAACGCTCTCAGCAAGATTAGGGGCTCCCGACATGCTGCGTAAAAGAGAGGAAAGAAATTTAGAATTCGAAGGAATGTCGTAATTTGACTAGAGAGGATATATTTTATTTGCAAAAATGGCTTTTGAAAAACAGGTTTTCTTTTAAAAAAGTTACTTTAAAATAAAATTTTAGTGATCTTGTAACCTTTGGCTCTGATACTAAATGTAATACCCCATATCCCTTAACATTATTCCAATATAGAATCTCATTAAGAAATATGGGGTGTTCTAGGAATAAAGACATAAACATCATAGAGACTAATATTCCACAAGATATAAGAAAATAAATTTATAGTGGAAGAAGAAGATAATTTACATTAAAATACTAAAACAATTTATTCCAACATAACCAAATTGTCTCAAATATCATCACTACCACAAAATTGGTCATTTGCGTCGGTTGTTACCCCTCTGTTGCTTCGATTTCACAACTGATTTAAGTGAAGACGACGCAACGGAGCAATTTGTATTGCATCAGTTGTATAGCTGACACATATGAGCATTATCTGCGTCGGTCGTTTGTCAACGATCGATGTATATGATCATCTACATTATATCAAATAAGGCTCATTCGCGTTGGTGGTTTGTAAACGATAGACACAAATAGCCGTCATTTGTGTCAGTCGTTTAATAACAACCGACACAAATGCTACCTGAAGGGAAAAAAATTGATACTGTTTCGGGTTTTAAACTTGAAACGATATCATATCGCAGTTAAGAAATTTGTAAATGTATTGAAATAATTATGTCTACAGATGTAAAACCAATTACTCATACCATCACAACGTTCAAATTTCTCTAAAACTCCACTTTTCTGATATATATGTACTAAAACACAATGCAAATAATACTATCAAAACAAAACCTATATACACAATTATACAATCAAAACAGTTATACAATCAAAATAAAACCTGGAATGTTCAAATTTCTTCATCGTGTATGGCAATTTAGCGAGCACCATCAACACAATTGTACGATCAAAACGAAACCTATATATACACACTGCAATTGGTTTACTAAGCTAGAACCTTCTCGTTTATCTCCGACCTGAGCAAGAAAAAAATTGCTTTAGCTAATGCAGGAATATGGTATACATGACAAGTACATTTCAGTTATCATAACAATTATTATTATTATAGATTATATTCTTTCCTCCTCTAAAAATGCGACATGCACTAAAGTGAAGTGCCTACTACTGCTATGCATCATGCGCAATTCACATACATGCTGCCGACATAAAATGAAAGTATATATGTCAAAGAACTTTTATTTATAAATCTACAATAACTTAATATAGAATATTTGAGAAAAAGAAAGATATGAATAAATCGTGTTATATTGTCCAAAATGGCATCAATGTTGTAGCCCATTCTCACGCATCCAAGGAATTCATAATGACCTATAAATAGTAATACATGCAATGTCAACAGAAAAGTTATACTTTATAAGCACATTTTCTTTTTACATAAAATAATATATCTAAAAAAACATAAAAATACCACAGAACATAACATATGGAAACACAAAGTAGTTTTCCAATAAATTAAAAAAAATCATAAACTGCAACAAGTAATGTCAGAATTTAAGGTGATTTACAGGAAATTGCCAAAGGTATCACTTTAAAGAATGTCAATCAAAGGGTTGTCCAATATAGTTCATTTCCTAAATACCATAAAACAATAATAATTAGGAAATTTTATATATCTTGAATTTTTTACAACATTTTATTTGTTATTTGATGCATTGAATTATTATAGAATTAAAAAAAAATACCATAAAAGCAGGAAGCTAAAACAATACCAGTTAGGAAATTTTAAACCTTACCTTAATGAGAAAATCTTTGAAAACTTGGTCATCATTATTTGGCAAGGCTATAGTTAAAGCTATAAAGAATAACTCACTTTGTAGGATTGTTGTGCATCTTGTGAACCTGTGGTCGAAGCTATGAAAAAGTTATAAACCCATGAGAAATGTTTAGAAGAAAGGTTTGTAAAATGCCTTGTCAAAACAATAAATGCAATAGAAAAATTTATATTTGAAATGTTTTTTAAGTTTCATATTTGAATTGCTTTTTTGGTAAACCATCAGTAAATAGAAGCAAGAAACTAACAATAATTAACTAGAAGGATAAAATGTAGAGGACAAAATGGTAATAGGACAAGAATAAAATAGGGTGAACAAAAGAAAATAGGTTGTGGAAAGTTAGAATAAAACAAATATTGCAGTATCATTGAAAGTAGCAGGCAAACGTCTATTATTCAGCACACCAGCTGAAGGCTCAAGCTGCTCCTCCCTGAGTTAAAAAATGCAAAGCCAAGCTAAGATACAAGGGAAACAATGTTGACCTATCAATGGCAAATAAACCAAAACTAAAGCAACTTTTCATAAAAAGAAATAGTGATGTCACAAAATGTACAAATGATATTAGAACAAAAGAACACGTAATGAAACTCCAACTTAAATAATATTAAAAAAAAAAAAAAAAAAACTCACCCAAATGCAAAACTACATTCCATGAAACTGCTTCGATAATTTCCATAATCCATCCGCTCAACACTGTAACACTGCCTTGCACAGTAAAAAACATCACCTTCGTTGACTATTAAACCAATCTCCACACATAACCAAACAACCTCTACATTGATCAGCAACTCCACTTCCTGTTTCACATTACCACCCACTGAACCATCAGTAATGACATCTTAGACTGATTCCAACTAAGGTTTATACACAACTCATCTCCATCATATTCTATTGCAAATCAATGATCATCATTCAGAACTGGATTTGGCAACTTTGATGCGAAACAACTCAGTTATACGTTCTATGGTGAACCGATAAGCCAACCTACATCATTGTTCAAGCCCTACAACAATATCAAACTCCAACAGCAACCGCAACAAACTTCAGCAAGTGTTTAACATCATCTCCAAACACAACATTCCTATCATGGAAACGATTTCATAACTATGGCAGGTTAGTTCCACAAATAGCTATACAGGCAATGGCAACAATTTCATAACATTTTTATTACCATGGTTATCAACTGGAGCAACAAACAATCGCTATACAGGCAATATAAGAGATGCAGCAAGCAAAAAATAGCAACAAATGGCGAGGCACTAACATAAGCAGTTGGTGTGCATATAAGTTGATATAACAACACCTGATAATTTAGCCATTGCTACATCACTTCCTCTGCTACCAGTCACTGCTACACGAGCATCTCCTCTCCACCTATGCCCTAACAAAACCACAAATCCCATCCGTTAAAACTGATCCACCATTCTTGTAACTTCATCACTCAATGAAACATCTAAACATCACGAATCATCCCTCATCCCAGCCTTCATCAACAACCTGTAACCAATCAAATATTGAGATTTTTAACGCAATCAAAACAAAGAGCAGCAAAATTAGAGAATGTTGGGAAATAATGGCTGAGTCGCGGACCAGGTCGCTCTCTTGAAGACGATTCGGCGATCTGGTCGGTGGTGCAAAACCAGTTCGTACTCTCGCCGCCGCCTCTATGATAAAACAGCCTCGTAGAACAGTAACTGATTTGCTTGTACAACAAATCAGTGCAGATTTGCACTTTCGAAATAAACAACTGCTCGAAAATTTCTGTAAGAATATTTTAATGGCGGAGGAGAACAAAAATATTTTTTCTGTTCTAATCTCGTCTACAACTGAAGATAATATATAGACGGGGATTAGGGTTAATCGAAAATATTGGGCAGTAGGAGAAAATAGGATCTGCTGAAATACTGGGTCAAATGTTTACCGCTTCATGATAAAGTCGGCTCAGAAATATTTTTCATAAAAACGGTTTGAAAAAGTCAAGGTTTTATGGTCCAAAAATATAAGTGTCTACACCACATAGCCAAGGCCCAAGGCCCAAGCCCAATCCCGAACCGAGCCGAGCCGGGCCGGGCCGAGTCGGTCGGTCGGTCGCGTGTGTGGTGGTCATGATGCATGGTCTCCCTCCTCACAACAAAGCATGCATTGGGAGCCCAAGGCCCCCAATATGACTTCTTAGAAACAAGTATAAATACTTGCATCTTTCTTATAATTCCATGATGTGGGACTATTCACATATAGGAGCCATCATACACTTATTTCTATATTTTAAATAATTCACATAAATTTCCAACAATCCCCCACTTGAATTTTTTTTAAATATTATCGAGCAGTTTCTAAAAAACAAAAGACTGTGCATAAACAAAGGTGTCATCCGATTTGAACCTTTGCATAGTGAGTAAGATTCAGTTTTTACTAGAGTGTCACGTAGTCTTGAACTATATTCCTGACATCAAACCACACACAACCTTTTCTATAGTGCAATCAAATAAGCCCGTGCGTTTATGGCCATGCACGTCTATCCCAGTTTAGTGAACGCTCTAGAAGTTCTGCCCAAAACTCCATAGGAAACGGCCACATTTCCACATTCACATAGGTGAGTCTATCAAGAGTACTCCTGAAGGTAGGTACTCCACTCCAAATAGAGTATAGATCTCATTAAGAGTTTCTATTAACTCATCCTCTAATCACTTCAGGAATACATGCTTCTTAGTTTATTAAATAGCATGTTCTACTTCTATCACTACACAACTTGTTTCTACCTATTGAACCTATTTCTTGGGATCTCCAGTCATTTAGGTCGGGTTACCATTGTGCGTGATTCCACAATCTCAGGGCAATAGTCCCATTCTTTTAGAATTATTAAGGACTTTCTTTCTGGTCAGTCCTTTCGTCAAAGAATCTGCCAAATTATCATCACTACATATGTGATGTCCTCTAACGATACTGTGCATACGACTGTCATTTCTTACCGTTGTATTATCGGTTCTGTTTTTCTTTCAATAGTCGTCAAATCTTTCATCACTATATATGTGATGTTCTTTTACAGTATTGTGCTTACGACGTCGTTTTCTACCGTTGTTATAATGGTTCTATAGTTTTTGTAATAGCCGCGGAACTATCACAATCAATTACACCACTGGTGTCTATCTTTCCCGTATAGGGATCTCAACTAGCAGATTTCTTTAGTTCTCTGCTTCTTCACTAGCTGTGGCTAGTGCTCTTATCTCAGTCACTATAGTATACTGAGTCAAGATATTCTATTTCTTAGATTTCCAAGAAACAATTCTTCCAGCAATGCTAGATATATAGCCACTGGTCGCAATAGAATCATCAGATAAAATATTCCAGTCAGCATCGGAATATCCTTCAAGTACAGCTTGAAACTTTTCATAATGTAATCCAAGGTTCATGGTTCGTTTAAGGTATCTCATGACCCTTTCAATAGCATGTCAGTGCTCTATACTGGGTCTACTAGTAAATCTGCATAATAATCCCACGACATAGTCAATGTCGGGTCTAGTACATTCAGTGGCATACCGAAGGCTGCCAATGATGCTCGCAAAATCAAACTGTCTTACACCTTCATCAATGTTCTTAAATAACTTTACACTAAGACCATATGGTGTATATGCAGGTTTACAGTCAAAATAATTGTATTTCTTTAGAGTATTCTCATTTTAATGAGATTGATCCAAAGAAAATCTCCTTTTTATTCAGTAATCTTAACACCTAGGATTACACTCACCTCACCTAGATCTTTCATATCAAAAATTGGCATTTAATAAGGATTTGACTGAGTTTATGGCATGAATGTTTGACCCAAAGATGAGTAGGTCATCTACATAAAGGCATATAATAGTGCAAATGTCAATCTCAGATTTGTAATAAATGCATTTGTCACTTCCATTAACTTTAAAACCATGTGAAATGATTAAAGTTATCAAATTTTTTTTTATGTCATTGTTATGTGCTTGTTTTAAACCATATAATGGTTTATCTAATTTGCATACTTTATGTTTTTGACTATGTACTACGAATCCTCCAGGCTAGTCCATATGAATTTCCTCTTCTAATTCACCGTTCAAAAATGAGGTTTTAACATCCATTTGGTGTATTAATAAATTATGAATGGAAGCAAGTGAGATTAATACCCGGATGGATGTTATTCTAGTTACAGGTGAAAAAGTGTTGAAGAAATCTATATTTTCTCTAAAACCTTTAGCTACTAGTCGTGCTTTGTATTTATCAATAGTACCATCAGGTTTTAGCTTTCTTTTTAAGTACTCATTTACAGCCTATAGATTTACAACCAGAGGGTAAATATGTCAAATGCCAAGTCTTATTGGATTTCAAAGAATCCATCTCATTATTTATAGCATCTCGCCAAAAATCGGCATCTAAAGAAGATAAGGCTTCTTGGAGGTTTAAGGGATCCTCCTCTATAGTAAAATCACAAAAATTCGAACCAAATTCGTTAACGGTTCTTGTTCTTTTACTTCTTCTAGGTTCAACTTCAGAACTTTTATTAAGTTTTGTTCTAATAGGCGTACTTGATGTGCCCCCACTATTCCTTAATTTAAAAAGAAATTTCGTTTCATAAAAATTGGCATCATTTGATTCAAATTATATTATGTGTATTTAGGTCATAAATTTTGTATGCTTTGCTATTAACAGCATAGCTTATAAATACACATTCGTATGATTTACTTGCCAATTTTATTCTCTTAGGGTCTGGAATGCGAACATATGCTAAGCAACCCCAAGTTCTAAAGTATGACATATTGGATTTATATTTCTCTAAAATTTCATAAGGCGAAATTTTAATTTTAGATTTGGGGATTCTATTCAGAACATAACATACAGTCTATAAAATATCCCCCACTAATGTTTTGCTGCACCAAAATTTAATAAAATGACAATTACTAATTCGGTAAAGGTCCTATTTTTTTTAGCTTTACCTTCCATTTTAGGTGAAAATGGTGCAGTTCTCTTATGTACAATATATCACATAAAAAAATCCAGAATAGAATTTGATTCATATTCTGTTCCTCTATCACTATGTAGTCTCTTAATTTTCCTATTTGCTTGATTTCAATTTTAAATGTTTCAAACATATCAAATGCATCACATCTTTAAGAATCAATGTCTTTCCAATCATATGTTTTATTTTCATATTATCAGTTTCTACAGCTTAAGTGGTGCGAGAATCTCACAACACACTTTCTGATCGTCAGCAACCGTGTATATTGTGAATATATCACGATCATAACAAACATGGCGAGAAACACCAATGTCTACCCACCAACCTCTGATTCACCAATAAGGCGAATCTCAGTAATCATAGCCGTAAGAGGCTCCTCAGTCAGGTTAGCCTGCGTTGCAGGGCCTGGCCTGTTCCAATACATTCGTGTCATATGATCTGGTTTTCTACAGTTGTATTATAGAATAACTGTCCAGAATCATTCATTTGGGTTGATTGCTGCTGTCATTTATGGTTTCCTTGCGGATTCCATTCTGTTATTTACTGGTCGGTTGTTGATGCTTACTATTTTTTAGAGATGTTCATATGTTTGAGAATTTATATTTTCTCATGAAAATATTCATAAACTCAGAGACTAACATAAATTATCCACATGTATGCAACAAAGGTGTTCTATATTCTATCTTTTCACTTGTATGCATATAAACTATGTCAATTTATTTGATGCAAAAAACCTGTTCATCCAATTAATGTCAATTCTTAAGGACATTATCAAATAATATACACATTCTATTAATGTTAAATTTTTAGTGACATTTCCCAATATTATATGTGTTCTATTAATGTCAATTCTTACTGACATTTTTCAAATAACATACACATTCTATTAATGTCAAATTTTTAGTGACATTTCCCAATATCATATGTATTCTATTAATGTCAATTTTAATGACATTTTCATATAATCATAGGCATTTCAAATGTATTGACCAATTATTTATTTTGGCCACTTCTTATCTTCCCTAAAAATATATATAAATAAATCGAGAGATTTATGCATCATAATACAGTCTGAACATCGCAATTCATGCTTTTTTACTTGCTCAACCTCGTGGTCATCACTTGAGTGTGTAATTACATTTAACCATGTATATGTGCTTCGGCATTCACAACCAATTTAATCAGCATTGATAAAGCACATTACTGTATAAGTTATCATACTTCAAACGTCACATGGAGCAAAAGAAACGATAAAAAATAAAACCATACCAGGCATTAAGTTGCAAGTAGGAAACAAGTTCTGAAGCTTTACTTCTCTTTATTACCGCGCATCAGCTCTCTCAACTCAACTATCTCATCTTCACCGTACATGTATTTCTTCAGATCCAGGGTATACCCGAAAGCTCAATCAGGCCAAATTATTAGATCTGGGATCTTTAGTGAATATCGAGAGTGGTAGCTGCGGTCTGATATGTACAGATAAACATAGAAATGAATAAAGCAAACCCTAGACGGGTATCAGAAATGAGCGAGGTTGAAGATGTTCGGTCGCCGAATGTAAATGGAGCAGTCGAAGCCATTGTTTCACGGATCGTCTTCAAATTGTTGGGAAACAATGGCTGAGTCGCGGACCAGGTCGCTCTCTTGAAGACGATTCGGCGATCTGGTCGGTGGTGCAAAACCAGTTCGTACTCTCGCCGCCGCCTCTAGGATAAAACAGCCTCGTAGAACAGTAACTGATTTGCTTGCACAACAAATCAGTGCAGATTTGCACTTTCGAAATAAACAACTGCTCGAAAATTTCTGTAAGAATATTTTAATGGCGGAGGAGAACAAAAATATTTTTTCTGTTCTAATCTCGTCTACAACTGAAGATAATATATAGACGGGGATTAGGGTTAATCGAAAATACTGGGCAGTAGGAGAAAATAGGATCTGCTGAAATACCGGGTCAAAAGTTTACCGCTTCATGATAAAGTCAGCTCAGAAATATTTTTCATAAAAACGGTTTGAAAAAGTCAAGGTTTTATGGTCCAAAAATATAAGTGTCTACACCACATAGCCAAGGCCCAAGGCCCAAGCCCAATCCCGAACCGAACCGAGCCGGGCCGGGTCGAGTCGAGTCGGTCGGTCGCGCACATGTGTGGTGGTCATGATGCATGGTCTCCCTCCTCACAACAAAGCATGCATTGGGAGCCCAAGGCCCCCAATATGACTTCTTAGAAACAAGTATAAATACTTGCATCTTTCTTATAATCCCATGATGTGGGACTATTCACATATAGGAGCCATCATACACTTATTTCTATATTTTAAATAATTCACATAAATTTCCAACAGAGAATGACGGAAAAATTCGACTGGACCTTCTGATCTGGAAACTCAGTCTTTAGATCTGAAAGCTCTGTTTTAATTTAGCGAAACTCGATTCTGACGCAACTTCGATCAACCGTGGCAGCTTTAATTCTAAGATTAACACGGCATCATCATTCTTAGATCGAGGAAACATTAAATTGACAGATCTCAACATCGGTGAGATCCAGAACGAACCGACACAAGATATTAACTCAGCACGAGTAGTAGCATGAAGATCGAGTCATTTTTTTATTTTGATTATTTTTGGAGCGGTGTGTTATTTGAGGATGAAAGAAAGAAAATGGCACTGGAGGGAGGGTAAAAGAAAAGTTCAGCGGGAAATGTAAATTAATGGACGGAAAGCGGAAATATATTCGGCATGCTAAACAAAGAAGAAAAAAGAAATACCGCGACGACAAGCTAAACAAAGCGGAAAAAAATAATAACGTGACGGAGCTAAACAAACCATTAATTTTTTTTAAATTTTTTTTTGTTTGTTTTAAAATCAAAAATGAAATTAAAAATAAATTAATTAAATTAAAAAATAAAACTTATTTAGCCCTCTAGACATTCGTCATTTACTGTATTATTCTACTTTAATGATATTATTTCGTTTTAAACATAAAGTAATTAAACTGAAAAACAAAAATAAAATGGTCCGCTTGAACCTGCAAACGCGTTCTCCGCTTAACTAAATGGTTCGCTAAAATGGTTAGCTTAAATGATCCGCTATAATTCCCCGTTTGCGCTTACCGCAAATGCGCCCTTAGTTAGGAAAGTTATATGTTCGTACCTGGGGACTAGAACCTGTCATAGATTGAAAACTGTGAGCAGTATCATTTGTAGTGCCCCTGTATTCTGGATAGAAAACTGTTGTTATGGTACTCCTAGAGGCTGAAAACCCAATATAAACATAACATGGACTTGCTATGAGATAACATAAGAAATGAAGTGATTAATATAGGATTACATAAAATGATTATATTTGTTCAATATTTCTAATTTTTAATTTTTGATTTTGTATTACTCTGTACTTTTGATTATGTTGAAATGTTTTGCCCAATTTTGTATCTATTAGGCATTTTTAGTTCTGTATCTCTTTAACATTTTCAACTTTGTATATGTTCTGTATTTTTAATTCAATATTTTCAATGTTATTTTCAATTATGTATATACAATTCTGCATTCAAAGCACAATTAAAAATAAATAATATAACACAAATATCATATATTTTAAAATTTATTAGTTATTAAAAGCAATTACACATAGGAATTATTAACATTTTATCATATAGTTATTAAAAATATAATATTGATTCTTAATTATTATATAATTATCAATAATTGATTATTTAATAGTATTAATTAATTAATAACTAATTATTATCAAATGTTACTTATTAATTAAATGTTAAACTTTATTTATTAAATTAATGACAATTATTATTAGTTATTAATTGATTATAGTTCTATATTAAATACTGAATATTAAATTTCAGTTTTTTTTTTGAACTTGACGGTTCGGTCTTAAGTTTTTTGCTATGAACTATTAATTAATTATTAGTTTTTACCAGTTGATTATTTATTAGCATTTATTGAAAATTAATAATCAAGTATTAGTTAGTTAACGATAATAATTTAATAGAATTTAAAAATTAATTATTAAGTATTAAGTATCAAATATTCGTCAAAAAATTAAATATTATTTCAAGAAGTGTCCGGTTCAGTGTAGTTTTTGTTAATGGCGATAAGGGTTCACCTTTTCTTTCTCTTCACTTCTACATTTTCAACTTTTTTGCTCTTCTCCTACTTTCATTCTCTTCTATCCCAATCTGATTCCTCTCCTTCTCTCTTGCTTTCGCCTATGTGAAAACTACATTGAAACCCTAATTTTCTTCGTTTTCAATTTAACTTTATTTACACATCTAGGACCACCGTCCGTGCTTGATTTTGTCATTCACTTCCTTTTCTTTGTCGAATACGAACCTTCGAGTCAAAGTTTATGCTTCCTTTCTCAGATTTGGCACAACTCTCCTAGCGTTGGTGTACAACGCTCTTGGGCCCTCTTTTTTTGGGAGTAGTGGTACAACAGTTTTGCCGTCTCGTTCCTGGTGCAGATCTTGCTGTGTTTCCTGATCTGTTTTTGGTTCTTTGATTTGGAGTTGCTTTCGATCTTCTTCTTCAACCCTGGAATTGTGGAGTTATGTGATGATGCTCTTGAGCCCTCAGCTTGGACAGTAGTTCCACTGCCTCCATTATTTGGATTCTGAATGTAGTACCTGGCATGTTTTCCAAGTGAACGGCCTTGTATATATCGCTTTGCGATGCTGGTTTCTTTACCTTGTGGGTATGTATTTATTTGCTGCCCTTTGTCTTGGTTTCGACAAATTGTCGATGTAATAACCCGGAAATCGGAGCCAATTTAAATTTTTTATTTTGGAAACTTTGACTAATTTTGAATATTTAAAATGAATATTTTAAATAAAAACGATGAGAAATTTATTTTGAATAGAATTCGAACGTATATATCAATATAGATCGTTGTTAGAATATAAATATTTTATTTTTAATTATAAAATGAATTGAAAATGGCGTGGTAGTTCGAAAATTCGATTTCAAAGTTCAAATGAATGTACCAGGTGCAAAATAAACCGAATTTTAGTAAAACCAAAAATATTTGAATCTAATTGAGAATATCTTTCGAACGAATCCGAAAAATCAAAATTTCATAGCGGGGATAAAAAGATATGTCCAGTTGAAATTTCAGAATAGTCGCTATGGAATTTCGGCCCTTAAAAATGGAAATTTTGCAAATGACCTCGGTTTTCGATGAAACCACTTTTGTTGGATCCGGGATGTCAAATTATCGCTAGATTCCAAAATTCGTAACTTTTCAAATCAATATGTGAGCGTGGCGAAGGAAAACGCGTTTGACTAGTTTTAGTTGATTTTAATCGACTGGAAAATGACCATTTTTCAGACGGTCTCAGAATTCGATGAAATTAGTTTTGTTAGTACCGTATCGTCAATACGAAGCTAGAAAATATTTTTCGGGAATTTTAACAGTCCGTATGTGGCCCCGGTAAATTGAAATGCGCGTTCAAATTCAATATACAGATCTATATTTTGATTTTGACGAAAACTGATCGAAATGATCGAATCAGCTTACGATAGATATCGCATAGTGTTCGGAATGGGGGTAATTAGCTATGGACGACAGGCGGTGGGTTTCGTTTCGTGGTCAAAATAAAAAGGTGCCTTTTTGAAATTAATTAAATAAAATAATATATATATTCCTATTTCCTCACCCCTCTTCTCTCTCTGCCTTTCATATCAATTTTAAAAATAAAAAAAGGATAAAGAAAAGAACGGAGCCTCCCCCTCCTCCCCCCTTCCCCCGTCGATGTTCATCGCCGCGCCGCCCAAGGTGGCCGCCGCCACTGAAGTCTCCGCCCCCTTCCCCCTCTGTAACAACCCGTATTTTCCATAACCTGTTATAACATAAATCGAGGCAGAATTTAATTTATAAATCTGAATCAAGGGAAAAGGGCTATGCCATTGCGTTCGTCTCGGAAAAATACGCGAAATAGAGTCCGAGTTTTCGAAAATCGGAGTCCGTATGACCCGATTAAGGCCCAACGAAGTTTTCTGAAAATTTCAAAGTAAAAAACAGATTTCAAATTCAAATCTGAATTTGGAAATTGGGGTTATTGGGCCAGGCGGGAAAATTCCTGCCAGAATACCCAAGTCGACAGCCCTGTCGACTTGGGAGTCGACTTGGTTAGACCAAGTCGACAGCCCTGTCGACTGGGCTGTCGACTTGGCTCAGCCGGGCTGTTTAGCCTGGTGCACCATTTTGGTTTTGTGTTGAGCTTGGGGGCCAGATTCGGTTTTGAGGGCTGAGATTGCAACTAGGGTTTAATCCTATGGCCTAAAACACTTGCCTAATCTATAAATAAGACCCTGACCTACCCTAAATCATCATTATTCATGCTAGCAACTAAACTATGGCAAAATCAATCCTCTCATGGCCTCCACTCTCTTCATAAATTCCTAAATAAATTTCTATGAGATTTTCCATGCATACAAGTGTTTTTAAACTTGTATGATCATCATTAGCTTGCATTCAAGTCAAGTTTCTATATTTGCATCATAAAGAAAGAGTTTTGATCATTTTGGCTCAAGAGTTTTGCTTGCATTTTGGGTTTATTTGGTTGCATAAGGGCTTTCTTTTATTTGCTATACTCATTTGAGTCCGCATAAGCATTGTAAGCCCTATTCTACTTTCATACTTAAACTTTAAAGTTAAATGTATGATATGCGAGTTTATATGCAAGTTTACTATGATGTGATATGCAAGTTTACTATGATGTGATATGCAAGTTTACTATGATGTGTTATGCAAGTTCATCAACTTATGTTATGCAAGTTTGATATGCAAGTTGTCATATGATATGCAAGTTATGATATGCAAGTTTGATATGCAAGTTGCCATATGATATGCAAGTTATGTTATGCAAGTTTGGGTTGAACATTTTGTTCATGCTATCATGTTATGCAAGCTTATCTTGGGTTTATGAACATAAAGCTTCAAGCTTTATGCCAAAGGTTGCATTTTGGCAACATGTAAGTTATCATATCTCTTATGATAACTTGCATGTGAGGCTAGATGCGAACTTGTGGCCATTTTCACATGTCATTTATCACCATGTATCACCAATATGCTAAGTTTGGTTTTATGCATGCTTTTGAGGCCTAATGCAAGTATATGAACATATGTACATTTCATATGCCACCATGTTGAACTTGTGGCTTCAACACTTTTATGTCATGATTATGCCAAGTTCCCTCTTTCTATCCTTTATGCGCTATTGCGATATGTAAGCGATGGGATTGCGTTTGGGGTTGGGTAAACTTAAAAGACATAAAAACATAAGCTTGGGAATTTACCTATTAAGTTAGGTCTACCCATTGGGAATTTACCTATTAAGTTAGGTCTACCCAATTGCTTGAAAATTTGTAACATGTTTTGGAAACATGATGGACATGACACTTAGAAAAGATATGTGTGACCAACTCGAGGTTGGGTTGAGTTTGTAGCGTAAACCTACCCGGAACCGACCGGCTTAACTAGTTGCTACAAACAATAGGACCCAATGTGAGAAGTTGGCCATGTTGTACCTTGAACCCGAGGTTAGACCAAGTTGTGGTGTAAAGCTACCCGGACCCGCCCGGCTTAACTAGTAACCACAACAAGGTCTAATGTGAGAGGTTAAGGCGCATTAAATTAATTAATGCCTCGTGATTAGGGTTAAGTCATGGTCCACTTAATACTTAACCAATTTGGGCTTGGTAGATTAATCAGGGTTAAGTCGTGAACTCATCGTTACACTTAACCGAGTTAATCCATGATTAGCAAGGGGGTTAAACCGTACTTAACCCACTAGAAAATCCTAGCAATGGGGGCCCACTCCGCATTAAATCCCCAAAAATTGGTATCATTAAGGCCCTAAAGACTAGGCTAGGGAGGGGGCACGATTACTGGGCTGGAGGTAAGCGACCAAATAAACGACGGCCGGGTGGTACGCCGATGTAGTTCCGGACGGACTATGGTCGTGCACGTAGTCCGTATTTGGAGAAGTCACCCATGGGTACCAGTAGATCGAGACTGTGCACTCATGTTTATGGTGTCCAGGGGTTGGCACCCTATGGCTTGATACACCCGAAGGGTGGACCCGGCACAGTTCGACTACAATTATGTTTGGGCCGTATTGACACCAACACGTGACGAGTTAGGCTTAGGGAGCCGATCGACTAGACCATTTGGTGGGACCGTGTGTTAGGGTCACTTCATGTTATTGGACCTTGTATGAGGGTCACTTCATGTTATTGGGCCAAAGCTTGGGCCAAGGGATCAATACTGGTTTATTCAAGTCATGTTAGTTTGCTAGTACACCTGTGGTGCAAAACCTTAATCCTGATTATGCGATGACACCTTTATCTACCTTGTTAATTAATCATCATGCTAGTATGTTGTTATCCTTATGTTCATCCCTGCTTCTCATACCAGTTAACTTTATCAGTTTACACTGATTGTAGTAGGGCTTACTCAGTCTTTTTGACTGACCTGTTTTCTTTCGCCTCTTTTCTTCCGTTCCCCCCCCCCAGGTTCTCAGGGAGGGAATACTGGAGCTTAGCTTGGACTTCTGATAGCTTGCTTGTGGGATTCCAGCTCATGTACGTTTTCGACATGAAGCTAGCTATGGTTCTCACTTATTTTGGGGATAGCACTTATGTATTTCAGTTTTTTTGTTGATGTTGTTTTTATCTAGACTTGTTTATTTGGAAAGCTATGTTGTACCAGACTTGTTTTGAAATGGTTTGAAAATCTTCCGCTGTTTATCTATGTTATTTACTCTGTTTACATATATACATATGTTCTTGTTCTGCCTTGATATATCATTGTGCATGTTTACCTGATTCAAACGCCCCTCCAAAGTCAGAGTGCTTGCAAGAGTCACCCTGGCGGAGGTGGGGTGTTACATTTGGTATCAGAGCATATGGTTTACGAGAAGGAACAAAAAGGTTTTTAGAAAACTTTTGGAAAACTATTTTCAAAACCAAGTATAAAGTATTTTCCAAAGAAAAGTCTAGTTTATTTTAAAGGCTATTCCCCAAAAAGCCATTAGCAAAATCCCTTCGTTTTTCTCTATTCTGAATCTGTCTTTTTCTTTATTTTCAGTATGGCCGATAACTTTGCTATTCCGGAGGGAGTACACGTACCTGTTTGGTATAGGAGACTTTTGGAGGCTAGGGCGACCGAAGCCGGCCCCGCAGATGTTCCTCCTCCTCCTCCTCCAGTAGTTAATGTTCCCCCTCCTCCTGTCGTTGAGGTTCCTCTTCCTCCTCCCCCTCAGCATCCTCAGGCTGACTTCGCAAAGACTTGCAAAGATTTCAAAGCAATGGGTGGCAAGAACTTTCAAGGCACCGAGACTTTTGTAGAGGCCAGAAATTGGTTGAAAGAGATCGAGGATTTATTTGCTATCTTTGGGTTAGACGATCAGAGGAAGATCTTGTTGGCGGTTTGGCTTATGAAGGATGAAGCCGCTTATTGGTGGGAAGTCACCAATGGTACTAGGCCTGTTGAGACTTGGGCCGATTTCAGGGCAAGGTTCATGCTTAAGTTTCTATCTTCTGCTGAGGAGAATCTGTAAATGGAAAGGTTCATAACTTTGAAACAAGGAGATATGTCTGTCAAAGAATATGTGAACAAGTTCAATCAGTTAGCTCGTTTTGGCTTGGATATGGTGAATACTCCTCAGAAGAAGGCCCTTCGTTTTGCTAGAGGATTAAATGAGCCGTTGCAGGGATTGGCTATGTCACATATTCCCCATGGGGCCACGTTTGAGAGCTTGGTTGATATGGCGTTACTTCAGGGAGATGTCAAGAAAAATGATACTCAAGCCAAGAAGACTGATTCCCAGGGAAAAGGAAATCAGGGTAATCTAAGTGGTCAAAGCAATCAAGGCAATCAGAACAAGAACAAGAGTCAAGGCAACAAGGGGAACAACAACAAGGGCAAGAACAACAAGGAGAAGTGCCATTATTGCGGTTCAGTTGGGCATTTTATTAAGGATTGTAAGAAGAGGAAAAGGAAGAATGGTGAATGCTTTTTCTGCGGTAAGACTGGACATTTCAGTAGGGATTGCCCGAAGAAGCAAGGGCAAGGCCAGGGTCAGACTCAGCGTGCTGGACCTTCAGGAGGGCAAGTTCATGCTCTCAATACCGCTCCAGTTCCCGATCGAGGTAGTATTTCTGTTGAGAGCCTTGTATATATTTCTGATTTTCCAGTTCGTACCTTGTTTGATTCTGGTGCATCGCATAGCTTTATCTCATCTGATCTTGTTGATAGTTTGCACCTTAGTACTAGCTTGGTAGATGATCCCGTCTGTGTCTCAAATCCTATTGGGGGTTCAGCCCATTTGTCTATGATATGTGGGGATTTGAGGATCTCTATACTGAGTGTAGAGTTCTTGTGCAGTGCTTATGTTCTTGGTTTCAGGGGATACGGATTGATATTGGGCATGGATTTGCTGTCCAGATATGGAGCCATCCTTGATTGTGAGCATAGGGTTGTGAGGCTCGTGACTCGCCTCGGAAACACCCTAGAGATTTCTTGTGATCCGAGAGGTCCCGTCATGTTGTGCTATCTTGAATCACTCGACTCGTCAATGGAAACTCTTCAGTCTGTGAGAGTGGTTCGAGAGTATCCGGATGTTTTTGATGAAGTTAGGGGGTTGCCCCCTAAGCGAGAGATTGATTTCCGCATTTATCTGGTGGATAATGCAAAGCCGGTTTCTTTGCCCGTTCGGCACATGGCTCCGCGTGAAAGGCGGGAGCTAAGTAAGCAAGTAAAGGAGTTGCTTGAGAAGAACTTCATTAGACGAAGTATATCTGAATGGGGAGCGCCTGTGGTATTTGCTACCAAGGCAGACGGTTCTCTCCGACTTTGTGTTGACTATCGAGAGTTGAATAAGCTGACTAAGAAGAACAGACACCCGTTACCGAGGATTGATGATCTCTTTGACCAGCTTGTCGGTGCTTCTGTTTTCTCTCAGCTTGATCTTGCTACTGGATTCCATCAGCTCAGGGTAGCTGAGGATAGTATAGACAAGACTGCGTTCAGAACTCCAGATGGATTCTTCGAATGGCTTGTCATGCCGTTCGGCTTGACTAATGCACCCGCATATTTCGTGGACTTGATGAGTAGGGTGTTCAGGGAGTTCTTGAACAAGTTTGTCGTGGTCTTCGTAGATGATATTCTGATCTTCTCTAAGGACGAGGAAGAGCACGCAAGGCATCTCGTGGAGGTGATGGATACGCTTAGAGCGCATCAGTTGAAGGCCAAGTTCTCCAAGTGTCACTTTTGGAGAAGGGAAGTTAGATTCCTTGGGCATATAGTATCTAAGCAAGGCTTAGCGGTGGATCCCGCTAAGGTAGTTGCAGTTCAGGATTGGAAGACTCCAAGGAATGCAACTGAAGTGAGAAGCTTTCTAGGTCTTGCGGGTTTTTACCGGAAGTTCATCAAGGACTTCGCGAAGATATCCGCTCCTCTCACTAAATTGACGAAGAAGAATTTAGTTTTTTCTTGGAGCATAGAATGCGAGCTTGCTTTTCAGAAGCTCAAGAGAGCTCTCACATCAGCACCTGTTCTAGCTTTGCCCGATGGAGGGAAGTTATTTACAGTATATACCGATGCATGTGGCACGGGGTTAGGAGCTGTTCTGATGCAAGAAGGAAGAGTGATATGCTTTGGCGGTAGACAACTCAAAGTGCATGAGAATTATTATCCCACTCATGACTTAGAGTTGGCAGCAATAGTATATGCACTCAAGGCTTGGCGCCATTATCTTCTGGGAGAAAGATTTGAGCTTTATACCGATCACAAGTCATTGAAGTATCTCTTTTCTCAGAAGGATCTGAATCTGAGGCAACAAAGATGGATGGAATTCTTGGCGTCCTACGATTTTGAGATAGCTTATACCCCTGGCAAGGGGAATGTGGTAGCTGATGCATTGAGTAGAAAAAGGTTGACTCTAAGTCCTCTATTCGTTGAGATGAAGAATTTAGAGTATGTGGCAACCTTTGATTTCTCTTTGGCGATTGAGTCGATGACCGGTTCTTTAGCATCTCTGGAACTCAGACCTACCCTTCTTGATCAAGTTGGGGCTTCGCAGAGAGAAGACCCTCAGATAGTTGAGATTATGGATAAGCTGGTTCGAGGAGAGGCGTCTAGTCATCTCGCTCGATATTCGATTGATGACAAGGGTTGGCTGAGAAGAGACGGAAGGTTATGTGTTCCAAAGTTAGAAGATTTAGTAAGAAAAGTTCTGGAGGAAGCGCAGCGCTCTAAGTTGACTATACATCCGGGCGGAGATAAGATGTATAAAGATATGAAGCGTATTTTCTTTTGGCCGGGGATGAAAAAGGATGTGGCAGAGTTCGTCTCTAGATGTATCATTTGCCAGCAAGTTAAGGCCAAGTCGAAGAAGCCCGGTGGGCTATTGCATCCTCTAGACGTTCCACTATGGAAGTGGGAGAGTATCTCCATGGATTTTATCGATGGGCTACCAAGGTCAAGGAAAGGGAATACGAGCATTTGGGTTATTGTGGATAGACTTACGAAGAGTGCTCATTTCATCCCGGTGAAGAGCAAGAGGACCGCATCTTGGCTAGCGTCTGTATATCTTCGTGAGATTGTGAGACTTCATGGAGTCCCTTCTAGTATTGTCAGTGACCGTGGCCCAATCTTTACAAGTCAATTCTGGAATAGCTTGCAAGAAGCTATGGGCACGAGGTTGAATCTAAGTACTGCTTATCACCCACAGACGGACGGTCAAACCGAAAGGGTGAATAGGGTACTCGAGGATCTGTTGAGGCTTTGTATTCTGGATTTTGGTGATACTTGGGAAGACCATCTTCCTCTTGTTGAGTTTGCATATAATAACAGTTATCAGGCAAGCATAGGGATGGCACCATTTGAAGCTTTATATGGGAGGCCGTGCAAGTCGCCTACATGTTGGTGGGAGACTACAGATAAGCTTATACTCGGGCCTGATATGATCAGAGATACATCTGAGAAGGTCGAGTTGATTCGGAGATGGATGAAAGCGGCCCAAGACCGACAGAAATCCTATGCTGATAAGCGAAGAACTGATTTGGAGTTTGATGTTGGGGATATGGTTTTCGTGAAGGTTTCTCCTTTGCGGAATGTGGTCCGATTTGGAGCCGTTGGGAAGTTAGCACCGAGGTTTGTTGGACCATTCCCTATTATAGAGAGGATCGGGCAAATGGCTTATAGAGTGAAGTTGCCCGAGAAAGCTTGCCGGAGTACACGATGTTTTTCATGTCTCGCATCTACGGAAGTGTTTACATGAGTCAACAGAGGTTGTGGAGCCAAGTGTTCTGAAAGATGTAGAAGTGGAGAAAGAAGCTACCTTGAGGAGAGCTCCGATTCGTATCTTGGGGACGGAGACCAAGAAGCTAAGGAATCGAGAGGTCAAGTTGGTGAAGGTTCAATGGGGTGAAGCCGAAGAAGACGCCACTTGGGAAACCGAGGAGAAGATGCGTGGGCTTTATCCATTCCTTTTTGAGGGTACACTCTCAATCTCTTTTCTTTGTTAGCATATCTTTCTCTTTGCTATCCATGTTTATCTAGTTTATCGTGTTAATCTTGTCATGAGAACCTTAGGTAGAAACCCTTTGGATGAAACATGTGTTGAAACATGTTATGCTTGATGGTTGCAAGTGGTTGCAAGTGTTTGCAAGTGGTTACTCGTGGATGCATTATACACGTTAGGCACTAGATCGGCTCACACACTCCTCATATTGCATATGCATGAGTGTTTATGCTTATTCATGGATGAAAATTTTTGTGTTATCACATGGATGTTGCATATGGATGTATGTTATGTGCACACATATAGATGTTATGCAGTATGTTAGGGATTGCATACATATGGATTCATTTCACTAACATAATTTGCATTGACGATATTTGCATTAGATAAGTACATATACACACACCTTTGCATATGTTCATACAACATCTAGAATCTTGTAAAGACAATGATTGCTCGTGGATGATGTTTTAAGTAGATGGATGTTGGATGGTAGGATACGTTCTTCCTAACTTGAAGATTTCGGGGACGAAATCCTTTAAGGAGGGGAGAATGTAACAACCCGTATTTTCCATAACCTATTATAACATAAATCGAGGCAGAATTTAATTTATAAATCTGAATCAAGGGAAACGGGCTATGCCATTGCGTTCGTCTCGGAAAAATACGCGAAATAGAGTCCGAGTTTTCGAAAATCGGAGTCCGTATGACCCGATTAAGGCCCAACGAAGTTTTCTGAAAATTTCAAAGTAAAAAACAGATTTCAAATTCAAATCTGAATTTGGAAATTGGGGTTATTGGGCCAGGCGGGAAAATTCCCGCCAGAACACCCAAGTCGACAACCCTGTTGACTTGGGAGTCGACTTGGTTAGACCAAGTCGACAGCCCTGTCGACTGGGCTGTCGACTTGGCTCAGCCGGGCTGTTTAGCCTGGTGCACCATTTTGGGTTTGTGTTGAGCTTGGGGGCCAGATTCGGTTTTGAGGGCTGAGATTGCAACTAGGGTTTAATCCTATGGCCTAAAACACTTGCCTAATCTATAAATAAGACCCTAACCTACCCTAAATCATCATTATTCATGCTAGCAACTAAACTATGGCAAAATCAATCCTCTCATGGCCTCCACTCTCTTCATAAATTCCTAAATAAATTTCTATGAGATTTTCCATACATACAAGTGTTTTTAAACTTGTATGATCATCATTAGCTTGCATTCAAGTCAAGTTTCTATATTTGCATCATAAAGAAAGAGTTTTGATCATTTTGGCTCAAGAGTTTTGCTTGCATTTTGGGTTTATTTGGTTGCATAAGGGCTTTCTTTTATTTGCTATACTCATTTGAGTCCGCATAAGCATTGTAAGCCCTATTCTACTTTCATACTTAAACTTTAAAGTTAAATGTATGATATGCGGGTTTATATGCAAGTTTACTATGATGTGATATGCAAGTTTACTATGATGTGTTATGCAAGTTCATCAAGTTATGTTATGCAAGTTTGATATGCAAGTTGTCATATGATATGCAAGTTATGATATGCAAGTTTGATATGCAAGTTGCCATATGATATGCAAGTTATGTTATGCAAGTTTGGGTTGAACATTTTGTTCATGCTATCATGTTATGCAAGCTTATCTTGGGTTTATGAACATAAAGCTTCAAGCTTTATGCCAAAGGTTGCATTTTGGCAACATATAAGTTATCATATCTCTTATGATAACTTGCATGTGAGGCTAGATGCGAACTTGTGGCCATTTTCACATGTCATTTATCACCATGTATCACCAATATGCTAAGTTTGGTTTTATGCATGCTTTTGAGGCCTAATGCAAGTATATGAACATATGTACATTTCATATGCCACCATGTTGAACTTGTGGCTTCAACACTTTTATGTCATGATTATGCCAAGTTCCCTCTTTCTATCCTTTATGCGCTATTGCGTTATGTAAGCGATGGGATTGCGTTTGGGGTTGGGTAAACTTAAAAGACATAAAAACATAAGCTTGGGAATTTACCTATTAAGTTAGGTCTACCCATTGGGAATTTACCTATTAAGTTAGGTCTACCCAATTGCTTGAAAATTTGTAACATGTTTTGGAAACATGATGGACATGACACTTAGAAAAGATAAGTGTGACCAACTCGAGGTTGGGTTGAGTTTGTAGCGTAAACCTACCCGGAACCGACCGGCTTAACTAGTTGCTACAAACAATAGGACCCAATGTGAGAAGTTGGCCATGTTGTACCTTGAACCCGAGGTTAGACCAAGTTGTGGTGTAAAGCTACCCGGACCCGCCCGGCTTAACTAGTAACCACAACAAGGTCTAATGTGAGAGGTTAAGGCGCATTAAATTAATTAATGCCTCGTGATTAGGGTTAAGTCATGGTCCACTTAATACTTAACCAATTTGGGCTTGGTAGATTAATCAGGGTTAAGTCGTGAACTCATCGTTACACTTAACCGAGTTAATCCATGATTAGCAAGGGGGTTAAACCGTACTTAACCCACTAGAAAATCCTAGCAATGGGGGCCCACTCCGCAGTAAATCCCCAAAAATTGGTATCATTAAGGCCCTAGGGACTAGGCTAGGGAGGGGGCACGATTACTGGGCTGGAGGTAAGCGACCAAATAAACGACGGCCGGGTGGTACGCCGATGTAGTTCCGGACGGACTATGGTCGTGCACGTAGTCCGTATTTGGAGAAGTCACCCATGGGTACCAGTAGATCGAGACTGTGCACTCATGTTTATGGTGTCCAGGGGTTGGCACCCTAGGGCTTGATACACCCGAAGGGTGGACCCGGCACAGTTCGACTACAATTATGTTTGGGCCGTATTGACACCAACACGTGACGAGTTAGGCTTAGGGAGCCGATCGACTAGACCGTTTGGTGGGACCGTGTGTTAGGGTCACTTCATGTTATTGGACCTCGTATGAGGGTCACTTCATGTTATTGGGCCAAAGCTTGGGCCAAGGGATCAATACTGGTTTATTCAAGTCATGTTAGTTTGCTAGTACACCTATGGTGCAAAACCTTAATCCTGATTATGCGATGACACCTTTATCTACCTTGTTAATTAATCATCATGCTAGTATGTTGTTATCCTTATGTTCATCCCTGCTGCTCATACCAGTTAACTTTATCAGTTTACATTGATTGTAGTAGGGCTTACTCAGTCTTTTTGACTGACCTGTTTTCTTTCGCCTCTTTTCTTCCGTTTCCCCCCCCAAGGTTCTCAGGGAGGGAATACTGGAGCTTAGCTTGGAATCTGATAGCTTGCTTGTGGGATTCCAGCTCATGTACGTTTTCGACATGAAGCTAGCTATGGTTCTCACTTATTTTGGGGATAGCACTTATGTATTTCAGTTTTTCTGTTGATGTTGTTTTTATCTAGACTTGTTTATTTGGAAAGCTATGTTGTACCAGACTTGTTTTGAAATGGTTTGAAAATCTTCCGCTGTTTATCTATGTTATTTACTCTGTTTACATATATACATATGTTCTTGTTCTGCCTTGATATATCATTGTGCATGTTTACCTGATTCAAACGCCCCTCCAAAGTCAGAGTGCTTGCAAGAGTCACCCTGGCGGAGGTGTCGTGTTACACCCTCTCCGATCTTCCTCTCTCCTCCCACCTGCTCTCTCCGCAGCCACCAATTCGACCCCCCCCTTTTTTCTCGAATCGATCCTGCGAGCCACCTAAACCCCGTCGCCACCCAGGCCAGCCAACCCGCCTCCGAACAACCGCCACCTCCGGCGAAGCAACCCACCCCCTTCCTCTCGTTTTACAGTAAATTTTCCCTTTTCTTTTCCTATTTATTTTAATTTACTTAGAGTAGTTAATAGCGTTGATTTTAAATTTCAGTTTCATTTATAAATAAGCACTGATTTAAGTTCATATTTTTAAATTATATAAAGTTCAGATTTTTAAATTATATAAAGTTCAGATTTTTAAATTTTATAAAGTTCAGATTTTTAAATTATATAAAGTTCAGATTTTTAAATTATATAAAGTTCATATTTATAAATTATATAAAGTTCAAAATTTTAAATTATAGAAAAGGTCGTATTTTTATATAGTTAATCGAATAGAAAAGGTCGGATTTTTATATAGTTAATAGAATAGAAAAGTTCGGATTTTTATATAGTTAATCGAATAGAAAAGGTCAGATTTTTATATTAGAAAAGTTTGAATCTTTATATAGTTGAAATGGTGAAGTAAAAATGAGATTTTTATATATGAAGACATAGAGAATAAAAGTATAATTTTTATATAGTAAGAAGAATAAAAATAGAATTTTTATCGATATAGTAGCTGTATAAAAATAGAATTTTTATCGATATAGTAGCTATATAAAAATAGAATTTTTATCGTTATAGTAGCGGTGTAAAAATAGAATTTTTACCGATATAGTAGTGGTGTAAAAATGTGATTTTTATATACATAGCAACAATATAAAAATGTGATTTTTATATATGTAGTGGCTACGGACAGTGAAATTGGCAAAAGGCGAACACGGCGAAGATTTCTACATATGAAGAGTCATGGCGTTTGGTTTGGCTAGTCGGTGAGAACTCCTCAATTTTATTTTTATTTCTAGTTTGAAATATATATTAGGATGCAAACGGTGCTTAGCAGCACCCGACACCCGTCGTCCACAGACCATGGATGACTTGTTTGTTTGGTTGCTGTGTTGTGAAATTCGATTGTGTGATGTGGAGTGAAATAAAATATTTTATAGTTGAAAATATGATTTTTAACGTGTATATAAAATAAATATTTATAAACAAATCGGAGATTTGTTTATATACACTGATTTGAATGATATTGATTGGGACGATAAATTTTACACATCGTTCAACTGCACAAATAAAATCTGTGTTTGATTGTTTGACACTACAACAAAACAGTCCTTTTACAACGGGCAAAAACCGTTGTTATATGCTTTACACAACGAGCTTTAGCCCGTCCGAATATGAGCCGTCGTAATAGATCCTTCCAAGTTTACAATGGTCAATGACTATCGTAAACACCTGTTGTAATAACGTGTCTCTATCACGTGCACGGACTCTATGACAATGTCTATAAACCCGTTGTAATAGCTGATTGATTACAAGCGGCTTCTACCCGTTGTAATACAGCATATTACAACCGTCTACGACCATTGTAATATACTAGTTGGTAAACTGTCTACAATATCATATAACAACAGGTTTTGCTCGTTGCGAAATTACAATAGTCTTCAACCGTGGTAATATACTACTTGGTAGACTGTCTACAATATCATATAACAACAGGGTTTGCCCGTTGCGAAATAATAGATTTATATATACACCTGATACCATATTGATTCATAATAATAATATTTATATTTTAACATGCTGATGCAACACATAATAAAAGACTAAAGCAAAAGTCTTAAAATTCCAACACGTTTCAAAAAGTTAGATAAGTTTACATCCGATCCAAAAGATTTAGATAAGTTTACATCCGATCCAAAAGATTTAGATAAGTTTACATACCAAAAGATTTAGATAAGTAGCAGCCACCTAGTTCTAAGTTCTAACATAATTACATAACTAGTTTCATAAGTACCAACACTAGACCAAGGAAATGTAATCTTTGTGTCACGCGACGGTAGATCCAACGGCCTGTCCGATAGTCGACATCTCTGAATTTGGCCTAAACAAAAAAGCTTCCGGTTCCACCGCTACATTCACACATATCTTCCAAGCATCAACTCCAATCTTTTTGAAATGTACCAAAGCATCGGGATCGGTACTTGCTATCGTCCCCTCTGCAACTATGTTTTTCTCCCAACCTAATAGATTGCACTTTTTGTTCACCAAACTGTTCATAGTAACCCGATCCCGTCGATCTTGAGCCTGCATACTGTTACTAGCACGGTGTGACTGCAAAAAATATTTTTGAATACAAATAGTAATGCTGTAGCCTGTAACCTTACAGCATTGCACTAAATTCTGATAATATTTTTGAATACAAATAGTAATTGTTGTTAACCAAATGCAAAAAGTAATGCATAAAAATTTGAAATATTTTTCTCACTATGAAAAGGTTAACCATAGCTTCCAGTGAAAATCAGACAGCAAAATTAGTCGACCTGTGAAACACCCCACCTCCGTTAGGGTCACTCTCAAAGGGAATGCCCTAATTTTGGTGGAGGTTTATAAGTATAAGTCACAGATACACAAGATAGATATATAAAAAAAACATATATTTTTGAAACAGCGGAAAACAACAGCAACTTTTATTTCATTAAAATACGTGTTACACAAACCATGCCATAATTTGTTTTACAATACTTCCAAAAACATAACACCTTCATAACTGTCTTGATTACATTATTTAAAGAAGCATAAAAACATAAGTAAACTGCATAAGTCCCATAATTAATGTCCAAAGCCATAGTCCAAAACGAAAAGATCCAAGCAATACATTCTTTCTCTTCAAGCTGGATGTGAAAACTGGTCAAGCTGCGGTATTCCCTCCCTGTGGACCTGGGGGGGAGAACGAAAGAAAAGAAGACGAAAGAAAAGTAGAGTCAGACATAAAGCCTGAGTAGCCTAGGACTATTCAGCCTATGAATAAAGAACTGGGCATGATAAGTATAAACTGGAAATGGGAAAGCACCATAAACTAAGTTAAGTTGTCTAGAGTCGAATATACTTATCGTACCCTATAATAATCTCTGCATCCATATAAACTAGTTCCCAATAGGCACCCCATAATCAGGGTGAAGTGATCCGTTTCTAATGATCGGCTCCTACTCGCAGAGTTACATGTGTCTTACGGCCCCCGATGTTGTAGTTACCTATGTTGGTCCCACCATGGGGTGTATCAAGTCCCATGGTGGCGGCCCGACACAATTCTAGAATGCACAGGTATACTACTGGTGCCCAGTGCCTTATTTTTCTGCGCCGGAGTGTGTGCACGCCCGCACCCCGTTAGAACCTACACTGCCGCACCACCGCCATCAATTTGACCTCTTACAGTCAGCCCAGTAATCGTGCCCTACCCTGCCTAGTTCAGGGTATCCTGATACACCTTGTAGGGTTACTGCTGAAAAGGGTCCCCCCGCTACTAGGTTTTCTATTTCTAGCCAACATGCTAAGTTGGTTAAGTGTTTTGTAAACCTAACCCCCAATCGGTCTGTATAGTTTAGCATGTTCCATTTTGATTAAGTATTAATTCAATTTACTTAATCCTATCAATCCCGACTCAGCCTTAATTGTCTTATTAAAGCCTCGACCTCTCACATTAGACTGATGTTGTTCTGGCTGCCTGTTGCCGGTTGGGTCCGGGCAGTCTTACGCCACAACTCAGTCTAACCTCGGGTCCTTATTGGGCTCCGTGTTTAACCACCCACATTGGATAGGTATTGTTGTGACTACTGGACAGCCGGCCGGTTCCGGGCAGGTTTACATCACAACTCAATCCAACCTCGGGTTAAACACATTGTATTTTCTAAATTTACATATTTTGTCTCTTTTCTTTTTATATGTAAATATTTGCGGCCCATTATTCAAATTCATCTTTATTGGGTGAAATTAATTTACACCACTTAATTGTTTTTCAAGGTCGTTGGCATGCGTCAAACATGCCAACACATATGTTTTATATTTTAACCCAAACGTCACTACCCCCGTTTTATACGTTCGCTACAATATAACATATGTTGGGTTTAGCATTTAAACCCAACTTAGCCACATGAAAAAGGGGAGGCTTAGAACATGGTGTTTATATATTCTAAGTAACATAAAAAGGGGAGTGTGAACGCATGAACTTGCAACATAGCGAACCAAATAACATAAATTTGGCACTTGTGAACTTGCATTGTAATAGCATATAATCATGGCATAAACATACCTAAACATGAAATCATGGTTTTTGATCTATTCATATAATCATGGCATAAATATACCTAAACATGAAATCATGGTTTTTGATCTATTCATGTAATCGTGACATAAATAAACCTAAACATGAAATCATGGTTTTTAATTTATTCATGCAAACTTGCAATTGGAATGTAAATCTAACTTAGCTATGTGTCACATATATTATCATATGATTTTTGATAACAATATAGGCCTAAAACATGTTTTTCAATTAAGCATAACACCAAACATAGTCTAGTCATGTTCATAGAGTCAACACATGTTCACAAAGATGCTTACTTTTGTCTCTAATACAAAAGTATGGTTTTACATTTGAATCATTATGCCAATTCCAACATAAATTCACATAAGTCATAATACCCAAATGGATCCAACTACACTAAAAGTGATTATAATATATATTATGTTGGCATAATAGTGAATCATATACTTGCATGAATCTCAAATAAACTACCACAAACATGTAGTTCTTAACTTTCAACATGAATCACATACTTGCAAATATCCAATCGTTATACCACAACATCCCAAATCGTTCAGAATCAAAGCAACATTCAAATATGAATTATTATCACTACAAATCAAATACAATTCTATTTCTCATTTTACACAAATCAAAACACAATTATTTATTCATATCGGAATAGCACTCTACTTACAACGTATGACGAATCTTCTATTCAGGAATCTGAATTCTGAATTTAGAGATGCTATCCTTTGTTGTAGGCGTTGTTTTGATTTAGTTGTCGATGCTTTAAGCTTTTGAATTGTCTCTTAGGCTTGTTGGCTCGTTTCTAGGGTATCTAATTGACGGCCATTCCTAGTTCCTCTCCAGCAGCATGACGGCTATTGTATTCTATTATTTGTGTGAGTTTAGGGTTAGGTTTGAGTTGTATTTATAGAATTTTAAATTGTTTTGAGCCGTCGGATGAAGATAGGAGGAATCTAGACCATACAAAGTTCAAAGAGCCACTCAAAAGGTTACACGTAAGCCCTAGTGACTCAGCCAAGCATCAGAATTCGACCAGACCCTGATCAGGCCAGCCAAGACCTGACCAGCAGGTCATTCTGACCTGGGCGCACTTGGCAGGTGCGCCAGGCTAAAAATGTACTGGCGCACTTCCCAAGTGTGCCAGTTCATTTCTGTTCTGGCGCACTTCCCAAGTGCGCTAGTGCATTCTGACCCGTTTTCTGGTTTTTCGCCCAACTTCGTTCGTCCATATCTTCTTCATACGATATCCGTTTTACGCAAACTTGAGCTCTATCTCAAGCAGAATTTCGAGACGAACGCAATGGCGTAACCCATTTACCTTGATTTCATTATTTACAATTAATTATACTTTAATTCGTGAAGCTTAACGTTATAGAATTCACGGGGTGTTACATTCTCCCCCACTTAAAAGGATTTCGTCCCCGAAATCTTCAAGTTAGGAAGAATGTATATCTTAAAATCCAAACATCCATCTACTCATCCATCAAACAAGAGCATCCATTGTCCTCAAAAGACTTCTAATGCTTCGTGATCATATGCGAAGTGTGTGTACATGTACTTATCTAATGCAAAATCAGTCGGTCTACTGATTCAGTTGACCTCCTTAATACAAATTATGTAAGTGTCATGAATCCATTATGTATGCAAATTTTCCTATTCATGATTCTACATGGGTGCACAATCATTCACATATAAATGCAACATCCATATGGCAACACATTAAACTTCAACCATGTACAAATATAAATACATATATGCACATGCAACATGAAGTGACTGAGCCGATCTAAAACCTAAATTGTGTGTGTATATGCAACCACGAGCAACCACTAGCAATCACTTGCAACCACTTGCAACCATCATCCATAACATGTTTCAATTACATGTTTTCATCCAAAGAGTTTCTACCTAAAAGATAAGGTCGAGGAGATATACCTAAAAAGATAGATAAAAGCGCAACTTAAGGAAAAAAAAAAGATCAAAGATGTACCCTCGAAAAGAAAAGGGTAGGCAGCGCGTATTCTAACTTCAGTTTCCCAAGTTGCGTCTCCCTCGGCGTCGCTCCACTGAACTTTGACGAGCTTGACTTCGCGGTTGCGTAGCTTCTTCACTTCCGTTCCTAATATGCGGGTTGGAACTTTCCTCACGGTTGCTTCGCGTTCCACTTCAGCTTCTTCTAGGATATTTGGCTCTACCACTTCAGCAGATTCATGTAGACATTTTCAGAGGTGCGAAACGTGAAAGACGCTGTGAATTCCGGCCAGCTTTTCGGGTAGCTCTAATCTATAGGCCATTTTCCCAATTTTCTCGATGATAGGAAATGGCCCTACGAACCTTAGTGCTAGCTTCCCTGTGGTTCCAAAACGAACAACGTTCCTTAGCGGAGATACCTTAAGAAAAACTCTGTCCCCAACCTCAAATTCAAGGTCGGTCCTCCTCTTGTCGGCGTAGGATTTTTGTCTGTCTTGGGCTGTCTTCATTCTTCTCCGTATTAAGTCTACTTTTTCTGAAGTCTCTCGGATCATATTTGGCCCAAGTATGAGTTTATCAGTAGACTCCCACCAACAAGTGGGCGATCGGCACGGTCTTCCAAATAAAGCTTCGAAGGGCGCCATTCCGATGGTGGCTTGGTAGCTGTTGTTGTAGGCAAATTCCACCAAAGGAAGATGGTCTTCCCACGTCCCTCCGAAGTCAAGGACGCACAGTCTTAAAAGGTCCTCCAAAACTCTGTTCACTCTTTCCGTATGGCCGTCGGTTTGGGGGTGATAGGCTGTGCTCAAGCATAACTGTGTGCCTACCGCTTCTTGCAGACTCCGCCAAAACTCACTTGTGAAGATAGGGTCTCGATCACTAACAATGCTGGAGGGTATTCCACGGAGTCGAACAATTTCCTTGAGGTAAAGAGATGCTAGGGATGAGGCAGTTCTTTTACTTTTGACAGGTAAAAAGTGGGCGCTTTTAGTAAGCCTATCCACTATTACCCAAATGCTAGTGTTGCCTCTTCTACACCTAGGCAGCCCATCAATGAAGTCCATTGAGATGCTATCCCACTTCCACTGCGGGACCTCTAGAGGATGGAGCAGACCGCCAGGCTTTTTCTGTTCCGCTTTAACCTGTTGGCACACCATACACTTAGAAACAAAATCTGCCACGTCCTTCTTCATGCCGTTCCAAAAGAAAGTTCTCTTTATGTCCTTGTACATTTTATCTCTGCCTGGGTGTATCGTCATCTTGGAGTGATGTGCTTCCTCGAGAACCGCCTTTACCAAATCCCTTGTCTGTGGGACGCATAGTCTTCCGTCTCGCCTTAGCCAACCCTTATCGTCGATGGAGTATCTGCTGAGGTGACTAGAAGTCTCACCCCTAATTAGCCTATCAATCGTCTCTACAAGCTGAGGGTCTTCGCGTTGTGCTGTCCCTATTGAGTCCACTAAAGTCGGGCGTACTTCGAGAGATGCTAGCAAGCCCGGTACAAAATCGGAGGAGGGCATAAAGTCAAAGTTGGCTATAAACTCTAGGCTTTGTCTTTCAACAAACAGTGGGCTTAGGGTTAGTTTCTTTCGGCTCAACGCGTCTGCCACTACGTTGCCTTTGCCCGGAGTGTAGGAGATCTCGAAATCGTACGAGGCAAGAAACTCCATTCATCTCTGTTGCCTCAAGTTAAGATCTTTCTGCGAGAAAAGATATTTCAACGATTTATGGTCAGTGTAAAGTTCAAACTACTCACCTAGGAGATAGTGTCACCAAGACTTGAGTGCAAAGACTATGGCGGCTAACTCAAGATCGTGGGTCGGGTAGTTCTTTTCATGAACTTTCAATTGTCTTCCGCCATAAGCTACTACCCTTCCTTCTTGCATTAAGACAGCGCCTAGCCCTGTCCCACATGCATCTGTATAAACTGTGAACATCTTGCTTCCATCTGACAACGTCAAAACTGGGGCTGTTGTAAGAGCCCTTTTTAGTCGTTGGAAAGCAAACTCGCAATCCAAGTCTCAATTGAACACTAGATTCTTCTTGGTCAGCCTTGTGAGCGGAGCTGAGATTTTCGCAAAATCCCTTATTAATTTTCGGTAGAAACCTGCTAGCCCTAGAAAACTTCGGACCTCAGTTGCGTTTCTTGGTGTCTTCCAATCTGGCACCGTTACTACTTTAGCAGGGTCCACAGCTAACCCATTTTTGGATACTATGTGCCCAAGAAACCTTACTTCCTCTCTCCAAAAGTGGCATTTGGAGAATTTGGCTTTAAACTGATGGACTCGCAGAGTTTCCATGATTGCCCTTAGGTGCTGGGCATGCTCCTCTTCACTCTTTGAGAAGATCAAGATATCGTCTACGAAAACCACTACGAACTTGTTGAGGAAATCTCTGAACACCCTACTCATTAGGTCCACGAAGTAAGCGGGTGCGTTTGTCAAGCCAAAAGGCATGACAAGCCATTCAAAGAAGCCGTCTGGGGTTCTGAATGCTGTCTTATCGATGCTATCTTCAGCCACCCTTAGCTGATGAAAACCGGTCGCCAAATCGAGTTGGGAGAAAACAGACGCTCCTACAAGCTGATCAAACATATCGTCAATTCTGGGGAGAGGGTGCCTATTCTTTTTCATTAGCTTGTTGAGCTCCCTATAATCAACACACAGACAGAGTGAACCATCCGCCTTTGTAGCGAACACCACTGGAGCGCCCCATTCTGAAATGCTCCTTCTAATGAACCCCTTCTCTAGAAGCTCTTTAATCTGTTTACTGAGCTCCTTCCTTTCCCGTGGAGCCATGTGTCTAACGGGAAATGCAACGGGCTTTGCATTATCTACAAGATATATGCGGAAGTCTATCTCCCGCTTCGGGGGCAAGCCCTTCACCTCTTCGAAGACATCCGGGTACTCCCGGACCACTCTAACCGATTGCAAACTTTCAACAGAGGCATCTAGCGATTCAAGATAACTTAGCATAACCGCATACGAGGGATTACAAGTAATTTCTAGAGTGTTACCGAGTTGGGTCAGAAGCCTAACCACCCTTTTCTCACAATCAAGGATGGCACCATTACTGGATAGCCAATCCATGCCCAAAATCAAACCATATCCCGAGAAGCCCAAAACAAAGGCACTACATCTAAATTCTACGCTTAGAATAGAAATTTTCAATCCCACACAGATCTTAGACGGATGAGCTGGGCCCCCAATTGGATTTGAAACAATTAAGGGGTCCTCTACCATACTAGTTTCTAGGTGCAGAGATTCTACTAAAGCAGATGAAATAAAGGAGTGTGATGCGCCAGAATCAAATAAAGTGCGAACTGGGTGATCATAAAGATAAACTACACTTTCTACAGAAGTATTTATACCTCACTGTTGCAGAGGTGGCGCTTCTAGCACATGAACCTGTGCCCCTGAGGTGGATCCAGCCCTCTTCCCCTGCCCTCGTTTCTTTGGGCAATCCTTAGCCATGTGGCCTGTCTCACCGCAAGAAAAGCACCCACCATTCATCTTGGCCTTCTTTTTCCGGCAATCTTCCACTAAGTGCCCCACTTTGCCACAGAAATTACGCTTCCTCTTCTCTTTGTTGTCTTTCCCACCCTTCTTAAAGTCTGTTTTCTTAGGCTGTAAACCCTCTTTCTTCCCTTGAGAGCTTTCTGCCTTTGTCTCCTTCTTGCCCTTATCCTCTTCGTTCGGCAATGCCATCTGCACCAACCTTTCATACGTAGCTCCCATGGGTATATGGGTCATGGCCAAACTGTGTAATGGCTCATTCAATCCTTTGACAAAGCGGAGAGCCTTCTTGTGCGGAGTGTTGACTAGGTCCAGTCCGAACCTAGCCGGCTGATCGAACTGATTAACATACTCTTTGACTGTCATATTCCCTTGCTTAAGAAATAAGAATTTTTCCAACTGAAGACTCCTTTCATCTTCTGAGAGAAATTTAGCCTCAAACCTTGCCCTAAAGTCCTCCCATGTTTCCACTGGTCTTTCTACATTGGTGACTTCCCACCAGTAGGAAGCCTCGCCTTTAAGTAGCCATACTGCCAGTTGTACCTTCTGCCTATCTTCTACCTCAAAGATGACGAATAAGTCCTCGGTTTCCTTCAGCCAATTCCTGGCTGCCACGAAGGACTCGGTTCCATGAAAGTCCTTTCCTCTCATAGCTTTGAAATCTTTACATATCTTAGCAAAAGTATTACCCCGCGGAGGAGGTGGAGGAAGAGGTGATGCTGCAGCTGGATGATTTCCCGCAGCTGGGGGAGGGGGAACGGTAGGACCTGGCTGAGTGGCCCTCGCTTCTAAGAATCGTCTAAACCAACCAGGTATTGGTACACCCTCTGGCAAGTTAAGTTCTTCGGACATGCTGAAACAAAAAGGATAGATTCAAAACGAAGGATAAAAGATAGTACCTATGGCTTTGGGGGACTTTGCCTTTTTAAAATAAAATAACATTTTATCTTTAAAAATGCTTCTTTAAATTTTTCTTTTTGGAAATGAATTTTTCAAAACTTTTTATCTTATCTGGTAAACCTATGCTCTGATACCAAGTGAAACACCCCACCTCCGTTAGGGTCACTCTCAAAGGGAATGCCCTAATTTTGGTGGAGGTTTATAAGTATAAGTCACAGATACACAAGACAGATATATATAAAAAACATATATTTTTGAAACAGCGGAAAACAACAGCAACTTTTATTTCATTAAAATACGTGTTACACAAACCATGCCATAATTTGTCTTACAATACTTCCAAAAACATAACACCTTCATAACTGTCTTGATTACATTATTTAAAGAAGCATAAAAACATAAGTAAACTACATAAGTCCCATAATTGCTGTCCAAAGCCATAGTCCAAAACGAAAAGATCCAAGCAATACATTCTTTCTCTTCAAGTTGGATGTGAAAACTGGTCAAGCTGCGGTACTCCCTCCCTGTGGACCTTGGGGGGGAAACGAAAGAAAAGAAGACGAAAGAAAAGTAGAGTCAGACATAAAGCCTGAGTAAGTCTAGGACTATTCAGTCTATGAATAAAGAACTGGGCATGATAAGTATAAACTGGAAATGGGAAAGCACCATAAATTAAGTTAAGTTGTCTAGAGTCGAATATACTTATCGTACCCCATAATAATCTCTGCATCCATATAAACTAGTTCCCAACACGCACCCCATAATCAGGGTGAAGTGATCCATTTCTAATGATCAGCTCCTACTCGCATAGTTACATGTGTCTTACGGCCCCCGATGTTGTAGTTACCTATGCTGGTCCCACCATGGGGTGTATCAAGTCCCATGGTGGCGGCCCGACACAATTCTAGAATGCACATGTATACTACTGGTGCCCAGTGCCTTATTTTTCTGCGCCGGAGTGTGTGCACGCCCGCACCCCGTTAGAACCTACACTGCCGCACCACCGCCGTCGATTTGACCTCTTACAGTCAGCCCAGTAATCGTGCCCCACCCTGCCTAGTTCAGGGTATCCTGATACACCTTGTAGGGTTACTGCTGAAAAGGGTCCCCCGCTACTAGGTTTTCTATTTCTAGCCAACATGCAAAGTTGGTTAAGTGTTTTGAAAACCTAACCCCCAATCAGTCTGTATAGTTTAGCATGTTCCATTTTGATTAAGTATTAATTCAATTTACTTAATCCTATCAATCCTGACTCAGCCTTAATTGTCTTATTAAAGCCTCGACCTCTCACATTAGACAGATGTTGTTGTGGCTGCCTGTTGCCGGTTGGGTCCGGGCAGTCTTACGCCACAACTCAGTCTAACCTCGGATCCTTATTGGGCTCCTTGTTTAACCACCCACTTTGGATAGGTATTGTTGTGACTACTGGACAACCGGGCGATTCCGGGCAGGTTTACATCACAACTCAATCCAACCTCGGGTTAAACACATCGTATTTTCTAAATTTACATATTTTGTCTCTTTTCTTTTTATATGTAAATATTTGCGGCCCATTATTCAAATTCATCTTTATTGGGTGAAATTAATTTACACCACTTAATTGTTTTTCAAGGTCGTTGGCATGCGTCAAACATGCCAACACATATGTTTTATATTTTAACCCAAATGTCACTACCCCCGTTTTATACGTTCGCTACAATATAACATATGTTGGGTTTAGCATTTAAACCCAACTTAGCCACATGAAAAAGGGGAGGCTTAGAACATGGTGTTTATATATTCTAAGTAACATAAAAAGGGGAGTGTGAACGCATGAACTTGCAACATAGCGAACCAATTAACATATTGGCACTTGTGAACTTGCATTGTAATAGCATATAAACATGACATAAACATACCTAAACATGAAATCATGGTTTTTGATCTATTCATATAATCATGGCATAAATATACCTAAACATGAAATCATGGTTTTTGATCTATTCATTTAATCATGGCATAAATATACCTAAACATGAAATCATGGTTGTTAATTTATTCATGCAAACTTGCAATTGGAATGTAAATCTAACTTAGCTATGTGTCACATATATTATCATATGATTTTTGATAACAATATAGGCCTAAAACATGTTTTTCAATTAGGCATAACACCAAACATAGTCTAGTCATGTTCATAGAGTCAACACAAGTTCACAAAGATGCTTACTTTTGTCTCTAATACAAAAGTATGGTTTTACATTTGAATCATGATGCCAATTCCAACATAAATTCACATAAGTCATAATACCCAAATGGATCCAACTACACTAAAAGTGATTATAATATATATTATGTTGGCATAATAGTGAATCATATACTTGCATGAATCTCAAATAAACTACCACAAACATGTAGTTGTTAACTTTCAACATGAATCACATACTTGCAAATATCCAATCGTTATACCACAACATTCCAAATCGTTCAGAATCAAAGCAACATTCAAATATGAATTATTATCACCACAAATCAAATACAATTCTATTTCTCATTTTACACAAATCAAAACACAATTATTTATTCACATCGGAATAGCACTCTACTTACAACGTATGACGAATCTTCAATTCAGGAATCTGAATTCTGAATTTGGAGATGCTATCCTTTGTTGTAGGCGTTGTTTTGATTTAGTTGTCGATGCTTTAAGCTTTTGAATTGTCTCTTAAGCTTGTTGGCTTGTCTCTAGGGTTTCTAATTGACGGCCATTCCTAGTTCCTCTCCAGCAGCATGACGGCTATTGTATTCTATTATTTGTGTGAGTTTAGGGTTAGGTTTGAGTTGTATTTATAGAATTTTAAATTGTTTTGAGCCGTCGGATGAAGATAGGAGGAATCTAGACCATACAAAGTTCAAAGAGCCACTCAAAAGGTGACACGTAAGCCCTAGTGACTCAGCCAAGCATCAGAATTCAACCAGACCCTGATCAGGCCAGCCAAGACCTGACCAGCAGGTCATTCTGACCTGGGCGCACTTGGCAGGTGCGCCAGGCTAAAAATGTACTTGCGCACTTCCCAAGTGCGCCAGTTCATTTCTGTTTTGGCGCACTTCCCAAGTGCGCCAGTGTATTCTGACCCGTTTTCTGGTTTTTCGCCCAACTTCGTTCGTCCATATCTTCTTCGTACGATATCCGTTTTACGCAAACTTGAGCTCTATCTCAAGCAGAATTTCGAGATGAACGCAATGGCGTAACCCATTTCCCTTGATTTCATCATTTATAATTAATTATACTTTAATTCGTGAAGCTTAACGTTATAGAATTCACGGGGTGTTACAACCTGAAATCCTAGTGTATATTTGATCATGTAAAAGCTAACTACCTGAGTTTAAGTGATAATATTAGTGTTGTGTGCAATGGCCTTGTTAAGGATGATGCTGTTAGCAATAAAGAGATTCCAGTTAGTGTCAAGAATGTGAATGTGAGTGAGAAAGTTAATTCTGGTACCCTAACTAATTAAGAAGAAATTTAGTTAGAAGAAAGTGATGAAAAGATAGAAAAGTGTTGTTCTTCCCAAAAGCCAGAGCAGGAATGATAAGGCAAATATTGAGAAAAATGAAATTGTTGAGAACCAGGTTCAACATTTTGGTTGTTCTAGCAGTTACTTAGGCAATAAGTTTGGTTTTCTCGCCCCTAGTGATGAAGGAAATGAACGGATCGATTCATATCGATAAAGAAAATGAGGAAGGAGAGATTTGTAAAATAAATGACATGCTCACTAAAGCTTTCTCTTTCTCTGAAAACTTAGGTGTTAGCAAAGAAAAAAAAGCTGTTAATGTAGTTTGTTTAGGCACCAATGCCACTGAAACAATAGTGCAACTTGATTGCATTCGTCCAGTGCAACTTGAAGGTGGTTCGGATGTGACTCCTCAATTGGTTATGACTCCAGTGAACGAGTATGACCAGCACGTTGCTAAGACAACTGCTGTAACTCCTCAACTGGTTACTAAAATTACAATTGCAAACAAGTCTCCACTATCGAGTGCTTTTATGTATTCCAAGTAATTAAAGGAATATGAGGAAGTTTTATTGTGTATATGATCAAAAGGACTAACAGGCCGACGCATGCTGAGAATTACCAAATGGTAATACTACTACTACTACTCTCCACCTTATATACAGTAGCTCAACAATGGCACGTCAACAGTTTTTATATATTAACACTACTACTCTCAATAATGGTCAGCTACTCTTCCAGTTCTGATCGAAGAATTCAAAAACAGGTGAGATTACGCTAATACGATCAACCCTACTTATGGAATTATAGAAAGGTTATGTGTGAACCTTGGTAAAGTATTAATAAAATCGAAATCTTTAGAAACATAGAATCAAAAGTTTTTATATATTAACACTACTACTCTCAACAATGGTCAGCTACTCTTCCAGTTCTGATCAAAGAATTCAAAAACAGGTGAGATTACGCTAATACGATCAACCCTACTTATGGAATTATAGAAAGGTTATGTTTGAACCATGGTAAAGTATTAATAAAATCGAAATCTTTAGAAACATGGAATCACAATACTTCTAAGTATTATATCCTAATATGGTTTTTAAAATAAAAATAAAAATCCAGTTTTATATTCTAACTTGAGGTGTATGAGCCTGAGGAATCTCCTTATCCGCCACAGTATCATTTTTTCTCTGTAAAAGTACAAGAGATGACTTGGTAATTCATAAGCACATAATACATATTTGTTAACAAATAACTAATTAACTGTAAACTTACCGTCATGACGATATTAGTCAGCTCTTCTACTTTAGCGGTCAAATGAGTTACTTGATTTTTCAATGCAATCACCATTTTTGAATTACTTGCATAAGCACCAATTTGAGATGGTACGACACCAAAACATAGTCCTCTCACCCTTCCCCTATGTTCATTTCCAAAAAGATGTGACACTCCATCCCCACTCATCGATGTTGTTCCATTTGAGCTCTGAGCACCACTGTGCTGTTTTATCTTAGCCTACAAATTAAATTTTAAGTTGTATGAGGACTATTCCTTAATATTCTTCTGAAGAAATGGTTAACATTGTATTATGCAATACTGCAGCAACCAGATAACCAAGTGCTTTAATTTACCTTTACAGTATATGATTTTTAAACTTGCAAAATTGAATTTGGAGCATTTTAAGATTAGAGTTCCATAGTTTAATTAACAGTATACCGATGTATTTTGTGTAGGTGACCACATCGCATAAAAATGCATGCATCTTCAAAAGTTAAAAAATCAAGTTCAGTCCTCCGATTTCAATGCACAATTGAAGACAAGTGCATTAGATTATATGTCTGTAAATATGCCGGATTTCCCCCCGGCACGCCGGATTTCAGGCCATCCCGGTCCGGTTTCGGCGATGACCGGGGCTGAATTCGTAGAAAATTCCATTTCGGTACCGAACCCCAAAAAGAAAAAAAAGAAAGAAGAAAAGAAATCTAAACCCATAAACGAACAAGCCACAGCAAGGAAGAAATTAAAGCAACATGCAGAAAGAAGCGCCAGAGAAAGAAGCCGCAGCGTAGAAGAAAGAAGCCGCAGCACAGTAGAAGCGGCTTTTATTTAGGGTTTCTCTTTGGATTTGGGCTTTGTTTCTTATGTTGGATATTTGATTAATGTATATTATTTAATATAGCCGATTGTTTGAGCAATTTCTGAGCGTAGTATTTTATCTTTTAATAGTATCTCAGCTGATTATTAGCAACAAATCTGGATGCGTTAAAACGAAAATTTTGGAAAGCTACTAACGGAAAATGTTATGTTATATGCACATTTTTGTATCAAAACATACATTTTCTACAGAATTTAAGATAAATTAAGAAAGAAAAAGTATCGGAATTGAAACAGGATCTCTGAGTTTTTCAGAATGAAACTGAAATATCAAAATTTCTCAATGATCGAAATGAAAACGAAAATCGAAAGTATAAACCTTGATTAGTAGTACATATTTATTTGCGTATTTGTAAAAAAACATACCGGAATCATTAAACCGGAATTTCCGGAATGGAACCGGACTTTTAATATTTTTATGCCACCGGAACGGAACCAGAAACCAGGATTTCGAACCTTGAATGGGAGTAAAAATAGATCCAGCGAAATATTTGATAATAAATAAAAAACTTACAATGCAATCGGCAACAACGGAGTTCGGTGGGTCTCCATTTTTTTGGTATGGGCTTTGCACCATAGCTCATCCCTGCTAATATTTGATATTCCAGATTCATTTTTCTGCAAATAACAATGGTAAGAAGGAAGAACCAAAGGAAAAAAAAGATATTATTGGTATAAACGTACATGAATTTCTTACCATATCCTCTTCTAATCTCGCATAACCTTTTCTGCTCATTGTATGTGGAATTTTATTTTTATCTCTCAATGCTTTGTATTTTTTGCTAATTTTCTACATCGGAGAAATTCATTCATGAACTATAATTTACCTTTTAATTTATAATGAATAAAATACAACTTTCATTACCCCAAATTTCTCCGATAGTTTTTCCTTAACAAAGTCGTTCCACTCTTGAACATCTTCTGTAGTATCCGGTTTTAGCATCGCCAATTTAGCGGAAGAGTCAGAACACATAGAAGCTGCTTTAATAGCGGAAACTAATTTTGACTTCGCCTCTCTCCATCGTACTCCCACCATCTGAAGCAATAGATCCTTACATGCTTCATCCACCACAAATCTTGACTGCACAACAAACAATTATTAATTTTTAGCCAACAACTATGAACTGGTTGGAACTACCCATTACGGTAAAAAAACACGTATGCCACAGAACTACAAAAAAAATGAGCTGCATTGACAATCTGAACTGAGAGAGCAAAGGTAAGAGTCGGTGCTGAGATGGTAGCAACCAAAACTAAGATGAATGCAATTAAAACAAATAACACGTATGCCATTTTGACAAGGACGGATAGACGAGGTGATTCCAGGATCTTTTATGTCCTTTCATTGAATTGTATGGTTCTATACATGTTAGCTATTATATATATTGGAAACAGAAATAAGAACATTACAGCTCTTACCTAATACAAGATTAGTTGACAGGCAAAGCATAAAGTAATTTTTGAGGAATTATGATGGATAAACCATTGTAATGAAATGAAGTAAAAATAAAGGAGTCCCTTTAACATTATAATTTGTCTTTTTGTTGATGGGGTGCTATCCTGCTTTTGGGACAAAACAGCTAAACGATATCATAAGAGATGAATCTTTCTGATGGATTGACTTCCATTATTTATTTCTTCTACGTGTAGTTTAAAGCCAAAAAGAGAACATTTATCCAAGGAAAACAAAAACAAAAACTAAATGCACAGATCAAAATCATACCTGAATACAAGTCCATACGTCTTTCTTTAAGTTTATGTCAACCTTTTTCCACTCTGAAATGGTCAAAGGTATCATCTCCCTTACTAAGGTACCAAGATACGATGATAAGTGTTTAGAGTTGGAGCCTATTGGTTGACCACGATCGTTGAATATAACTTCGGCCCTCTCATTCGGCGTCAAAGAATTTTTTTTCATCATCGTCCTCCCTCTTTTTTTTGCCGTCTCTTGTTGAATACCATCATTAATTAGAATTTGGATTGTTCAAGGCAACCATTGCGTTGTGTGGATCTATGTTTGTGGGGGTGATATTTGTAGATCCGATTGAATTAGGGCCAGGATTGAGATTTGGAGAGTGAATATTATCGGGTGGAGGCTGCATTTCCTTACGCTTCCGAGGGGATGTTCTAACTCGATTGAGATTTGGAGAGTGAATATTATCGGGTGGAGGCTGCATTTCATTACGCTTGCGAGGGGATCTTCTAACCGGATTGGGATTCGGAGACTGAATATTATCGGGTAGAGGTTGCATTTCAATACGCTTTCGAGGAGATCCTCTAACATTGTTGTTTAAACTTTGAAAAACAACATCAGCACATCTTTTTTCATTGATTTTCACACCAGCAGTCTTATCTTTTACATGTGAAGTTGCAACTGCAGCTAGAGATTGCCTCTTTAAATATCTCATTGCTACCTTTGATATTTGAAATGAGCATACACAGTCAAAATAAATTCTAGTACAGTTCTGAAATGTTTGTATAGGTTTGATGGGTTATTGAGTTAGTTAAGTTAAACTGTGTAGCATAATAAACTGTGCAGCATACTAAAGTAGGACACAAGGTAATTTTTAGCAATGATTTAGGCAAAATTTATAGTCCAACCATTAGCAAACTAGATATATGAAAGTGATGAAGTGCTCCTCATCACGTCTACAATGGGTTAAAAGAATATTTTAGTGCCAAAATTTAATGGTAATCCGGGCGTGTTCTTAACATAAATGACAAACATATATCGGATAAAGGTCTGGTAGTTGAATAAAAGGAAACAAAAGTGACAGTTGAAAAAAAAAGGAAATAGAAGCGACACAAAATTTACATATGTATTTAGCACAGAACAACGACACAAGGAATGCACATTTAGTTACAGTATATGTTTGGTATTAAAATTCTACATATGCTGTGTGGTGTATTAGAATCGCAATATAGCTTGAGTTTTAGTTTTTTTGTAATCTGTTTATGAAAAAAAAAGGAATTTAAGTTATAAGCTGAAATTCTATGCAGACCATGAATCATGAAGCAGACATAAATTTATGTCTATGAACCATGAACCTTGAATAATGAATCAAGATGCCCACTGATTTGATTAAAGAAGTGGATGTATATGGATATGAACATTGGAAAGTTTTTAATTTTATTTTCAACAGTTGTTCTAGTGGTACAGTGATAAACAACCCAATTTCGATGATAAATAGCGCAATTTCGATGATAAATAGCCCAATAATATTTGATTGGTATTTGATAAAACAAAATAATACAGTGTTGATAAGCATGTAACTATGTAAGCAAAGTTTATGTAGTTGTCATTAGTTATGTAAGCAGAAGTATCTCCTTCTCAAGAGCAAAATAATACTAGTGATACAAGCAATGCCTATCACTTAAATGGTTTGAAAACTAAAACCAACGTCGCGCATTAATGAAAGGCAAAAGCAAGCACGACCAACTCAAGCACACATGCTAATCTTACCACTAATCACGGCTCTAAATCATTACGAGTTTTTCTAAGAAAACCAAATCTGATAGCTGCTTCTTCTTCTTCTTCTTCGTATAATACAACGCAAAAATAACATTTTATCCTCCCTATTAGATTATTAACTGTCTGTAATTACTTATTGATGTCTGGAAGCTCTTTACTTTGAAGCAAATCCATTACAGAGGCAGGTTTTTTTCTTGTTAATTTATACTGCGCTTGATTTATAGTTAAATTATGTTACGATCGTATATTTTTGTTTTCATTGTTTCGTAATCGCATCTAAATGTGGCTAATAACAGGTAAATTGGTAGGAAGGAAATTCAGATTAAAGGCTGAATAATGCTATTTCGTCCAGTCAATTAAATGTTTGATTATTTTTGAGCCTTAACGTAATTATACATTGCCTTAGGTTATCTCGAGTCAAAATTGTATCAAATGCTAAAAACTTTGATGAATTTGTTCATATTACCTAATAAACACTAGATACAAGATTAGTTCTACATGACCAAAGTGTCAACAGTTAAATGCCTAACCAAGTATGGATAAGGAGGTCATGCTGATTGGGTAAATATGCATATAAAGAAATCTCACTTATACATAATTAATTTTCATTTTTGATCAACGGTTTGTTCTTGTGACTGAAAAAACAAGTGTCTAAAAGTACCAAATAAAACATATGCATACTTAAGTAAACTGCGTAATTATATTCATAATCATAACGCACACATGGACATTAGAAACATATGCATACTTACGTAAGTTGTCTTAACTTTACTGCACATATAGGGCCAAAACATAACAGGAAATTATGAAAATAGAAGTGCAAAGTACCTCTCCTTGATCTTGCACCATTTTACCCACATATGTTTCAAGTTCAACTATCTTCGACTAAGGGAGAAACCTAGAAAAAAATCATAATATACATAAATAATTAGAACATCATACTAATTAGTCATTATTGCAAAATATGAAAATCCTAACATACAATAGCAATACCCGCAAAAGAAAGTTTAACTTTTTTCCCCAAAATTAAAATCAAAATTCATGGTCAATAATGCATGATTAATTAATATGACTATGCGTAGCCTATGTATAATTACCCTCTTTAAAATTATAAATACGTGTAATGCAAATATCAATAAAGTGTGCTTATATCATACCAAAATACCGTCACAATCCTTCCTTATATAACTTTCGTCCCCATCATCGACATCTCTATCATCAAGTAGTGACTCATCTACCGGTTTGCTAGTTGACTCATCCTCCTCGTCAAAGCTTTCCAACTCATGGAAACCTCTACCGGGTGCTCTTAGCACAACATACCAATTTGAAGAACTACTTTCTCTACAAAAAACACTTGTATGGCTTGTGTCGCCAAGATGAAAGGGTCGTTTGCAAATTGATTTTGAAATTGATGTAAATTGACTAACGTGAATCCATCTTCGACCTTAACTCCACGGTCAATATTTTCCCAATCACACTTAAACAAGGCAATTTGAAACTGGCGATAGTCAAACAACAAAATCTCACGCAAAACACCATAGTATGATACTTTCCCAATGGATCCATCTATGCGAACAGTACTTGCCTCAATTGAAACACCACTATTTTGTGTAGATTTATCGTTGCCTTTAGTATGAAAACGGCGACCATTAATTATATAGCCAGTATAAGAAATTACTTGATGACGAGGTCCATGTGAAAGCCAATTTATTAGTTCACTAACATCGGATGTTTTCTATCATCTTGAACCTGAAAAAGCACAATGTTATACATAAAGACTAATTACAATAACATATACTTCTATGCCGAACTTATCCATCCTAAAAGATATAACATTGCCAACCTTTTTTTAAAACCAATTACTAAAAGTCTCTGAATGCAACTTTGAAAGTTCCAAATCATCCTGTGAAAGCCAAGGATGCAAACGTTTCAGCTCCTCATTGTGCATCCTATATACATAATCATACAAGTCAATCTAATTTATTTCATATAAAATAATTGAATTAAACTTGTGCTTACTTTATATAAGATTCTACTTCCTCGATGTTAAACAACACATATCGATGAGCAACATCAATCACCTCCTTATTGAGTACCATAGGATTTCCTTCAGAAATAGGACGCCCCTCGAGCATGGAATCACTTCGTTCCACCACATTTCTATTTTTTCTTTGTCCAATTTCTAATGCACCATTAATATAGCCAGCACAATACTTCATGCATTCATTAGCAGAATAACGCTCAACTATGCAGCCTTCAGGCCGTGCTTGATTTTTAACATACCCCTTTAGTGTTTTCATGTATCTATAATCAAGATGCATAAGTAAAATATTTTCACAAGCACATATGTTATCAACTACTATACGTACTAATTTCAAATTTAACCTTTCGAATGGATACATCCACCGATATTGTACTGGCCCACAAATTCTAGCTTCCCTTGATAAATGTATTGTTAGGTGAATCATGATGTCGAAAATGAAGGAGGAAAAAATCTCTCAAGATCGCATAGTGTTAATGCGATCTGATTCTCGATGGATTCTAATTTATCTTTATCAAGCACTCTTTGACAAATGTCGTTGTAAAAAGAACATAGTCGTAGTAATGCATTCCTTGTCCCATTAGGCAGAAGTCCTCTCAGTGATACAGACAACAGTTGTTGCATCAAAACATGATAATCATGAGACTTAAGATTTGAAATTTTGTTTTCTTTAGCAAAACATTTCCCAATGTTTGAGCTATACCCATCGGGTACTTTCAAATTCTTCATTCTATTGTAAAAGATCTCCTTTTCTTGATCAGTCAAGGTGCATGGGGCAGCTGGAAGTAATGCTTTGCTTCCCATCTCTATAGGATGTAACTTCTTCCTAATACCCAATACTTCTAGATCTTTACGTGAATTAATGCCATCTTTTGATTTTCCTTTAATATCAAGTAACGTACAAGAATACTTTCACCAATATTTTTTTCAACATGCATTACATCTAGATTGTGACGCAAAGGAAGTACCTAAGAAAATCAAAAATAAATTATAACTAAATAATAATAAAATAATGATTATATCGATAAAAAAGAAGCAATTTCTAATTAAACTTTACCTACCAATAAGGCAAATCAAAGAAAATAGACTTATTTTTCCACATTTGACTTTTTGTTTTCTTCTCTTCTCCCCTTTTTCTTTTCCTTTTTTCCTTCTCTTTCTCTTCCTCCTTTGATTTTTTCCCCCAGTCATTACAAATATCTTTAACAATATCAAAGACTTGGATACCAGTTTATATTGGAGGCTTTTGTCTATTTTCTATGGTTCCATCAAACAAGTTTTTTCTTTGACGATATTCATGATTAGGATCAAGGAATCGCCTATGTCCTAAATATGCACATTTCTTACTAAATGGTAACCATATTGAGCATGTATTAACGCCACAAACAGGAAATGCCTTCTTACCCTTTACGGTACAACCTGCTAAATTTCCATAAGCTGGAAAATCATTTATTGTCCACATTAAAACTGCATGTAATCTAAATTCGTTGCAAGTGTATGCATCATATGCCTTCACCCCTTTATTCCATAATTTTTTCAAATCTTCGATAAGCGGTTGTAGATACACATCGATATCATTCCCTGGTTGTCGTGGTCCAGGAATTAATAAAGATAACATCATATTATCTTTGTGCATACAAAGCCACGGAGCGAAGTTGTACGCAACAAGAAATACTGGCCAACAACTATATTTAGAATTCCAATCTCCAAAGGGATTAAAGCCATCACTTGCAAGACCAAGCCTTAAATTTCGTGGATCAGATGCAACTGAAGTATACATACTATCAATTGTAGCCCACTGAGAAGAATCTACTGGATGACGTAATTTACCATCTTCGCTCTTATGAGTGCTATGCCATCTTAATTGCTCTGCTGTTTCTGAAGACATAAACATTCTTTTCAGTCTTGGTATTATTGGAAAGTATCTCAATAATTTTGCAGCTACTTTGGTTTGCTTTCCATCTTCCTTCGTCTTATTTTTTTTCCAACGAGATTTTCCACATTTTGGGCAAAAATCACTATCTGCAAGCTCTTTCCTGAAAAGACAACAATCATTTACACATGCATGTATTTGTCTATAGCCTAAACCAAATGATTTGAGCAGCTTCTTTATTGCATATGTAGAATCAGGAAGCGTGTTTTCCATAGGTAGCATATCTTTGAGAAGTTTAAGGAGTTCTGTAAAAGCCGTATCAGATACACCATTTCGAGCCTTGTGCCTGTAAAGAAGTATTGTCGCTGATAACTTTGTGTGGCTTGCACAACCAGGGTACAAAGGAATTTCAGAATTTTCTATTATCTCCTTGATCTCTACCCCATGTCTTACATTACCATGATCTTCCATTTCTTCATTACACATTTGTGTGTCTAAGTACATTTTATATGCATTTGTCTCCCCATTACCTTCATTTTCTGAACGGCGTGCTTCTCCGTGAAAAATCCATACATCATATGTTGGGTCAAATCCAAAAATAATCAAGTGTGATACGACATCTCTTGACGGATGGCGGATAAGATTCCTGCATTTTGAACAGGGGCAAACAATTTTTTCTGGATTTCCCTTCCTTTCTGCATGCCCATAAACAAAATTCCGAATAGCTTGTCTGTATTCTTCGGACATTCTATGGCACATAAACAAATCACTAATCAATATACAAATAATTACAAGTATAAACTAATAGTCAAAATTGGCAAAACGTTGGTAGGTGGATCCATGCTTTGTCCATCTTGATAATCCTCTGATGTTAAAACCTAATGAAAAGATGTTATGTCCAAAAAAATATGAGTCTTTCTCATGACGGAATATCGCTTTAGACATCACTCCAACTCTTACACTTGGAGTGGTTGATGCTTCACGGAATTAACAACATTATAATCGTAGGTTAAAAATCTTTGCGAATGCCTATATATATTCATGTCTAATTAACTATTTTTTTATTCATGTCTAATGCTTTTGGAACTTTTGAAAATTTTTAGAAGTTTTTTATCATACAAATAAGCAGTTGATTATTTAATTATATATAGAACAAATCATACATTTGGTTGTTACGCTGACAAAATGTTTAACTATTTGAAAAATATTTTTGATTGGTAATTCATACTAAATATCAAATTTCACTGATTACAATCATTTCACTAAGATTTCACTAATTACACTTAGTTTTTAATTACTCTTATAACCTTTCTTCTTTGAATCATTCTCACTGCAGACTTTAAACTACATGTTGGAACCCAAAAGAGTGGGATCTTCACTCCACCCTAACTCACTCACTTTTTCCCTCTATGAAAACTAATATATGGAAGCATGCACCAGCTGCGTCTTATAACAAAGACATAACTTTACCTTGTTAATAATTATGCCTGACAAAATGACCTCAACTTATTAATTCATACCAATTGGGCTAATTATTTCCAGATGCAGGTGCTGTTTTTTGTAAACTACAAGGTCGATTGGCAATGCCTTTTTAAGTCCTTCACTCACTCAACAACATATATTTTCAGACAATTCTTGAATATCCTTAAACCCAGATATTTATTTGTTTATCTTTATCTTTTTTTGTAAGTATTATATGTATTAATGTAGATACTGTACTAAGATTGGAGACTCAAAGCAATTTAAAGTCAGTGCAATATGTAAATAAATAGAAAGATAAATAAGAGCTGGATGTGGGTACTGCCAACTATTTACAAGTGAAGAAATGCTAGGTTTGGTTGATAATCAATATAATATGGGCCACATTTAATTATGACCCTGAAGTTTCTGCACTAGCCGATGATAAGTACTTCTGCCAGCATCTGGGAGCTGTTTAATTCATGCTGGCAAAGATAAAATGGCCTATTTAGGGAATGCAAGTTAACAATTTCGAGGTTTACTTAACATTGGCTTGTATGATAGATTTTAATTAACTTATTACTGTTATATATGCGTACAACCCTTTTATTTCCAAAACCTACCCATCGATATCACTTTGAATAACCAGGCGTGAGGGGTGGACTGTGTACAATATGCCCCTTCATAAAAGAATAGCAGCAACTTAACTCTCTGCAAATTTTTAACTGTATCCCCTAAGATATTCTGCAGATCAGTTACACTGGTCTATTATGATTTGCATACGCATGCAAGATGGAAAAGTGCAAACCAATTTTCACAATATATGTACTGTTTTGTAATATATATTTTATAAGCTCAGTAGTTCAGCTTTAATTATCGCTAATAGCTTACGGTGTCTTCCAAGTCACCTGCTATATAATATATATAACCTATAAATTCAACTTAATTATGTCGATTGTATTTTGTCATTAGGATTTGATTTTAGTGATAGAGACGGATGATGTTGAATAACATTTTCAAATTTGACTTGTACACGAAGGAGTTCAATTTCGTTAACACTATTGTTCATGGCATTAAGTCAACATCATATTTTGATTGTTGGGATTAGCAGCGTCCATTGGTCTTTATTATCACTGTTCCACCCATGGAAACAAATATAAGTTAACATCTTAAAAAAGAATGTCACTAGATCCTATTCAATACAAACCAATTATTTCACTTGGAATCCAACGATATTTTGAGAGCTTTACAATTGACCGAATAATTTGATTGTATTATAGCTATTATTAAAGCAGAAAAGAAGAGAAGATCACACATATATATATATATTCCTATGTGTTTTCCCCTTCGTCCTCTCTGCCACTCTTTTGATATACCCAAAACCTTGCCACAACAGCTCCAAGCATTAACCAATCCATCTGCACACTCAAAATTACGTAACTCCTCTTTAATTTGATCAAAAATCCAAACCCTAACTAAAAGAGTGGCTCACGATTGCCACTATCAACACCACCAACACGGTAGAAGGCCTAAAGCATACAACTTAAATGACAAAGCCTCATAGTCTAAAGATCTCAGCTCTGCCATTTTCCAAGACTACGAATCCAATAAACATATTGTTCTCTCGGCTGTGTGGTGATTTGATGGGTTTTGGGTGATTATCCGATGCACCGAGGTAACATCGTCCCAAACTTAATGCATGTTTGTAATTTAGTTTCCATGCAACGAATTTGCCACATAATTGCAGTACAACGCTGACAAGGTAATATAGTTCCATGCAATGGTTTTGGTTCGATTTACTCACATGCAAATAAATCAAGCTAAACGATATCAAAAGCACAAGAATCATCATCAACAGATACAAAACCTAAATCACATAATCGAAACCCTAACTTTTCGCATAATCACATCACCAACAGATAGAAAACCTAAATCACATAATCACATCATCAACAGATAGAAAACTAAACTAAAACCATACCTATTCGTAGCGAGAGAAGTAGATCTGGATCCCGATTTTGTTTGCCCTAACTTCGAAGCGAGAGAAGTAGATCTGGATCGTAGATTCGGAGAAGTGATGCGGTTGCTATGGAAAAATCAAAACGCTGGAGCCGCCATGATCGATTTTGTGGGAAGATTGATTTTCGAGAGGAAATTATGTTTTGGTTAATGGGATACGGTATGTGTTAATCGAAAGACAGTAATGGGGAAATGAATGACGGTAACGAGCACGAAATTATGTTAAGTATTGACTATAATAAGTGTGTAACCTTTCAAACTAATAACAATCACTTAAAATTTGATCATCATATTTGTAAATTAATTAAGAATGTCATAATATTTTAAGAATTGAAATGGATGGCTACTGCATAGGATAAGAATTGAAATACATTTGATCATCAAATGTTGGTACGTTACCGTCCAGTAATGAAACAGAAGCTTACAGTGGCTTGGAAACTGACCAATGATTGGACGGAAGGGGACTAAGGCAATCAGAGGTGGTGATAGCGATGAGGGAAGGGCTATAAAGGCATGGAGGGAGGCTCAATTGAAAAGTTTTAGGTTGAGCGATGAGTAATGTGGTTGTAAGTGGCGGCGAAGAGGCCAAATTTCAACTATTGTATAGTATTGATTAAGTACTGTTTCTTTTTAAAAAATAAAAATATTAAAATATAGTTAGGTAAAAACTTTGATAAATATATATCCTACCTGATAAGATTACCACAGTGATATCAAACAAAACTGTTAAAATTAGTAATATATATGGTTATTACTTATTAAGTATTACTTAATTACTAGTGCGAACCCGTGCTACGCACACAGAATTCACAACATCTATTTTTTAATGTTTCTTAGTTTTTTAAATTTCAATGATGAATAAGTATGTTTATATATTTTATACTTTTGAAATAGATTACATTTTTCTGAACACTATTGATAAATATCTGCTGAAAAATGTATTTAAGTAATCTCAAAGCATACAACATATTACACATTTTTAACTCACATTAACTGCATACAATAAATGATAATGTTAGCCATTAATTATTCTTAACATGTTAAGAAGTGCATTACTATGTTATGTTTCCCAGTGTAAGAAATATATATCCAGTATAGGTTTATTCTATAATACATACTCATATAGGTAGACACATAGTTCGGTCAATAGAAGTTTTCCATACTTAACCAAAAATAACACTTAAGTCGAATTATTGTTAAAATTTTATTTTAAAAAATACCATCTAAGATTAGATCATGTCCACTTTTCGACATTATCCGATACTAAATGGATTATAAAAATATTATAGTAACTTTAGCACATCATATTTCTTAACATCCATAGGATAATATGACACAAAAAATATGTGTAGAATATGAATATAGAATTAAAATTCTAGAACAACTTGATAATAATCATCTTCCATTAATTTAATTATTCATACATGAAACAACTAAACCAACATAGCAATTAACGTAATTTAATACAAAATTGTATATCATAAAATGGAATACATGAAAGATGCATAAAGCTAATGTTTGATGACATTTCATTAAAAAAACATAATAAGATGAACGGTGTAAAGAACAACAATTAACACGTTGAGTTGTTAGAAATAAAGTCAAGGACCTCTAGTATCAGTGGTTAGAAGTTTGGCGTTTTAGATGACGGTTCTAGATGTATGGTTTGGATCCCTTGAGAGATCATAATGAGAGCACAACTTAATTAAAGTATCAACCTTATTATAAAAATATATATTAAATTCAGATTATAATCAAAACGATTTTTTAAGGGAGTTTATTATGAAAAATAAATTCCAAAATTTTTTTAAGTTCAAGAACAACCCATCAAAAATTTATTTTCAAGGACAATACACTGTAAAACTGATACCATACACATCGTACAACTGATACTTAAAAATCGATATTTAAATTCTGATACCATACACATTGTAAAACTTATACTTAAAAACTGGTAGTCAAATTCTGATACTATGCACACTATAAAACTGAGACGTAAAATCAGATGCTTTGTCCTTTAGTATAAAATTTCAGCAGGGCATCCTTACGATTAAAAAACCTGTAATTTTGTCCTTGACACTATTTTCCTATTTTTATGGATAAGCGTACTGTAAACAACAGAAATATGAGATTATATTTGCATAGAAAGAAGATATTAAATAGAAGTTGGAATGTTATGTCGCAAAATGTCAAAAGTTGTCCAAATAATTTCGTTTTATTATGAAACAAATTTTGTAGTAACTATAACTTATCTGGACATTAAATTCAATATATTTAAGGATAGAAACTTAAAAAACGAACACCATGTTATTAATGATATTGGGTAACTATTGCACCTAAGAATAACGTTAAGAAAAGCATTGAATATTTGAAAGGTGCAAATAAAAATTGTAAGTTGGAATTTAGAAGAACTAGGTTTTTAAGGTGAAAATGATAGAGGTTAGAGATAAATACTGGAACCATATTCAATTTATGTATAATCAAAATATTCATGGGTAAACCAATCGTAATATTTGGATCAATAATTAGAATAACACTGTATATCTAAATCATACCTCAAGTCTATCAAAACTATAGAGGAACTATACATCAAATACAATTAAAAAATTCTAACTAATAAATTTTGGATTCATGCAACATTGCCATTTTGAAGAAAAATCTCACATTTCAAAGGCATGTTACAAATTTAACCATGCTAACATCAAATTTAAATTCTAGTCTACGCATTATTGGCACTTTTTTTTTTGAATTTCATGATTTTTGCTACAAAATATGATCAACTTCCATATCATGCTTCTATTTGCTTTTCAAACCATGAAATTTTCACAGTCTGTTATAGATCAATTGGTTAGGCTTATCCACCCTTGGCATAAGAAATCTTCTTTGAATAATTATGAAGCATAGAGCAAAATGGAAAGACACAGATTATGAAGGACAAAATGTTCAGAAAAGAGAAAGATACACAGTAAAAAAAAAATCATGTACTGTATGCATGTGGAATAATCCCAAAAACATATGAACTTATTGGAACTTTTCTGGGAATATAAATGAGTAACCCATTTTTATCCAACATTATACGACAAGTAGCTTTCAAATCTATAATATGTCTAAGTACAAACGTCGTTGGAAATATAAAGCCAGTTTACTCATCGCTTGCTACCTAAGCACCACTTAATCAAACAATCAACCAAATTATAGCTTAAAGCAATCATAATTTACAAAAAAAAACATTGAATTCAAAATTCTAATATCACGTCTATTTCAATATGTAATAGAGTTACAATGAATTAAACAATTTCTAACATACCATTAGTTAAATGGAAAAAAATATTATAAATAATAATTGGAAATTTTAAATATCCTAATAACAAACAAATCATTATATAGAACTAAAAATTTATGATGCTATTTGACAACTATTTGTATCATTTAAAATTCAAAAGTAATAGATCTCAAAATCATAGTGGACCTATTCTCAAGGAGGAATGCCCACGATAAATAAAACAAATATTTTTCCAGTTCATAGCAATGTCAAGACATCATGTACTAATAAAAATAAATAGAGTGTTGGGTTTTTTTGCAAATATAATTTATTAGTCAGCTTACAAACAAACAAATAGCAAAATAGTATTTTATGTGCATTAAGATGCATATGCATATGATTTTAAATCCCATATGCATATTCATTTATTTTGATGTAGAACAAAGTAATAATTTCTAAAATTAGAAGGTAATAAATGCTTGAAAACAAAGTTATAACCCATGATAGGAATAAAGAAGGATGACATTTATCTATTTAAGATATAAAATGAATTAGCATAAAACGAAAGATGACTGGTGAAGATACAAAAAGGATAAAATAATAAAACATAATTGAAGGAAATACATACCTAAAATTGAGCAAGAAATCGACACATATTCAACCTATATTTATTTTCTCATATAATAAATTAGATTTGAAGAAAGGTATTAAAAAATTATCTTATAATATTTAAAATAGTAATTGAGAATGGAATTTTATAAATGAAAATGAAATAAATAAACAATTTAATAGATTGAAAATTAAATTTAGCTTAAGATGAACTCTAAAGCATTGATTATAAGAGAACATAAGAGGGGAAATTTAATTCGAGCATTTTAGAAGATAGAAAATTTAAGAATGGAAGTAGTCATTATTAATAATATTGAGCAATTTTTGCATGTAAGGACAATGCTAAGGTAATTATTGAATATATGTTTGAAAGAGGTAAATGAAAATTATAAGTTAAAAATTAGGATAATTCAGTTTTTAAGGTGAAAATGCCTAAAAGTAGTTCGTAAAGAAATTCTTAAGGCATAAACCATTGGAACAACATACAGATCATCAAAAATCGTGAAAGTCGTTAGTTATACATAAAACAAAATGAAAATTTATAAACTCGGAAAGCAATAAAAATTGGAAACAAAGTTAAAATCCGAAAGTAGGAATGAAGAAGGACGACATATCTCTATTTTAAGGTAGATAGTGAATTAATTAAAATTGAAATATATATTTTTTTGTAAAATAAAAAAGTACATGTAATATTTAAACCCATACCTAAAATGAGTTGAATATTACATACCTAAAACCAGGTAGGGCATCGACAAATATTCAACCCATATTCAATTTTTCATATAATGAAGTAGATTTGAGGGAAGACATTGAAAATTAATACTATAGTATTGACTGAAAATGCGATTGGGTAAATGAAATGAAAAAAAAACAAATATAACAAAATGCAGGATAATTTTTTCTCAAAAAAAGATTGGAAATATGAAAATAAGAAAACAAAAAAGAGGATGACATTAAGTTAGTCAGAGATAGAAAATTAAAGAAAGAAATGATCGTTATTAATAATATTGGGTAACTTTTGCATTTAGAGAAAATGTAAAGGAATCCATTAAATCCATGTTTGAAAATGGTAAATGAAAACTATATGTTAAAAATTAAGAGAAGTTAGTTTTAAGGTGAAAAAAAAAAATGAGATGACAGACAATTACAAAGGCCATCTTCAATTTTATATATAATACATTCTGAAAATTCTAATTAAAAATAAATCGTAACATAAAACCAAAAATTATTTTTGTACAACATTTTCAGTGCTAAATAAATTCTCATCAAAATCAATCATTATTTTTGTGTACTTGGATAATTGGAACACAATAAACACAAATGGAGCATTATAATTTCAAATAGAAATCCAAAAGGAACAATGAAACTTATGCTTTAAAATAGTTTATAAAATAGATGTTATTAAGTCAACCACTGAAGCGATCAATAGATAAACAAACATCACAAAATTTTCAAAGTCATTAAAATCATTAACCATATTTACAGCAACCTACATACTGAAGATCTATAAATTTAAAAAGCAGTGAATACCTGGAAACAAAGTCGATGCCCAAAAATAGTAACGAAGAAGAATGACGCCTGCCTATTTAGAGTAGAAAGTCAATTAGATCACAATCGAGACATGAATATTAGTGATGAACCAAAAAGCATAATACATTGGAACATAACAAAAGGAAGAGCATACCTGAAGTTTGGCAAAAAATTAAGCATATTAATATGAATAATATAAACTTTACTGAAGAAACAAAAAGTATAAAGCAATAGAACTTAATCAAAGGAAGAAATACCTAAACTTGAGTTGGAGACGGATAACCAGTCAACCAATATTTGATTTCTTGTATAGTGATCAACTATATTTGAGAGGAGGAATTAACAATTGATACTGCAAAATAGTAATTGGAAAATGAATTTAGTAAATGAGAATAAAAGCAACCAATAATTCCAACGTGTAAGATATGAAAATAGAAGAGTGAGAATGAAAAGGCCACATTTAGGGATAGAATATAAATAAAAGAAAAGATCATCATTAATGATCTTGGATAATTTTTGCAAATAAGGACAATGTGAAAACCATAGAATAATGTTTAAAGCGGGTAAGTGAAAAGTTTGAGCTAGAAATAAAGAGAATTCTTGTTTTTAAGAAGAAAAGTTAGAAATAAATATTAGAACTATAGTCAGTATTTTTTATATTATTATAATATGTATCTTGCCATGAAAAACCTGAAATTGGAAGAAAATAAAATCTAAAATCCAAATTATTGGCAGAGACAACAGTAATTAAAGAGAAAAAACAAATAAGATGAATTTAATTGTAATTTAATGATCCGTTATCATATTACATTGAAAATTTACGTGTTGCTTTAATATTTTTTCATGAAATCAAAAATTATAAAAATATTAAAGTAGAAAAATAAATAAAACCAAGTGATAATATTTGAATATTAATTGTTGAATTTATATTAGAATGGAGTAGTGCTGGAAGGAAAAAAAATAAGGAGCCAAAATATGAACACAAAGTGTGTTGATTTGAATGAATTAAAATTAATTCTAGTGAATTTTACGCGTCTAATAACATTAATAATGAAAATGGTAAAGAAGAATACAATTCATAATAATTTTTGCAAGTATGCGAAAAGAATATATGGATTGTAAGTTTTTAACATGAATATGGGAATTCTCAAATTGTTAAGTACTGTAGAAAACCAAGAGTTACATATGTTTTAAACTCACTTAAAAAGCTTTCAATTGATAATAAAGTTGTAATTGAAAGTGGGCGGTTACTCTACTGTATGGTGAGGATTGAAACACTGTACACGTGTCGACCTGTGATTTTTTTTGAGAATCTGGATCTGAAAGGTCTTCAGAGAAAGATTGTGCTTTCATATAATATAATAGATAAGTATAAATTAATTAACACCCTAATTAAACTATGAAAGCATACATTTGTTAATATAATATTATTAATGATAAGTAATAAGTACTAAAATATTATAATTAGCAATTAATAGCATATATGATTAATATAATATCATTAAAGATTAATTATAAAATATTAATAAATAATAAAATAATAATATTAATGATTAATAACCTATGATTAATATAAGTAATATAATTAGCGATTAATTACCTATGATTAATATAATATTATTAATAATTAGTAATAAGTACTAAAATAATATAATTAGCAATTAGTAGCATATGATTAATTAATATAATATCATTAATGATTAATTATTAAATAAATAAAAGCATTGTAAAAATAAATTATTGACTATCAAAATTGATAGCATACATTTGTTACAACGGACATCTAATTATCGTTAGGTATAATAGGTTGTAAAAGTATATATACATATATATATAACCTAGTAGTCAAACTAAACCCTATTACAATGGGCAAAAGCAGCCCGATGTCAAAATGAGATTACACAGAACTCTATTACAAGTGGCTGGAGACCGTCGTAAAATAATCCTATTACAACGGGCATGAAGAGCCCGCTGTAAAATATGCAAATGGTGATCTAAACCAGAAGCCTATTACAACGGGTTGCTAATGGCACTTGTAATATAATTTATTACAAGGGGCGTTAGAAGCCCGTTGTCAAAAAGTCCTCCTATAGGCCAGTTATTACAACGGTCTGTTAGAGAACCGTTGTTTTTTATCGCTATTACAAGGGGCATTATTTGCCCGTTGTAAAACAGACGTTGTTATAGGTGTTTTTGTTGTAGTGTGAAACCCCACACGGGTGTTGCGATGAAATTGGACATACACTAATCCCAATAATTAGCCGTATGTCGATCGATTGATTGACAGGCTGTTATAAGCGTTGAATATTTATATTTGATGCTTATACAGTGTAGAATGCACTCTGGATGATGGTTGATGATTTATCGTTGCTATTATATACATGTGTTGTAGAAAATCCATATAATTAACATTATATGGTAATTGATTGAGCCTCATTCCAATTTGGAAAATATAAAGAAAATTCATTTGTTGAATTGTAAAGAAAATTCATTTGTTGAATTATAAAGAAAATTCATTTGTTGAATAGTAAAGAAAATTCATTTGTTGAATTATAAAGAAAATTCATCTGTTGAATAGTAAAGAAAATTCATTTGTTGAATTGTAAATATATATTCATGTGTTGAATAAAAGCCATGTTGATTAGATTGACGCCATTTTGACGTGAACGATATTTATATCGATTTCATTCATTTTTCAATGAATATTGAAAGTGATTTCAAAATTCGAATTAAATTGAAACGAATTGAAATTCGAATTGAATTGAAATTAAATTGAAATCGATTTGAAATGAAATTAAAACGAATTTATATTGGGAAATTCAATTTTGATTTGAATTTGAGATGGAAGTTGAAATTGTTTTGAAAACGAATTTAAAACGATTTATAAAATATGTTTTAAAAGGAAATCGACGAAATATATATAATATATACATTATATATATATAATGGCCTGAATAGAACGCGCCGTGCTGCGGCAGTTCGCGAATTTCGACCATTGACTTCGAACGGATATTATAGGAGATCCGACCGTCGGATTCTCTTAAAACCGGAACCGTTGGATTTGTATCGAAAAGAGCTTTCTAACGAATATTAGAAAATAGAAATCTAACGGTTGGATTTGGAATTATGTCCAAATCAAATTTGGAAAAGGTCGCTGTAAGTGCACTTCGATGGCCGTTGATGAAAATCGACTGTACGGACCTTGATAAAATTATTAAAAATAGTAATAATTTGTGTAAAATCATAAGAAATGATTTGGGAAGAATTGGGATGAAAAACTCCATATTTGAAAAGATAAAAATAGATTTTTATCGAAATGAACTAGTTTCGAACTAGAATAATAATTCTATTTATTTTTAAAATAAATAAAGTGGATTTGAAATGGTTACAAAGTTAACCAGAGTTTCCAATAATTGAATTGGAATGGATTTGAATCGAAATTGTCTTTGGAATATTTCGATGTTGGATTTCGCGATGATACAGATATTGTTATGTGAATTTGAAAGATATATTTATATCGTTATTTCCAATACGATATTTGTTGGTCGTAGAATTTGATATTGAATAGAAGCCGATATATTTTCTATTCAGAGCCTTGTATTTAATATCAAATGTGATTTGGGTTTGTCGTGAATGGTGTCTTCATTAACACTGTTCTTATTAAACCCAGTTGAGAAAAAGATTAAATCTTTTTATTTAGATTTAATGAAGTGTACCGATTAAATGGTATTTAATTGGGATTGAATTTGAATTGATTTTTGGGTTTATCGTGGACGGTGTTTTAAATAACACTTGTTCTTTAACCCGATAATTGATGGGATGTGATTTTGGGTTGTCGTGAACGGTATCTTCAATAATACTGTTCTTAGACCCAACTGAATTAAGAAAATCAGAAACTAACTGGAGATTAGTTAAGATGATTGGTTTCTTGGGTATTGATCTGATGTTGGTTTCAGCCTTCGGGGTTAATACCTAGGGAATTGTTCACTTGCTATTTTACGGTTAAAAGCTAATAGAATGTAATGTGATTTTGGGTTTATCGTGAACCGTATTTTAAATGACATTGATTCTTTAACCTAGTTAAAGATTTAAACTAAGTGGAGTTTTAATGAATCTTTAATTAGATAAAAAAGATCGAGAATGGAGTATCACCAGTTTTGCTCCAGGCGATAGTTAAATCTTTAATTAGATTTGAATGTGAAATGGTAATTGAAATTACCGATAACACCGTGGTGTTAGATATGTAGTGTGACCAGTTTTACTTCATGGGATGAATAGGTTGGGATTGGGAAATAAAATAAATGATTACTTTGGTGTGGTTCGCTAATCCCGATTAGTTTGAATTGATATTCAAAAGGAGATTAAAGAATAAATTTAAAAGAATTTATCTTTGATAAAATTAATGGGAACCTTTCCCTAAGAATGTGAAATTTAGAAACTAACTGTAGGTTAGCTAAGAAGAATGGTTTCCTGGGTATTGATCTGATGTTGGTTTCGGCCTTCGGGGTTAATGTTTGGGGAATTATTCTCGTGCTAATTTACGGTTAGTGACTGATGAATTGGAATGAGGCATATGTTGTGTTTGTGTAACACATGTTTATTATATATGCGAGTTATTCATAAAGATCGGGTTTATCCCATTCTGAATAACTGATTCGACGTTGTGTCGAAGATAAAGATGGTGGTTGAAGACCGGAGGTCTTCACATCGTTTGGATAATTACTGATGATCTTGATTGGGTCGTACACCCAAGAGGAGGGAATCAGTTGGTGATCATCCAGACGTACTTGTAGATCGATGGATATGCGAGGTACAAGGTGCTTCCGGCTTCGTTCAGACCCAGAACGGACTTGTAAATGGACTGTGTGTCTGACATTGGATTTTATTCTGTGTGATTGATTTCTATTAAATATATATCTGTTTGGCGGCGGAGAATTTATTCACTTGCTTAACGCCCTTCTCTGAGACATACGAGCTCAGAGGTTATATATTAATGGATATCAAACGCATGGAGTGAATTGCCTGTGTGGCATGCCTAAGTGGCAATATGATCAATGCTTCTGTTGAAAAGCAAAGTCTTGTGGTTGATGAGCAAAGCACGGCCTGTGTGGCATAGCTTTGTATAACGTTGATTCGCGAGCCTCACACCCCGGTAGTGGACCAGAAACGGGAGAGGACATCAGGGAGGGCAAGCGTTTCCTTCTAGTTAGAAGTGGCGTCAGTGGTTTGACATGCCCTGACGAGTTTGACTTATGTGTTTGTTGCTGTTGCGAGGCGCCTCGGATATATCGGTGACTATGTGAAGCCGATGGAGTCATTCGTTGGCTCATTTACGCCCCATAGGGCGGGGAGACGTATTGTTCAGGCATAATAATCCACTCCATGTGGACCGGCTCTGACGATCCATGGTGCAGTTGTGCCTGTTCCTAAGACTCGGACTAGACAGTCTCGAATCGGTAGAGGACTATACTTTGCCTCGGTTCACAGACGGAAATCCAATTTCCAATACGCGACAATTGCGGTTTTGATTGTAGAGCCTGGTATGGCGACATAGTGGGATGGAGCGCTTATGCCGTCTATGATTGATATTTATGATTGTATATAAAATCAGAAACTAACTGGAAATGAGCTAAGATGGGTGGTTTCCTGGGTATTGGTCTGATGTTGGTTTCGGCCTTCGGGGTTAATACTTAGGGAAGCGTTCTCTTACTAATTTACGGTTGGAGTCTGATTAAGAATTAAAAACATGAAATTTCACGTACCAAGCATTCTTGGCTATTATGAGGTAAAAACCCTATCCTCCGGCTTGCGTTGCATTGTGTGATGGGACCTGGGTCTTATAATAGCTTCATTGTTCTTTATTTAGCATTGCATTGTTTTTTTATGCACTGGTATTCTTGGGAGGAAACCCGTTCCGTGTTATAAGGCGTGGTCCCTTGATTTTCCTAACTTTAAAATAAAGATAAATAACTGTTTTAGTTCTCACGCCAGTCCCATGACTGACCTGGAGTTTATTGTTTCAACCTAAACTCTGGGTGCCCTTATTTTGACACAGGCAGCTAGTAGTTTTGGTTTTGCAGATTTATATTCACAGGATCCTGATTTACAGTTGGAACGAAACTCGGAAAGCTCTGTATCCGTGTATTACTTCTAGTGTGTATTATTTTCCGCTGCTATGTAATGTATTGTAATCTCTGATATTTTATAATGTGTAATATTGATTTATACTCTGTATATTCTTGTAATCTGATGGAATAGTTGTAATATGCAATGAAATGTTTTTCTGTCTACGTTCTGATGTGGCTTGTTCTCAATTCAATCAGTGCTTTCCTTACCGGGGAAGTTCAGGTCATTTCAGTTTGGTATCAGAGCTTTGGTTTACAAAGCTCAGAGAACAAGACACATTAGAACCATACGAAAGAATTCATCAGAGATTGGATTAGTAATATCCAATGGGAATGACTCGTTAGAGATGGGATCAGTAGTTTCCTACAACGAGTGTGAAGAGTATATTTTTGAAAATGAAAACGAATTTTGTTTTGAAAATTTAAATCAATTATTCATATTTGATTATTTATTATTTATTATATATCGAATTTGGACAATCCAGTATATATAGATTTTGCGTATACGTCTGATCTGCGTGTATTTGGAGTTTTAATATACTGGATAGATATAGAATCACGCTCTAGTCGCCCGGAGATGATTCTGATGATTGACTAGTCGTCATCAGTATTCATGTTCGAGTGACGAAAGTTAGATTTCTATATATTTCCAATTGACTGGTGTGAGAACCAAAATTAGATACGGCTTATTGTTGTGATTTGGCATCAAAAATCTGATTTTTTTGGACTATATATCAAAATTATGAATTTGAAAAGTTAATCAACTAATTGATTGATGGTTGTGTTGTTTAATTATTGTTCGGTTAATTGAAAATTTGAACCTATAACCAAATTGAATCAAATAGTGAATTGTATTGAAAATTTATCGTATTTGCATGCATGTACATGTACTTACACTGAACAGGTCATAGCAAGGAGGCTAGAGCAGAAGAATAAAATTGTTTCCCCGACAAATAGGTACATGTTTACGATAATTTACTGTTTTGTTTGGGTGATGATGATTTTATGAGCCGCTTGGCTTTTTCTTTTTCTTTTGGATTGAAGAAGGCCATGGGAGGATATATGAAATATACCGAAGTCCACGGTGCAGGGGAGGTTATGGCGAAATTTTTCGAAAATTTAGGGTGTTAGTCAAATTTTTGAAAAATTTGAAAAGTTCTTAGAAACTGAAAAGTTGAAGAACTTAAGCCGTAATGAAAATAATGAAAGTTGGGTTGATTAGTTAAACAACTTTCGGCTTCGTTCCTTTTCGGGGATGAAAAGTTTTAAGTGGGGGAGATTGTAATAACCCGGAAATCCGAGCCAATTTAAAAAAATTATTTTGGCAATTTTGACGAATTTTGAATATTTAAAATGAATATTTTGAATAAAAACGACGAGAAATTTATTTTGAATAGAATTTGAACGTATATATTTATATAGATTGTCGTTAGAATATATATATTTTATTTTTAATTATAAAAGGAATTGAAAATGGCGCGGTAGTTCGAAAATTCGATTTCAAAGATCAAATGAATGTACCGGGTGCAAAATAAACCGGATTTTAGTAAAACCAAAAATATTTGAATCTAATTGAGAATATCTTTACAACGAATCCGAAAAATCAAAATTTCAGAGCGGGGATAAAAAGATATATCCAGTTGAAATTTCAGAATAGTCGCTATGGAATTTCAGCCCCTAAAAATGGAAATTTTGCAAAAGACCTCAGTTTTCGACGAAACCACTTTTGTTGGATCTGGGATGTCAAATTATCGCTAGATTCCAAAATTTGTAACTTTTCAAATCAATATGTGAGCATGGCGAAGGAAAACGCGTTTGACCAGTTTTAGTTGATTTTAATCGACTAGAAAATGGCCATTTTTTAAATGGTCTCAGAATTCGATGAAATTAGTTTTGTTAGGACCGTATCGTCAATACGAAGCTAGAAAATATTTTTCGGGAATTTTTAGAGTCCGTATGTGGCCCCGATAAATTGAAATGCGCGTTCAAATTCAATATACAGATCTGTATTTTAATTTTGACTAAAACTAATCGAAATGATCGAATCAGCTTACAATACATATCCCATAGTGTTCGGAATGGGGGTAATTAGCTATGGACGACAGGCGGTGGGTTTCGTTTCGAGGTCAAAATAAAAAGGTGCCTTTTTGAAATTAATTAAATAAAATAAAATATATATTATTTCCTATTTCCTCACCCCTCTTCTCTCTCAGCCTTTCATATCGATTTAAAAAAAATGGAGCCTCCCCCCTCCCTTGTCGATGTTCATCGCCGCACCGCCCTGGGTGGTCGCCGCCGCCGAAGTCTCCGCCCTCTCCCCTCCGATCTTCCTCTCTCCTCCCACCTGCTCTCTCTGTAGCCACCAATTCGACCCCCCTTTTCTCGAATCGAACCCGCGAGCCACCCAAACGCCATCGCCACCCCAGGCCAACCAACCTGCCTCCGAACAACCGCCACCTCCGGCGAAGCAACCCACCCCCTTCCTCTCGTTTTACAGTAAGTTTTCCCTTTTCTTTTCCTATTTATTTTAATTTACTTAGAGTAGTTAATAGCGTTGATTTTAAATTTCAGTTTCATTTATAAATAAGCACTGATATAAGTTCAGATATTTAAATTATATAAAGTTCAGATTTTTAAATTATATAAAGTTCAGATTTTTAAATTATATAAAGTTCAGATTTTTAAATTATAGAAAAGGTCGGATTTTTATATAGTTAATCGAATAGAAAAGGTTGGATTTTTATATATTTAATCGTATAGAAAAGGTCGGACTTTTATATTAGAAAAGTTTGAATCTTTATATAGTTGAAATGGTGAAGTAAAAATGAGATTTTTGTATATAAAGACATAGAGAATAAAAGTATAATTTTTATATAGTGAGAAGAATAAAAATAGAATTTTTATCGATATAGTAGCTATATAAAAATAGAATTTTTATTGATATATATATATATATATATAATTAGAATTTTTATCGATATAGTAGCTATATAAAAATAGAATTTTTATCGATGTAGTAGCTATATAAAAATAGAATTTTTATCGATATAGTAGCGGTGTAAAAATAGAATTTTTACCTATATAGTAGCGGTGTAAAAATGTGATTTTTATATACATAGCAACAATATAAAAATGTGATTTTTATATATGTAGTGGCTACGGACAGTGAAATTGGCAAAAGGCGAACACGGCGAAGATTTCTACATATGAAGAGTCGATGCGTTTGGTTTGGCTAGTCGGTGAGAACTCCTCACTTTTATTTTTATTTCTAGTTTGAAATATATACTAGGATGCAGACGGTGCTTAGCAGCACCCGACACCCATCGTCCATAGACCATGGATGACTTGTTTGTTTGGTTGCTGTGTTGTGAAATTCGATTGTGTGATGTGGAGTGAAATAAAATATCTTATAGTGGAAAATATTTTATAGTTAAAAATATGATTTTTAACGTGTATATAAAATAAATATTTATAAACAAATCGGAGATTTGTTTATATACACTGATTTGACTGATATTGATTGGGACGATAAATTTTACACATCGCCCAACTGCACAAATAAAATCTGTGTTTGATTATTTGAAACCCCACACGGGTGTTGCGATGAAATTGGACATACACTAATCCCAATAATTAGTTGTATGTCGATCGATTGATTGACAGGCTGTTATAAGCGTTGAATATTTATATTTGATGCTTATACAGTGTAGAATGCACTCTGGATGATGGTTGATGATTTATCGTTGCTATTATATACATGTGTTGTAGAAAATCCATATAATTAACATTATACGGTAATTGATTGGGCCTCATTCCAATTTGGAAAATATAAAGAAAATACATTTGTTGAATAGTAAAGAAAATTCATTTGTTGAATTGTAAAGAAAATTCATTTGTTGAATTATAAAGAAAATTCATTTGTTGAATAGTAAAAAAAATTCATTTGTTGAATTGTAAATATATATTCATGTGTTGAATAAAAGCTGTGTTGATTACATTGACGCCATTTTGACGTGAACGATATTTATATCGATTTCATTCATTTTTCAATGAATATTGAAAGTGATTTCAAAATTCGAATTAAATTGAAATGAATTGAAATTCGAATTAAATTGAAATTAAATTGAAATCGATTTGAAATGAAATTAAAACGAATTTATATTGGGAAATTCAATTTTGATTTGAATTTGAGATGGAAGTTGAAATTGTTTTGAAATCGAATTTAAAACGATTTATAAAATATGTTTTAAAAGGAAATCGACGAAATATATATAATATTATATATATATATATAATGGCCTGAATAGAACGCGCCGCGCTGCGGCAGTTCGCGAATTTCGACCATTGACTTCGAACGGATATTATAGGAGATCCGACCGTCGGATTCTCCTGAAACCAGAACCGTTGGGTTCGTATCGAAAAGAGCTTTATAAGAACATTAGAAATTAGAAATCTAACGGTTGGATTTGAATTATGTCCAAATCAAATTTGGAAAAGGTCGCTGTAAGTGCAGTTCGATGGCCGTTGATGCAATTCGACTGTACGGGCCTTGATAAAATTATTAAAAATAGTAATAATTTGTGAAAAATCATAAGAAAAGATTTGGGAAGAATTGGGATGAAAAACTCCGTATTTGAAAAGATAAAAATAGTTTTTTATCGAAATGAACTAGTTTTGAACTAAAATTATAATTCTATTTATTTTTAAAATAAATAAAGTGGATTTGATATGTTTACAAAGGTAACCAAAATTTCCAGTAATTGAATTGGAATGGATTTGAATCGAAATTGTCTTTGGAATATTTCGATGTTGGATTTCGCGATGATACAGATATTGTTATGGGAATTTGAAAGATATATTTATATCGTTATTTCCAATACGATATTTGTTGGTCGTAGAATTTGATATTGAATATAAGCCGATATATTTTCTATTCAGAGCCTTGTATTTAAAATCAAATGTGATTTGGGTTTGTCGTGAATGGTGTCTTCATTAACACCGTTCTTATTAAACCCAATTGGGAAAAAGATTAAATCTTTTTATTTAGATTTAATGAAGTGTACCGATTAAATGGTATTTAATTGGGATTGAATTTGAATTGATTTTTGGGTTTATCGTGGATGGTGTTTTAAATAACACTTGTTCTTTAACCCGATAATTAATGGGATGTGATTTTGGGTTGTCGTGAACAGTATTGTAACAACCCGAATTTTAATAACATGTTGAAACTAGAAATCAGGGTATAATTAATTTTTAAAATAAGAATCAAGGGAAACGGGTTACGCCATTGCGTTCGGCTCGGAATTCTGCTCGAAATAGAGTCCGAGTTTGCGTAAAACGGATAACGTACGAAGGAGATATGGATGAACGAAGTTAGGCAGAAAAACCAGAAACGGGCCAGAATGCACTGGCGCACTTGGGAAGTGCGCCAGAACAAAATTACACTGGCGCACTTGGGAAGCGCGCCCATGCAATTTTGCATTGGCGCACTTGGCAGGTGCACCCACGACGAGCAGAAACCTGCTGGTCAGGCCCTGTCTGGCCTGGTCGGGTTCTGGTCGAATTTTTGAGCTCTGGTGTTTCATTAGGGCTAACTTGTCACTTTCTGATTGGCTTTTCTTGAGATGGATGGCCTTGATTAACTCTAGCTTCATCGACGGCTATAATTAAATCGAAATTCTATATAAACAGCCTCCTAGCCTTATTCTCTTTACACCATTCTTCTCTAACCTTATGCTGCTCAAACTCTTGATGATCATGGCTTCTTCTTCTTCCTCTAAATTAAATTAAATAAAAAATAAAACGCGAAGATTATTTCTTGAAGACTACGGCTAGGAATTTCTTATTGGGGATTTTCTTCTACAATCAAAGCAAGATTCAACGGTTCAACAATTCAACGACAAATTTCTAGACTTGACTTCTGATCTAAAATCCTTAGACCACGATCTGTAAGTTCAAGTTACTTTTAGATAAAAGCTGTAAACTTAATATCCATGTTGTAAATTGGAATTGGATCTATGTATGGTAATTGATTCATATCTATTCTTGTTCATCTTGGATCTTGACTTTCGTGAATATTGCTTTGGGCTTATTCATGTTGTAAATCAAACTCTCTCATGTTTATAACCTTAACATGCCTATGACGTTGAAACTATTGTTAATGGCCAAGGACTATGACTGTGAACATAAGACTATGCCTATGCATATGACTGAGAACATAAGACTATGCCAATGACTGTGAACATAAGACTATGCCTATGCCTATGACGGTGAACATAAGACTATTGCCTATGACTATGACAAGGACAATGGTGGCTAATCACCTATGACTCTTGACTATGAGAATCATTACCTATGATTATGAACATAAGGCTATTATCTATGGCCATGACTTTGAAACTATCACTGTTAATTGACTATGACTATTTGCCTAGAACTATTTTGGAAAATTATCCATGACTATTGTGATTAATCGCTTATGGTTCGTAATTATGAGATTTCTGCCTATGACCGTGACTATGACTACTGGGGTTAATTACTTAAGACTATTATAGTTGATTGTTCATACCCATAGTTGAATCCCATGTTGTACACCGAATTTGCAGTTGTTGGATCTCATACATAGGGTGTGACTTGCTTAGTTTATTCGCTATTATGTACACCAAAGCCATTGGATCCATTATCCTTGTATTTGGCTTGCTCTTGCATGCCTATTCTTTTATGTCAACTTTTATCATGACTATCGCCTTATCTTGCTAGATTTGAAATCCTATATGCTAGTGATGCTGTAACCAATTATCTCAAGTTATAGCATGTTAGTCTTGTAATCCCTTTTATCGCTTTATGCTCGTCCCTTTTTGCCTAACATAGTTTCGATGTTATTCCCTTTATTTCGGGATTTGGATTTATTTGTAGTATAGATCGATTCACGTTCACGTGCGATGGGAATACGATTTGGGTAGATTAGGGAAAACATGAATTGGTTATGAACATGAATTATGAACTTGATAATAGGCAAAACTTGAAACATGAACATTTTTATAACTTGAATCTGGATGTGGGCATGAAACTTATCCTTGAAACTTGACACGAACTTGACATGAATCTTAAACATGGACATGACACTAGAATGAACTTGAAAATGGCCAACTCGAGGTTGGGTTGAGTTTGCAGTGTAATTCTGCCTGGAACCGCCCGACAAAACCAGTTACTGCAAACAATAGGATCCAGTGTGGGTAGTTGGTCATATCGCACTTGAAAACCCGAGGTCAGACTGAGTTGTGGTGTAATTCTGCCCGGAACCGCCCAGCATATCCAGTGACCACAACATCAGGTCTGATGTGAGAGGTTGGGGTGCATTAATGAATTAATGCCACATGATAGGGTTAAGTCATGAACATGTAAGACAACACTTAACCAACTTGATACATGATTCGTAGGTGGGTTAAGTCACGAACTTGAATGACAACACTTAACCAACTTGACATGCTAGACTGATAGGGGTTAAGTCACGAATTTAAATGACAACACTTAACCTAATGGACGGAAACTCTAGTTACGCGGTCCGTTTCAGCAGTAACCCACTAGATGAATCATGGTACCCTGAAACTAGTGGATCGTTTCGTTGGAACTAGAAATGGGTCATTTCTTGATATTGGGCCAAGGAATCATTTCATGATTAATATAAGACATGGGTTTGGGATTCTAGTACAGTTGATGCAGCGAACCTTGAATATGTGATGCTATACTTGATTTATACTTGATGTATCATGTTATCTTAGTCTATCTTGCCTATCTTGTCATCATCCGTATGATTACTTTCAGTTTATTGATATACACGTAAATGTGTATATTTTATCCGCTTATTTATCTTATTTTCCCTTTAAAATAATTGATACTTTGTATTTATAGCTGTATTTTCAGATTGTTGACAAGAAGCATGGTTTAGAGCATTTGATGGATAAACCATGAAGAATTTGCTTAAAAAGAGTAAAGTTTAAAATTGCTAAAGCTTGAAGAGTCTAAAGCTTGAAGAACGGTTGCAATTATATTTCAATTAAGAAGATTTGGCTCAATAAAGACTCAAACTGCATTCACATTAGCTCATTTGGAAGGCCTCTTACTCATGTTGCGTTCACACTAACCTATTTGCTAGACCACTCACTCTAAAGCTGCGTTCACACTGGCTTATGTATTATTTGGGTTATTTCTTTAGTCCCACATTATGTAATTAGCTAGCTAGCCTTTGTCATATCAGCTATAAATACATTGTATCTTAGTCTTGTAAGGAACACATTAGGTTTTATTCTGTAATTCTCTTCTTGGAATAAAAATCATTCTCTCCCTTTCTTTTTACTTTTTGTTTATTTTATTTATGTTCATGTTATTTATTTTCCTTTTCTCTTCTTCTTTAGCTATGTCTAGCTAATCCCCTTTGATTAGGGGGTGATGACGCTGATAGTATGATTCAATATGAATCACATAGCCAAAAGATGAGGACTGTATACATGTAGATCTGGATCTGAATTAAGGGTTAGATCTGAACCTTCATATTTTGTGTCGTTTAAGAGCTATGCTCCTTCATAGGATATATTCGTGTTCGATCTAACGTTTATCAGATCTAGACCTAATTTTAGGGTTTTAGAAATTAATTAGTGAATCTGTCCTGATAGTCTATGGTTGTAGAGCTGAGCTCCTGCATAGGCTATGCTTGTCGTTATTTACATATTTGTTTCTAAAAACCTATTATCGTTGATTCATGTTTGTGACAGAAACATGTATTAGATCTGGTAAATCTTTTGGCTATTGATGATTATGAATCTGATCAATGTCATTATCCCCTAATTGCTTTCACTTATTGTTAAAACTCTCTTTTTATTTAATTTCTGCTATTTTCTTTGTTTTCAACCAATCAAAAGTTAGGGATAACTTGATTGGATTTATTAATAAAATAATTTGGTCCTAGAGTTCGACACCCTCTACAACGATCCTCGTTGTTTAGGAAAGACGAACGAATTTTACAGTTGTTTACAATTGTATAATTTGTTCGCAAACATTTATACATGTCATGTTACCTTTATTTGTTTTTATCCTGAAAGTCACTTGGACTTACCAGTCTTTATGACTGACCCGTTTTCTTTCGCCTCTTTTTCTTCCGTTCCCCCCCTCCCCCAGGTTCTCAGGGAGGAAACTCTAGCACTTAGCTTGGATTTCGCTTGCTTTTGATTCAGCTCATGTACGGTTTGATCTTGGGCTATGCTATGGCTGCATTTTCTGCTACCTTTGGGGAATTAAGCAACTTTTCATGTTTTAAGTTTATGCTTCTTTGTTTATGCAAGACAGAATTTGTTGTAATGGAAAATAATGACTTTGGCTATTTGGTACTTTGAATGAAAAAGGCTTTGACTATTTTGAAAGTAATGAAATTTATCTTTTGATTCTTCCGCTATTTTATCTATGTTCTGTCTTGTAATATTTCTGTATTTGTTTACCTCGATAACGCTCCTCCAAAACTAGTGCATTCCCTTCGTGAGTGACCCTAACGGAGGTGGGGTGTTACAAGTATCTTCAATAATACTGTTCTTAGACCCAACTAAGTTAAGAAAATCAGAAACTAACTGGGGATTAGTTAAGATGAATGGTTTCTTGGGTATTAATCTGATGTTGGTTTCAGCCTTCGAGGTTAATACCTAGGGAATTGTTCATTTGCTATTTTACGGTTAAAAGCTGATAGAATGTAATGTGATTTTGGGTTTATCGTGAACCGTGTTTTAAATGACACTGATTCTTTAACCCAGTTAAAGATTAAAACTAAGTGGAGTTTTAATGAATCTTTAATTAGATTGAAAAGATCGAGAATGGAATATCACCAGTTTTGCTCCAGGCGATAGTTAAATCTTTAATTAGATTTGAACGTGAAATGGTAATTGAATTTACCGATAACACCGTGGTGTTAGATATGAAGTATGACCAGTTTTACTTCATGGGATGAATAGGTTGGGACTGGGAAATAAAATAAATGATTACTTCGGTGTGGTTCGCTAATCCCGACTAGTTTGAATTGATATTAAAAAGGAGATTAAAGAATAAATTTAAAAGAATTTATCTTTGATAAAATTAATGGGAACCTTTCTCTAAGAATGTGAAATTTAGAAACTAACTGTAGGTTAGCTAAGAAGAATGGTTTCCTGGGTATTGATCTGATGTTGGTTTCGGCCTTCGGGGTTAATGTTTGGGGAATTATTCTCGTGCTAATTTACGGTTAGTGACTGATGAATTGGAATGAGGCGTATGTTGTGTTTGTGTAACACATGTTTATTATATACGCGAGTTATTCAGAAAGACCGAGTTTATCTCATTCTGAATAACTGATTCGACGTAGTGTCGAAGATAAAGACGGTGGCTAAAGACCGGAGGTCTTCACGTCGTTTGGATAATTACTGATGATCTTGATTGGGCCGTACACCCAAGAGGAGGGAATCAGTTGGTGATCGTCCAGACGTACTTGGAGATCGATGGATATGCAAGGTACTAGGTGCCTCCGGCTTCGTTCAGACCCAGAACGGACTTGTAAATGAACTGTGTGTACGACATTGGATTTTATTCTGTGTGATTGATTTCTATTAAATATATATATCTGTTTGGCAGCGGAGAATTTATTCTCTTGCTTAACGTCCTTCTCTGAGACGTACGAGCTCAGAGGTTATATATTGATGGATATCAAACGCATGGAGTGAATTGCCTGTGTGGCATGCCTAAGTGGCAATATGATCAAGGCTTCTGTTGAAAAGCAAATTCATGTGGTTGATGAGCAAAGCACGACATGTGTGGCATAGCTTTGTGTATCGTTGATTCGCGAGCCTCACACCCTGGTAGTGGACCAGAAACGGGAGAGGACATCAGGGAGGGCATGCGTTTTCTTCTAGTTAGAAGTGGTGTCGGTGGTTTGACACGCCCTGACGAGTTTGACTTATGTGGTTGTTGCTATTGCGAGGCACCTCAGATATATCGATGACTATGTAAAGCCGATGGAGTCATTCGTTGGCTCATTTACGCCCCCATAGGGCAGGGAGGCGTATTGTTCAGGCATAATAATCCACTCCATGTGGACCGGCACTGACGATCCATGGTGCAGTTGCGGCTGTTCCTGAGACTCGGACTAGACAGTCTCGAATCGGTAGAGAACTATCCTTTGCCTCGGTTCACAGACGGAAATCCAATTTCCAATACGTGACAATTGCGGTTTTGATTGCAGAGCCTAGGATGGCGACATAGTGGGATGGGGCGCTTATGCCGTCTATGATTGATATTTGTGATTGTATATAAAATCAGAAACTAACTGGAAACGAGCTAAGATGGGTGGTTTCCTGGGTATTGGTCTGATGTTGATTTCGGCCTTCGGGGTTAATACTTAGGGAAGCATTCTCTTACTAATTTACGGTTGGAGTCTGATTAAGAATTAAAAACATGAAATTTCACGTACTAAGCATTCTTGGCTATTGTAAGGTAAAAACCCTATCCTCCGGCTTGCGTTGCATTGTGTGATGGGACCTGGGTCTTATAATAGCTTCATTGTTCTTTATTTAGCATTGCGTTGTTGTTTTATGCACTGGTATTCTTGGGAGGAAACCTGTTCCGTGTTATACGGCGTGGTCCCTTGATTTACCTAACTTTAAAATAAAGATAAATAACTGTTTTAGATCTCACACCAGTCCCATGACTGACCTGGAGTTTATTGTTTCAACCTAAACTCTGGGTGCCCTTATTTTGACATGGGCAGCTAGTAGTTTTGGTTTTGCAGATTTATATTCACAGGATCCTGATTTACAGCTGGAACGATACTCGGAAAGCTCTGTATCCGTGTATTACTTCTAGTGTGTATTATTTTCTGCTGCTATGTAATGTATTGTAATCTCTGATATTTTATAATGTGTAAATTGATTTATACTCTGTATATTCTTGTAATCTGATGGAATAGTTGTAATAAGTAATGAAATGTTCTTCTGTCTGCGTTCTGATGTGGCTTGTTCTCAATTCAATCCGTGCTTTCCTTACCGTGGAAGTTCGGGTCGTTTCAGTCGATGCACTCAATTTTGCTTTCTGGGGTTTTTATATTCTGTTACCTTTTGGTTGATAGTAGAGATTTTGGCAATTGTATGGTGGTCCTCGTGTTGTGCTTTCTGGTCTTCATTTATTAGTTCATAGGCCTGTTTTGGTGTTTGTGGTGTGTCGGTCAACGTCGCTCCTACTCAAGCAATAAGTGAAGCTTTCACTCTCGACTGCCCAAATAGAGTAACCATTCCTTCTACACACTCGCTTCCCTATCGTTCTTAACCTCCTACGAGACCCATGTCATATTGATATGCCAGATTTTTTGGATGGAGATGGCTTTATGCCACTAGTTTTTGGGTGACTGGAAGTAGATGAACGCAGTAGTACTTTTTGTTATGGTCACGTGGATGCCATTTTCGGTAGCTTTAGCTTCCTGTGTTCTGTTGAAGATACAAGGTGATGGTTAGTGTCTTCTGACACTAGGAAAAGTATTATTGTTCAAGGCATGGGTAAAGTAATGTGATGTAGTGTACTAGCTACGGGTTTTGTTATTTTGTGGCATTTTATTTACTCCTCCCTACGTGGTGATAATCATATAATATATTGTAGTCTAGTTAATTTAAGCTAGCTCCAATGTTGTAAGCCTGTAAGGTAGAGTGGACGGAACACTATAAATTCCATAAGCGGTCGATGGACCACCTTAAAAAGCGAAGTAGCTGATTGTCAACTACAATCGCCTTTACTATACTGTATTTTTTTACTAATTATAATAAAAAGGTGTTTGTGGTCACCTTAAAAACTAGTCGACTTTGCTAAAAAAAAGAGATTATTAATAGTTAGTTATTTAGTAATATTTATTAATTTTTGAAAACCAATATTAAATATTAATTACCACTTTTTAGCTATTTTTTTAAAGTAATTATTAAATTTAATTACTTAATGGTAATTTTTAACTATCAAAAATTAATTACTAAATGGTAAATATTAAATATAAGTCTTAATTGCCAAATATCAATTATTAACTATTACTTCTTAATTTCAACAACAAATTTTAATTATCAAATAATCGATATTATTCATTATATATCATCTACTAATTGTTAATAATTAACAATAGTTAATTATTGTACATAAACTATTATTTTTTTAAATTTTAATTATTAACTATTAATTGTTATTATTACTTAGTCATAATTAAATATTAATTACTAAAAGTTTACTATTTTTCATATGTTATCAATTTTTAATTATTATATATTTAATAAAGACGACGAAAAACTAATTACTATTTACTGTAAATTAATTATTAGTTACTATTTACAAATTTTTATAAGTAACAATAATAGATTATTGATTATGGATAAACAATTACATGTATTTGCTAATTACTACTTATTTACTTCTAATTTATTAATTGTTTTTGTAAACTATTAATAACTTTATTGACTATCGATTACTTACAATAATAAATAAAATTAACAATTATTTACTAATTTTTAGTTTGTTAACTATAATTTATTAATTTACATCTTGTTTATTATCTATTATTTATTAATTATTCTTATTTACTTCTGTTTATTAATAATTAATTATATTATTGACTACTAATTATTAATTATTAAATTCTTTACTACTCATAATTACTTAAATTTGATTATTATCCTAAATGTCACTTTATTTTATATTATTTATTTATTAATTCTTAAATGTAATTCATAAATATTAATTATAATTTTCTAGTTATTAGTAGTTAAATATAACAAAAGATTAAATATTAAAAATAATTACTAATTATAAATTATTTTTTAACAATCGTTAATTATAGAAAATTAATTATCATAACATATGTAAGCTATTGTTTATTATTATTGATATGTATGTTTGCTTTGATTATAATAATTTCTAGTTGCTTTGGTGCATTTGCTTTAGTTCCTAGGGAACTGATGGAAGCAAAGCTATTTGCTTCAACACATTTGCTTTGGCACCTAAGGAACTAACGCAAATAATAGTATTTGCGTCGGTTGTAAGGAAAACCGAAGCAAAAAAACACTATTTACTTCGGTGCACTTGCTTCGGTTGTTTTGATAACCAAAGCAATTTATATCACTTGCTTCGGTTGTGTCGTCAACCGAAGCTAATGCGCCGAAGCAACTACAAATTACACTACTTGCTTCAATGCATTTGCTTTGGTTGTGCGCACAACCGAAGCAAGTGATATTATATGCATCAGTTGTTAGAACAACCGATGCAAATGAGCTGAAGCTACATGCCATTTTTGTGCTAGTGCACATCTCAAATCTTAGCTAGAAAAGAAATAACATTAGAGTACATAATTATAAAATTCCCCAAATAGAAAAAGAAACAAAAAATCGTGGAAATGAAAAGGAAGAAAACAATACATCTTCAGCAAGTATCTCCAAGAAAGAACCAACCAAGCAATCGAACTATGTGCTTCGTCCCTGAGAGCCGGAGGGAAGAAAAAGGGAAAAAAGGAAAGAGAAAATAGTTCAGACAAAAAGTCTCGTGAGCTATTGTGATTACTAGTACGATTGATAAGCTAAGGAAAAATAGATAAAACAGTAGTTCTAGTGTCATAAGCGGGTAAGTGTCTATGTACACCTAAAACTGAACAATTAGAACAGATATAGTAGAAATGACATAAAAGATTTGATTGTTCGTATTCATAAGATTTGATAATGATGATTGTTATGCACTTCTACAAATTTAGAACAATAAATTTAAGTATATGCAATTTCCTAATACTACCTAATCGATCGGCTACCAACTAAAAGATGAATAGTCTATGCCTACTATAGATTTGGGTTTATCAGGACCTAACACATCAATAAAAGACGTAACCTTATCCATAGATGTTACAGTGGCTTATTTTCCCCAATCAGACTAATGCACGCACAATGACCCGCTGAAACACACCCATACCCACCCTTACTTGGATCAACTTACTTCCACAACACAACATACTACATGCCCTTGCCTCTTCATTGAGATTGAAAGTGTTAAAAAGGGTATGCTGTATGGAATGGATCCCAACTAAAAAATAACTTGGCTCAGATTCCCAACACCTGATTTGGCCCCCACACTAATTTTATTAGGCCCGTAATTTACCTACACACTATAAATCAATATGTTTATATTAAATCCTAACACTAAATTTTTAGGCTCGTAATTTACCCACACACTGTAAACCAATATGTTCATATTAGAGCCTTACTGTCTTTTCAACTAATTATTGTCATAATTTACAAATAAACCATACATATTTATTATGGTTTCCAGTTATCATATTTATGCAATTTACTGATTACAGTCCAATTTTATCATAATTCATTCAGTAGGAATTCATACAGTCTAAATCCGATTTAATCCTATTATTCCCTTTTTAACTGCAGTTTTCAACATATCCAATTTAGCTTAAATTTGATTATTTCAATTCAATTAATTTTACTCCAATCCAAGCGTAGAATGAAAGAAAAAAAAATAATCATCCGTCGAAGAATATTAAGCATACAGATTCATGCCTAATTCAATCATATTCTTATGTCTTTCGGGCATATTTTGGCATAACCCAGACAAACTGCAAAACTAGAAATAAAAAAGGGAAAAGAGATCTGAACATAAGAATTTGCAGAAATCTAAATAGAAATTATAAAAATAAACAGAAGGATTTACAAAAATAAAATAAGGAAAAACTAAATCTGAAAACAAATTGTAAATAATCTGAATCTGTAAATAGCGTGCGAATAATTCAGATCTAAAGTTATCTAAAACTACTATTGTACATATTTTTCTTTAACTTGTCAAAAATCCAGATAATCACGAAAATTAGCTTTTTCAATGGGCCCAGTAGAAATCCTCAGAATAAATAATCCTCTCCCCAGAATTTGTGATCAAACAAATTTTATTGTAAAATTTTATTTTTATTGGAAGGATAAATTGATGGGTGAAGGCATAGGAATGAAGAAAGGAGTTTTGTGGAATGGTGGAGGGTTGGAGGCTTATTTATAGTTGGACCAGAATAACCTTGGGCGCCAGATATTAGGATATTAACCCTAAACCCCAAATGCAAAAAATAGTACCGAAGCCTTCAAATTCTCCGATTTTGTGCCAACTACGAAATCGTGCCAGGCCATATATTGGGTCGACCCATTACCCAGTTGGGTTGACATAGGGCCCGACCCATTTATGGCCTGAGTTGACCCGCCCTTAGACTGGGTCATCCCAGTTCCAATTTATACTTATATATATTTTTATGTACTAAATTTGTTTGTTTATTAAATTTTGAATTTGAATTTCAAACTTCTATTTGTCTTAGCTTCTTAGTTTTAAGTCCGTTTTATGCAGATCAAATGTCTATCTGAAACAGAAAATCATAACGGACCCAATTGCGCAAACAAATTGGAAATAATTGTTGATGACTTTTATTGCTAGGTTGCCATACAAATTGGGAATAGTATGAGTGCTCGAGTCACACCTGATTCCTTGACAAGAATGCTAAATTAGTATTCTTGCTTTTTGGAAAGGCAACCAAGTTGTCGAGTCAAATATAGATTGAATTTAATATTTGATGTACCATATTATTTAGGTTAGTATCCTACATGCTAGAATAGGTATGGATGTTATTTTCTGTAATTGCTATTGTATTGTTTACACATGCTTGATTGATGATGTTTACATGTATATTTATATTTATATGAATGTTAAGCATGCAAGATAGTTGTATTGTTATATATTCCTTTTTAAGAAATTGAGTACTTATATATACAAGTTTGGTAGTATATATCATACTTCCATAGCAGGGGATCCAACCGAATCAAACCCATGACCTCTTGTATCCTGCCTCAGTGCCTTAACTAACTAATACAAGAATGCTTGTCGGTATAGTCCTTTTCTTTAAGATAAAATCCATACATGATGGTATATGCTTATGTCAGATAAATTCTATTTATTTACCATGTTTATTTCCCTTGTTGTAATTTCCACCGTTGTGTCTAATCCTCCTTTATGAGTACATGCCTAGGTAGACAGAAGTAAGATTTGATAGTTTGGATGCTAATTCTCTTTTATTTGCATTTAAATATTAAGCTGAGGTATGTAGTAAATGTAGAGTTGTGGATTCTTCCATTTTGTGCATTCTGGTGATTTTATGCCCAATGTATGGGTAACCACTTTTGGGCTTTTGTTTTTCTTTTGTTGGAATGGGCCTTGTATGGAGTGTTGTGTTTTTTCCAGTTCGAGCCACGCAAAAGAGGTGCTTTCGAAGTTTTCCGTGAATTTAGCCAAAGTCGTGAAGGAATCATGATTTGATTATTGGATTGAGATTGTCACCTAACTATTAAATTGTCACTTTGTTCCAATTACCTGTTGGGTTGGGAATAAATGTATAACTTAGGTGTTTGGCTAGGTCATGATGGTTCTGGATTCTTGATTATGGTTGTATTTGTAAATGGGAATATTGACTCCATGCCAAATTCTGAGTCTATTTCCTTTGTTGTGATCACTTTCAATGGTTGTTTTTGAGAGCATTAAGTGACTATTATCTTATTTCATTACTTATTCAAGAGAATTGGGTTACATAGTTTTGTCCTTGAGGATTTCGGGGATGAAATCCTGTAAGGAGGGAAGAATGCAACAGCCTAAAGGTTTTAATGATTGGATATTTAAATATTTTATATAAATATTGATCATTAATCGTTCAATTGACAATTCGAATACGAGATTTCATAAACAATTAAATTAGGATTCGGGACCAATTCCATTGATTTAAGATTATTCGTTACATAAGGAATAAGTATATGGATCGTTATTTTTCAAGTTTGGAATAGTTGGTGGTCATAACAAGCTTTATATATGCGAATTTATCCTTCCAAGGAAAAGCCTCGGATTGTGCCAAACTTATACCATCGGAGCCGTATCGTTGGGGTGATACACGTTGTTAGTTTCATAGCGATCGGATGTATCATTTGATTGTGCGTAATTAAAATGCGTGTTGATCTCTAGTTGAGAGGTTAAAGCAACATAAATAAAAATTGATTATAATAGTCCATTTTCGTTTTTACGGTACCTAACCACTTTCTTCCCAAATCATGGATCCATTGCAATGAAGAAAACAAAAGGTTGTCGCTTCACGTTTTGTTACGAAAATCAAAATGTAGGAATTTTCTCCATGAAAAATCATCATATACCTTTATCGGATCACATCTTGATTCTCTTCTATTTCACCATCATGTTTTGCTAAGAAACCTCGTTTCTTGTATTTTCTAGGGTTGTAATTTTCATGGGTTATAGGGGATGAAAACACCTAGGATCAGTAGCATCGGCATTGTACGATTGAGAGGAAGCTAGCATTCGAAGGCCGGGAGATGTGACTACCTAGGGAGAGATGTGACATTTTCGTACAGCGAGACCTTGCCCAGATCACATTTTGCTGTAGGTGATCGAGTTTCACTTGGCTAGGATCCGGGTAGAGTGCACACGGAGTGGAGCATATTGCAATTCACGGTTTGTGATTTCGTCGAGAAACGAAGGAGAAAATGAAGAGAGTTGGATTCGTTAGGTGGGTTTGTTTTCATTTGCATGTGCAATTGTGATGGGGAATAAATAGGATAAATTATAATAAGGTAATCAGTTTAAGTTAATTATCTAGTTAGCTATTTAATTGCTTAAATAATCGCAAAATTTATATATGTGATAACTTTTTGCATACGAGGTCAGAATTGGATGTCGTTTCTTCAAATGGACATGTATTGGCGTGCTCTACGCATTATAGATGATTTGGAATGATTTGGCTAAGGTGAGTGATGTTGTCTCACATTGAACTGTATTTGTCCGTATAGTGTAAATTTGACGTTTTAAATGATTACTGATTATAAAACGTAATATCTAGGATAGTTGAACATAGTAAGTAATACAACAACAACAAAGCCATATATCCCAAACAAGTTGGGGTTGACTAGATATGGAACCCAAAATTAAAATAAAATAAAATAAATGATGGTGATGATAATATATATATATAAAGGGTTTTAAATAACCAATCAAACAAAAATCGTCCGATAAAGGTTTTTTTTTAAATAATAATAATAATAAGTAAAAATGTTCAATAAAAGTGAAATAAAATCTAAAATAGTAATAAAAAGTAAAAAGGTTCAGTAAACGTGAAATAAAGTCTTTAAAAAAAACTATGGTTCTAGTACATGGATTGCCAATTTCCATGCACTCCTATCAACTACCAGCTCTTCCGATAAACTCCAGTTACTTAAATATCTCTTTATTATCTCCTCCCATGTCATTTTAGGTCGACCTCTACCTCTCTTTGGGCCTTCGGCACGGCCTAGAATTCCAGCGCGTACAGGTGCATCGTATGGTCTACGTTGGATATGTCCAAACCACCTCAAGCGGTATTGGACTAACTTCTCTTCAATAGGTGCAACTCCATGTTTTTCCCGAATATCCTCATTTCTAATCCGATCTCGTCTGGTATGCCCACAGCTCCAACGCAGCATTCGCATCTCTGCTATACTTATCTTCTGGACGTGTTGCCTCTTAGTAGGCCAACATTCTGCACCATATAACATTGCAGGCCTGGTTGTTGTCCTATAGAACTTTCCTTTAAGCTTCTGAGGAATCTTCCGATCACAGAGAATGCCAGATGCTAGTCGCCATTACACCCATCCTGCTTGAATTCTAAAACGAACATCCTTATCAATCTCTCCATCAAACTGCAACATAGATCCTAAGTATCGAAACGATTCCTTCTTGGGTACTACTCTACCGGCCAGGGTAACATCTCCGTCATCTGACCTGACACTGCTAAACTCACACTTCATATACTATGTTTTAGTTCTGCTAAGCTTGAAACCCTTTGATTCCAAGGTCTCCCTCCACAACTCCAGTTGTCGATTAACCCCTATTCTACTTTCATCAATCAACACAACATCATCGGCAAAGAGCATATGCCAGGGAATCTCCCTTTGTATATCTTTTGTGATTTCATCCATCACTAATGCAAAAATATAGGGGCTCAAAGTCGAACCTTGATGTAACCCTATGTTAATTGGAAAGTCTCTGGTCTCACCATCGCATGCCCTAACACTGGTCACAACCCCCTCGTACATATCCTTAATAAGGGTAATATACTTTGATGCCACTCTCTTCCTTTATAGTGCCCACCACATAACCCTCCTCGGCACTCTGTCATAAGCTTTCTCCAGGTCAATAAAAACCATGTGGAGATCTTTCTTCTGCTCCCTGTATCTCTCCATAAGTTGCCTAACCAAGAAAATCGCCTCAGTGGTTGACCTTCCAGGCATAAAACCAAATTGATTCCTAGAGACACTTGTCAACCTCCTCAAACGCTGCTCGCAAACTCTCTCCCAAAGCTTCATTGTATGACTCATAAGCTTAATTCCTCTATAGTTTGTGCAACTTTGAATATCTCCTTTATTCTTGAAGACTGGAACTAACATGCTTCTCCTCCACTCCTCTGGCATTTTGTTTGATTTGAAAATATTCTTGAACAACTTAGTTAGCCATTTTATCCCTGCATCTCCAAAGCATCTCCACACCTCAATAGGAATATCATCAGGCCCTACCGACTTGCCTGATTTCATACGTTTCAACGCCCCCTTTACCTCAGCTTCTTGAAATCTCCGCACAAATTGTCTATTGGTCCTATCGGCTAAGTCTTCCAACTCGATCGAAGAGCTATCACTTTCTTCGTTGAAAAGCTTATCAAAGTATTCTCTCCACCTATTCTTTATCGCATCTTCCTTCACCAAAAGTCTATCATTCTCATCCTTAATGCATTTAACCTGATTGAAGTCCCTTGTCCTCCTCTCGCGTAGCCTAGCTATTCTGTAAACGTCTTTTTCACCCTCCTTTGTACTTAGCCTTTGATACAAATCTTCGTACACTCGTCCCCTTGCTTCACTCACTGCTTTCTTTGCAGTCTTCTTTGCCACTTTGTACTTTTGCATGTTCTCTTTGCTTCTATGACGGTACATGCATTTGTAGCATCCCTTCTTCTCTTTGATATCCTTTTGCACCTCGTCATTCCACTACCACGAATCCTTGGGTTCTCGCTTGCTTCCTCTTGTTATCCCAAATACCTCAGTGGCGACTCTCCGAATGCAAGTTGCCATCACATTCCACATGACATTTGCTTCTCCTTCCACATTCCAAGCTCCTTCTCCCATCACTCTATCTTTAAACACCCGTGAAGCATCTCCTTTGAGTTTCCACCATTTTGTCCTGCTAATCTTCGCTCTCTTATCCTTCACCACCCGAAGACGAAACACGCATACCAACAGCTGGTGTTGTGAAACGACACATTTTACCTAGTTGCGGGCTATTGTGCGCGTAATTTACCTGTTTACATGCTATTGAATGCTATTTTGACTAATTGCTAGATTTTAGCTATTCTGACATTTGTTTCACTTCAACTGCTATGATAGGTTTTATTTAATCTAATACCATTATTATGGATTTTTTTTGTATGTTGGTTTAGGAATTTGCATGACTACTGGTTGTACGGTTGAATTATTTTCTTAGTTTAGCTTAAACATCATTCTAGGCGATACAGTATTAATTAGGAAATCTCGTTCATTAGAGTTTGTGGTGCTTATCGATCAAATGCACATGTGGGTAGGACTATCAAAGGATGCTTTCAGATGCGGATAGTGTTGTATCCACATCCGCGAATACGGACGGATGTCGAATAATTATCCACTCTGCCAATGGGTGATAAATCAATAAACATAAATGATTTTGTATAGTTTAATATAAGAAAAATCAACCCAGTTGATAACTAGTGTGCTAAAATTAGATAAATATGATGATAATATATAATTTTGAGGAACTAGCATGTGTCTAATAGACTTTTAACTTTATAAAATAATAATTTTGAATATTTCATTCTATTAAAATACACATAATTTAAACTATAACCACGAAAAAACAGATGGGTGATTTTCGAATGCGGATGAGTCTGTATCCGCATCCGCATTTGCTCTTCTGGTATTGGATATTTATCCTCTTTCCGGATGTGGATGTGGACGACTTTCAGATTTTATGGGTATCCATTGACAGCCATACGTGTGGGTGTATATTGATTGAGTGCATAAGTATGTTAGAACCAAGCGGATGATATTAATTCTTGAAGGAGCTTCAGACCGCATGGTGGATTTGATAATGGAGCAGCACTAGAGCTCGGCGATGGATTTAAAAATGGAGCGACATTGGGGCTTGGTGGTCGATCTGAAGGCATAGGGTGGACCTGACGACAAATTGGATTTCGCAACGAATACCGAAGGTTTGACCAATTTTGGTTAAATAGATGATCCATGTAGTCATTGTCGATCATCATAAACTAAGCGCTCGATATAGGTTACTATTGCTATTGGTCATTTTGATCAATTTGACATGGACGACGGTGAAGAGCAGGGTATGATAGTCATTCAACGATGGTTTCGACTAATATCTTTTTGATCAATGGTTCATTATCCGACGATGGTAATTTCAGGATGGAAATGAAGCATCGACTTCAATAAAGGATAACAATATTCTAAGATGCAGAGTAGGGAAGGTGGATCGAGAAGGAGCCACTGAAGAGAAGTCATGGTAGTACTACTAGAATAGACTCTACTGCGGATTAGGTGTGCAAGATCATCGATACATAGGTTCCATGGGTACACCGGAAGAATGGGTAGCGGGTAGGATGTCCATTGGACCAAGTCCAAATCCTTATCTCTAGGGCGGGGAGATTGTTTCTAGGTTCGGGAAAATCATGGTATTTCTCCTGGATTAAATTCGACTCCTTACTTAGGGTTGTACGCTGGTATAACCTAGTTCATGGCCGATTGAGTGATGTGAATTTGGTTACCAAGGAATGAAGGCGTTATCGTATATCCAACACACTAAGTGAGTAAATGTGAGGATAAATGATGGATGCTATGGATGTTTACTTATTTCCCACCATTTAAGTACGTAGACATCTATTACACCCTCTTTACGTTATGTTTATCACAGTACATCATATATCGACTGTTATGTGCGAACTCTGTGAATGCAGGGGCAGGACAAGTATGATTCTCCATACCCTCCATGCTATATATACTATTACGATTTTTACAGTATCTTAAAATTTGTTATCGGTCACACCCGGCTGTTGTCTAACTCAAGGTTTTATCTCCCTCTTATTATATTGGGTGCTCATCGATTATGCTGATGAGCAGACTAGGTTACAGATAAGAGTATTATCTGGAGCAGCACAGATGGACTAATAGGAGATGACGTCTTTCCAATCTATACTTGTATTAGTATTGTTTATTTCTTTGTGTGACATTGTGGAGCCTTGACGATGTTATGTATTCTTATTAGAGGCATTTTATCAGTTGAGTTTATTTATCTCATGTATAAACTTCATTATTGATCTGTATGAATGTATGAGCATGTATACTCTGATTATGTGGTTATATAGTTATTATTGTCTCGCATATTTTATATCTGTGATTATTACTATTATACGTTATATGATGCGCTGTGAGATATACGATAGATTTTGTTTTTATGTTTTGTTCTCTTCTCTTCTATTTCCTTTCTTTCTTGTTTCTCTTCTTTTCTTTCTTGTTTCTCTTCTTTTCTACTATCCCTTTCTCTTGACGATTGCTTTACATCGATCGGGTGCTTATACAGCGCAAGCTTTTGTTTATAAGCACCGATGGTGTATAGCAGGTTATCACAAGTCTTGTTATAAAGATCAAGACTCGTTCTCAATTAGGCCATTGATTTTATTATTGCTTTCATTTTGGTAAACTAGTTAAAAACAATTGTTTTTTAGAACCAAATAAATAACTACGATGAATCTTGCTTATTGGTTATCTTGATTTTATTTGTGTTGTAGAATATCTTCATCACCATTTTATTTTCATATAATATTGTCCCTTTATGAATTAGGTGACATAAAATTCTAGGACAAACTTCCATAAATTTTATCCTTTGTTATGTTTTGCGCAACTGAAAATCCTAGCAAATTGATATTGGAACCAAGTCATCATAAGACAAAGGGTAAATTCTGAATTCAGATTATTGTTGAGATGTTAGAAATAATTTCCTTTTCGAAATTTTCTCTTCTAAATAGGAAAAATTGGAGGATATTTTATATTGTAACTCCTCTTAAATACCTATGCTTAAAGTTGTAAACATATACCCTATTTATCTCCGATCCCTACTTAGCTTAAATGCCTCATTTAAATACTCCTCTTAATACACCATTTCCATTATGCACAAACGCACCATAAATTTATTCAGAGAAACATCTCAGGCATTTGCTAATGATATGATGTGACTCGGAAATGAGGAAATTGTAACATCTTGCATTCTGAGGCTAAAAAATTAGCGTTATTGATGTCGTAGTCATCGTAGCATTATTCTCTAATGATGGATTGAGATCCGCTATTTTCTCAAAATATCAGAAATATAGGAATATGAAAAATCATAAAACACTTATTTCATTCATTGACATCTTTTACAACATATTCACATGCACAAATCCATGTTCAAAGAAATATAATTATTACAACATATCCCAAGAGAGATATATAAAGATGCCTCATTAGTTAATCAGTATATAAGTATAAGATGATAATTTAACTTTTCCTTTACATGAGTAAACAAAAGCCAAAAAAAAAAGAACTCCCAATTAGCTAAAATTGCCTCCTCCTTCTCTGGTTTATTTGGATGTACAATAAATCCTTACCGTCGATCTACTCAAATGAGTGCCCAAGAGTTTACAGTAAAAAACAAAAACTTCGAATCAGAAAACAGTCTGTTGTGAATATAACCTACTATATCAAATCAAAATAGATATCTGGTGAGACCACGCTGTTTTGCGGAACGTGTTTTCCCTTTACTGGTATCTTGATAATATATTAACCATCTTCTATGTTTTTACACTCACAATGGTTAAAACAACAATAAATCATGTGCAAGTGTGCAACATATAGTGGATTACTGATCTTCATTTTCTGACTATTTGTCTTAACATATTTGTGATTATCCTCGTATTCTAATGATTATCTGTCTTAACATGTTTACAAATATTCAGAAAAATTTAATAACTATATGTCCTCATGTATTTGTGATTACCCATCATAGTTAAGTGATTATCTGTCTTAACATCATATGACTACCCATCATATTTTGAATGATCGTCTGTTATAAAATTGTGAAGATTACTCATCCGCTACCATTTGGATTACTCCTACCTTTGATTTTTTAGTATAAGTTTATGGACTATCCATCCATTACATTTCATAATTTAGATAGATGTGGATTATCCATCATATACCCCTTAGATTTCCTAGGATGACTATGAATGCATAACTGGCCAAATTCTGGAGACTACCCATCTATGGAATCATGTAAACTACCCATCTCACAAATTATAGTTTTCTGGGTTAACTGTTAACCCATAAATTTAATATTTCAATTTTTTTAATCCAAGGATTTAGTTTGTATCAGTTGGTATGCCCATCCCAAAATTTATAATTTTTCGCATATTGGTGTCCTCAATTAATATGTGTTTGTAGCAAGTGATAAAACATGGTATAAAGCAATGGTCTGCCCATTAAATCGAAACAACAACATATAGCCTATGTTTAATGGCTTCGTACGTTCGAAGCAAAACAAGGCATGATTATTTATCATAACATAGCAAGACGAAGCAAAAGTGTATGATTATCCACCATGTAAACAACATCAATTTGAAATAAGGGATTTAGGCTATCCACTATTTTAACAAATAATCCAAGTTCGAAGCGAAGCCCATCTCGCCCTAATCCATGTCGATCTATTTATCCAAGGCAAAACAAAAGGACGATGCTTCATGTGAAGCAAAGCATTGGCTTCGAAGAAAACAAGCTCCGAAACAAATAGCCTTTAAAACATATCAATGAAAACCGTGATTTGCTTCTGCCTATCCGACTTAGCGCGAATCGGAGCAACAAAAGGCGAAAGGAGTGCTTCCCTCCAATGTAGCTAGCTTAATGCAAAACAGAACAGTGATTCATCCCTTGTCTATCCGACTTAGTGTGAAACGAAACAAAAAAGGAGTGCTTTGCTCCTGCCTATCTAGTTGAGCGCGAAGCAAAACAATGCAGCATAATATGATGGTCGAATCGAAACCAAGTTAAAAACATGCGGGAACGCATCCGTGTCCCACCTTTTTTATCTCTGAAGCAAGATGCTTCGAAACAAAGAGAAGACCATAATTTTTAAAATGTGTAGCTTTCCCCAAGTTTGAAGCAAAAACATTTATTTCACACTATTCCGCTTCATGTTCAAATTTTTGGTAAACCACTCTATACCAGCCAGCTTATGTCCTATTTCACCAATTTGAAGCGAAGCAGAACGATGCAAAACGAATCAGAATGGCCTGGAACGAAACTGTAATAAAATAAAAGCGGTTTTATTTCTAAAGAAAATATTAACTTTTTACCAACTTTTCATATATGTTAAATACTTACTAATAGGTCTGAAAATTTATATTTTCTTTTTAGAAATCCTATAAATTGTGCCTTCTATCAGAAGGCTAATTATAAGGAAAGAATTATTGTTTTTTCTTGAATTTTTAAATACAAAATGATTATAATGATCCATTTTTTTAATAGGAAAAAAAATCCTTAAAAATTACATAAGTCACAGCATAGCCTTCTATTGGTTTATAAAATTTTCAAGTTAAAATTATTTAATTATTTTAATGATTTAAGACCTAAAATTAGGCGTATGTCCTTATTAGGAAATTCGTAGAATATTCATAATGACTTAGAAAATTATGAAAATAAAAAATCTACTCTAAGATCATATCAAGAATTTCGTATTAAAATTTCAAAGCATATGAAGACATAAAACATTGGTTTCTATCCAAAACACAAAGCTTTTATCTAAACTTTTATCATATAATTCAAAACAAATTCAAACAAACTATTGTTTTATCCGGACAATAAAATATCATTCAAGACAATACATACATACATACATACATATATATATATATATATATATATATATATATATATATATATATATTTGGATATTAAGCATAGCCAAAACAAAACAAATCAAACATAGATAGACGAGTGTACTATTTACCTTAAAATGGATGAACAAGTTGAGACTTGAGGTAACTTGATCTCCTAAGTTTTCTTTTATGTTTCTTTTAGCTTTTTCTTCTTCTTCTTCTTCCTAGAAATAATGATTGACTTATTTATGTTTTATCTTAAACATACGTTTGTAAAATGAAAGAATGAATGAGTTGGTGAAGAGCTATAACATGAAAGACTTTTCCCTTTTCCATAAGTTCTATTTCATGTTAATTTAATCTATTAATTAAATAAAGCTAAAGCATATTACTTACTAAATTTCATCTCAATATTCCACTATATTATTCTTTTAATCTATCTAATTAGATTTTTCTAAATAAAGTTTACTAAAATTTAGGTGTATTACAATAATGGCTTTATTCCATTACGCTATTCTATTTGATTTACTAGTTAAATTTATAGATAAAATTTACTAGATTCAAAATTCATATATCATTTTCATTGTATTTCAAAATTCAAAATCCTTCCTGAGCGAATGGCGTCTCCTTCCTGAGCGACTTTTTCTTGCGCCCTTTTTCCCACCATCCCAATCCCTACGCAATCTTTTTCTCTAATGGCCAAGAAAAGAAAGAATAAATATCGTTTAAACCCTAACTCTGTCGCTCGTTCCTCAGCCTCGCAAACTAGATTTGGTCGTGTCTTTTCAGTGCAGTCAGTCTCTAGTTGTGATTCAGAGGTCGCTCCCTCTAAGCATGATGATCCGCCCGCTATGCCTGGCTATGTGTTTCCTTCCTCGAACCCCCTTGCTAATTTGATTGATGAGCTACATTTGGGTATGGTTCCGAAGTTTGCAACTTCCTCCTCTCATTCATGTCAGTCCCCTATTTTGTCTATCCTTGGTGCTGCTCAATCGAAATGGTTAGCCCTTATTTCTGAGTTTGGTGTGGATCTTGGCTATGCATCTGCTTCGGTAGTTTTTGAGGCTGATAAGTTGGGTTATGCCTCACAGAGGCTTGGTGATGGTTTTGAGCACGATGGTGCTGTTAAGTTGGGAGGTTTGAGGCAAGGCTTTGTCCCTCCCACTGACAAGAGTCCCCTTCGAAACTGCACTTCAGGTGCTTGCGTAAATGCCTCAATAGTTCCAGCTATCCCTAAATGGTTCTCTCTATTTGCTAAGCTACCAAACATAGCAGGTGAGTTCTCGCCTATAGATTTCTCAATCTCTGGAACAGAATTAGGTTCCATTCCTCCACCCGAAGTTCATAATGAAGCTGCCTTTCTCTGGAAAAATCAGCTTGTTAGGTTCTTTTTGGACTCGAAGATGCCTTCGGCTAATATGCTTAGCGCTTGTCGCAATTCCTGGCACATTCGTGGGGACATGCGACTTACATTTGTGGATGGATTGTACTATTTTAAATTCTCCTCATCTAAGGAGAGACTTCGGGTCCTTGAAGCAACTCCTCCTATTATCGGTGGCAAGCCTTTCATTGTCATGTCCTAGAGTGATTCTGTTGATAGAGCCCGGGAGAAGGTGTTCTCCATCCCTGTATGAACCCAGTTTACATGCATCCCTTCTGTCTTGCAGCCCTTCTTAGGTCAGAATTGGTTAGCGTGCTATATTGGCAAGCTCAAGTGCTTTGATGCTAACATGGTTGCAAGGTAGAATCTCTTTTTCGCTAGAGCCTTGATAGAAATTGAACCCGACAAGTCACTTCCCTCTCAAACTAAGGTTTGCATCGAGAACTGAATTCATTATGTGGATGTGAAATACAAATGGAAACCAGATATATGTTCTACTTGCAAGTCCTTTAGTCATACCTCTGAATTGTGTCAGTCTGAAACTAATATTTCCCCTATGGTGAAGATCCCATTGCCCAGGCCTCCTGTCAGGGTTTGGGTTCCGAAAGCTAAGCTGACTGCACCTGATCTTGTTCCTTCGGTCCAAGTGTGTGATGTTGACATTGATGTTGTAACGCCCCGCCTCTATACCCACTATCGTCCGGTTCATTTAAGAGAAATGTCGTAGACCATAATGGAGAATGAGGTTTGTGAAGAGCGACCGATTGTATGATTACTCCATGTGAGGAATGCACATCGAATTCTGATACCGATTAAAATTTCGACATGACCATTCGACACATAGGGCAACTACGCAACGGCTATATGCAATCCGGAAAGCAGTATAAAATAGGCAACAACAATAATATAAATATGGTATATCTCAAAGCCAGACATAGAATAATCATATCACAAAGGTGGAATAGATATGAAGAAACCAAGAATGTGTACAACAAGCTAGTGGTCAATAAAGATCCACTAATCCCAAAAGAATAGATACAAGTACCATGATATAAATAAAAGAGTATGTACACAACAAATGATAATGTCATAGGTACAAAAGTACATAAAACGACGGAGATAGAGTAGCAAGCTGAAAGCGAAAGATCAATCCTGCGATGAGTCCCAGAGGAGTACCTAAAATGACTCGGCCTGACCCGTGTATTATTTATAAGGAAATAAACAATAAACGGATCAGTCTAGCTGTACTTATCAAATAAACTGAGATAATAAGAGATATAACGAAGGATGACATGATTGTACTAATAATATCTAATCATAACTAAATATGAAACATGGCATGTCAACACAATCGGGAAATGACAATGGAATGTTAGCACACAAATATCTCTAAATAATCTCCTAGCTAATATAGAACGCAACATTCAAATAATAGCACACAACAGGAAATGACAGCGGAATGCCAAATACACATCAAATTGATGACCATCGCATCAAAGTAAATCATGAATCATAAATCATTTCTCAAATTGACGCGCATCGCGTCAAAGTAGTCATAAATCATCAAAGTCATCATAAATCATCAAGACATCATAAATCATCAAAGTCATCATAAATCATCAAGACATCATAAAGGAGTAGACCTGTTCATAGATGAGATACGATCTCTAGGTAGCGAACCCATTTGTTTGAGCCGAAGCTCCCCACGAAGCCGGGTCGTGACCCCGGTAGAGTGAAAACACATAAATTGTGAAATCCCTAGAAAAAATCATAAAGAGGGGGCAGGTCTGTTCACAGATGAGATACGATCTCTAGGTAGTGAACCCATAAGTTTGAGCCGAAGCTCCCCCACGTAGCCGGGTCGTGACCCCGGAAGAGAGAAAACACATAATCGTGAAATCCCTAGAAAACATCATAAATCATAGAAAATCATAGAAAGTTGGATCGAAGTCCCCCAGGTGAAATCCAATAATCGTAAATCCCACTCGGGCGATCGAGGACCACAAAACACAAATCATCAAAGGACCGCATCGATCCGGTGAGTATAAATTACACCGAGATAGTTAATATAAGAAAATAGCTAAATGTCCCATAACCACTCGTCATTCTCAAATATTTACAAACCCGTTGTTGATTCATACTAAAAACAACAAGAATCATCACAACGTGCTCGAACGTACGAGTCCAAGAGTTATTCGCCGAAGTAAACATAAAAGGGGTCATAGTCCTCAGTTTTACTAAGGTAAATAAACTAAATTTCTCGTCCGATCGATTAAAGAGGATCCGTACACACTAATAGATTGGAATCCGTAGAAGAATTCGTAGTCCATTAATGATATATAAACCCTCGCATAAGTCCGACGTGACAATGTACACGAGCACGATTGCAGAAGCGAATCAATCAAGGGAATTCACGTTGCAATAACGTAAATTCAATTCATAAATCATCAAATATACATTCGATAAATCGAATAAATATATAGCTCGTTAGTGAATCCAATGACGTTAAGGAACGATTAGAAATCACTTTGAGCGACAGGAAACAAAGAAACAAAACTGGGTGCCACAGATCAAAGTACGATCACCAAGGTGATCGATCACTCGTAATTCACATTACAACAATCATATAAGAAATCAAAGGGATAACGGTTGTAATTTTGATCAACAAACTAATCGAAATTTCAAACTAGCACCCGAAGGTTTTAAACTACATCAGAATAGACTCGAAGGATATCGAGTCGATAATTCACGTTTTAATGGCGCAAATTATATTAAAAAGAGTATCGAATAAATTCGATATACAAAATAGAGCGCACGGGCTCTAAAATGGTCACTTATTCAATTCACATCATAACCAATGTGAATAGACCAAAAGAATCAACATCAGAAGAATCACATGAGAATCAAAGACGACGAATCGAGCTGCTGGAATCTGTGAATTCGTGAAGCTGAAGTTCACAAACGAAGTCCGAACGGGCCGAGCTCCGGCCGGGAAAGAGCCTGGATGGGGGTAGACTGTGGACCGAGGTCCCCTCTGGTCCACGGCAGAAAAACAGGATTCAGACGTCTGAATTAAAAATTCAGACGTCTGACTTTGTAATTTTGCAAGACAGCAAGGTTTTAGTTCATTTTGACCCCAATTCAGACGTCTGAATTATTCTGGACAGACGTCTGAATTACAATTCAGACGTCTGAATGAAATAATTCAGACATCTGAATTGCTCTTATGGTTTTCATAATTATTTGAAGCAGGTCAGACGTCTGATCTATAATATTCAGACGTCTGAAACCTTTTTCAGAGCACAATTTGCCTTGAAAACATGTTCAAAACGATATCGACGAATGCCCGAAGGCCTATGATGTTATGCACAAGTATATGAGGCTTCAAGGACTTGCCGAAACAACTTATAAAGCCCAAATACACATGCACAAACCTACATACAAGAGATTAGCAATGGTTTTGATCATAAATTATAAAAAGGACAAATTTTCTAACCAAAGCAATCAACTACAATTCAAGCGACTTGTGAAGGCTTAGAACTATGCTGGGGCGGCAACGGAGCTTCACAATATCATCAAATCAACTCATAGCATATGAATTAGATTGTGTGGACAATCCTTATCAAAATTTTCAACTCAATGAAATATGAACACACGAAATCGACTAAGTTACACTAGCTACACAATTCACTTGCATATGCAAACTCAATGAACACTAAATTACACTTTTACAAGCCAATGGTTTGTGGCATAGATGCAAGTTCAAAAAGAACTCACCTTTGCTTGCCAGAAGCAAGAAATCAACCCAAAGCTTTGCTAAATCAACCTCTCTTCAATCAATACTCATAAATCTCCAATCTAAGAGCATATCAACAAGATTCTTAGGTCATAGGAATTATCACAAATCAAAGAGGAGTGGAGTTGGAGAAGATGAAGAGGAAGATGGAGAAGCTTACCCAAGCTTTTGCACTTGATTTCCTCTTGAATTGGATCCTTAAGACAAGCTAGGGCTTAAGGAATTTTAATTTCCCTTTCCCTCTCCCATTTTCTATTTCTTTGTTGAAGTGAGAATGAATGAAGAGTAGGAGGAGGATTTGGGGTTATATGGTGCGCTAGGCTAGCTCAACCAAGACCCAACCCAAAGTGTCAAATTTCCGAATCTCGGAACATATCGAAACTTATAGTTTTCAAACACCTAAATGACGTTTTGAACTCAATAGAAGTAGTTTCGAGTCCAAATTCGTTCATATGCAGAAAGTGATATTTTGGTCATATACCCAATGAAAAAGACCAAAATTGCTCAACTCAAAAGGTATCGATGTTTACAGTCAAAAAAATCGTAAACGATGATCCGGACTCAATGAAAGTGGTCCCGAGTCCTAATTATATTGTTTGTGAAAAACGACATTTTGAGTGATACATAAGATACGACGATATATTTAGATAAAATATCTAAAATCTAAAATCGTCGAATGAGCGGGTTGTTACAGATGTTGCCCCTTATCCTGATATTACTTGGTCAGATATTGAGGGGACGTGGGTTCATGCAACCTCTTGTATTCGCTTTGATTTGGAACGATTTTTCTACAAGTTTGTTGGTGATCCTGGTGATAATCGACGACTCTTTTATAGGTCTGTTGGTAATGATTTAAAGTTGTGGGAAGAGGGTGAGCTTGGTGAGGATAACAATATAATCTTGTAAGACGGCTCTTAGGATTGGAATCACATTTTTCGTTCGATGCTTCTTTTTATGTGGATCGATTAGCTTGTCTCTTCTTCAATCAAGCACAATTTATGATGCCTTTTTCTGAGGTGTTGTTTGATGTTTCCCCGGATGCGGAAGCCTTGTAGTTTCTTAGATTAGTTGTCTATGCTGTTATTTTTATATTCTTACAGTAGTTGGACAATTCAAACCAGATTAGTTTTTCTGTGTATGTGCAGAAGACCTATTTTTATTCTTCTATTAAAGTGGTGCAACCACTATAATCTGACTTACTTTACCAAAAAATAATTACTAAAAGCACTAGACCATAGATTACATACTGCAACACCCGAGAAGTGATGTAGTAAGTGCCAAAAAGTGTTGCTATAGGAAAAAAATGATCTATGACAACACTTTCTCGGGGAAGCCTTTTGTCGTGTTGCCTTAGAGTCAAAGGCAACACCTTTGCGAATCTATGGTGACATTAGTACAGGTGTTGACACAGGTACCACTACAACAAAAAATACCTTTTCACAACTGCTAAAAATTGTTCTAATATGTCTAATTATATCTACAATCATAATAAAGTCAACTTTTTTAACAACTGTTTCTAGCAGTTGTTAAAATTTGTTTTACAACTGTTAAAAGTAATTATACCTTAACTGCTTTTTTTTCATAATATTATAATAAATATTATTATAACATAGTATTTTATTCAAATAAATATTTTATTTCAACGTTTCAAATGGTACAAATTTTCTGACTCGGCTATTGTACATTCACTGGTATATTACACAATCATTCATATTTACATATATTCCTCACTACACTGTAATTTGATAAACATATTAAGCTTTACCTATGATAGCCATCGCCCAGAAGACTGTTATTGATATTGTTGCAGCATATTCCATCGTCAAATTCTTTCAAAGGATTCTTCAGGCATTCAATATCCAATTGAATCTGCTGGTATCCACTGCGATTAAATGTTTGGAGGTGTAGAACTCTTGAAAGCTCTTCACGCAAAGCTTTACGTCATGTTGAACAAAAGACATGGGAAGATCGAACAAATCCACTACACTAAAAATGGATTCATGCCTATGAACAAAGAAAAAGGATTCAGTCCTGAAAATTTTGTAACTGAACTCTGTTTTATTTTTCTATTTTTATTTTTCACATTACACAGGAATATGCTCAGATCAACTTCTACCACATATTAAGAGAAATTCAATATCAGATGTAAGATGTAATTAACCTCTTGAATCAACAGGTCGACGAACATGTGGACTTCTCTGGGTTCCTTGTGTTGTTAGTCCAGGTAAGATTCAGAGAAGAATGTAAGTCACTTCTAACATATTTCTATATAAGTCCAAATTAAACATCAGCTTAAGATATGTATGAGCGATACCTTAGTTCAATTCGGAGTTATGAACCTCTTTTTCAAAATAGCAGACATTTTTTGAGTTCTCAAGCTAATATACTACAAGAATAACCAACAGTCTGTAAGTTTCGCTGAAGTATAATAACTGATGGCTAGTAGTCTTTTTACTAGTTGTTATAATTAACAGGAGAATCCCCAATATTAAACTTAATGGCATACCTACCTCTGAGAGAGAAAATAACATACAACATTCAAATTTTGTAGATAACCTAAAACAGTAAAAAATTACAGAGGGGAGCTCTAGAGTGTGCAGATTTCAGTTTAAGCATCCAATGTCAGTATAAATTGTTGAATCTAGAATTGCATTTCATATCTTTTGTATTCAAACCTAGTAAATTTCTTTTCCATCTTTGCCCCAGTTTGTTATAAAATGAATAATATTTGAAGCTAGTAAATACAATGTAAAATAATAATAATTCTTACTAAACAAAAGAATTGTTAATAGAGCACTGAACTGAGCAGGTAAGTTCGAAAATACAACCAGGGAAATAAAATTCATTTGCTAAAACATATTAACAGAACACCAATTTGATTCATTTGAAACAAAAATAAATCCCTAATTCATTTACATAAACTTGAATTCATAACCAAATTAAATTGTAGCCAGGAACAATCTTATGATTCATGCCGAGATTAAAAATCCAGATGCTTATTTCAATCTTATGAAATATACCTGGTTTGGAACGAGGCAGAGGCAGAGAGGATGATAAACGCGGATTGAATTTGAAGCGGAAGGGCGAAGGTAGCGACAAGCAAAAACCCTAATATTTTGCTTTAGAAAAGACGTAGTCATTAGAAGTTGTAAGGAGAACATAGATTGAGGAGAAAGCGGAAGAATTGAAGTCACGAACCATTTTTTATTCTCCAGAGCACCTTTGAAAGTTTAGATCTAGAATTGGCGATTTGGGGAAGAAGAAATGAAAAGGAACTCCATAAATGAAAATGTTAGCGGAAAACGAAGAAAAAGTAGCATATGGGAATGGATGGTTGCGACTTTGTTTTAACAAAAGGAATGGATGGTTGCGATTTTGTTTTAACAAAAGAAATGGATCACTGAGGTGTCATTTATTTTTTAATTTGAATATATTAATAGCTACTGTAACACAATTTGATATCTATTCTAATACATTGAAGCGTGCATTGCAATAGATGAAAATCAGAATAGCTGTGGCAACATTTTAGCTGACAACACCTTGAATTTTCGTTGCAGTAGACAGTTTATGGCGTAGTGAAATCTGGGATATTACAACAATGGCTCAAGTAAAGATTGTTTCTTCTTTCATTTTATGTTCCATTTTTACAGTTTAATCCTGAATGAAACATTATAGTTGCATATAACATTTAGCAAACTTTTCCTTCCTAAGCATAATAGAATAGCTCAAACGGAACAACAAAAGCAAATGTACTAGTAGTAAGGCCTAACACGATAAAGTTGGTAATATAGGATTTGTGTGATTTCACTCCAAACATGCTTGAATCTATAAATTCAATGAGTGCGGGAAAGACAAACAAGCAACATTATTAATATAACAAATAAACATATTTATGTCCGCAGCAGTTGCCCAGCGGTTAAGGATTTTGCGCCATGGTAACAGTGGCGTGGGTTTGATACCCGGAATGACATGCTAAGAGTTTACCATGTGCATACGCTAAGATCAGTCACTTGCGTGGTGCTGACGGATCGAACTAGATTCACCAGTGAGGGGAGGGTTTATGACTTCGGTCGGTTTCCCTCATAAACATATTTATTATTATTAAACATATACAATTAAACACATAAATAAATAGATTAACTCAATTCTTCTGTCTTTAAAGTACATGCACAAGTACTTATTTGATCTCAACTCTTAATCAATAAGTCGTTCATCTTTCATATAATACAGTGTATTTTACATGCTAATAAAATTATGGTAATAATTGGATGATTTTGAAGGAGAGAAACAAGAAAGAGCTTTAAAGACTAAGGATGGAGGGTATGGGTGAGGAGAGGGAGGATGGGATGTGGGTTGTTTTTAAGGGTTTGAATAAAGCAAACAATATATCCGATTAGCTTACTGAGCTTATATGTCACGTCCTCGTTAGTGTCACACAGTCAGTTAATCAAATATGAGAACTTAAAAAGAGGAATGCTAAGTACACTCACTGTTAGAGAAAGTGAACTTATACTTGTCATTCAATTAGTAAAAATAAGTTGGTAGTTATTAATATTATAAAGTCAATGATTGATATCAACCAATTTTCAATAATCGAGTGGAGGTATAAGCACATTCTCTCTACTTAGCAATCCTCGCTTAAAAAAAAAGGAAGACAACAACGAAAACACGTTGTTTTCCAAACCGCACGCTAACTTTTTTTGAAAAGAATTAATTAACACTTCCTCAAGATGACTGATCATTCTTAAAGTCCGAGTTTGTTCACACCACTTTATGTGGTGTGAACATAATACCAGGTCCCTTGGTTTCCACCAATGGGTGGTGGAGTTAGGTTCACACCACATAAAGTGGTGTGAACAAACTCACAGTGTCATTCTTATCCAGAAAAAAGAAAAAGAGACGACAGAACTGTCTTTATTCCACCTACTTCAGAAAGGTCAAAGTAGTACAGATGAAAAAAACGCAAGGACGAAAAGTACATGATCCAGACATACATGGCTACTTCACGCCAGCGGTGAATCTAAACAGCTCTGTGGCCGCCGCCGCCGCCTCGCCTTCTGCCCCAATCCCTAATCCTAAGATGAAGCTGGGCAGCAGCAGCGAGAAAATCGACGGTCTGCTCCGGCCTCAAGATCCCAACCAACCTATTCACCGTCCTGGCCCTCAGAGCATCCGCTGAAGTCGCCAGCATTTCCATCCCGGCCAGCACCGACTCCACCGCCTCGGTCCTGAGCTCCCCATCCCTGATCCCTCTGATAAGCCCGAGCACCTGCGGCATGGCCATGGCCTCCTGCACCCTCGCCATCTCCCCCGACAGCTCCCTCTCCATATCCCCCGTCTCCCTCTTCGCCTCCTCCAATGCCTCCTTCTGCTCCTCCGTGAAGTACGATTCCTCCCGACTGCCCAGCGTGCGCAGGAGGCAGAACGCCATCGACGGCTTGAAGCCCGTGATCCACAGGAAGGTTCGCTCGTACGGGTTGAACCACGAAGGCGAGAACACGAGGAGCACGTCGCGGGCTGCGAGACGGGACTTCTCGTAGTAGTATTCGTGGTAGTGGGCGAAGGCGCGGTCGATTAGGGACTTGAGGACGATCGGGTTGTCGCGTGGGGCGGTGAGGAGGTCGTGGAGGAGCTGTTCGTGCCGCGACAGCCACCCGTTGAAGAAGGGCTCCATCTTCCGGTGTTTAAGCCTTTGGCCTGTCTCTTTAGTTGGTGAGAGGCACCAGGATTTCAATTGATTTTGGTGATGCTTATTTATACGCTTGTTTTCTTAGATGCTAAGAGTTATATTTTGGGAGGTGTTTCAGGCATATTGAAGTGCATTCCATGAAGTGAAGCGAAGTAAGTCGGTGTATGTCAATTGTTTAAATTTTATTTTATATCATCGTTTTTTGTTGGGTTTAAGGAGAATCCGAAACGTGGCGTTTACTGTGCTTGAAGACATACAAATATTTGCCAGTTTGTCTCGGCTTAAATGTGACATGTTCTACCTGATAAATTCAGCATATTTGGTTAAAGATGGAGGGACAAGTAGTTTGTATTATGTGTAGTTCTTATAGAAGAATATTTGGTATAAACGGATTTATATCTATGGTGTGAATATTCCTCACGCAGATACGTTCATGTAGCTACTATCTATATATACTTCAATATAAAAGATGAGTATCAAATGCTGCATTCTTCTTTACTCTTTTTTCCTTTTTCCGTAAACTAAAACGTCTTTGAGATTTCTCAACCAAACTAAAACCTAAACGATACATTTTTCTTTTCGTGTGACCATTTTCCTCCCCAAATCATTCAGCTCCTCCTTCGCGATTTCAACTTACTTCCCTTCTCTCCTCCATAGCCACCTCTAATGTCTGCCTTATTCCCCACCAGCATATTCTGTCCAGTCCCTCAACTTAGGTGACTAGCTTTCATGCCCTTCCTCTCCTATTTTGCTGCCTCCAACTTCCACCGGTGTCGTCTCTTTATTCGTGGGTCCTTTTTCCGCTTCTTTCTTCATAAATCTTCCTACCGCCATCCAACACAGGTTTTCCATTTTGTGCCTTCGTTCGTGGATCAATTATTTTAGCCGTTGTTTTGCCTTCTTCATAAGCATGTCTCTTTCTTCCTCGACCGATCGCTATTTGTTTTATTGAATGTCTTTTTGTGAGCTTGCATGCTCTATATCTGGTCACTCATTTTGCATTTTGCCTTTAGCTTGTATGCAGTTTGAGGTATAGTAACAACAAAGATAATATGTGTAATCTGCTTCTTATCTTCTTAGTTATTCAGTCTTTCTGTAATATTTTTTCATAGTTATATTTTTTTATGTCAGTAGTATCATATGGATTTATGTTATTCATTCTAATCCCAACCACTAGGTTTCACTATATTTTTCATTGTATTTAACAGTCAATTCATATTCTCATTTAGATTATTGGGTGCACTAGCTAGGATTGATAATTGAACTCATAAAATTGAAGCTTAACTAAGTTTATATAGTTGGTTCATTTATTTGTCCATTTCCTCATAAAATTGAAGCTTAACTCAGTATTATAACTTTGTGACATTTCCAGGAGTTGTGTATTTTAATTTTCGTTTATGTTTGATTTGTACATGTTTTTTCACTCTTTTCGATTTGCTAGAAATCTACAGCCATGTGTCATGCTAATATAATAAGAATTGCTCAATTTAACATCAAAAAATGTAAGTACAGCTCAAATGCTTATCTATTTTCATTTTCTATATTTACAGGTATTCATACTTATATGGAATGATTGAATTTTACAAATATATTAATTTTGTATACATTACCCTGCTGCTACATTTTCGTATAAACAAAATCATGTCACAAAACCCGCTTTAATTCTACATTATTATGAATACAAACATTTATGTTGCCTTAGATAGTATTCTTTTTGTGTTTTAATAAATTTGCCATTTCTTTTGCGTTGGATAAAGAAAGTTGTTGCGTTATCAGCTGAATTTAGATAAGAGTTATTTAATGTGATTTCTCCTTATTTGTCTGATATGTTAATTTTGTCCCACATTGAGCAATTTGTGTCTTGTTTCCCATATATATATATATATATATATATATATATATATATATATATATATATATATGAATATATATATATATATATGAATATATATATATATGGTTTACATCTGTTTTACATTTTAATGGCGGAAAAAACTAATACATCTTCTTCTACCTTTTCATTTACACGATCTCAACCTACTTTTTCTTTTGCAAATCCAAATCCTTCATCCAGATCTGAAAACCCAAACCCAAATGTAGCTTCACATTCTTCTTCGATTCCAGATCAGTCTTCAAGTTCGAAAATAGCAGGAAGCTCAAATTTATAAAACCATCTCTGGAATACGTTTTTGTTCCTAACAAAAATATATATTCTTTCAGAGATTTCATAGGTAAATACGATAGCACTGATTCCTATCTATTTCAGACTTTCAACGATCAAGCTAGAAGAATACATAACAAAGGTATGGAAACCATTGGGTTTGTTCAACATCCATGTTTCACCTAGTTATGATTTTGTTGTTCAGTTTGAAAGTAAATATGATTTTCAGCGTATTACAGAAAGCACAACATATTCATATTTTGGGAGATTACTATATGTTAAATCATGGCATCCTGGTTTTGATTTTAAAGGTAAACAAAGTAATTTGGTTCAGATCTGCATCAGATTAATTGATTTACCCTTAGAACTGTGGACAAAAGAAGCTATTCAGATCTTAGCAAGTTTTATCTCAAAACCTTTATTAATTGATGAGAACACAGCTGAGAAAAAATTCACAAAATACGCGAGAGTACTCATTTTAATAGATACTCAAACAGATCTAAAAACTGAAATACCTATTCTGCTTCATAATGGTGAAAAGATCAATATATCAGTTGAGTATGAGTTTGTACCTATGAAGTGCTCCCAGTGTAGTCTTTTTGGACATGATGATGAGTATCATAAAGTATCCAAAGATGCTAAATGGATTCCACCTGAAGTAAATGAAGAAAATCAAGTAAATAATGGTGGACAAGAACATTCTGAAAATTCAGAAAATTTAGATTCAGAAAAAAATCCTTCAAATGTTCAAACTCACCCTGAAGAGCCAGTTATAGCTGATAATCCAGATCCAGCAATTTCAAGAAGTAAAGATGATCTAGATTTTTTAAATTCCAAGCTACCTGATAAGGTAATTCCAGATGTTTTAAATAACATTGCAGATGTTATTGCTGAGAATGATAAAGTGAAAAATTTAGATAAAGGCAAACAGGTTGATGTTTCTTCATATGTCAGTAAAAACACAAGTTATTTACAGGCTGCAAAATCAAATAACCCTACTCCTACTAAAAGAAATACGAGGAGTTCTTCGTCTATTAAATGACCATATTAGCATGGAATTTAAGGGGAATAAACACTTCTTTTAGAATGAAGGAAGTGCTCAAACTCCTTAATTCCACTAAATCAACTCTTGTTGGTTTAGTGGAAACAAAATTAAATCCAGCTAATTTAGGGTTATTTTCTTCTCTTCTTCCTAATGATTGGAAATTCCTAACAAATAATTCTTCTATTTCTACTGGAAGGATATTATTGATATGGGACTTTAATGTATGGGATTTGGATGTGTTGTCTTCATCTCCTCAACATTTGACAGTAAATGCAGTTAACAGAGGAGAATTTATTATGACTTTCACAGTGATTTATAGTAGCAACACTTTTGGAGACAGGATAAATCTATGGAATCAGTTGATTAATCAATCCAGTTATTATTCTAATGCATGGATACTAATGGGAGATTTCAACAATGTTTTGTCACCACATGATAAAAAAGGTGGGCTTCCTATTCCATATAATCAAATCAAAGAATTTCAAAAGTTTTTATTACAGACTAGTTTGAATGAAATAAAACCACTGGGTTTTCAATTTACATGGCGTAGAAGAGGAATAACAACCAATATAGACTAAATATTGGTGAACAATATATGCATGCATCAATTTCTTAATATGAAGGCACTCTCATTTCCTCAAAAATCAAGTGATCATAACCCCATTTTGTTAGATATTATTCCTACTCCAGAAATAAAAGGACGTCCTTTTAGATACAAAAATGATTGGTTAAATCAAGATGGTTATCATGATGCAATTCATAAAGGAATGAAAATTAATGTTTGGGGTTTTCATAGCTATCAATTTTTGCAAAAACTTAGCAACTGCTAAAGAGAGCTTAAAAACTGGAACAAAGTGAGGAATAAAAATGCATCAAACCTTGAGCAAGCAGAACACATAGTTACACAATTGGAAGCAGTAGTAGACCTTAATCCTGATGATATTCATGTCTATGATGATTACCTGCAAGCTAAAAGAAATTTTCAGAATTTGCAATTATCATATTTCAGTGGTTTAAAGCAACAATCAAAAGTATCTTGGCTTCAGCAAGGTGATACAAATTCTAAATTTTTCTACTCTAGAATGTCTAATAGAATATACTTTAATCATATCAGAGCCCTTATTGATTCTAGTGGAAATCTGTTGTTCAAATTAGAAGAGATAGAAATAGAAGCAATTAACTATTTTTCATCTATGTTTAATGGTCCATGTTCTACTGATTTCCCTAGTTTTCAACCAATTTCAACAATTAATGAGCAAGGTCATAGATTTCTTCTAAGAAAAATTGAATTATCTGAAATAAGAGAAGCCGTTTTTTCTATTCATGATGATTCAAACCCTGGACCAGATGGTATGAATGCAAAAAAAGTTTAAAATTCATTGGGACATGTTAAAAGATGATTTATATGCAGCTATTTCTGATATTTTCCAGTCTGGAAAACTTCCTAAACCATTAAATCATACTTTTATCACTTTAATTCCAAAGAATGGCAGACCTTCAGAAATTGCTCATTACAGACCAATATCATGTTGCAATGTCTATTATAAAAAAAATTCAAAAATTTTATGTAATAGACTAAAGCCATTTCTTCCCACATTGATATCATCAAATCAGAGTGCATTTATTAAAGGCGGAAATATTGGGGATAATATTCTTTTGGCACATGAATTGTTGAGAGATTTTAGAAAAGCAGGTATGCCTAAAATGTGTGTGAAAGTTGACTTACAAAAAGCCTATGATAAAGTCAATAAGAAACTTGTTTGTTTCTTAATGTCAAAGACGAATTTTCCTACTAATTTTATAAACTTGATATTTGAGTGTATGGCTACTGCAACTTTTTCTATAATCATTCAGGGTGTTCCTAAAGGCTTTATATCATCTACAAGGGGGTTGAGGCCGGGGGATCCACTGTCTCCATATTTGTCTGCTATAGCAATGCAGTTTTTTACTTTCATGATGGATGAAGCAACAAGTTCAAATGCATTTCACAAGTAGTCAAGTTCAGCCTATTATTTCTCATCTATTATATGCAGATGATCTAATAATTTTTTGGAAAATCTTCAATTCAAAATGCAAATGCACTCAAAGCAATCTTTCAGAATTTAAGCAAATATGCAGACTCAAATGTAAATGCAACTAAAACAAAGATATTCTTCAACGATTCAGTGAATAATGCATCAGAGATATTAAACATTTTGAGGTATGAACAAGGTTCATTGCCAATTAAATATCTTGGAGTCCTTTTGTCATCTAATTACTTGCATTATTCAGAATGTAATTCTTTGATTCATAGAGTGCAAAGTAAGATACAAGGATGGGAAACAAGGCTTCTTAGTTTTGCTGGTCGTGCATAAATTTTGTAATAACTCCCATTGTTTTATATTGGCTTTTTATCTATCAAATTCCAGAATATACATTGAACAAACTACAGACTTTATGTGCTGATTTTTTCTGGGGTGGGACAGCACATAAAGTTGCGTGGGATACTTTATGCAAACCCAAAGGAGAATGGGGAATTGGATTAAAGAAGTTTTGTGACCTCAAAAAGGTAGCCTATATTAAATTGTTGTGGAATTTCTTATCAAATTCTTCATTATGGAGTAAATGGGTTCAAAATAGATACTGTAAACAGAAATATTTTTGGTTTATGGCAATGGATTTAAATGCATCAAGCACCTGGAAATCTATTCTCAAACTTAGATCTAGATCTAATCAGTTTTTCAACAAGATAACTGCCAGAGGTCAAAATACTTATCTTTGGATGGAGCCTTGGATAAACAGCAAATGCATGGTTGATTTGCTTGGATTTGATAGACTGCACCTCATTGGCCATTCTGAACAAAGAGTAGCTGAAATCATCAGAAATGAAGCTTTTCATCCAGAAATTCATCCTGCAACAAGAGAATTACTTGATGAAATCAGCTTAATTAAAACTTATCCTAAGCTAAATAAAGATAGATATGAATGGTGTGAAGGGGGTGCTTTTTCTTTTCATAAAATTTGGGAGTTTATTCGAGCTCATGAAGTTCTAGATCCTACTTATTCAGTTATATAGCATAAAAAGAATAGTAGAAGGATGTCTTTTATACCGTACCTTGCTGTTTTGGGGAGGTTGAACACTAAAGATAGAATTTTGCGTTATAATACTGAAGTAAATCCTCTTTGTCCACTATGTGAGAATCATCCGGAAACCATAGAGCATATGTTGTTTCAGTGTGACTTTTCTTCCGTCATCTGGCTATCTCTGAAACAAAAATTGGAACTTTCATTAATAATCTCCTCTAATTTGAAGGAAGAAGCAAAATTATTACATACGAACTTTTCAGCAAAAGATCAATTGAGGGATTCAGCTTTTGGATCCTTCACAACAGCCATCTACTTTATTTGGAGAGAGAGAGGAATTTGAGGGTTTTTCAAAGTAAGAAAAATCATTCAACGGTTACTCTCCTCAAAATTGAACGAGAAATTGTTTCTCTGGTTCAAAATATTGGATCTAGATCGGCTCGTACTTCGGGGAATGAATGTTTACTTCAGAGATGGGGTATTGAGTTAAACGATATAGGATAAAGTGAAGCTTCGTGTTTGAATTGGAAGTGATGGATGGGCCTATTCTATGGGCCGTGAAGTTTGGACCTGTTTTCTTTAGTGTTTTTCTGAAGTTTTTGTTGTATTTTCTTTTGTTTATGACTTTGGTCATTTATATGATGTATACCAATTTTATAAGTACTCGTTTTCCTTATAAGGTACCCACTAGGGGGTTATAGGGTTTTAACGAGGCTTATAAAGGCGGTTTTTATTTGGTTTAAGCAATAAAGTGAACCAAATTTCACACACACACACACACACACACACACATATATATATAGGCAAGCGTTCGGTTGCACCCCAAAAATGGAGCATCCCATTTGCCCCCTGATTTCCACCTCATGTTTATGTTAAAGAATGTAGTGGAGGCAGAGAGAGAGAGTTAGTGGAGGGAGAGAAAAAGTGATTGTGTGATAGAAAAGAGGGAGGCCAAAGGGGTGCTCCACTGTTTGAGGTGTCATTGAACCTGCCTTATATATATATATATATATATATATATATATATGAGGAGGGTTCCGTTACACCTCTTATATTTCACATGAACTCTCCTCCTTAATCTCCACCATTCATTTCCCCACTTATATGGGAAGAGAGAGAATAAGTGGAGAAATTGTTGCTGGAGATTAAGCGGGAGTGTTCACGTGCAATATAAGAGGTATAGCGGAACCCTCCTATATATATATATATATATATATATATATATATATATATATATATATATATATGAGGAGCATTCAATGACATCACAAATAGTGAGCACCCCAAAAGCCCCCTTACAGAAACCAAGCAATTATATTAGTTTAAGTTATTGGGGGGTAAGAGAATGAGTGGAGGGAGAGAGAAACGGGATATATGGTGGAAATCAGGGGGCATTTTGGGGTGCTGCACTATTTCGGGTGTCATTGAACGCTCGCGCATACATACACACACACATTGAGACCATTGTTCTTATTACCAATTGGTTATGGTAACAATTATTTGGTTCTCTAGTATTTTACATGGTATCGGAGTTTGATTTCGGCTCGTGTGGCTTGGGCACGTCTTGGCCAGTGGTGTAACATGTGCAGCGATGATGTTAGTCTTGTCCCACATTGAGCAATTTGTGTAATGATTCATGTATAAATAATAAGAGATTGTTGTTCCTATTACCAATTGGTTTTAGAAATACTTGTTTGGTTCCCTAATATTCTACATGGTATTAGAGCTTCGTTTCGGCTCATATGGCTTGGGCACGTCTTGGCCAGTGGTGTTACACGTGCAAGGGTGGTGTTAATCTTGACCTACATTGAGCACTTTGTGTCATGTTTCTTGTATATATACTATGAGACTGTTGTTTTTATTGCCATTTGGTTTTGGTAACACTTGTTTGCTACTCTAATATTCTACATGATAAACTTATTTCAAAGGATTGACTATCATTTCAACTTGGATATAGTGTAGATTCATTACTGTCTATTTCAAAATTGCATCGCAGTTAATGAATTTTCATGTTAATCAATAATATAAATGTTTCACTAATAAGATAAATTAAAAGGGCATTAGTGTTGTACTCAAGGTTTCAAATCTCGAATATCGGTCACGTTTCGTCTCATGGATTTTATAGACTAGGTCTCTTATCGGGGGAGATCTCGGACGAGATGAGTCTAACTCGGGAGTTTGTCTCGGAATTTCATCTTGGGTCTGAAAGTTCATATCGGAACAATCTCGGGGTACATGATATGTTAAAATATATTTTGACAAAATGATTTTTATGATTGCTATCAAAAACAAAGTAACTTAAACTTAAAATGCAAAATAACTTTATTATTCTTTATTTTGCAAAAGATCATTCATACTCTAAATCGTAATATGCTTAAAACAGGAATATTGTTAGACAAGAAACATTAGAAGGATCCAAAACATTAAAAAATTCAGCATAAATAGACCATAAAATACATAATTTCATAAGTAACATATATGTAAAAAGACGAATAAGAAAATCATAAGCATTGTAAAACATATACGAACATGCTGATAGTCATTTAACATGCAAAATGTAAAATAACAAAAGATTGATATGGCTAGATTTGAGTTTTTTTTTATTATAGTTCTAGTTCAGGCACAAATTTAATTTTTAACCAAAAAAAACTAAGATCTCGGACGATATTCCAGTGTTTCGTCTCAGTCGATATATCTTTCGATATTGCAATATCTCGGGCGATATATTCGAAAGGAGATTTATAGTGATATTTGATGTTTTGTTTCGGAAGGAGCCCAAAACAGATCTCGGAGGAGATCTCGGACGATATTTGCGAGATTTGAAATAGTGGTTGTACTAAACTTGATTTTTTTTAGTGTTTAACACATGTAAGAGTATACAAACATTAGAACAACATACAAGTGACAACGTACATGCCCTCATATAACTCTTAATTAATTGTGAACGTCGATTGCACGTGACATTGTCTCCTTTTGCTTTTAAAATTTCTCGTTTCATTTTTCTATTTTTATTGGGTCCTGAATCAATATTTCTTTCATTTCTAGTCTTATAGAGGCTATACTTATCATTACTTATAGTAAGGAAATGGTTTATATAGGTAATTTTTGATGTTCCCATAATCACCTTCTTCGAATAGTTTTCAATCCATATTGACGGCCATAAAAAGAAAATTCATACACTCTTTATTAACTTTCTTAGAATTAGTTCCATACGTGACTAGCTTCTTAATTAATATATTTATTTTCAAAATATTACCCTCTTTATTTTTGGTGTAGTATTGAAGGAATTAACTCACTAATTTTGTCAATTTGTGTCCAGTTGATAAGCATGAAATCTTTGATTAATCTAATTATAGGAAAAAATAAGGAAAATTGCATTAATGTTGTTAATGATGGAGATTATCATTAAACATGTAATTAACTCTTCAGTAATGTTTAAAGGTCCATCACCCACTAGAATAAACACAAGAACGTGTTGACATCATGACCTGTGCCATGTTGGAAAAATATTATAAATTGTTTGGCTATTCAGTTTTCTCTTCAAAGGATAAGAGTTGACTAGAAAAGAACTATGTTCAACATTGAAGTGCAGTATGACAATGCAAGCTCTTCTAAATCAACAACGGTTGACCAATGTGATCCACCGTTAGAAAAAACCATATGGTACTTTGGGTGAATGATTTGACCCAACTAAGGTAATATATTGATTTAAATTTCATAATATTTGCTAGATAAACACTTTGTTGAATTAATTGTTTTCTCTATTGGCAGTAACAACTTGATTTATATTATTCATGCTAATCTCAATCATCATATTTCACTAAATTTTTCTTCGTATTTCCAAGCCAAGATAGATCTCATGATTGAAATCAACAATGTGACAAATCATCATATTAGTGGGGAGCTTTTGAGCATCGTCATTGCTATGATTTTCATGCTGTTGGGTAGCAGTCTTGGAAGGTACACAGAGCATCTCTAGCAGTGGCTAGAGATGCTCGAATGGGGATTTCCCCCATTTATTTTGCGTCTGCCCACGCTCCAGCAGTGGGAGTTCGAGCGTGGGGAGACGCTCCAAAGGAGGGAAATCCCCATATTTTTTTGTGGAGATTCATAAACGGTGTTATGAACCCCGTTTATACGTAAATCGGTTTTCAATAACCCATCTGAATCATGGACGGGTTACCGAAATTCCTTTTGCTGTAAACGGAGTTCATTTCCCCGTGTATAATTTTTTTTCTCCTTTTCTAATTTTAGGTTTCCTTTTTTTCATTTCTTGTAAACTTTAATGTTTCGCAATTTTTTTAATCTTTTTATGAATTACAATTATGATTTTAAATTATGATGAAATATTCTAATTCAAGATTGTTTTAAACTCAAGGTATAAATTAATTAAAATTTGTTACGTTATTATTGGATATCTTAGATTGTATAATTATATTGATTCAATGTTAATTATTTTCTGAATCTAATTTAACTTATTTAGGATATTAAGGTTGCATTAAAAATATGTAAATTAATATTGGAAAATAATAGGTAAATTAATTGTATATCTAACTTGGCTAATAATATTCATTATAGTTATTGAATAGGTATAACCAATCAAGTGGGGAGAAATCATTGAGAATGGATCAACGAGAACACAATACTTTATATAATTAGAAATAAGCAAACATTCATGAAAGCAAAGCATACTGATTCAAAACAAAAAAGACTCTGACAACAAAGCAAATATCGAAGCAAATACAATAAATATAAAGTATGACAATGTTCTTAAATAGTCCGTACTGCCTTCATCAATGTCATAATGATTGACATAGAAATGTGTTTATTTTATGCTCTTATATCTTATCTTTTGTATATAAATAAATATTACTTGGGCATTGTTTTGTCACTTTTACAGATATTCCAACCCAGCCCGCATGCAACCAGAAAAGTAGAGAAATGGAGATCAGATTGCTATATATTTACATTTTGAAGAATTGTAGATGAAGATCTCACATCTAGTTGCTGTTGGACAAGGAAATGATTAATAACAAGGCCATGCACATCACAAATTAAAGGAGGTTTGCAAGAGAAAAGAAGAAAAGGCCTAGAACTTGTTCCAAATGACAAAAGGCCCAAATTTACTAGATTTCAATAAGGCCCATTTGTAATTCTCATTGTAAACTCTTTTGTGAATTCCCTAAGGCCCATTTATCATTTTATTAGGGTTAGGGTTAGGGTTTGGTTATCTCCTATAAATACCCTTGTAATATCATTGTAGCCACCATCCTATCCTATTTTCTATTCTTCTCCATTAATAAAGTTTCTAGTTCTCTTTTATTTTCTGCACTTTTTTATTTTCTTAGCAATTAGTGTTGTCTATCCAATTAGATTTGGTAGAACACTATTTGTATTTTACATTTATTTGCATTAGTGATTAATCGTTTGATTAGTTTCAACGATAATCCTAATTTTATTTCTGTTGTTATCTCTATTCTGTACTTTTATTTTCTGTTCATGTTATTGCTTTCCTAGGTTAAATTGGATTTGATTAGATTCACATCTGATTCATAGTTTTATTTGCTTTCCAATTGATAATTGTGATTTGATTGTCGATTCAATTAGATTTGTTCTGGATCAGATCGCAGTTTCAATTTTTACTGTTTTCAAAACCAACCTCCAGGATTCGTCTAACTCGCCCACGAAATTCTATAAATAATATTTTTTAATTTTTCCTCCTTGTGTTCGACATGTATGCTACACACCTGTACGCTTGCAGTATTTATTTAAAATTCGAGCTTTTATATTCCTTAAAAAGCGTCGATCAAGTTTTTGGCGCCGTTGCCGGGGAGGTAACGATTAAATTTTATTATTTATTTAATTTCCGATTCGTGTAAGTTTTATTTTATTTGTTTTACTTTTGTTTTCTTGAAAATATAGAAGAAAATTCTCAATTAGTTGGTTTGGTATTAATTATTGATACTATAATCTTCTACACAAGAGAAGAAAAAAAAATCTTGCAAGTTTTTCTTTTATTTCTTTCCTTTTTATTTCTCAATCCCTTTCTTTTCTTTTACAAATCCTTCCTTCTTTTCAACAATTTCCTTGCTACTCCCTTTTCATTGCTTTCCTTTTACACACCAAAAAAAAAACTCTTTTGAAAACTTTCGTTTTCTGCCTTGTAATTAATTCTCGGCCTTGAAATTTGACTTCTTTCCTCTTTTCAGTACATAATCTTTCCTTTCTTCTTTTCTAAAAGAAAAAGAATCTTTTTGCATTCAATTCTTTCCATCTTGTAATTTCCTCCACTCTGCTTTTTACAAATAATAAAAAAAGATTCCCTACTTTCCTTATTTCTTTCCATTTTTTTCTTTTTATTGTCTTTACAAAGTCCCCATCTTCTTCAATCTTCATCTTCCCATCCCCTTTTTCTTATACAGCACGCAGAATCTCCAAACTCCACCAACTTCAGTGCTTGAAAACCAGATCCATCTCTCTAAGTCACGTCTCCTACAATCTTGTCCACACAAACTTCTTGCTATCACATACTCCTTCACAACAACTGAACATCGTCCAACTAATCTCTTCCATCAACGTTCTCCTCCTACCACCTACACCAGCTTCCACAAATTCTGACCATCAACATCAACAAGTTCGCAAATCCCTTCTTTATTCCAAATTTTAGTCACAACCCCACTTCATCATCAAAAACCAATTCCTAGCCCACGTCCACCAATTCATCACAATTACTATAAGCAACAATCAAATACATATTCCGCCATTTCCACCGAAAGAATCCACAACCACAAGCGAAAACCCTTAAACTTCATCACACATCGCTCCCCCAATTTGCAGTTTCATCGTCGCGCAAGTTCACCCAAACAATTCGAAAACCCCAATTTCGATTCGAAGAAAAAAAAGGGCAAGCCCGATTTGATTACAATCTGATCTAAAAATAAAAAGAATTAGTGAATTGCGAACCGAGGATCGTGATTTTATTTCGAGTTTGTACGGTATTGAGAAGAAAGTGATTTTGGGAAGTATGAAATCGGGTTAGATCAACTGTCATCTTTATTTCTATTTTAAAGGAGGAATAAGTGGATTGTTCGATTTTGTTTTAGTAAATTCTTCTGGGTTTGAATTTAGCGTGCCTTTATTTCAATTGGTGAACGAGTGGCAATATTTTGGCGTGTGATATTGGTGCATCTTTCAAACCTGAGTGACTGTCTTTTGTTTGAGGAAGTTCATGTGCCTTTTTGTCTAGAGTTTTGAGTTTTATTTTCTTTTGGTTTTTGTGAGGTTTTACTTTTTTTTAAGTTAAATATTTTTTTTCCTATTAGTTTTAGTTTTGTTGAGTCCTTTTCTTTGTAATTTTTTTTAGTTTGCATCTAGATTTGTTTGTACAGGCTATTTTTTTGTCTTTTGTTTTAGTTCCTAACAGTTTTTTTTACTTTGTTTTCTTTTCAAAAAAATCAAAAAAAAAAGAGAGATACTAAATTCAAAATCAAAAGAATAAGCGATGATACCCAAACACTTCTTGACCTTATTGATTTGACTAGCCATACATGAGAAAATAATAATACCACTTTGCAAACTGTGCCAAGCAAACTAAGAATCTATTTCATGGTTGCACTATGTTATCGACCAAACTAACTGGCCAAACTGGAATTTAACATTTGAAAACTTGATTTATATTGAAAATTTGTGACAAGTTGAGGTATCTAAAATAAAATCAACTGACTAGAAATTGTTGATTTAATTTGTTGTACCACTTCAGAAACAAGTCTTGTTTTCATTTTTGCTTTTATTTTGCATATGTCCATTGCATTCATGTAGTTTCATTAGAATCATAGCATACTGCATTTGGATTTTGTGGGTAGTATCCGCTGAAAACCCTCACGAGACACCATTCGTCCTACTAGGGACACCTAGAGGTTTAACGGCTTGTTGCATACGCTCAATGCAATCGTGTTTCCTATGAAAGTGTGACCTATCTAGTTTAGTTTTTCATTTCTTGTTTTACTCGAGGACGAGTAAAAGATAAGTGTGGGGGTATTTGATTGACATAGAAATGTGTTTATTTTATGCTCTTATATCTTATCTTTTGTATATAAATAAATATTACTTGGGTATTGTTTTGTCACTTTTACAGATATTCCAACCCAACCTGCATGCAACCAGAAAAGTAGAGAAATGGAGATCAGATTGCTATATATTTACATTTTGAAGAATTGTAGATGAAGATCTCACATCTAGTTGCTGTTGGACAAGGAAATGATTGATAAAAAGGCGATGCACATCTCAAATTAAAGGAGGTTTGCAAGAGAAAAGAAGAAAAGGCCTAGAACTTGTTCCAAATGACAAAAGGCCCAAATTTACTAGATTTCATTAAGACTCATTTGTAATTCTCATTGTAAACTCTTTTGTGAATTCACTAAGGCCCATTTATCATTTTATTAGGGTTAGGGTTTGGGTTTGGTTATCTCCTATAAATACCCTTGTAATATCATTGTAGCCACCATCCTATCCTATTTTCTCTTCTTCTCCATTAATAAAGTTTCTAGTTCTCTTTTATTTTCTGCATTTTTTTATTTTCTTAGCAATTAGTGTTGTCTATCCAATTAGATTTGGTAGAACACTATTTGTATTTTACATTTATTTGCATTAGTGATTAATCGTTTGATTAGTTTCAACGATAATCCTAATTTTATTTCTGTTGTTATCTCTATTCTGCACTTTTATTTTCTGTTCGTGTTATTGCTTTCCTAGGTTAAATTGGATTTGATTAGATTCACATCTGATTCATAGTTTTATTTGCTTTCCAATTGATAATTGTGATTTGATCGTCGGTTCAATTAGATTTGTTCTGGATCAGATCGCAGTTTCAATTTTTACTGTTTTCAAAACCAACCTCCAGGATTCGTCTAACTCGCCCACGAAATTCTATAAATAATATTTTTTAATTTTTCCTCCCTGTGTTCGACCTGTATGCTACACACTTGTACGCTTGCAGTATTTATTTAAAATTCAAGCTTTTCTATTCCTTAAAAAGCGTCGATCACATACTGTTGTTGTTGTGCTTTGAGAATATTACGTTTTTTTTTCAAAACGTATTCTAGGTGTTATCCAGTTAAGTGAGAAACGTCCTTTGATAAAAACTCTTCTTCCTTCTGTTCACGTAAACGTCTTTCACGCAACTCAAGCACCATAGTTCGATCTGCATCTTGTTGAACTTGCGCTTCTAGGATCCTTAATTTCTGCTCTTTTAGCTTCAATCGTTCTTCTCTTTTAGAGTTAGATGTAGTTGAAATATCACTCAAAAGTGACGTTAGTCGTTCACTTGCTGCCATCAATTCACTAGTTTCCTTGTTTTTCAACAATGATATTTCACTCGATTTTATGCCCTTCAGTCGCTGTGTAACTCCACCATACAACATTCCTGAACTAGGAGTTACTGGGCTGCTTTTATTACCTTCCGCGTCCTTTGAGATTGGAGAGCCAATTGAATTTCCAAGAGATGAATCCATTGAGAATCTGGGTGTTACATTACGTACATTACTTTCATTGGTGCTCGTACATACATTATCTTCTTTACTTAGATTTTGCCCATCGTAGCCTCAACGATAGGATTTCAAAAGCTTCTTGAGCCTTGAATTCCGTCTTGAACGTGTCATTATAGATTTTATCATAGGCAGATCGCAAGTCTATGAAGGTTTGCCCACTTCTAAGTTTATCGCCTCTTTGTGCAATAATACCTTTTGTACCTGGTACAGATCGTATTAAGGTTATACCAAGCTGTTTTCATGGACTCAAAAGTTCTTTTTTTTCTCACATTCTGGGTCTTGGTTATAGTACTCATTGACGGATATCTAAAAGTACTTTCCACCACCTCTGTAACTTCAGAAACATTGACCCACGCATTGGTCAACACTTTATAATCATGCGCCCTCCACGTCTTTCCACTATCATTGCTTGTGTCGATTGAGCTGGTAACCTGGGAGGAAGTAGGCTTTTTTTTGTATATGCCCGTTTTTCTTTACCTTTTACCTTTTCGCCTGAAGTTGTCTCAGGAGTTTGTAATGTAGGTTGTGAATGAAACACATTTGCGGTTTGAGGTGGTAGGTCAAACATTCCTCTCTGTTGCACAAAGCAAGCATTTGATTTTGTTGTTGAGTAATGAATTGCTCAGGTGTCATTGGTTGATTCTCGTATTGCAAAAGTAATCTTGTATAATTCGTAAGACTATCATCGTACATGTTCATTTCATTGGTATTCAGGTTATATGAGGAGTTAGCCATTGAAAATATTGCTTGTTTTGGTTCAGAAAGTACATGGAGGTTGAGTGAGGAAAACCAAATTTGTGTGCCTTTATATATAAAGCAATTGGAGTCATAATACTTGGACTATTTTTTGAATATTTATGTTGTATAGGTACCAACTTTAATTTGTAGATGGAAGGGTCTTTACATAATAAGTGTTTGTAGCAACATCTAGCGCATTGTACATGGCAGGGCATTGTCACATCATCATGTTGTTACAGTATATAGGGCACTGTACAATGCATGGCGTAGTCATATCAAACTTTTTTGTAGCATATAGGGCACTGTACATAACAAGGGTGTTATGTTATCAAGGGTGTTGTCTTATCACATTTTAATGCAACAAAATCAAGGGTGTTGTCTTATCAACCCTTTAATGCATCTGTTTAGAAGCTTTAACTGGAATATCTGGTCCACTGCAAAATCAAGATTGTTGTCTTATTAATCCTTTAACGCAACATGTTGGGCTTTAAAGATGGCAGTGTATTGTCACTGTAGCTTCTTAGGAAATCTTGGTGACAAAGTATGGTCAAATCAACCTTTTTTTAATCGTCTAGGGAATCTACCAGTTAATTTCTACTATATATGCATTTCACTTATCATCCTACTGTCTAATATTAAGATTCATAAAATTGCAACTGGGCTTGGCTTCCAACAGATTACGTCCCTTTGATAAAAGCTTACATTAAGGCAGATACTTTACATATAGAAGAAGAAATTGATCAAGATTTTTGGATTACCCTAAACGAAGAGTACAACAACCAACCAGATTGTAGGCTTGTGCGGACAACTCTAGACAGTAGAAGCGAGTTTGTCATGTTCAGTAGGACCTGCATGAATTACCATAAAATAATAGATAAGGTGAAAGAAGAGGGTGTTTTTCAAGAATCACGTGTAACATATGACTCTCGTTATCATTTCGATCACCATGCACACTTTGTGGGTCACGAGGCATTCGAACTATGGAATAGTTATTTGTTACAATTTGAGTGACAGAACCATGGGTACACACGGGTTTTTATTTACCTTATGTTTCTATTTGTATTACTTTGGTTTGCATGAAATGTTTTGAAATATTTTGAAATACCCGCCTACCATTCATGGTTAATATTCTATTTGTGTTATAGTTATTAATGTTGTGATCAACTAGAACAAGAAACTTTGACTTAAACATAGATAACAATCAATTGCCACGGGGTGAACATATAATTTGCTTACGCAATCCTATGAGGACGACCCATATTTTAAGTTCCTTTACGTTATCTATGCCTTTAGTATAAACGTGGACGACGCATTTTTTTTAAATCCTTTGTGTTCAAACATTTGCAAAAAAAAAAACAATAACTTGGATATAAACAATTATAGGATAAACAATACAAGCAACGTTCAACACACCATAGAACTACGATGCAATATGATGTAAACGTAGAATACGAACATATATTTAGTATAGAATACAACATAGCCACCACTTATAGTTTTAGGGAAAACCATAACACCCACGAAGCATTCCATTCTTGAATGCAACATTCATTCTTTCCAAGCGATTAACCTCTTCTTGCATAGTGCGTACTGGACACCTTTCTCCATCAATGGTTCAATACCATGAAAAAAATTACAATTTTGCAATCCTTGTTGATTTTGTGCAGCAATGTACGTTTTGCAACCATAAAAGCAACGACCTGCATTAGTTTGACTTTTAGAAACAATCACATTACATTTGACCCCGCAATAGCAAAGGACTAAACGACCCGTCATGCTAGAGCTTGACCTATCCCGGTTCCGCCTACCAATAACTTCCTTCAAACGAGCACTGTAGGATTTTTGTTCTAGTCCGATACGCTTGACTTCAACGTTTGGTTGTGAGGCACTAAAGAGTTCAGACTCTACTTCTGAAGCTTCCACTTGGACTTCCATTTCGACATCTTCAACTGGGTGTTTATTCCGTTCGTATTCATTGTACACTTGGTTCATGATTTGGTCATCAATTTCCCAATTAGACATGGTGACCAAGATGAAAAGTGTAAAGTTGAAGAGATGAATAGAGGTTGTTTGTTCTTTAATAATGCAGGCCCATTTATTAAGTACATCGTATTACACATTTAGTACTCTGCAAATAGGCAGCCATAATCATGCAGACCTGTTACGTCAGCTTTAAAGAGGCACGTTCTTTAATGCATTATGGTCTTTAATGCGTGCGCGTACTTTAACGAAGCACGTACTTTAATGATGCACGTACTTTAATAATGCACGTACTTTAATGATGCATGTTCATTAATGATGCACGTGCTTTAGTGGTGCGGTTTTAATGAAACTAGTGGGTTGTGTAATGGGCTACCATAAATACAAGCACTGACATAAGGTTTTCATAAATAAAAATGCTAATTTCTTACCTAACCTCATACGAGTACACTGATATCATTGTTGGACCTTCACCCCCAAATCCGTCATCACCAAGAGAGCTAACCGGATGGTACGTCGAAATGGAAGAGCACCATCACGAGGAAATGCGACAAATGGAATTAGATGCAAGGATGCAGCAGATGCAACTAGGTCGTCTAGGTCATCTACGACAACGTCAAAACCGGAAACAACAACGTCAAACTCCAACAAGACACATTGTGATTCCTTCTTCCTGAACTCCAGTTGAAGAAGAAGAAGAAGAGGTGCAGTCAGCGAATGTTGTATGTTTTTGTGGTTTTGAAGCACCACAATTAGTCGTCTGACATGGAAACGACGTTGACTGTCGTTATTATAGCTGTCCAATACCTTCAAACAGATGCGCTTTCGGACAGTGGGTGGACGAAAGATTTCCAACCAGAGCTATTACATATGCCTTGGAATTGGAAGGAGAAATACGAAAGCTACGCAACCAATTAAAGGATCATAGTCAAGCAAACATCTGATTTTGCCATGGTTTAAATTAGAGACTTGAGTAATGTATTTTTTACGTAGTACAGTTGCTTTATATGCAATGTTTATGGTCAGTTATATATGGATCTGAGAAATAGGTATTATTACTTGCCATTTTTTAGAATATGGAATTATAGAAGAATGGATTTGTTTAAGCTTTGTCTTCAATTTTAATATAAAGTTGCCTATATAGAAGTTGAAAAGTCATAACGACTATATTTTTCAAATGCATACATACATATAAATATATATATGTGTACATATATTCATTTATAGCCATTAAAAATTATAGTCGTTACAAATTTTACTGGTCTCAGAAAATATTTGTTAATGTTGGAAAAAAATATATACTACTTTAATATTATAACGACTATATTTTGAATGAATACATCTATATATATTTATATGTAACGACCCGCATTCTACACATCGAAGGATCGTAAAATATTTATTTCTCTCACATACGAAGTCGTATGGTCATGTAACTTTGGGAGACGACTATTGGGGTCATTTCCCATGTTCATGATTATTGCCGATTTTTAAATGACCATTTTGCCCCTAGCTGATCTTGTTTCAGCCATAACTTTTGACTGGAAAGGAGTTTTGACCTGAAACCACTTCCATTAGGTCTGGATGATGATTTACCTTTCCGTAGAGTGGTCATATGTGGAAAATGGACTTACCGTTTGGGAGATATGACTGAATTAAGGTTTAAAAGGTGAAAAGCGGCTTAACCGGACTTAATTGGGTAATTAACAGCTAGGCCCAGAAGGGGATTTCGGGATTTGGAGTATATAAGGGCTGTTAGGGTTTAGAGAACACCATTTTCTCATTTTTCGGCCGCCACCTATCATCCCTCTCAACCTAGCAATGGCCTCCACTTGCTAAAACACCCCAAATCACCTTCTAATCGCTAATTAAGCCAAATCTACATCAAATCAAAGCGGATTAGCATAAGAATCGAGGTAGAACTGCTGTATAACCTTGGGAACAGCGCCAAACAGAGAATCATTTTAGATTTTTTATTTATTTGTGGCCAAGGTAAGTGATTAGCATTGTTTTTACACTAATTACAGTTAATTAGTGTGATTAGTGTTAATTAATGAAATTATACATGTTAAAAATCTGGAAAAATATTTATAAATTTCAAAATATTGTTTTAGGCCTTTGTTAGAAAGTTTGGTTAGTTTGGTTAAGTTTTACTAATCCTATCATTAGTTTTGATTAAACATGATTAAGGGAAAATATGGGTTTTTGGCTATGTTTGATCCGTTTTAACATATCAAATTGTTGTTTTAGTGTTTGTGGTCAATTACACATGTTGCTATGACTGTATGGTATGCTTTAGGTTGATTAGAAAAGTTAGATTGGTCGGAAACACCGTCGAATGGTATAAAACAGTCGTTGGACAAAGTGCAGGAAATGTACAGAGATCGGATCGGATCAGAACCCCAAACCGACCCGCTCGTGGATGGTGGCACCGCATCGACCCGTTCACCTGGAGAGCCATACGATATGACCCGCTTGAGGGAAGAAACCCCGACCCGAACCGATGCCACTCACGAACTGAAGCATGCACCACGGACTGAACTGAATGGAAGAAAAGCATGAGCCACGAACCAGCGACAAAGGGGACGAAGCACGAACTGGTTTCCTTCTCCAAACCAAAGCACTACCGATCCGACCCGTATGGAGCAATCCGAACCGAACCCAGAGGGTGCCACAAACGGATGTGTTGAGCACGAGCTGAAGGCGATCCGAACCGAACTGACTTGGATGGAGGAATCTGACCCGACCCGATGTGGTTGATCACAGACAGGACTACTTCGAGGAGCACAATCTGAAGCATAGTGAAGAGGAGCATGTCGAACCGATCCGAAGACGATGACCAACACCCGAGATGCAAAGATAGCCCAAATGGGAAGTAGAACTCAGGATCCAGTTGGGAACCAACAAGTTAACTTCATGAGTTGGGCTTTGCTGCGGAACGTGTGCAAAGGGGTTATCGATGTCTATAACTTTGGATCACTATGAAGTGTGGGGTATGGGGACGGATTCAGGGCCACATTGGCCTAGGTAGGACTATTGACTATGGACCAATGAGGTGGGGTCATTTGTAAGGATTTAGTCGTGACTCCATGGGGTAAGCTTGGTGGTAACAATAGTTATACAAGTCGGACTCCGTCACTACCTCGATGGGTCTAGTGATCAAAGCGGTGGATATCGTATGCTTTACGCACTGAGTGAGAGATGTGTGGATAGTTTCTATGCTTGATTATTTGCTATCACTATGTCATGTACACCCCCTCCCCCGTATCTTTATACCTTATGTTTAGTGACACCTTAGAGTACTGAGTGGTATGTTGTGCTAACTCTTTGGTTGTAGGTCCAGGTTCAGGTATGGTTTAGTATACCAGTTATTATTATGTTTTGTTGCTTATCGCTCATACCAAACTTTTGTCTGACCCAGAGTTTTATGTCTTTTCTTATTACTCTGGGTGCTCTTAAACGGGCAGAGTAGAGACAGTTTAGCTGGTTATGCACGAGTAGCTGATCCGGAGACGAGCAGGAGGCTCCTACGTATATCTACATATATTCTCCCTGTATCGCTGCAGGTCACTACTTTGGACATTAGTAGTGTACCTTCCTTATTTGCTTTAGAGACAATTTTCAAAAGTTGTAATAATGATGATGTGGAACATAAGCTGTATTTGGATTTTCCGTTGCTATGATGTTTAGTTTTCAGCTTATGCACTGTCTCGCCTGTTTTATGTCAAAGTATGTTATTATTATATTTTATTCCATGCGCTGTGAGATATGCAACATTCTCCTTGTTAGTTCAAATTCCTTTCTTTTCCTTTCCTTGGCGACCGCCCCGTACTAGTTGGACGTCAGCACAGCGCATTTCGAGGGAAATGTCAGCTGGTCCGGGGCGGGCTGTCACATTTGGTATTAGAGCTCTAGGTTGCGTAGTTAACCTGGGGAAAGACAACAGGGAGAATTAGTTCGTATATGAGAGCGCGTATTTGTTATATTTTGGTTTTCAAAAGTTATATATGTATACTATTAGTATATTTAAGGATGAAGTCGCATTGCACTGGCACCACTGAAGAGAATGTTAATCGTTTTCTCCTTACAGATTGAATGATGACCGATATACGAAGGGTGCTGGTAGAGGAGCCAATAATGGGAATTCTCCTGACATGAGGACTATGTTCACTGACTTCATGAGAGAGATGCTTAGGGACGTTCAGAGGGAAGTTCCTAATGCTGCTAATGGTGGTGGTGCAACGGTGCAGCCGCCTAGGGCCGATTTCGCCAAGCTATGCAAGGATTACACTAGTCTTGGTGGAAAGCCGTTCCATGGAAGGGAATCGGCCACGGATGTTCAGGATTGGTTGGATAGCTGTGAGTGTATCTTCGAAGACTTGGGTATCGAGGATGCGATGAAAAGAAAGCTAGCATCCCGTCAGCTGCAAGGGCGGGCAATGAATTGGTGGAACGCTATTAAGGCAGCTACTCCCGAGGATCAGATTACTTGGGATCAGTTTAAGACTCGCTTTAGCGACAAGTTTATTTCAGCTGCTCAGAAGTCAGTAATGTTTAAGAGATTCTTGGAGCTAAAGCAGAATGGTAGGCCAGTCTCAGAGTACATTACAGAGTTCGATGCTTTGTCGAAGTATGGATTATCTCTTATTGACACTCCTGAGAAGAAGAATGAGAAGTTTATAACAGGTTTGGATGAGTACTTGGGGGGGAAGGCTTATTAACCACATCTATGAGACGTTTGAATCAATTGTGGGGAAAGCATTAAGGTCAGGGTACCCTAAGACGAAAACTGAGGTTGCATCTGCAGAGGAGCCAAAGCCGCAAGCAAGCGGTGGAGGAAAGAATGGTTCTCAGAATAAGAGAAAGCAGAGTCAGACCAAGGATAGCCAGAAGAAAAAGAGTAAGAAATATGTTGAGTGCTTCCGCTGTGGTAAGTTGGGCCACTATGCAATAGAGTGCCGGGTCAAGCCAGCGGATAGGAAGTGCTTTAACTGCGGCCAAGTGGGACATCACAAGGATAAGTGTCCGCAACCCCCTAAAGAAAAGCAGATTGTGAAGGCATATGCTATCAATGTTGTTCCTTCTTCGTCGAATGCCCCAACTGTGGCGGAGAAAGGAAAGAACGTTGTTATTCAAGGTATGCTTTCTGTTTATGATGTTCCAGTTAGAGTGTTGTTTGATACCGGAGCTTCCAGTTCCTTCATATCTAGTGACCTGGTAGATAGGTTGGGATTGGAACCCGAGATTGTCGATAGACCTTTAGTAGTGACGAACCCGATTGGTGGTTCGACTAGCCTTAGCATGATTTGTCGTAATGTGGACTTATCGAGTCATGGATGCATGTTTGTTTGTGATTGCTTTATTTTGGGCTTTACTGGGTTTGGCATTATTTTGGGTGTCAATTGGCTCCAAAGATACAGGGTGGTGGTAGACTGTGAGGGATTTTTGGTGACAGTTAGAGAGGATGATGGACGGAGGGAAGTGTTCGGTGGTCTACCTAGTGATGGGATAATGGCTAGTTTTCTAAATTCCCTCGACATCCCGCATGATGAGTTGTCAGATATGCCCGTGGCTAGCCAGTATCCGGACGTCTTCGAGGAAGTGACCGGATTTCTACCACACCGAGAGATTGAGTTCCGTATTGATTTGGTGAAAGATGCCGGACCTATAGTGATGCCACTTCATCGTATGGCACCAAGAGAACAGCGAGAGCTCGGGGTTAGGGGTGGTAATTAGACCCGACCCGATGGACCCGGACCCGACCCGTCGGGTCTCGGTTCTAAGCGGGTCGGGTTTTGTCGGGTCTAAACTATACATTTCAAAAATCTGGACCCGACCCGACCCGAGCTTCGGTTCGAGTCGGGTTGAAGCTCGGGTCGGGTCAGTTCGGGTCTGACTGAATAATAACACTAAAAATACATATATTTCAATGTTTTTTGGTCGGGTCTTTCGGGTCGGGTCTATGCGGGTCGGGTTTGATCGGGTCTTGATGGTATTTTTCATCACCTAGACCCGACCCGAGACCCATCGGGTTCGGTTCGGGTTCGGGTCTTTTCGGGTAGGTTCGGTTCGGGTTTTCGGTTCCCGGTTCTAATTGCCATCCCTACTCGGGGTGCAAGTGAGCGATCTTTTGAAGAAGGGGTTTATCAAAAGAAGTGTTTCTGAGTGGGGAGCACTAGTTGTGTTTGCTATCAAGGTTGATGGTTCCCTTCGATGGTGTGTGGACTACCGTGAGCTGAATAAGGTGATGAGGAAGAATAAGTATCCTTTACCGTGGATAGATGATTTTTTTGATCAGATGAGTGGCGCGAGAGTGTTCTCCTAGTTGGATCTTGCGACAGGTTTTCATCAGCTTAGAGTGGAAGCTGAGAGTATAGCTAAAACGGCCTTTCGGACGCCGTCTGGATTTTATGAGTGGTTGGTCTTGCCATTCGGGTTGACCAATGCACCAACATATTTTATGGATCTTATGAATAGGGTATTCAGAGATCAGTTGAATAATTTTGTTCTTGTGTTCGTGGACGATATACTTGTTTATTTGAGGACAGAGGAAGAACACAAGGAACACTTGAGGATAGTGATGGAGGTGTTGAGAAAACACCAATTGAAAGCAAAGTTTTTTAAGTGTCACTTCTGGAGGAGAGAAGTGAGATTCTTGGGCCATGTTGTTTCAGAGAATGGTATTGCCGTGGACCCTATGAAGGTGGCTACGGTACAAGATTAGTCTACGCCCAAGAATGCAACGGACGTAAGAAGTTTCTTGGGGTTAGCTGGATATTATCGTAGGTTTATCCAAGGCTTGTCCAAGATAGCAGCACCGTTGACTCAGTTGACTAAGAAGAATCAAGCTTTCGTCTGGGACGAAAAGTGCGAGAATGCATTCAAGATTCTAAAGGAAAAGCTGACATGTGCAACAGTGTTAGTCATTCCTAAGAGGGATGAAGAGATGATAGTATATACAGATGCATGTGGTACCGAACTAGGTGCTGTACTGATGCAAGGAGGTAGGGTTGTAGCATATGCAAGTCGGCAGTTGAAACCGCACGAGAGAAGATACCCTACCCATGATTTAGAATTGGCAGCGATTGTGTTCGCATTGAAGATGTGGAGACATTATCTCTTGGGAGAAAGATTTGATTTGTTACTGACCATAAGTTTTTAAAAGTATCTTTTCTCTCAGAAGGATCTAAATCTCCGACAACAAAGATGGTTAGAATTCTTGGCTTCCTATGACTTCGACATCGCATACACACCAGGAAAGGGCAATGCGGTAGCTGATGCATTGAGTAGAAGACATACCAGTTTAGGGGCTATGTTTCTAGAATGGAAGCAACTGGAGTACATTGCTGGGTATGATTTCAGACTAAAGTGCGAATTGGATCCAGAAATGTTAGCAAGTTTGACGATTAGACCCAATTTGATTGAGCGGATTGGTTCCATCCAGAGGGATGATCCTAACTTATTGGAAATCATCTCCAAGTTAGAGATGGGTATCGATAAGGAGATAAATAAGTATGGGCTTGATCAAGATGGATGGCTTAGAAAGAATGGAAGACTAGTTGTACCCAATGTCAATGGATCAAGAGATGAAGTGCTTAGAGAATGTCATCACTCAAAACTGACTATACACCCCGGTGATAACAAAATGTATCGAGACGTGAAGCAGACCTACTACTGGGAAGGGATGAAAAGAGACGTTGGGAATTTTATATCCAAATGCATGAATTGCCAGCTAGTTAAAGCTGAGCAAAAAGAAGCCTAGTGGTTTGTCGCAACCATTAGAAGTTCCAAAATGGAAATGGGAACAAGTCTCAATGGATTTCATTGATGGGTTACCAAGGACTAGGTCGGGCCATGATAACATTTGGGTGATTGTGGACCGATTGACCAAGAGTGCAAGATTTATACCCGTCAAGTCGAATAGAACGACAGCTAAGTTAGCTGAGCTATATATGAAATGGGTAGTGAGATTTCATGGAGTACCTAAAAGCATTGTGAGTGACCGAGATCCGTTGTTTACTAGTGGATTTTGGAAGAGCTTACAAGAGGCGTTAGGATCAAAATTACATCTCAGTACTGCGTATCATCCTCAAACCGACGGTTAGACAGAGAGGGTGAATCGAGTGTTAGAAGATCTCTTGAGAGCTTGCATATTGGACTTTGGTGGATCATGGGATGACCATTTGCATCTAGTAGAGTTTGCATATAATAACAGTTACCAATCCAGTATTGGTATGGCTCCATTTGAAGATTTGTATGGAAGACCGTGTAACTCACCATCATGTTGGTTAGAAACTTGTGAGAAGTTTGTGCTTGGACCAGTTGTGATAAGAGAAACTTTAGACAAGATCAAGATTATTCAACAGCGAATGAAGGCTGCCCAAGATAGATAGAAGAGTTATGCAGATAAGAGTAGAAGAGAATTGAAATTCTCTATTGGCGACTTGGTGTTTGTCAAGATTTCTCCATTAAAGAGCGTGATTCGATTTGGCAGGAGAGGCAAGTTAATACCGAGATTTGTTGGTCCATTCCGGTTCTTGAGCAAGTTGGGAATTTAGCGTATAAAGTTGAATTACCAGACAAGATGGCAAGAGTCCACAACGTATTTTATGTTTCCCAGTTAAGTAAGTTTGTGCACGACCCTAGCGTGACTATTACACCGGATCAATTGGACGATATCGAGGTTGAACCCGAGGCAGTTGGGAACCGCAGACCTATGCGTATTGTTGGGAACGTTACAAAGCAGCTTCAAAGGAAGGCGGTGAAATTAGTCAAAGTTCAGCGGGGTGGTGATGAGGAAGACTGTACTTGGGAAACAGAGGAGAACATGAGGAGGAAGTATCCATAACTCTTTGCCTGGTAAGATTTTTAATTGCGACTTAGTTCTCCGCATGCTAGGATAGACTTGTTTGTTTGTTTTTGTATGTTTGATTGTTGTTAATGATTGGTTGGCATGCGGGATCCTTTATATGTTTTGGATTAAGGAATTTTGGGGATGAAATTTCTTAAGGGAGGGAGAATGTAACGACCCGCATTCTACGCATCGAAGGATCGTAGAATATTTATTTATCTCACATACGAAGTCGTATGGTCATGTAACTTTGGGAGACGAATATTGGGGTCATTTCCCATATTCATGATTTTTTAAATGACCATTTTGCCCCTAGCTGATCTTGTTTCAGCCATAACTTTTGATTGGAAAAGAGTTTTGACCTGAAACCACTTCCATTAGGTCCAGATGATGGTTTACCTTTCCGTAGAGTGGTCATATGTGGAAAACGGACTTAAACTTCGGGAGATATGGCCGAATTAAAGTTTAGAAGGTGAAAAACAGCTTAACCGAGCTTAATTGGGTAATTAACAGCTAGGCCCAGAAAGGGATTTCGGGATTTGGAGTATTTAAGGGCTGTTAGGGTATAGAGAACACCATTTTCTCATTTTTCAGCCGCCACCTATCATCCCTCTCAACGTAGCAATGGCCTCCACTTGCTAAAACACCTCAAATCACCTTCTAGTCACTAATTAAGCCAAATCTACATCAAATCAAAGCGGATTAGCACAAGAATCGAGGTAGAACTGCTGTATAGCCTTGGGAACAACGCCAAACAGAGAATCATTTCAGATTTTGTATTTTATTGTTGTCAAGGTGAGTGATTAGCATTGTTTTTACACAAATTACAGTTAATTAGTGTGATTAGTGTTAATTAACGAAATTATGCATGTTAAAAATCTGGAAAAATATTTATAAATTTCGAAATATTGTTTTAGGCCTCTGTTAGAAAGTTTAGTTAGTTTGGTTAAGTTTTACTAATCCTATCATTAGTTTTGCATAAACACGATTAAGGGAAAATATGGGTTTTCGGCTATGTTTGATCATCAAATTGTTGTTTTAGTGTTTGTGGTCAATTAAACATGTTGCTATGACTGTATGGTATGCTTTATGGTTGATTAGAAAAATTAGATTGGTTGGAAACGCCGTCGAATGGCGTAAAATAGTCACTGGACAAAGTGCAGGAAATGTACAGAGATCGGATCGGAACCCCGAACCGACCCGCTCATGGATGGTGGCACCGCACCGACCCGTTCACCTGGAGAGCCATACGATCCGACCCGCTTGAGGGAAGAAACCCTGACCCGAACCGATGCCACTCACGAACTGGAGCATGCACCATGGACCTAACCGAATGGAAGAAAAGTATGAGCCACGAACCAGCGACAAAGGGGACGGAGCACGAACTGGTTTCCTTCTCCAAACCAAAGCACAACTGATCCGACCCGTATAGAGCAATCCGAACCAAACCCAGAGGGTGCCACGAATCGATGTGTTGAGCACGAGCTGAAGGCGATCCGAACCGAACTGACTTGGATGGGGGAATCCGACCCGACCCAATGTGGATGATCACAGACTGGACAACTTCGAGGAGCATGATCCGAAGCATAGTGAAGAGGAGCATGCCGAACCGATCCGAAGATGATGACCAAAACCCGAGATGCAAAGGTAGCCCAAATGGGAAGTAGAACTCAGGATCCGGTTGGGAACCAACGAGTTAACTTCATGAGTTAGGCTTTGATGTGGGACGTGTGCAAACGGGTTATCGATGTCTATAACTTTGGATCACTATGGAGTGTGGGGGTATGCGGACAGATTCAAGGTCGCAGTGGCCTAGGTATGACTATTGGCTATGGACCAACGAGGTGGGGTCATTTGTAAGGATTTAGTCGTGACTCCATAGGGTAAGCTTGGTGGTAGCAATAGTTATACAAGTCAGACTACGTCACTACCTCGATGGGTCTAGTGATCAAAGCGGTGGATATCGTATGCTTTACGCACTGAGTGAGAGATGTGAGGATGGTTGCTATGCTTGATTGTTTGCTATCACTATGACATGTACACCCCCTCCCCCGTATCTTTATACCTTATGTTTAGTGGCACCTTAGAGTATTGAGCGGTATGTTGTGCTAACTCTTTGGTTGCAGGTCCAGGTTCAGGTATGGTTTAGTATACCTATTATTATTCTGTTTTGCTGCTTATCGCTCATACCAGACTTTCGTCTGACCCAGAGTTTTATGTCTCTTCTTATTACTCTGGGTGCTCTTTAACGGGCAGACTAGAGACATGTAAGCTGGTTATGCACGAATAGCTGATCCGGAGACGAGCAGGAGGCTCCTACGTATATCTACATATATTCTCCCTGTGTCGCTGTTGGTCACTACTTTGGGCATTAGTAGTGTACCTTCCTTATTTGCTTTAGAGACAGTTTTCAAAAGTTGTAATAAGGATGATGTGGAACATAAGCTGTATTTGGATTTTCCGCTGCTATGATGTTTAGTTTTCAGCTTATGCACTGTCTCGCCTGTTTTATGTCAAAGTATGTTATTATTATATTTTATTCCATGCGCTGTGAGATATGCTACAGGTTCCTTGTTAGTTCAAATTCCTTTCTTTTCCTTTCCTTGACAACCGCCTCATACTAGTTGAACGTCAGCACAGCGTATTTCGAGGGAAATGTCAGCTGGTCCGGGGCGGGCCGTCACAATATATAAATAGCTTTTATATTTATAAATAATTATATCTACATATATATCTATATATCTATAATCCTAGAAAGTTAAACTATTTATATGTAGCCTTAATATATAACCTTATATATAAAACCATTTAATACATAACAATTAAAAAAAAATTATATAGTGTGAGCCTTTTTTTTTTCTTTGATCGGTTTTCTGAAACCAGTTTAGCTTTGAACGGGTAATAGAAAACCGTTTTAGTGATAAATGGTGTTTTTTTTGCCGTTTATCCCTTTAAACGGTGAAATGAAAACCGTTCATTACTAAAACGGTTTTCATTTTACCGCCTTAATGTTTTTTTCCCACAGTAAGAATTGCTACTACATGAACCATTTAACATTATCAGTACTCATGAACATGCCTGAAACAGCAAATGCACAACATTCACCATGCACAACTACATCATACAAAGTTAGCGTCCTCAAAATACATGATACATTCTTAGTGCAAGCCTACATCATCACATTAATTAGCATACAAGCCATACAAGTGCATTAATACATTATAGTAAAAACACAGCATACATACAAACCTACTTGGACATTCAAATATCTTCCAAACCCATCGGACTCTTGTTTTTCCGATTGCTCGAAACGTCCTTTTAATAGCGATGTCACTTTGCTCACAATGCCGCCACTCTTTTGTTTTCCTTTGACTGTTGTTTTGCCACGATCATAGCCTAATAATATAACAAATACTTGAATGCAATTCTCTAAACACAAAAAATCATAGAATGGTGTTAGTTAAGTAACTAACAAGTTCATTTACAATTGTTTTAATCTTCATTTATTTCCAAAAGCTCGTGGAAATGTAATGAAAATCACTGTAAGTACTCTAATGTAATGAAAACTCATGATTTTTAACTGTTTTTGTGCAATCTACTGTTTGTTCATGTGAACACTTGAGAATGCGACAACTCTTTGAGAATTAAAAAATTATGAAATGCAAAAACTCTTAAAAAATGCTACACTATTTGTTAATTAAATGGTTATGAAATGCAAAAACACTAGAGAAGCTATTTTTGTCATACTAGCATAATAACTCTTGAGAAGCAAGCACTGGTTTTTTTTATTTCTGCAAAGAATTAGGCTAGTATACCCGAAATATGAAAACCGGACTGAAAAAATTAAGTGATGAATATTCTATTTATTTGTCTATGTTCGTATTTTTAGAAAATATGAAAACCGGAAAGAATATCATTTTTTGAAAAGATGAAAACCTTGAACTCCATGTAATTAATTCAATTAAACACCTAGCATTTTCCAAAAAGATATGAATGGTGTTAATTAATTAAATAATTCAATACTTTGCTAATTCAATTAAATAGCAACTTCAGCTAGTGTTAGTTAGCTCTAGTGTCAACATCAAATAACTTTATATAACCAGTATTTATAACTTGTTCGAAGCTAAATTTAATAACCTGTAGAAGTTGAATGTGATAGAGTGGGTAATCTGATCCTAACACCATGTCTATTTGTCTGCACTCCACCATGGGCTGATCCATCATCGTCATCATCTTCAACATCGTTGTCATCGGCAGTGTCGCCTCCGTCGTCTTCGTCTTCATCGTCTTCCTCTTCTTCATCATCATCATCATGCTCCACTTCGTCTTCCTCATCCTCTTCTTCATCATTCTCGTCTTCTTTAACTCATTGCATTTGGCGCACGATTTTCTTCTCTCTTTTTTTTTGAAAATTTTGATCGACCACTAGCCCTCGATGCAAGACCCAAACACGGAGCCATAATAACCTCCATATCCTGTATGAAAAACAAAATAAAAACATATAAACATCAACAAAGAGAAAACAAACGTACAATAAAACTTAAAAGAGATGGCACAACTTACAAAGTCTAATGCTAGTTCATTTATCCTTTCCAAACGTTCCTCGTAATACCGAGATTCCTGAATAGCTAAGTGTTGCATGCCTGAATTCATCTCCCATAGGCTATCCACTGTATAATGCGGCGGAACTGGCGGCAAGTAAGGTAGATAAGGAATAGGCAATGGATCATCACGTCCAATCCATTGCATAAACCAGCCAGGATCTTCTGCCCAACCGGCTTGCTTAGGAGGCGGAGGTGGGTTAAACTACGAGGAATAATTAACTTCCGAAGACATCGCTACTGAAGCATGGATACCCGACTTCAATGCAGAAGGTCCAAAAAAATCCATATTCCCTATACATACTGCAACATCTAGTAATGGTCCAACATCTCTAGCAATTTGCCGCCAATAAGTATCATAGTCAATTTCCACATCCTGATACAAATATTGCTGACAGTTGTCCTTATATAGCGCCTGTTTCATTTCCTCATACGTATCGTACGTCATGGTACGTGTCATGAGAAGCGGGGGATCGATAGGAATGACAATCTACCCTGTCAACTTTCTATAGCATCGCTCTCCTAAAAATAACTCATAACAATCGCCAGGCGGAACAAGTAAAGGCAAATGCTTCATTGCCAGGTTACGGGTAACTTGAAATTTCTCTGTTCTCTTTCTCCCAGGCTTTTATTCTAGGATATGTCGACTGCTTTACATTTTCTTTAACAATATAAGCGTTGATAATCATATACTCAAAGAACCAGGACTGCAAAATAAAACATAAAATTTGTTAGCCAATTGACTAATTGAACAGGTTTGCTAAATTAAATTGAAAATAACTGTGGTCGGTATACCTGTAACAACTCGATAAATCCAGTAAGACGACCGCATCGGGTCACAGCCACATCCGAACTCTGGTACAGGTAGCCCAAATTAGCTGGACCCCACTCATACCGCCTAGCTAATTCTAAATTCATAACTGCTTCCATATACCGAAGACTGATTGTGTCATTTTTCGATGTGAAGAAAAGAGTGCCCATCATATATAACACAAAAATGCTTCCAACATGTCCAAGGTTGTTCATATTAGCTGCTACGTACTCCTCAGTAAAATACTTACTCAAATGTGATATGGCAACGTTACCCTTTCATCGATATCTTTTTTAACAAACAATGGTAAGAACTGACTAGCACTACTAAATTCGCTCCAACTCTCATCATACGATATACTATGAGTATTTAGTCCAACGGGTATTAATGTCAACATTGTAAAGTCAAACAGCGTAAAACCAATCTCAGCATTTTGAAATAAAGATATATGCGTAGTAGGCCACCAACGCTCAACTATAGCATGTATGAATCTATTATCAGAATTCCTCAACTCTATATCCATAAATCTACCAAATATATTGACTATCGGCTCTCTAATCTGCGGATGGACTTTTAATTTTTTTTCCACCATTTTTTCATTGTTGTGAACAAACCATGACATCTCATATTACCGCGATTCTATCCCAAACACGATTTTAACGCAATTTAGTAACATAACAATAAATTAAATTAAAACATAACATTAAAATATAATACTAAATTTACCATCACCTCTTTTCCAGTCTCGAAAATGTGATGTATTCCTTTACGAAGATTAGTAATGGACCAAAATGGAAATGTAGTCGAAATCATTTTTTCCATGCTTACACCATATCCTCCATCATCACCACCAATGGTCCTTATGTTTCTTCTAGATGATTTCCTTCTTCTAATAGGAACAGTAGAGCTGGAAGCTTCAACATTGACGCCTTCCATCTGATATTCACAAAATACCCAAAACCCTAAGATTTGTAAATTAAATCAAACCCTAAATTCATTTGTGCAATTAGGTAGGATAGGATGGAGATTGAGATGCGGATTTCAAAACAACTGAATTTGATTTGAATTTGTACCAATTTTCGGATTTTTCTTAATGTGGAGAAGGCCTGCGCAGCCACGGATATCACAGAGCTGCTTCGGTTTCTTTTTTACTGGACTGAGGACACGACAACGCTGTATTAATTTTTTTTACCACTAAACGGGTTTGTAAAAACCGTTTACATATTAAACGGTTTAATGAAATACTGTTTATACCTCTAAACAATATTCATTTACCCGTTTAGTTGATTAAAAAAATTGGTCTCTGGATCCCCGTTCGTTGTTGGAAGAATGAGGATTCTCCCCATTTTAAAAGCTTCTTCACCACCCAATATCCACACAACTGCTAGAGATGCTCTTAGAGAGTAGATGAACTAAAGATATCAGAATTTGATGTTGGTATCCATTTGGGACCGGATTGAATTCCATGCACATAATCATTGTGGCCAAAGGAATTATAGTGTAAACATTTTGGTGGCACATATTCATACTCAACATGTATTTCCAATTTCGTTCCATTATGTAGAAGAATAGGTATTGGATTTCAGCTCTGTATGCACATCAATCTCTACATGAACTCGAGCATTAGTGAATTTTTTGAGTGCAGTATTCTCATCAATCATAATGGGTTCTGAAATAAAACTGGTTATCATTTGTTTTACTTGTTTTGTCTACATTTTCATAGGAAGATTATGCAGCCGAACCCATATTTGAACATTAGTTTTGTTTAATTTACTAAAATCTTATCCAGAAGACCATGAATTAATCATCAGAAGTTTGCCAAAGTGTGAGTAAGTAGAGCATTCCAATATTCTTGTGTACTCTTCACTTTTCTAGAATTGAACTTCATATTGGTAATCCAGGATAATATCACATGGAAGGATCTGACTGGCTTCCAAACTCGTTTAGTATATTCCTTCAGTTTGATCACAGAAGTTCGTAAGTCAACAGGTCGGAGAACAATTGTATTAGTCCGGGAGTTTTAAAATTTTGAATATGGTCCCTGGGATGAAAACATGTTCACTTGCAGGTTGAAAAAATTCCAAGGGTCGATCATTAGCAGCTGAAGTGGGGGTGGTGGAATTTCAGACAACGTCAGCGAAGGTAGCAGATGGTCAAACGATGGAGGTGGTTGAGGAAGCCGTTTGATGTGGTAGCGGGGCATTTTTTTTTTAAGTAGAGAACATGGCCTGTTGAGGGGAGTAGAATCCGCTATTTTCAGAAGGAGGTCTGTCATATACACACACACACACACACACACACACACACACATATATATATATATAATACTAATTAGAGTATGAATCAACATGATTGGAGATTTAACATTTGATACTGTTTAGCATTTGCTATTTTTCATGTATAGACAACCCTTTTGCATGTGTTATTTTGCCTTTTTTATGTACTTGTATTTGTTTGAGATTTTAAACTAGGCTATCATTTTTCCTTTTTGAATATCTTTCATTCTATTTGCAGAATTGAGAAGCTCAAAAGGAATATGAAAAGGCTTAGGACAAAAGTGAAATAAAAGCGCTTAGAGCAATGGTTGAGCACTTGTAGAAGGAGAACCATCTCCGAGCTATAAGGATGGCGCAGCTGAATCAAAAGCTAGCGGAGTATATGCGGCAGCATGATTCCTTTCCTTCGTCATCTAGTACTTCCGGAGGAGACGAAGATGCTTAAGAGGTGTGCTTTATTGTGTTTGTGCTTACATAACGTAATATTGAGTTGGAGTTGGTGAGGATTGTATTTGGATGTTGTATATATTGGTTTGAAGTTGATGATGATTGTACTTTGGATGTATTTTGATAATATATACTTGGTTTGTCGATGTATGGGGCTGATGTTTTTGTTTGAGATGTTTGGATGACTTATTTTGTATATAATGGTGTTGATTTGATTTAGGCATTGTTATTGACACTCCAAATATTGTTCGGAGGGGGGGGGGGGGAAGAAGGTGAATTTTTTATTTTTAAAAAAATTTGTAAGGGGAGTATCAAAGAGGAAAGTAGCCCCTTGACAAATAAATGTAATTTTACCATATTATTCATTTAGGCTTAATTTCACTCTTATGTTCATTAATCTATTTTTTAATGGTTAATCATGATATCCTCAACCCGGAGTAAAAAAATCGACACCCCCACAACGAATAACACATGTAGTACTTTGAAACCCTCTTGACTGAACTAAAATCATTATCGTGACATCCCCTGCCGAAATAAAAAAGAATTGCGTCCAGTAATCCCCAAAATTTTCAAAATTCGATGAGTCGATTCAATTAATCGCACCAAAATCAAGACTTTTAGAACGAAGCAATTTAACTACAACCATCGAAATAAAGAAGAATGAAGATCAATATCACGTATCTTTCAATTAGCTTCTGCGCCATCCCACAACATGGTAGAAAGGATAGTGATGTTTTCTTCGTTCTCACCATTTTTTCTTCGACTTTTCCCTGATGTTATTTGTAGTTGAAATGATTTAGGTTTTTTTTTTCATTTAGGTAACTGATGATTTTACAATGAGTAATTTTTAGAAGTAAGGGTAAAAGCATAAGAAGTAAAAAAGATGAGTCACCTGCATTGACCAACCTTAACAATTTAAAAAAAGTGGAGTGTCCTTAAAATTTGGTCCCCTTAATAGAAAATGGAGTGTCAATAACAATCCCCTTTTTATGTTGAATGTTTATATTGTTATTGTTATATATATGTGGAATGGAATGAAAATTGAAATAGTGTGACTAGAAGGTAATAGGTTTGCTGTTATAAAAAATGAATTGCCCAGATCTCTAGTGGCTATCAATGATTTGCAACGACTTATGGGTCGTTTATTTCAAACGGCTTCCAACAGTTAGTTGCCTTTGGTAGTTATAGGAAAGTGTTCGTTGTTTTAGTTGAAAACCAATTGACCTCATGAACTATATAATAACTGCTATTCTAACGGACACCAATGGCCTAAGCCATTTAAATAGTCGTGTTATCTTGTAGTGCATATTCAGTGATGTTTTGTTAAGACAACTTCTATTCATTCTCCACTATTTACTTTATATACATTAGGTAAATTTTGTCAAAATCATAAATATCATATTCTACTCATTATATATATCATCCGTCTTAAAAAAAGCCCTCGCTTTAAATTAAAATAAGACAATAAAATTATTTTCCTTATCTTTCTTGTTTTCTCTTTTCAATCAATCAAATTCATGACTTTATGCTAGAACTTTGAATTTAAATTGTAAAAATAATAATAATTACAACAACAACTAAGCCATAAATCCCAAACAAGTTGGGACTGGCAAGAGATAAAACCAGAAAAAGAAGTTAAAAGCTTTCGAAAAAAAAAGTTTTAGTACATGGATTGACTTCCATGCACTCCTATCTAATGTCAGCTCTTTAGATATACTCCAATTTCTTAGGTTTCCTTTTGCTATCTCCTCCCATGTCATTTTAGGTTGACCCCTACCTCCTTTTGGGCCTTCAGCGAGGCCTATAATTCCAATGCACAGAGATGAATCGTGTAATCTTCATTGGAGATGTTTGTACCATCTCAAGCGGTTTTGATTAATTTCTCTTCAACAGTCGCAACTCCATACTTGTCTCAAATATCATCATTTCTAATCTGATCTCGTCTGGTATGCACATAACTACAACACAACATATGTATCTATGCTACAGTTATCTTCTGGATGTGTTGCCATTTAGTATGCCAACATTCTGCACCATATAACATCGCAGGTCTTGTTGTTGTTCTATTGAACACTAAAAATTAAATTAAATTTGAAAAAAAGGACATTAAAATAGTTGGAACATGTAATTTAGAGTTAGAAACCTAATACAGAATTTCCAAACTAAAAACTATCTATCTATTATATTATATGAAAGCACAATATTACTCCGAAGACCTTTCATATCCAGATTCTCCAAAAAATCCACAGATCGACAAGTGTACACCAAGTGTACAGTGTTTAAATCTTCGTTGTTCATTGCAATTTCCGTCTGACTCTTCAGTGACCGCTTATACCCTTCAATTGTCCCATGCATCAGATCTTTCGGCCTCCATTTCGTAACGCCTAAAGTACCATGCGTTTCATGTTACCATATGCATCAACAATCATGTCCCTTCCCTTCTCCTTTTAGCCACAGATCCTTAAAACTCAAAAATCAGGCACCTCCCCTTCTCATTGAATCCATGGAACTTTTTTACCCTAAATTCCATAACCCTACGGAGTTGACTCTGTCTTTGCCCTTTTCCTCCTCTACCCGAACCCGGTTCGTTGCCCACCACCTGCACCACAAGGACCGGTTCTCCCCGTTCAACTCTACCCATACGACGACAGGACCAAGAGTTCCCTTGTGCCTCGACTACGGTGGCCACCGCTATCTACCTTCAGTTGATGTATACTTCCCAGACCGCGCCGCCGATCACCTTCTCTCTTCGCCTTGGCTGCGCTCCTCCTCCTCCCTACAACGGGTAAACATATTTCTTCTCCTAAATTGACCGCTGTGATGGAGTTCATCCATCATAGTAAATATCCAAAGGAATAGATGTCAGCAGGAGAATTATGAAGATTATGGATAGTTTTATACATCCATTCCTTCCCATTTTGGGTAACATTCAATAGTTTCCTCAGCTTTTACATTATTCCCTTTTCAACTCCCTGCTGTAATTTTGTATTATTCACACTTCCATTTTTGTTTGATTTTTTTCTAGATTTACATTGCCCTTTTGCATTTATTCCCTTATATTTACATTTTGGGTTAAAACAAGGGCTTGACAATGCAATCTTCATTTTGTGTAGGTTAGCTTGACGTTTTTTAGTACTCTATCATTTGGATTACTAACGTCTACTTCCCAGACCATGCCGCCGATCACCTTCCCTCTTCGCTTTGGCTGCGCTCTTCCTCCTCCCTGCAACATGTAAACATGCTTCTTCTCCCAAATTGATCCCTGTGATAGGAGTTCATCCATCATAGTAAATATCCAAAGGAATAGATGTCAGCAGGATAATTATGAATCAAAAACAAGATTATGGACAGTCTTATACGTCCATTCCTTCCAATTCTGGGTAACATTCGATAGTTTTCTCATCTTTTACATTATTCCCTAATCCACTCCCTGCTATAATTTTGTATTATTCACGCTTCCATTTTTGTTTGAATTTTCTCCAGATTTACATTGCCCTTTTGCATGGATTCCCTTATATTTACATTGCGGATTAAACAAAGGGCTTGACAATGCAATCTTCATTTTATGTAGGTTAGTTTGACAATTTTTAGTACTTTATCCTTTGGATTACTGTTATATGTGTGTTGATCTATGAACCTTAGCCATACACTTCCATAGCAACTGTGCAACTTCATCCATAATGAAGAATATGTAACTTTTTTGAGTAATAAATCTATTTTTATGAATTATTATGCCTCTCACCCACAACAATCATACACCTTCGTCTATGATTCAAAATATGAAACTTTTTAGCTAATATGTCTACTTTTTGCTTAAATAATTGCTTGGATTTTTCTTTTATAGATATTTCGGTTGTATTCGAGTTTTTACTCTGTTTGTTCTTTTCATTGCATGTACTTGATTGTCTTATTTATCAAAATATGAAAATTATACTATATAAATGGCTCTACCCTACTTAATTGGTCAAGAGTGAACATTTGTCGACTTCGATATAAATGATAGTGCTATCATTTGTCGAGTGATATAAAACATCCATGTCGCCATATTTGAGTATGGTACTACATCGGAAATTTTAATCTTGAAATCCTCATAATATGAGAAAATATGTGCAGCTTTGATCAAAATAGCAATATCTATGTCATGTATTAAAGTATTTTAAAGAGGGATTTTTCAACCTAATGCATATTGTGTGTAATTATGGACTTATGACCTGCGAAAGGAAAACAATTTTCTTATAATCGAATAGTTTACCAGTATTTTTTTATTGGCTTCCACGTGTATGCAGTAATTTTAGAAGTACTGATTGACTAACTACCTTTAGTCGGTACCAGCTATGCTGACTATAAGGAGATAATGAAAATATGCAAGAGATTAACAAAAATAATAAGCATATAAAATTCAACTTGTTTTGTAAGCTATCCCGCTGTGTTGATTCTATGGATTCGAGGGACGAACCATCAACGATCCTGGTACATTAATACTTATTATGCCATTCGGAACAATATTTATGCAATGTATTCCGCTTATGTCAACTTTTTTTTATCAGTGTGGTGCTTTATTAAAGAACCAAAATTCATAGTTAGACAACTGGGGAGTGGGGATTCTATATGCAAACTAATATGTTAAAAAAATCGACTAAAAGTAGGATTTGACACAAAAGTTATGAATAATAAAATACGTCACATATAACGAATCTCACTGAAGAACAGAGGTTTATGCGTCATCCACCTATAATAGATTCGATAAAATCATGCATAGTTAATGGAAAAAATACAAGTACATGGATATATTAATCATGGTACAAATCAAAAGTAAATGAAATAATTTGAATACGAATCACAGAGGAAAGTTCAGGAGTACAAAATTTAAAAGAAAAGCAATAAATTCAACCTCAAATGGAAAAAATTTTGATAACTGTTTTTAATACACTAACCTATAGCATATTACTAAACTTAATTAATAATGAAATTAAAGTTAACTGTTGTCTATTGCTAAACAGTTGCATGTCCATGCAACATAGCATGCACAAAATATTTCTCATAGAATCCTTAAAAATATATAAATGTGTATGCCTTTTCGACCGTTTACATGATTTTATACCTAAACAACAGTGAGCCCCAATTTATATATTATTTTTTTGGTTTTTTTTAAATTGTTGAAATTTCTTGCAACTGTTTATGAGCTAATAGATAAAAATAGAGCTATTTGGTCCACAAAGTCCTTTCAATTCCACTTTCAACCAAAAAATCACGATTCTGCCGCCTGTCCCTATCAAAATCGAACGGCTTCGGTTCTCCCACCTATTTCTTTTTTCGGTTCATACGCAAACTCGATCCTCTCCCCTTCCCACCATAAATCCCTATGTCTAGCACAGTTGTCCTACCATAAAAGTGGTGAAAACTTTACTTGGTAATGTGTTATATATTGGATTACTAAACATGACACGGTATATTTATTTATAGCTTTCTATGGATAAAAAATACATGGTAATACACATAGGTTATAAATTAAGTTGTGGGTTTTTGGGAAGAAACTTTGATAGTCAATTATAACAACATAATACATGTCATTTTAAATCCTAATTCTAACTTTGGTTCATATATTGATTGGTCACTCAAGCCGAATCAAACATAGGTGAAAAATATTCACAGCAGTGATTAAAAAATTAAATTCTACTTTTGTCCCAATTACGTGCATAAAATCCCCATGTTTGCCACAATAGTCCAAATATAGAAGTTGTGATTTTTTTTTTGGTGGTAATACACTAGATATTGCATTATTAAGTCTGACACAATATATTCATTTGTTGCTTCCTATAGATAAAAATTACATGATGATAGACCGAGTTTACAAATTAATTTGTGGTTTATATGGCGATTCTTTGATAGTCAATTATAGCAACATAATAGATACTGAATTATTTACACTCTTAGTAGATGAACCAATTCATTTTCTCAAATAGTCATTCTTAGGTCTGAAGAACGTTAAAATGTATGTCCTTTTAACTCATGTATTGATTGATCACCCAAGCCGAATCAAACAACAGAGATGGTCATTTTTCTCAAATATAGTCGGCATTTTTTCTTTATCGCATAAAATATGTTGGACAATAAAAGACTTGAAATAATGGTTACCCTTATTCTTATCTGCACGTACAATCCCTATGTCTGACACAGTAGTTCTAACACAACAGCTGTGAGAACATATACATGGTAATAGACTGAAAATTTATTCACTCATTTTAAGATCCTATTTTCATGCATGGGTTCCACATTCTGTAGCGCAAATTTAACATTTATAGTTTTTGATGGGAAGGAGTTCCAAATATTCTGCGAATTAAGCTTTATTGGTAATCTAATTTAGGTTTATTTCCTTCGAATTTACAGCTTTAGTATATTTTGTTTGAATTAAAGACATTAGAGCATAATCGACATTTGTTGTGGCTTTCTTATTTTTTTAACCAATGATGCAAGTGTACTTTATTGAAATCTTATTCACCTGACTGCTTTTGTCTCGCCTGGTGCTTTTAGTATATTTTGTATACAAATTTAGTCCACCAACTTTTATTTCATGTCTAACCGGCTTCTCAATCAATTTTTAAAATTTGATGTTCCATTATAAGTTGCTTCACCTTTTGCTTTTACAATTTTTGGTATAATTTGACTAGCCTATGCATTGCTTCACCTTTTTCTATTATAATTATTTTACTATTGCTGCTCTATTTTGGATTTATTTCCTTTGATTTTACAGTTTTGGTACAATTTGTTTTAATTACACACTTTAGCGCATATTCAACATTTGTCGTGACTTTATTTTTTTGCTTAACCTATGATATAAATGTACTTTATTGAAATCTTAATCACCTAACTGCTTTTGCCTCATACGGTGCTTCCAGTATATTTTGTAAGATAGTTAAGTCCACCCACTTTTATTTCGTGTCTAACCAACTTCTCTATCTATTTGTAAAATTTTAAATTTCACTGTGCGTTGCTTCACCTTTTGCTATTGCAATTATTTTACTATTGCTAATCTAATATGGGTCTGTTTCCTTTGATTTGACATCTTTAGTATACTTTGTTTGAATTAAACTCTTTAGCACATAATTGACATTTGCCATGACTTTTCTTTTTTTGCATAACCTACGATATACGTGTGCTTTATTGGAATCTTAATCACCTAACATCTTTTGCCTCACGTGATGCTTTCTATATATTTTGTAAAAAAAAAAAAAAATTCCACCCATTTTTATTTTATATTTAACCGACTTCTCCATCAATTTTTAATATTTGAAATTCGTCTAAGCGTTGCCTTACCTTTTGCGTTGCTTTAGCTTTAGCTTTTACAATTTTTAGTATATTTATACTCTCCTATGCGTTGCTTCACCTTTTGCTATTACAGTTTTTTTTTTGTTTGAATTTTGCGCGTACATTTTATAGGAAGTAGTTTGCTCACACGTCGGAGCATATAAGTAAATTGGACCATCAAGTTTTAAATTACAGCTTGGTTTCATGTAAATAATGCTCACACTACCATGAAGGGGAGTGACGAATGTACTTGACCATATATATGTTACAAATAGTGACGCTTATGATGATGAATATATCTAGTAGGACTTAGCCATGAGCATATCTATGTTATATTTTTGGGGTCCTTAAAATAGACAAATGACTATTATGCAGTTATCCACCAACCATCAAATCAGCAAAAAGCATCCAGGTGCAAAACTTTGAAATTTTAAGTTTGGTGAGTTTTCTGTTTTTTTCCTCTCATCCTTTTGAGGTTACAACTTTGAGTCTTTAGCTAATACTCCATCCTAGATAATCTGATGCTTATATTGGTTTGTTTATGCTAAGAGTATAGGAAACATGGAGGTGGAGACGATTCAGATCCATAATGATATTTCTTTCTATGTAAAATCATTTCAGGTTTGCTGTTTGTAATCATTATTTTAAGTGTGTTCTTTTTCATCTTAACTGAAGGTTTATTAATTTCGCTTTTTGATCCCAGTATGATGATAAAAATGAATAAAAGAGGTATATTTTAAGCTGATAGATTTTTTTTCTTTTTGGAAGAAATTAAAATTGATATCTGCAGTGTATTGATGCTTCAATTTACAATTTTATTTTTACCGCTCATTTTTGTTATTTAATTACGCATTCTTCAAAAAAGGTAGATAGCATGATGCAGTTATAAATGAGTGTCACTTTGTCTTCTGACTTCTAACTAGGTTAGAATATATAATATAATACTTCTATAGATGGCACGATGTATACGCCATAATGTCTATAATAAAGTATCCCATAAGAAATTAAAAGGGTTAGATTTCACTTTCATTGTCATCTTTTTACGCATAAATTTCAACAAATTACTGTAACACAATGAATTCATAACCGATGGACCTGTATACCATGAATTACGAATATCACTGATATATGTTTTGTTATGTGTTTTACATGGCGAAACTCAAGATATAGTAAATTATCAGCTTTTTTGGAATAAAGTATAGGTTGCTGTCAATATTTTTTTAACCTATGATATGGTTTTTAAACATCAGGTTGCCTGAAAAAACTGCATTTTGTTTGTTTTCAATATAATGAAACATGATAAAGCAAAGGTTATTAAAGATAGTTTCGTTTCTGTTTTCGGATTGTTCGTACATTTGGGAAGATTATCTAAATTAAAAAATTGGCTACCCTTTAATCTGGAAAATTGAAACTATTTTGTATAATCCTAAAATTTGCTATTTTGTATAATCCTAAAAGTTGCATAATCAAAGTTTAAATTATTACTTTGTGAAACAACTTCAAGAGGAAAAGAATTTGTGCTACCTTTTTTTGCTAACATATACTTCAAGTACTTCCAAGTTTAAACTCAGCCAAAAAATCCAAGCTGAAATTTCTGCCAATCTTCTCCATTTTGCATTAAAAGTTACTACTTCAAATTTTTTATTTAATAATTTTTTATATTTTGCGTATCACAGAGATCTACAAGATGTTTCGCCCCTTTTTATAATTCAGCCCATTTTTCAGCATTTGTAAGTCCTTTTTTTTTTTCTTGCGGTGCAGATTTGTATATAGTGCTTATGATAATGAACGCAAAGCATAAAACAATATTGGTACAGACAATTTATGTCCGTTTAGGTATTACTTTTACTACCGGATCGTACTTTGTGCATTTAACTTTCATTATGTTTTGGGTTGCATGATATATATTTCTTGGTCACAACACTCCAAATTAATGTTGTATACTTCATAGAACCTCTTAACAAAAGTTATAAAATTGTAATTGCCCTTTCTCATTTTCTGTGATAGTTTCAACCAAAAAAATTAATCTAGCATCATAACACGCATTGAGTATAGCTGAGCTAGAGATTCAACTAATTAAAATTTTCCATTTATCAACTATATTAATTGACTCTTTATGTTTCACGCTTCTGCCTGTAAATTAACCTGTTGCTTAGGTTCTATCAGTCACAACAAAGTTATTGTGAATGTAACTCAGCTGATAACACTTTTTTGACAATCACCAATTTCTCACTTAGTGCTTAAATTATCATAACTAAAAACTAATAAGTGACTGGATTATATCATAGGGTTAGTTTTGTTTCTTTTAAAGTACAATTTGTTATGAAAAATATATAAGTGGATAAATTGAGGTTCTTTCACAATCACAACTGTTGTCTGATTTTACGGTTGCACTATAATTTGAAAGATTGATTGCAAAATGTTTAAAATTAAACAGTTGTTGCTTGCTTAACTAGGAAAGTTGATTTTTCTAGCCAGCAATTCATGTTTGTTAATGTACATGTTTTCCTGCTTTGACTTCTGGTATTATATAGCGAACTTATCAGTTTGTGTTATTAAAGCAGAATAAGTTGATGCCTTGAATTTCATGTCAGACAATTGTTCGTGTTTTGGTTTCAATCTTATATTTCTTCACTTTGGTCAAAAGATGGTTAAAAAAGCAAGGGACACAGTTGTGTATCATGGACTGTACTACAATTTAATTTTGAACAAGGAAAACAAGTATTTGTAATCAAAGAAGCGAGTTGATCAAAATGCTTGGGACGATCTTTGCTAAAAAAGTATAATTGTATTCAAGTAAGGTTATCCATCGTTAAGGTCAGTCCCGGATGATTCAAATGTGAGTCCCTGGAAGCAAGTGGCGTAGCAAGGCAATAAGTGATGACAGCCAGCTAACAGGAAACATGAAAGTCACTTCTTTATCATGAATAGTGCATGCTACACTAGCAGTACTATATAAGAATTGTTATATTTGGTTGCATGGGGAATATTGTAACTGAATAACTATCTAATCTTCAATGATACCGTGTAGGGTAGAACTGTTTGTAACTGTTCTGTAAAGTGAAAATTCTATCATCTTTAACGCTATGTATAAATTTAACTTCCACCTGCATCGTTTCTAGATCGTTTGTGTCTGCCTGTTCGCGTTTGCTTTGTGTTGTTTGTAGAATGAACTTATTATATTCTAAAATTTTATGAGTTTACACAGTAATGACTTATCTTTATTTGCAGGTATGATCGCGTGACCCCCTTGGTTAATATGATTTTCATTGGCACTTCACCCAAACTCCGTTGAAACAGTTATCTATGCACAATTATAGAGTTGCAGCAACCATCAATGTAATTTCCTTTTGTATTCAACCAGAATATTCTTGGCTTTTATACTTTGCCTTATTTTGGGTATTATATAGTGAACTTAAGTTGAAACAAATCATTGTGAGGTAAAGTAGCTAAATATTATAGTATTTCCAGTGCAACTTTGTAGCGCTAACTCGTGTGCGTAGCACGGGTTCACACTAGTTAAGATATAGAGCTACAATAATTTTACATCATTGATATAGATAGTTCCTGCTTTATTTGACAACAGTTTAGAACTCCTGCACCTTATATCTGATTCAAATACTAAAAATAGGTTATATTGATTCATATATGTTAGGAAACTAATACGATACATGTTTATTTTATTACATATGAATTTAGGATTCGGAGGGTCAAGGAATTTTTGTGAAGTTGATATAAAAAGAGGCTAATATCATGGAGAAGTTTTGGTAATGATTTTTGTCTTATGATATCATAGATAGATGCATGTTGTATTTTGATTATAGAAATATAAGAAAATGGAAAGTAAGATAGGTAAATAATTTACTACTGGAAAGTCTCCTTCGTTTATGCTATTATCGCAACATTCACGTATAACTTGCATTTGAGGATAAGGATCATATTAAAAGAGTTCCAAACTCGGTTTTGTATGCATATTTTTAACTTCTTTACTTAACCCACAAAAAGCAGCCTAAGTAAACATCACTATTAAGATGTGTTCTTGGCTTAGTTAGAAAATTGTTAATTTATCTAATGGATTAAACTAATCTCCAAGTACGATGATAAGAAGCACGGGTGTAACACCCCACCTCCGCCAGGGTGACTCTTGCAAGCACTCTGACTTTGGAGGGGCGTTTGAATCAGGTAAACATGCATAATGATATATCAAGGCAGAACAAGAACATATGTATATATGTAAACAGAGTAAATAAGATAAGTAAAACAGCGGAAGATTTCAAACTATTTCAAAAACAAGTCTGGTACAACATAATGTCAACTTTCCAAATACACAAGTCTAGATAAAAACAACATTACTGAAAAACTGAAATACATAAGTACTATCCCCAAAATAAGTGATAACCATAGCTAGCTTCATGTCAAGACCGTACATGAGCTAAAATCCCACAAGCAAGCGATCAGAAATCCAAGCTAAGCTCCAATATTCCCTCCCTGAGAACCTGGGGGGCGGGGGGAAACGGAAGAAAAGAGGCGAAAGAAAACAGGTCAGTCAAAAAGACTGAGTAAGCCCTACTACAATCAATGTAAATTGATAAAGTTAACTGACATGAGAAGCAGGGATGAACATAAGGATAACAACATACTGGCATGATGATTAACTAACAAGGTAGATAAAGGTGTCATCGCATAATCAGGTTTAAGGTTTTTGCACCATAGGTGTACTAGCAAACTAACATGGCTTGAATAAACAAGTATTGATCCCTTGGCCCAAGCTTTGGCCCAATAACATGAAGTGACCCTAATATGAGGTCAAATCAAACGGTCTAGTCGATCGGCTCCCTATAAGCCTAACTCGTCACGTGTTGGTGTCCATACGGCCCAAACATAATTGTAGTCAGACTGTGCAGGGTCTCCCGTCGGGTGTATTAAGCCCTAGGGTGTCAACCCCTGGACACCATAATCATGCGTGCACAGTCTCGATCTACTGGTACCCGTGCATGTTTTCCCCGGCTTCAGACTGTGTGCACGACCATAGTCCGCCCGGAACTACACCGGCGTACCCTTCTGCCGTCGCTTTTGGTCACTTACCTCAAGTCCAGTAATCGTGCCCCCACCCTAGCCTAGACCCTAGGGTCATGATGATACAAACTTGGGATTACTGCTGGAGTGGACCCCCATTGCTAGGATTTTTCTAGTGGGTTAAGTACGGTTTAACCCTCTCGCTAATCATGGATTAACTTGGTTAAGTGTAACGATGAGTTCACGACTTAACCCTGATTAATCTACCAAGCCCAAATTGGTTAAGTATTAAGTGGACCATGACTTAACCCTAATCACGAGGCATTAATTAATTTAATGCGCCTTAACCTCTCACATTAGACCTTGTTGTGGTTACTAGTTAAGCCGGGCGGGTCCGGGTAGCTTTACACCACAACTTGGTCTAACCTCGGGTTCAAGGTACAACATGACCAACTTCTCACATTGGGTCCTATTGTTTGTAGCAACTAGTTAAGCCGGTCGGTTCCGGGTAGGTTTACGCTACAAACTCAACCCAACCTCGAGTTGGTCACACTTATCTTTTCTAAGTGTCATGTCCATCATGTTTCCAAAACATATTACACTTTTCAAGCAATTGGGTAGACCTAACTTAATAGGTAAATTCCCAATGGGTAGACCTAACTTAATAGGTAAATTCCCAATCTTATGTTTTTATGTCTTTTAAGTTTACCCAACCCCAAACGCAATCCCATCGCTTACATATCGCAATTAGCGCATAAAGGATAGAAAGAGGGAACTTGGCATAATCATGACATAAAGGTGTTGAAGCCACAAATTTAACATGGTGGCATATGAAACGTACATATGTTCATATACTTGCATATTACATTTTAGGCCTCAAAAGCATGCATAAAACCAAACTTAGCATATGGGTGATACATGGTGATAAATGACATGTAAAAATGGCCATAAGCTCGCATTTAGCCTCACATGCAAGTTATCATAAGGGATATGATAACTTACATGTTGCCAAAATGCAACCTTTAGCATAAAGCTTGAAGCTTTATGTTCATATACTCAAGATAAGCTTGCATAACATGATAACATGAACAAAATGATCACCCCAAACTTGCATAACATACATGGCAAACTTGCATATCATAACATAGCAAACTTGCATAACATAACATGGCAAACTTGCATATAAACTTGCATATCATAACATGATAAACTTGCATATCATAACATGGCAAACTTGCATATAAACTTGCATATCATAACATGATAAACTTGCATATCATAGCATAGCAAACTTGCATATAAACTTGCATATCATAACATGATAAACTTGCATATCATAGCATAGCAAACTTGCATATAAACTTGCATATCATAACATGTCAAACTTGCATAACATGACATAGTAAACTTGCATATCATGGCAAACTTGCATATCATACATTTAACTTTAGAGTTTAAGTATGAAAGTAGAATAGGGCTTACAATGCTTAGGAAGTCACAAAAATATGACAAAGCCCTTATGCAATCAATTAAACCCCAAAATGCAAACTTCAATAGAAAAACCCTTTAGCCAAAATGATCAAAACCCTTGCTTTATGATGCAAATATAGAAACTTGACTTGAATGCAAGCTAATGATGCTCATACAAGCTTGAAAACACTTGTATTCATGGAAAATCTCATAAAAATTTATTTAGGAATTTTATGAAGAGAGTGGAGGCCATGAGAGGAATGATTTTGCCATAGTTTAGTTACTTGAATGAATAATGATGATTTAGGGTTAGGTTAGGGACTTATTTATAGAGATTAGGACTAGTTCTAGCCTTAGGATTAAACCCTAGTTCCAATCTCAGCCCTTAAAACCGAATCTGGCCCCCAAACTCAACACAAACCCAAAATGGTGCACCAGGCAAAACTGCCCGGCTGGACCAAGTCGACAGCCAAGTCGACAGGGCTGTCGACTTGGGTCCAACCAAGTCGACTCCCAAGTCGACAGGGCTGTCGACTTGGGTGCTCTGGCGGGAATTTTCCCGCCTAGCCCAATCTGACCTAATTTCCAAATTCAAACTTGAATTTGAAATCTGTTTTTACTTTGAAATTTTCTGAAAACTTCGTTGGGCCTTAATCGGGTCATACGGACTCCGATTTTCGAAAACTCGGACTCAATTTCGCGTATTTTTCCGAGACGAACGCAATGGCATAGCCCGTTTCCCTTGATTCAGATTTTAGAATTAAATTCTGCCTCGATTTACGTTATAACATGTTATTGAAAATACGGGTTGTTACATTCTCCCCTCCTTAAAGGATTTCGTCCCCGAAATCTTCAAGTTAGGAAGAACGTATCCTACCATCCAACATCCATCTACTCAAAACATCATCCACGAGCAATTATTGTCCTTACAAGATTCTAAATGTTGTATGAACATATGCAAAGGTGTGTGTATATGTACTTATCTAATGCAAATATCATCAATGCAAATTATGTTAGTGAAATGAATCCATATGTATGCAATTCCTAACATAATGTATAACATCTATATGTGTGCACATAACATACATCCATATGCAACATTCATGTGATAACACAAAAAATTTCATCCATGAATAAGCATAAACACTCATGCATGTGCAATATGAGGAGTGTGTGAGCCGATCTAGTGCCTAATGTGTATAATGCATCCACGAGTAACCACTTGCAAACACTTGCAACCACTTGCAACCATCAAACATAACATGTTTCAAACACATGTTTCATCCAAAGGGTTTCTACCTAAGGTTCTCATGACAAGATTAACATGATAGAGATAGCAAAAGAAAGATATGCTACAAGGAGATCGGGAAGATAAGCAAGATATACTCCTTTTGGATTACAAGAAATCCTTTCCTAACTCTGACATGTATTACTAGCCAATAAGTCGTACCTCCCGACAGAAATAGGACCGAGAGGATATACATAAAAAGATAACATGCGAGTAAGTTCCACAGGAAAACAAGGATCAAGGATATGCTCTTAAAAAGAGATATGATGCGCGTATCTAGCCTTCAGTCTTCTAAGTCACGTTTTCTTGAGCTTAACTCCACTGTGCTTTGACCGTCTTTTACCTCATGATTCCTTGACTTCTTAACTCTTCTTTCCAAATATGAGTTGGAACCCATTTCATTGTCGCCTCTCGTCTTCCTCTTCTATCATTCTTGGCTTAAACATAACTATGACCTCATGGTTTCATGCAAGCTCTCCAAAATTCACTAGTGAATCCTGGACCTCGTTTACTTACTATAAAGTATTCCACGCAGCAGAACTTTTCTTGAAAATACCAATCCACGTTGCCAATTGCTCTTACTAACGTGATTTTCTATAACTCATGCTTGAACGAAATGAACCATCCTCCTGCGAATGATAGGCCGTACTTAGATTCAGCCGTTTGCCCATGACTTCCCGTAGACTATCCCAAAACTGGCTAGTGAAGATTGAGTCATGGTTACTAACTATACTTGAGGGAACCCCGTGCAACCTCTTTATTTCTTGAAAGTAAACTGTTGCTAGCTATGATGCAGTCCTTTCGCTCTTTACCGGAGTGAAATGAGCACCCTTCGTGAGTCTACCTACTATGACCCACATGCTCGTATCCCCTTTTCTTGATCTAGGCAGTCCATCCACGAAATCCTTCGTGACGCTTTTCCCTCTTCCATTGCGGGAACCTCCAATGGATGTAATAGCCCACCGGGCTTCTATGACTCGGCCTTTAACCTGTTGGCACAACATGCGCCTTGGGACAAACTCGGCCACCTCCTCGAGTGATGTGCATCTTCAAGAGCCTTCTTTCTCTCATTGCGTCTTACCCATCCCTTGCCATCTATAGCGAGGTGTCTTAACATCTCGCCTCGAATCAACTTGTCCATGATCTCGACTAACTGCGGGTCTTCTTTCTGCGAAGTCCCTACTTGGTCCAGAAGGGTAGGTCTAAACTCAAGGGACGCTAACTAACTAATTAAACTGAGAGAATTTCTTATTTCAATTGTCCTCGTCGGAGCTTTTCGGTTTTGAACCGCGACCACTTTAGCAGGATCCACCACTAAGCCTTGCTTAGGAACTATGTGCCCAAGAAATCTAACTTCCCTTCTCCAAAAGTGACACTTGGAGAACTTGGCCTTCAACTGATGCGCTCTAAGCGTATCCATCACCTCTACGAGATGCCTTGCGTGCTCTTCCTCATCCTTAGAGAAGATCAGAATATCATCTACGAAGACCACGACAAACTTGTTCAAGAACTCCCTGAACACCCTACTCATCAAGCCCACGAAATATGCGGGTGCATTAGTCAAGCCGAACGGCATGACAAGCCATTCGAAGAATCCATCTGGCGTTCTGAACGCAGTCTTGTCTATACTATCTTCAGCTACTCTGAGCTGATGGAATCCAGTAGCAAGATCAAGAGAGAACAGATGTTCCTACAAGCTGAACAAACAAATCATCGATCCTTGGTAATGGTTGTCTCTTCTTCTTGTTCAACTCACGATAATCAACACACGGGCGAAGCGTACTGTCCACATTAGTAGCGAATACTACTAGAGCACCTTCCTCGGAAATGCTTCATCGAATGAAGTTCTTCTCAAGCAACTCCTTCACTTGCTTACTTAGCTCCCGTCTTACGGGACCATGTGCCTTACCGGCCACGAAACTATCTTGGCATTATCAACCAGATAAATGCGGAAATCTATCTCTCGCTTAGGGGTAACCCCCCCTTCACTTCACCCAAGATATCAGGATATTCTCGGACCACCCTCACCGATTGCAAACTATCGATAGACGAGTTGAGGGATTCAAGATAACACAACATGACGAGACTCATAGGGTTATTAGAAATTTTTAGGGTACTACCGAGGTGAGTCATGAGCCTCACAACCCTATGCTCAAAAATCAAGAATGGCTCCAAAACTGGACAACCAATCCATGCCCAAAATCAACCCATACCCCATGAAACCGAGAATATAAGCATCACACGAGAACTCTACACACGGGATCATAAACTAGACTAGTACTTAGGTGCAAACTATCGACAAGATCATATGAGATAAAGCTATGCGATGCACCAGAATCAAACAAGGTACGAACTAGAAAATCAGAAATATATACAAGGCTCTCAACGGAAATACTACCTCGATCGGGAACTGGAGCGGCATTGAGAGCATGAACTTGCCCTCCTGAAGGTCCAGCACGCTGAGTCTGACCCTGTCCTTGCCCTTGCTTCTTCGGGCAATCTTTGCTGAAATGTCCAAACTCACCACAACGATAGCATTCACCACTCTTCCTTTTCCTCTTCTTACAATCCTTAATAAGATGCCCAACTGAACCGCAATAATGGCACTTCCCCTTGTTGTTATTGCCCTTGTTGTTGTTCCCCTTGTTGCCTTGACTCTTGTTCTTGTTATGATTGCCTTGACTGCTCTGACCACTTGGATTACCCTGATTTCCTTTCCACTGGGAATCAGTCTTCTTGGCTTGAGTATCATTCATCTTGATCTCCTTCTTGTCACTCCTATTCTCTTCATTGAGTAGGGCCATATTCACCAAACTCTCGAAAGTTGCCCCCAAGGGTATATGAGTCATGGCTAAACCATGTAATGGCTCGTTTAATCCTAGAGCAAAGTATAGGGCCTTCTTCTGAGCTATGTTAACCCAGTCCAAACCGGCCTGAGCCAGTTGATTAAACTTATCTATGTATTCCCTAATAGTCATGTCCCCTTGCTTCAGTGATAGGAACCTTAGTCCAAACTTTCCCCGAAAGTCATCCCAAGTCTCAATTGGCCTAGTAACGGTGGTGACCACCCACCAACGTGCAGCTTCTTCCTTTAGCAACCACACTGCTAATAAAACCTTCCTACGGTCATCTATATCAAAGAAGGCAAAAAGATCTTCGGTTTCCTTCAACCAATTCCTTGCCTCTACATAAGTCTCGGTTCCAATGAAATTCCTGCAACCCATCGCCTTAAAGTCCTTGCAAAACTTTGCGAAGTCAGCTTGAGGATGCTGAGGGAGAGGAGGAAGAGGAACCTCAGCGACAGGAGAAAGAGGAATATCAGCGACAGGAGGAGGAGGAACATTAACTACCGGAGGAGGAGGAGGAACATTTGCGGGGCCGGCTTCGGTCGCCCTAGCCTCCAAAAGTCTCCTATACCAAACAGGTACGTGTACTCCCTCCGGAATAGCAAAGTTATCGGCCATACTGAAAACGAAGAAAAAGATAGATTCAGAACGAAGAAACGAAGGATAGTGCTATGGCTTTTGGGGAATAGCCTTTTTTAGAATAACTAGACTTTTCTTTGGAAAATACTTTATACTTGGTTTTGAAAATAGTTTTCCAAAAGTTTTTAAAAACCTTTTTGTCCCTTCTTGTAAACCATATGCTCTGATACCAAATGTAACACCCCACCTCCGCCAAGGTGACTCTTGCAAGCACTCTGACTTTGGAGGGGCGTTTGAATCAGGTAAACATGCATAATGATATATCAAGGCAGAACAAGAACATATGTATATATGTAAACAGAGTAAATAAGATAAGTAAAACAGCGGAAGATTTCAAACTATTTCAAAAACAAGTCTGGTACAACATAATGTCAACTTTCCAAATACACAAGTCTAGATAAAAACAACATTACTGAAAAACTGAAATACATAAGTACTATCCCCAAAATAAGTGATAACCATAGCTAGCTTCATGTCAAGACCGTACATGAGCTAAAATCCCACAAGCAAGTGATCAGAAATCCAAGCTAAGCTCCAATATTCCCTCCCTGAGAACCTGGGGGGGGGGGGGAACGGAAGAAAAGAGGCGAAAGAAAACAGGTCAGTCAAAAAGACTGAGTAAGCCCTACTATAATCAATGTAAACTGATAAAGTTAACTGACATGAGAAGCATGGATGAACATAAGGATAACAACATACTGGCATGATGATTAACTAACAAGGTAGATAAAGGTGTCATCGCATAATCAGGTTTAAGGTTTTTGCACCACAGGTGTACTAGCAAACTAACATGGCTTGAATAAACAAGTATTGATCCCTTGGCCCAAGCTTTGGCCCAATAACATGAAGTGACCCTAATATGAGGTCAAATCAAACGGTCTAGTCGATCGGCTCCCTATAAGCCTAACTCGTCACGTGTTGGTGTCCATACGGCCCAAACATAATTGTAGTCAGACTGTGCAGGGTCTCCCGTCGGGTGTATCAAGCCCTAGGGTGTCAACCCCTGGACACCATAATCATGCGTGCACAGTCTCGATCTACTGGTACCCGTGCATGTTTTCCCCGGCTTCAGACTGTGTGCACGACCATAGTCCGCCCGGAACTACACCGGCGTACCCTTCTGCCGTCGCTTTTGGTCACTTACCTCAAGTCCAGTAATCGTGCCCCCACCCTAGCCTAGACCCTAGGGTCATGATGATACAAACTTGGGATTACTGCTGGAGTGGACCCCCATTGCTAGGATTTTTCTAGTGGGTTAAGTACGGTTTAACCCTCTCGCTAATCATGGATTAACTTGGTTAAGTGTAACGATGAGTTCACGACTTAACCCTGATTAATCTACCAAGCCCAAATTGGTTAAGTATTAAGTGGACCATGACTTAACCCTAATCACGAGGCATTAATTAATTTAATGCGCCTTAACCTCTCACATTAGACCTTGTTGTGGTTACTAGTTAAGCCGGGCGGGTCCGGGTAGCTTTACACCACAACTTGGTCTAACCTCGGGTTCAAGGTACAACATGACCAACTTCTCACATTGGGTCCTATTGTTTGTAGCAACTAGTTAAGCCGGTCGGTGCCGGGTAGGTTTACGCTACAAACTCAACCCAACCTCGAGTTGGTCACACTTATCTTTTCTAAGTGTCATGTCCATCATGTTTCCAAAACATATTACACTTTTCAAGCAATTGGGTAGACCTAACTTAATAGGTAAATTCCCAATGGGTAGACCTAACTTAATAGGTAAATTCCCAATCTTATGTTTTTATGTCTTTTAAGTTTACCCAACCCCAAACGCAATCCCATCGCTTACATATCGCAATTAGCGCATAAAGGATAGAAAGAGGGAACTTGGCATAATCATGACATAAAGGTGTTGAAGCCACAAATTTAACATGGTGGCATATGAAACGTACATATGTTCATATACTTGCATATTACATTTTAGGCCTCAAAAGCATGCATAAAACCAAACTTAGCATATGGGTGATACATGGTGATAAATGACATGTAAAAATGGCCATAAGCTCGCATTTAGCCTCACATGCAAGTTATCATAAGGGATATGATAACTTACATGTTGCCAAAATGCAACCTTTAGCATAAAGCTTGAAGCTTTATGTTCATATACTCAAGATAAGCTTGCATAACATGATAACATGAACAAAATGATCACCCCAAACTTGCATAACATACATGGCAAACTTGCATATCATAACATAGCAAACTTGCATAACATAACATGGCAAACTTGCATATAAACTTGCATATCATAACATGATAAACTTGCATATCATAACATGGCAAACTTGCATATAAACTTGCATATCATAACATGATAAACTTGCATATCATAGCATAGCAAACTTGCATATAAACTTGCATATCATAACATGATAAACTTGCATATCATAGCATAGCAAACTTGCATATAAACTTGCATATCATAACATGTCAAACTTGCATAACATGACATAGTAAACTTGCATATCATGGCAAACTTGCATATCATACATTTAACTTTAGAGTTTAAGTATGAAAGTAGAATAGGGCTTACAATGCTTAGGAAGTCACAAAAATATGACAAAGCCCTTATGCAATCAATTAAACCCCAAAATGCAAACTTCAATAGAAAAACCCTTAAGCCAAAATGATCAAAACCCTTGCTTTATGATGCAAATATAGAAACTTGACTTGAATGCAAGCTAATGATGCTCATATAAGCTTGAAAACACTTGTATGCATGGAAAATCTCATAAAAATTTATTTAGGAATTTTATGAAGAGAGTGGAGGCCATGAGAGGAATGATTTTGCCATAGTTTAGTTACTTGAATGAATAATGATGATTTAGGGTTAGGTTAGGGACTTATTTATAGAGATTAGGACTAGTTCTAGCCTTAGGATTAAACCCTAGTTCCAATCTCAGCCCTTAAAACCGAATCTGGCCCCCAAACTCAACACAACCCCAAAATGGTGCACCAGGCAAAACTGCCCGGCTGGACCAAGTCGACAGCCAAGTTGACAGGGCTGTCGACTTGGGTCCAACCAAGTCGACTCCCAAGTCGACAGGGCTGTCGACTTGGGTGCTCTGGCGGGAATTTTCCCGCCTAGCCCAATCTGACCTAATTTCCAAATTCAAACTTGAATTTGAAATCTGTTTTTACTTTGAAATTTTCTGAAAACTTCGTTGGGCCTTAATCGGGTCATACGGACTCCGATTTTCGAAAACTCGGACTCTATTTCGCGTATTTTTCCGAGACGAACGCAATGGCATAGCCCGTTTCCCTTGATTCAGATTTTAGAATTAAATTCTGCCTCGATTTACGTTATAACAGGTTATTGAAAATACGGGTTGTTACAACGGGAAAAACGAATAGAGAAGCACCTGATTTGCTTTCCATTAGTAATTTTCGTCCAACGATTGCTATTGGCTTCATAATGATTACATGAAGTAAACAGTTAATAACATGTATTCTCATGGTCTCACAGTACTCACTGTGCTACACACTTATTTTGCCACTGCAATTGTGATAGAAGAACTAATAGAGAAGATTATCATAAATAAAAATCTCAATATTAAGGATTATAATAGTTCAAGTAAATTAAGATTAGCCTTCAACGAAAAAACAAAATTATGAGGATTCTTACTTTTTCTTTTACCTTTTTCTCTAAGACAAACCCCTTTTTAAGTGGATTATATGCATGTATGTATGTATGTATGTATGTATGTATACATATATGTGTATATATATATATATATATATGTATATATACATGTATGTTTATATATTGTAAATGACTAATCATCAATGTAGGCATTGGGTTCGATAATTTTCTGGAAAAGATGATCTCAACTAAGATTTCAGCATACTCAAGCCAATACGATCTCTCTGTAAACATGTCAAAGCCTAAGGCAGAATAAAGTCTATGACATACTCAAATCGTTGCTATTTTTTGTCATTCGTACGAAATAATGTGATGTTCTTTTAATATCCATGGATTATATTTAATTTGAAAACTAACATATGATCGTTTGCTTTGGTAAATACAAAATAAGCAATATAAAACTATAAGCATTACTATAGTCTATAAATCATTAAATCGACATATTACAATAAATAACAAAAAACTGTTCAACGGCAACGTGCTAAAATTGAGATTGTTCAAATAAAACAAGCTAGAAATCATTGGGAATATTCAACTAAAATATGAGTTTATTCAAGAGGTGAATTTGCCTCCTCTACACATGAAAATTACTGGGCTACATATATTATGATCGTTTAATGAAGACATTGATAGTTACAGATAATGAATTTATCTAGAAAAAGAGTGATTTGCATAAATCATAAATTTTGAATATAATAAATAGCATAACTTTCGTTTTCCATAATAAAGATAAAGATAATTTGACAGAGAAGTAGATGGTCTTTGTTCGACTTTAATTTCTGTATTTTACTTGCCTTTTCATTTATCCGTCAAAACAAAGAAACAAAACTTGAATATTTCAGTGATATTTATTATGCTTTGTAGTTCTCAAGAAAAATGAAACCGGACAAATACGTATTATATGGAGATAGCAAAATAATGCTATAATTAGCTCAAATTATCTTCTTTGAATTTCCAAGAGAAAAAAAAAAAAACAATCAGTTTTCAATATTTATTATTGTAATCAGTAAATTTTTAGATTAAACCAACATGATTTAACAAAATAATTTATTTGTGTGTGTATGTCTCTATGTGTGTGTATTTTTGTATATGCTATGTATCGACGTCAGTCATGCATATTTTCAAATTTCAAGTGGTATATTATAATTTATTTAGTTTGGAAGTCATGTTTTTCATACATTTGCTAGATGCACACTCATTCAAATTTCTGGACCTGATACCGCTTGATAAATGCAGAAAATATGTTTTGTTTTTAAAGAACACAACTTACGAACATCAACTTAAAGAATTTAAAAATAAGAAACACAATGCATGATTTCAATTCGGTTGAGGAGAAATCCACATCAGGTAGTTCGATAGGCTTATGACAAGGGTAATGAAGTCCAGGTTGGGGATCAACTGTTGTAATTTGACGAAAGGTGTTAAGTCTGTCATTCAGTCCACTAAATACATCATAGACCTGGGGTTTAACTTCCTAAAATTGCATGTTCTAATTTCAGTTTTGATGTTACTTTTCCAATCCAATTATTTACCAGTTATTTACTCCATTTTCACTTATACCAAGCTCTCTTTTGTTTGATATTTGGTATTTCGCTAATGAATGTTTGGTAGCTACTGTTTGAATCCAGTACATTACAGAATCCTATGTTGAAGCTCTTATCCTCTTACTTCCTAGGAGTCAAAAAATATTCAAATTTATATGCATAATTTAGGCGAAAGGGAATAAGAATGATTGACGACATTTGTATAAACAAGTTGTATTTTTGTTTAGTCATGTTTATATCTTAGTAATTTATGTTTTTCATTTCTCAACTTTCATCTAGTTATATATGCTTAGTTGCTTACAAGTTACAACTATTTATCAACTTTTATCAGTGTGAATTTTTGTAAATTTATATGTTCTACTCTGCATCATATGGTTGTTATCTTTTGAAAACAATATTATGTATTATCCACTAATTGCATTTGTCTAAGGCCATGCATAATAAGAATTTCTTTTTGATTGATGATTCGTTTAGTCTTTACAAATATATTCGTGAGACCATTGTGCATATATTACTGGTTTTCTTATTGATTTAATTATTTGATTTTCAAGATTCAAGCTGGGTAAAAATAAACATACCCACGTCGGAATATCAAAAGATGAATTCATAAATTGACGATTTTCACTTAGTTATAGTACGTAACTTGACTCTTAGTTAAGAGAAATCGTCGATTATTGCAACTAAAAATGTTGATTGAATCTTTTTTGCACGATTTATCATTGATTATAAGTAAACACAACTAATTAGTTGCGTATCATTTTAAATCATTTTTTAATCAAAGAACTTAATATAAGAAGTTGAAATAATAGCCTGTATAATAAACTTTATTGTAATCTTCTGGACTGAATTGTCAATTAATTATACCTCAAAGACAGCACAAAAGTATCAGGTGAGAAATTACAACAAATTTAGATTCGACGGAAAACGCATTCAAGCTTAAAAACAACATTCATCGAACCTCATATTACACCACACACTTAAGTAAGACCACATAGATCAATCATACTCCTCCAAAATGACATAGACACTGGGACATGATAAATAATGAACAGGCTTTATGCTTTCCATCACCAAAAAATGTGGTTATAGATGCTTCCGTATGGGCTTACATATATTGTTCAGGATTCTTTAGTACAACAAAGTCTTGCTACATGAATATTAGCAGAAAATTTGATTTGAATGCACACACTGTGGGTATTACGTCCAACAAAATAGATAATACCATAACAGGTTAATATGTATCAAACATCATAAAGCTCCTTTTATTTAGCTTGTATATCAGAGGAAAATCTACAAGCCAAAATATATTGCTCTAAATATTAATCACATGAGCCAACCATGTAAAAATAAATGTCAAATCAATTATATTTTCATTCTATAGCTCTTTTGAATTTCTTTGAAGGGGATCAGTAAGGTTAAAAAAATGATAAATATTTACTCCAATATCGTAGAAAAGCACTATATATATGTATCTTTATAATAATAGGAATAGTTAAGGATGATGAAGCTTTTTAGGAGTTCCAACATTGTCCTTACTTCTCTGTACAACGCAAAACGGAAAAAATAACGTGGGAGGGTAAACCCGACAATCCCCCTCCAACCGCTTCCCACTACTTCTACGTCAACCCGTCTCCCACTTTCCTTTTTATTTCCTTCCGTCGTTGAGTGCGATCTTCACATTCTCCCCCCTTTTCCACTACTTTCTTCTCCATTATCCACCCTCAACTGCTTCCATGGTGAACGCTTTGTGCCTTCTGCTTCTTCGGTCAACTCGGTTCCTTCTTACTCCTTCATCCCTACAGTCCAAGATTATAACTACCGCTGAACTATCGATTCTCCTCAGATCATCAAATTCTTCTCAGATCTGGAAGAGGATTAACCGTGTTTAGCCTAGAAGACGACATCACCGGTAATACTTTTAAGATTTACCTTGATATTTGATTTGCGGTTTCTGTTTCATCCCTATTTCACGTACAATTAGTGCTTAAACCTGATGTTTAATTTCTCCTTTTCCTTAGATCTGCTACTCTTCAGATCTGCCCACTATTGATATGCTTTTTATATCAATAAGGTCGAGTTTGTGGAAAATTTATGTGTTCTGACATTTTTTTTAACTTCATTTACACGATTAAGAATTCTATTCACTCACTTAATATTACCATATCAGTCTACTTTTTTTTCGTAGTTAAGTTGATTTTTAGTTTGAATTTTTCCGTATATATTTTTTAGAATGGAAACTGATTCTAATATCATTTGATCAGATTAACTAACTTTGAAAATCGTCATAGTTTATGACTGTATGGGTTGTGTTAATATCTTTTCTGATATGCATACTACATTTTTTTCATCTTGGTTGTTTTAATTTTTTTAGTTATACTGAGAATGCATCTTTTTGGTAATTGGTCATATACTTTTTATTGATTGACATTACCTTTGGATTTCAGGTAAGATTAAATTGTGCATTGCGTGTGATGAACTTTCCAACTGTGAATTTGTGCATCTATTAGCTTGCTCTTTTTGCATCAAAGCAGAGCACCTTGAGTCGAACACATATACAAATTTCTTTCCAGGTAGTCTCAGTTTTCCACCTAATTTGCAGCCTGACTATGATATAACTCACATGAATGATAGTATCGTATTTTGTTTGTGTTATATTTTATGTCAACTACAAGCAAAGAGAGAATACTTCATAAATCAGTAGCAATTGAGAAATAGATTATGAATTTCTGTTCAAAACGAAGGAAATACATAAAAGCTAATCTGCAATCTAGGATATTTTATGTTTTTCAAGTCAAAAGATTAAAAGGATACATCACTTACGAATTCACTTTGCATTTCAGTACAGAAAAAAAAACAAGCTGAGGATGAAATGTGGGTTCCATTTGATTGGGTAAAAGCCTTTTCCACATCAGTAGATACTAAAAATGTGAGTTCATTTGTATTATCGTTGCACTCTTTGAAATGGGCATATGATATTTAGTTTTTTAATTATATTTGAGTAACGGTTAAGTGACTTGGGTTTATGCGTTATGGAGTACAAACTCGCTAATGAATCCAGGGATTGCATCATATCCCTTAAATTGTCCTAATTTCGGACTCCCTCGAGTATGGTCATTGCATCAAATGGAACATACATTTAAAGTTGTGACAAAACTGAATGTATATATGGTTTAAAACTGATATCTGCATTAATTTTTTGCAAATATTTGTCATGCATGTGCGTGTGTGTGGAAGATCTAACTCCTGCTGAGAAACATATCCTTAAAGCAAGTAAACCTAGAATACCTGTTTTCCGCGAAGTAATCGACTTAATAGGATAGGCTGAACGGGAAGCGTTCTAGGAGCCTGCCTCGCGAGTGTATGTTTTATAACTGAATTCTCAGAGCTTTACTGGGACACATTATATGTGCATGGGATGGTTAGATTTTTTATTTTCCCTAGAAACCTAAGGTCCATATGAAGGTTTTTTTTAATTCTCATGGAAAAATAAATGTGATTTTGAGTTCTTTCCCCTCTTATTTTTAAGGTTGCAATAGTAGAAAAATAAACAAGCTAATGTAAAGCTGACCAGCCATGTTAGTGCTATCGTATAAACTAGAATTATAATGAAAAGTTATTATGTTGTGTAAATATTTTTTTTTGCTAATATAAGAGTTATTTGAATTTATACCAGATGTTGTTTATACACATCTTAAGTTATAACACACAAATCTGCTGAATTACACCAAAAGCCTGATAAGAAATCAAAAGGATATGCTCCATTTTTGTTACTGTTTGGCTATGTTTTCACATAGTCAACTTTACTTTGTCAAATTGGATTATACTATAGAATTAACTAACTATTTCTTTTTACCATGCAGCTAAGTCTAAACGGCAAGCACTACTTCACATTAACCCATGAAATTTTCTTCTATATACTGAAAAGAAGAGTTAGAGTCTATCCTTCAATTTGGTATAAGGTGAGTGTTGTATGGGCGATGAACCAAAAATATTCCATATTTTGATATGTATGCCCATGTTAAATATTTGGAACTAACTTTATTATAACATATAAGATCACTTATACATCCATTTACAGTCTACGTATTACATTCGAATCTAAAGACTGTTAACTCACTTGGATATTATGAAACAGAAATTCCTTGCATACAAAAAAAATAGTCAATTGTACTCCTAAGTTATATGTTCCTTCTTAACAATGTCAATGAATGTGTATTTATGTGTCATACTGCCTTTAGTATGCTTGATAACAAATGACTTCAAAATAAGTTCATGGAAATTATCATAAATATTATGTTTTTTAATTAAAGGGATTCATTGATGATTTTATATTGGGTTTTTGGAAGTGTGTGGGTTTCTTTTGGTCCGGTTAGGCCCTCAAATTTCAAAATTCACATGCCAAAAATATATAAGTGGAAAAAGTTGGTTGACAAATGGATTTTTATAATTTCCTCCTAATTTTTTGAATTTAAGTTCATGGAGAAGAGGCATGACTTTGAGTATGGCGAACAATATTATCAACTTTCTTATATGTTATTTGCTTCGCTATGTCATGAAAAAGATAGAATTTCATTTTTATGTATGGTATATTGTAACTTTTAAGTTTAACCATGTTGCATGTGAGGATGGCACAAATTATTCTGTTGTCAACTCCCATTGTTATCGCTTTTTTAAGTAAAATTATTATCGTTTTTAGGTTGTAGAAATTTAATTCATTCTCTTCCTATATTTAAATTCTATAATTTTTTAATATAACCACCACAATTTGTGTCGTGTGTAACGCCATCGTCAAGCTTTTTTGGTGCCGGCACCCTCCACCTTTCACAAAAATAAAATGGGGCTTTTGTCATTTGTCCCGGTGCTTCCGTTGTTTATTTGTTATCAATTTATGCATCTTTGTTTTATTTGGAAACGAATTCGTATAATAACAAATGGAATCATTGTGTTATCATGTCATTTATGTTGAATCAAGTCCCACATTGGGGAATTTATAAAATAGTTCCTGTATAACTACTAAGAGTTCACCCTTCACATTGCCAATTGGTTTTGTGATAATTCGGGGTTCTCTAACATGGTATCAGAGCAGGTTTAATTCGTGCGCACATAGCCACACTTATCCATGTCACCCAATAACATCCACGTGTTAGGCTCAGATATGCCACATGTGCGGGGGCGTGTTGAATCAAGTCCCACATTGGGGAATTTATAAAATAATTCCTGTATAACTACTAAGAGTTCACCCTTCACATTGCCAATTGGTTTTGTGATAATTCGGGGTTCTCTAACAGACTCCTTTGTTTAACCTACAAAATACACGTTGCTACTGGTGACATCTTTAAAAATATTTCCACCTACAGACTGAAATTTTAATAAATATCAACTTTTATTAACATGTTGCTTACCGGCAGTTTTTATTTTCTCATTCAGCGTCCTTACCAAGTCAATTTACAGTCTTTCAATGTTATATGATGATATGCAACTAAACGGTGAAACTGGGGATTTAGATGCAATATTAGACAAACTAAATAATATATTTTGATGCTAAACATAAACTCAACAGTTAAAATGTTCACGGTTAGTTGTTTCAAAATGTTCTTCACTTTTATGCTACTATTTGATTACTATGCTTTTGACTTGGAAAAGAGACTTTTATAGTCTTCTGACACTATAACAGACCTTAACAAAATTAATATTTATTTTTAAACTTCAAGATTTGTTCTCATTGTCTTCAGAGTACTCATACATAATGTTGTAGGGATATATTTGGAAAATAAAGTAGATGTAGCCATCATTGGCAATTGGGATCCAAAAGCAAGCTTGCATTGTCCAAAGTATCGAAATGGAATATTTCGATGGTTTCAATATCACTGAAAGACTATTCCATACTTGGATTCAAAAGGGTAAAAAGAAAACTGAATTCTATTTTAGTGTCCAAATTGAACCAAACAACCTAAATGAGCAAAGGATATACTTATGCAACCAAACTTAGTTCTCCCATTTAGCTCTGAAAAGCGAAGCCTTTTTATCTCTCTCAAAATAAAATCATGTGTGTGTCCGTACTGCTAGAAGTTAAGTAGAAGTTAAGTAGAAGTTAAGTTGCTTTTTGTTTATAACTTGCACTGACTAACAGTTTGATTTATTTAATCCTGAATATATCTTGAACTTCATCAGATGTTAAGTTAGTTGTGTTAGCAGCCAGCCATACCACACTTATGGTAATGTAGCATTTCAAATGGTCATCGGATCCAAGTGTCAACATTTAATTAAAGGATAGATAAATGAGTGTCAGATAATATTTTTAGTTGTAATTCCTAACACAAGTCAGGACATAAACTACTGTTTCCTAAAACTGTTTCCTGTACTTTTTTCACCAAATTTTCCTTTTACCCATGTAAAGTATAACCATACACAATTTTTCATATGGCCCGATTTCTAATGGATTTTAAAATATTAGGTAGTGTTTGGTTTCTAACGTAAAGTATAAACATGCTGCATCATCATTTTGAAAGGATAAAGGTGTCAAACGCAGTAGATCTCCATGCAGGAAACATACGTTTAATATTTATAAAGATATGTTATACTTAGCTTTAGTATGAGTCGAAACCATGTATGCTTTCTTTGTTTAATGGTATCACCTGTCTTAAACTTCAACCAATTATTTTCAGTCAATTATCGGTACTGCTTAATTACAGTTTCCCAGATGGGTTTAACTTCGTTATTATTGTATTATATTTATATGTGTTTGTTGATGTTAACAAAAGTTGTATGTTGTTCAGGTTTGCAAGAGTGCAAGGGAAAAATGCAGAGTTGGCGTTGACAAGAGTTAAAAAAGGCACGACTAGATGGATGAGATGCAGCTATTGCTGTCATTATTTATGGACTAGCCTGTTGGATAATATCATTATATATAATATATTCTCATGTTAACTGGCAAATTTACTTTAATGTCTGAGGAAAATTTGAATCATATGTTCTTGCTTATCATATATGGGTAGCTGCAACCTGTAATCAGTGTTTTGCACCTAGAATAAAGCTTTTAGGTCTATATGAATTTGCACATTTGACTCGGCTGATAGTAAATGTGGAGCTTATTCGTTTACATAATAATATATCTTGGTTGTTGTTCTTACTATTTTACCTGCTTTGCAAAAAATAGGTTCCTGCACAAAACCAAGATTTGCTTCAATTGTCTATGCACATGTCCAACGGACGTGCCTAAGTACTGGTATATATATATATATATATGTGTGTGTGTGTGTGTGTGTGTGTGTGTGTGTTTGTGTGTAAATATGTATGTGTGATATATTGCTGTAAAACTGAAAGTTAAGTCAATTATATTTTCGTTCTATGGCCCTTTTGAATTGCTTTGAAGGGGATCAGTAAGGTTAAAAAAGTGATAAATATTTACTCCAATATCGTAGAAAAGTAGTATATATATATATGTGTGTGGGTGTGTGTGTGTAAATATGTATGTATGATATATTGCTGTAGTTAAATATTATTAAATTTCGGTATGAATATATAGGAATATCAATAATGTAGTAGATGATTGTCATCTCTAACAGAAGTTTTTTTTTTTTTAATAATTCTTATATGTTTGAGCCACAAATTAGTTACAGAAAAATGTCAAATGTATAAAAAATAGAACTGCACAACCTTTTTTTTACCCTGTACATTAATTTTCTGAAGTCTTTTATACTTTAAGTTTGTAAGCTGCAAAATAGAAAAATACCAGTGAATAAATATTAACTAATGTCTATGATAATTTTTCAAAGGTTGTCACCATGATCATGCAAAAAGTCCTGATTACTTAGTATCCAAGTATCAAAGTGAACGTATAAATTGCTATAATAAAGTATCTATTTTTTTAGTTTATTTGTTGCGCACCGATCTTATATTTAATGTTTTACAGGGTTTGCATCGATTGGTCATTTTGCAAGGTAGTATATTATATTATTGTTTGTTGTTACCTGATGATCAAGTGATTTAAATATTCATAGGCACTGGAGTATAAAATAATGGCTCAAAGCTCTGCTTATTATATTGGTTACTTACAAGTCTGAATCTAGATTTAAAAAAATTAAGTATTGCAGATTGATTACGTTACAAATGTTGAATAAAACTAATTGAATGTATAGTTTTTATTTATTGATTCTATGCTTTTAGTTATTTTCTTAGTTTTCTTTCAATAGGTAACAACCAATTAGCTTATTAACTTGCGTGTTCAACTTCATCATGTAATATTGCTACATTAAACTGAGGCTATATGGCAGTTAGAAGATGGAAATATACTAACAACCAACTGTGTTAATGCTTATTACTCTATTTTCGCTCATATGCCATTGGGTGATAAAGTTATTTAATCATGATTGTATAACCCAGAATTTGATATTTTTCTAACCCATGGTTTGACCTTACAGGGTTTATGGTTTCATAGTAGTTTTATTTACTTTGTTATACATTAAACTAAAAACATAAATTCTGATAATGTAGTCAAATGCAGTCATTGATATCCGTACAATGTTTCATTAGGTTGCTCCATGAACACATTCGAAAGAGTGGAAAATCTTTAAAAACGTAAACTGACTTCTTGCTCACTATGTTGTCCGTGTCATGGTACTTTTACGGCGTACAATTCTAATTGTTCGTATCACATAAATGGATTATCAGAGAATAATTTACAAAATTTCATAACAACTTTTTATTTTCGACGGAAATAATGATAGAAAAAGTTCATATCCATCTTTTAAAAAATATCGTATAAGTGTGGTAATACTTCGTATCTACATCAGATAATGTTTATTTTAATCCTTATGAAATTATTCTCTTATGTATTAAATATCTAATTAATCTAGAATGATAACTTACATAATGTTCTATATACAAAATATTAAATATAATGTACATTGATTACTAGCACGCTTTTCAAACAATATAGTGTATAATTATAGACCAACGATGTACATTGTGATTAATTGTAACATACGAGGGCATTAGCTACATATGAGAATAACAAACCTACGAATCGCTCTACAAGCAGACGAGCAGCCAAAATATTCAACCCCAACTAACTGAAGTGTTTGTTTTTCCTATACTGCAAGGTGAATTTATTTTTATAACTAAAAATTTAATTTTCAATCCACTCATCTTAAGTAAAAGAACTACAGAGGTGTAATTGGGTTCTATAAAAATTGTGACATAAGCATCCACATTTTATTGTCCATAGCTACGGATCTACGTCTTTTAGGCGTTCCAGCAAGTATACAAATGTCAATAAATGTGGGAAAAAGCCATTATGAACAAACTTTTCTGCTTTGATATGAATAATTGAACAAGATTTGCGATTGCGATCGTGATTCCATTTAAAAATTGAAAATTGTATTGGTGATTTGCATGGATGACAGAAATATTCTTTAACCAAATGCATAATTTTTATCAAAATCAACTAAGAATCATCATAGTTTTTCTTCCACTGATAAAATAACATTATGTTTACATAGTACTGAAGTTGATTTCGTGCATATGGATTGATAACTGACCATTATATGTTTCACATGATTTTTAATGTGGTGTTCTTAAGCAGTTCAGAGTAATATAGCGATAAGTATTGCAGTTTATTGCATTGCTGTACATATCGGTTTTACTTTTATAATTATCATCTAATAATCATCTTAAAATGCATAGCATCAACTATTGTTTGCAATTTACTCTATGTTGTTATGTTTGATTATTGTTTACTGGATTATTTATTAATTGTGAAGATTCCGGGACCATCTTCTTTCACAAGTATTTTAATCACAACTATTTCTGGATTAACCAATCTGTTGTTTGCAAATTGTAGGTATTAATCCACATTATTGGGTTCATTAAGGGCGAGGCCGCATAGCTCTTATACAAAAGTACTATCATTTTATTGTGTTCAACATTTGATCATTGGCACGTGACTCATGATTTGATCGATAGTAAAGAATCCTATGTAGTTTCTGGACATAAGTCTTTTTATTTTGTCATCATTATTCTAAGAATTGGATAGATGTTTTTTTTTTTTGCTTATTAAAGTATGTGTACTATGGTTATATCCGCTACTTTAGATGCTACTTTAAATGCTGCAAAAATATCTCAGAATATCCACTACTATTAGACTATGGTTGAATCCGTTATTCAAAAAAAATATTTTTGTACCATGATTGCTGCTTTAAATGCTAAGCACTATGGAGAAATTTATTGTACCATTTTTAAATAAGCAACTGCAGGATTTGTCAGGTTTTGTCCAAGTAAATATAGTCAAATGCTTAGATAAGCGTTTGGATTTTTGATAGTGAATGAAAGTAAAAATAATTATTTTATGATATTCATGAATTTTAAATGGATACAAATTCCAAGTTCCAACTCTATTTGATCGAAAACCACGAAGGAAAAAGGGGTGGAATCATTGATAACCCAATTTTCAATCTGCATATAGGCATAACATAAGCTCTACGGATGTTCTTTCTCTAACAGTAATGGTTTTACATCTTATCAAGAGCGTCTTTGAGTCAAATCCCAACTGTATGAATTCATCACTAAAAAAGTGTTAGTATACAAACTTAAATGTTTAACCTTCAGATAACAAAAACTTTGATACATGTTTTACCGTTTGTCTTTATTTAATTTTCAATTATCAAATAAGTATATAGTGCAGACCTAAATAAAAATATATTGAATAGAGTAAACAATAAAGCTTTACTGTTTATATTACATAAATATGATTAGCCTGTAAATTGTAATTTCAAAACTAATCTATCATTTTATTTTTACCGATCACTGTTAATCATAACACGCATATTTATATTTTAATAAAGGCAAAAAAGGAACAAGTATAGTCTTAATTTGTGATAGCAAAGTTTTCTAAGATACATAGAACTATGCATGAATTTATAAAGAGTTCACCGTCATATTATACCCTATCAAAGACCATTTCAAAGAACAAACCGCAATACTACCATCTAAAATTGGGCTCATAATATAAAGAAACACTATGCAGTTGTACTTACTAGAAATAGTCACATAAGAAAGACAAAATCATTCACTGTAGTACACACACTAATGAACTCTACGACCTCCCATATGCGTAGCACGGGCCACACATTTGTTGAAATAAATAGGTGTTTTGTCTTCTTCTTTTTTTCAAAAGTTAATGGTGTATGTAAATTTAGTTTACGTTGTGTGATTATGATATATCATTCATTTCTTAATTTTTCACGTAAAATAATTGTAAACTAAAAATTAAAATTTAAACTAAATGCAACCTCTTAATTTTATACGTGCAATGTAGAATATTGGAGAAGAAAGATGGAGAAAGTTTAGAGAAAAAGAGTTTCTTCTATTGCTTGATTACTTCATTTCTTACATTGTCAATTCTTGTCTCTATTTATACATGGTTTATCCTTATCTAAAAGAACATTCAAGATAAGAATATTCTAGAGTATATTTGGATCTATTATAATAAATAATTCAATACCAAATATAAACCCAAATCAATAAAGACAACATATCAATAAATTCATGGTCATAACAAAGGAAGTTTCTAACCCCACTTTGTATAATTCACTCTTATGCTAAATTTTTAAATGATAAAAGTAATTTTGTTACACCAAAAATTTAAACAAAAACGAAAAACAAAGCACCAAAAATCTAAATAAAAAGGAAAAACTAAGTCTTGTATGAATGCTTGAAAATGTGGGACTTGTCAAGGATATTTTAGTCGCTATGCCAAAATATTGTGGAAGTCAACTTCTCTCTATGAAACATTATTGCATGCATGTTGGACCGATCTGTTTAGATGGCAGTTCGTTATATCCATGGACTGAGGTAACCACTTGAGGGGGGAACTTTTTTTAACATGAATTACAACCTGTTTTAAATATGAATAATTAGTTGCAAAGATGGAGGAATCGGTGCTGTGAGATGTTGTAACGTATATAAACATTCAATGCCTACAATTTGATTGATGAGCATATTTTATTTCAGTAACGTTATCAGAGAATAGTGGGTATATTTGTATCTCCTGAAAGAAAAACGCATTGATGGGATTTGCACACCCAAAAGAACACTATGGTACAGACCTATCAATCTCCGACTCAATTTGAACTTATACTACGGTACTAGCTAGCCATAGATTCTCTCAACATACTTTCTTGATAAGTTCTTATGCTATTTGCATTGACTATCTATTTAAGTTTATCTAATTTTTTTATTAGCGTTGTTTCCTGTTGCTTTAATATGCACAAAAATATCTGGTGACTTAATCTTATAACTTCTCAGATATATCGGTAAAATATGCAAAAGACAACTTAGCTATTATCAACGCCCTATATTTCATAAATAATAATGGGATGATCTAATTACATAACATGAATGCTACAGCAGAGTCGTCTATAGATGACTGTCTCGCGCAGATCCCTTAAGAACAGTGGGGTACACCATTAAAAAAAATTGCTAGTGTCCCCTGAATTCCTATAAGGGCCAGTGACTGCAAGAACAGCTGCCTACACGCGACTGTCCTTAGCAGCTCTCATCACATAAGTACAAATACTATTTATCCATAATATCCCATTGACTTTGCATATGAATATGAGTAAATATAAATTATACCTTATGGTATCTTTAGGGCCGTTCCTGAAAGAATTTCACCTTGCTCGTCATTCCATTTATTCCAACGAGTCGTCCAACGAATAGCAATGGAGCAATTTGCCCATTGTGGTGGACATAAACGTTTGGTGCATTGGATGAATTAATTATAGCTACTTAAGTAAAATTTATAAGTTTATAAGCTATCTAAAACGCTGCCTCTTGTGTTGAGATTGTATCAAAGTGATCGAATTTGTTGTAAACTTCACTCAAGCAATTTATGTTTTTGCAATTTATTTAAATTATTAACACATAATATTTACCAAAAAACTATTAATTAATTAGTTGTAAATCAATTTTATTTCAAAATATACATTTCAAATGCTCTACTCATATTTTATATATTCTCATAGTACAAAATTTAATTCATTATTACGCTACAAAAAAGCTAAAAATAACGGTAGATGGAATTTTCGTCATTATATTTGCGACAGATTTGCGTGTGATCTACAAGAGATAATTTTAAGAATTTTCTATTTTTTTATATTATCACCTGTTGGAAAAAAAAAATATCAATTCAGCCATAACCCTAATCAATTCGAGAGGAATCAAAACCGTAAACAAACAGAGATTGACGGAAGCGTACCAGAATCCATAGAGTTGATTAAAATAGGAGTGGATCTTCCAAGAATACAGTGTCTCTTTTTCTTCTGAATGTTTCTCACCAACGCGGAAGAGAGAAAACAAAAAGAGCGTTCTGTTTCTCGGGGACCGAACCGTTTTTTATTAACTCATAAAAATCAGTTATGTCACATTTACAATTTAGCCCCTCAACAAATTGTAAATATCACTTGTTGTTTATACCTTTATAGTATAGCAATTATACATATGTGCCCACATATGATTTTTAATCCAACAATCTCCCACTTGGGCAACATATGTTTCCATATAACCGTACAACCTTATGAGCTCAAAATTTTGCTATTTAATAAAGGTAATCTTTAACAATCTCATCCATCAACCATATTCATATAGGATCATAATGGTTTTTGTCATATTAATCATGATTAAACCCAACAATGGTCACATATATATATATATATATATATATATATATATATATATATATATATATATACATACATATTTAAATGACATAGATCAATCCTGAATACGTAGCATGAAAATCACATGTAATGTGAATCAAACACGTATATTTTTCAATCGGTCCTCCTTAAATTTAAGTGATGTCAGAATCAAAATAGTAAGCAGAGTGAATGAACTGAATACTTTACTTCTGATCAGAAAACTGAATACATAAATGTCTCAAGGTAAATATAAAACATATAAAATATAAACTCTCACTAAACCATGATATCCTCTAACTGTATAACACCCATATGAGCAGTGTGCTCATGAAAGACCATGGATGATAAACATTTTATGAGCGGATCCGCTATCATGGAGTTTGTTCCAATATGCTATATAGAAATATGTACACTCTGCACTCTCTCTCACAACTAAGTTTTTTTTTATGTCAGTATGCTTTGACTTAGTTGAGCTTCTATTATTATTAGAATATGGCACTGCTAACTTATTATCATAATATAGCTTCAATGATTTTTCCACATTTTCCAAAATGCGCACCCAGTGACAAAATTACGTAGTCATATTCCATAATGTACTCCCTTATGTTTTCCTTGCCTTTGAACTTCAAAGAAATAAGTTTCTTTAAAAGAATACTTGTTTCTGCCTTATCGCTTTTTTGCAAAGCGTTTCTCAATTTCAGCAAGAAAAGTTGTGGCATCGGTGATCTCTTCGGATACCGCACTCCTAAAAGGCTCAGGTATGCCGCGTTTGATAATCATAAGACTCATGCAATTTGAACGGTCCCACTTCTCAAAAATTCTCCTTTCTACTAAGGAGATAGTATCCATAAGAGAAGCAGGCCGATCCATCTTTAATGCAAGGTCTAGATCCATGCAGCCCAGACAATTAAAATTTTCGTCTTCCAGTCCTTAAAGTTATTACCATTAAGGACAGCTACTAAATTAAGGTAAGTTGATACAGTAGCAACACCGGAATCCATAAAAATCAATAAATTCAAATAATGGTTAATCACATCTCAAGATACCAAACACAACATTAATATCAAGTCTTTGGACAATAGTATTAACTGTAAGTGGTACTCTTGTTGTAGCAATCAAACGTTGACAATAAATTATGTCAAACAATATGCAATCTTTGGACTGTCATATTACTCACATAGAATACCTTATAATTGTCATATATTTATCACCACAAGTATGTGTGAAATTCTGCCAAATATTAATTCACCTTTGGGCTCGTTAATAAATGCATGAACTACATACACACAATTATTTTTGATATTTCAATTAAATTAATATACACAAAAGTGATCACTTTGGTGATATTTTGTTTCAATCAGTCTATTAAAATATCAAATTTGCACAGAAAAAAAAATTTGATTTTTTTAATCTACATAGTTTCATGAAACTACACCTAATTTATTCATAAATTTAGGTGCAGCCTTATTTGAACTATGTTAATAACCAAACTTTAAATTTGTTCATCTCAAGTGCCTCAATTCTACAACTCTATGTAGAAATTTATTTGAACAAATTATATAATATCCAAATAATGTTTGAAACCATAGTTCGTGTGTGAGATACGACCAAATTACAACATGGGACATGACATGCAAATATGTAAATGATAGTCTCTTTTCACAAGCAACACACATAACTGTTTCCTATGGAGTCCAGCATTTAATATATGCAAACGTTTGAGTTTCCTAGGCATGTACCCTCAAGTAATATTGTATATCAATGAAGTTTGGCAACATGTAACATACCGAAAGTCAAAGCATGTACAAAACATAGAGACCAAAATTTTGACCATTGGATCTTTTGGTCTTTATGTGGAGAGGTGGAATTCAGAGGGAGTTCTAATGGTGTAGATTTTGTGTCCCCTTATTTGTGTCTATTTGTTGTGTTCAAATAAACTTTCCCTATATATATACACACACACAAGTCAATGCATAAACTTGTGCAAACATCATCTAATGTTTATGCATGGATAAACCCAATCTTTACTAATATGCTTTTGCTGGCAATGCATATATATAAGGTGTGGACTCATTAATTAGTTCCTTGAATAATAGTAAAAGCACTTTACTTGAAAATATATTAGCAAGTAAAGATTGGAATAAAGACAAAACTTGCATGGTATAATTCAAATTCTTTCATCTATATTTCTTATTTAGCCAAATAATATTACAAATTGCTCCCAGTATACTAATTTGCATCATCAAATCATTTACAAGCAAATAAATGTGCCACTATAAATGCCTATAAGGCTACAACTAATGTCTGTAACCAAAGCATTATAATATCTAATGCGTTTAAATCCACTTCTTAGAACTGGTGACAGAATGATCAATTCTTAAACTATACTTAAACAAGTCCTCATTGGTGGCATGACACAAAAGAGACAAGCCGGAATCCAAAACAGCAAATTCCAGATAGTAAAGTAATTATTATTTTGCAGGGCACATGATCCAAGTATCCTAATGATGTTAACTTTTACTATATATCTTATTTATATGCACTATGCTACTGAAACGCATACGGAACCCAAACACATACGAAATCCAGTTCTAAATTACAAAGAATAACATCTGAACATTATTAGAAATCGACTTTTGATTTAATTCGGAATTTAGAATGGAAATCTCTCAATAAATCAAATATGAGAGACCCTACCGTAAATCCTCAAGAATAATTTGGGGTTGCTCTGATACCAATTGTTGGAAAAAAAATCCAGTTCAGCCCTAACCCTAATCAATTCGAGTGGAATCAAAACCGTAAACAAATAGAGATTGACGGAAGCGTACCAGAATTCATAGAGTTGATTAAAATAGGATTGGATCTTTCAAAAATATAGCGTCTTTTTTTCTTCTGAATGTTTCTCACCGACGGGGAAGAGAGAAAACAAAAAGAGCGTTCTGTTTCTCGGGGACCGAACCACTTTTTATTAACTAATAAAAGTCAGTTATGTCACATTTACAATTTGGCCCCTCAACAAATTGTAAATATCACTTGTTGTTTATACCTTTATAGTATAGAAATTATACATATGTGCCCACATATGATTTTTAATCCAACATCACCGACAATTTTTTTGTTTACCACTGAACCGTTGCAAATTGAGTCAATTTACCGCTTGATAAATTTTGACGCTAAATTCCGTCATAGGTTGAGGCAGATTACAGACGGAAACATTTTGACATTATTTTGCAATGGATTTTTCAAGGAATTTGCAAGGGATACTTATTCAATTTAGAATTTTCTAAGGAATTCTACAAAGAAATTTTGTTATTGATTAGTTACATTTTGGGAAGACTTGTCCAATTCAGCCATGACGAATTTTGTAATATACATATTTAATAATCAATAATTAATAATAAAAAAAAAAAAAAAATTATTGATTAGTAATTATTCAGTAATAACTAACAACAAATATTTAATAAATTATTATAATAGTAATTAATTAATAACATAAATTATAATGTTTAATGTTTAATAATTGAAATTTAAAGTTAAGTTTACCACTTAATATTTCAGTAAGAAATTATTACTTTTTAAAATAAACAAATAATAATAAATTTTTGCGAAAAAGTTTTGAAATTTTCAATAACATTATTAAAAAATAATAAGATTCCAATTTTGAAGAAATAGCAAAAACATTTCAGCTTGTATATGGTACATGGTATTGCAATTGAGTACGATGCAAAGTATTTCTTTCAAATGCATTTATAGAAATTCTTATGCAACATTCTTCCATTACAATAAATATATATTGTTACAATGTTGGATACACGTTGTTGGATACACATTGTCAAAACACATTTATTACATTTATGTTGACGTTGTCATATGCAAAGTTACATAAACTATGGATTTTTTAACATCATTTACTTTGTGTTATAGAGATCGTTGTAGATTGTAATCAACAACATTATTTGATTGTAGTATAATTTCTTATATTAATTAGAAAGGGTTTTCATAATGATAAAAAAACATAGTAAAATATTTTTTTAACAAAGAATTATAAACATCGATGATACTTTTTCTACATCACCTAAAAGAAATTGTCAATTCCTTTTACAATGTATTTTGTACACTGTAAATATAGGCTTAAAACGGTGGAAAAATATTATGAATAGTAAGGCGTGCAACATCCAAAAAGAGTTATGTTTAGATTTTACACTACAATTTTAAAACATTCTAAACACACTTAGTACATCAACATTTCAACGTTGTGTTTGATAATTTTCCGAATAGACCAAAAATATTGTAAAATAATTTCTCAATAACGTATAATCAATATTGATGAAACTTCTTCTACATCGATCGTAAGTAATCATTAGTTAATAACTTTTACAATGATTCAGTACTTATAAATTGAATTCTAAAATAATGGTGATTAATTGTAAACAATAAAATAAAACGTTTACGAAGAGTTTTGTTTAGGTTATAGACTATATTATTAAAACATCATAACTAAACTTAATACAACAACATTTCAACGACATAACTATAAATATATGACATTTCACAAACATGATAAATGTCATCTTCAACAATAATCCTTTTATATTCCGTTTTCCGCAACTATACACAAATATTGACGTATGATATAATTAACAATATTTCTTTCTTTTACAGAATAACATACAAACACTCAAATAGGCTTGCAGTGGAAGCATAACCATGTTAGAAGTGGGAGCATGAGGATACCGTGGCATCGCTTTTGAAACATAATACTCGTCCATCATAGAATTCAATGCATTCTGAATCGTGGAAGAAAAATCCAAAACATCATTCACCAACTCCTCATTTGAATTTCATTCCTGGGGTTCCACTAACAATTTAGGAAAACTGACTTCAGGTGGGTGAGTTTCTGCCTTAGCTATTTTAACGGCTTCTTTTAGATCTCCTCCATTATTAAGTGCAAATATAGACATAGCTACCACTAAATAATTCCGAGGTTTTCTCAACAATGCTTCATGAAAATCTAATAATGCCACCCATAAGCAATTATGGCATGGCCTATCAGGAGCAAGATGACTATCCATGTTTGAGAATAAAGCCAGTAGCATGTTAATTTCTCATCCCTCCTATGAAATCCTTGGGAAGTAAGATATGATGCCTGAATAGGTAAAAGTAGCTCTAAGAGACAAAACCTCCATAACATTCTCAAAGAAGCTTCAGCAGAACCATAAGAAAACATGTAATTTATTGAACTGCTAAGCTCACACTGGATTGAGCCCTTTCTCTTGAGAAACTGAATTCTAGGCGAGCAACAACTCTGATTGCCTTTAGGATTCAGGCACAATCCTCTGAGAAAGAAATTCGTGGTGGGATAACAGTTCGCACATGAACACTTTAGCTTTCTTCAAATCTTTTATCCCTCCAAAGTTACCATGGACTTCATTTGTAAATGGATTTAGCATCAATTTAGATAAAAGGTAAGAATACAAAATTAGATATATAAAAGCAACATAGATTGTACTGGTTAATTAGACATGGTTTAAGAAACAACATTATGCATCACTTTATACCCAAGCATTTAACTTTGCGGGAGTAACATGTCAAATTACCAAAATAATAAAAGTACACTGTGACATTTACATTTGACTAAAATGTCATACATCCAATTCATTTTGTTAAGATCACATATGAGAACGTCTAATTGTTTTTGTCCATTATTTGCCAACTGTGCCTGATTAAGATTAAACTAAAACTGCATGATATGTCGATACACTCACATAAATGCACTTATAAATTAAAGACCCTCATCTAGCTTAGCAGCTTAACAGCTTAACATCTTAGGGATTGGGATATCGATGCACATCTACCATAACCATGGTAAAATAACTGGAATTGGTACATCAAATAATTTAGGCATGGCATATTTGTTTGAAATAAAAAGAATAACAATTTTAAAGGAAAGGAAAAAATTCTTCAACTTCAAAAACAATAGAAAGTTGATCAGTACCAGTAAAACTAGCACCATTCACTACAAGAAAATGTATAATTAATAGCAAGCATAATAGCACGAAACACTTGACTTGCTATTGTTAGATAGGCTACTGCCCATTCACATCAAAACATAGCGGGTTACTCACCTTCTTTTTGACCTAATCCAAAATTAAGTGGGGTAAAATTTTCATTTCCCTCATTGCCAAACGTTACTTGCTTTCTTCCTAGGGAAGTTCCCAAAATCCGTTGTGAATCTCCTCTAATCTCCGAGTCTCCTCTCTTCTCTCCACTCTGAATCTCCTCTCCAAATCAGCTCTAATCTTTTAGATTCTTGCATATGAATCTTCTCTCCACTCCGTGCCCGACTCAAATCGATTCTTGCCAAAATCTATGAAAGGTCGCGGTTCCTCCACAAGCTGAAACCCGCAAAGCCGTCAATTTGGTATATTTTCAATTCTGAGTTTAATGCTGGAATTAAAGTTTTCATTGCTAACTATTTAAATCTGAGTTTAAAAATGCAGTGAATTGGGTATTTATCCCATCCCTATTGTTGTTAATGGAAGAACCATTTGTTCTTTGTTTTCTAGAGTTTAAAAATGGCAATCTACATTATATTATAGATTTAATGATGGTGGACTAAGAATGACCTAAAAAACAAGGGGGTTAGTAACAATATGATGTAAAGATGGCAGGAAACTGGAAGTAAATAGGGTGGTTGGTCGAAATAAAGAAAAACGGTGAATCCCCATTGTGTTTATTTTTGTAGCCAGTGTCTATAATAACTAAGACATTAATGCGCCTCAAAATGTTACATGAAATTTTTATATGCAAAAACTGTCTCATGATGTAAATATATTATAAATTGCTAATTTGATGGTTTAAAATTCTAAACCATACTAATATAATTGGTTTCTGTTTTATGTCAGTGAGATTTTCTCTACAGTTTATTGTGAGAACCCAGTGATGTAAAAAAGACATGGATCTAATATGCTCATTAAACAATTTTACAAAAATTTTGTTTCATTCTTAACTATACAATAAATTTTTTGGTTGCAAATCATATTGCTAGTCACACCTGAAGGTAGTCCTTTACTATGTTAGTAGAACTAATTTAGCTAATGGTATTTATCAGATTGGTAGTTCAATCAAGTACTTAGTACAACCAACATTTGATGCTATTACTCTACAACGATTAAATTATATTCCTAAGAACTTTTAATATTCATTATAGCTAAAGGATTTTGATGTTTATTTTGCCTTTTTCTGCTTTACCAATAACCAAAGAGAAAACAACTATTTTCCGAGCTTTAATTCTCAATCTGCACTATAGTATTCCTCTGGTATCTAAATAAATGGAAAAAACAAAAGATATGAACTACTTTTAAGAAGGATAAAAAAATGAAATGGTGGAAGAGTATGACTTGGTTGCATCTTGCAACAAACAAAAAAGAGGATAAATTCAAAGGAGCGATTGTATACTTAACAATATTGTTAGTTAATATGCCATGCCTTAACTTAAAAAAGCTAATCGGTTAATTAATGTGGATTGAACATGAAAATTTGTGGACATCAATATAAGTTCCACTTCTAAAGTTATGTTGCTTGTTGCTCGCAGTTCAACTTATTTTTTTTATTTTAGGCCAAAATTTTGGATTCTCACCTGGAAGAAGATTTTACTTCACATTTGAAGTTCACAAAAAATAATGAATTCTCACCATGTACAAGATTGAACATTGGTATTTTTAAACATTCATTGGATCTGCAGGAAGGATATTTGTCTTCCAGTAAAACTCTCATGAAGAAGTACCAAATAGGGAAGATACCTGCTATTCGATGACAATGATACTACTCTAGCTTAATTTTTGGTGTTATTCAATGAATTATTTCTTCCTGTCATACTAACTGTACATTTTTTTCTTGGAAAACAAGCTGTATAAAATTTGATTCATAGTTATTATCTCATTTGTCCAACTTAAATATAATGCTAAATACAAAAAATTCAATATTCAAGTTTATATTTACAATGCACTGCATATGCATGACTAGTCACACACATGTGCATGACTAGTCACACACATACATATGGGTGTGTGATGAGCTGCAAGAGGGACTAGAGCGGGCTGGCGAGGGTGAAGTGGTCAGGTTACTGCGGTAGGGGGGAGTATTGGCTGGCTGAGGTGGATCACACGACGAGGTAGTGATGGAGCAGTTGCTGCGGGGTCTACGCTGTGCGGGTCAGGTCTTCTCGAAGGCAGAACACATGGGAGGGTAGAGGTTGCAGAGGGGAGTGGCTTTTGGTTGGTGATACACTGCTGGGGAGATTGACTTGTAGTGTATAAGGCTCAAACATGTGTGGTGCTGGAAGAAAATAGGATGGAGCTCGGTGATAGTCAGGTCGGGTGCACGTGGGTGGCGTAATAGTAGAAGAAAAGAAGCAGCAGAAGTGGATGAATCCAAGGTACGTAGATCAGATGAATGCGAGGTGTATAGATCCAGCGTTTTAATATGGAAATTTTGAAGGAAGCAACTAATGGGAAACTTAACCCTTAATGTATTAGCCATAATTTATAGTTTTATATGGCATGAACCACATTTTAAACTGGATTATATTCACCTTTCGTAGGATCTATCATACAAGTCTCGAATTTCGGTTTTATTATAGGATTATACGTACATACGTATTTATAACATGCTTTACGTTGACAGTATTCATTTTTTATTTTTATTGTTTTAATCATCTGTTAACATGTGGAGCCTTTAGGTCTTCCTTTAATTTTGGCAAAAGGGCAAGACACCTTCACTTCAACTAGCTTTGTTTTGCCAACATCTTTGATTAGAGATGCCGATGCCCTTGAATTGTGGTTAAAGGCAGATGATGAAATCAAGCAAAAAGGCTCAACTAAGGATATGATTTGTATGATCCCATTTCTTATCGGTCATATAAGTTCAATAATGACACTAACAGAAGGAGACGTCAATTTAACTGGCACCCCTAAAGGAGCTGGTCTAGTGAGAGCAGGCCAAAAGATATCTACTGGCATAAAATGTCTTGTGGATGTCCATTTTAACGTACGAAGATGGAAAAAAGCTGCAAACAGTTGAAATTCAAATACCGATAACACTGCAATCTTAAATTGGTTTACTTTTTTTATTGTGCTTTTGATAAACTAGTCTAAATTGTTTTTGAGCTTCTGACTATTTGTTGCTGCATGCATCTGAAATACACAGATTCAGTTAAAGTGTGAAGTAGTCTGTTTTTCTTATTTTATTTCTTAAATGTTGAAAATAATTGTAATGATTTTATATAATATATTTCAGTTCTTTTGATTAAGAAAAAAATAACGGAGAAGAAAGGTATGATTAAATGAAAAAATTTTGATAAGTGTATTCAATAATGTTTACAATGTCATGGTTATAGTACTAACATTTTTTTTAAATATCATTGTACTCAAAAAAACATTGAAGTCTTAGGATGGGGAAATTTATATGCATATAATCAAGTGACACCTTACATGCTATAAATTTCCCCATCCTAAGATTTCAATGTTTTTTTAATTACATTGATATTAAAAAAAATGTTAGCACTAGAACCATGACATTGTAAACATTATTGAATACACTTATCAATTTTTTTTTTCATTTAATCATACCTTTCTTCTCCATTATTTTTTTCTTAATCAAAAGAACTGAAATATATTATATAGAATCATTACAACTATTTTCAAAACTTAAGAAATAAAATGAAAAAAACAGACTACTTCACATTTTACCTGAATTTGTGTTTTTCAGATGCATGTAGCCGCAAATAGTCAGAAGCTCAAAAACAATTTAGACTAGTTTATCAAAAGCAAAACAAAAAAGTAAACCAATTTAAGATTGCAATGTATGCTTATACAGTATTTGAATTTTCAACTGTTTGTTGCTTTTTGCCGTTTTTTTACGTTAAAATGGACATCCACAAACCCTATTATACCAGTAGATATCTTTTGGCCTTCTCTTGCTGGACCAGCTCTTTCAGGGGTGCCAGTTAAAATGACAGCTCCTTCTATTCGTGTCATCATTGAACTTATATGACTGATAAGAAATGGGATCTTATAAATAATATCCTTAGTTGAGCCTTTTTGCTTGATTTCATCGTCCGCCTTTAACCAGAATTCAAGGGCATAAGCATCTCTAATCAAGGATGTTGGCAAAACAGAGAAAATTGAAGTGAAGGTGTCTTCTTCTTTTGCAAAAATTAAAGGAAGACCTGCAGGCTGCACATATTAACAGATGATTAAAAAAATTAAAATAAAAAATGAATACTATCAACATAAAGCATGTTATAAATACGTATATACATATAATCCTATAATAAAACCGAAATTCGAGACTTGTATTGTAACACCCCGTAATTCTACAACACTAAGATTCACAAATTAAGGCATAATTAAAAGTTAATATGAAAACCAAGGGAAACGGGCTGTGCCATTGCGTTCGTCTCAGAATTCTGCATGAAAACGAGTCCGAATTTGCGTAAATCGGAGTCCGTATGAGGAAGATATGGCCTTCGGAAGATTCAGCGAAGTTCAAATTTCAAAACAGGTCAGAAAACGAGTTCGAAATTCAAAAACAGACCCAGATTGGGCTGGGCGGGAATTTTCCTGCCCAAGGCACCAAGGTCGACTGGGTAGTCGACCTGGGGCACCCAGGTCGACTGGGTAGTCGACCTGGGGGTCGACCCCCCCCACCCCCCCCCCGCGCTTTTTCCAGCTTTCTGAACCTGATTCGTTTCTCTGTATCCGGACGCCCTTCTGACCAGATTCGTTGACTTCTACACTATATAAACAGCCCTAGTCTTCTTCTCTATTTACAATTCTTTTCTATCCTTATGCTGCCTCTGATAAAATATATAAATAAGTAATATATAAAATAAATCAAGACGAGGAAGTGCTGCTCAAGTTGTCAAGAGGAGGTTCGAATCAAGATTAAGGCTTCAGAATGAGAATCAAAGGCTACCTCAAACGATTTCGAGCAACGTCGCACGAATCGTAGCATCGCCATCTTTCTATTCTAATCTAATCTCTGTAAGTCATTTATTTTTAGATATGAACGCTTTCTCTATTCGTGACATGAAATTAAAGTAATAAAAGAATATGCCAAATCTCTCTCTATTCGAATCTGTGCCTATATCTTTGGACCTAATTAAAAACTGTTATGATTCGATGACCAATTAGGCCTTGCCTATGACTATGAACATCGCCTATGACTATGAACATTGCCTATGACTATGAACATCGCCTATGACTATGAACATTGCCTATGACTATGACTGTGACTATGAGAATTATTTTCTTGACTATGAACACAAGCCTATACCTTTGATTAGGAAACAAAAACTATTTCCTATGACATAACAAGAACAACTGTGATTCATGACTAGGAATGTGCTGCTTAAGTTTTGTGACTGCGAAATTGGGTCTAAACCTGATTTTCTATTCTGTCTATTCTTGGTTTTCTTTGGTTTTAGACCTTGGGAATTTACCTATTAAGTTAGGTCTACCCATGTTCTTGAACCTACGTCGTTATTCAACCCTTTTTATGCCAGTTATTATGCCTATCTTTTGCATAGCATCTTTGGTTCATTCCCTATTTTCTACGAATCTAGATTTATCTATAATCTAGATTGAATCACGATTATACGAACGGTGGGAATACGATTTGGGCAAAATATGAAATTTACTAAAAACGTGGTTTTAACTTGGAAATTGGCATAAATTGGGAACATGTATTATGGCATGTTCATAGAAATGCAAATTGGATAAATTTGACATAGGATGTGTAATTTGAATATAGTATTGACTTGTAAATCTAGCATTTACATGAACTGTGAACTAGAATAGTAAGTCTAGTTTGACATGAACTATAATTAGAATGTTAAAGTAGTATTGGGTTAGCTAATTTGGCATATTGGCATAAATTTGAAATTGGCCTTAATTGGGAGTACCTGTCAGGTTTAGCAAAATCATGGTTAGTGACATTTAATTTGGTATAGTTTACATACCAAAAAGGCATAAATATGATATAGAGGGGAAAATGGGCCATAAAAATAAATGTTGACAATTTACATTAAAAGAGGAATTAGGAAATAAGTAAACTAGGAATGATTTACTTATAGAATTTGTCCTAAATGAGAAATGTAAATTTAGACAAATTAAAGGTTTATTAACGACATCTCTTTTAATGAAACACCAGAAAGTTCTAGGGTGACAGAGAGGATAGTGTCTAGGCTTGGGTTTGGAAAAATACAAGTTTCCTGCTCTCCCTGGCTATCCCTAACTGATCCGACGGACGGGATGGTTACTTTCACAACCTGATTTGAAAATTAATCAAAACTCTTTGAACTTAGAAAACACGAATATGCCTAACCCGAGGTTAGACTGAGTTGCGATGTAAACCTGCCCGGAAACAACTGGCACATCCAGTATTCGCAACAATATATGTCTAATGTGAGTGGTCGCGGCTTTAATCTATTTAATTAAAGCTAGAGCAAGAATGGTAGGGTTAAGTTAACTAAGACACTTAACCAATTCAACAAGATAACCAAACCGATGGGTGGGGTTAGGTTCATACAGACACTTAACAGAGTTAAGCTAGAATGGGAGGGTTAAGTCCATAGGAACACTTAACCAACTTAACACAGTCAAGCTAGAATGGGAGGGCTAAGTCCATAGGAACACTTAACCAAACTTATGGTAACAAGACCGGATTTGTAGGGGTTAAGTAACTAAGAAAACACTTAGCCAAATTAACATGTTAACTAGACTAGAAGGTGGGGTTAAGTAAAGTTAATACACTTAGCCAAATTAACATGTTAACTAGTCTAGAGGTTGGGGTTAGGTAAATACACTTAGCCAATTTGATATGTTAGCTGGGCTAGACCGTAGGGTTAAGTAATCTTGAACACTTAACCATCGGCTTGTGATAAAGGAATAGGGTTAAGTCTAAAACATGAAGGGATGATACTTAACCATTAATAATAGCATGTCAGTTAAAACAGACGGGCAAGGAACACTGAACCAATACAGGGTGAATGGGTAGGGTTAAGTAATAAGAAATACTTAACCAATATAACTTGGTTTGTGGTGGGGTTAAGTCAACATGAATTACTGATAACACTTAACGAGTTTGACAGGATAAATGAAGAGGGTTAAGTTGGCTTGAATTGACTAATGACACTTAACCAATCCAAATTGACGGGAAATGGAACTAAGTAGTAAACCTTAGTTAAGAAAACAACGATTCTGGAAACTAAGTGGTAAATCTTAGTTAGTAGAACTAAGTAGTAATTCTTAGTATAACACGGGAAGGAGCGAATGTCCGTCTGAGGAAAAAGAAGGCTCCAACGAATTGGGTTACGAAGCCCGAGGCTTCGAGGGGACGTGAGGGTACTCTTGGTATCCCTCTGTGAGGCTGCAAATGATCCTCCTGGGCTCACAGAGGTTAAGGTCTGCGTAGAAGAACCAGGGGTATGCCTTGGTTGCAATATATATGGCAACCTAAAGACTAGGATGGACCGGCGAGAAAACGGTAGCCCTGTGATAGCAACTCGTCGTCTACCATCCATCTTTAGTCAATCGAGATACGTGAAGCGGAAAGGCGGAGAACTCCAAAAGACCATATACTTGCTATCTAGTTATGGGTGAGGATGGCCATAGGATAGTAGGACACCAGGGGCCTGCGTATAGTTCTCATTTTTCAAGGTGTGCCTTTCATTAGTTGAGGGAGGGGTCAAGTGGGACCATAGCCACTGGAATAAAAACAGACCTTAGCATCTGCATTGGCAGATATCTGAAAGCTCCCGACCAAGTTCTGTATTCCGTGATTTGCCCTGCCACAGGACTCGGGCTGCACATTACAGGACATGTGCATCTAGACAAGCGATAACGATTCGCGATACATGCGTGGGGAAGTATAGGAACATACACCACTCTAGGTAGTGTGTCCTAGACTTGGGGGCATCGTTCGACATGTAGCATAATTCCTAGTGGAACTAGGTGGCATAAACCCTGAATTCGAGAAGCGTTCAGCAGATAGCGTAAACTCTAGTTGAGTCTAGAAGCACTTGATAGAAACCCTAGATTAGATCTAGATAACAAATAATAAATGTATGCCTGAAGGCAACGGAAACAACAGGGATTGGGATCACGTTGTCGTTACTAGTTGGGACACTAGTTGGGTGGTGTAGAGATATAGAAACCAGTATAACAAGGAAATAACGAAGCGGCGAAAGTATTAGAGCATATCCAATTAATCTTATCTTAGCATATCTTGTGTTAATCTTGTCTAATCTTGCCAACCCTATCATCATGGTGTTATCTTGTATTCAGTTAATTCATGTCGTTTTGTTGTTCCGTGTTCACATGCTAGAAGTTACTGAACTTACTCAGGCTTTATGTCTGACTCTGTTTTTCTTTCGTCTTCTTTTCTTCCGTTCCCCCCCCCCCCTCAGGTAGTAAAGGAGGGAATAGTATAGCTCAGGTTAAGTTGGACTGTCACTCTTTCCTAGCTTGAAGATTTGTCGAAGTTTGCTTGGATTCTCTTTTCAGATGTTATGGCTGGCTCTTGCTAAAATTGGGGAATATTAATGTTGTTTTATGCTTCTTTATTTTGTAAGACAGATGATACTCTGATATTGTAAAGAAATCATTGTACAAACTATTTTATCAATAAAGCAATGTTTTATTTTCTGCTGTTTAATTTCTGTCTGTCTTGTAATTTATCTGCATCTTTTACCCTAAATGCTCCACAGAACTTAGTGCATTCCCTTTGTGAGTGACACTAACGGATGTGGGGTGTTACACGTGGTATCAGAGCTGAAGGTTACCAGATCAGATAAAAGATTTGAAAAATTATTTTCAAAATGGTTTTAAAAGAAGCATTTTCAAGAGAAAAGATTTGTTTTAAAAAGGCATATTTCCCAAAGCCATACGCACTATCTTCTCTTCCTCTGTTTGAATTCTTGTCTCCTTCTTTCTTGAGTCTCTGGGGGCTCCTGGCTTTCTGGGAGGTAACCTCATCGAAGGGCGAAGTAGTGCCCGACTTCCATCTATAACTGTAGTAGTTCCACCTGCGGTTAGTTTTCTTTCAAGCTTAGTAGGGTTTTCTGTACGATGGAAGCAACTTTCGAGAGATTTGTCAACATGACTACACACGGAAGGAGATGAGGAGTTTGGCTAGGGAGCACAACCCTAGGATGAGGAATTCATAGATGTAGATTTAGCTCACGAAGGAGGAAGAAATTATAAAACCTAAGACAAGAGGAAGTATCTTTACTAGGGTATAATAGGGCATATAATTAAGGACAAGGGCAAGAATGAGGAACAAGATTTTCAGAAGGGCAAGTACATACTTTCACCACTAAGCATACCTAGGAGAAAGGCAGTAAAGTTCTGTTGGAAGAGTTTAGTTTTCTGTCTGTACTCTTTCGGTTTTAGCGCTTCGCATTTGTTCATACCCACTTCCATAGCTGAGTCTCTGCACCATAGCATTTGTATAGTAAAAGGATCCCACTAGAGTCTCAAATCCAATTGGTGGTCCGACCAGTTTATTTTTGGTTAGTAGGGATTTGAGAATAGCTATCGAGTTTGCTTATATCATCTCACATAGATCGTCTAAATTCGGAGGAGATATTCCTTGGGTGCTTGTCTGATATTGGTTTAGGCCTTTGGGGTTTGTACTTGAGGAATGTCGAGTTCGACTAGGATGGTTTGCGTGAGAGGTGAATAGTTGTGACAGGCACGCTAAAAAGCACGTAGTAACCTTTCGACCCTTATAGTTATGGCATGGTGGATGAGAGGGAGACCTCTAATCATCTTAGTACATATACTTGGTACCGTGATTGACATCTGTTTATTTTGGAAAAGGAGATCAGGAACTTCACAATCGTGAAGATAAATTAGTTAAGATACAGTGGAGTAAAGCTCAAGAAGGCTAGATACTAGCATCATACCCTTCTCCTTAAGGGTGCATCCTTGATTTCTTTGTTTAGGAGCTTTACGCATAATTGTCTCTCTCTTTCCAAAGTATATCCTCTAGGTCGTATCTTCGATCCTTTAGGTAGAAGCCAATGGATGTAAACATGTGTTTGAAACATGTTATGGTTGGTGGTTGCAAGTGGTTGCTAATGGTTGCTCGAGGATGCATATGCATACGTATTAGGCACTAGATCAGTTCGGACGCTTTCATATTGCATTTACAGATATGTATTTGTTTGCAAATTGAACTTGATATGTTATCATATGGATGTTGCATATGGATGAATGGCTATGCACACGTGTAGTATTTACATAACTAGGGATGCTTGCATACATGATTGGACGCATGGCACTGACATGATTTGCATTAAGGAGGTCAACTGAATCAGTAGACCGCCTGATCTTGCATTAGATAAAGACATGTACACACACTATGCATATGAACACGAAAGCATTAGAAATCTTTTAAGGACAATGGATGCCTGTGATTGGATGGTTGAGTAGATGGGTGATTGGACGGTAGGACACATTCTTTCTAACTTGAAGATTTCGGGGACGAAATCCTTTTAAGTGGGGGAGAATGTAACACCCCGTAATTCTGCAACACTAAGATTCACAAATCAAGGCAGAATTAAAAGTTAAAATCAAAATCAAGGGAAACGGGCTGCGCCATTGCGTTTGTCTCGGAATTCTTCATGAAAACGAGTCCGAGTTTGCGTAAATCGGAGTCTGTATGAGGAAGATATGGCCTTCGGAAGATTCAGCGAAGTTCAAATTTCAAAACAGGTCAGAAAACGAGTTCGAAATTCAAAAACAGACCCAGATTGGGCTAGGCGGGAATTTTCCTGCCCAAGGCACCCAGGTCGACTGGGTAGTCGACCTGGGTCACCCAGGTCGACTGGGTAGTCGAACTGGGTCACCCAGGTCGACTGGGTAGTCGACCTGGGGGTCGACCCCCCCCCCCCCGCTTTTTCCAGCTTTCTGAACCTGATTCGTTTCTCTGTATCCGGACGCCCTTCTGACCAGATTCGTTGACTTCTACACTATATAAACAGCCCTAGTCTTCTTCTCTATTCACAATTCTTTTCTATCCTTATGCTGCCTCTGAGAAAATATATAAATAAGTAATATATAAAATAAATCAAGACGAGAAAGTGCTGCTCAAGTTGTCAAGAGGAGGTTCGAATCAAGATCAAGGCTTCAGAATGAGAATCTGAGGCTACCTCAAACGATTTAGAGCAACGTCGCACGAATCATAGCATCGCCATCTTTCTATTCTAATCTAATCTCTGTAAGTCAGTTATTTTTAGATATGAACGCTTTCTCTATTCGTGACATGAAATTAAAGGAATAAAAAAATATGCCAAATCACTCTCTATTCGAATCTGTGCCTATATCTTTGGACCTAATTAAGAACTGTTATGATTCGATGACAAATTAGGCCTTGCCTATGACTATGAACATCGCCTATAACTATGAACATTGCCTATGACTATGAACATCGCCTATGACTATGAACATTGCCTATGACTATGAACATCGCCTATAACTATGAACATTGCCTATGACTGTGACTGTGACTATGAAAATTATTTCCTTGACTATGAACACAAGCCTATACCTTTGATTAGGAAACATAAACTATTGCCTATGACATAACAAGAACAACTGTGATTCATGACTAGGAAAGTGCTGCTTAAGTTTTGTGACTGCGAAATTGGGTCTAAACCTGATTTTCTATTCTTTCTATTCTTGGTTTTCTTTGGTTTTAGACCTTGGGAATTTACCTATTAAGTTAGGTCTACCCATGTTCTTGAACCTACATCGTTATTCAACCCTTTTTATGCCAGTTATTATGTCTATCTTTTGCATAGCATCTTTGGTTCATTCCCTATTTTCTACGAATCTAGATTTATCTATAATCTAGATTGAATCACGATTATACGAACGATGGGAATACGATTTGGGCAAAATATGAAATTTACTAAAAACGTGGTTTTAACTTGGAAATTGGCATAAATTGGGAACATGTATTATGGCATGTTCATAGAAATGCAAATTGGATAAATTTGACATAGGATGTGTAATTTGAATATAGTATTGACTTGTAAATCTAGCATTTACATGAACTGTGAACTAGAATAGTAAGTCTAGTTTGACATGAACTATAATTAGAATGTTAAAGCAGTATTGGGTTAGCTAATTTGGCATATTGGCATAAATTTGAAATTGGCCTTAATTGGGAGTACCTGTCAAGTTTAGCAAAATCATGGTTAGTGACATTTAATTTGGTATAGTTTACATACCAAAAAGGCATAAATATGATATAGAGGAGAAAATGGGCCATAAGAATAAATGTTGACAATTTACATTAAAAGAGGAATTAGGAAATAAGTAAACTAGGAATGATTTACTTATAGAATTTGTCCTAAATGAGAAATGTAAATTTAGACAAATTAAAGGTTTATTAACGACATCTCTTTTAATGAAACACCAGAAAGTTCTAGGGTGACAGAGAGGATAGTGTCTAGGCTTGGGTTTGGAAAATACAAGTTAATTTCCTGCTCTCCCTGGCTATCCCTAACTGATCCGATGGACGGGATGGTTACTTTCAAAACCTGATTTGAAAATTAATCAAAACCCTTTGAACTTAGAAAACACGAATATGCCTAACCCGAGGTTAGACTGAGTTGCGATGTAAACCTGCCCGGAACCAACCGGCACATCCAGTATTCGCAACAATATCTGTCTAATGTGAGTGGTCGCGGCTTTAATCTATTTAATTAAAGCTAGAGCAAGAATGGTAGGGTTAAGTTAACTAAGACACTTAACCAATTCAACAAGAAAACCAAACCGATGGGTGGGGTTAGGTTCATACAGACACTTAACAGAGTTAAGCTAGAATGGGAGGGTTAAGTCCATAGGAACACTTAACCAACTTAACACAGTTGTAACACCCCGAATTTCGGTTAATGCTAAAATTCACTAATTACAGAATAACTAATCCCAGATGTGGGAATCAAGGGTAACGGGTTGCGTCATTGCGTTCGTCTCGGAAAAATACGCGAAATAGAGTCCGAGTTTTCGAGAATCGGAGTCCGTATGAAAGAGATATGGACGAACGAAGTTAGGCAGAAGAACCCGGAACATGCCAGAAATGCACTGGCGCACTTGTGAAGTGCGCCAGAACAAAAATGCACTGGCGCACTTGTGAAGTGCGCCAGTACAAAAATAGACTGGCGCACTTGGGAAGTGCGCCCGTGCCGAGCCAAGAAACCTGCACAGTTTCTAGAGAGTTCTGTGGTTGGGTGCACCAGTTTGGGGTTTGGGCTTGGTCTTAGGGCTGATTTCTGGAGAGTTCCGAGATCTAAGGGTCCTAATCTAATCTAGGGTTAATCTAAGGGTCTAAAATGCAACCTAATCCTATAAATAAGACCACAACCCTACCCTAATTCATTCATAATTAAACCTAGTAACTAAACTATGGCAAAATGAAACTTGGTCATGGCCTCCACAAATCAATGAAGAGGAAAGCAAGCTAATCAACCTCTCTAATCAACTTCTAATCCATTCTAAGCATCTTAATCTTCTTCATTTGGAGTGCAAATTGCTAGTGGTGAGTTTCTATCACTTTGATGATCAATTGTTAAGATAAGTAGATTAGGTGTAATGAGACTTATGGTCTTGAATGCGGATTTGTGAGTTTGAATCATTTGTAATGATATGCTAATCTATGTATAATATTAATCCTATGTTGAATATGTAAGTTTATGCAAGTTGAATATGTGAGTTTATGCATGTTGAATATGTAAGTTTATATGAGAGTTTATGCAAGTTGGATATGTGGGTTTATGCATAATAAGTAATTGATTTTATGCAAGTTAAGTATGTGGTTTATGCATGATGAGTATGTGATTCTATGCATGCTAAGTAGGTGATATTATGCATAATGAGTATGTGATTCTATGCATGCTAAGTAGGTGATATTATGCATAATGAGTATGTGATTCTATGCATGCTAAGTATATGATATTATGCAAGTTTAGTATGTGATTCTATGCATGCTAAGTATGTGATAATATGCATGATTAATAAGTTGTTTTATGCATATTTAACAAGTGGGTTTATGCATGTTTAACAAGTTTATATGCAAGTTACATGTATGATAATATATGCTATGCAAGTTACATGTATGTTAATATGCAAGATATGCTATGCAAGTTACATGTTTGTTAATATGCAAGTTACATGTATGTTAATATGCAAGATATGCTATGCAAGTTGTATGTTTGTTAATATGCAAGTATGTGAATGCTTATATGCAAGTTCAACATGTTATGCAAGTTATGTGTGCTTATGTAAGTTATGTGAATGCTTATATGCAAGTTCAACATGTTATGCAAGATATGTGTATAATAATATGCCAGTTCATATGCGATATGTTATGCAAGTCATGTGCGATAATATGCAAGTTTGGGTTAAATGTAGTTGGGTTAATATATGCTCATATATGCAAGTTGACATCCTCTTAACCCATGACAAAGTTATATACTAAGATTTGGTTAAACCCATGATATTTGCGATGGATCTTCCCTTTATTTATGTCGTGAAATGAGAACGATTTGCGTGGGGAACGATGGGGTTAATAAATATGTTAATTAAAGTATGATTGGGTATGATTAAGCATACCATAAAAATAAATAAATTAACATAAGTGGGAATTTACCTATTGAGTTAGGTCTACCCCATGGGAATTTACCTATTGAGTTAGGTCTACCCATGTTATGAAAAACTTGATATTAATTAGGGATAATTAATATAAATTATGAGGGTGATTAATTAGGTGTAATTAATCGACTAAGACACGAGGTTGGACTCAGTTGTAGCGTAAAACTGCCCGGACCCAACCGGCTTAACCAGTTGCTACAAATGTTAGCCCAATGTGAGAGGTCTTAGGCACAAACTAAATACGTGATTAATGTAAAGACACGAGGTTAGACTCGGTTATGACATAAGGCTGCCCGGACCCAACCGGCTTAACCAGCGGTCATAAAAGATAGTCTAATGTGAGTGGTCTTTATGAGGATCACGGTCTTAATTAATTAAGAAACACTTAACCATATAAGCATGTAGTGGGGCTTGAGGGTTAAGTGGGTGCCTTGGGTGGCATGAGAAAACTAGTGGGTTGCCTTGGGTGGCAATAGAAAACACGATTAGAATACTTAACCAAAGTGGAACATGTAATTAAACATGATTAAGGGGTTAAGTAAGTGCCTCGGGTGGCATGTGGGAATTAAGTAAAGGACTTGGGTGTCATGTGGAAATCTAGTGGGTGCCTTGAAAGGTAAATAAAAATATGATTAATGACTTAACCAAAGTATTTATAACATGTAAGTAGACATGGTTAAAGGGGTTAAGTGGGATACACTAGATAAAATTTACAAGCTTAAGTGGTAGCTTGTGGGGGCCCATCTCAACCAATATCCCAAACGTATCTTTGTGGGCTCGACCCAAGTCGAGTGACGGGACACGCATATTGGGCTTGACTATAAGAGGCCAAAAACGGGTTAGCGGTGGCAACGTAGGACCAACGGGTTTCATATGCGTGTGTGGACCCGGGCTGGTTAGTAAATCGTTGTTGCATCGTGTAGGTATAAAGCCGTGCACCGTTGATATTATCAGGTTGCCACTTGGGGAAATGATACACCCCATTGTGGGACCAGCACGGGTATCTACGTTAGGGAGCCGATCGCTTGGGAGTAGTGGGTACACCTAGTAATGATAGGGGCAGACGGCACCTATGTAGGGGTACTAGAAACTACTGGGTAAAAATTACTAAATACATTTAGTGGGATCAACCTTTAAGTATGAATTAATCTTAGGTAGGTAAAACTGGTGTGGTGCAGTGTAGGAATTACTTTTGGGTGGATAAGTCTGGGGCGGTGTAATCTAGTAATTATCCTTGGGTGGATAAATGCGTCTTTACGGTGATCTTAGTTTATCCTAAGTTTACCAAGCTGCTTAGTGTAGCCATTCATCCCCAGTCGTTACCGTATATCAACTTATGTCTTCTCTGGTTATTTTAATGATTGTATTGTTAGGGTTATAGGACTCACTCAGACTTATGTCTGACCCCGTTGTTTTTATCTTTTTCCCCCAAACCCAGGTTATTAGAGTGGGCCTGGTGCTAGTGGGCTTTGATCTGATTGTTGTATCTATCCTATGGAGCTTGGACCTCTGAAGTGAAGCCGAGCTTATCTTTCCTTTTATGGCTATTAGTTATGTAGTGGGATTATGTACTTCTATTTTATCAAGATGGATATTATGTACTTGACTCTGGTTTATGGTTTTGTGATGTAACCAAACATGTATTACTTTCCGTTGCAATGAAATGATGATTTAAATTTTCAAGTATTATTTATATCTGTCTTGCTGTAATTTTACTGTTCTATATTCACTTAAAATACTTCACCGAAACTAAGGCATTCCCCTGGTATGAGTGACCTTAGCGGCCGTGGGGTGTTACACGTGGTATCAGAGCTTAAGGTTACCAGAACAGATAAAATTTTTAGAAAAACTATTTTTCTAAGAAAATTTTTGAAGGAGTATTTTCAAAAACATGTCTTTTAAGAGAAAAGTTTTTGAGAGAAAAGCGTAATCCCCGATAGCCATATCTTTATCTTTCGAATTCTCCGTTTGAATCTCTTTCTCTCTCGGTTTGAGTTTCCCCTCCGTGTGTAGATGATCTTTCTAAGATAGATAAGAATGGAAAATCGCTTCAAGGGACTTAGACGTAAATCAGATTAGAAGTTGGTTCAAGAAGGAGGAGGACTTGTAAGTACTTATTGGATGGACGATGGGAGGAAGGCTCTAATAGTTGTTTGGTTAATGAAGGACGAAACCTCATTGGTGGGAGGTTACGAGTGGAGAATGGGAAGAAGAAGAAGGCTAGTCGTTATCCTTTTGGGAGGAATAGGACATTTTATTAGGATTATCCAAAGGGGCAAAGGCAAGGTTCGGAATCTCCTGGAGGGTGGTTGTATTCCCTCACGGCTAGTGTACCAGATGGGGATAGGACCGTCTAGGTTGGAATTTGGGATTTCTATATTATCTGATTCGAACTTTATTTGATTCTGACGCATCGAGTTCGTTTATCTCATCATTGTTAGTTGAGTCACTGCACTTAGACACCAGTTTGGTAGATGATCCCTTAGTTGTTTCAAACCCAATTGGGGCTCCATGATGTGTTTGGGTTTGAAAGTTTCTATACTTAGCGTTGAGTTTGGATGTGATGCTTGTTGGGCTTCACGGACTATGAGTTAGTTTTGGGGCATGGACTGGTTATCCAGTAGGGGGCCGTTCTTGATTTTGAAGGGAGAGTTGTTAGGCTTATGACCCGCTTGGGTAACACTCTCCAGATCTCTTGTAATCCCATAGAATCTGTTATGCTAAGTTATCTAGAATCGCTTGACACGTCGGTCGAGAGTTTGCGATCTGTTAGAAGTGGTCCGGGAACACTCAGATGTGTTTGAGAAGGTGAAGGGCTTACCTCCGGAGCGGGAGATTGACTTCCGAATATATCTGGTAAACAATGCCAAACCAGTGACTTGGCCAGTGTGCCACAAGGCTCCTCGTGAGAGGAGGGAACTCCATAAGTAAGTAGGCGATTGCTTGAGAAGGGGTTCATAAGAAGAAGTATATCGGAGTGGGGCGCTCCAGTAGTTTTTGCCATGAAGGCGGATGGGTCCCTCAGACTTTGTGTAGGCTAAAGAGAACTAAATAAACTCACAAAGAAGAATAGACACCCATTGCCAAAGATTGATGATCTCTTTGATCAGTTGGTTGGCGCCTCAGTATTTTCGCAGTTGGACTAAGCCACATGGTTTCGTCAGTTGAGAGTGGCTGACGATAGTATAGAGAAGATTGTCTTTAGGACTCCGGATGGTTTTATGAGTGGCTGGTGATGCTATTTGGTTTGACGAACGCCCCTGCATACTTTGTTGATTGGAAGAGAAGGGTGTTCAGGGAGTACCTAAATAAGTTTGTGATGGCCTTTGTAAATGACATCTTGGTCTTTTCAAGGAGCGTAATAAGTTTTCGTATGTGCTCAATAGGGTGAGCAAAGCCAGTTATAGGATAAACGGTGGTTTTGGAGCGAGACTGGCGAGGACATCCAAAGTTGGTCAAAGGCTTAATTTTTTAGCCATTATTATTATTATTTTTAGTATCATCTCACGTAGGTTGCCTGAACTCGAAGGAGATGTCCCTTGGGTGTTTGTCTGATATTGGTTTCGGCCTTTGGGGCTTGCATTTGGGGGATGTCGAATTCGACTAGGGTGGTCTGCGTGAGAGATGGACAGTTGTGACGATTTTGGATAGGATTCTTAGCATCTTATGAGTTTGAGATAGTATATACCCCTAACAAGGGAAACATGGTAGCAGACGTCTTAAGAAGAAAAAGGTTGTCCGTTGAACTATAGAGTTTAGAATTTATTTCTATGTTTGACTTAGACCTTCCGTTGATTCTGTATCCGGTTTGCTAGCCTCCTTGGAGGTTAGGCCTACTCTTTTGGGGCGTATAGGCAGAGCACAGCGGGACGACCCATAATTGGTTGAGTTAGTAGAGAAGCTCATAAGGAGGGGAGTCGTCCAGCCATTTGAGTAGGTACACCCTAGATGGTAAGGGGTGGTTGCGTAGAGACGGTGGACTTTGTGTACCGCAAGACGAGGATTTGAGGAAGGCTATACTTGATGATGCACATCGATCGAAGATGACCATTCAACCCAGTAGGGACAAGATGTACCAAGACATGAAGCAAGTTTTCTTTTGGGCCAATATGAAGGAAGACGCGGCCAAGTATGTCGCTAGATGCTTGGTGTGCTAACAAGTGAAAGCGGAACAGAAGAAACCCGGAGGGTTGCTTCACCCGTTGGAGGTTCCGTAATGGGAACTGGGATAGTGTCTCGTTGGATTACCAAAATCAAGGAAGGGTAATACGGGGATTGGGCTTATGGTAGATAGACTTACTAAGTGTGCCCATTTCATACCCGTGAAGAGCAAGAGGACTATTCCATGTCTAGCTTCAGTTTACCTTCAAGGGAGTATTAGATTGCATGGTGTACCTCCCAGTATAGTGAGCGATCGAGATCCTATCTTCACTAGTGAGTTTTGGAGAAGTTTGCAAGAGGCGGTAGGGACTCAGTTGTGTTTGAGCACCGCATCTCATCCTCAGACGGACGGTCAGACCAAGAGGGTGAACCGTATCTAGAACATCTTTTGAGGTTATGTATTTTGGATTTTGGAGGTACATGGGAAGAGCATCTTCCGTTGGTGGAGTTCGCATATAATAGCAGCTTTCAGTCCAGTATTGGTATGGCTCCTTTCAAAGCTCTTTATGGAAGGCCTTGTCGATCTCCTACATGTTGGTGGGAATCTACGGATAAGATCTTGCTTGGGCCAGATATGGTTAGAGCGACTTCAGAGAAGATGGGTTGGATTCGAAGAAGGATGAAAGCGGCGGAATCTTATGCGGACAAGAGGAGAACAGAGCTTGAGTTTGATATTAGGACATGCTTTTTATCAAGGTGTCTCCGTTACGGAATGTGGTTCACTTTGGATCTGTTAGGAAGTGAGTACCAAGGTTTGTAGGGCCATTTCCCATTAAGGAAAGAATTGGACGGATGGCATATAGAGTGGAGTTGCCGGACAGACTTAGTGGTGTACCGGATGTATTTCATGTGTCCCATTTGAGGAAGTGCTTACATAAGACCGCTGAGGTGGTAGAGCCGAGTTTGCTTAAAGAAGTAGAGTTAGAGCGCGATGAGACGATTCGACGAGCTCCTACTCGCATCATTGGGTCAGAGGCTAGGAAGTTGAGGAACAGAGAAGTTCAGCTAGCTAGAGTGCAATGGGGAGATGACGAAAGAAATGCTACTTGGGAGACGGAAGCGAAGATGCGTTCTTTGTATCCATTTCTTTTGGAGAGTATGTCTTTTAACTTCTCCTTTATCGCTTGCCTAGTACTTATCTTATCTTTAGTAGGTCCTCTCGTTAGTCCTGTTTGACCTTTAGATAGGGAAAACCTATGGTTGAAACATGTGTTTGAGACATGTTATGGTTGATGGATGCAAGTGGATGCAAGTGTTTGCTAGTGGTTGCTCGTGGATGCATATATACACACTCTAGGCACTAGATCGGCTCAATCACTTCATATTGCATATTGCATAAAATTGTGTGTAGTTAGCTATATTTATGGATGTATAATGATTGTGTTATCATATGGATGATGCATTTTGGTGAATGATTGTGCACTCATATAGATACTGTATGTGTCGATAGGGTTATCTCGCATACATATTGGATGCATGGCACTATCATGGTTTGCATATGTTCGTACATTAGATAGGGAACATATACACACACTTTTCGCATATGCTCATACATCATTAGAAATTGTTTAAGGACAATGGATGCCCGTGTTTGGTGGATTGAGTAGATGGTTGTTTGGATGGTAGGATATGCATTCTCCTTAGCTTAGAGATTTCAGGGACGAAATCCTTTAAGGAGGGGAGAATGTAACACCCCGAATTTCGGTTAATGCTAAAATTCACTAATTACAGAATAACTAATCCTAGATGTGGGAATCAAGGGTAACGGGTTGCGTCATTGCGTTCGTCTCGGAAAAATACGCGAAATAGAGTCCGAGTTTTCGAGAATCGGAGTCCGTATGAAAGAGATATGGACGAACGAAGTTAGGCAGAAGAACCCGGAACAGGCCAGAAATGCACTGGCGCACTTGTGAAGTGCGCCAGAACAAAAATGCACTGGCGCACTTGTGAAGTGCGCCAGTACAAAAATAGACTGGCGCACTTGGGAAGTGCGCCCGTGCCGAGCCAAGAAACCTGCACAGTTTCTAGAGAGTTCTGTGGTTGGGTGCACCAGTTTGGGGTTTGGGCTTGGTCTTAGGGCTGATTTCTGGAGAGTTCCGAGATCTAAGGGTCCTAATCTAATCTAGGGTTAATCTAAGGGTCTAAAATGCAACCTAATCCTATAAATAAGACCACAACCCTACCCTAATTCATTCATAATTAAACCTAGTAACTAAACTATGGCAAAATGAAACTTGGTCATGGCCTCCACAAATCAATGAAGAGGAAAGCAAGCTAATCAACCTCTCTAATCAACTTCTAATCCATTCTAAGCATCTTAATCTTCTTCATTTGGAGTGCAAATTGCTAGTGGTGAGTTTCTATCACTTTGATGATCAATTGTTAAGATAAGTAGATTAGGTGTAATGAGACTTATGGTCTTGAATGCGGATTTGTGAGTTTGAATCATTTGTAATGATATGCTAATCTATGTATAATATTAATCCTATGTTGAATATGTAAGTTTATGCAAGTTGAATATGTGAGTTTATGCATGTTGAATATGTAAGTTTATATGAGAGTTTATGCAAGTTGGATATGTGGGTTTATGCATAATAAGTAATTGATTTTATGCAAGTTAAGTATGTGGTTTATGCATGATGAGTATGTGATTCTATGCATGCTAAGTAGGTGATATTATGCATAATGAGTATGTGATTCTATGCATGCTAAGTAGGTGATATTATGCATAATGAGTATGTGATTCTATGCATGCTAAGTATATGATATTATGCAAGTTTAGTATGTGATTCTATGCATGCTAAGTATGTGATAATATGCATGATTAATAAGTTGTTTTATGCATATTTAACAAGTGGGTTTATGCATGTTTAACAAGTTCATATGCAAGTTACATGTATGATAATATATGCTATGCAAGTTACATGTATGTTAATATGCAAGATATGCTATGCAAGTTACATGTTTGTTAATATGCAAGTTACATGTATGTTAATATGCAAGATATGCTATGCAAGTTGCATGTTTGTTAATATGCAAGTATGTGAATGCTTATATGCAAGTTCAACATGTTATGCAAGTTATGTGTGCTTATGTAAGTTATGTGAATGCTTATATGCAAGTTCAACATGTTATGCAAGATATGTGTATAATAATATGCCAGTTCATATGCGATATGTTATGCAAGTCATGTGCGATAATATGCAAGTTTGGGTTAAATGTAGTTGGGTTAATATATGCTCATATATGCAAGTTGACATCCTCTTAACCCATGACAAAGTTATATACTAAGATTTGGTTAAACCCATGATATTTGCGATGGATCTTCCCTTTATTTATGTCGTGAAATGAGAACGATTTGCGTGGGGAACGATGGGGTTAATAAATATGTTAATTAAAGTATGATTGGGTATGATTAAGCATACCATAAAAATAAATAAATTAACATAAGTGGGAATTTACCTATTGAGTTAGGTCTACCCCATGGGAATTTACCTATTGAGTTAGGTCTACCCATGTTATGAAAAACTTGATATTAATTAGGGATAATTAATATAAATTATGAGGGTGATTAATTAGGTGTAATTAATCGACTAAGACACGAGGTTGGACTCAGTTGTAGCGTAAAACTGCCCGGACCCAACCGGCTTAACCAGTTGCTACAAATGTTAGCCCAATGTGAGAGGTCTTAGGCACAAACTAAATACGTGATTAATGTAAAGACACGAGGTTAGACTCGGTTATGACATAAGGCTGCCCGGACCCAACCGGCTTAACCAGCGGTCATAAAAGATAGTCTAATGTGAGTGGTCTTTATGAGGATCACGGTCTTAATTAATTAAGAAACACTTAACCATATAAGCATGTAGTGGGGCTTGAGGGTTAAGTGGGTGCCTTGGGTGGCATGAGAAAACTAGTGGGTTGCCTTGGGTGGCAATAGAAAACACGATTAGAATACTTAACCAAAGTGGAACATGTAATTAAACATGATTAAGGGGTTAAGTAAGTGCCTCGGGTGGCATGTGGGAATTAAGTAAAGGACTTGGGTGTCATGTGGAAATCTAGTGGGTGCCTTGAAAGGTAAATAAAAATATGATTAATGACTTAACCAAAGTATTTATAACATGTAAGTAGACATGGTTAAAGGGGTTAAGTGGGATACACTAGATAAAATTTACAAGCTTAAGTGGTAGCTTGTGGGGGCCCATCTCAACCAATATCCCAAACGTATCTTTGTGGGCTCGACCCAAGTCGAGTGACGGGACACGCATATTGGGCTTGACTATAAGAGGCCAAAAACGGGTTAGCGGTGGCAACGTAGGACCAACGGGTTTCATATGCGTGTGTGGACCCGGGCTGGTTAGTAAATCGTTGTTGCATTGTGTAGGTATAAAGCCGTGCACCGTTGATATTATCAGGTTGCCACTTGGGGAAATGATACACCCCATTGTGGGACCAGCACGGGTATCTACGTTAGGGAGCCGATCGCTTGGGAGTAGTGGGTACACCTAGTAATGATAGGGGCAGACGGCACCTATGTAGGGGTACTAGAAACTACTGGGTAAAAATTACTAAATACATTTAGTGGGATCAACCTTTAAGTAGGAATTAATCTTAGGTAGGTAAAACTGGTGTGGTGCAGTGTAGGAATTAATTTTGGGTGGATAAGTCTGGGGCGGTGTAATCTAGTAATTATCCTTGGGTGGATAAATGCGTCTTTACGGTGATCTTAGTTTATCCTAAGTTTACCAAGCTGCTTAGTGTAGCCATTCATCCCCAGTCGTTACCGTATATCAACTTATGTCTTCTCTGGTTATTTTAATGATTGTATTGTTAGGGTTATAGGACTCACTCAGACTTATGTATGACCCCGTTGTTTTTATCTTTTTCCCCCAAACCCAGGTTATTAGAGTGGGCCTGGTGCTAGTGGGCTTTGATCTGATTGCTGTATCTATCCTATGGAGCTTGGACCTCTGAAGTGAAGCCGAGCTTATCTTTCCTTTTATGGCTATTAGTTATGTAGTGGGATTATGTACTTCTATTTTATCAAGATGGATATTATGTACTTGACTCTGGTTTATGGTTTTGTGATGTAACCAAACATGTATTACTTTCCGTTGCAATGAAATGATGATTTAAATTTTCAAGTATTATTTATATCTGTCTTGCTGTAATTTTACTGTTCTATATTCACTTAAAATACTTCACCGAAACTAAGGCATTCCCCTGGTATGAGTGACCTTAGCGGCCGTGGGGTGTTACAACAGTCAAGCTAGAATGGGAGGGCTAAGTCCATAGGAACACTTAACCAAACTTATGGTAACAAGACCGGATTTGTAGGGGTTAAGTAACTAAGAAAACACTTAGCCAAATTAACATGTTAACTAGACTAGAAGGTGGGGTTAAGTAAAGTTAATACACTTAGCCAAATTAACATGTTAACAAGTCTAGAGGTTGGGGTTAGGTAAATACACTTAGCCAATTTGATATGTTAGCTGGGCTAGACCGTAGGGTTAAGTAAGCTTGAACACTTAACCATCGGATTGTGATAAAGGAATAGGGTTAAGTCTAAAACATGAAGGGATGATACTTAACCATTAATAATAGCATGTCAGTTAAAACAGACGGGCAAGGAACACTGAACCAATACAGGGTGAATGGGTAGGGTTAAGTAATAAGAAATACTTAACCAATATAACTTGGTTTGTGGTGGGGTTAAGTCAACATGAATTACTGATAACACTTAACCAGTTTGACAGGATAAATGAAGAGGGTTAAGTTGGCTTGAATTGACTAATGACACTTAACCAATCCAAATTGACGGGAAAGGGAACTAAGTAGTAAACCTTAGTTAAGAAAACAACGATTCTGGAAACTAAGTGGTAAATCTTAGTTAGTAGAACTAAGTAGTAATTCTTAGTATAACACGGGAAGGAGCGAATGTCCGTCTGAGTAAAAAGAAGGCTCCAACAAATTGGGTTACGAAGCCCGAGGCTTCGAGGGGACGTGAGGGTACTCTTGGTATCCCTCTGTGAGGCTACAGATGAACCTCCTGGGCTCACAGAGGTTAAGGTCTGCGTAGAAGAACCAGGGGTATGCCTTGGTTGCAATATATATGGCAACCTAAAGACTAGGATGGACCGGCGTGATTCGGCGAGAAAACGGTAGCCCTGTGATAGCAACTCGTCGTCTACCATCCATCTTGAGTCAATCGAGATACGTGAAGCGGAAAGGCGGAGAACTCCAAAAGACCATATACTTGCTATCTAGTTATTGGTGAGGATGGCCATAGGATTGTAGGGCACCGGGGGCCTGCGTATAGTTCTCATTTTTCAAGGTGTGCCTTTCATTAGTTGAGGGAGGGGTCAAGTGGGACCATAGCCACTGGAATAAAAACAGACCTTAGCATCTGCATCGGCAGATATCTGAAAGCTCCCGACCGAGTTCTGTATTCCGTGATTTGCCCTGCCACAGGACTCAGGCAGCACATTACAGGACATGTGCATCTAGACAAGCGATAACGATTCGCGATACATACGTGGGGAAGTATAGGAACATACACCACTCTAGGTAGTGTGTCCTAGACTTGGGGGCATCGTTCGACAGGTAGCATAATTCCTAGTGGAACTAGGTGGCATAAACCCTGAATCCGAGAAGCGTTCAGTAGATAGCGTAAACTCTAGTTGAATCTAGAAGCACTTGATAGAAACCCTAGATTAGATCAACATAACAAATAATAAATGTATGCCTGAAGGCAACGGAAACTACAGGGATTGGGATCACGTTGTCGTTACTAGTTGGGACACTAGTTGGGTGGTGCAGATATATAGAAACCAGTATAACAAGGAAATAACGAAGCGGCGAAAGTATTAGAGCATATCCAGTTAATCTTATCTTAGCATATCTTGTGTTAATCTTGTCTAATCTTGCCAACCCTATCATCATGGTGTTATCTTGTATTCAGTTAATTCATGTCGTTTTGTTGTTCCATGTTCACATGCTAGAAGTTACTGAACTTACTCAGGCTTTATGTCTGACTCTGTTTTTCTTTCGTCTTCTTTTCTTCCGTTCCCCCCCCCAGGTAGTAAAGGAGGGAATAGTATAGCTCAGGTTAAGTTGGACTGTCACTCTTTCCCAGCTTGAAGATTTGTCGAAGTTTTCTTGGATTCTCTTTTTAGATGTTATGGATGGCTCTTGCTAAAATTGAGGAATATAAATGTTGTTTTATGCTTCTTTATTTTGTAAGACAGATGATACTCTGATATTGTAAAGAAATCATTGTACAAACTATTTTATCAATAAAGCAAAGTTTTATTTTCCGCTGTTTAATTTCTGTCTGTCTTGTAATTTATCTGCATCTTTTACCCTAAATGCTCCACAGAACTTAGTGCATTCCCTTTGTGAGTGACACTAACGGATGTTGGGTGTTACATGTATGACAGACCCTACGAAAGGTGAATATAATCCATTTTAAAATGTGGTTCATGCCATATAAAACTATAAATTATGGCTAATACATTAAGGATTAAGTTTACCATTACCTGTTTCCTCAAAATTTCCATATTAAAATGCTGGATCTATACACCTCGGATTCATCCGATCTACGTACCTTGGATTCATCCACTGTTGCTGCTTCTTTTCTTCTACTATTACGCCACCCAAGTGCACCCGACCTGACTATCACCGCGCTCCATCCTATTTTCTTCCAGCACCACACATGCTTGAACCTTATACGCTACAAGCCAATCACCCCAGCAGTGTATCACCAACCAATAGCCACTCCCCTCCGCAACCACTGCCCTCCTATTTTCTCTGCCTTCGAGAAGACCTGACCCGCACAACGCAGTCCCCACAACAATGCTCCATCACTGTTGCGTCGTGTGATCCACCTCAGCTAGCCAATGCTCCCCCTTACCGTAGTATCCTAACCACTCCACCTTTGTCAGCCCGCTCTAGTCCTTCTTGCAGCTCACAACACACCCATATGTATGTGTGTGACTAGTCATGCATATGCAGTGCACTGTAAATATAAACTTGAATATTGAAAAAAAAAATTGGCATTATCTTTAAGTTAGACAAATGAGAAAATAACTATGGATCAAATTTTATGCAGCTTGTTCTCCAAGAAAAAAAAGTACAGTTAGTATGACACGAAGAAAAAATTCACTGAATAACACCAAAATTAAGCTAGAGTTGTACCATTGTCATCAAATAGCTGGTATCTTCCCTATATGGTACTCCTTCATGAGAGTTTTACTGGAAGACAAATATCCTTCCTGTAGATCCAGTGAATGTTTTAAAATACCAATGTTCAATCTTGTACCAGGTGAGAGTTTCATTATTTTTTGTGAACTTCAAATGTGAAGTAAAATCTTCTTCCAGGTGAGAATCCAAAATTTTGGCCTAAAATAACAAAAATAAGTTAAATTGCGAGCAACATAACTTTAGAAGGGAACTTATATTGATGTCCACAAATTTTCATGTTCAAACCACATTTTTACTTCATTAAGTTAACCCATTAGCTTTTTTAAGTCAAGGTATGACATATTAACTGACAATATAATTAAATATAAAATCACTCCTTTGAATTTCTTTTCTCTTTTTTGTTTGTTCCAGGATGCAACCAAGTCATACTCTTCCACCATTTCATTTTTTATCCTTCTTAAAAGTAGTTCATATCTTTTGTTTCATTCATTGTATTCCATTTATTTAGATACCAAAGGAATACTACTATAGTGCAGATTGAGAATTAAAGCTTGGAAAATAATCGTTTTCTCTTTGTTTATTGGTAAAGCAGAAAAAGGCAAAATAAACATCAAAATTCTTTAGCTATACTGAATATTAAAAATTTCTAGGAATATAATTAAATCGTTGTAACAACCCGGAAAAACAGAGCCAATTTAAAATTTTTATTTTGGCAATTTTAATGAATTTTGAATATTTAAAATGATTTATTTCAAATAATAACGACAAGAAATTTATTTTGAATAGAATTAGAACGTATATATTTATTTGAATCATCGTTAGAATATAAATATTTATTTTAAATATAAGAGGAATTGAAAATGGCGCGGTAGTTCGAAAATTCGATTTCAAGGTTCAAATGAATGTACAGGATTTAAAATAAACCGAATTTTGGCGAAACCAAAAATATTAGAATCTAATTGAGAACATATTTCCAACGAATCCGAAAAATCGAAATTTCATAGCGGGAATAAAAAGTTATGCCCAGTTGAAAATTCAGAATAGTCGCTATGGAATTCTGGCCCTTAAAAATGAAAATTTTGCAAACAACCTCGGTTTTCGACGAAACCACTTTTGTTGGATCCAGGATGTCAAATTATTGCTAGGTTTCAAAATTCATAATTTTCTGAATCAATATGTGAGTGTGGCGAAGTTAAATGTGTTTTAACAGTTTCAGTCAATTTCGATCGACCAAAAAATGGCCATTTTTCAAATGGTCTCAGAATTCGATGAAATTAGTTTTGTTAGAACCGTATCGTCAATACAAAGCTAGAAAATATTTTTTGGGAATTTTTAGAGTCCGTATGTGGCCCCGGTAAATTGAAATGCGCGTTCAAATTCAATATACAGATTTATATTTTGATTTTGATGAGAACCAATCGAAACAACCAAGCTGGCTTACGATACATATCCCATTGTGTTCGAAATGGGGGTAATTAGCTAGGGACGATAGTCGTTGGGTCTCGTTTCGAGTTCGAATAAAAAGTCAACTTTTTATTGAAATTAAATAAAATTTATGTAATACCCCCTTTTCTTTTCCCTTTTGGTTGAACCCCATCCCTTACCCCTTTCGTTCAAATCACGATAACAGAAGAAAAGAAAAAAAACCGCGCTCGAGCCCCCAGACTCCGTCGCGCCACGCCACCAGGGGCCGCCGCCCCCTCCGGCGCACCACCAGCACCGACGCTACCGATCTACGGCCCCCCTCCTCTGTACTGCGCCCCTTCCTCTCTCCCTCTTCTCACATAAAAAAGGACCGCCCAAATCAGCCAAGGCCGCCGCAATCCACCACAAGCGGACCCACCGCCGCCCCAAGGCGCCTGCACCGCCACCTGCAATCGCCCTCCGACCTCCTCCAGCCTTCCACTCCTCTGTACAAGCCGCTGAAACCCCTAAACAGGCCAAAGCCCCTTTCTTCGTTGCTCTCCGTCATTCGAAAAAGCAACGCCATGCCGCCGGAGTCCGCACCCACCAAAGCGCCTCCTCCTCCTTCGATTAAAGCCCTAGGACGAGTGAGTTTTCATTTTTAATATTATTTATGTAATTTAAAAACATGATTTTTGTATGAAATACATAGGATAAAACGTGATTTTTATGTAGCGATGATTTTTATATACATAATAACGTTATAAAGATGTGATTTTTAAAATATAAACATTGGAATAAAAATCTGATTTTTACATATGTTGTAGAGATATAAAATTGCGATCTTGTACATGTAAGTAGCGATATAAAGATTAGATTTCTAATTTAGCAAAGACTAGATTTTCATATATGAAAACAAGGAGGATAAAAATATGATTTTTATTAATGTAGAGTATAAAAATATGATTTTTATATAGTATAGACAATAAAGTATGATTTTTATATAGTAGAGATTATAAAAATTTATTTTTTATAAGATAGAGAATATAAAAAGACAATTTTTATATATGTAGCATAATAAAAATATAATTTTTATTATATGAGAAGTGAAATAAAAATATAATCTTTACAATATATAAAGTGAAATAGAAATATGTACTTTATTTTTATCGTGAAATAGTGAGGATAAAGATTAGATTTTTATATGAGTAGCGAAATAAAAATATGATTTCTATTCTCTAGAAAACGAAATAAAAATATGATTTTTAAATATGTAGCGAAATAAAATTATGATTTCTATTCTCTAGAAAACGAAATAAAAATGTGATTTATATATATATATATAATCACCAAAAGTGTAACAACCCGTATTTTCAACAACCTGTTATAACATAAATTGAGGCAGAATCAAATTATAAAATGGGAATCAAGGGAAACGGGCTATGCCATTGCGTTCGTCTCGGAAAAATACGCGAAATAGAGTCCGAGTTTTCGAAAATCGGAGTCCGTATGACCCAGTTAAGGCCCATTGAAGTTTTCAGAAAAATCCTAAGTAAAAACAGATTCAAATTTAAAGAATTGGGCCAGCTGGGCCAAGGCGGGAAAACTCCCGCCAGGGGCCCCATGTCGACAGGCCTGTCGACAGGGTCCCCAGGGAGTCGACTGCCCTGTCGACAGCCCTGTCGACAGGGGGTAGCCAGGCAGATTAGCCTGGCGCACCTCTTTGGTTTGGGCTTGGTTTGGGCTTGGTTGTGTGGTCTAGTTCTAGAGAGTTCCTAAATCTGACGGGCCAAAATTCACCTAGGGTTAATCCTATGGTCTAAAACACTCTAATCTTCTATAAATATACCCCTAATCCTACCCTAAAGCCTCATTAATCATTTTAGCAACAAAACTATGCCAAAATCCAAACTCTCATGGCCTCCACCCTCTTCATACAACTCCTAATCTAATTCCTAAGTGATTTTCCATGCATACAAGCATATTTAGGCTTGTATGATCCTCCTTAGCTTGCATTAAAGGCTTGTTTTTCTATTGGCATCATAAAGGAGGAGTCTTGATCAAGTTTGCTTGCATTTGGGGTTTTTAATTAGTTGCATAAGGGGTTTCTTGCATTGGTTATACTCATTTGAGTCCGCATAAGCATTGTAAGCCCTCTTACCTTCATTTTAGAAACTCTAAAGTTAATGTGTGATGAAAGTTGGGGTTTATGCATGTTTGATGAGTTATGCATGTTTATGCAAGTTTGCTAAGCCATGATTTGTATGTTTATTGAGTTATGCATGTTTATGCAAGTTTGCTAAGCCAAGATTTGTATGTTTATTGAGTTATGCATGTTTATGCAAGTGTACTAAGCCATGATTTGCAAGTTAATTGGGTTATGCATGTATACTAAGCCATGGTTTGCAAGTTTAACAAGTTATGCATGTTTATGCAAGTTTACTAAGTCATGGTTTGCAAGTTTAACAAGTTATGCATGTTTATGCAAGTTCACCAAGTCATGATTTGCAAGTTTAACAAGCCATGCATATTTATGCAAGTTTAAAATGACAAGTTGTGCATGTTTAATAAGTTATGCACGTTTATGCAAGTTTAAAATGACAAGTTGTGCATGTTTGACAAGTGTGCATGTTTATGCAAATTTAAAATGACAAGTTGTGCATGTTTGACAAGTTGTGCATGTTTATGCAAGTCTAAAATGACAAGTTGTGCATGTTTGACAAGTTATGCATGATTATGGTAATATGCAAGTTCACTATGCTAAGTTATGCAAGTTTAACATGTTATGCATGGTTGTTATGCAAGTTTATCATGTATGTTGTGCCAAGTTCCCTCTTCCTATCCTTTATGCGTTATTACGAATATGTAAGCGATAGAATGACGTTGGGGGTTTTGGGTAAACTTAAAATACATGAAAATATAAGATTGGGAATTTACCTATTAAGTTAGGTCTACCCCTTGGGAATTTACCTATTAAGTTAGGTCTACCCAAGTAATTGTTTGACTTGTGATTATGTTTTGAAATAAAGTGGACATGACACTTAGAAAACATAAGAGTGGCCAACTCGAGGTTGGGTTGAGTTTGTAGCGTAATTCTACCCGGAACCGACCGGCTTAACTAGTGGCTACAAACAATAGGACCCAATGTGAGAAGTTGGTCATGGGGTGCCAAGACCCGAGGTTAGACCAAGTTGTGGTGTAAAGCTACCCGGACCCGCCCGGCCTAACTAGTAACCACAACAAGGTCTAATGTGAGAGGTTAAGGCGCATTAAATTAATTAACGCCTCATGATTAGGGTTAAGTCAGGGTCCACTAATACTTAACCAATTTGGGGATTCGAGGGATTAGAATGTGGTTAAGTTGTGAACCGTTGGTTACACTTAACTAGTTTAATCCATTTGGGAGTTCAAGGGATCAGAATGGGGTTAAGCCACGCTTAACCAGTTTAATCCAGGATTAGTGAAGGGTTAAATCACACTTAACCCTCTTAGAAACCCTAGCAACGTGGTCTGTTCCAGCAGTAATCCCAGTTTGGTATCATTCACAACCCTAGAGGCTAGGCTAGGGCGGGGCACGATTACTGGACTGATGTAAGCGACCAAAGGGCGATGGCCGAGTGGTACAGCGGTGCGGGTCCGGCGGGCTACGGACGTGCACGTAGTCCGATGTTGGACAAACTCGAGGCACGGGTACCAGTAGGTTAGGGCTGTGCATTATTGCTTAAGTGTCCGGGGTTGACACCCGAGGGCTTGATACACCCAAAGGAGGACCCAGCACAGACTAACTACAACCATATGTGGGCCATATGGACACCAACACTTGACGTGTTAGGTTTATAGGGAGCCGATCGACTAGACCGTGGGCTGGACCTTTTATCAAGGTCACTTCATGTTATTGGGCCAAAGTTGGGCTAAGGGATCAATACCTGTTATGTTGGTTTGCTAGTACACCGTGGTGCAAAAACTTAACCTTGTTTTATGCGATGACACCTCTATCTATCTTGTAGTCGATTTATCATGCCAGTATGTTGTTATTTATGATCATCTCAGTTTCCATCATGATGTTAACTTTATTAGTTTATAGACTGATCGTAGCAGGGCTTACTCAGTCTTTTTGACTGACCTGTTTTCTTTCGCCTCTTTTCTTCCGTTTCCCCCCCAGGTTCTCAGGGAGGGAATACTAGAGCCTAGCCTGGATTTTAGCTGCTTCCTTGGATAGCTCAAGTATGCTTTGGACTTGAGCCGCTATGGTTTATCACTCTTATTTGGGGATAGTACTTATGTATTTTCAGTTTATCAGATGATGTATTTATCTAGACTTGTAATTTTGGGAAAGTGACATTTTGATGTACCAGACTTGAGTTTTGAAATGGTTTATAAATCTTCCGCTGTTTTATTTACTTACTCTGTTTATTTACATATATATATGTCATGTCCTGCCTTGCTATATCATTATGCACGTTTACCAATAATGCCCCTCCAAAGCTAGTGCATTCCTTTGCGAGTGACCCTAGTGGAGGCGGGGTGTTACATTTGGTATCAGAGCATATGGTTTACGAGAAGGGATAAAAAGGTTTTTAAAACTCTTTGAAAAACTATTTTCAAAATCAAGTATAAAGTATTTTCCAAAGAAAAGTCTAGTTTATTTTAAAAGGCTATTCCCCAAAAAGCCATTAGCAAAATTCCTTCGTTTTTCTCCATTCTGAATCTATCTTTTTCTTCGTTTCCAGTATGGCCGACAACTTTGCCATTCCGGAGGGAGTTCACGTACCTGTTTGGTATAGGAGACTTTTGGAGGCCAGGGCGACCGAAGCCGGCCCCGCAAACATTACTCCTTCTCTGGTAGTTGATGTTCCTCTTCCTCCTTCCCCTCAGCATCCTCAAATTAACTTCGCCGAGATTTGCCAAGATTTTAAGGCGATGGGTTGCAAGAATTTCTTGGGAACCGAGACTTTTGTAGAGGCAAGGAATTGGTTGAAAGAGACCGAAGATCTTTTAGCCACCTTTGATATAGGTGACCGCAGGAAGGTTTTATTGGCGGTATGGTTGCTAAAGGAAGAAGCTGCACGTTGGTGGGTAGTCACTACCGCTACTAGGCCAATTGAGACTTGGGATGACTTTAGAGGAAGGTTTGGACTGAGATTCTTATCACTAAAGCAAGGGGACATGACTATTAGGGAATACATAGATAAGTTTAATCAACTGGCTCAGGACGATTTAGACTTGGCTAATACAGCTCAGAAGAAGGCCCTACACTTTGCTCTAGGATTAAACGAGCCATTACGTGATTTGGCCCTGTCTCATATACCCTTGGGGGCGACTTTCGAGAGTTTAGTGAACTTGGCCCTACTTCAAGAAGAAGGTAGCAATGACAAGAAAGAGGTCAAGGCGAATGAGTCTCAAGGCAAGAGAGTAAATTCCGGGAAACGGGGCAAGAATATGAAATGTAACTTCTGTGGTGAAGTTGGACATATAGCCAGGGAATGTAGGAAGAAGGAGAAGAGAAAGCGGGGCGAATGCTTTGATTGTGGTGAGTTTGGACATTTCAGCAAGGATTGCCCGAGGAAACAAGGGCAAGGTCAGACTCAGTATGCAGGACTATCTGGAGGGCGAATTCATCCCCTCAACACCGTTCTTCCAGCTTATGATAGAGGTAGTGTTTCTGTTGAAAATCTTGTTTGCATTTTCTGATTTTTCCTGTTCGAACTTTGTTCGATTCTGGCACATCGCATAGTTTTATTTCATCTGATCTAGTTGGAAGTTTTGCACCTAAGTACTAGTCTGGTTGATGATCCCGTATGAGTTTCAAATCCAATTGGGGGTTCTGCCCGTTTGTCTGTGGTCTGAGTGGATTTGAAAATTTCTATCTTGAGTATAGGATTCTCGTGGAATGTTTATATTCTCGGTTTCAGGGGATATGGGTTGGTTTTGGGCATGGAATGGTCGTTCTGTTTTGGGCCATTCTGGGTTTTTGTATATAGGGTGTGGGGCTCATGACCCGCCTCGGTAATACCCTAGAAATTTCTAGCAACCCTAGGGGTCCCGTCATGTTATGTTATCTTGAATCCCTCAACTCGTCTATCGATAGTTTGCAATCGGTGAGGGTGGTCCGAGAATATCCTGATATCTTGGGTGAAGTGAAGGGGTTACCCTTAGACGTGGGATAGATTTTCCGCATTATCTGGTTGGTAATACCAAGCCAGTTTCGTGGCCGGCTAGGCACGTAACCTCACGAAATGAGAGTTAAGAAAGCAAGTCAAGGAGTTGCTTGAGAAGAACTTCCTGAGACGAAGCATTTTCGAGTAGGGTGCTCCAGTAGTATTCGTTACTGATGTGGACAGTTTGTTTCGCTTATGTGTTGATTATCGTAAGATAACCGTTACCAAGGATCAATGATTTGTTTGATCAGCTTGTAGGAGCATCTGTTTTCTTTTTATCTAGCTACCGGATTCCATCAGCTTAGGATGGCTGAGGATGGAATTGACAAGACTGCGTTTAGGACTCTGGATGGGTTTTAGAATGGCTAGTCATACTATTTGGTTCGACTAATGCACCCGCATATTACGTAAACTGGATGGGTAGGGAGTCCTTAAACAAGTTTGTCATGGTCGTCTTAGACGATATTTTGATCTCCTCAAAAGAGCGAGGAAGAGCATGCTATACATCTCAAGAAGGAGATGGATACGCTTAGAGCCACCAGTTGAAGGTCAAGTTCTCCAGATGTCACTTTGGAGGAAAGAGGTTGGATTTCTTGGGCGCATAGTCCCTAAGTAAGGCTTAGCGGTAGATTCTGCTAGAGTGGTTGCGGTTTAAGACCGGAAAACTCTGAGGAGGGCAATTGAAGTAAGAAGCCTCCTCAGTTTGGCTAGTTAGTTAGCATTCCCGGAGCTTAGACTTACTCTTCTGGGTCAAGAAGGGGGTTTCGCAGGAAGAAGACCCGCAGTTGGACAAGAACATGGACCGGTCGATTCGAGGCGAGATGTTAAGTCACCTCGCTAGATATATTATAGATGACAAGGGATGACTAAGGCGCGATGAGAGATTATGTGTTCCTCGAGAGGAAGACTTGGTAAAGAAGGATCTTGAAGAAGGCGCATCACTCGAGGAGGTGGCCGAGTTGGTCTCGGGATGCATGTTGTGCCACCAGGTCAAGGCCAAGTCATAGAAGCCCAGTGGGCCATTACCTCTATTGGGGGTTCCGCAAGGGAAGTATAAAAACATCTCGATAGATTATGTGGATGGACTACCTAGATCAAAGAAAGGGAATACGGGTATGTGGGTAGACTCACGAAGAGTGCTCATTTCAGTCCGGTAAAGAGCGAGAGAACTGCATCATGGTTAGCAACGATTTACCCTCAAGAAGTTGGCCAGTTTTGTAATAACCTACAGGAAGCCAAGGGTAGGCAATTGAATCTAGGTATGGCCTATCACTCATAGGCGGATGGTTCATTTCGATTAAGCATGAGTTATAGAAAATCATGTTTATAAGGGCAGTTGGCAACGTGGATTGATATCTTCAAGAAAAGTTCTGCTGCATGGAATACTTTATAGTAAGTAGACGAGATCCAGGATTCACTGGTGAATTTTGGAGAGCTTGCACGAATCATGAGGATTATAATCATGTTTAAGCCAAGTATATAGAAGGAAGAATAAGTGGAAAAGAAAGACGAGAGGCGATAATGAAATGACTTCCAACTCGAATTTGGGAAATAGGAATTAGGAAGCCAAGGAATCATGAAGGGAAAGATAGTCAAAGCACAGTGGAGTTAAGCTCAAGGAAACGTGACTAAGAAGAGCGAAGACTAGATACGCGCATCATATCTCTTTTTAAGAGTGCATCTTGGATCCTTGTTTTCCTATGGAGCTTGCTTGCAAGTTATCTTTTGTATATATCCTCTCGGTCCCATTCTCGATCTTATTTCTGTTGTAAACTCCATAAGGGGGTTAAGAACTCATCGGTTAGTACTATATGTCAAAGTTTGAATGGATTTCTTGTAATCCAAAAAGGAGTTTATCTAGTTTATCTAGTTTATCTAGTTTATCGTGTTTATCTTGTCATGAGAACCTTAGGTAGAAACCCTTTGGATGAAACATGTATTTGAAACATGTTATGCTTGATGGTTGCAAGTGGTTGCAAGTGGTTGCAAGTGGTTGCTCGTGGATGCATTATACACGATTAGGCACTAGATCGGCTCACACACTCCTCATATTGCATGTGCATGAGTGTTTATGCTTATTCTTGGATGAAATTCGTATGCTATCACATGGATGTTGCATATGGATGTATGATTGAGCACGCATGAAGATATTATACATTATGTTAGGAATTTGCATACATATGGATTCATTTCACTGACATACATGTGCATTAAGGAGGTTTACTGTATCAGTAACCGCCTGATTTACATACATATGCATTAAGGAGGTTTACTGTATCAGTAACCGCCTGATTTTTGCATTAGGTAAGTACATATACACACACTTTTGCATATGTTCATCCCGCATTTAGAATCCTGTAAGGACAATGATTGCTCGTGGATGATGCTTTGAGTAGATGGATGATTGGATGGTAGGATACGTTCTTCCTAATTTGAAGATTTCGGGGACGAAATCCTTTAAGGAGGGGAGAATGTAACAACCCGTATTTTCAACAACCTGTTATAACATAAATTGAGGCAGAATCAAATTATAAAATGGGAATCAAGGGAAACGGGCTATGCCATTGCGTTCGTCTCGGAAAAATACGCGAAATAGAGTCCGAGTTTTCGAAAATCGGAGTCCGTATGACCCAGTTAAGGCCCATTGAAGTTTTCAGAAAAATCCTAAGTAAAAACAGATTCAAATTTAAAGAATTGGGCCAGCTGGGCCAAGGCGGGAAAACTCCCGCCAGGGGCCCCATGTCGACAGGCCTGTCGACAGGGTCCCCAGGGAGTCGACTGCCCTGTCGACAGCCCTGTCGACAGGGGGTAGCCAGGCAGATTAGCCTGGCGCACCTCTTTGGTTTGGGCTTGGTTTGGGCTTGGTTGTGTGGTCTAGTTCTAGAGAGTTCCTAAATCTGACGGGCCAAAATTCACCTAGGGTTAATCCTATGGTCTAAAACACTCTAATCTTCTATAAATATACCCCTAATCCTACCCTAAAGCCTCATTAATCATTTTAGCAACAAAACTATGCCAAAATCCAAACTCTCATGGCCTCCACCCTCTTCATACAACTCCTAATCTAATTCCTAAGTGATTTTCCATGCATACAAGCATATTTAGGCTTGTATGATCCTCCTTAGCTTGCATTAAAGGCTTGTTTTTCTATTGGCATCATAAAGGAGGAGTCTTGATCAAGTTTGCTTGCATTTGGGGTTTTTAATTAGTTGCATAAGGGGTTTCTTGCATTGGTTATACTCATTTGAGTCCGCATAAGCATTGTAAGCCCTCTTACCTTCATTTTAGAAACTCTAAAGTTAATGTGTGATGAAAGTTGGGGTTTATGCATGTTTGATGAGTTATGCATGTTTATGCAAGTTTGCTAAGCCATGATTTGTATGTTTATTGAGTTATGCATGTTTATGCAAGTTTGCTAAGCCAAGATTTGTATGTTTATTGAGTTATGCATGTTTATGCAAGTGTACTAAGCCATGATTTGCAAGTTAATTGGGTTATGCATGTATACTAAGCCATGGTTTGCAAGTTTAACAAGTTATGCATGTTTATGCAAGTTTACTAAGTCATGGTTTGCAAGTTTAACAAGTTATGCATGTTTATGCAAGTTCACCAAGTCATGATTTGCAAGTTTAACAAGCCATGCATATTTATGCAAGTTTAAAATGACAAGTTGTGCATGTTTAATAAGTTATGCACGTTTATGCAAGTTTAAAATGACAAGTTGTGCATGTTTGACAAGTGTGCATGTTTATGCAAATTTAAAATGACAAGTTGTGCATGTTTGACAAGTTGTGCATGTTTATGCAAGTCTAAAATGACAAGTTGTGCATGTTTGACAAGTTATGCATGATTATGGTAATATGCAAGTTCACTATGCTAAGTTATGCAAGTTTAACATGTTATGCATGGTTGTTATGCAAGTTTATCATGTATGTTGTGCCAAGTTCCCTCTTCCTATCCTTTATGCGTTATTACGAATATGTAAGCGATAGAATGACGTTGGGGGTTTTGGGTAAACTTAAAATACATGAAAATATAAGATTGGGAATTTACCTATTAAGTTAGGTCTACCCCTTGGGAATTTACCTATTAAGTTAGGTCTACCCAAGTAATTGTTTGACTTGTGATTATGTTTTGAAATAAAGTGGACATGACACTTAGAAAACATAAGAGTGGCCAACTCGAGGTTGGGTTGAGTTTGTAGCGTAATTCTACCCGGAACCGACCGGCTTAACTAGTGGCTACAAACAATAGGACCCAATGTGAGAAGTTGGTCATGGGGTGCCAAGACCCGAGGTTAGACCAAGTTGTGGTGTAAAGCTACCCGGACCCGCCCGGCCTAACTAGTAACCACAACAAGGTCTAATGTGAGAGGTTAAGGCGCATTAAATTAATTAACGCCTCATGATTAGGGTTAAGTCAGGGTCCACTAATACTTAACCAAATTGGGGATTCGAGGGATTAGAATGTGGTTAAGTTGTGAACCGTTGGTTACACTTAACTAGTTTAATCCATTTGGGAGTTCAAGGGATCAGAATGGGGTTAAGCCACGCTTAACCAGTTTAATCCAGGATTAGTGAAGGGTTAAATCACACTTAACCCTCTTAGAAACCCTAGCAACGTGGTCTGTTCCAGCAGTAATCCCAGTTTGGTATCATTCACAACCCTAGAGGCTAGGCTAGGGCGGGGCACGATTACTGGACTGATGTAAGCGACCAAAGGGCGATGGCCGAGTGGTACAGCGGTGCGGGTCCGGCGGGCTACGGACGTGCACGTAGTCCGATGTTGGACAAACTCGAGGCACGGGTACCAGTAGGTTAGGGCTGTGCATTATTGCTTAAGTGTCTGGGGTTGACACCCGAGGGCTTGATACACCCAAAGGAGGACCCAGCACAGACTAACTACAACCATATGTGGGCCATATGGACACCAACACTTGACGTGTTAGGTTTATAGGGAGCCGATCGACTAGACCGTGGGCTGGACCTTTTATCAAGGTCACTTCATGTTATTGGGCCAAAGTTGGGCTAAGGGATCAATACCTGTTATGTTGGTTTGCTAGTACACCGTGGTGCAAAAACTTAACCTTGTTTTATGCGATGACACCTCTATCTATCTTGTAGTCGATTTATCATGCCAGTATGTTGTTATTTATGATCATCTCAGTTTCCATCATGATGTTAACTTTATTAGTTTATAGACTGATCGTAGCAGGGCTTACTCAGTCTTTTTGACTGACCTGTTTTCTTTCGCCTCTTTTCTTCCGTTTCCCCCCCCCCCAGGTTCTCAGGGAGGGAATACTAGAGCCTAGCCTGGATTTTAGCTGCTTCCTTGGATAGCTCAAGTATGCTTTGGACTTGAGCCGCTATGGTTTATCACTCTTATTTGGGGATAGTACTTATGTATTTTCAGTTTATCAGATGATGTATTTATCTAGACTTGTAATTTTGGGAAAGTGACATTTTGATGTACCAGACTTGAGTTTTGAAATGGTTTATAAATCTTCCGCTGTTTTATTTACTTACTCTGTTTATTTACATATATATATGTCATGTCCTGCCTTGCTATATCATTATGCACGTTTACCAATAATGCCCCTCCAAAGCTAGTGCATTCCTTTGCGAGTGACCCTAGTGGAGGCGGGGTGTTACATTTGGTATCAGAGCATATGGTTTACGAGAAGGGATAAAAAGGTTTTTAAAACTCTTTGAAAAACTATTTTCAAAATCAAGTATAAAGTATTTTCCAAAGAAAAGTCTAGTTTATTTTAAAAGGCTATTCCCCAAAAAGCCATTAGCAAAATTCCTTCGTTTTTCTCCATTCTGAATCTATCTTTTTCTTCGTTTCCAGTATGGCCGACAACTTTGCCATTCCGGAGGGAGTTCACGTACCTGTTTGGTATAGGAGACTTTTGGAGGCCAGGGCGACCGAAGCCGGCCCCGCAAACATTACTCCTTCTCTGGTAGTTGATGTTCCTCTTCCTCCTTCCCCTCAGCATCCTCAAATTAACTTCGCCGAGATTTGCCAAGATTTTAAGGCGATGGGTTGCAAGAATTTCTTGGGAACCGAGACTTTTGTAGAGGCAAGGAATTGGTTGAAAGAGACCGAAGATCTTTTAGCCACCTTTGATATAGGTGACCGCAGGAAGGTTTTATTGGTGGTATGGTTGCTAAAGGAAGAAGCTGCACGTTGGTGGGTAGTCACTACCGCTACTAGGCCAATTGAGACTTGGGATGACTTTAGAGGAAGGTTTGGACTGAGATTCTTATCACTAAAGCAAGGGGACATGACTATTAGGGAATACATAGATAAGTTTAATCAACTGGCTCAGGACGATTTAGACTTGGCTAATACAGCTCAGAAGAAGGCCCTACACTTTGCTCTAGGATTAAACGAGCCATTACGTGATTTGGCCCTGTCTCATATACCCTTGGGGGCGACTTTCGAGAGTTTAGTGAACTTGGCCCTACTTCAAGAAGAAGGTAGCAATGACAAGAAAGAGGTCAAGGCGAATGAGTCTCAAGGCAAGAGAGTAAATTCCGGGAAACGGGGCAAGAATATGAAATGTAACTTCTGTGGTGAAGTTGGACATATAGCCAGGGAATGTAGGAAGAAGGAGAAGAGAAAGCGGGGCGAATGCTTTGATTGTGGTGAGTTTGGACATTTCAGCAAGGATTGCCCGAGGAAACAAGGGCAAGGTCAGACTCAGTATGCAGGACTATCTGGAGGGCGAATTCATCCCCTCAACACCGTTCTTCCAGCTTATGATAGAGGTAGTGTTTCTGTTGAAAATCTTGTTTGCATTTTCTGATTTTTCCTGTTCGAACTTTGTTCGATTCTGGCACATCGCATAGTTTTATTTCATCTGATCTAGTTGGAAGTTTTGCACCTAAGTACTAGTCTGGTTGATGATCCCGTATGAGTTTCAAATCCAATTGGGGGTTCTGCCCGTTTGTCTGTGGTCTGAGTGGATTTGAAAATTTCTATCTTGAGTATAGGATTCTCGTGGAATGTTTATATTCTCGGTTTCAGGGGATATGGGTTGGTTTTGGGCATGGAATGGTCGTTCTGTTTTGGGCCATTCTGGGTTTTTGTATATAGGGTGTGGGGCTCATGACCCGCCTCGGTAATACCCTAGAAATTTCTAGCAACCCTAGGGGTCCCGTCATGTTATGTTATCTTGAATCCCTCAACTCGTCTATCGATAGTTTGCAATCGGTGAGGGTGGTCCGAGAATATCCTGATATCTTGGGTGAAGTGAAGGGGTTACCCTTAGACGTGGGATAGATTTTCCGCATTATCTGGTTGGTAATACCAAGCCAGTTTCGTGGCCGGCTAGGCACGTAACCTCACGAAATGAGAGTTAAGAAAGCAAGTCAAGGAGTTGCTTGAGAAGAACTTCCTGAGACGAAGCATTTTCGAGTAGGGTGCTCCAGTAGTATTCGTTACTGATGTGGACAGTTTGTTTCGCTTATGTGTTGATTATCGTAAGATAACCGTTACCAAGGATCAATGATTTGTTTGATCAGCTTGTAGGAGCATCTGTTTTCTTTTGATCTAGCTACCGGATTCCATCAGCTTAGGATGGCTGAGGATGGAATTGACAAGACTGCGTTTAGGACTCTGGATGGGTTTTAGAATGGCTAGTCATACTATTTGGTTCGACTAATGCACCCGCATATTACGTAAACTGGATGGGTAGGGAGTCCTTAAACAAGTTTGTCATGGTCGTCTTAGACGATATTTTGATCTCCTCAAAAGAGCGAGGAAGAGCATGCTATACATCTCAAGAAGGAGATGGATACGCTTAGAGCCACCAGTTGAAGGTCAAGTTCTCCAGATGTCACTTTGGAGGAAAGAGGTTGGATTTCTTGGGCGCATAGTCCCTAAGTAAGGCTTAGCGGTAGATTCTGCTAGAGTGGTTGCGGTTTAAGACCGGAAAACTCTGAGGAGGGCAATTGAAGTAAGAAGCCTCCTCAGTTTGGCTAGTTAGTTAGCATTCCCGGAGCTTAGACTTACTCTTCTGGGTCAAGAAGGGGGTTTCGCAGGAAGAAGACCCGCAGTTGGACAAGAACATGGACCGGTCGATTCGAGGCGAGATGTTAAGTCACCTCGCTAGATATATTATAGATGACAAGGGATGACTAAGGCGCGATGAGAGATTATGTGTTCCTCGAGAGGAAGACTTGGTAAAGAAGGATCTTGAAGAAGGCGCATCACTCGAGGAGGTGGCCGAGTTGGTCTCGGGATGCATGTTGTGCCACCAGGTCAAGGCCAAGTCATAGAAGCCCAGTGGGCCATTACCTCTATTGGGGGTTCCGCAAGGGAAGTATAAAAACATCTCGATAGATTATGTGGATGGACTACCTAGATCAAAGAAAGGGAATACGGGTATGTGGGTAGACTCACGAAGAGTGCTCATTTCAGTCCGGTAAAGAGCGAGAGAACTGCATCATGGTTAGCAACGATTTACCCTCAAGAAGTTGGCCAGTTTTGTAATAACCTACAGGAAGCCAAGGGTAGGCAATTGAATCTAGGTATGGCCTATCACTCATAGGCGGATGGTTCATTTCGATTAAGCATGAGTTATAGAAAATCATGTTTATAAGGGCAGTTGGCAACGTGGATTGATATCTTCAAGAAAAGTTCTGCTGCATGGAATACTTTATAGTAAGTAGACGAGATCCAGGATTCACTGGTGAATTTTGGAGAGCTTGCACGAATCATGAGGATTATAATCATGTTTAAGCCAAGTATATAGAAGGAAGAATAAGTGGAAAAGAAAGACGAGAGGCGATAATGAAATGACTTCCAACTCGAATTTGGGAAATAGGAATTAGGAAGCCAAGGAATCATGAAGGGAAAGATAGTCAAAGCACAGTGGAGTTAAGCTCAAGGAAACGTGACTAAGAAGAGCGAAGACTAGATACGCGCATCATATCTCTTTTTAAGAGTGCATCTTGGATCCTTGTTTTCCTATGGAGCTTGCTTGCAAGTTATCTTTTGTATATATCCTCTCGGTCCCATTCTCGATCTTATTTCTGTTGTAAACTCCATAAGGGGGTTAAGAACTCATCGGTTAGTACTATATGTCAAAGTTTGAATGGATTTCTTGTAATCCAAAAAGGAGTTTATCTAGTTTATCTAGTTTATCTAGTTTATCGTGTTTATCTTGTCATGAGAACCTTAGGTAGAAACCCTTTGGATGAAACATGTATTTGAAACATGTTATGCTTGATGGTTGCAAGTGGTTGCAAGTGGTTGCAAGTGGTTGCTCGTGGATGCATTATACACGATTAGGCACTAGATCGGCTCACACACTCCTCATATTGCATGTGCATGAGTGTTTATGCTTATTCTTGGATGAAATTCGTATGCTATCACATGGATGTTGCATATGGATGTATGATTGAGCACGCATGAAGATATTATACATTATGTTAGGAATTTGCATACATATGGATTCATTTCACTGACATACATGTGCATTAAGGAGGTTTACTGTATCAGTAACCGCCTGATTTACATACATATGCATTAAGGAGGTTTACTGTATCAGTAACCGCCTGATTTTTGCATTAGGTAAGTACATATACACACACTTTTGCATATGTTCATCCCGCATTTAGAATCCTGTAAGGACAATGATTGCTCGTGGATGATGCTTTGAGTAGATGGATGATTGGATGGTAGGATACGTTCTTCCTAATTTGAAGATTTCGGGGACGAAATCCTTTAAGGAGGGGAGAATGTAACAACCCGTATTTTCAACAACCTGTTATAACATAAATTGAGGCAGAATCAAATTATAAAATGGGAATCAAGGGAAACGGGCTATGCCATTGCGTTCGTCTCGGAAAAATACGCGAAATAGAGTCCGAGTTTTCGAAAATCGGAGTCCGTATGACCCAGTTAAGGCCCATTGAAGTTTTCAGAAAAATCCTAAGTAAAAACAGATTCAAATTTAAAGAATTGGGCCAGCTGGGCCAAGGCGGGAAAACTCCCGCCAGGGGCCCCATGTCGACAGGCCTGTCGACAGGGTCCCCAGGGAGTCGACTGCCCTGTCGACAGGGGGTAGCCAGGCAGATTAGCCTGGCGCACCTCTTTGGTTTGGGCTTGGTTTGGGCTTGGTTGTGTGGTCTAGTTCTAGAGAGTTCCTAAATCTGACGGGCCAAAATTCACCTAGGGTTAATCCTATGGTCTAAAACACTCTAATCTTCTATAAATATACCCCTAATCCTACCCTAAAGCCTCATTAATCATTCTAGCAACAAAACTATGCCAAAATCCAAACTCTCATGGCCTCCACCCTCTTCATACAACTCCTAATCTAATTCCTAAGTGATTTTCCATGCATACAAGCATATTTAGGCTTGTATGATCCTCCTTAGCTTGCATTAAAGGCTTGTTTTTCTATTGGCATCATAAAGGAGGAGTCTTGATCAAGTTTGCTTGCATTTGGGGGTTTTAATTAGTTGCATAAGGGGTTTCTTGCATTGGTTATACTCATTTGAGTCCGCATAAGCATTGTAAGCCCTCTTACCTTCATTTTAGAAACTCTAAAGTTAATGTGTGATGAAAGTTGGGGTTTATGCATGTTTGATGAGTTATGCATGTTTATGCAAGTTTGCTAAGCCATGATTTGTATGTTTATTGAGTTATGCATGTTTATGCAAGTTTGCTAAGCCAAGATTTGTATGTTTATTGAGTTATGCATGTTTATGCAAGTGTACTAAGCCATGATTTGCAAGTTAATTGGGTTATGCATGTATACTAAGCCATGGTTTGCAAGTTTAACAAGTTATGCATGTTTATGCAAGTTTACTAAGTCATGGTTTGCAAGTTTAACAAGTTATGCATGTTTATGCAAGTTCACCAAGTCATGATTTGCAAGTTTAACAAGCCATGCATATTTATGCAAGTTTAAAATGACAAGTTGTGCATGTTTAATAAGTTATGCACGTTTATGCAAGTTTAAAATGACAAGTTGTGCATGTTTGACAAGTGTGCATGTTTATGCAAATTTAAAATGACAAGTTGTGCATGTTTGACAAGTTGTGCATGTTTATGCAAGTCTAAAATGACAAGTTGTGCATGTTTGACAAGTTATGCATGATTATGGTAATATGCAAGTTCACTATGCTAAGTTATGCTAGTTTAACATGTTATGCATGGTTGTTATGCAAGTTTATCATGTATGTTGTGCCAAGTTCCCTCTTCCTATCCTTTATGCGTTATTACGAATATGTAAGCGATAGAATGACGTTGGGGGTTTTGGGTAAACTTAAAATACATGAAAATATAAGATTGGGAATTTACCTATTAAGTTAGGTCTACCCCTTGGGAATTTACCTATTAAGTTAGGTCTACCCAAGTAATTGTTTGACTTGTGATTATGTTTTGAAATAAAGTGGACATGACACTTAGAAAACATAAGAGTGGCCAACTCGAGGTTGGGTTGAGTTTGTAGCGTAATTCTACCCGGAACCGACCGGCTTAACTAGTGGCTACAAACAATAGGACCCAATGTGAGAAGTTGGTCATGGGGTGCCAAGACCCGAGGTTAGACCAAGTTGTGGTGTAAAGCTACCCGGACCCGCCCGGCCTAACTAGTAACCACAACAAGGTCTAATGTGAGAGGTTAAGGCGCATTAAATTAATTAACGCCTCATGATTAGGGTTAAGTCAGGGTCCACTAATACTTAACCAATTTGGGGATTCGAGGGATTAGAATGTGGTTAAGTTGTGAACCGTTGGTTACACTTAACTAGTTTAATCCATTTGGGAGTTCAAGGGATCAGAATGGGGTTAAGCCACGCTTAACCAGTTTAATCCAGGATTAGTGAAGGGTTAAATCACACTTAACCCTCTTAGAAACCCTAGCAACGTGGTCTGTTCCAGCAGTAATCCCAGTTTGGTATCATTCACAACCCTAGAGGCTAGGCTAGGGCGGGGCACGATTACTGGACTGATGTAAGCGACCAAAGGGCGATGGCCGAGTGGTACAGCGGTGCGGGTCCGGCGGGCTACGGACGTGCACGTAGTCCGATGTTGGACAAACTCGAGGCACGGGTACCAGTAGGTTAGGGCTGTGCATTATTGCTTAAGTGTCCGGGGTTGACACCCGAGGGCTTGATACACCCAAAGGAGGACCCAGCACAGACTAACTACAACCATATGTGGGCCATATGGACACCAACACTTGACGTGTTAGGTTTATAGGGAGCCGATCGACTAGACCGTGGGCTGGACCTTTTATCAAGGTCACTTCATGTTATTGGGCCAAAGTTGGGCTAAGGGATCAATACCTGTTATGTTGGTTTGCTAGTACACCGTGGTGCAAAAACTTAACCTTGTTTTATGCGATGACACCTCTATCTATCTTGTAGTCGATTTATCATGCCAGTATGTTGTTATTTATGATCATCTCAGTTTCCATCATGATGTTAACTTTATTAGTTTATAGACTGATCGTAGCAGGGCTTACTCAGTCTTTTTGACTGACCTGTTTTCTTTCGCCTCTTTTCTTCCGTTTCCCCCCCCCCCCAGGTTCTCAGGGAGGGAATACTAGAGCCTAGCCTGGATTTTAGCTGCTTCCTTGGATAGCTCAAGTATGCTTTGGACTTGAGCCGCTATGGTTTATCACTCTTATTTGGGGATAGTACTTATGTATTTTCAGTTTATCAGATGATGTATTTATCTAGACTTGTAATTTTGGGAAAGTGACATTTTGATGTACCAGACTTGAGTTTTGAAATGGTTTATAAATCTTCCGCTGTTTTATTTACTTACTCTGTTTATTTACATATATATATGTCATGTCCTGCCTTGCTATATCATTATGCACGTTTACCAATAATGCCCCTCCAAAGCTAGTGCATTCCTTTGCGAGTGACCCTAGTGGAGGCGGGGTGTTACAAAAAGAAAATCTGACTTTTATTTATAAAGATCGTTGTTTAAAAATAGGATTTTTAACGTAAACCGTGTAAAACAGATTGCGATGGTACTGACTAGAAGCAAAACAGAATCTAGACCATTCAGAAATTAAAAAATTGGAGTAGTGGAACCCTCGGTGAGAACTTCTCACTTTAGATCTGGTTTTCTAGTTAAAATTATATACTAGGATGCAGACGGTGCTTAGCAGCACCCGACACCCGTTGTCCACAGACCATGTACGACTTTTTTGATTTTGTTGTGTGGTGAAAATGGATTGTAATGTGGAATGATTGAAAATAAATATTCATGTGTTGAAATAAATTATTTATCGTTAAAAACATAAATTTAGCGTGAAGGTGAATAAATAAATATTCATTTTCAAATCGAACGATTTGTTTATGTACACCCATTTAAAGGATATTGATTGGGACGATAAATTTTACACATCGCCCAACCACACAAATAAAAACCTGTGTTTGTTGATTCGAAACCCCACACGGGTGTTGGGATGATATTTGGCATACACTAATCCCAATTGTATAGTTGTATGTCAATCGATAGGTTGGCAGACCGTGTAAGCGTTAATTATTTATGTTTAATGCTTATGTAGTTGTGCGGTGCACTTTGGATGATGGTTGATTATTTATCGTTGCTATTATATACATGTGTTGTATGGAATCCATATAATTAACATTATATGGTAATTGATTGTGCCTCATTCCAATTTGGAAAATAAAGAATATTATAAAATAAAGATTCATGTGTTGAATAGAATAAATAGTCATGTGTTGACGATACTCATGTGTTGAGAATATTCATGTGTTGAACGAAATATTTTAACAATAAAATTTACATCATTATCATATATAAAATTAGAAACTAACTTGAAACTAGTTAAGATGAGTGGTTTCCTGGGTATTGATCTGATGTTGGGTTCGGCCTTCGGGGTTAATACTTAGGAGATCGTTCTCTTACTAATTTACGGTTGGAGTCTGATTAAGAATTAAACGATAGAAATCATAATTTTATAAAATATATAAAATAACAAAATAGTCATGTGTTGACGACACTCATGTGTTGAGAATATTCATGTGCTGAAAGAAATATAGATTCAGGTGTTGAACAGAGAAAATATTCATTTGCCGAATAGAATAACGAAATTATTGTAATATATAAAGCCATGTTGATTAGATTTGCGCCATTTTGACGCTAACGATATTTATATCGATTATATTCGTTTTTATAATGAATATAGAAAAGGAAGTGATTTCAAAATCTAATATTTTGAAAATATTATCATTTATATATTAATGATATGGAATATTCAATTTTGATTTAAAATTGAATATGAAGTTGAAATCGTTTTGAAAATGAAGTTAAACAATATATAAAATACGTTTTGAATTGAAATCGACGAAATATATATAATGGCCTGAATAGAACGAGTCTCGCCGCGGTAGTTCGCGAATTTCGACCATTGACTTCGAATTGGCGTTACGGGAGATCGGACCGTCGGATTCTCCTGAAACCGGAACCGTTAGGTTCATATCGAAAAGAGCTTTCCAATTAATATTAGAAATTTGAAATCTAACGGTTGGATTTGGAATTATGTCCAAATCAAATTTAGAAAAGGTCGTTGTAAGTGCAGTTCGATGACCGTTATTGGAAATCGACTGTACGAGCCTTGATAAAATTATTAAAAATATTAATAATTTGTGTAAAATCATAATATATGAAATGGAAAGAACTGGGATGAAAAAATCCATATTTGTAAGGATAAAAATATATTTTTATCAAAATGCACTAGTTTTGAATTAGATTTGAAGTGGTTTTAAAATAATCAGAATTTCCAATATACGAATTGGAATGGATTTGAATCAAAATTATCTTCGGAATATTTCGATGTTGGATTTCGTGATTATATAGATATGGTTGTGGAAATTTGAAAGATATATTTATATCGTTATTTCCAATACAATATTTGTTGGTTTCAGAATTTGATATTGAATATAAGCCGATATATTTTCTATTGAGAGCCTTGTATTTAATATCAAATGGGATTTTGGGTTCGTCGTGAAAGGTGTCTTAAATAACACTGTTCTTGGATCTAGTTTAGAGAAGAATAAATCTTTTAATTAAGATTTAGTGAAATTGTCCAGTTAATTAGTATTTAATTGGAATTGAATTTAAATTTGTTTTTGGGGTTTATTGTGAGCGGTGTTTTGAATAACACCTGCTCTTTAACCCGATTAACAACGGAATGTGATTTTGGGTTTATCGTGAACCGTGTTTTAGATGACATTGGTTCTTTAACCCAGTTAAAGACAGGATATTTATTTTTGGGAAGATTAAAACTAAGTGGAATTTTAGTGAATCTTTAATTAGATTAAAGTGATCGAGAATGGAGTATCACCAGTTTTGCTTCAAGGCGATAGTTAAATCTTTAATTAGATTTGAAAGTGAAATGGTAATTAATATTTACCGATAACACCGTGGTGTTAGACATGGGGTATTACCAGTTTTTGCTCCATGGGATGAATAGGTTGGGATTGGGAAATAAAATAAATAATTACTTCGGTGTGGTTCGCTAATCCTGACTAGTTTGGAAAACCTTAACGTGATCTGAAGTGATATCCAAAGGAAGATTAAAGAGTAAATTTAGAAGAATTTATCTTTGATAAAATTAATGGGAACCTTTCCCTAAGAATGTGAATATTTGAATAAAAGATTATTATGAAATGGAATGAGGCGTATGTTGTGTTTGTGTAACACTTGTTTATTATATACGCGGGTTATTCGGAAAGGCCGGGTTTATACCCATTCTGAATAACCGATTCGATGATAAGTCAAAGATGAAGATGGTGGTTGAAGACCGGAGGTCTTCACACCGTTTGGATGATTATTGATGATCTTGATTGGGCTGTACACCCAAGAGGAGGGAATCAGTTGGTGATCGTCCAGACGTACGTGGAGATCGATGGATATGCAAGGAATAAGGTTCCTCCGGTTTCGTTCAGACCCAGAACGAACTTGTAAATGGACTATGCGTCTGACAATGGATTTTATTCTGTGTGATTGATTTCTATTAAATATATATCTGTTTGGCGGCGGAGAATTTATTCTCTTGCTTAACGCCCTTCTCTGAGACATACGAGCTTAGAGGTTATATATTGATGGATATCAATCGCATGACATGAATTGCCTATGTGGCATGCCTAAGTGGCAAATGATCAAGGCTTCTGTTAAAAAGCAAAGTCTTGTGGTTGATGATCAAAGCACGGTGTATGTGGCATAACTTTGTGTATGTCGTTAATTCGCGAGCCTCACACCTCGGTATGAGTCAAAAACGGGATAAGGATCCAAGGAGTGCACGACATTTCCTTCTAGCTATGAGTGATTTCAGTGACCTACCAGCCCTGACGTATATATTATTTTTATCTGTGTGGTTGTTGGATGCGAGGCGCCTTGGATATAGGTCCTATAGGACCGGGAAACGTGTGTTCAGGAATTGCCAATCCTCAAAAGTAAGAGAGGACTGACCTTGGAGGATCCAAGGATCACTGTGTGTGGTCCTAAGACATTTGCTAGAGTGTCTCGAACGGAGAGGAGCTTGCCCCTTGCCTCGACTCATGACGGAAATCCAATTTCCAATACGATCTTCGCGATTTTATTTGTAGAGACTAGTATGGCGATATGATATTTGGTACCCATGCCGTCTATGATTGATATTTATGATTGAAATTGTTTTGGCACTATACACTTATAATAGTATCAAATGATTTGTTTTAAACGTACCAAGCATGTTTGGCTATTATAAGGGAAAACCCTATCCTCCGGCTTGCGTTGCATTGTGTGATGGGACCTGGGTCTTATAATAGCATCATTTTTCCAAAAAGCATTACGCTGTTTTGTTATATGCACTAGTGTTCTTGGGAGGAAACCCGTTCCGTGTTATACGGCGTGGTCCCTTGAATTACTCTCTTTTAAAGTAAAGTTTTAAATAACTATTTTAGTTCTCACACCAGTCACATGACTGACTTGGAGTTTATTGTTTTAAGCTAAACTCTGGGTGCCCCTATTTTCCACACGAGCAGCTAGTAGTTTTGGTTTTGCATATTTATATTCACAGGATCCTGGTTTATAGCTGAAGTGATATTCAGAAAGCTCTGTATCCGCGTCTTTCTTTCAGTTATGTTTTGTATTATTTTTCCGCTGCTATGTATTTAAATGTAATTTAAATCTCTGATATTTATCAATGTGTAATATTTATTCATACTCTGTGTATTCTTGTATTCTGATGGAATTGTTGTAATAAACATTGAAATGTTCTTCTATTTGTGTTCTGATTCGTCCTGTCCTCAAAGCAATCTGTGCTTTCCTTACCTGGGAAGTTCAGATTGTTATATAGTGGTATCAGAACTTTGGTTTACAGAGCTCAAGAACAAGGCACATTAGAACCATACGAAAGAATTCATCAGATATTGGATTAGTAATATCTAATTAGAAAAACTCTTTAGAGATAGGATCAGTAGTATCCTAGAACGAGTGTGAAGAGTATAATTTTCAAATGAAAACAATATTGTTTTGAAAATTGAAACCATTTTGTACGTATTTGAATATTTTATTTGTATTGAATTTGGACAATCGAGTATATAAAGATTTTGCATATACGCGTCATGAACGTATATTCAAAGTTTTAAATATACCGGATAGATATAGAATCGCACTCTAGTCGCCCGGAGATGATTCTGATGATTGTAGCTACATCATCAGAGTTTGTGTTCGAGTTTCGAAAAGTGGGATTTCTATATATTTCCATTAGACTGGTGTGAGAACCAAAACTAGATAGGTTTATTGTTGTGATTTGGCATCAAAAATACGATTTTCTGTATATGTATCAAAATTATGAATTTGAAACGATAATCAACTAATTGATTGATGGTTGTGTTGTTTGATTATTGATTTGATATTTTTAACCATTTATGCCAAATTGAACCAAATATTGAACTGTGTTGAAAAATGATTACAATTGCATGCATATACATGTACATCTATTGAACAGGTCATAGCAGGAGGCTAGAGCAGAGGAATAAAATTGTTTGCCCGACAAATAGGTACGTGTTTATTGTATTTCTTGGGGATTTGATGATTTTATGAGCCGATTCGCTAGCCGCTTGGCTTTTTCTTTTTCTTTTGGATTGGGGAGGGCCATGGGAGGCTATTTGAAATATCCCGAAGCTCCGGGTGCAGGGGAGGTTATGGCGAAATTTTTCGGAAATTTAGGGTGTTAGCCAAATTTTTGAAAAATTAAGTTCTTAGAAACTGAAATGTTGAAAAACTTAAGCCATAAAGAAAATAGTGAAAGTTGAGTTGATTAGTTAAACAACTTTCAGCTTCATCCCTTTTCGGGGAAGAAAAGTTTTAAGTAGGGGAGATTGTAACAACCCGGAAAATCCGAGCCAATTTAAAATTTTTATTTTGGCAATTTTAATGAATTTTGAATATTTAAAATGATTTATTTTAAATAATAACAACGAGAAATTTATTTTGAGTAGAATTAGAACGTATATATTTATTTGAATCGTCGTTAGAATATAAATATTTATTTTAAATATAAAAGGAATTGAAAATGGCGCGGTAGTTCGAAAATTCGATTACAAGGTTCAAATGAATGTACAGGATTCAAAATAAACCGGATTTTGGCAAAACCAAAAATATTAGAATCTAGTTGAGAATATCTTTCGGACAAATCCGAAAAATCAAAATTTCATTGCGGGAATAGAAAGTTATACCCAGTTGAAAATTCAGAATAGTCGTTATGGAATTTTGGCCCTTAAAAATGAAAATTTTGCAGACGACCTCGGTTTTCGACGAAACCACTTTTGTTGGATCTGGGATGTCAAATTATTGCTAGGTTTCAAAATTCATAATTTTCTGAATCAATATGTGAGCGTGGAGAAGTTAAACGTGTTTTAACAATTTCAGTCAATTTCGATCAACCAGAAAATGGCTATTTTTCAAATGGTCTCGGAATTCGACGAAATTAGTTTTGTTAGAACCGTATCGTCAATACGAAGCTAGAAAATATTTTTTGGGAATTTTTAGAGTCCGTATGTGGCCCCGGTAAATTTAAATGCGCGTTCAAATTCAATATATAGATTTATATTTTGATTTTGACGAAAACCGATTGAAACAACCAAACTAGCTTACGATACATATCCCATTGTGTTCGAAATGGGATTGGGTCTCGTTTCGAGTTCGAATAAAAAGTCAACTTTTTATTGAAAATTAAATTAAATAAAATTTATGTAATACCCCTTTTTCTTTTCCCTTTTGGTCAAACCCCATCCCTTACCCCTTTCGTTCAAATCACGATAACAGAAGAAAAGGAAAAAAAACCACGATCGAGCCCCCAGACTCCGTCGCGCCACGCCACCAGGGGACGCCACCCCCTCCGGCGCGCCACCAACACCGGCGCTTACGATCTACGGCCCCCCTCCTCTATACTATGCCCCCTTCCTCTCTCCCACTTCTCACATCAAAAAGGACCGCCCCAAATCAGCCAAGGCCACCGCAATCCACCACAAGGGGACCCACCGCCGCCTCAAGGCGCCTGCACCTCCACATGCAACCGCCCTCCAACCTCCTCCAGCCTTTCACTCCTCCGTACAAGCCGCTGAAACCCCCTAAACTAGCCAAAGCCCCTTTCTTCGTCGCTCTCCATCATTCAAGACAGCAGCACCACGCCACCGGAGTCCGCACCCACCAAAGCGCCTCCTCCTCCTTCGATTAAAGCCCTAGGACGAGTGAGTTTTCATTTTTAATTTTATTTATGTAAATTAAAAACATGATTTTTGTATGAAATACATTAGGATAAAATGTGATTTTTATGTATGGATTAGCATTGATATATATAATAACGTTATAAAGATGTGATTTTTAAAATATAAACATCGGAATAAAAATTTGATTTTTACATATGTTGTAGAGATATAAAAATGCGATCTTGTATATGTAAGTAGCGATATAAAGATTAGATTTCTAGTTTAGCAAAGATTAGATTTTCATATATGAAAACAAGGAGGTTAAAAATATGATTTTTATTAATGTAGAGTATAAAAATATGATTTTTATATAGTATAGATAATAAAAATATGATTTTTATATAGTAGAGATTATAAAAATATAATTTTTATAAGATAGAGAATATAAAAAGACAATTTTTATATATGTAGCATAATAAAAATATAATTTTTATTATATGAGAAGTGAAATAAAAATATAATCTTTACAGTATATGAAGTGAAATAGAAATATGAACTTTATTTTTATCATGAAGTAATGAGGGTAAAGATTAGATTTTTATATGAGTAGCAAAATAAAAATATGATTTCTATTCTCTAGAAAACGAAATAAAAATATTATTTTTATATATGTAGCGAAATAAAAATATGATTTCTATTCTCTAGAAAACGAAATAAAAATGTGTTTTTTATATATATAATAGCCGAAAGAAAATGTGACTTTTATTAATAAAGATCGTTGTTTAAAAATTGGATTTTTAACGTAAACCATGTGAAATAGATTGCGATGGAACTGACTGGAAGCAAAACAGAATTCCGACCATTTAGAAAGAAAAAAAATGGAGGAGTGGAACTCTCAGTGAGAACTTCTCACTTTAAATCAGGTTTTCTAGTTAAAATTATATACTAGGATGCAGACGGTGCTTAGCAGCACCCGACACCCGTTGTCCACAGACCATGGACGACTTGTTTGATTTTGTTGTGTGGTGAAAATTGATTGTGATGTGGAATGATTGAAAATAAATATTCATGTGTTGAAATAAATTATTTATCATTAAAAACATAAATTTAACGTGAAGGTGAATAAATAAATATTCATTTACAAATCGAACGATTTGTTTATGTACACCCATTTGAAGGATATTGATTGGGACGATAAATTTTACACATCGCCCAGCTGCACAAATAAAAATCTGTGTTTGTTGATTTGAAACCGTACAGGGGTGTTGGGATGATATTTGGCGTGCAATAATCCCAATTGTTTTGTTGTATGTCAATCGATAGGTTGACAGACTATGTAAGCGTTAATTATTTATGTTTAATGCTTATGTAGTTGTGTGGTGCACTTTGGATGATGGTTGATTATTTATCGTTGCTATTATATACATGTGTTGTATGGAATCCATATAATTAACATTATATGGTAATTGATTGGGCCTCATTCCAATTTGGAAAATAAAGAATATTATAAAATAGAGATTCATGTGTTGAATAGAATAAATAGTCATGTGTCGACGATACTCATTTGTTGAGAATATTCATGTGTTGAACGAAATATTTTAACAATAAAATTTACATTTTTATCATATATAAAATTAGAAACTAACTGAAAACTAGTTAAGATGAGTGGTTTCCTGGGTATTAATCTGATGTTGGTTTCGGCCTTCGGGGTTAATACTTAGGGAATCGTTCTCTTACTAATTTACGGTTGGAGTCTGATTAAGAATTAAACGATAGAAATCATAATTTTATAAAATATATAAAATAAAAAAATAGTCATATGCAGACGACACTCATGTGTTGAGAATATTCATGTGTTGAAAGAAATATAGATTCATGTGTTGAATAGATAAAATATTCATTTGTCGAGTAGAATAACGAAGTTATTGAAATATATAAAGCCGTGTTGATTAGATTTGCGCCATTTTGACGCGAACGATATTTATATCGATTATATTCGTTTTTATAATGAATATAGAAAAGGAAGTGATTTCAAGATCTAATATTTTGAAAATATTATCATTTATATATTAATGATATGGAATATTCAATTTTGATTTAAAATTGAATATGAAGTTGAAATCGTTTTGAAAACGAAGTTAAACAATTTATAAAATACGTATTGAATTGAAATCGACGAAATATATATAATATATATTATGTATATATAATGGCCTGAATAGAACGCGTCGCCCCGCGGCAGTTCGTGAATTTCGACCATTGACTTCGAATTGGCGTTACGAGAGATCCGACCATCGGATTCTCCTGAAACCGGAACCTTTGGGTTCGTATCGAAAAGAGCTTTCAAATGAATATTAGAAATTTGAAATCTAACAGTTGGATTTCAAATTATGTCCAAATCAAATTTGGAAAAGGTCGTTGTAAGTGCAGTTCGATGACCGTTATTGGAAATCGACTGTACGGGCCTTGATAAATTATTAAAAATATTAATAATTTGTGTAAAATTATAATATATGAATTGGAAAGAACTGGGATGAAACAATCCATATTTGTAAGGATAAAAATATATTTTTACAAAATGAACTAGTTTTGAACTAGATTTGAAGTGGTTTTAAAATAATCAGAATTTCCAATATACGAATAGGAATAGATTTGAATCGAAATTATCTTCGGAATATTTCATGTTGGATTTCGTGATTATACAGATATGGCTGTGGAAATTTGAAAGATATATTTATATCGTTATTTCCAATACGATATTTGTTGGTTTCAGAATTTGATATTGAATATAAGCCGATATATTTTCTATTCAGAGCCTTGTATTTAATATCAAATGGGATTTTGGGTTCGTCTTGAATGGTGTCTTAAATAACACTGTTCTTGGACCCAGTTTAGAAAAGAATAAATCTTTTAATTAATATTTAGTGAAATTGTCCAGTTAGTTAGTATTTAATTGGAATTGAATTTAAATTAGTTTTTGGGGTTTATCGTGAGCAATGTTTCGAATAACACCTGCTCCTTAACCCGATTAACAACGGAATGTGATTTTGGGTTTATCGTGAACCACGTTTTAGATGACATTGGTTCTTTAACCCAGTTAAAGACATGATATTGATTTTTGGGAAGATTAAAACTATGTGGAGTTTTAATGAATCTTTAATTAGATTAAAGTGATCGAGAATGGAGTATCACCAATTTTGCTCCAAGGCGATAGTTAAATCTTTAATTAGATTTGAACGTGAAATGGTAATTAATATTTACCGATAACACTGTGGTGTTAGATATGGGGTATTACCAATTTTTGCTCCATGGGATGAATAGGTTGGGATTGGGAAATAAAATAAATAATTACTTCGGTGTGGTTCGCTAATCCCGACTAGTTTGGAAAACCTTAACGTGGTTTGAAGTGATATCCAAAGGAAGATTAAAGAATAAATTAAGAAAAATTTATCTTTGATAAAATTAATGTGAACCTTTCCCTAAGAATGTGAATATTTGAATAAAAGATTATTATGAATTGGAATGAGACGTATGTTGTGTTTGTGTAACACTTGTTTATTATATACGCGGGTTATTCGGAAATGCAGGGTTTATACCCATTCTGAATAATCGGTTCGATGATAAGTCGAAGATGAAGACGGTGGTTGAAGACCGGAGGTCTTCACATCGTTTGGATGATTATTGATGATCTTGATTGGGCTATACACCCAAGAGGAGGGAATCAGTTGGTGATTGTCCATACGTACGGGGAGGTCGATGGATATGCAAGGAGTAAGGTTTTTCCGGTTTCGTTTAGACCCAGAACGAACTTGTAAATGGGCTGTGTATCTGACATTGGATTTTATTCTGTGTGATTGATTTCTATTAAATATATATCTGTTTGGCGATGGAGAATTTATTCTCTTGCTTAACGCCCTTCTCTGAGACGTACGAGTTTAGAGGTTATATACTGAAGGATATCAATCGCATGGCATGAATTGCCTATGTGGCATGCCTAAGTGGCAAATGATCAAGGCTTCTATTGAAAAGCAAAGTCTTGTGGTTGATGATCCAAGCATGGCCTATGTGGCATAGCTTTGTGTATGGCGTTAATTCGCTAGCCTCATAGCTCGGTATGAGTGAAAAACGGGATTAGGACCCAAGGAGTGCACGACGTTTCCTTCTAGCTATATGTGATGTCAGTGACCTACCGGCCCTGACATATATATTATTTTTAACTGTGTGGTTGTTGGATGCGAGGCGCCTCAGATATAGGTCCTATAGGACCGGGAAACGTGTGTTCAGGAATTGCCAATCCTCAAAAGTAAGAGAGGACCGGCCTTGGCGGATCCAAGGATCGCTGTATGTGGTCCTGAGACATTTGCTAGAGTGTATCGAACTGAGAGGAGCTTGCCCCTTGCCTCGACTCATGACGGAAATCCAATTTCCAATACGATCTTTGCGGTTTTATTTGTAGAGCCTAGTATGGCGACATGATATTTGGTACCCATGCCGTCTATGATTGATATTTATGATTGAAATTGTTTTGACACTATACACTTATAATAGTATCAAATGATTTGTTTTAAACGTACCAAGCATGTTTGGCTATTATAAGGGAAAACCCTATCCTCCGGCTTGCGTTGCATTGTGTGATGGGACCTGGGTTTTATAATAGCTTCATTTTTCCAAAAAGCATTGCGTTGTTTTGTTATATGCACTATTCTTGGGAGGAAACCCATTCCGTGTTATACGGCGTGGTCCCTTGAATTACTCTCTTTTAAAGTAAAGTTTTAAATAACTGTTTTAGTTCTCACACCAGTCACATGACTGACCTGGAGTTTATTGTTTTAACCTAAACTTTGGGTGCCCCTATTTTCCATACGGGCAGCTAGTAGTTTTGGTTTTGCAGATTTATATTCACAAGATCCTAGTTTATAGCTGAAGTGATATTCGGAAAGTTCTGTATCCGCGTATTTCTTTCAGTTATGTTTTGTATTATTTTTCCGCTGCTATGTATTTAAATGTAATTTAAATCTCTGATATTTATCAATGTGTAATATTTCTTCATACTCTATGTATTCTTTTATTCTGATGGAATTGTTGTAATAAACAATGAAATGTTCTTCTGTTTGTGTTCTGGTTCGTCTTGTCCTCAAAGCAATCCGTGCTTTCCTTACCGGCGAAGTTCGGGTTGTTATAATCGTCGTAGAGTAATTGCATCAAATGTTGGTTATACTAAGTACTTGATTGAACTACCAATCTGAAAAATACCATTAGCTAAATTAGTTAAACTAACATAGTATAGGACTGTCTTTATGTGTGACTAGTAATATGATTTGCAACCAGAAAAATTATTGTACAGATAAGAATGAAACAAAAAAGTACCTCTTGATGTTGAGATATTTGTTAATTCATGAAGCATTGCATTTTTGGAAAATAGTCTAATGAGCATACTAGATCCATGTCTTTTTTACATCACTGGGTTTCCCACAATAAACTGTAGAGCAGATCTCACTAACATAAAACATAAACCAATTATATTGGTATGGTTTAGAATTTTAAACACATCAAATTAGAAATTTATAATATATTTACATCATGAGACAATTTGTGCACATAAAAATTTCATGTAACATTTTGAGGCACATTAATGTCTTTAACTATCATAGACACTGGCTATCAAAATAAACACAATGGGGATTCACCATTTTTCTTTATTTCGACCGACCACCATATTTACTTTCAGTTTCCTACCATCTTTACATCGTGTTGTTACTAACCCCCTTGTTTTTTAGATCATTCTTAGTTCACCATCATTAAACCTATAAATAATGTAGACTTCCATTTTTAAACTCCAAAAAACAAAGAATAAATTGTTCTTTAATTAATAACAATAAGGATGGAAGAAATACCAAATTCAATGCATTTTTAAACTCAAATTTAAATAGTTAGTAATGAAAATTTAATTCCATCATTAAACTCGGACTTGAAAATATACCAAATTGACGGCTTTGCGGGTTTCAGCTTTTGGAGGAACCGCGACCTTTCACAGATTTTGGCAAGAATCGATTTGGGTCGGGCACGGAGTGGAGAGAAGATTCATACGCAAGAATCACAAAACATTAGAGATGATTTGGAGAGGAGATTCAAAGTGGAGAGAAGAGAGTAGACTCGGAGATGAAAGGAGATTCACAGTGGGTTTTGGGAATCTTCCTAGGAAGAAAGCAAGCAACGTTTGGCAACGAGGGAAATGAAAATTTTACCCCGCTTAATTTTGGATTAGGTCAAAAAGAAGGCGATTAACTCGCTATGGTTTGATGTGAACGGGCAGTAGCCTATCTAACAATAGCAAGTCAAGTTTTTCATGCTATTATGCTTGCAATTAATAAAACATTTTCTTGTAGTGAATGTTACATTTATATATGTTTTACCTTAGATAACATAAACGCAGACAACGGAAGAAGAAAGATAGTCGAAGCAAAAGTCACAAAGAAGCAATCATGATGGAGCACAAAGAGGTTCATACTAACTTGTCTCCTTTACACTGCACGTGACGTCGTATCTCTTCTCAGAACTCAATGTCAATCATATGCCTCAAACGAGCTTGCAAAAATGCTACGGAGAACCCTTAAAACTCAACAGGCCAATGAAATAGCTTCTAGGACTTTCGGTGCATTAGACCCAATCCAAGTCACAATGATGGAAAAGCAATTAGACATAATGTATCGGATTGGAAATGCCCTTCAACTCATACATCGACTAACGAATTGGGACCTAATCTAACAGACTATCTATATGACACAGTTCCAAAAAAAGTTGAGCAATTATTTTTTGCACAACAGTACATGACAGGAAGCAGAGGGAAGCATGGATGTCGATAAGTAGAGAGGGGAGGTCAAGAACTCCATATGTGGATTACATAAAGCCCACCAGTGCCGATGGAGATACTGGTTTTGGTGGGGCTACAACAACAGTGAAGTTTGCTAAATTGTTTATGGAAAGGGGTGCTATAGAAGTTTATACAGAGGATCAGTCTTCAACTATTAAGAAGTGTGGACATATGGCTGGGAAAAGTTTCTATTTCTATCAGTGAACATATTAAGCTGATTGGTTGCGGCTACGTCGCAATTTGATGTAATGGTGGTTTAGACTCTTCTTGTGGCTAGAACTGATGCAGTTGCCACTACTTTGATTCATAGTAATGTTTATTCTATAGGTCATCAGTTCATACGAGGTGAGATCTACTGACCATTTTAAACCGTTCCAACATAAAGTTCGGTACTCAATTTAAGATCGTTAAGGAAAATTAAAAGCTAAGTTGCATGAGTGCTAACAAAAAGTTTTCTATATTTCGAGATTATTGAACAGAAAGGACCGCAACCCTTCATTTGGTAAACTGGAGAATCAATATTGCTATCACACAAATAAAAGACCTTATGGATATCCCAATTTTGTTTATCAGTATATGGCTTCTCAGTTAATAAGTATGGGAAAGAGGTAGAATTAACAAACTATGTAAAATAGGATAAATCAAGAATATGTAAGTTTCATTCTAGGTTTTATAAAAATATAACTGAAGACTCCACTCTCCATAAGAATATTAGCTAGCAAGAATGAAGATGGTACCTTATTGCTTAGTGGACATATGGCTTAGGGCCCGCTTGGATGGGCTAAAATAAGCAACTTTTTAGCTTTTTGGAAGCAAAACAAAAAAGCCTATATGGATACATGAAACATTTGGGCTTTTGAAAGCCACTTTTCTGCTTATTTCAAAAGCTAATTATTTTTGCTTTTGTCTGTCATAATCCAAAACAATATAATGACTTTCAACCCGCGTTTTCTCCAATTAGGGTTTCCACTACACCAAAACAGGTGATTACCAACGAGTATAACCGTCGCAAACAATTTCAGCAACACTTATTAGTGCTGCTATGGGGGCATGGCAAATTATTTCCAATTCATATAAGCGTTGGTAGATTTTCTCTTCCAACGCATAAAGCGTTGGTATATTTTTGTTTGCAACGCTAATAAGCGTTGGTAGATTTTCTCTCCCAACGCTTATAAGCGTTGGTATATTTTTGTTCACAACGGTTATAAGTGTTGTTAGATTTTCTTTCACAATGCTTATAAGCGTTGGTCAATTTTTATTTGCAACGCTTATACATGTTGCAAGATTTTTTTGTTTGCAACGCTTATACATATAAAATATAAATGTTAATAGTAACAGAAATATGTATTAGTATTCCCATAATTGATATGGACGACTATAATATAAAGTACATTTAATATGAATTCAAATGAAAGTTATCTCAATTTAGAAAATTATAACTCAATCAAAATCAATAAACAATACCCATAATAATAACAACAAAATAGAACATCAATTAACAAAAAAAGTTACATACATGATTAAGTTTCAAAATTCAATGCATAGCGTATCAATTCAATGATATCATCTTGAAATAATCAAAAAAAAAATATGGTTCATATTTAATTTCTACAAATACCGAATGCGAAACTCCGGTTATATAACGAAGCATCCATCTGAAATCAACATAGTTTTTACATTCCGCAGTTGGAACATTCTTAAGATCTTCTACTTCACCATTACCATTAGGGCTACCATCTGAATTCCCTTTTCCTCTGCTTCTCCTATAAGTGTCTACATGCATCAATATGACAGTTAATAACTAAGAAAATTTACCATAAACAACCAAGGCGACTTTACGAAAAGAATATTTTTTTTTACAAAAAAGGGCTTAATGAAGAGGCTTAGTGCGCCTCTGCTGGGCTCGGTTCACAGAGCTTCCCAGTCATAAGGCTCGGTTCACAAAGCCCCTGTTAGGCTCAGTTTAATCGAGCCTTCAGTTTAAGCGCAGATTAACCGAGTCTAACGAACTCTCACTTTAAGAAGCATTTGTTAGGCTCTGTTTAAATGAGCCTAACCGAGGCTCTGTTTAACCAAGCCAAATTCAGCTCAGTTTACCTTAGCCTAACCAAGGGATCTGAATGGTAAATTAAAATTGAATGCAAATTACAAGTGATCAATGTTTTATTACATTGTTTGGTAAATAAAACCATACAAAAGCATTAAATGGTAAATAAAACTATCTGTTATATGTGATCATATGTGGCTCAGGGAAGTTGTAGTGGTTTTAGTGTCATGTGAGTAATGAAACTAACATTAAATATGTAACATCCCAGTTCTTGTTGCAGTCGTGATGGGGGGTTCTCGCTTCGCGGTTTGGTGGCGAACGGGAGACTCTTACCCCCACATGTCCCTTGTGGTGGGGGTTGGTTCACCAGTGGGCGCGAGACTCGAGAGGGTTGCCGTAAAACAAGTAACTGGGGGACCATGTGAGAGCCACGGTGGGTTTTACCTGCTGCTTGGGGGATGAAGGGATGGTTGCAAAGCCTACCGGAGTTCGTCGGCTATCTTTCATATGTTTAGTCACATTGTTTAGTATTTCCTTATAGGCAAGTGGTAAATTCATATAACGTTATGTTTAAGAGCTAGCTCTAGAAAAGATGTCAAATTAACTTGCCTAATTGCATACAGTTACGCTACAAAATTTTAGTATGTTTGTTAAACTCACGTATGTTTCAACAGTCGTGGGTAGTACTTCTTTGGATTTTCTTTTATGTAGAACTCACATAACATATTTCAATATTTTATTATATATAATTTTATAGAGTTAAAACTAATACTGCTGACTATCTCCAAAAATTGTATAAATTTATAACTAACACAACTGACAGTTTTCCAAATTACAGTTTGTATCGCATTTCTACTTCATTAGCGCATATTTGAGTAAGAACCAAAAATATGATAACATATGATATTTTCTTTCATAATCTGAATAAATTATATCAGCATATAAAACATTTACCTATCTTGGAATTATTAGGATTGCCTCGCATGTTGTTAAGGAGGAATGACGGGTTGGAATTAATAGTCCAACACCATGAAATAAATTGAAGGAATTGGGTACAAATATGATCTGGTAGGCACGTAACAACAGGGATTCCTTTTGTTATATGGGAGTTGTGTGCCAGCTCATATGCGTGCAAGGAAGGGGGACTTTGTTCCGAGCATCGTTACATAACAGTGGTATCAGAGCCGAAGGTTCGGACTGGGCCATGCAGGCAAGGCAGTGCTCTCAAAAGATACTAGTAAGATGCGAGTCGAGGGGAAGACTGTTAGGATCGCCTCACATGTTCTTAAGGAGGAATGATAATTTGGATACAGTAGTCCCACATCACTGAATATATTGAAGTAATTGTGTACAAATATGAGTTGGTAGGCACGTAACATTGGGGATTCCTTTTGTTATGTAGGATTTGCGTGCCAGCTCATATGCGTGCAAGGAAGGGTGACTTTGTTCCAACCGCCGTTACATAACAATGATGTGGGACTATTGTATCCAAACCATCATTCCTCCTTAAGAACATGCGAGGCAATCCTAACAGTCTCCCCCTTGACTCGCATCCTACGAGTATCCTTTGAGAGCACTGCTTTGCTTGCATCGCCCAGTCCGAACCTTCGGCTCTAATACCACTGTTATGTAACGACGGTTGGAACAAAGTCCCTCTTCCTTGCACGCATATGAGCTGGCATGCAAATCCCATATAACAAAAGGAATCCCTGATGTTACATGTCTACCAACTCATATTTGTACACAATTCCTTTAACATATTCCGTGATGTGGGACTATTGTACCCAAACCATCGTTCCTCCTTAAGGACATGCGAGGCAATCCTAACAGGAATAATATCGAATTGATTTTATATCAGCACATAAAATCAACTAATAATTTTTATCAACATAGGTGTTGAGTACCAAAACAAATGAGTCATGCAGTTCGTAGTTTGTTATTAGAATCCTATCCTCCATTATGTAATACTTTTTATACTAGAAGGATTAAAAAAATTGCTATTACTAATAACATAAGAGAAAGAAAAGAATCTGTTATCATGTGATGTGTGCCTATTTGTACGTTAACTAACGTATTTAATCTCCCATGTTTGTGAGCTAAATTTCCGTGCTTATGATCCAAATCCATGTTCGATGTGTAGTGATTTGATAAATTTTGGTCTTTCCCTATTCTCAGTGTCTGTCTTAATGGTTTACCAACTTAATATATTTGTAGTGTAATCAAGAAGAAGATGTCAATCCAAAAGAATTTATATCCAGTTATTTATAATGTTTAAAAGGAATTGACCAATTTGTACATGCATAGAAAAACAGTTCATATCTGTATGTATCAGTGGCATGGCAGATGATTATGCTGTGGCAGTTAAAAAACTTCTAGGAACAAATAAAACAGATGGAATGTTAAGCCTATTCACTTTAGGTTCATTTACGAAGTCAACAAAAACATATTTAACACATAGCATGCTCAGTTAAAATAACTTTCAAAAAATGTTTTCCACTTAAGTGCACTAAACAAGCGATCACTTAATAAAACGAAACAGTAAATTATTAGTTTTGAAATGATAGAATTCATAAGTACCTATTAATGGGGGGTGAAATTTAATCAAGACCTGTCAAAGAACGAAAAGCTAGTGAACGTGCATAGGGGTATGCTGACCAAGGAATGCTTTCAGCCCCTCTTCCCTGAAAAATGCGAATAGTAATAATAGATGTTAAAACATAAGATTGGAAAAAGAATTATTCGTATAGGATAACATGATCATCAAACAAGATTATCTCAGATAATTTAAACTTGTCTTAAAATCCAATCTTTAATGGAGGGTCTACAATAACATCTAAATTTTGAACAAAACTAGTATTTTATATACAATAGAATGTATTTGAATATGAACGATACTCATGAAGCGAATAAGTATATAATATTTAACGATCAACTATACCAATTAGTAAGTAATAAATTTATGAGACATACTAAAATAAAATGAAAGTACCATGGAAAATTAACTATATTGACAAGAACTGTAACTCGTATAATTCTATTTAAGGCTGAAAGAGTTAGTGACGAACATGGTTTACTTATGTTATAATAATAAGTAAAACGATAAAAAAGGAAAAATTCTTATTACCTGGGATTCTACCATTTGCCTTCTGTTACTTTATATTATGATTGCCAATCCATTTCCTACATCTTGCATAATGCAGCAGAACCGAGTTTGGTTTGTACAGCTGTTTATGCTTCAAATTCAGCAAATCAAAGAGTATAATTATGGAATTTTACCAATGAACAAGCTAAACAAGTCAAGATTTTATCAGATTTATGTCAAATTATTTCCAAAACGTCAGATTTCCTATCCTGATATTAACGGTCCTTTGAATTATGAACTATAAAAAAACATAAATGCTAAAACAAATGATGAAAGACCATCTGAGACTAGCATATAAACCACGGAAATCAAATGCAGGCATAAAACCTTAGACATGAAACTTCTTAGATATAAATGCTAAAAAAAACTGGTCAGTTTTAACAAGACATGAATAACGAGCAAAGCTATACAGATTTCAACAAACAACTAAATAGTCATAGAAAGAAATGTGAAGCAGTGAAAAAAACGTTCCAGTAAAATGCATTAGCCTATCCTATCATACCAACACGTAATATGCCCAAAACTATACAATTTCATAAAAACAAAAAGTCAATCAGGCATAGAAAAAAACAAAAAGCAGTAAATATGAGTTATAGGCAATAATAAAACACAAAACAACAAGCATTCAGACAATATAAGAATTGAAATAAATTAGGGGTAATGCTCACTTTAATACAATTCAACTAATAATTTATAGTTTGGCCAAACAACATGCATTTATGAAATCTATAACATATATTTGAATACATTTACACACGTATGTGTATATATATATATATATGTGTGTGTGTGTGTGTGTGTGTGTGTGTGATTGTATATGTGTGTGAATTTTTACACATATATATAAAGAGTCACAATTTTTTCCAGAGTTAAGTAACGAAACTAAACTCAAATCCTTTAGCAAATTAATCCATTGATATGCATTACTCTAACACCCGTTCATAATTTCTAAAGCCCTATGAAGGATCATCTTATAAAGATTTGCAATTTACGAAACAATAATACCTTAATATATATAAGTCATCGTTCAAATACTTGTGTATTTTTTAGAAAAAGTTATTTGGTGCACGATTTCAAACAGCTCCAGTTTAATTCTCTAAAAAACAAATTTTGTACTGATTCAATCAGTACAGACTATATTTTTGTTCTAAAATTGTAGAAAATGGATTATATTTATAACATATTTTATATTATGACTAAAAAGGTGATAAATTTTGGAAATAGTCTAAAACTATAAAAGTTCAAAGTCATAACTGGTTTATTACTTTAAATTTGACCCCCCACAAATATATCTAACTAATTTATTCCCTATCCTCCTAATCCATGCCATGGGTAACTATTCCAAGCTCTCAAGACAATCGACTAAATATGCAATACTTGAACAGAACAAGCAGTTATGAGCCATTATGCTCATTTTTACTGAGCCTAAAGCTTAGTTTAACTGCGCCGAGCGGCTCAGTAAAACTGCGTCGAACGACACAGTATTACTGAGCCGATGGCTCAGTATTATTGAGCCTAAGGTTCAGTTTAACTGCGCTGATTGGCTCAGTTCAACTGCGCTTATCGGCTCAGTAGTACTGAGTCGTTCGACGCAGTTTAACAGTGCTGATTGGCTTAGTAGTACTGAGCCGTTCGACGCAGTTTAACTGCGCCTTAGGCTCATTTTAACTACGCAGATCGGCTCAGTAATACTGAGTTGTTCAGCGCAGTTTAATTACACCTTAGGATCCGTAACACTGAGCCGATATGCTATGTATCATCTATGATTAGAAACCAGTCTAACACCATGCTTGCATATTTTCTCCACATTAAAACTTAGTGGCTACTATTTACGCTTCCTATATAAGCATAAAGATTAAATTCAATTAGAAAATTATTTTTCTTGCAACATTGGGTATACCATAAAACTTAATGCCATAGCAGGTTCAAAAATAAACGATGACAGTAAAATTAAAGCAAGCACTTGAGCCTACAAAGTGTTTAAGTTATAACATTGTCCATATGGAAGGAGCAAGTGTTAAATTTGGTGATACAAAATCACAAATTGATTGGAACAAATTTTCAAAGAATGGAAAGTAAATATTTTTATAATGGGAATGCATTGATTGCATTTGATGAGGTGGTAGAGAAATAAATGAAGGGATTAATTTCTTCCATCTATGCTAAAGAAACAGATTGATTTACTTTCTATATTTGCACATTTGTTGTTACAGTAATTCGCCTCCATTATATTATTACCATATGTTGATAATTTAATTGATGACTCACATAGATTTGCACTGGCTATATATTGAGGGGTAGACTTTAGTGTAAACACATCCTGGCGTGGAGCCAGTGATCCCCAATGGTGTCTCTTCTTGTTAAACCTGATTGAGGTTTGGATATGTAAACTCTTATTTTGTAATCTCTTGTAATTCTCTCATGTGATATAGAATCTCTCTCTTTTGGACTGGACGTACACTATGATGATAGTGGAACCAGTATAAATATTGTGTGTCTCTTTATTTCTCTGTTATAGTTATTTACTATTTTGTTGATGTGATAGAATGATTGCTATCAGATTAGATTGGTGTTCAATTGGCAAATCTAGATCCTGCTTATTGTTCTTCCGTAAAGGCGCAATTCTTGCAAAACAGATTGGTATCAGAGCAACTTTTGCATAACAAATTGGTATCGGAGCGAGGCGATTTGTTTTAAATTGTGCATCAATTATTTCTACAAAGTTTGGTAGATTCAGTGGTGATTATGTTATTACTATTCTGGAGAAAAGGAGACTTCGGTGGAGGAGATTATGCTGAGAGAAAAGAGCGTTCCAATCTCGGAACTTTGATGTGATATGGAGTTTACTGTGTTGAAGGGACTATTGGATTTGGGAAGTTTTGATAATGTTTCTGACAGGGGTCTTCATGTTGATGATGCTCGAAGGATCCAAGATGATCAAGAAAGGAGCTCAGGTCAAGTGATAGACGGGTGTCAAGACAGAGATCATTGTGGTTTAGACAGGGGTCTTCACGTTGATGATGCTCGAGGGATCCGGGATGATCGAGGAAGGAGCTCAGATCAAGTGGTAGACGGGTGTCGATGTGTATTGTAAGCACTTTTAGACCATTGGTTTATGCGTGGTGCAGCTCATGGTGGTAGATGCATCTTTTGCAGGCGGTGGGTTGTGCTTGTAATTGAGGTGCGGTCGTAGTCCTTTCAAATCGACTGGGTGTATCTCGTTGCCCTGAAATCGAGGTTGGTTTTAATTGAGAGAATAATTTTTTGGTCTTGGTGGTGTGGAGATTACTTTGGTGTCTGCCTTCTTTGTTATTTTGGATATTTGCAACATTTGTTGGCGGGCGGGGACGTAGTCTGAGCTCGTTAACAATTGTGTGATGGGGGTAGCTTTGCTGGAACCCATTAAGCAAATATTCATTTTTGGTTTCTATCTCAATGTGAGATTTTGATTGAAGGTGGAGTTCTGTTGAAGAGTTTTATGATGTGAAGAGAATTTGATTGGAGATGGGGTGTTGCAAATATGTAATTTTGCATCAAGGTGGAGTGTTAAATTTGGTGATACAAAATCACAAATTGATTGGAACAAATTTGCAAAGAATGGAAAGTAAATATTTTTATAATGGGAATGCATTGATTGCATTTGATGAGGTGGTAGAGAAATAAATGAAGGGATTAATTTATTCCATCTATGCTAAAGAAACAGATTGATTTACTTCCTATATTTGCACATTTGTTGTTATGGTAATTTGCCTCCATTATATTATTACCATATGTTGATAATTTAATTGATGACACACATAGATTTGCACTGGCTATATATTGAGGGGTAGACTTTAGTGTAAACCCATCCTGGCCTGGAGCCAGTGATCCCCAATGGTGTCTCTTCTTGTTAAACCTGATTGAGGTTTGGATATGTAAACTCTTATTTTGTAATCTATTGTAATTTTCTCATGTGATATAAAATCTCTCTCTTTTGGACTGGACATACACTATGATGATAGTGGAACCAGTATAAATATTGTGTGTCTCTTTATTTCTCTGTTATAGTTATTTACTATTTTGTTGATGTAATAGAATAATTGCTATTAGATTAGATTGGTGTTCAATTGGCAAATCTAGATCATGCTTATTGTTCTTCCGTAAAGGCGCAATTCTTGCATAACAGATTGATATCAGAGCAATTTTTGCATAACAGCAAGTGCAAAAATTAAAATTAGGCTATAACATAACATTCACACTCACACTTATAAAAAGTGGGGAGAATACATAAAGCAGAAAAATGGGCTACAAAATTCAAGAACACAAAATATAGGGAAACAAAATTTAGTACGTATAATTCTAATATTGACTACAAAATAAAGGGAAATCACGAATGAAGTTATAGTTGGTGAGGGGGATGATGACGATGCTGATCATGGGGTAGAATGCCTGATATATTAATGGTTAAGGAAGCAGAAAGGTTCATAGAAGAATTATGATCGAGCATTATTGGATTACCAAATCATAATTGGTATTTTTTTAATAAAATAAGATATAACATCAATATAGTAAATTTCACACAAATGGTCATCAAGTGCACAAGTTTGGAAAGTTTAGCTACAAATAATAATCAATATCAGATTCATCCTCATTTAATAATTTTTGGAATTGCAAAACATATTCTTTTGAAAGACAGTTAATTGTAAAAAGACTCACCTTCCCAAATGTAGTTGGGGCGAAGAAGGAACAGTGCAGCTGACGATTTCAGAGGTGGCGTTGTGTAAAAAGACTCTCCTGAGCATGCAGGTAGTTCAAAATATGTGAAAGTTCATTGTTCTAAAGTATAATTCCAAGATATTGTCATATAATGAAGCTCTAAGATATGTGAAACATGTATCAAAATAAGTGGTTGTAAACATTAAAAATATGAAGTAAACATACCTCATGGTCACAGTCAACCAGATGTTGTGATGTAACGCCTGATGGTTATGCACAAATGACATATATTTTTCTATTTTGGCCCGGTTTTATTTTTCCCACGTTTAGCCCTTTTTTTTGAAATATTGCATATTTAGCCTCCTTTTGGCCAACTCAGCGCTGAGTTGGCCAAAAAAGGAGATTTCCTACAGGCGCAATCATTGATTGCGCCCAGAAATAAAATTTTTAAAAAAAAAAAACCACATGGGCGCTATCCTTGACTACGCCTAAAATGTTTTGGTTTTTTTTTAATAAAAGCATATAGTTATAACCCATTTACACTTACTTTACCTTTCCTTCTCCCATTTACCATCATAACCCGTTTCTCACTCGAAACCCTAAACTTCTAAACCTTTAAAAAAATATCAAAATCGAAGTTGATTAAAAATCAAAGTTAAGAGGAAGCTAGTTTGGCTATTTGGAGTATCACAAGGTATGAATTTGGTTTTTTTATGGTTAATTCTATTTTACCTATCTTAGTTAAAATTATTTGGTTTTATAATAGATTGGAATGGCACCAAATTATATTGGAACTATATGCTATTACGATGGAGAATTGGTTATTGATGAACATAAATGTGGAATATATAACGGTGGATCTAGCAAACCGGCAAAAGTTTTAAAAGGGTCAAATTTCGTACAGTTAAGCAGGCCGTGTATAAATGTACTAAAATGAATCCAGATGAGTTTGACATTGAGTTAGTTTGCAATTGGCCGACAGATTCCGGATCTAAGGTAATTAAAATCAAAGACGACGACGACGTTGAAATTATGTTGTCATCTGTGCCAAAATCTATTGAATTATTTGTAATGAAAGAGCAGAGATTGTCAACAGAGCCAGCCGTTACACCAGTGGTATCGGCTTTCGAAGCTTGTTATCCGTATCTGACTATGAGTGTTCCCACATATGAGCAATAACAAATGTGTTTTGGGTTTAATCCGTACATGAATTTGCATCATCCATCGCTACCGGGCTATCCATGTCCGACGCAGGAAAGTGTCCAAAATATAACGCATGGGTAACTCGAAATTTAGAATTCTCCCCCTTCACAATACTACCATTTTCTTTTGTATTATTCTAAAAAGTGTGTATATTTTAGGTTTGTACCGAATTACCTCACGACACAAAATCCCGCCGGACCATCTGCAAGTTACCGTTGTTCGCCGATGAAGCCAATGGAGCCAATGCGCAATCAAAATTATTTCTTTACTCCCATAATGATAATACAGTGTTGCAATAACATTTAAATATGATGACTACTGCATTGTTGCAGACTACATCAGCATTTGGATACGTTAATACACTGATACAATAGCATTTGGATACGTTAATACACTGATACAATAGCATTTGGATACGATGACTAATACATTGTTGCATACTACATTGTTGTATTATATTGTCGAAGTCCAATGTTGAGTGAACTCTGTTGTATCGAATGAATTGCCTAAAGTTTTGCAAAAACCTTAAGGTTTTGCAAAACTTTAGCCTGGGGCGCAATAATTGTTTGCACCCAAAGGAACCAGAGAACATGGTTCCTTGGGCACGAACAATAACCGCGCCCCAGGCTTAAGGTTTTGCAAAAATTTAGCCTGGGGCGCAATAATTGTTTGCGCCCAAAGGAACCAGAGAACATGGTTCCTTGGGCGCAAACAATAACTGCGCCCCAGGCTTAAGGTTTTGCAAAACTTTAGCCTGGGGCGCAATAATTGTTTACGCCCAAAGGAACCAGAGAACATGGTTCCTTGGGCGCGAACAATAACTGCGCCCCAGTCATTAAAATTGCAAAACTTCACTATTAACAAAAGCAATAGCAATTACAATTCAACTTCAATAAGAAATGCTCCGCCCCATTTCAAACTATAAACACTCAAATTAAACAATCTAATCAAAACAGGATAGAATGCCAGTATATGACATTTTCACTACTACTTTCAAAATTACATTTTTACTACTACCACATTTCCAAAATTACATCAAAGCAATTGTTCCAACAACTCGTCCACATCGATCATCAACTTAACAAAAGCACATTTTCAATACTACTAGCACTACTTAAAACAAGTCGTCCAGTTCATGCAAATAGAAATAAAACAAGTTTAAATGCCACTTAAAACAAATCCAACTTCAACATCTAACGTTTACATCTTTTTGGTCCACTCGACACAACTTTTCCTCTTCTCCTGGGAGTCCGTTGAGTTGCCCCCTACGACGTGCCTGGCTGCGACGGACCGTGCACGAACTCAATTTGGGCTGGCTCAGAAGATGCCCCTTTTCTTTTCCCCTTGTCTTTTCTTGTGGACTTACGAACAGGAACAACTGGAGGCGATGGTGGTCGAGCAAGCCTGTTCTTCCTCAAAATCAACTGAAGAATGCGGGTAATGCTCATGCACTTAACCTTTGACGACTCCGGCGCCTCCGCCGATAACTCCTCAACCAATGCAGCAGTATGGTAAATTGCATCGGTCTGCAATACACATATTGTAAGCTCGTATTTTAAAATATCATTTGTGCTAAAATACCATGTGCAAAAAAAATGTACATACAAGACCACATTCAAGCGACGCTCTTGGGATGTAACGTTCATCGCCTTGCGGAACATCTAAACGTGGATCAATGGAAAGAATAATATACCGCCGCATGATGTTCCAATACCATGTGTAGTACGCCAAATTGGATACCGGTTCCGCACTTTGCTCTTGGAAAAATTCGAAGCGATTGTTCCATGTATTGACTGCCGCTTGATAGGCCCCGTTGTCCCGGGCATCAATCAAGTAGTGTGGTGGTTTCTCGGGAATATGTTGGAGAAGGCCAAACTGTCTTATCACTCTTTTCGGTAGGTGATACGCGACGTTGTTAAAGCAAATGAGCGGAACGCGTTCTTGCCAAAGCTGGACTAAAGCAACGCACAATGCCGGTAAATTAGGAAGTGCCTCGATGCAAGGGGTCCATGAAACAACGTCGTAATCGAGTACGTCTAATTCGTTACGATAGAACGAAACGTTGTGTATAGGCGTGAACAATGAGCTCTTCGGACCAACCCACCTAATGAAACATTAAATTACATACTTTCTACCGGAATTTTAATAAACATTATGTTCAATATATACTTTTAGTAATATTACCTCGAAGCAAAAGGCAATGAAACATCAATTGGCGCTTTCTTCTTCATAGTTACTCTCCCAACGGGGAGATACGACCAAGACCACGTCTGTAGACAAGTAAAAATATTATAAAACATAGGACACAACGAGTAAAGAAATATCCCTCAAAAAATAACACTAAAAATTAAATACCTGAACTAATGTAAGGCAACCTCCAATTGAATCGAGCCGCCCCAAAGCCATCCGTGTTAGCTCCGCATATATGAAGCCAAGAACGGCGCTACCCCAAGCATACTCACGGCAAAAATCTATGTCCTCCAAGTAATATAACCATCTAAGCCAAACACGAGATTTCGAATGGTCGCAAAACAAACGGGAAGTGATAATGTGAAGGATAATGGCCCGTGCACACTGCTCCATTTGTACTTGAGAAGCATCCTCAGGAATGTCTTTGGCTAATTGCTGCCTAAACCATGACATACTAATCATTTCGAGCCCATGCCACTCGACTCCTGGAGGAGAAAGTCCTAGCAAACTATTGCACATTTCCGCATAATCATCGGATTCAAGAGTGGTGAACGGACGACCATCGATGGGTAAGCCAGGCAAAATCGCCACGTCCGCCATTGTGATCGTCATTTCACCACATCTAAGGTGAAATGACGATGTCTCCGGTCTCCGTCGATCTACTAAAGCTGTTATATGATGGCGGTCGATTTGTATGGATCCAAGGCGATGTATCAAGAGAAAACCTGCTCGATCAAGTAGCTCTAACACACAGGCGCGTTTTGAAGTGACCAACTTTAAGGACGATGAGTGCTCGATGGTTTCAACTGCAGTTTTGAGCTGGCACACAATAACAAAAGTGAAAATTTGATTAGTTCACACGCACAAATATTCTCGAGCTCTATATTGAAACTAGTATTGAATGATGAGTTTTGGTTACCGCCATCAACTCCAGTTTGTTTGAATGATGTTGTGCCTGTAAATATAAGACGCTACCTTCAACAGGTCCGGGCGCCATCTCCGCATACTCTGAAATATTTCAATGCTAACAAATTCAGATATTTCAATTCGATTATCAAGACATTTATTTGAATCTGACTCTTTGTACTTTACTACTCCTATCTTTCTAATGAAGATATTTATTTCTATGCATATACGTGTGCTAAGGCATCTACCCCGACATACAACACCAAGTTTAAAAGCATTGAAGGTAAACAAAATTGCCACAATTAACCAGAATAAAGAGCACGAAATTATATTGATCTGTTCCTACTAATAATCAAAGGCAAACTGAACATACAATTTTCCCTAATTTGCTATAAATTTTACAAATAATTTCTAACACAACAATAGATCCTACCAATTTTCAAATCTACGCATATATATGACCAACACATCAACTATATACACCTGTAAACCATCGGTGTATAAAATTACAAGAAAACCCTAAACCTAAAATCTGAGATAAGCACATAAAAATAATTTCAATAATTACCAATAGCTTGTTCCTGTGTTGAAGAACTTGCCATGTTTATTGTAGAAGCTGAAATTACTTGAATATAATTGGGGTTTTAATTTTGGATTTGGAGTTTTGATTTCGGTTTTGGGTTTTAGGGTTTTTTGGATTTTGATGGATGTTTGAAGTTTTACCAAGGGGACCATCGGTTTTATTAAAAAAAAAACTTACGGGGCGCAATCAATGATTGCGCCCTTAGGTTTTAAAAAAAAGGAAAACTTACGGGGCGCAATCAATGACTACGCCCGTAGGAAAACTCCTTTTTTGGCCAACTCAGCGCTAAGTTGGCCAAAAGGAGGCTAAATTTGAAAATTTTCAAAAAAAAAAAGGCTAAATGTGGAAAAAAAATAAACCGGGCCAAAATAGTAAATTGCTCTTTTTTATATACTTGAAGGAGGGTATAATCTTCATTCCATCTCAATTTCAGCTGCAACATCATTAAGGTACTGTTCTGCGAGAATTATAAGCAAGAGTTCAGTAGCAAATCACTGTCAGAAGAATGCTATCAAAATGTTGAAATGGATCGTGACTAGGGAAAGTAATGTTAGCATTTTTACTATAAAATTGATTCTTTATAAAGCGGTGGGAAATTATACTCCTTTAGTTATATAACATCAAAATAAGTGAGTGTTTTTCAAAACTAACTTGTACTGAAGTTAAAAAAACAAACTAAATATGGAAATCAATACATAAACAAAATTAACAAGACCATTCTCTAATTCCTATATCGACCTTTTAGGACAAATCTATGTTCTCATTCAAGAGCGACACTTCTCTCTTTCAGCGTTGTTGATTGCTTTACATAAAAATGAATAAATTCTATCTACTTTGTCTTCCAAGAAGTTTCTGAAGCCATGACTTAATACGTTGATCTTACTTTATCCGTTAATCTTATTCTTTAAACTTCACGCAGCAAAATCTAACCTGCTTTTGAAGAAAGGCTGAAATTGAATACGAAATAATGTCTAAAATAAAATCCAATAACTTGCCATAACCCTATTTGTGGGCTTGGAGGATTCAATTTGGGTTGTGGATGACTGATCCTACAAAACTAGGTTTGTGTCTTTTTAATTGATATATATTATACTCCTTTAGTTATATAGTAGTTATTAAATAAATAAAACTGTCTCACAAACATCTAAAATTTACACTATCAGATGTATCAAACAAAAGTGCTTTTGCAAGTAAAATTAATGAATTATGCCAGGTATATTATTTACTATCTCTATAGTTTTCAAGTGTGTTGAGACCAATAGTACGTACAAGCAAGACAAGTATAATGCTACAAGCAAGACAAGTATCAAATTTGAATTTATATATCAAAATATATCTTCGAATGTTTTACATATCATGCTAAGTGCTGGAACTTGCAAAATACTGTTAATTTCTAGATAGTAAATCAAATTTACTGTAGTTTTCAATTTATATTCGTATCATATACGCATTAATATAAAACACAAACAATATTTTATAACCGAGTATATCATAGGTATATCATTATATACATTTATACATATGTATTATAAAGTAAGATGTTCATAAAGGCTAAATCAAAAGGGGCTTGAAATTTGATAGATCGAAACCAAACCAAAATTGATGAAACGAAATTGTAAGAGAGCCGAATTCATTAACATACTTAATGATTCATACATATGTTAAATCAAACAATTCTTATTACATGGATTAACAGATATGAATTGACAATTCTATTTGCATTACTAAATGGATATCATATATCAATTCAAATTTCATTTCGAACAACAAAACAAATTTTGTTCATGTTTTTCATTGAAGGGAATCAAAATACGAAAAACAAGTTCTAAACAAAAATAACTCAGACTACCACCATACTTTCATGTTATAGATTAGCAATACAAAAGTAGGATTAATACTGAATATTAATCCATGGATTCATATCCCTATTTATATCAAATATAAATGTATATTTTCAGTTAAAGGAATTTTGCATTAGGTATGCAGTTTATATTGCACCAGTATCATTAAAGGTTTATATTATCAATCATGATAAATAAGTGGTAACTTAACAGAATTAATATCAAATATATTAATCAAGATACTAATCAGTTTTGGATTGACTATATAACAATCATATTATTAAAACAATCAGTCACATATGTTTCAAAACATATATATTGTAACACCCCGCCTCCGCCAGGGTGTCTCTTGCAAGCACTCTGACTTTGGAGGGGCGTTTGAATCAGGTAAACATGCATAATGATATATCAAGGCAGAACAAGAACATATGTATATATGTAAACAGAGTAAATAACATAGATAAAACAGCGGAAGATTTCAAACCATTTCAAAACAAGTCTGGTACAACATAATGTCAACTTTCCAAATACACCAGTCTAGATAAAAACAACATTGCTGAAAAACTGAAATACATAAGTACTATCCCCAAAATAAGTGAACCATAGCTAGCTTCATGTCAAGACCGTACATGAGCTAAAATCCCACAAGCAAGCGATCAGAAATCCAAGCTAAGCTCCAATATTCCTACCCTGAGAACCTGGGGGGGAAACGGAAGAAAAGAGGCGAAAGAAAACAGGTCAGTCAAAAAGACTGAGTAAGCCCTACTACAATCAATGTAAACTGATAAAGTTAACTGGCATGATGAAAGCTGGGATGAACATAAGGATAACAACATACTAGCATGATGATTAACTAACAAGGTAGATAAAGGTGTCATCGCATAATCATGTTTAAGGTTTTGCACCACAGGTGTACTAGCAAACTAACATGACTTGAATAAACAAGTATTGATCCCTTGGCCCAAGCTTTGGCCCAATAACATGAAATGACCCTAATACAAGGTCTAACCAAACGGTCTAGTCGATCGGCTCCCTATAAGCCTAACTCGTCACGTGTTGGTGTCCATACGGCCCAAACATAATTGTAGTCAGACTATGCCGGGTCTCCCGTCGGGTGTATCAAGCCCTAGGGTGGCAACCCCTGGACACCATAAACATGCGTGCACAGTCTCGATCTACTGGTACCCGTGCATGTTTTCCCCGGCTTCGGACTATGTGCACGACCATAAGTCCGCCCGGAACTACACCGGCGTACCACTCTGCCGTCGTTTTTGGTCACTTACCTCAAGTTCAGTAATTCGTGCCCCACACCCTAGCCTAGACCCTAGGGCCATGATGATACAAACTTGGGATTACTGCTGGAGTGGACCCCCATTGCTAGGATTTTCTAGTGGGTTAAGTACGGTTTAACCCTCTTGCTAATCATGGATTAACTTGGTTAAGTGTAACGATGAGTTTACGACTTAACCCTGATTAATCTACCAAGCCCAAATTGGTTAAGTATTAAGTGGACCATGACTTAACCCTAATCACGAGGCATTAATTAATTTAATGCGCCTTAACCTCTCACATTAGACCTTGTTGTGGTTACTAGTTAAGCCGGGCGGGTCCGGGTAGCTTTACACCACAACTTGGTCTAACCTCGGGTTCAAGGTACAACATGACCAACTTCTCACATTGGGTCCTATTGTTTGTAGCAACTAGTTAAGACGGTCGGTTCCAGGTAGGTTTACGCTACAAACTCAACCCAACCTCGAGTTGGTCACACTTATCTTTTCTAAGTGTCATGTCCATCATGTTTCCAAAACATGTTACAAGTTTTCAAGCATTTGGGTAGACCTAACTTAATAGGTAAATTCCCAAAGGGTAGACCTAACTTAATAGGTAAATTCCCAAGCTTATGTTTTTATGTCTTTTAAGTTTACCCAACCCCAAACGCAATCCCATCGCTTACATATCGCCATAGCGCATAAAGGATAGAAAGAGAGAACTTGGCATAATCATGACATAAAGGTGTTGAAGCCACAAGTTTAACATGGTGGCATATGAAATGTACATGTGTTCATATACTTGCATATTACATTTTTAGGCCTCAAAAGCATGCATAAAACCAAACTTAGCATATTGGTGATACATGGTGATAAATGACATGTAGAAATGGCCATAAATTCGCATTTAGCATCACATGCAAGTTATCATAAGAGATATGATAACTTACATGTTGCCAAAATGCAACCTTTAGCATAAAGCTTGAAGCTTGAAGCTCATAAACCCAAGATAAGCTTGCATAACATGATAACATGAACAAAAGGATCAACCCAAACTTGCATAACATAACTTGCATATCATATGACAAACTTGCATATCAAACTTGCATAACATAACTTGCATATCATATGACAAACTTGCATATCAAACTTGCATAACATAACTTGCATATCATATGACAAACTTGCATATCAAACTTGCATAACATAACTTGCATATCATATGACAAACTTGCATATCAAACTTGCATAACATAACTTGATGAACTTGCATAACACATCATAGTAAACTTGCATAACACATCATAGTAAACTTGCATAACATATCATAGTAAACTTGCATAACACATCATAGTAAACTTGCATAACACATCATAGTAAACTTGCATATCATAATGATCAAACACAACTTGCATCATTCATTAACTTTAGAGTTTAAGTATGAAAGTAGAAAAGGGCTTACAATGCTTATGAAGACACAAAAATATGACAAAGCCCTTATGCAATCAATTAAACCCAAAATGCAAGCTCCAATAGAAAAACCCTTAAGCAAAAATGATCAAAACCCTTGCTTTATGATGCAAATATAGAAACTTGACTTGAATGCAAGCTAATGATGCTCATACAAGCTTGAAAACACTTGTATGCATGGAAAATCTCTCATAAAAATTTATTTAGGAATTTTATGAAGAGAGTGGAGGCCATGAGAGGATTGATTTTGCCATAGTTTAGTTGTATGAATGAATAATGATGATTTAGGCTAGGTTTAGGGGTCCTTTTATAGAAGTTTAGGTTAGTTTAGGCCATAGGATTAACCCTAGTTTAGATCTAAACCATCAAAAATCGTCATAGGCCAGCAGAACAGACCAGAGAACCAAAACAGGTGCACCAAGCCAGCCAGGGTCAAGCCAGAAAGCTGTGCAGGTTTCTGGCTCGACACGGGCGCACTTCCCAAGTGCGCCAGTGTATTTTTGTGCTGGCGCACTTCACAAGTGCGCCAGTGCATTCTGGCTTGTTTTCGGTTTTTCTGCCTAACTTTGTTCGTCCATATCTTCTTCATACGGACTCCGATTTTCGAAAACTCGGACTCTATTTCGCGTATTTTTCCGAGACGAACGCAATGACATAGCCCGTTTCCCTTGATTCAGATTTATAAATTAAATTCTGCCTCGATTTACGTTATAACAGGTTATTGAAAATACGGGTTGTTACATATATGAAACAAATGAGGACTTATAGATGTCTTTTGATTCGTTTTAGAAAAACAATCCAAATCTGTCTTCATTTAAAATGGCAAATCATATTTTCTAAGACCTTTAAATCATTTCTGGTTTGGTTTCCAAAACCGATAAATTCAATCAACAAACTTGATTCAACCAATTATAAACAGATTCCTACTATTTATGATAGAGCAGTATCAGGTTTTGCATAGAAGCCACAATATCATCACTGGTATAAAATATATGTTGATGCTAAACTAGTTTGACATAGCAAGGTATCAAAATCAGATGCAATCACTATACTAAGACCATACTGAAATAATAGTCAATTCATATGCCAAACACTTAACAGGATGGTATTTTTCAATTATTAACTAGAATTAACATCAATAACCAATCATTTAGTTAAAATTAATCCATAGATTGATTACTGTAGTGTTAGATTTAATTGTTTCCATTCAGTTGCACAGATTTACAATATATTTGCAAAATCAAATCAAAATGACCTGATATCTTAGATTAATCAAAACTGGCTTTTGATTAACACATAGGGTTCCATAGTCCAATAAATAACAAAGTTAAACAAAGTTGGTATTTATAATCAACTATGAATTCATTACAATATATGATACCATAAATAAAATTTGTATATCGTAGAAACAATTTTAATATTTGTATCAAATACAAATTTACGAAACAGTGAAACAATTTCACTTATGAAATGATCGTGTGTTAAATTCTTGTATACAAGCAATCATTATTATCGATTACCCAAGAAATTAAACACAGTGAACTCAAAATTATAGTTCAATTCACAATTTCTTGCAAACCCTGGCTCTGATACCTCTGTTAGGATTTGAAATGATTTAATCGAAACCCTAATTATAGTAGTTTAATGAATTAAACTATAGATCTATGCAAGAAAATTAATCAAAACTAAATTGGTTATAATTTTACCTACCGCGTCAAATTTCGATAGAAATCAGATGATCTCGAAATCAAAATTAACATCGCAGCATCGAATAAAAAGCGCGACTCACCGCCGATGCCGCATCTAGAGGAGATCCACAAGCGTTGATCTCGAAGTTGTCAAACAAAATCGAGAGAGGGTGAATTGGCACTAGCCAAATTTAGGGGATCTAGGATTTTATCATACTTCATGTATTTTGGAATAGAATATAAAAGAAGCCGTCGACCCCAATTTTATAAAATTACAAAACGAGATATGGGGTAAAACCTATTGACCCGGTCATAAAAGAAATATTCAACCTTTGGTCTCCTTTTATTTCGAATGGTTTTCATCCTTTTCAACGTTCATTTGCGTGACCCTATAGGTTATCATAACGTTGGCTACAATTTAAACAATATTTAAATTGTAAACAGTGAGCGGCATCTAATAATACATCGTTGTTACCCAAGTTATAATAATATCAATGATTTGATACAATTCTTTCCGTGACCAGTGTATCAATGTAGTATAATCCTTTTAACGAGTACATCCAGGATTAAACTTGGGGCATGGAACGCATCGCCCTCTTTATAATTTAATACGTTTATCTTGATCGATGAGTAGACTGTTTAAACAAATCAATATTTGAGCACGACCATGCATTTCACAGTCTCACTCAATCAAGAGGCCCATGGATATCACTACGAATATATCGTAGGGTTAAATTCCATCTAGGTCATTTATAATTTTCATTCGATTCGAGATGTATCCAATAATCACCGTTATCGTTACTCTGTTACAAGTAATTTTAGATGATATCAAAACACAAATATCCTCGAATAAAATTGTAATGATTTCAAGTCTGAGGACCATTACATCACTGTAACTATGAGAGTAACTTATGATATTATTACTTATATTCCATGTAAGTGTCTCACGGTGGGTCATCCCAATGCGCTATTCTCCAATACATATTTATATCTTGACTTTAATATCACGTATATTAATGGTCAATGAGATGTGATCATCAGTCAATCAATATACTAGTCTCAACGCTTTATTGTTGTCCTATATGAACAATAAAACTCGACTAGGGACATTTAAGAATTATAATACTTATCGTATTATATAATCTCAAATTCAAGTCTTACTCGAATTATATAATTCCGTATTATAGTTCTAAGGACTTCTATTATATTAATATTAATATTACGCAGTAAATATAATATAATTGAATATTACTTTATTCCAAATAAAATAATAACAACAACATTGTTATCAATCTCATCAAATTGATTGGCTCTAGGGCATAAACTCTAACAATAAGGAGATGCTACCCCATCTTGGATTGAACTAGCGTATTTCTCTTCAGTGACAGCTTATACACATACAAGAATTTCTTCTACAGCTTCAGCCTAACTATTCTCCTTTCTTTAGATTCAGTCTATGTGAGTTTATGTTGCTTTTAGATATAAACATTTAACAAGTAATCCTGATATGTTTATAAATCTGGATCTAAACCTACGCCTGTTAAGAATCTGATTCATACCTAAATAGATCTTTCATTACATGTATTCCTCTGTACACCTGATCTATTATTTAGTTCTTGTATGCCTGTTTCTGATATGCCAATTTCTGTTCTCTTCTCTCCCTCTTTCCCTTTTTATTTTTATAGCCTAGGCTACCTTCGAGCTTAGGCCTATCGCTGAAATATGCGAACCGACGAAATTGGAAATGGTTCGGAAAGATAAATTGGGGGCATAACTTGTATTATGAATCATGACTGAGATTGGGGGCCATAACCTATACGGTTATGTAAAACTAAACTTGGGGAAAATGTTATAGTGTAAATTATGACCGTAATTCGGGGAATATAAATCTGTAAGCTAAATTTAAGATTAAGCGGAACCTGTTAATGAAAATGTAAGTAATCTGCTATAACTTGCGGAGATGCTTAATCTATTAAAATGACTAATCTGCTGAAATCTGTCGAAATTGAATAATTTAATGAGCATGAGTAATTCCTAAATGGGATTATTAAACCAAAAAGATTATTAACATAATTATGGCAACTAAGAAATGGTAACCACACTTAGGCACAAGGTTAAATTCAACTTTTGTTAGAAGTCTACCTGGAACCGCCCGACAAATCCAGCATCCACAGGTTGTTAATTTAATGTGAGGGGTACAGTCCATAAATATACATGTAACAGTGCTAATACACAAGGTTAAGTCCAACTTGTGGTAGAAGTCTGCCCAGAACCGCCCGACATATCCAACGTCCACAAGGGGTCAACTTAATGTGAGAGGTCTGGTGCATTAACATATGTAACACCCCACATTTTTGTAGCAATTAAATAATTAAATAATGCATATAAGAAAAAGAATTTTTTTTGAAGATCTTCCAGAATTTGGCTAAGGATAGCATCATTACGTTCGTGGCGATTTTCTTATCAATTTAGACCTATGGATTGCAGAAAACCGGTTTAAGATGAAAGAGATACCTTTAAATGTAGCATTGCAACATAACATGAAAATAAGGTAAAGAAGGGGAACAAAGAGTACCATTGTTTCTAAATTTATTAACAAAAGACTTCATAGCTTAGTTGGTTAAGCCATTGGATATCTAATATAGAGGTTGGGGGTTCGAACCACGGTGGTGACATAATTTTTATCTTTGTTTTAGAGAGGGCCAACTGAATATATAAATATATGTATATATATGCAGAAATATGTATATTTTAAAAAGAGAAAGGAATGTATACAATTATTTTGAGAGCACATGCAATTAAAAGAGGTAATGTATGCGCTAAATAATGCAATGCATGAAATGCATATTTTAAAAAAAGAAAAAGAAAAGGAGAAACATCAGTTGGCGCAATGCATGGAAAGGTTTAAAAAGAAGAAATCAATGTGTGAATGCATTAATATAAAAAAGAGAGATAAGCAAGGATAAATTAATGAGACATATTCATACAACAATAAAAATGAGGAAAGATGTATATACATACATGACTGGTAAAAGTTTTAATGCATGAAAAAAAAGGAAGTTAACAATGTAAGTAGCAATTGTAAAGGTACGCAATAAAAAGAAAGAAATAAAACAATTAAGTTATTGCATAAAAAAAGGGCATACATATATACCATGGAATTCAAAACTAGGGAATTGAATGTATGCAACCTGATATTAAAGAATAAAAGTGTGCATAAGGAATTAATGCAACATGCGATAGAAGAAAGGAAACATTGCAATGAATTGATAGAGATAAATAGAAAGGAAATAATGCAATGAATTGATTGCATTAAAGAAAGGTAATGCATGAAATAATGAAGGGAAGATATATATATTTGTAGCACACAAATTTGAAATTCAAAAGCGGGTATGGTTTGTAACAGGAGCAAGATTAATTAAAGGAGACATAACAAACAAGTGATAAACCTTTAATTAATAAACATTAAAATTAGAAGAATAAAAAAGGAAGCAAATTAATGTTTAAAAATTAATAATGTTAACATATAAAAACAACATAGAACATATAACGCGTGAGGGCCCATAGGTGTTGCAGCGCGTTTATATGACATTGTGTGATGTGTGTGCGCGGTTCGGATTTAACATTATTAAATCCGAAGGTTCAGAGCTTTCTACTACACCTATAAATAAGTCAGTAGATCCAACCCTAAGACTCATATTTCTGAGGCTACGCGGAGGCTTTGCCATTCTTCCCTCTTCTCAAATCTATTCAGAAAATTAGGATTTTTAGTTTAGAAAAAATTCTAAATCCAGATCTGAAGAAAATAAACTAGTATTTGTAAGTAGGTGTTCAGATCTCATGTCGAAGTAAGGTTATTTTCTAGGTCCGATCTATTCAATTTTCCTCCTCTTTCTTTCCTTTCTCTTTTAATGAAAATAATAAATCCACGGTTGTTAGCTTTTGAATCCGATTAAAGGAAAAACCATGGATGCTAAAACTGGATCAGATCCAGAATTAGGAAAGCGTATGAGGCGAGTGGGTTTAAGCTATAGCATTTTAGATAATAATATGTTATCATTTACCATTCCCCATTTTGTATAATTGAATTTGCCGGAATAATTAAGAATTACTGTTAAAACAAGTTGAGATGTTAATATGAATAATTCATATGTTGAATCAGTTAAAGTTTTGGAATGATTACATATTGAAAAAAAACTTGTTAGAAAATGGGTAATGACTATTGTTATAATCACATGATTCACTTGTGGTATATTATTGAGTAAATGACATGTTTAACTTGTTGGATTTGAACAATTACCCGATTAAACATTTACATGTCAAAATAAAATTAAACACATGTTAAAAAGGACATGCGACAAAATATAGGCATTATTTGATGACATGTAAATTGGATTACAGTAAACATATGGAAAGGACAGTGTGCCTAAAATTTACATAAAATATGAATAATTGTTAAAGAACGAACATGCCTAGATTCACAGTAATTTGACACTGTAACGCTCTTAGACACGAGGTTAGATTGCACTTGTGATAGAAGTATGCCCGGAACAGCCCGGCATATCCACCATTCACAAGTAGTAAATCTAATGTGAGGGATCTAAGTGCATAATTAAAACATGCAATGGTACTAAGACACAAGGTTAAGTCAACTTGTGGTAGAAGTCTGCCCTGACCTGCCCGACAAATCCAGCGTCCACAAGTGTAGGCTTAATGTGACAGGTCTAATGCATGTATATATATACATATATATATATATAATAAGATATGAATAAATGGCAATGATGGTAATTAAATGTCTAACTCAGAAAATAAGAAAGGAAGGGATGTAATGGACTGAGTTAGTGTGATGCGAAGGAAAAGTGATGTATTTCCCTAAATGACCTATTTCTGAGAACGTGGTTGCAAGTAAGCCACAGTGAATAAAGTAAGAAAAATGAAATAAATAACTTGCCATCACGAATTTAGATGGGAACACGTTATAAAAATAAATCGCTGGTTCCTTCTTTAAATCAAACTGATAAGGTGCATGAAGTGTTTTCCTTAATAAAATAAGGAACATATATTACAGTGAATGAAGAATAATGGATTACAACAGTAAATGGTTTAAATGGGGAATGATAATAACCTATTATAAATAAATAACGTTAATGAAAATGTTGTATAATAGGTAGACTTGTCCTAGGGACAGGTGAAGATTATAACTTAGGTTATAATAAACTAGTAAGGAAATGGGATAACTGGTGAAATGAGATAAGGGACACTCAATTGTAAATTGAGTAATTAGTAAATGGGGAAAGACGGAAAACAGTTGAGAAAAGGGGAAAATATATGAAATATAATAAGTTGTACTTAATTACAAATTAAGTAATCAGTAAACTTGGATGTCTGAAACCCACTGATAAGAATTACATGTTTGGACTTGTCCTAGGGACAAGAGGAAATTATAACATAGGTTAAAATAAATGGGTAGAGAAACTTATTAATGGACCTTAGTTAAGAGAACTAACTTAATAAGTAAACAACGATAAGTTGTAGTAATGGTGTAAAATGGAATTATGATTAAATGAGAAAGAATGAGAAAAACTTATGAAATAAGTTATATTTAATCATGAGCAATGACTGACATGTTAAACGGAAAACATGTGAATTGGGATATACTTAATTACATATTAAGTAGAACATATCATTAACGATAAAATCAAGCAAGAATATAAAGGGATTGTGGATTACAGACCTTGGACCACAATCTAGAGAATAACATGTTGTGGCTTATTAATAAACTTTAATGGGTTAAGTTATATAACTGAAATTAATAAGCAAGAGGAACTTGGTAACTTAATTAATAATTCAATATGAATGAGAATAACCAAGTTAAATGGAAACCCGATGAGGGACAACAAGCGCGTAAAAGAATGTTTAGACATAGGGTTTAACAACATATTAAAGTGAGGCATTTGGACCAGTCCGCACGTTTGAGGGTGAATAACCCAACGGGGTTGATCATCGTGGTGTTATAAGGCACGAGGGGAGCGCACATTTATTGATTATTCTGTCAGATATGAAGGAACTAAAGGGGAAGCACTCGGCTTCCTGAGATACGTAAGGTACTCCTTGTAGTCCTCTGTGCGGTGGAAGATGTTTAGGCTGTGCTCGCAGAGGTTGGATCTGCGTGTAACTACTAGGTGGGTGGGCCTTGACTGTAAAAGTAGCTATGCAGTCAGATTGTTATGACGTGGTAACAATAGGGTGATTCGGCGATCGCTTCAACGGGGAGGCGAAGGGTCATGACCAACCAGGATAGTAGATCGTCGGATACCCGTCATCGGCTGCTAGTGGGATGCGAAAAGACTAGAGCTAAAACCAATAGACCATTCACCTTTCACTATCGGGGTACGGTGGTTGAGGGAAGACGCCAAATGGATGTTTAGATTGTTTTTTAGGGGCAGTCATTTAGCTCTTCTAGTCTTCACTAGTTGAGGGAGGGGCCGAGGTATGGCCATGGCCACCATGAAAACAGGCTCTTAAAGACGGGCCTGTACAGATTTGGAAAAGCACCCGACCGAGTTCCGTGTTTCTTGTATCGCCCTGCCACGAAACTCGGTGCACATTAGAGGATGTATGGTTAAGGCATCCTGCTACAATTGATGATACGTATATGGGACAGTCTAGATACATGCATGTCGGCTCTAGGTGGCGTAACGTAGACTTGAGGGCATTACTCCGGTATGAAATCCGATTCGATCGTTGATGGCAGTCCTACGCTTACGTAACGTAGTAATGACAGATATATATGGAACATAACATTGTTATGTAGAGATTCGTACGTCACTGTGACGACCCGCATTCTACGCATCATAAGATCGTAGAATATTTATTTCTTTCACATACGAAGTCGTATGGTCATGTAACTTTGGGAGACGACTATTGGGGTCATTTCCCATGTTCATGATTTTTCTCGATTTTTAAATGACCATTTTACCCCTAGTTGGCACTGTTTTGGCCATAACTTTTGACTGGAAAGGAATTTTGACCTGAAACCACTTCCATTGGCTTCGGATGATGGTTTCTCTTTCCGTAGAGTGGTCACATTAGCCAAACGGACTTACCGTTTGGGAGATATGGCCGAAACAAGTTTCAGATGGTGAAAAACAGCTTAATTGGGCTTAACCGGGTGATTAGCAGCTAGGCCCAAAGGGAATTTCGGGTTTAGAGGTATAGGAGGACTGATTAGGGTTAGGTTATCACTTTCATTTCAGTTTTGAGCCGCCACAAACCTCCTTGAGACCTTAGCAATGGCTTCCATCCTCTAAAACCACTCCAAAACATATTTTAGTGAAGATTAAGCCTAAACTACATCAAAGCAAGGCCAAATAGCAACAAAGCAAGGTTGGAGCTGCTGCTATACATAGGAATTCGACCCAAACAGAGAGTATTTCAGATTTGGTGTTTCATTTGTGGCCAAGGTGAGTGATTTGCATAGTTTTTGCACTAATTACGGTGATTAAAGGTAATTAGTGAAGATTAGCGAATTTATACGTAAATAAATTCTGGAAAAATTCTTTAAATTCTAAAATAATGTTTTAAGGCTCTGTTAGAAATTTGGGTTAATTTCGATGTGTTTTGCTAATCGTATGCTTAAACATGATTAAGAGGGATTATAGGAAAATGTTAGGTTTTAGCCACTTTTGATCCATTTTGGTTCATTTGAATTGTTGTTAGGTGTTTGTGGTTGTTCTTACATGTTGCTATGACTCTATGGTATGTTTTATGATTGATTAGAATAGTTAGATTGGTCGAAAATGCCGTCGAATGGCGTAGAAAGCTCGCTGGAAAGTTGCAGAAGTGTGCTGGTTCCGAACCGGTTCGGATCGGAGAAAGGGGTCGGATCGGATTTGTGAACTGACCAAGGGAATTCGAACTGGATTGGAACTTGTCACTGGAGGAGGCTTGGCGAGAAGGAAGGCCGTTTACTTGGAGTTGGAGTGGACAAGGGGATCGGATCGGAAGAATAATTGGAGGCCAGATCGGATCGACTTGGAGATGCAGGGCTCGGATCGGAAGTAAACATTTGGGAGAACTAGCAAGAGGGAAGGCCACGCGGATCAGATGGCAAGGAGGGATCGGATCGGAATACGTGAAGAAATAAGGGAGCGGATCGGAGCGCTGGAAGGAAGGACACCCGACCCGACCCGGAGGAGGACACCGACCCGACCTGAAGTGGAATACCCGACCCGAACCGAATGGAAAGATGACAAGGAAGGAGGACCGAACCGAACCGACGAGGGTAATGACCACCGAACCGAACCGTATTCTAGGGCTGCTACTGCACGACAACTCTTCTGAAGACCCACTCCAATTCGATCAAAACCCGAGATGCAAAGGAAGTCCAAATGAGGAGCTTTGACTCAGGATCCAGCTGGGAACCAATGAGTGGGCTTCATGATTGGGCTTTGTTGCGGGACGCGTGCCAAGGGGTTATCTACGTCTATAGCTTTGGACCACTATGGTAGCAGGTACGAAGGCGAATTCAGGGCCATTATGGCATCGGTAGAACCAAGGGCTACGATCAATGAAATGGGTCATTGAAATGTTTGGTCATGACTCCATATGTTTAGCTTGGTCATAGCAGGGTTTCTACAAGTCGGGATTCGTCGTTACCTCAATTTGTCTAGTGTTCCAAGGTGGTAGATGGCGTATGCTTTACGCACTGAGTGAGAGATGTGAGGATGGTTGCTATGGTTGATTTGTTTGCTATCATTATGACATGCACACCCCACCCCCGTATCCTTACACCCTTTATTATGGCACCCTAGAGTATTGTAAGGTATGTGGTACTAACTCTTTGGTTGCAGGTCCAGGTTCAGGTATGGTTTAGTATACCTGTTATTATTCTGTTTAGATGCTTATCGCTCATACCAGGCTTTTTGTCTGACCCAGAGTTTTATGTCTCCTCTTATTACTCTGGGTGCTCACACGAGCAGACTAGAGACAGGTTAGCTGGTGATGCACGGGTAGATGATCCGGAGACGAGCAGGAGGCTTCCACGTAATATATATAGTATTCTCCCTGTGTTGTTGAAGATCACTGCTTGGGCATTGGTGGTGCATCTTCTGCTTTGGTTTTCTTTTGTTAGAGACAGTAAATTTGGAAAGTTGTAATAAACTGTATTTGGATTTCCGCTGCTCTGATGTTGACATTGATTATTAGTTATCAGCTTATGCACTGTCTCGCCTGTTTTATGTCAAGTATGTTATTATTATATTTTATTCCATGCGCTGTGAGACATTCTACAGGTTCCTTGTATGTTCATTTCCTTCTTCCTTTTTCCCTTCTGGCGACCCGTTCCGTGCTAACCGAGCATGTGTACAGCGCACTTTCGGAGTAAATGTCGGTTGGTGCGGGGCGGGCCGTCACACTTGGTATCAGAGCTCTAGGTTGCGTAGTTAACCTAGGGAAGTTATCAGGGAGAGATGATATACGTATACGAGAGAGCGTATTTGTGATTACTTTGGTTTTTAAAAGCTATATATATATATATATATATACTATTAGTAGTATAAGAATGAAGTCGTGCTGCACTAGCACCACTATGGAGTCGTTAATCGTTTCCTTTTTCAGATTGACGATGAGCCGATATGTTAGAGGTACCGGTAGAGGGGCCAATAATGGGAATGCTGCTGACATGAGGACGATGTTTACTGACCTCATGAGAGAAATGCTTAGAGATGTACGGAGAGCAGCTCCCAATGATGGAAATGGTGGTGGTCCAATAGTGCAGGCACCGAGGGTCGATTTCGCCAAGCTGAATAAGGATTATACTAGCCTTGGTGGGAAGCCATTTCACGGAACGGAGTCGGCCACGGATGTTCAAGATTGGTTGGATAGTTGCGAACGTATCTTCGAGGATTTGGGTATCGAGGATGCGATGAAGAGAAAGCTAGCGTCCCGTCAGCTGCAAGGGCGGGCAATGAATTGGTGGAATGCTATAAAGGCAGCTACTCCCGAAGATCAGATTACTTGGGAGCAGTTTAAGGCTCGCTTTAGTGAGAAGTTCATTCCAGCTGCTCAGAAGTCAGTGCTGTTTAAGAAATTCTTGGAGCTCAAGCAGAATGGCAGAGCTGTCTCGGAATATATTGCTGAATTTGGCACTTTGTCAAAATATGGGTTATCTCTTATTGATACTGCCGAGAAAAAGAATGAGAAATTCATAACTGGTTTGGATCAGTACTTGGGGGAAAAACTTATTAACCACATCGATGAGACGTTTGAATTGATTGTGGGGAAAGCATTAAGATCAGAAAGTCTCTACCCTAAGCCGAAGACTGAGGTTGCATCCGCAGATGAGCCAAAGCCACAAGCAAGTGGTGGAAGCAAGGGTGGTTCCCAGAATAAGAGAAAGCAGAATCAGACTAAGGATGGCCAGAAGAAAAAGAATAAGCAAGATGTGGAGTGCTTCAGCTGTGGTAAGAAGGGCCATTATGCTAGTAATTGTCGGGCCAAGCCAGCGGATAGGAAGTGCTTCAACTGTGGCCAAATGGGACATCACAAGGACAAGTGTCCACAGCCCCCTAAAGAAAAGCAAATGGTGAAAGCATATGCCCTTAATGCTATTCCTTCTTCGTCGAATGCCCCAACTGCGGCGGAGAAGGGAAAGAATGTCGTCATTCAAGGTATGCTCTCTGTTTATGATGTTCCTGTTAGAGTTTTGTTTGATACCGGAGCTTCCAGTTCTTTCATATCTAGTGACCTGGTAGATAGGTTGGGATTGGAGCCCGAGATTGTCGATAGACCTTTAGTAGTGACGAACCCGATTGGTGGTTCGACCAGCCTTAGCATGATTTGTCGTAATGTGGTCTTATCGAGTCATGGATGCATGTTTGTTTGTGATTGCTTTGTTTTGGGCTTTACTGGGTTTGGCATTATTTTGGGAGTAGATTGGCTCCGAAGGTATGGGGTGGTGGTAGACTGTGAGGGCTTGTTGGTGACAGCTAGAGCGGATGATGGGCGGAGGATAGTGTTTGGTGGTCTACCCAGTAAGGGGGTATTGGCTAGTTTTCTAAACTCCCTCGACATTCCGCATAGTGAGTTGTCAGGTTTGCCCGTGGTTGGCCAGTATCCGGATGTTTTCGAAGAAGTGACCGGACTTCCACCACACCGAGAGATTGAGTTCCGTATTGATTTGGTAAAAGATGTCAGACCTATAGTGATGCCACTTCGTCGTATGGCACCAAGAGAGCAGCGAGAGCTCGAGGTGCAAGTCAGCGATCTTTTGAAGAAGGGATTTATCAGAAGGAGTGTTTCTGAATGGGGAGCACCAGTTGTGTTTGCTACCAAGGCGGATGGTTCCCTTCGTTTGTGTGTAGACTACCGCGAGTTGAATAAAGTGACAAGGAAGAACAAGTATCCTCTACCGCGGATAGATGATTTATTCGATCAGTTGAGTGGCGCGAGAGTATTTTCTCAGTTGGATCTCGCGACAGGTTTTCATCAGCTTAGAGTGGAAGCTGAAAGTATAGCTAAAACGGCATTTCGAACGCCGTCTGGATTTTATGAGTGGTTGGTCATGCCATTCGGGCTGACCAATGCCCCAGCATATTTTGTGGATCTTATGAATAGGGTATTCAGAGATCAGTTGAATAAGTTTGTCCTTGTGTTCGTTGATGATATTTTGGTCTATTCGAGGACAGAGGAAGAACACAAGGAGCATTTAAGAGTAGTGATGGAGGTGTTGAGAAAATACCAATTGAAAGCAAAGTTTTCTAAGTGTCACTTCTGGAAAAGGGAAGTGAGGTTCTTGGGCCATGTTGTATCAGAGAATGGTATTGCCGTGGACCCGGCGAAGGTGGCTACGGTACAGGATTGGCCTACGCCCAAGAATGCAACAGATGTAAGAAGTTTCTTGGGGTTAGCGGGATATTATCGTAAGTTTATCCAAGGTTTCTCTAAGATAGCAGCACCATTGACCCAGTTGACCAAGAAGAATCAAACTTTTGTCTGGGATGAAAGGTGCGAGAATGCATTCAAAAGTCTAAAGGACAAGTTGACAAGCGCACCAGTGTTAGTCATTCCTAAGGGGGATGAAGAGATGACGGTATACACGGATGCCTGTGGTACCGGACTGGGTGCTGTATTGATGCAAGGCGGTAGGGTTGTAGCTTACGCAAGTCGGCAATTGAAACCGCACGAGAGAAGATACCCTACCCATGATTTAGAATTGGCAGCGATCGTGTTCGCGTTAAAGATGTGGAGACACTATCTCTTGGGAGAAAGATTTGAGCTGTTTACAGATCATAAGTCGCTGAAGTATCTATTCTCCCAGAAGGATTTAAATCTCCGTCAGCAGAGATGGTTAGAGTTCTTAGCTTCCTATGATTTTGACATCGCATACACACCGGGAAAGGGCAATGCGGTGGCTGATGCATTGAGTAGAAGACATGCCAGCTTAGGGGCTATGTTCCTTGAATGGAAGCAACTGGAGTTTATCGCGGGGTTTGATTTCAGACCAAAGTGCGAATTGGATCCAGAAATGTTAGCAAGTTTGACGATCAGACCCACCTTGATTGAACGGATCGGCTCCAGTCAGAGGGACGATCCTAACCTATTGGAAATCATCTCCAAATTAAAGATGGATATCAATGAGGAGATGAACAAGTATGGGCTTGATCGAGATGGATGGCTTAGAAAGAATGGAAAGCTTGTTGTACCCAATGTCAATGGATTGAGAGATGAAGTGCTTAGAGAATGTCATCACTCAAAGCTGACTATACACCCCGGTGGTAACAAGATGTATTGAGATATGAAGCAGACTTACTACTGGGAAGGGATGAAAAGAGACGTTGGGAAGTTTATATCCAAGTGCATAAATTGCCAGCTAGTTAAAGCCGAGCAAAAGAAGCCTAGTGGGTTGTTACAGCCCTTAGAAATTCCCGAATGGAAATGGGAGCAAGTCTCGATGGATTTCATTGATGGTTTACCAAGGACTAGATCGGGACATGATAGCATTTGGGTAGTTGTAGATCGACTGACTAAGAGTGCAAGATTTATACCAGTCAAATCGACCAGAACGGCAGCTAAGTTAGCAGAATTGTATATGAAGTGGGTAGTGAGATTTCATGGAGTACCTAAAAGCATTGTGAGCGACCGAGACCCGTTATTCACTAGTGGGTTTTGGAAGAGCTTACAAGAGGCTCTAGGGTCAGAGTTACATCTCAGTACCGCATATCATCCTCAGACCGACGGTCAGACGGAAAGGGTGAATCGTATTTTGGAAGATCTCTTGAGAGCGTGTATATTGGATTTTGGTGGATCATGGGATGACCATTTGCATCTAGTAGAGTTTGCATATAATAATAGCTACCAATCCAGTATCGGTATGGCTCCGTTTGAAGCTTTGTACGGAAGACCGTGCAACTCACCATCATGTTGGATAGAGACTGGCGAGAAGTTTATGCTTGGACCAGATGTGGTGAGGGAAACTACAGATAAGATCTAGATCATTCAACAACGAATGAAGGCTGCCCAAGATAGGCAGAAGAGATATGCTGATAAGAGAAGAAGAGACTTAAAATTCTCCGTTGGCGACTTGGTGTTTGTCAAGATTTCTCCGTTGAAGAGCGTAATACGATTTGGCAGGAGAGGCAAGTTGGCACCAAGATTCGTTGGCCCATTCCCTGTTCTTGAACTAGTCGGGAATTTGGCATATAGAATTGACTTACCAGAGAAGATGGCGGGAGTTCATAACGTATTTCATGTTTCCCAACTAAGGAAGTTCGTTCACGACTCAGATATGATTATTTCACCTGATCAGTTAGAGGACTTCGAAGTAGAACCCGAAGCGGTTGGGAACCGTAAGCCGGCCCGTATTGTCGAGCATGACATGAAGCAACTTCGAAGAAAGGCGGTGAAGCTAGTCAAGGTTCAGTGGGGCGAGGACGAGAATGATTGTACTTGGGAGACAGAGGAGAACATTAGGAAAACGCACCCATAACTCTTTGCCTGGTAAGATTTTGACTTCGATTGAGTTTTCCGCATGCTAGAATAGGCTTTTTCGCTTGTTTTACATGTTTGATTGTTGTATGTGGTTGTTAGGCATGCGGGATCCTTTGTATGTTTTGGGTTAAGGAATTTCGAGGGCGAAATTTCTTAAGGGGGGGGGGGGGGGAGAATGTGACGACCCGCATTCTACGCATCATAAGATCGTAGAATATTTATTTCTTTCACATACGAAGTCGTATGGTCATGTAACTTTGGGAGACGACTATTGGGGTCATTTCCCATGTTCATGATTTTTCTCGATTTTTAAATGACCATTTTACCCCTAGTTGGCACTGTTTTGGCCATAACTTTTGACTGAAAAGGAATTTTGACCTGAAACCACTTCCATTGGCTTCGGATGATGGTTTCTCTTTCCGTAGAGTGGTCACATTAGCCAAACGGACTTACCGTTTGGGAGATATGGCTGAAACAAGTTTCAGATGGTGAAAAACAGCTTAATTGGGCTTAACCGGGTGATTAGCAGCTAGGCCCAAAGGGAATTTCGGGTTTAGAGGTATAGGAGGACTGATTAGGGTTAGGTTATCACTTTCATTTCAGTTTTGAGCCGCCACAAACCTCCTTGAGACCTTAGCAATGGCTTCCATCCTCTAAAACCACTCCAAAACACATTTTAGTGAAGATTAAGCCTAAACTACATCAAAGCAAGGCCAAATAGCAAAAAAGCAAGGTTGGAGCTGCTGCTATACATAGGAATTCGACCCAAACAGAGAGTATTTCAGATTTGGTGTTTCATTTGTGGCCAAGGTGAGTGATTTGCATAGTTTTTGCACTAATTACGGTGATTAAAGGTAATTAGTGAAGATTAGCGAATTTATACGTAAATAAATTCTGGAAAAATTCTTAAAATTCTAAAATAATGTTTTAAGGCTCTGTTAGAAATTTGGGTTAATTTCGATGTGTTTTGCTAATCGTATGCTTAAACATGATTAAGAGGGATTATAGGAAAATGTGAGGTTTTAGCCACTTTTGATCCATTTTGGTTCATTTGAATTGTTGTTAGGTGTTTGTGGTTGTTCTTACATGTTGCTATGACTCTATGGTATGTTTTATGATTGATTAGAATAGTTAGATTGGTCGAAAATGCCGTCGAATGGCGTAGAAAGCTCGCTGGAAAGTTGCAGAAGTATGCAGGTTCCGAACCGGTTCGGATCGGAGAAAGGGGTCGGATCGGATTTGTGAACTGACCAAGGGAATTCGAACTGGATTGGAACTTGTCACTGGAGGAGGCTTGGCGAGAAGGAAGGCCGTTTACTTGGAGTTGGAGTGGACAAGGGGATCGGATCGGAAGAATAATTGGAGGCCAGATCAGATCGACTTGGAGATGCAGGGCTCGGATCGGAAGTAAACATTTGGGAGAACTAGCAAGAGGGAAGGCCACGCGGATCAGATGGCAAGGAGGGATCGGATCGGAATACGTGAAGAAATAAGGGAGCGGATCGGAGCGCTGGAAGGAAGGACACCCGACCCGACCCGGAGGAGGACACCGACCCGACCTGAAGTGGAATACCCGACCCGAACCGAATGGAAAGATGACAAGGAAGGAGGACCGAACCGAACCGACGAGGGTAATGACCACCGAACCGAACCATATTCTAGGGCTGCTACTGCACGACAACTCTTCTGAAGACCCACTCCAATTCGATCAAAACCCGAGATGCAAAGGAAGTCCAAATGAGGAGCTTTGACTCAGGATCCAGCTGGGAACCAATGAGTGGGCTTCATGATTGGGCTTTGCTGCGGGACGCGTGCCAAGGGGTTATCGACGTCTATAGCTTTGGACCACTATGGTAGGAGGTACGAAGGCGGATTCAGGGCCATTATGGCATCGGTAGAACCAAGGGCTACGATCAATGAAATGGGTCATTGAAATGTTTGGTCATGACTCCATATGTTTAGCTTGGTCATAGCAGGGTTTCTACAAGTCGGGATTCGTCGTTACCTCAATTTGTCTAGTGTTCCAAGGTGGTAGATGGCGTATGCTTTACGCACTGAGTGAGAGATGTGAGGATGGTTGCTATGGTTGATTTGTTTGCTATCATTATGACATGCACACCCCACCCCCGTATCCTTACACCCTTTATTATGGCACCCTAGAGTATTGTACGGTATGCGGTACTAACTCTTTGGTTGCAGGTCCAGGTTCAGGTATGGTTTAGTATACCTGTTATTATTCTGTTTAGATGCTTATCGCTCATACCAGGCTTTATGTCTGACCCAGAGTTTTATGTCTCCTCTTATTACTCTGGGTGCTCACACGAGCAGACTAGAGACAGGTTAGCTGGTGATGCACGGGTAGATGATCCGGAGACGAGCAGGAGGCTTCCACGTAATATATATAGTATTCTCCCTGTGTTGTTGAAGATCACTGCTTGGGCATTGGTGGTGCATCTTCTGCTTTGGTTTTCTTTTGTTAGAGACAGTAAATTTGGAAAGTTGTAATAAGCTGTATTTGGATTTCCGCTGCTCTGATGTTGACATTGATTATTAGTTATCAGCTTATGCACTGTCTCGCCTGTTTTATGTCAAGTATGTTATTATTATATTTTATTCCATGCGCTGTGAGACATTCTACAGGTTCCTTGTATGTTCATTTCCTTCTTCCTTTTTCCCTTCTGGCGACCCGTTCCGTGCTAACCGGGCATGTGTACAGCGCACTTTCGGAGTAAATGTCGGTTGGTGCGGGGCAGGCCGTCACAGTCACTCCGGCGTAGGATGAGGAACTGCGTTCATTTCTGTGGTATTACGGTGGAGACCATGCTAGTGGGATACCATGGGGTGTACCTCAGTATTGAGGTGTAGCTACATATATACTATATTAGGTTAATCCACTGGGAAGTAAATGGGTACGATGTGTGCGTAAGCCTTAAGTGTTGTTTACCCAAGTAACCGAATAATTAAGAAAATATGATTGAATGGTATATATAGGGTTATCCAAAGTGTATAATTTAAATCCAGCCACCAGAACTTGTGTTTTGACCCCCTCCTCATAACATACTCGCAGGTTAGATTTGTGACAAAGACATGATAGCTTTGGATACTGGTTAGGCAAAATTATTAATACGGTAAGGCTATACTTTGATTATATTATATTGTATCCATTCCGCTGTGAGATGTTTTCTGAGCTCTGACACATTTTATGTCTCTGTCTTTTCTGCAGGATAACAAAGCACAACAACTTGAGTTTCGATAGATTGAAATTAAAAAAATAAAATCGGACTGTCGGAATTCGGGTTGTTACATCTGATATCAGAGCTTAGGTTTAGGATTCCTATATAAATGGCGAGTGAACGTATTTGTATTTTTAAAAATATAAATATATTATATATATACCTAGATCCTAAGGGAACCCACTAAAAAGAAAGAGTATAATATGATAAGAAATGGGATGTTTGTTTTGTACACTAAAGGAATGATTATGGAAATCTGAGACCCTTAGGTAATTTGAGTGAAGAGTGTACAATGTACTTTGTATGGAAGGAAAGGGAATCCCATATGATTAGTATTTCGGGTTGGTGGGCATGAAAACCTTATAAATTGGGAAAGGTTGAAAAGAGGAAAATGGATTAGGAATATATATATAGTTGAGATAATTGACTTTGTGGGAGTGACTAGGAAAGCTTAGAAAAATTGGAAACCCGTCTTGAGTCTAACCCCATTGTTAACTTTAAAGAACTTGAAATTGTAAAAGTTTTGGGAAAATGGTTTGTGGTGTTTTCAAGTATTAATCTTAAAATTTATAGTTTTAAAATATGAAAAGAAGTACATATTGGGTTTTGAAGTAAAATGGGGTATATTTTGTAAATAGTGACTTCTTGCGAAAATTTTGTCTAAAATAAAATTTTCCAAGATAAGATGAAAAAGAAAATCTGTAACAAAGAACATTTTCTTATGTGAGCTGTGCTTGGATAGGAAAAATGTAACACCCTGTAATTTTAAAATGGGACATAAGTGATAATTAAAGAATAATTAGTCTTAAAAGAAGAATTGGGTGAAACGTGTTTCGCCATTGCGTTCGTCTCGGAATTCTGCTTGAGATAGAGTCTGAGTTTGCGTGAATCGGACTTCGTATGAAGAAGTTATGGAGGTTAGAAGTTTTCAGGTTTAAGCAGAAACTAAATTAAATTAATTGAAGCAGATTCGAATTTCAAAACTTCATAAAATAGCTGAGCAGGAAATTTCCCGCTCACGGATGTCGACCCTCCCAGGGGGTGTCGACATAGGTGTCGACCCCCCAAGGGGTGTCGACATGGATGTCGACCCCCATTGTAGGGTCGACACCTGCGAACTGATCTGAACAGTGATGATTTTATGAGGAGTTAGGGCATATGTGTCATGTTCTGGTTGGCTCTCTTGGGTTTGGATGGCTTTGATGACTCCTAGGTTGATTTAAAGGCCCATATTAATCCTAAACATCTATATATACATAGCTAAACCTAAACCCTAACCTCACAACCCTAAACTATGATGTCGTCATGTTGTTCATCTACAAACTAACCTAGCCGCCACCATAACAAATCAAATTCTAGATTAAAGATAAAAAGATAAGAGATATTCAAAGCCTAGGAATTGCGAAAAGGAATTCTAGAATAACAACGAACGAATCAACGCCTACATCAACGGATTAACTTAGCAATTTCAGAAATCAGATCCCAGAATTCAAGATCCATTTTCTGTGAGTGCAGTTACTTTCACAAGATATTTGTTTAAACGTAATTGTGATGAGTTATAAATTGGACTGTATGAAAATGTTTGTAAATCATATAAAGTTTATTTCTTTGCAAACTATGTTTTGATTTATGCTTGATTTGATTCATTATATGCAAGTTATGTTCCATGTTAATTCATATGCCTAAATACATATGCAAGTTTGCTCGATCTATGCAAGTTATGAAAGATTATATGCAAGTCATGTTCATATATGTAAGATCATATTTTATATGTTCATATGTTTAGATCTACATGTTTATATGATAGATCCATATCAGTCCATATGTTTAGAACTATATATTTAGATCTACATGTTTATATGATTAGATCCATATCAGTCCATATGTTTAGAACTATATGTTCATATATTTAGACCTACATGTTTATATGATTAGATCCATATCAGTCCATATGTTTAGAACTATATGTTCATATGTTTTGATCTACATGTTTATATGATTAGATCCATACCAATTCATATGTTTAAATCTGTGCGAGTTTATGTTTAGATCTATGCTAGTTCGCATTCCATATGTTGATTGGATCTATTTTTGTATGTTTACTAGATTTATGCAGTCTTAGATCTATATTGTTTATTCCAGTTATGATGTCATGTGTTTCTTCACTTTTTTCCTTTTTTTATGAGTTGGGCTAATTGCGAGCCTAACGTATCACATGAACTATATGTACGAACGACATGGGAACGTTGGGGAAAATTTTGAGTCAAAGTTGAATATTAGGTAATTGGCATAAAAGGGGGTTGTAATCATATAATTAATTTTGGACATAACTAGAAAATGTGGCATAACTTGAATTGACCACACTTATGGATAATTTACATATAAACTTGGACATGAATGGTAAATATGTAAATTAGCTAAAAGATGAACGTGCCTGACCCAAGGTTAGATTGAGTTGCGGTGTAAGACTGCCCGGAACCGCCCGGCACATCCAGCGACCGCAACAACATAGATCTAATGTGAGAGGTTAGTGCATTAAGCCCAAAAACCTGAGGTTAGAATGAGTTTATGGTAGAAGTCTTCCCGGAACCGCCCGACACATCCAGTAACCGCAAACAACAGTTCTAATGTGAGAGGTTAGTGCTTTAATGAATAAATTAAAGCTAAGGAACATACATGCTAAATAATGGAAAGGTTAAGTAATATATGAACATGCGACACTTAACCAATACAAGGTGCGTGGGTTAAGTTAACATGGACAAGAAGACAACTTAGCCAATATTACGTGAACAAAGTGGATAGGGTTAAGACCAGCTTAACCAATAATACATATGGACTTGATAAGGGGAAGGATTAAGTAAATCTTGGGTTAGTGGGTAATATTAGTATATATAGGCCCACAAACTTAACAGTTAAATAAACATGTGTGAATCAATGAGAAGGTTCAGTGACATATGAATAGGCAACACTTAACCAGTACAACATGTTAATTAAGAAAACGGGTGGGGTTAAGTTAAATTGAGAAAACTTAACCATTATAACATGTTGATTAGGAAACCCTGGTAACGGGGACCCATTTCAGTAGTAATCCACATAGAGGTATCATGGTACCCTGAGCTAGGCAGGGTGAGGTACGATTATTGGGCTAATTATAAGAGGTCAAAATTGCGGCTAGTGGTGCAGCAGTGTTGGTTCCGACGGAGCATGGGCGTGCACGTGCTCCGAAGTGGAAAAAACAAGCATTGGGCATCAGTAGTATACACTGTGCATCTTGAATCGTGTCAGGCCGCCATCATGGGAATAGATACACCCCATGATGGGGCTAGCACAGGTATCTACATACAAGCGAGGCCGAATGACACAAGTAATAATACATGCGAGTTAAGGAGTCGATCGAATGAGGAAGGTATTGGGTACAACTCGTGGGGGTAGGAGCAAAAAGAAGCACCTACGATAGCAGCTAGGTGTACACGAAACTACCATTATCATGATTAGCAAGAGGGATCAACTTTTAGTTGGGAACTAGTAAGGGTGGGGGGTAACTAGTATGATACGGTGTTACTAGCATTGGTGCAGTGTAGTAATTATCCCGTAGTGAATAGAAGCGCAATCAACGTTATATCTTATTCATCTTGTCTGCTTTGTCATGCCTGTTTATTCTATAGTCATTTCTTGCTTTCTAATTTATGTTCTTATAATGATTATATTGTTAAAGTCACTGGACTCACCAGACTTATGTATGACCTAGTTTGTTTCGCCTCTTTTGTTCCGTTCCCCTCCCCCCAAGTTCTTAGGGAGGAAATTCTGAAGCTTAGTTCATATATCTCTTTCTTCCAGCTTGAAGTTGAAAGGTGTATTGCATGGCTTTGATTCTGTGTATTGCATTTTTCTATTGGGGATTTTGGCTTTAAAATTATGTACTCTAAAGGTTTTGTACAAGACTAATATTATGTAATTGATTTTGGTGTTTGGAAATGTAATCAAACTTATTTCTGTTTTCGCTGCAATAAAATTACAAAATTTTCAAGTACTACTTTTTCTGTCTTGTAATATTCCGTTCTGTTTACTTATAATGCTCCACGAAACCTAATGCATTCCCTTTGTGAGTGACATTAACGGATGTGGGGTGTTACATGTGGTATCAGAGCTGAAGGTTACTAGAACAGATAAAAGATTTTGAAAACCATTTTCAAAAGTATTTTTTTCAAAAATATATTTCAAAGAAGGAGTTTTCAAGAGAAAGATTTACTATGAAAAACATAATCCCCAAAAGCCATATATCTATTTTTCTATTCTTTGTTTCGAATCTCTTCCTTTTTCCTGCTTGAGTCTCTTTCTCCGCATTTAGATGCCTTTCCTAATATGTGGAAGGACTTCAGTGCGATGGGCGGAAAAACTTTTCATGGGACTGAGACGTTTGTCGAGGCTATAAATTGAATCAAGGAAGTGAATGACTCGTTTGGTATCTTGGAGATAGACAATGGAAGGAAAGTTCAGCTAGCCGCTTGGTCGATGTGGAAGTTTAGGCTGAGGAACACAACCCAAGGATGAGAAATTTGTTGATATGGCTTTAATCCACAAAGAAGGTAAAGGAGAAAATGGAAAGAATAATTAAGCCCCATAACAAAATAAGGTGTCTTAATTTTGGTATAACGGGCCATATAATTAAGTACTGTAGGAAGAAGAAGAAGCACGGTTGTTACCATTGCGGCGAGGCAGGACATATGATTTAAGATTACCCAAGGAGGAAGGGACAAGGGCATGGACAGAGGACGGGACCTAATTCTGGAGGACAGGTTCATGCTCTCATGGCACCAGGACAGGAGAGAGATAGAAGCATTTCTGTTGAAAGTTTGATTTTCCTTTTTCAGTCATCCTATTCGAACTTTTTTTGACTCTTGCGCTTCGCAATCGTTTGTTTCTGCTTCGTTTGTTGAAACACTGCACCTAAATACTAGTCTAGTTATGGATCCCATTGTAGTCTCAAATCCTATTGGTGGTTCCGCTCACTTATCTATGGTTTGTCGGGTTTTGAGAGTGTCTAACTTGGGCGTTGGGTTTGGATGCAACGCCTTCGTTCTTGGTTTCACGGGTTATGGCTTGATTCTAGGGATGGATTGGCTAGCCAGGCATGGTGCCATCCAAGACTGTGAAAAGAGGGCAGTTAGACTGTTGACTCGTTGTGGAAAGACCCTTGATATTACTTCTGACCCTAGGGGTTCAGTGATGCTTAGCGACCTAGAATCTCTTGATGTATTCATCGATGATTTGAAATCTGTTCGTGTAGTCCGTGAGTATGGTGACATCTTTGATGAGGTTCAGGGTCTACCCCCGAGGCGCGAGATAGACTTTCGAATATACTTTGTAGATAATGAAAATCCATTTGCATTGCCAGTGCGCCACATGGCTCCGAGAGAGAGAGAGAGAGGAGGGAACTCAGTAAACAAGTAGGGGAGCTACTTGAAAAAGGGTTCATAAGAAGAATCATTTCGGAATGGGGTGCTCCATTTGTTTTTGCTACGAAGACTGATGGTTCGCTTAGATTGTGCGTGGACTATAAGGAGCCGAACAAGCTCACGAAGAAGAATAGACACCCATTGCCGAGGATAGATGATTTGTTCTATCAGTTAGCTAGTGCTTCGGTTTTTCTCACAGTTGGACTTAGCTATAGGATTTCACCAGTTGAGGGTAGCTGAGGATAGAATAGATAAGACTGCTTTTAGGACTCCTAACAGTTTCTTAAAGGGCTCGTCATACTTTTTTTTGGTTGAAGAATGCACCCACATATTTTGTAGACTTGATGAGTAGGGTGTTTAGGGAGTTCCTAAACAAGTTTGTGGTAGTCTTTGTGGATAGTATTTTGATTTTCTCTAGAAGCGAGGAAGAGTATGCCCTACATCTTAGAGAAGTCCTAGAGATCCTAGAGCGCATCAACTCAAAGCTAAGTTCTCCAAATATCATTTTTGGAGGAAAGAAGTGAGGTTCTTAGGACACGTGGTCTCTAAGGAAGGGATAGCAGTGGATCCAACAAAGGTGTTGACAATCCAAGATTGGAAGGTTCCTAGAAAAGCAACGGAAGTAAGAAGTTTTCTAAGGTTGGCGGGCTACCATAGGAAGTTCGTCAAGGGCTTTGCGAAGGAATCAGCTCCAGTTTCGACTTTGCTAGATGGGAGCAAAACGTTCACAGTATATACCGGTACTTGCGATGCAGGGCTTGGAGCAGTTTTCGATGCAAGAGGAAAAGGTGATATGCAAAAGGCAGTAGGTGTGCAGTTATGTTTGAACATCGCGTATCGTCCACAGACGGATGGACGGACATAAAGGGTGAATAGAATCCTTGAAGATCTTTTGAGGTTATGCATCTTAGATTTTAGAGGACATGAGAAGAGCATTTTCCATTTGTGGAGTTCGCTTATAACAAAAGTTATTAAGCTAGTATTAATATTTTTATGGACGACCGTGTCGATCACCAACTTGTTGGTGGGAATCTACGGATAAGATTTTACTTGGGCCAGATATGGTTTGGGAAACTTCTAAGGAGATAGACTTGATTCGAAGATGAATGAAGATGGAACAGGGCCGACAAAAGTCAAACGCTGACAAGGGACGAATCGACCTTGAGTTCGATGTTGGAGGTAGGGTTTTTATTAAAGTTTCACCATGGAGGAACGTAGTTCGCTTTGGGGAGTGTGGGGAAATTAGCACCAAGGTTCGTAGGGCAATCCCCCATTACAGAAAGAATTGGACAGACCATAGAGTGAAATTGCCGAAAAAGATTAGTGGTGTTCATGACATGTTTCACATGTCGCATGTGAGGAAGTGTTTACATGATACCGCGGAAATAGTGGAGCCGAGCATGCTTAGGGAAGTGGAAGTAGAGCAAGGTGCCACGATTAGACGAGCTCCTACATGCATCCTTGGGTCGGAGATAAAGAAGTCACGCAACAGAGAGGTCAAGTTGGTTAAAATCCAATGGAGAGATGATCAAGGAGACGCGACTTGGGAGACAGAAGACAAGATGCGTATGTTGTACCCTTTTTTTTGAGGGGATATTCTTAACTTCTCCTTTTCCATCGCTTTGTTTAGACTTATTCTATCGTTTAGTATGTCCTCTCGATTATATCTTCGATCTTTAGGTAGAAAATCCTAAGGTTGTAAACATGTGTTTGTGACATGTTATGTTTGGTGGATGCAAGTGGATGCAAGTGTTTGCTAGTGGTTGCTCGTGGATACATTTACACACACATTAGACACTAGATCGGCTTAGTCACTTTCATATTGAATATGCATATATGTATTTGTATATGGACTGAAACTTGACGTGTAATCATATAGATGTTGCATTTGTATGAATGATTGTGCACTCATGTAGAAGTTATAAAGTATGATTAGGAATAATTGCATACATGATGGACTCATGGCACTGACATAATTCGCATTAAGGAGGTCAACTGAATCAGTAGACCGCCTGATTTTGCATTAAATAAGGACATATACACACACTATGCATATGATCATGAAAGCATTAGAAACCTCTTTAAGGACAATGGATGTCTGTGATTGAATGGTTGAGTAGATGGTTGTTGGATGGTAGGACATACATTCTTCTTGACTTGAAGATTTCGGGGACGAAATCATTTAAGTATGGGGGAATGTAACACCCCGTAATTTTAAAACGGGACATAAGAGATAATTAAATAATAATTAATCTTTAAAGAAGAATTGGATGAAACTGGTTACGCCATCGCGTTCGTCTCGGAATTCTGCTTGAGATAGATTCCGAGATTGCGTGAATCGGACTCCGTATGAAGAAGTTATGGAGGTTAGAAGTTTTCAAGTTTAAGCAGAAATTAAATTAAAATAATTAAAGCAGATTCGAATTTCAAAACTTCAGAAAATAGCTGAGCGGGAAATTTCCCGCTCAGGGGTGTCGACATAGGTGTCAACCCCCCTAGAGATGTCGACATGGGTGTCGACCCCCCTTGTAGGGTCGACACCTGCGAACTGATCTGGAAAATGACGATTTTCTAAGGTGTTAGGGCATATATGTCTTGTTATGGTTGGCTCTCCTGGGTTTGGATGGCTTTGATGACTCCAAGGTTGATCTAAAGGCCCATATTAATACTAAACATCTATATATACATAGCTAAACCTAAACCTTAACCTCACAACCCAAAACTATGATGTCGTCATGCTGTTCATCTACAAACTAACCTAGCCGCCACCATAACAAATCAAATTCTAGATTAAAGATAAAAAGATAAGAGATATTCAAAGCCTAGGAATTGAGAAAAGGAATTCTAGAACAACAACGAACGAATCAACGCCTACATCAACGGATTAGCTTAGCAATTTCTGAAATAAGATCCCAGAATTCAAGATCCGTTTTTTGTGAGTGCAGTTACTTTCACAAGTTAATTGTTTAGACGTAATTGTGATGAGTTATGAATTGGACCTTATGAAAATGTTTGTAAATCGTATAAAGTTTATGTCTTTGCAAACTATGTTTTGATTTATGCTTGATTTGATTCATTATATGCAAGTTATGTTCTATGTTAATTCATATGCCTGAATACATATGCAAGTTTGCTCGATCTATGCAAGTTATGGAAGATTATATGCAAGTCATGTTCATATATGTAAGATCATATTTTATATGTTCATATGTTTAGATCTACATGTTTATATGATTAGATCCATATCAGTCCATATGTTTAGAACTATATGTTCATATGTTTAGATCTACATGTTTATATAATTAGATCCATATCAGTCCATATGTTTAGAACTATATTTTCATATGTTTAGATCTACATGTTTATATGATTAGATCCATATCAGTCCATATGTTTAGAACTATATGTTCATATGTTTAAATTTATATGTTTATATGATTAGATCCTTACCAATTCATACGTTTAAATCTGTGCAAGCTTATGTTTAGATCTATGCTCGTTCGCATTCCATATGTTGATTGGGTCTATTTTTATATGTTTATTAGATTAATGCAGTCTTAGATCTATATTGTTTATGCTAGTTATGATGTCATGTGTTTATTCCCTTTTTCCTTTTTGTTTATGAGTTGGGCTAGTTGCGAGCCTAACGTATCGCATGAACTTTACGTACGAACGACGTGGGAACATTGGGGAAAAGTTTGGGTAAAAGTTGAATATTAGGTAATTGGCATAAAAATGGGTTGTAATCATATAATTAATTTTTGGGCATAACTAGAAAACGTGGCATAACTTGAATTGACCACACTTATGGATAATTTACATATAAACATGGACATATATGGTAAATATGTAAATTGGTAAAAGATGAACGTGCCTAACCCGAGGTTACATTGAGTTGCGGTGTAAGACAGCTCGGAATCGCCCGGCACATCCAGCGACCGCAACAACATAGATCTAATGTGAGAGGTTAGCGCATTAAGTCCAAAAACCTGAGGTTAGAATGAGTTTGCGGTAGAAGTTTGCCCGGAACCGCTTGACACAACCAGCAACTGCAAACAACATTTCTAATGTGAGAGGTTGGTGCTTTAATGAATAAATTAAAGCTAAGGAACAGACATGCTAAAAAATGGAAAGGTTAAGTAACATATGAACATGCGACACTTAACCAATACAACATGTTAGGTGGGTGGGTTAGCTTAACATGGACAAGAAGACAACTTAACCAATATTACATGAACAAAGTGGATAGGGTTAAGGCAAGCTTAACCAATAATACATATGGACTTGATAAGGGAAAGGGTTATGTTAATCCTGGGTAAGTGGGTAATATTAGTATATATAGTCCCACAAACATAACCGTTAAATAAACATACGTGAATCGATGAGAAGGTTAAGTAACATATGAATAGGCAACACTTAACCAGTACAACATGTTAATTAAGCAAATGGGTAGGGTTAAGTTAAATTGAGAACACTTAACCATTATAACATGTTGATTAGGAAACCCTTGTAACGGGGACCCATTTCAGCAGTAACCCACATAGATGTATCATGTACCCTGAGCTAGGCAGGGTGGGGCACGATTACTGGGCTAATTATAAGCGGTCAAAATAGCGGCGAGTGGTGCAGCAGTGTAGGTTCCGATGGAGTAAGGGTGTGCACGTGCTCCGGAGTGGAAAAAACAGGCACTGGGCATCAGTAGTATAAACTGTGCATCTTGAATCGTGTCGGGTTACCATCATGGGATACACCCCATGATGGGGCCAGCACAGGTATCTACATACAAGCGAGGCCGAATGACACAAGTAATAATACATGCAAGTTAGGGAGCTGATCGAATGAGGAAGGTAGTGGGTACAACTCGTGGGGGTAGGAGCAAAAAGGGGCACCTACGATAGAAGCTAGGAGTACACGAAACTACCATTATCATGATTAGTAAGAGGGATCAACTTTTAGTAGGGGACTAGTAAAGGTGCGGTGTAATTAGTAATGATACAGTGTTACTAGCATTGGTGCAGTGTAGTTATTATCCTGTAGTGATTTGAAGCGCAATCAACGTTATATCTTGTTCATCTTGTCTACTTTGTCATGCTTGTTTATTCTGCAGTCATTTCTTGCTTTCCAGTTTATGTTCTTATCCTGTTACTTTAACGATTATATTGTTAAAGTCACCGGACTCACCAGATTTATGTCTGACCTAGTTTGTTTCGCCTCTTTTCTTCCGTTCCCCCTAAGGGTTCTTAGGGAGGAAATACTCAAGCTTGGTTCAGATATCTCTTTCTTCCAGCTTGAAGTTGAAAGGTGTATTGCTTGGCTTTGATTCTGCGTATGACATTTTTCTTTTGGGGATTATGGCTTTAAAATTATGTACTCTGAAGGTTTTGTACAAGACTGATATTATGTACTTGATTTTGGTATTTGGAAATGTAATCAAACTTATTTCTGTTTCCGCTGCAATAAAATTACAAAATTTTCAAGTACTACTTTTTCTGTCTCGCAATGTTCCGTTCTATTTACTTATATTGCTCCACGAAACTTAATGCATTCTCTTTGTGAGTGACATTAACGGATGTGGGGTGTTACATGTGGTATTAGATATGAAGGTTACCAGAACAGATAAAAGATTTTGAAAACCATTTTCAAAAGTATTATTTTCAAAAACATATTTCAAAGGACTTTTCAGGAGAAAGATTTACTGTGAAAAACATAATTCCCAAAAGCCATATATCTATCTTTCGATTGTTTGTTTCGAATCTCTTCCTTTTTCCTTCTTGAGTCTCTTTCTCTGCGTTCAGATGCCTTTCCTAAGATATGGAAGGACTTCGGTGCGATGGGCGAAAAACCTTTTCATGGGACTTAGACGTTTGTCGAGGCTATAAATTGGCTCAAGGAAGTGAATGACTCATTTGGTATCTTAGAGATAGACAATGGAAGGAAAGTTCGACTAGCTGCTCGGTCGATGAGGAAGTTTAGGCTAAGGAACCCAACCCAAGGATGAGAAATTTGTTGATATGTCATTAATCCACGAAGAAGGTAAAGGAGAAAGTGGATAGAATAATTAACCCTTGTAACAAAAGAAGGTGTCTTTATTTTGGTATAACGGGCCATATAATTAAGGAATGTAGGAAGAAGAAGAAGAAGCATGGTTGTTACCATTGCAGCGAGGCAGGACATATGATTTAAGAATACCCAAGGAGGAAGGGACAAGGGTATGGACAAAGGACAGGACCTACTTCTAAAGGACAGGTTCATGCTCTCATGGCACCAGGACAGGAGAGATAGAAGCATTTCTTTTGAAAGTTTGATTTTCCTTTTTTAGTCATCCTGTTCGAACTTTGTTTGACTCTTGCGCTTCGCAATCGTTAGTATCTGCTTTTTTAGTTGAAACACTGCACCTAAATACAAGTCTAGTGATGGATCCCATTGTAGTCTCAAATCCTATTGGTGGTTCCGCTCACTTATCTATGGTTTGTCGGGTTTTGAGAGTGTCTATCTTGGGCGTTGGGTTTGGATGCAACGCCTTCGTTCCTGGTTTCACGGGATATGGCTTGATTCTAGGGATGGATTGGCTAGCCAGGCATGGTGCCGTCCAAGAGTGTGAAAAGAGGGCAGTTAGACTGTTGACTCGTTGTGGAAAGACCCTTGATATTTCTTTTGACCCTGGGGGTTCAGTGATGCTTAGCTACCTAGAATCTCTTGACGCATTCATCAATGATTTGAAATCTGTTCGTGTAGTCCGTGAGTATGGTGACATCTTTGATGAGGTTCGGGGTCTACCCTCAAGGCGCGAGATAGACCTCCGAATATACTTTGTAGATAATGAAAAGCCGGTTGCATTGCCAGTGCGCCACATGGCTCCGAGAGAGAGAGGAGGGAACTCAGTAAACAAGTAGAGGAGCTACTTGAGAAAGGGTTCATAAGAAGAAGCATTTCGGAATGGGGTGCTCCAGTTGTTTTTGCTAAAAAGACTAATGGTTCACTTAGAATGTGCGTGGACTATAGGGAGCCGAATAAGCTAACGAAGAAGAATAGACACCCATTGCCGAGGATAGATGATTTATTCTATCAGTTAGCTGGTGCTTTGGTTTTCTTGCAGTTGGACTTAGCTATAGGATTTCACCAGTTGAGGGTAAGCTGAGGATAGCATAGATAAGACTGCTTTTAGGACTCCTAACAGTTTCTTCGAAGGGCTCATCATACTTTTTTTGGTTGACGAATGCACCCACATATTTCGTAGACTTGATGAGTAGGGTGTTTAGGGAGTTCCTAAACAAGTTTGTGGATAGTATTTTGATTTTCTCTAGAAGCGAGGAAGAGTACGCCCTACATCTTAGGGAAGTCTTAGAGACCCTAGAGCGCATCAACTCAAAGCTAAGTTCTCCAAATGTCATTTTTGGAGGAAAGAAGTGAGGTTCTTAGGACACGTAGTCCCTAAGGAAGGGATAGTAGTGGATCCTACAAAGGTGGTGGCAATCCAAGATTGGAAGGTTCCTAGAAAAGCAACGGAAGTAAGAAGTTTTCTAGGGTTGGCGGGCTACTATAGGAAGTTCGTTAAGGGCTTTGCGAAGGTATCAGCCCCAGTTTTGACTTTGCTAGATGGGAGCAAACCGTTCACTGTCTATACCGGTACTTGTGAGGCAGGGCTTGGAGCTGTTCTCGATGTAAGAGGAAAAGGTGATATGCAAAAGGCAATAGGTACGAAGTTATGTTTGAGCATCGTGAATCGTCCACAGATGGATGGACGGACAGGAAGGGTGAATAGAATCCTTGAAGATCTTTTGAGGTTATGCATCCTAGATTTTGGAGGACATGAGAAGAGCACTTTCCATTTGTGGAGTTCGCTTATAACAACAGTTATTAAACTAGTATTAGGGTTTTTATGGACGACCGTGTCGATCACCAACTTATTGGTGGGAATCTACGGATAAGATTTTACTTGGGCCAGATATGGTTAGGGAAACTTCTGAGGAGATAGACTTGATTTGAAGATGAATGAAGACGGCACAGGGCCGACAAAAGTCAAACGCTGAAAAGAGATGAAACCGACCTTGAGTTCGATGTTGGAGACAGGGTTTTTATTAAAGTGTCACTGTAGAGGAACGTAGTTCGCTTTGGGCAGTGTGGGGAAGTTAACACCAAGGTTCGTAGGGCAATCCCCCCCATTACAGAAAGAACCGGACAGACCACATAGTGAAATTGCCGAAAAAGCTTAGTGATGTTCATGACATGTTTCACATGTCGCATGTGATGAAGTGTTTACATGATACCGCGGAAATAGTGGAGCCGAGCATGCTTAGAGAAGTGGAAGTGGAAGTGGAGAAGGATGCCACAATTAGACGAGCTCCTACATGCATCCTTGGATCGGAGATCAAGAAGTTACGCAACAAAGAGGTCAAGTTGGTTAAAATCCAATGAAGAGATGATCAAGGAGACGCGACTTGGGAGACGGAAGACAAGATGCGTACGCTGTACCCTTTCTTTTTTGAGGGGATATTCTTAACTTCTCCTTTTTCTATCGCTTTGTTTAGACTTATTTTATCGTTTAGTATGTCCTCTCGATTATATCTTCGAACTTTAGGTAGAAAATCCTATGGTTGTAAACATGTGTTTGAGACATGTTATGTCTGGTGGATGCAAGTGTTTGCTAGTGGTTGCTCGTGGATGCATTTACACACACATTAGACACTAGATCGGCTCAGTCACTTTCATATTGCATATGCATATATGTATTTGTATATGGATTGAGACTTGATGTGTTATCATATAGATGTTGCATTTGTATGAATGATTGTGCACTCATGTAGAAGTTATAAAGTACGAGTAGGAATAATTGCATACATGATGGACTCATGGCACTGACATAATTCGCATTAAGGAGGTCAACTGAATCAGTAGACTACCTGATTTTGCATTAGATAAGGACACACACACACATACACTATGTATATGATCATGAAAGCATTAGAAACCTCTTTAAGGACAATGGATGCCCGTGATTGAATGGTTGAGTAGATGGTTGTTGGATGGTAGGATACGCATTCTTCTTGACTTGAAGATTTCGGGTACGAAATCCTTTAAGTAGGGAGAATGTAACACCCCGTATTTTTAAAATGGGACATAAGAGATAATTAAAGAATAATTAATCTTTAAAGGAGGAATTGGGTGAAACAGGTTATGCCATTGCGTTCGTCTCGGAATTCTGCTTGAGATAGAGTCAGAGTTTGCGTGAATCAGACTCCGTACGAAGAAGTTATGGAGGTTAGAAGTTTTCAAGTTTAAGCAGAAATTAAATTAAAATAATTAAAGCAGATTCGAATTTCAAAACTTCAGAAAATAGCTGAGCGGGAAATTTCCCTAGGGTGTCGACTCCCCAGGGGGTGTCGACCCTCCCTAGGGGTGTTGACATGGGTGTCGACCCCCCTATAGGGTCGACACATGCGAACTGATCTGGACAATGATGATTTTCTGAGGTGTTAGGGCATATGTGTCATGTTATGGTTGGGTCTCCAGGGTTTCGATGGATTTAATGACTCCTAGGTTGATCTAAAGGCCCATATTAATCCTAAACATCTATATATACATATCTAAACCTAAACCCTAACCTCACAACCCTAAACTATGATGTCGTCATGCTGTTCATCTACAAACTAACCTAGCCGCCACCATAACAAATCAAATTCTAGATTAAAGATTAAAAGATAAGAGATATTCAAAGCCTAGGAATTACTAAAAGGAATTCTAGAACAACAACGAACGAATCAACGCCTACATCAACGGATTAGCTTAGCAATTTCAGAAATCAGATCCCAGAATTCAAGATCTGTTTTCTGTGAGTGCAGTTACTTTCACAATATAATTGTTTAAACGTAATTATGACGAGTTATGAATTGGACTTTATGAAAATGTTTGTAAATCATATAAAGTTTATGTCTTTGCAAATTATGTTTTGATTTATGCTTGATTTGATTCATTATATGCAAGTTATATTCTATGTTAATTCATATGCCTAATTACATATGCAAGTTATGTAAGCAAGTTTGCTCGATCAATGCAAGTTATGAAAGATTATATGCAAGTCATGTTCATATATGTAATATCATATTTTATATGTTCATATGTTTAGATCTACATGTTTATATGACTAGATCCATATCAGTCCATATGTTTAGAGCTATATGTTCATATGTTTAGATCTACGTGTTAATATGATTAGATCCATATCAGTCCATATGTTTAGAACTATATGTTCAAATTTTTAGATCTACATGTTTATATGATTAGATCCATACCAGTTCATATGTTTAAATCTGTGCAAGTTTATGTTTAGTTCTATGCTAGTTCGCATTCCGTATGTTGATTGGATCTACTTTTATATGTTTACTAGATTTATATAGTCTTAGATCTATATTGTTTATTCCAGTTATGATGTCATGTGTTTCCTCGCTTTTTCCTTTTTTTATGAGTTGGGCTGACTGCGAGCCTAAAGTATCACATGAACTATACGTACGAAGGACGTGGGAACGTTGGGTAAAAGTTGAATATTAGATAATTGGCATAAAAAGGGGTTGTAATCATATAATAATTTTGGGCATAACTAGAAAATGTGGCATAACTTGAATTGACCACACTTATGGATAATTTACATATAAACTTGGACATATATCGTAAATATGTAAATTGGCTAAAAGATGAACGTGCCTAACCCAAGGTTAGATTGAGTTGCGGTGTAAGACTGCCCGGAACCGCCCGGCACATCCAGCAACTGCAACAACATAGATCTAATGTGAGAGGTTAGCGCATTAAGCCCAAAAACACGAGGTTAGAATGAGTTTGCGGTAGAAGTCTGCTCGGAACCGCCTGGCACATCCAGCAACCACAAACAACAGTTCTAATATGAGAGGTTGGTGCTTTAATGAATAAATTAAAGCTAAGGAATAGACATGCTAAAAACTGGAAAGGTTAAGTAACATATGAACAAGCGACACTTAATCAATACAACATGTTAGGTGGGTGGATTAAGTTAATATGGACAAGAAGACAACTTAACCAATATCACATGAACAAAGTGGATAGGGTTAAGGCAAGCTTAACGAATAATACATATGGACTTGATAAGGGGAAGGGTTACGTAAATCTTGGGTAAGTGGGTAATATTAGTATATATAGGCCCACAAACTTAACCGTTAAATAAACATGCGTGAATCAATTAGTAGGTTAAGTAACATATGAATAGGCAAAACTTAACCAGTACAACATGTTAATTAAGCAAATGGGTGGGGTTAAGTTAAATTGAGAAAACTTAACCATTATAACATGTTGATTAGGAAACCCTAGTAACGAGGACCCATTTCAGCAGTAACCCACATAGATGTATCATGGTACCTTGAGCTAGGCCGGGTGGGGCACGATTACTGGACTGATTTTAAGCGGTCAAAATAGCGGCGAGTGGTGCAGCAGTGTAGGTTCCAACGGAGTATGGGCGTGCACGTGCTCCGGAGTGGAAAAAGCAGGCACTGGGCATCAACAGTATACATTGTGCATCTTGATTCGTGTTGGGTTACCATCATGGGAATTGATACACCCCATGATGGGGCCAGGACATGTATCTTCATACAAGCGAGGCCGAATGACACAAGTAATAATACATGCAAGTTAGGGAGAAGATCGAACGAGGATGGTAGTGGGTACAACTCATGGGGGTAGGAGCAAAATTGGGCACCTACGATAGCAGCTAGGAATACATGAAACTACCATTATCATGATTAGTAAGAGGGATCAACTTTTAGTAGGGGACTAGTAAGAGTGCGGTGTAACTAGTAATGATACGGTGTTACTAGCATTGGTGCAGTGTAGTAATTATCCTGTAGTGATTAGAAGCGCATTCAACATCATATCTTGTTCATCTCATCTGCTTTGTCATGCCTATTTATTCTACAGTCATTTCTTGCTTTCCAGTTTATGTTCTTATCTTGTTACTTTAATGATTATATTGTTAAAGTCACTGGACTCACCAGACTTATGTCTGACCTAGTTTGTTTCGCCTCTTTTCTTCCGTCCCCCCCCCCTCACCCCCAGGGTTCTTAGGGAGGAAATACTCAAGCTTGGTTCAGATATCTCTTTCTTCTAGCTTGAAGTTGAAAGGTGTATTGCTTGGCTTTGATTCTGCATATGGCATTTTTCTGTTGGGGATTATGGCTTTAAAATTATGTACTCTGAAGGTTTTGTACAAGACTGATATTATGTACTTGATTTTGGTATTTGGAAATGTAATCAAACTTATTTCTGTTTCCGCTGCAATAAAATTACGAAAATTTTCAAGTACTACTTTTTTTTGTCTTGTAGTATCCGTTCTGTTTACTTATAATGCTCCACGAATTTTAATGCATTCCCTTTGTGAGTGACATTAACGGGTGTGGGGTGTTATAAAAAATAGGGAAATCTTTATATATAGTTACATCAAATCCAAGTACGATTAGAAAAAAAGTTGAAAAAGAAAAACGAAAGATGCGAACTTTTCCGTTTTCTACCTTTTTGTAACATAAGAAATCGAATTTTGAAAATTAGATTTTTCTGAAATTCAAAAAATAAAGTTGATTGGTAGGATTTGGGATGCAACAATTGGATAAACTACGCTCTTACTCAGTGAGAGTGTGGGAAAATTTGGATGAAAAAGCATTTTTGATTTTCAAAATATTGCATTCATATAGAACTGTCAATATATTTTGGATGTGAGCATCATATTTTAAAAGGATTTTTGTAAAATTTGCATACACGTAGGAGGTACCGCTTAGGCATACATGCATTATTATGTTGAATTTCACTTTGCAAAGTGCACAATTTTTGCAAAAATTGGATGCATACATGATGGATGTATATTATGCAAAGGGTTAATTGATTTTTACCCTTATCAAATTTCAGAGACAAAATTTCCTAACGGTGGGAGAATGTAACACCCCGCATTTTTGTAACAATTAAATAATTAAATAATGCACATAAGAAAAAGAATTTTTTTTGATGATCTTCCAGAATTTGGCCATGAGAGTAGCATCATTACGTTCGTGGCGATTTTCTGGTCAATTTAGCGATTTTCTAAACAATTTAGACATTTGAATTACAGAAAACCGGTTTAAGATGGAAGAGATATCTTTAAATGATGCATTTCAACAAAATATGAAAATAAGGTAAAGGAGGAGAACAATGAGTAACATTATTTCTAAACTTATTAATAAAAGATTTCATAGCTTAGTTGGTTGAGGCATTGGATATGCAACATAGAGGTCGGGGGTTTGATCTCTGGCGGTGACACAATTTCTATCTTTATTTTAGAGAGGGCCAACTGAACATACAAATATATGTATATATGTACAAAAAAATGTATATTTTAAAAAGATAAGGGAATACATACAATTTTTTTAGAGATCAAATGCAATTAAAAGAGGTAATGCATGCGCTAATTAACGCAATGCATGAAATGCATATTTTTTTAAAAAAAAAAAAAAAGAGAGAAACACTAATTGGTGCAATGCATGGAAAAGTTTAAAAAGAAGAAATCAATGTGTGAATGTATTAATATAAAAAGATAGATAAGCAAGGATAAATTAATGAGATAATTTTATGCAACAATAAAAATAAGGAAAGATGTATTTACATACATGGTAGTTAAAAGTTTTAATGCATGGAAAAAAGGAGAAAGTTAATAATGTAAGCAGCAATAATAAATGTATGCAATAAAAAGAAAGAAATAAAACAATCAAGTTATTGCATAAAAAAGGGCATACATATATGACCATAAATTTCAAAACTAGAGAATTGAATGTATGCAACCTGATATTAAAGGAATAAAAGTGTGCATAAGGAATTAATGCAACATGCGATAGAAGAAAGGAAACATTGCAATGAATTGATAGAGATAAATAGAAAGGAATAATGCAATGAATTGATTGCATTAGAATAAAAAAATTAAAAAGGTAATGCATGAAATGATGAAGGGAAGATATATATTTGTAGCACACAAATTTGAAATTCAAAAGCGGGTATCGTTTGTAACAGGAACAAGATTAATTAAAGGAGACATAACAAACAAGTAATAAACCTTTAATTAATAAACAATAAAATCAGAAGAATAAAATAGGAAGCAAATTAACAATTAAAAATTAATAAACGTTAACATATAAAAACAACGCAACACATATAACGCTTGAGTGCCCATAGGTGTTGCAACACGTTTACTGACATTGTGTGATGTGTATGCACGATTCGGATTTAATTTAATTAAATCTGAAGGTTCAGAGCTTTCTACAACACCATAAATAAGTCTGTAGAGCCAACCCTAAGCCTCATATTCCTGAGGCTACGTGGAGGCTCTTCCATTCTTCCATCTTCTCAAATCTATTAAGAAAATTAAGACTTTTAGTTTAGGAAAAATTCTGAATCCAGATCTGAAGAAAAGGAACGAGTATTTGTAAGTAGATGTTCAGATCTTATGTCGAAGTAAGGTTATTTTCTAGATCCGATCTATTCAATTTTCCTCCTCTTTCTTTCCTTTCTCTTTTAATGAAAATAATCAATCCATGGTCGTTAGTTTTTGAATCCGATTAAAGGAAAAACCATGGGTGCTAAAACTGGATCAGATCCAGAATTAGGAAAGCGTACGAGGTGAGTGGGTTTAAGCTATAGCATTTTGGATAATAATATGTTATCGTTTACCATTCCCCACTTTGTATAATTCAATTTGCCAGAATAATTAAGAATTACTGTTATAACAAGTTGAGATGTTAATATGAATAATTCATATGTTGAATCAGTTAAAGTGTTGGAATGATTACATGTTGAAAACAAACTTGTTAGAAAATGGGTAATGATTGTTGTTATAATCACATGATTCACTTGTGGTATATTATTCGGTAAATGACATGTTTAACTTATTGGATTTGAACAATTACCCAATTAAATATTTACATGTCAAAATAAAATTAAGCACAGTTAAAAAGGACATGCGACAGAATATAGGCATAATTTGATGACATGTAAATTGGATTATAGTAAACATATGAAAATGACAATATGCCTAAAATTTACATAAAATAGGAATATTTGTTAAAGAACAAACATGCCTAGATTCACAATAATTTGACACTGTAACGTTCTTAGACACGAGGTTAGATTGCATTTGTGATAGAAGTTTGCTCGGAACTACCCGACATATCCAGCATTTACAAGTAGTAAATCTAATGAGGGGTATAAGTGCATAATTAAAACATGCAATGGTACTAAGACATGAGGTTAAGTCAACTTGTGGTAGAAGTCTTCCCGGACCTGCCTGACAATCCAGCATCACAAGTATAGCCTTAATGTGAGAGGTCTAGTGCATATATATATATATATATAATATGAATAAATGGCAATGATGGTAATTAAATGTCTAACTCAGATAATAAGAAAGGAAGGGATGTAATGGACCGAGTCAGTGTGATACAAAGGAAAAGTGATGCATTTCCCTAAATGACCTATTTCTGAGAACGTGGTTGCAAGTAAGCCACAGTGAATAAAGTAAGAAAGAGGAAAGAAATTACTTGCCACCACGAATTTTTATGGGAAAACGTTATGAAAATAAATCCATGATTCCTTATGTAAATCAAAATGATAAGGTACGTAAAGTGTTTTGCTTAATAAAATAAAGAACATATTTTACAGTGAATGAAGAATAATGGATTGCAACAGTAAATGGTTTAAACGGGGAATGATAATAACCTATTACAAATAAATAACATTAATGAAAATATTGTATAATCGGTAGACATGTCCTAGGGGTAAGTGAAGATTATAACTTAGGTTATAATAAACTAGTAAGGAAATGGGATAACTGGTGAAATGAGATAAGGGACACTTAATTATAAATTGAGTAATCAGTAAATGGGGAAAGCCAGAAACCAGTTGAGAAAAGGGGAAGAATATATGAAATATAAGAAGTTGTACTTAACTATAAATTAAGTAATCTGTACACTTGGATGTCAGAAACCCGCTGATAAGAATAATGTAACAACCCGTATTTTCAATAATCTGTAATGATGTAAATCGAGGCAGAATTAAATTCTAAAATCTGAATCAAGGGAAACGGGCTATGCCATTGCGTTCGTCTCGGAAAAATACGCGAAATAGAGTCCGAGTTTTCGAAAATCGGAGTCCGTATGACCCGATTAAGGCCCAACGAAGTTTTTAGAAAAATTCAAAGTAAAAAACAGATTTCAAATTCAAGTTTAAATTTGGAAATTTGGGCCAGTTTGGGTCACGCGGGAAAATTCCCGCCAGAGCACCCAAGTCGACAGCCCTGTCGACTTGGGAGTCGACTTGGTTGGACCAAGTCGACAGCCCTGTCGACTTGGCTCAGCCGGGCAGTTCTGCCTGGTGCACCATTTTGGGTTTGTGTTGAGCTTGGGGGCCAGATTCGGTTTTAAGGGATGAGATTGGAACTAGGGCTTAATCCTAAGGCTAGAACTAGTCCTAATCTCTATAAATAAGGCCCTAACCTAACCCTAAATCATCATTATTCATTCTAGTAACTAAACTATGGCAAAATCAATCCTCTCATGGCCTCCACTCTCTTCATAAAATTCCTAAATAAATTCCTAAGTGATTTTCCATGCATACAAGTGTTTTCAAGCTTGTATGAGCATCATTAGCTTGCATTCAAGTCAAGTTTCTATATTTGCATCATAAAGAAAGAGTTTTGATCATTTTGGCTCAAGGAGCTTGCATTTTGGGTTTAATTGGTTGCATAAGGGCTTTGTCATATTTTTGTGACTTCATAAGTATTGTAAGCCCTATTCTACTTTCATACTTAAACTCTAAAGTTAAATGTATGATATGCAAGTTTGCCATGATATGCAAGTTTACTATGATGTGTTATGCAAGTTTACTATGATGTGTTATGCAAGTTCATCAAGTTATGTTATGCAAGTTTGATATGCAAGTTTGTCATATGATATGCAAGTTATGTTATGCAAGTTTGATATGCAAGTTTGTCATATGATATGCAAGTTATGTTATGCAAGTTTGGGTTGATCCTTTTGTTCATGTTATCATGTTATGCAAGCTTATCTTGGGTTTATGAGCTTAAAGCTCCAAGCTTTATGCTAAAGGTTGCATTTTGGCAACATGTAAGTTATCATATCCCTTATGATAACTTGCATGTGAGGCTAAATGCGAACTCATGGCCATTTCTACATGTCATTTATCACCATGTATCACCAATATGCTAAGTTTGGTTTTATGCATGCTTTTGAGGCCAAAAATGTAATATGCAAGTATATGAACATATGTACATTTCATATGCCACCATGTTGAACTTGTGGCTTCAACACCTTTATGTCATGATTATGCCAAGTTCCCTCTTTCTATCCTTTATGCGCTATTGCGATATGTAAGCGATGGGATTGCGTTTGGGGTTGGGTAAACTTAAAAGACATAAAAACATAAGCTTGGGAATTTACCTATTAAGTTAGGTCTACCCATTGGGAATTTACCTATTAAGTTAGGTCTACCCAATTGCTTGAAAATTTGTAACATGTTTTGGAAACATGATGGACATGACACTTAGAAAAGATAAGTGTGACCAACTCGAGGTTGGGTTGAGTTTGTAGCGTAAACCTACCCGGAACCGACCGGCTTAACTAGTTGCTACGAACAATAGGACCCAATGTGAGAAGTTGGCCATGTTGTACCTTGAACCCGAGGTTAGACCAAGTTGTGGTGTAAAGCTACCCGGACCCGCCCGGCTTAACTAGTAACCACAACAAGGTCTAATGTGAGAGGTTAAGGCGCATTAAATTAATTAATGCCTCATGATTAGGGTTAAGTCATGGTCCACTTAATACTTAACCAATTTGGGCTTGGTAGATTAATCAGGGTTAAGTCGTGAACTCATCGTTACACTTAACCAAGTTAATCCATGATTAGCAAGAGGGTTAAACCGTACTTAACCCACTAGAAAATCCTAGCAATGGGGGTCCACTCCAGCAGTAATCCCAAGTTTGTATCATCATGGCCCTAGGGTCTAGGTTAGGGTGTGGGGCACGAATTACTGGGCTGGAGGTAAGCGACCAATAAACGACGGCCGGGTGGTACGCCGATGTAGTTCCGGACGGACTATGGTCGTGCACGTAGTCCGTATTTGGAGAAGTCACCCATGGGTACCAGTAGATCGAGACTGTGCACTCATGTTTATGGTGTCCAGGGGTTGGCACCCTAGGGCTTGATACACCCGAAGGGTGGACCCGGCACAGTTCGACTACAATTATGTTTGGGCCGTATTGACACCAACACGTGACGAGTTAGGCTTAGGGAGCCGATCGACTAGACCGTTTGGTTGGACCTTGTATTAGGGTCATCTCATGTTATTGGGCCAAAGCTTGGGCCAAGGGATCAATACTTGTATATTCAAGTCATGTTAGTTTGCTAGTACACCTGTGGTGCAAAACCTTAAACCTGATTATGCGATGACACCTTTATCTACCTTGTTAGTTAATCACCATGCTAGTATGTTGTTATCCTTATGATCATACCTGCTTCTCATGCCAGTTAACTTTATCAGTTTACATTGATTGTAGTAGGGCTTACTCAGTCTTTTTGACTGACCTGTTTTCTTTCGCCTCTTTTCTTCCGTTTCCCCCCCAGGTTCTCAGAGAGGGAATATTGGAGCTTAGCTGGATTTCTGATCGCTTGCTTGTGGGATTTTAGCTCATGTACGGTCTTGACATGAAGCTAGCTATGGTTATCACTTATTTTGGGGATAGTACTTATGTATTTCAGTTTTTCAGTAATGTTGTTTTTATCTAGACTTGTGTATTTGGAAAGTTGACATTATGTTGTATCAGACTTGTTTTGAAATAGATTGAAATCTTCCGCTGTTTTACTTATCTTATTTACTCTGTTTACATATATACATATGTTCTTGTTCTGCCTTGATATATCATTATGCATGTTTACCTGATTCAAACGCCCCTCCAAAGTCAGAGTGCTTGCAAGAGACACCCTGGCGGAGGTGGGGTGTTACATTTGGTATCAGAGCATATGGTTTACGAGAAGGAACAAAAAGGTTTTTAAAACTTTTGGAAAACTATTTTCAAAATCAAGTATAAAGTATTTTCCAAAAAAAAGTCTAGTTTATTTTAAAGGCTATTCCCCAAAAAGCCATTAGCAAAATTCCTTCGTTTTTCTCCATTCTGAATCTATCTTTTTCTTCGTTTTCAGTATGGCCGATAACTTTGTCATTCCGGAGGGAGTACACATACCTGTTTGGTATAGGAGACTTTTGGAGGCTAGGGCGACCGAAGCCGGCCCCGCAGATGTTCCTCCTCCTCCTCTAGTAGTTAATGTTCCTCCTCCTCCTGTCGCTGAGGTTCCTCTTCCTCCTCCCCCTCAGCATCCTCAAGCTGACTTCGCAAAGACTTGCAAAGATTTCAAAGCAATGGGTGGCAAGAACTTTCAAGGCACTGAGACTTTTGTAGAGGCCAGAAATTGGTTGAAAGAGACCGAGGATTTATTTGCTATCTTTGGGTTAGACGATCAGAGGAAGATCTTGTTGGCGGTTTGGCTTATGAAGGATGAAGCCGCTTATTGGTGGGAAGTCACCAATGGTACTAGGCCTGTTGAGACTTGGGCCGATTTCAGGTCAAGGTTCACGCTTAAGTTTCTATCTTCTGCTGAGGAGAATCTGCAAATGGAGATGTTCATAACTTTGAAGCAAGGAGATATGTCGGTCAAAGAATATGGGAACAAGTTCAATCAGTTAGCTCGTTTTGGCTTCGATATGGTGAATACTCCTCAGAAGAAGGCTCTTCGTTTTGCTAGAGGATTGAATGAGCCGTTGCAGGGATTGGCTATGTCACATATTCCCCATGGGGCCACGTTTGAGAGTTTGGTTGATATGGCGTTACTTCAGGGAGATGTCAAGAAAGAGACCAAGATGAATGATACTCAAGCCAAGAAGATTGATTCCCAGGGAAAAGGAAATCAGGGTAATCCAAGTGGTCAAAGCAGTCAAGGCAATCAGAACAAGAACAAGGGTCAAGGCAACAAGGGGAACAACAACAAGGGCAAGAACAACAAGGAGAAGTGCCATTATTGCGGTTCAGTTGGGCATCTTATTAAGGATTGTAAGAAGAGGAAAAGGAAGAATGGTGAATGCTTTTTCTGCGGTAAGACTGGACATTTCAGTAAGGATTGCCCGAAGAAGCAAGGGCAAGGCCAGGGTCAGACTCAGCGTGCTGGACCTTCAGGAGGGCAAGTTCATGCTCTCAATACCTCTCCAGTTCCCGATCGAGGTAGTATTTCTGTTGAGAGCCTTGTATATATTTCTGATTTTCCAGTTCGTACCTTGTTTGATTCTGGTGCATCGCATAGCTTTATCTCATCTGATCTTGTTGATAGTTTGCACCTTAGTACTAGCTTGGTAGATGATCCCGTCTGTGTCTCAAATCCTATTGGGGGTTCCGCCCATTTGTCTATGATATGTGGGGATTTGAGGATCTCTATACTGAGTGTAGAGTTCTTGTGCAGTGCTTATGTTCTTGGTTTTAGGGGATACGGATTGATATTGGGCATGGATTGGCTGTCCAGATATGGAGCCATTCTTGATTGTGAGCATAGGGTTGTGAGGCTCGTGACTCGCCTCAGAAACACCCTAGAAATTTCTTGTAATCCGAGAGGTCCCGTCATGTTGTGCTATCTTGAATCACTCGACTCGTCAATGGAAACTCTTCAGTCTGTGAGAGTGGTTCGAGAGTATCCGGATGTTTTCGATGAAGTTAGGGGGTTGCCCCCTAAGCGAGAGATTGATTTCCGCATTTATCTGGTGGATAATGCAAAGCCGGTTTCTTTGCCCGTTCGGCACATGGCTCCGCGTGAAAGGCGGGAGCTAAGTAAGAAAGTAAAGGAGTTGCTTGAAAAGAACTTCATTAGACGAAGCATGTCTGAATGGGGAGCGCCTGTGGTATTTGCTACCAAGGCAGATGGTTCTCTCCGACTTTGTGTTGACTATCGAGAGTTGAATAAGCTGACTAAGAAGAACAGACACCCGTTACCTAGGATTGATGATCTCTTTGACCAGCTTGTCGGTGCTTCTGTTTTCTCTCAGCTTGATCTTGCTACTAGATTCCATCAGCTCAGGGTAGCTGAAGATAGTATAGACAAGACTGCGTTCAGGACTCCAGATGGATTCTTCGAATGGCTTGTCATGCCGTTCGGCTTGACTAATGCACCCGCATATTTCGTGGACTTGATGAGTAGGGTGTTCAGGGAGTTCTTGAACAAGTTTGTCGTGGTCTTCGTAGATGATATTCTGATCTTCTCCAAGGATGAGGAAGAGCACGCAAGGCATCTCGTGGAGGTGATGGATACGCTTAGAGCGCATCAGTTGAAGGCCAAGTTCTCCAAGTGTCACTTTTGGAGAAGGGAAGTTAGATTCCTTGGGCATATAGTATCTAAGCAAGGCTTAGCGGTGGATCCCGCTAAGGTAGTTGCAGTTCAGGATTGGAAGACTCCAAGGAATGCAACCGAAGTGAGACGTTTTCTAGGTCTTGCAGGCTTTTACCGGAAGTTTATCAAGGACTTCGCGAAGATTTCCGCTCCTCTCACTAAATTGACGAAGAAGAATTTAGTTTTTGCTTGGAGCATAGAATGCGAGCTTGCTTTTCAGAAGCTCAAGAGAGCTCTTACATCAGCACCTGTTCTAGCTTTGCCCGATGGAGGGAAGTTATTTACAGTATACACCGATGCATGTGGCACGGGGTTAGGAGCTGTTTTGATGCAAGAAGGAAGGGTGATATGCTTTGGCGGTAGACAACTCAAAGTGCATGAGAAGAATTATCCCACTCATGACTTAGAGTTGGCAGCAATAGTATATGCACTCAAGGCTTGGCGCCATTATCTTCTGGGAGAAAGATTTGAGCTTTATACCGATCACAAATCATTGAAGTATCTCTTTTCTCAGAAGGATCTGAATCTGAGGCAACAAAGATGGATGGAATTCTTGGCGTCCTACGATTTTGAGATAGCTTATACCCCTGGCAAGGGGAATGTGGTAGCTGATGCATTGAGTAGAAAAAGGTTGACTCTGAGTCCTCTATTCGTTGAGATGAAGAATTTAGAGTATGTGGCAACCTTTGATTTCTCTTTGGCAGTTTAGTCGATGACCGGTTCTTTAGCATCTCTGGAACTCAGACCTACCCTTCTTGATCAAGTTGGGGCTTCGCAGAGAGAAGACCCTCAGATAGTTGAGATTATGGATAAGCTGATTCGAGGAGAGGCGTCTAGTCATCTCGCTCGATATTCTATTGATGAAAAGGGTTGGCTGAGGAGAGACGGAAGGTTATGTGTTCCAATGGTAGAAGATTTAGTAAGAAAAGTTCTTGAGGAAGCGCATCGCTCTAAGTTGACTATACATCCGGGCGGAGATAAGATGTATAAAGATATGAAGCGCATTTTCTTTTGGCCTGGGATGAAGAAGGATGTGGCAGAGTTTGTCTCTAGATGTATCATTTGCCAGCAAGTTAAGGCCGAGTCGAAGAAGCCCGGTGGGCTATTGCATCCTCTAGACGTTCCACTATGGAAGTGGGAGAGTATTTCCATGGATTTTATCGATGGGCTACCAAGGTCAAGGAAAGGGAATACGAGCATTTGGGTTATTGTGGACAGACTTACGAAGAGTGCTCATTTCATTCCGGTGAAGAGCAAGAGGACCGCATCTTGGCTAGCGTCTGTATATCTTCGTGAGATTGTGAGACTACATGGAGTCCCTTCTAGTATAGTCAGTGACCGTGACCCAATCTTTACAAGTCAGTTCTGGAATAGCTTGCAAGAAGCCATGGGCACGAGGTTGAATCTAAGTACTGCTTATCACCCACAGACGGACGGTCAAACCGAAAGGGTGAATAGGGTACTCGAGGATCTGTTGAGGCTTTGTATTCTGGATTTTGGTGGTACCTGGGAAGACCATCTTCCTCTTGTTGAGTTTGCGTATAATAACAGTTATCAGGCAAGCATAGGGATGGCACCATTCGAAGCTTTATATGGGAGGCCGTGCAAGTCGCCTACATGTTGGTGGGAGACTATAGATGAGCTTATACTTGGGCCTGATATGATCAGAGATACATCCGATAAGATCGAGTTGATTCGGAGACGGATGAAAGCGGCCCAAGACTGACAGAAATCCTATGCTGATAAGCGAAGAACTGATTTGGAGTATGATGTTGGGGATATGGTTTTCGTGAAGGTTTCTCCTTTGCGGAATGTGGTCCGATTTGGAGCCGTTGGGAAGTTAGCACCGAGGTTTGTTGGACCATTCCCTATTATAGAGAGGATCGGGCAGATGGCTTATAGAGTGAAGTTGCCCGAGAAGCTTTCCGGAGTACACGATGTTTTTCATGTCTCGCATCTCCGGAAGTGTTTACATGAATCAGCAGAGGTTGTTGAGCCAAGTGTTCTGAAAGATGTGGAAGTGGAGAAAGAGGCTACCTTGAGGAGAGCTCCGATTCGTATCTTGGGGACGGAGACCAAGAAGCTAAGGAATCGAGAGGTCAAGTTGGTGAAGGTTCAATGGGGTGAAGCCGAAGAAGACGCAACTTGGGAAACCGAGGAGAAGATGCGTGGGCTTTATCCATTCCTTTTTGAGGGTACACTCTCAATCTCTTTTCTTTGTTAGCATATCTTTCTCTTTGCTATCCATGTTTATCTAGTTTATCGTGTTAATCTTGTCATGAGAACCTTAGGTAGAAACCCGTTGGATGAAACATGTGTTTGAAACATGTTATGCTTGATGGTTGCAAGTGGTTGCAAGTGTTTGCAAGTGGTTACTCGTGGATGCATTATACACGTTAGGCACTAGATCGGCTCACACACTCCTCATATTGCATATGCATGAGTGTTTATGCTTATTCATGGATGAAATTTTTTGTGTTATCACATGGATGTTGCATATGGATGTATGTTATGTGCACACATATAGATGTTATACATTATGTTAGGAATTGCATACATATGGATTCATTTCACTAACATAATTTGCATTGATGATATTTGCATTAGATAAGTACATATACACACACCTTTGCATATGTTTATACAACATTTAGAATCTTGTAAGGACAATGATTGCTCGTGGATGATGTTTTGAGTAGATGGATGTTGGATGGTAGGATACGTTCTTCCTAACTTGAAGATTTCGGGGACGAAATCCTTTAAGGAGGGGAGAATGTAACAACCCGTATTTTCAATAACCTGTAATGATGTAAATCGAGGCAGAATTAATTTCTAAAATCTGAATCAAGGGAAATGGGCTATGCCATTGCGTTCGTCTCGGAAAAATACGCGAAATAGAGTCCGAGTTTTCGAAAATCGGAGTCTGTATGACCCGATTAAGGCCCAACGAAGTTTTTAGAAAAATTCAAAGTAAAAAACAGATTTCAAATTCAAGTTTAAATTTGGAAATTTGGGCCAGTTTGGGCCAGGCGGGAAAATTCCCGCCAGAGCACCCAAGTCGACAGCCCTGTCGACTTGGGAGTCGACTTGGTTGGACCAAGTCGACAGCCCTGTCGACTTGGCTCAGCCGGGCAGTTCTGCCTGGTGCACCATTTTGGGTTTGTGTTGAGCTTGGGGGCCAGATTCGGTTTTAAGGGATGAGATTGGAACTAGGGTTTAATCCTAAGGCTAGAACTAGTCCTAATCTCTATAAATAAGGCCCTAACCTAACCCTAAATCATCATTATTCATTCTAGTAACTAAACTATGGCAAAATCAATCCTCTCATGGCCTCCACTCTCTTCATAAAATTCCTAAATAAATTCCTAAGTGATTTTCCATGCATACAAGTGTTTTCAAGCTTGTATGAGCATCATTAGCTTGCATTCAAGTCAAGTTTCTATATTTTCATCATAAAGAAAGAGTTTTGATCATTTTGGCTCAAGGAGCTTGCATTTTGGGTTTAATTGGTTGCATAAGGGCTTTGTCATATTTTTGTGACTTCATAAGTATTGTAAGCCCTATTCTACTTTCATACTTAAACTCTAAAGTTAAATGTATGATATGCAAGTTTGCCATGATATGCAAGTTTACTATGATGTGTTATGCAAGTTTACTATGATGTGTTATGCAAGTTCATCAAGTTATGTTATGCAAGTTTGATATGCAAGTTTGTCATATGATATGCAAGTTATGTTATGCAAGTTTGATATGCAAGTTTGTCATATGATATGCAAGTTATGTTATGCAAGTTTGGGTTGATCCTTTTGTTCATGTTATCATGTTATGCAAGCTTATCTTGGGTTTATGAGCTTAAAGCTCCAAGCTTTATGCTAAAGGTTGCATTTTGGCAACATGTAAGTTATCATATCCCTTATGATAACTTGCATGTGAGGCTAAATGCGAACTCATGGCCATTTCTACATGTCATTTATCACCATGTATCACCAATATGCTAAGTTTGGTTTTATGCATGCTTTTGAGGCCAAAAATGTAATATGCAAGTATATGAACATATGTACATTTCATATGCCACCATGTTGAACTTGTGGCTTCAACACCTTTATGTCATGATTATGCCAAGTTCCCTCTTTCTATCCTTTATGCGCTATTGCGATATGTAAGCGATGGGATTGCATTTGGGGTTGGGTAAACTTAAAAGACATAAAAACATAAGCTTGGGAATTTACCTATTAAGTTAGGTCTACCCATTGGGAATTTACCTATTAAGTTAGGTCTACCCAATTGCTCGAAAATTTGTAACATGTTTTGGAAACATGATGGACATGACACTTAGAAAAGATAAGTGTGACCAACTCGAGGTTGGGTTTGTAGCGTAAACCTACCCGGAACCGACCGGCTTAACTAGTTGCTACGAACAATAGGACCCAATGTGAGAAGTTGGCCATGTTGTACCTTGAACCCGAGGTTAGACCAAGTTGTGGTGTAAAGCTACCCGAACCCGCCCGGCTTAACTAGTAACCACAACAAGGTCTAATGTGAGAGGTTAAGGCGCATTAAATTAATTAATGCCTCGTGATTAGGGTTAAGTCATGGTCCACTTAATACTTAACCAATTTGGGCTTGGTAGATTAATCAGGGTTAAGTCGTGAACTCATCGTTACACTTAACCAAGTTAATCCATGATTAGCAAGAGGGTTAAACCGTACTTAACCCACTAGAAAATCCTAGCAATGGGGGTCCACTCCAGCAGTAATCCCAAGTTTGTATCATCATGGCCCTAGGGTCTAGGTTAGGGTGTGGGGCACGAATTACTGGGCTGGAGGTAAGCGACCAATAAACGACGGCCGGGTGGTACGCCGATGTAGTTCCGGACGGACTATGGTCGTGCACGTAGTCCGTATTTGGAGAAGTCACCCATGGCTACCAGTAGATCGAGACTGTGCACTCATGTTTATGGTGTCCAGGGGTTGGCACCCTAGGGCTTGATACACCCGAAGGGTGGACCCGGCACAGTTCGACTACAATTATGTTTGGGTCGTATTGACACCAACACGTGACGAGTTAGGCTTAGGGAGCCGATCGACTAGACCGTTTGGTTGGACCTTGTATTAGGGTCATCTCATGTTATTGGGCCAAAGCTTGGGCCAAGGGATCAATACTTGTATATTCAAGTCATGTTAGTTTGCTAGTACACCTGTGGTGCAAAACCTTAAACTTGATTATGCGATGACACCTTTATCTACCTTTTTAGTTAATCACCATGCTAGTATGTTGTTATCCTTATGATCATACCTGCTTCTCATGCCAGTTAACTTTATCAGTTTACATTGATTGTAGTAGGGCTTACTCAGTCTTTTTGACTGACCTGTTTTCTTTCGCCTCTTTTCTTCCGTTTCCCCCCCTCCCCCAGGTTCTCAGGGAGGGAATATTGGAGCTTAGCTGGATTTCTGATCGCTTGCTTGTGGGATTTTAGCTCATGTACGGTCTTGACATGAAGCTAGCTATGGTTATCACATATTTTGGGGATAGTACTTATGTATTTCAGTTTTTCAGTAATGTTGTTTTTATCTAGACTTGTGTATTTGGAAAGTTGACATTATGTTGTATCAGACTTGTTTTGAAATAGATTGAAATCTTCCGCTGTTTTACTTATCTTATTTACTCTGTTTACATATATACATATGTTCTTGTTCTGCCTTGATATATCATTATGCATGTTTACCTGATTCAAACGCCCCTCCAAAGTCAGAGTGCTTGCAAGAGACACCCTGGCGGAGGTGAGGTGTTACAAATAACATGTTTGGACTTGTCTTAAAGACAAGAGGAAATTATAACATAGGTTATAATAAATGGGTAGAGAAACTTATTAATGGACCTTAGTTAAGAGAATTAAGTTAATAAGTAAACAATGATAAGTTGTAGTAACGGTGTAAAATGGAATTATGATTAAATGAGAAAGAATGAGGAAAACTTATGAAATAAGTTATATTTAATCATGAGTAACGACTGACATGTTAAACAGAAAACATGTGAATTGGGGTATACTTAATTACATATTAAGTAGAACATGTTATTGTAACGGTAAAATCAAACCAGAATATGAAGGGATTGTGGATTACAGACCTTGGACCATAATCTAGAGAATAACATGTTGTGGGCTTATTAATAAACTTAAAAGGATTAAGTTATATAACTGAAATTAATAAGCAAGAGGAACTTGTTAACTTGATTAAGAATTCAATATGAATGAGAATAACCAAGTTAAATGGAAACCTGATGAGGTAAAGCAAGCGCATAAAATAATGTTTAGACATAGGGTCTAACAACATATTAAAGTGAGGCACTTGGACCAATCCGCACGTTTGAGGGTGAATAACCCAACGTGGTAGATCATCATGGTGTTGTAAGGCATGAGGGGAGCACACGTTTATCTGATTATTCTATCGGCTCCGAAGGACTGGAAAAGGAAGCGCGTGGCTTCCTTAGATACGTAAGGTGCTCCTAGTAGTCCTCTGTACGGTGGCAGATGTTTAGGCTGTGCTCGCATAGGTTGGGTCTACGTGTAATTACTAGGTGGGTGGGCCTTGACTGTAAAAGTAGCTATGCAATAAGAATGTTGTGACGCGGTGACACCAAGGTGATTCGGTGATCGCCTCAATGGGGAGCCGAAGGGTCACGACCAACAAGGATAGTAGATCACCGGATACCCGTCATCAGCAACCAGTGAGATGCGAAAAAACTAGAGCTAAAACCAATAGACCATTCACCTTTCACTATCGGGCTATGGTGGTTGAGGGAAGACGCCAAATGGATGTTTAGATTGTTTTTTAAGGGGCTGTCATTTAGCTCTTGTAATCTTTACTGGTTAAGGGAGGGGCCGAGGTGGGGTCATAGCCACTGTGAAAACAGACCCCAGGAATATCTGTATATAGAGGCTCTTAAAGACGGGCCTATACAGTATGGAAAAGTTCTCGACCGAGTTCTGTGTTTCTTGTACCGCCCTACCATGGAACTCAGTGCACATTAGAGGACGTGCGGTTAATGCATCGGGCTATAATTGATGATACATATGTGGGACAGTCTAGATACATGCATGTCGGCTCTGGGTGGTGTATCATAGACTTGAGGGCATTACTCCAGTATGAAATCTGATTGGATCGACGATGGCAGTCCATACGCTTACGTAGCGTAGTAATGATAGATTTATGCGGAACGTAACATTGTTGTGTAGATATCCGTACGTCACTTCGACGTAGGATGAGGGACTGCTTTCATTTCTGTGGCATTACGGTGGAGACCTTGCGAGTGGTGTACCATGGGGTGTACCTCAGTATTGAGGGGTGGCTCCATATATACTATATTAGGTTAATCCACTGGGAAGTAAATGGGTACAATGTGTGTGTAAACCTTGAGTGCAGTTAACCCAAGTAACCTAATAATAAGAAAATATGATTGAACGGTATATGTAGGATTATCCTAAGTGTATAATTTATATCCAGTCCCCAGAACTTGTGTTCTGACCCCCTCCTTATAACATACTCGCAGGTTAGATTTGTGGCAGAGACATGATAGCTTTGGATACTGGTTAAGCAATATATTAATGCGATAAGGCTATACTTTGATTATATTTCATTTTATCCATTCTATTGTGAGATGTTTTCTGAGCTATGACATATTTTATGTCTTTGTCTTTTCTGCAGGATACTAGAGCACAACAACTTGAGTTTCGATAGATTGGAATTTTAAAAGAAAAAAATCGGTCTTTTGGAATTCGGGTTGTTACAACATACATGCACAGGGAATGATAATAACATGTTTAATCCATGGGGATTATATAAGTCATTAAATTATAACTTATTGAATCTATGGTGTTAAGTAAATTTGTTGGATCTGCAGGATTAAGTAAATCTGTTTAATCTGTAGGGGTTATATGAACATGTTAATATGTATGACTTAACCTGTTATATCTATTGGGGTTATATGTACCCGTTAACATGTATACTTAATCTATTTAAATCTATGGGGTTATATGAACCTGTTAAATTGTGGGGGATAAGTAAACTTGTTTGAAGTTGTGATGGTTAACTAAATATGTTAAATCTGGAGGGGGGGGGGTTATATGAACTCGATAAACTTAACCTATTTTATATGTTGGGGTTATGCGGGCTTGTTAAATTGTTAGGCATAACCTGCCAAAATCCTAGTAGTTGGGGATACAAGCCCGACTTGTATCATTTGTGATGTGGGACCCGTATCAGTCAGTAACCCATATAGGTATAATAGGTGACCCCGAACTAGGTAGGGGTCAGGGGCACGCTTACTAAGTTGATTATAAAGGTTCATATAGGTGGAGGTGTTCTGATGGCGCGTTCCAACGGAGTCATGTGCATGCGTAGGTCCGGCTTGCTCGGGAAAATAGGACGCTGTAACACCAGTAAATATGGCTGTGTCTATTGGGAGTTGCCACTTTAGGAAGTGATACATCCTACTGTGGGGCCGACATAGGGTATTTATGGGATAGGTAGCCAATCGATTGGGGGTAGTAATTAGGGTACACCTAGTTATACATGTTTATGTGCCCGTCATTATCATTTGGGGGTAACACCCGTTATTTCTATTGGGGTGCCTTTTATTATCGTTTAGGGTTAGAACCCGTCACTAGAAGTATACCTAAGTCTACCATTATGTTTCTGTTAGGATCATTCTGTTTCTATTATACTTGTATTAGGGCAGAGAAAAGTATTTGAGAAGCGTAATCTATTCAGTTCATCATGCTTATCCTGTTCAGTCTGTTATACCTATCATATAATACTGTTATCTCTCATTCAGTTTATATGTCTATCATGATTCTTTTACTTATTTATATACTAAAAGTAACTTGACTCACCAGACTTTATGTATGACCCGTTTTGTTTCCTTTTCTCTCTCTCTTCCTTCCCCCCAAGGTTCTCAGGGTGGGAGTGCTCAGACTTGATTATGATTCTCTCTTCTGTTTCTGCTTGGATTTTGGATTTTCTTCGATGTACCGCTTTGACTAATTTGTTATGACTCTTATTGGGGACAACGATTTTATATTTATGTACTCTGATGGTTTTATTTCAAGGCAGATGCTTTTATTAATGTAATTGATTTTCAGTATTTCATATTGATGTTGTAACCGGATTTTGGACCGCGATGTTTTCTGTTGGAAATAAAGTTTTAAATTTCCGTTGTTATTTTATATCTATCTTGCGATGTTTATGTTTCTGTTTACCTATAATGCATCACGGAACTTAATGCATTGTGTTAAATAGTGACATTAACGAACGTGGGGTGTCACATTTGGTATTAGGGCTAAAGGTTACAAGATAGGATAAAAGATTTTGAATATTGTTTTCTAAAGGCTTCAAAAAGTAAGTTTTTTTCAATGAAAAGACTGTTTTTGAAAAAATATATTCCCCAAAGCCATATAAAATATCTCTCGATTCTCCGCTTGAATCCCTTTTCCTTTTCAGCATGTTTGGGGAACCGAATCTTCCCAAAGGGTGTCCCCATTGCGGCATGATCCCGTAGGCTTGCTAAAACTACAACACATGTCGAAGGGCAAGGAAGTGCCTAACATTCATCTGTAGACGCAGTAGTTCCACCTGCGGCTAATTTTCTCTCAAGCTTTGTAAGGATTTCTGTGCGATAAAGGCAGCGTTCGAGAGACTTGTTAGCTTGTTACAGAAGGATGGTAAGAAGTAGAATAAGAGAGTTAGGGCAAAGGAACACAACTCAAGGATGATAAAAATGGTGGCACAAGAAGGGAACATAGATGAAAGAAGGAAAGCCTAATAAAGTTCGAATAAAGGCAAGAAAAAGTGTCATGGTTGTAGGAACGTAGGTCATTTGGTCAAAGATTGCTGAGAAAGGAAGAATGCTTGTTTCAACTGTGGCAAAGTTGGACACTATTCTAGGGAGTGCCTGAGGAATCAAGGACACGGATAAAGGGCAGGTGCATGCTCTTGAGGCCAATGTAATGGACAGAGGTAGGAAAGTTTCTATTGAAAGTCTGATTTCTCTTTCCGATCATCCTGTTAGGACTCTTTTTTATTCTAACGCTTCGCATTCTTATATATATATATATATATATATATATATATATCTTATTCCGTGGTTGAGTTTCTGCACCTTAGTACTAGGATGGTTTTGAATCCCATTGTTGTCTTAAACCCTATTGGGGGCTCGTCTTATCTGTTTGTGATTTGTCGGGGTTTGAGGATATCTGTGTTGGGCATTGAGTTTGCGTGCGATGCGTATGTGCTTGGTTTTAGGGGCTATGGTTTGATTCTAGGAATGGATTGGCTAGCCATGCATGGTACCATTATAGACTATGAGAGTAGGATCGTTAGACTTTTGACTTGCCATGAGAGGACTATAGAGATTTCTTATGACCCAAAGGGGTCTGTCATGCCAGTTTCCTAGAATCACTTGATGCATCTATCGATAATTTGCGATCTATACTGGTAGTCTATGAATATTTGGATGTTTTTTAGGAGGTTAGGGGCTTACCTCCGAGGCGCGAGATTGATTTCCGGATATACTTAGTGGATAATGCGTAGCCATTCACATTGCCTGTGCACCACATGGCTCCTAGGGAAAGGAGGGAGCTCAATAAGCATGTAGGGGAGTTTTTGAATAAGTTTGTTGTGGTCTTTGTGGATGATATTCTGATCTTCTCGAAGGGCGAGGAAGAGCATGCCCAACATTTATGATAGGTTCTGAAGACTATTCGAGCGCACTAACTTAAGGCGAAATTCTGCAAATGTCATTTTTGGAGAAAGGAAGTGAGATTTCTAGGGCATGTGGTCTCCAAGGATGGGATAGCAGTGGATCCTGCAAAAGTAGTTGCAGTTTAAGACTGGAAGGTTCCAAAGGATGCAACGGAGGTGAAGAGTTTTCTTGGTTTAGCGGGCTACTATAAGAAGTTTATTAAAGAATTCACGAGGATACCAGCCCCACTCACCAAACTGACGAAGAAGAATCTGACCTTTGCTTGGAACATTGATTGTGAGGATGATTTTCAATGACCAAAGTGGGCTCTGATAATAGCCCCATTTTTGACTTTACCTGATAGGAACAAAGTTTTCACAGTATATACTGATGCATGGGGTACAGAGCTCGGTATTGTTTCGATACAAGACGGAAGGGTAGTATGTTACGGTGGTAGACAGTTGGGAGTTCATGAGAAGAACTATCCTACCCATATTTTGGAATTAGCTGCTATAGTATTCGCGCTTAAGACTTGACGGCAGTATTTGCTTAGAGAGGTTCGAGTTATACACGGACCATAAGTCACACAAGTATATGTTCTCGTAGAAGGATCTCAAATCGAGACAGCAGAGATAGGCTTTTGCTTGGACCTGGGACGATTAGAGAAACTTCAGAAAAGATTGATCTTATCCGCAGACGCATGAAGACATTTTAGGACAGGCAGAAGTCATATGCAGATAAGAGCAGGACCGATATTCAGTTTGAGGTGGGGGCATGGTTTTCGCTAAAGTATCACCTTTGAGGAATGTGGTTCGTTTTGGATCTGTAGGGAAACTAGCGTCAAGGTTTATAGGTCAAATGGCCTACAGAGCAAAGCTACTAGAAAGATTTGCGGGTGTTCATGATGTTTTCCAAGTTTCTCATTTATGGAAGTGTCTGCATAATACCGCAAAAGTAGTTGAGCCGAATATGCTTGAGGAAGCAGAGGTAGAACCGAATGCGACAGTTAGACGAGTTCCTAACCGTATTCTTGGATCAGAGGTTAAGAAGCTTCGCAATCGAGAGGTTAAGTTGATGAAAGTTCAATGGGGCAAAGACCGTGAAGATGCAACTTGGGACTGAAGACAAGATTCGCACTTCGTACCATTTTCTTTTCTAGGGTATGTTCTTAACTTCTTTTTTTTAAAGCTTTTATTCATACTAGTTTCTGTCATCTAAGTATGTCCTATCGATCGAATCTTTGACCTTTAGGTAGTGAACCAATGGATGCACAACATGTGCTTGAGTCATGTTATGTTTTATGAATGCAAGTGGATGCAAGTGTTTACTAGTGGTTGCTCGTGGATGCATATACACACACTAAGCACTAGATCAGCTCAATCACTCTCATACTACATATGGATGCATGTGCATATTTTTCTTTTTATAAATGGAAATTGTGTATCATCACATGAATGTTGCGTTTGGATGGATTATTGTGCGCACATATAGCATTTACAGGATATATTAAGACTATTTGCATGCATGTTGGATTCATGGCACTGACAAAAATTGCATTAAGTAGGTTGACTGAATCAGTAGACCGCCTGATCTTTTGCATTAGTACAGGGACATATACACACGCCTTTGCATATGTTCATATAAGCATTATAAATCTTTTAATGACAATGGGTGCCTGTGATTTGAGTAGATGGATGTTAGGATATACATTCTTCTTAACTTGGAGATTTCGGGGATGAAATCCTTTAAGTAAGGGAGAATGTAACACCCCGTAATTTTAAAAGAGCACTATAATGATAAACTAAAAAATACTTAATTAAATATTGGGAATTAAATAAAATGGACTGCACCATTGCATTCATCTCATAATTTTTCTTAAGATAGACACCGAGTTTGCGTAAAACGGACATCGTATGAGGAAGTTATTAAGCTTAGAAGTTTGTACACATATAAGAGAACTATATACATACAAATAAATCTAGAAATTCCAAAGTATTCAAAACAACGAAGCGAGGAGGGAGAAGGAGGGAACCAACCCGCTGGAGGGGTCGACCTGAGACCCGGCTGGGCTAACCTGTGTCACCCCAGGGTGTTTGGTTCGACCCTGATCCGGGAGGGTCGACCCCGATACAGATCTAGGCAGATTCTCCTTTTTGAACGTGGACTTGTTTTGTGGCTTGGTTTGTTGGTTTTAGGCTGTAAATAGGACCTCATTTCCATTGTTTTTACACATAAAAAACAATGGAGGCAACAAGATGCTACCCCAACTTGGATTGAACTAGCCTATTTCTCTTCAATGACAGCCTATACGCATGCAAGAATTTCTTCTATAGCTTCAGATTAATTATTCTCTGTTCTTTAAATCCAATATCTGTGAATTTATGTTGCTTTTAGATATAAACATTTAACAAGTAATCCTGATATGTTTATAAGTCTGGATCTAAACTTATGCCTGCTAAGAATCTGATTCATACCTAAATAGATCTATCATTATATGTATTCCTCTGTACACCTGATCTATTGTTCAGTTCTTATATGCTTATTTCTGATATGCCTATTTCTGTTCTCTTCCCTCCCTTTTTCCCTTTTTATTTTTATAGGCTAGGCTACCTTCGAGCCTAGGCCTATAGCTGAAATATGCGAACCGACGAAATTAGGAATGGTTGGGAAAGATAAAATGGGGGCATAACTTGTATTATGAATCATGACGGGATTTGGGGGCATAACCTATCCTGTAATGTAAGACTAAACTTGGGTTATATGTTATAATGTAAATTATTACCGTAATTTGGGGAATATAAATCTGTAAGCTTAATTTAAGATTAAGCGGAACATGTTAATGAAACTGTAAGTAACCTGCTGTAACTTGCAGAGATGTTTAATCTGTTAAATTGACTAATCTGCTGAAAGCTTTTGAAACTAAATTCTTTAATGAGCATGAGTAATTCCTAAATGGGATTATTAGACCAAAAAGATTATTAACACAATTATGGCAATTAAGAAATGGTAATCGCATTTAGACACGAGGTTAAATTCAACTTGTGGTAGAAGTTTGCCCGGAACTGCCCGACAAATCCAGCGTCCACAAGTTGTTAATTTAATGTGAGGGGTCTAGTGCGTAAATATACATGTAACGGTGCTAAGACACGAAGTTAAGTCCAACTTGTGGTAGAAGTCTTCCCGGAACCGCCCGACATATCCAGCGTCCACAAGTGTTCAACTTAATGTGATAGGTCTGGTGCATTAAATAAACATGAATGGGGAATGATAATAACCTGCTAACCTATAATACCTAACCAGTTTAATCCGTGGGGATTATATAAGTCATTAAACAGTAACTTATTAAATCTGTGGGGTTAAATAAAATTGTTGGATTTGAGGGGTTAAGTAAATCTGTTTAATCTGCAGGGGTTATATGAACTTGTTAATATGTAAGACTTAACCTGTTATATCCATTGGGGTTATATGAACCCATTAATCTGCAATACTTAACCTGTTTAAATTTGTGGTTATACGAACCTGTTAAATTGTGGAGGGTTAAGTAAACCTGTTTGAATCTGTGGTGGTTAAGTAAATATGTTAAATCAGGGGGGTTATACGAACCCGATAAACTTAACCTGTTTAAAATGTTGGGGTTACCCGGGCTTGTTAATATGTTAGGCATAACCTGTCAAAATCCTGGTAGTTGGGGATATAAGCCTAGGGGGTGACTTGTATCATTTGTGGTGTTGGACCCGTATCAGTCAGTAACCCATACATGTATCATAGGGGGACCCCGAACTAGGTAGGGTTCAGGGGCACGCTTATTGAGCTGATTATAAGAGGTTCATATAGGTGGAAGTGTTCTAATGTAGCATCCCAACGGAGTCATGTGCGTGCGTGGGTCCGGCTTGCTCGGGAAAATAAGACGCTGTAACATCAGTATATTTGGCTGTGTCTGTCGAGGGTTGCCACTTTAGGAAGTAATACATCCTACTATGGGGCCAACACAGGGTATTTACGGGATAGGGAGTCGATCGGTTGGGGGTAATAATTAGGGTACATTAGTCCTGCCTATTTAGGTGCCCGTTATTATCATTTAGGGTAACACCCGTTATTTCTGTTAGGGTGCATGTTATTATAGTTTAGGGTTAAAACGCGTCACTAGAAGTACACCTGAGTCTGCAATTATGTTTCTGTTGGGATCATTTTGTTTCTGTTATACTAGTATTGGTGCAGAGAAAAGTATTTGAGAACCGTAATCTATTTAGTTCATCCTGCTTATCATGTTCCGTCTGTTAAACCTATCATATGATACCGTTATCTCTCATTCAGTTTATATGCCTGTCATGATGCTTTTACTTATTTATATGCTAAAAGTAACTGGACTTGCAAGACTTTATGTCTGACCCGTTTTGTTTCCTTTTCTCTTTCTTTCTTCCCCCTCAGGTTCTCAGGGTGGGAGTGCTCAGGCTTGATTAGGATTCTCTCTTCTATTTCTACGTGGATTTTGGATTTGCTTCGATGTACCGCTTTGACTATTTGTCTTCTCTGTTATGGCTCTTTTTGGGGACTTTCATTTTATATTTATGTAACTTTGATGGTTTTAGTACAAGGCAGATGCTTTTATTGATATAATTGGTTTTCAGTATTTTAGACTGATGTTGTCACAGGATTTTGGACCACGATGTTTTCTATTGGAAATAAAGTTTTAAATTTTCGTTGTTATTTTATATCTATCTTTTGATGTTTATGTTTCTGTTTACCTATAATGCTTCACGGAATTTAATGTGTTCTGTTAAAGAGTGACATTAACGGACATGGGATGTCACAAGCAATGTTGGCGAGAATCTGCGCATGCACCTCAAGAGGGGTTCAAAGCTTGTAATATATATTTCTGGGCTCCAAGGTAGAATTTAGCTAAATCCAATGGAAGGTCCCTCTTTAGAGCCATCTTGAAGTCTGTCTTGCTATCAACTCCTGGAACTACTGCCATTAAGATTTTCAATGGATATGGTATGCCTACAGATACCGCAACAACATTGAATTTGTTCATGTAACTCGTTAGGATCTTTTAAGGTTTTTCTTCACAGTAGAGAATTACATTATTTTTTGGCCTTTAGGCATGCACTCTGAATTGCCTCAAAAGTTTAGTCATAAGCTTATTTCGTGAACAGATAGATCCATTCTTCAATTCCCTAAATAACATTATAGTAAATCAATCAAATAGAGTGGGAACCAGTGTCTCCTTTGAAGCTCCAAGCACTTCCATATGTTGAATGCATCTCATTAAGAGAATGGTTGGATCCGACTTTTTTTATCATACATGTCCAGCATCGTAAGCTTGAAACCAAGAGGATTCCTAACATTCCAAATATTAGCAGTAAAACGGTTTTAATTGACATCTTTCAAACTCTGATCTTGTGGTCCACCTCTAACCATCCTTCTAATAATCTCAGTTGTATAATTCATATTGTTGATAAAATCCACATTCCATAAAAGCATCCTACCTTCTAGTCCTATGAGGTACTTCTCTCGGATATCAAGCACATTCTTCTCATTTCTTTGCCGATTCAAGTTTTGATATATGGTTCTGACTCCTTCTTGATCATTATTCCTCCTTGGGGACTCTACTACATACTGTTTAGTTGGCAATCCTCTAGCATTTAAATCCATATTACCAATCATAGTACCATTAGTCCTTAGAGATTCCCTCTTCTCCTCAATATAAGAAAATCCCTCTTTGCCGCATATAAGGCTTCTCTTAAATTGGGTTGAGCCAGATTTTCACTAGACTATTCAGACTTAGAAGAATGGTTCCTACTTGATTTCCATTAACTCTTGGAACTCCTCCATTGTTTGCTGAAATCTAAACCGGAACTCCTTCAATTGTTGTTTCCTCTTATTGCCTTATCCTTTAAAAGTGAACCTCTATTATCTCTTGATGTCCAGCTAAAATTCCATATGGCATCTCTTTCCTACGCCAGAGGCGCAAAAAATTATAGCGGAAAAAAAACAAGGGAATAACGGGATACAACTGATGATTCTAAAACAACATCTAAAACTCATACTTAGTGGTTTTACAAATTTATCAATGATGAATAAATGAAAAGCTAGCGCTCAGTTTAATTATAATCAATATAGTTTTAAGTAAAAGTATGTGTGGATATATGTTAATAAATGCAAACTTTTATTATCTAGCTTAAGTAAATTTAATAAAATATTATATTACTTTTTATTTTAAAAATATGTGTTATTTTTTATATTAAAAAGCTAATTTCATAATTATTATAACATATAATTGTCATTTTTCAATTTATTTTTTTATAGGAAATGTAACGGAAACAATAGAATATAGTTGAAATAAAGGGATATAGGGAACAGAAGAATAGGGGAGCTTAAATCGAAAAAGCTATTTCATAGGCTATTTGGAAAAATAACAATGGTAGAAATCTGCTATAGGATGTAGCAGTGATATAAAGGGGTAACAGTAGGACATTGACTGCATAGTCTCTTTCATCATCCTTTCCAAAGCTTCTTCAGTAACATAATTAGATCTACTAGGGTGACAAAGATATCTCCTGACCGCCTCCATGATCAGAACAACTTCCTCCAACCTTAGATCTAGTTGTAGGTCTTGCCACTTCCCTTAGATTATCAATTCTCAAGCCTTTATTGGTGAAAGCACTAAATGTTAACCTAAAATATAGATCAGTACCCAAAAGTTATGTGAAAGCGCCAAACTAGATATTCAACAACATGGAAAAGTAGTTAAGTGTAGAAAAAGTAAAGAAGGCACAAGAATATCTGTAGAGATTCGGCTTACATCAAATTATGTCTGCCATAATCTATTTTATTATGGTTGTGCTATCTGAACCTCGATTTATTGTCCATAGAACTAAGTTATAAATATCTGGATATGCTTTGAAAATGTATGAATTGAAGAAGTGAAAATTATCCAATAAATAGCGGTGTCTCCAACAAGATCTAAAAGATCCCCTTCTAGTTGCAAAAGTTCTAGTATTTATAGGAGACACCAACGGGTTTTGAGCTAGAAACAAAGGTGTAGTAGAGTCTAGAAGTCTAGGCAAATCATCTTATAGAGTCACTTTCTTATCTGATTAACCCTATAGGGAAAGTGAATAAGGTTTATTGAATCTTTACGAGGTATTAATATTATCACAACACAGATTTTAGTATAGAAAAATAAATATAGAAATAAAATGACAAAGATTTTACCCATCTTTGGCAAACCTTGCCTACTGCTGCATTTCAAGATTTCCACTGGGTATTACAACAAATCCCACTTACAAAACCTTGTAAATTCGAAAATCCTGCTCGTACTCTAATCCTACGTTCAAACCCTGAACTGATCTTTATCACCAAGATCATATTTTCCCCGAATTACAAACCCGTAACTCATAAACCCTAACTATAAATCATATAGCTTGTAAACCCCTAGTTTTATAGACAAATTAGAAAACCACTAGTTTTACATATAAACTAGAAAACCAATTGAATCAGTTACAAAAAGAAATAAAAACAAAAAAACATAACCAAAAACCCCTTTTAATAATATAACAAAGTCGGCCTCCCTCCTTTATTTCTTTTGGAATGTTTTTCCTTCAAAACAATGTCGGCCGATCCAAGAAATAAGGTTTTGTGATTTTTTTTTTCCAAATCGCAACTTCAAAATCAATTCCTCTTGATGTACTCTCCAATGCTCTGATTCTCTCGATGCTCTTGGTCACTGATTTAGGCTCATGATCGACACCGTGAGTACTCTGATTTGATTTGATCTTTGCTCCCGAATTTTTGCTTAGGTTTTCGATAATTATTTGTTAGTGATTAATTGGTTTATATAGGGTAGGAAACCCTTTGTGAAACTCTAATTTCTGAAATGTCTTCGTTTAATGTTGCGTGATTGTTGTGATTAAAAAGCCATGCATCCACACTTGATTACTGCAAATGGTTTAATTGATTTTCTGCTCATAATTGCTTCTTTGATTTGTTGCTTGAAACATGCGGCTTTGACTGTTGTATGATTTTCCAATCTATCTCCACAGTATTGAATAATTGGCAATATCTGAATTGCCAAAAATAACTTCTAGCCACACTTTTGTTCCTTAGATTTGTATTTGATTATTTCTGGAAAATACATGCCGATTTTATCATTTGCAAATCCAGGAAATTCATTCATGAAGATTTTTAATACTTGGCATATATAAATATATATTTATATATATATACACACACACATACTTACATTTATAAAAATGAATTTGCCATGTGATTTTTTGGAACCATTAAAAAGATTGCCAATTTTATCACAAATTCATTCTGAAAACGTTTAACAAAGAGTTGCATGCCATATTTGCTTATATGAAATTAGGAAATATTCTTGTTCTTTGTTTTTCATGCATGCTGAATTTCTAGAAAGATTTTTTGTTGAATCTAAACCTTTATTCATTCCGATTAGTTCTTGTGCACTGTTGTATTCTTCATGACTGCATACACATGTATATATACATATACACACACACACACACACACACACATATACATATATATATATACACACACACACATGTATGTGTATATGTATATCATGGTTTGCATGTTGTCCCTTGTACACTGGTGCACACTGAAACTCCATCTTGTTCATGACTTCATGACAACTTCTCTCTGTAGCCTACATGTAGTTTGCATCATGTTGTCTTCTTATTTGTGTATGGCTTGGCTTTTCATACGGCCATATATATATACATGCATAAATAATTTTATTTATACATTTACATATATATATATATATATATATATATGTGTGTGTGTGTGTGTGTGTGTGCACGTGTGTGTGTGTAAGCGTGTGTGTGTGTTTGTTGGGTGCAGCTAGAACAAGAAGTTAACATTATTTCTGTGCATTGATATGTTCCGACCATGTTATTATGCATTTGACTTTGTGGTACATCGATATTTGATGCCTACTGTCTTTATTACTGACTTTATTCTCATGTCCTTGATTCTTGCTGCACATTTTAGTACTATCTCACCGGGCTTTGATTTCCCTTGTTTTCTGATGTGTACTCACCATGTTTTGTGCCATGTTGAATTTGAGGACTTGTGCACACATTTGTGCATGTTGTACACATGGTTTTGGTTAAACTTCTTGGGTTGTTAACTCACATATGTGTATTGGTGTATTTCAACCTGCTCATTTATGTTAGCTATGACCATTTCAGTTTTGCATCGAAAAAAAACTTTGTCTCTGGCCATTCATGGATTTACACTTGCCTGCATGTATGACATGCATGTTGGTATCTCTTTCAAGCAGCCTTTGTTTAAATCTGGCTCCACATATTCCATGAGTATATGTTGAACTTGGCTTGAACCTTGTGATGCTTGAGTATTTATAAGTATACCTGTTATATTTAACTTTCATGTGCACATTTGTAATGTCTCTTTGTATCAACATGTGATGCATGTTGAATTGAGTTTTGTGATACTGCTGCTGTGTACTTTAGTTACCATTTGAAACTTGTCATGTGTGCCATTTTGATCTTGTCCTTGCTCTTTCTTTTGATATTGCCATATATACATGCATATATATATATACATGTACATATACACACATTTGTGTGTGTGTATATATATATATGTGTGTGTGTGTGTGTGTGTGTGTGTATGTGTTTGGCTGAATTGTCTTGGCATTGTGCATTTGAAACTTGGTCCTGGCTGTTTGCATGTTGTCACTTGAGTGTTCATGGATACTTACAGCATGTCTGTGTTGTAAAGCTTCACCTGAACACATCATACTGATATATTTGTCCCTTGCTGACCATATTTCTCCTGCACAAAATATATGTGTATACACATACACATGTATGTTATGCATGTATAGTGTATGTGCAGATTATATATATATATATATATGTGTGTGTGTGTGTGTGTGTGTGTGTGTGTGTGAGAGAGAGAGAGAGAGAGAGTCTACCTTGTGGTATTTACAGTAAATAACTGTGAATATCACAAGCTATCCAGACACAGATGGATGAATATACACATCATATTAAGTCATGAAATATGATAAAAAACACAACAAAATTCTAAGGAAAATAATTTTTAATATAAAATAAATTCTGCTGGAATTTAAAATTACGTTGTTTCAGTTTACTGTATGTGTTTCTGTGATAGGTAAGTAGGTGATTAACTGATTGTGAAGACAGAAGTGTCGGTGAATGAATCTAAATGTGAATTTGTATGCCTGAGTTTGTACAACCGAGTGAAGTGTAACTGAGTCTGAGTGATGTAACAGAGTGAGTTGAGAGTTGTAGAGAGGACTGAATGTAACAAATGAAATTGAATGTATTATATAACAGTGAGATGTACAAATGATGGGGTCGTAAAATTTGTACTATTGAAATGTTAAAATAAAATATTATATTTTAATAAAATATTGTTTGAATATTTAAATTCTAGTGCAATAGTATTTTTTAAATATAAATATTTAATTTTGTCTATGATGTTGAAGAATAGTACAATTGCAAACATATTTATAATAATATATGTTTGTTATCATCAAACAAAAATCATATAATTGTTATATATAACAATCTCTCCCTTTTGATGATGACAAGCATATAATAAGATTTTGAATACAATAAATGTGTTTGACAGTGAAGTGTAGAACTCCCCCTATGTGTATGCACCCCTACAACAAAACTCCCCCTATATATGTGCATGAACGAAAAGAATAAATCAATTGAAATTTCGATAATAAAGTAATTATGAAATATTCACTCATCGATCAAAATCTTAACCATTCTCCCTTTTTTGTTATCATAAAAAACACATAGAAATTAAAATAGTAATGAAAAATAGACTAGGAATAAAAAATCAAGTCAAGGGAGAGATTGTTCACCATAAATCTCATTCAATCAATCATAATATTTGAGAACCAAAAGAAAATTTGAGATTCTAGGATGATGGATTTACGATGATTTTTATAAAAATGGAGAGAGTTTTAAAAACATACGGATTCAAATTATTCTCAAATAAATTTTAAAAAAATTAAGCACAATATAGTGATTGATTTGGACTATCATTATAAATTCAAATTAAGTGACAATCAAATAATCTCAAATACCAATGACTATCAATCAACAAATCATAATATATCATAAATTATTAACACATTTCACAAATTAGAAAATGGACTAATATGTCGGTTTTCACACACCAAGGAGAATTTCAAATAAATGTATATATAATATATATATATAAGAGCTCATTAGGCATGCATAACCATATCATGGATTTTTCAATTAGGTCAGTTGTAGCTTAAATTATAAGTAATCTCATAACCATGCATGACCAAATCTTTTTTTAATTGAGGTTAAAGAAACACTTATTATACAAATTCTCCTCAGTATATAAAACCAAAATGGATGACAGAAATATGGTAGGTACATAAATGGTTGTGAAATAAATTTCTAAATTAATCATATTATGAAATATGCTCAACTTTACCGGGATTTTTGAAGAATCTTCAATTATCTCTTATTCTGAAAAATAATATAATCACATTTCAATCACAAGTTTTGAAATTGTAGATTTAAGATTTTTTTTAAATAAACTCTCCACATTGATATAAAATCACGATGGATGACAAATGATGATAGAAATAGAAGATGTTCGTGAAATTAGTGCCAATTCAAAGATATTTTTAAAACTGTTCAAATTTCATGAAAATTTAATTAAAATTTCCTCTTGTTGCGAAGTATATTGTAGTCACAACTCATCACAATTTCAAAAAACTGATATTAATTTTGATGAATTCTAAATACAGTTTAATTTGGTTATTAATTTCAATTCCTGAATAAATAATCAATAAATGATTATAAAATGGAAAATATCAATTATAAGAGGGATTTGAAAGATCTATACAAGATGAGAAAAAAAATGAATGTGACAACACTTTTAGAACTCATACCACTTGGAGCTCCTAATTATCAATAGTGGCTAATGAAATCAACATACGAAATTTTCAGTTCAAATTACCGAGCCCAAGCAGATAAATCTAACCATTCAGACCTTACCAGAGTAGCACGCACTCAATATTAGAAAAAGATTTTCATCAGAATTTAAAAAAAAAAATGTAACAGGCACAAGAGATGGTTCATGATCCAATATTAAAAGCAGTTCATTTGAAATCATGTGAAGACATGTGTAATCTTCAAGATATAAAAAAAAATTCAAATAATTTCAAACATCAAATATCCAAGCCAAATGATCATGATTTAAAAGTGAGTTCCAAGATGCAACACAAAGATTCAAGCCAAATGTTTTTAGTTCAGAAATATCCAAGCCAATCCAAAAACCAATGAAATTATCATAACTGAAAAATAGCAGTGTGTTATAATGAGTGTCAATTTTCAAGCCTTTTCAAGATGAATTAGAAGAAAATTCAAAACAACAAGGATTTATGAAATTTCATTAGTTCTTCAGATTTCAAAAAAATTAGATTTCAAATTAATTGTGTTAAAGATATGGTAAGAATGCTTAAGCACTGTTAGGAATTCAGAAATAAGAAAATAAACTTCAAAACGATTATAGATGTTTACAAATCTGAATTCAAGCTCTGGAAATTATTAAAACATGAGAGTTTTATACAAATGAAGAAAATTTTCAAAAAAACAAGAATTCTGCAATTTGAAGTTAAGAAGTTCAACAAGAACAAATGTGGTAGTGACCAAACAAATAAGCAAAAAAAGGGTAGAAGGATGAAGAAAAATATATATAAATAGAGAATATAAACAAAGATGAGTTTAGAGATCATACCTGTAATTAATGTGAACCAATGAATCTCTAACTCGACAAACATGGCTAAGGAACTCTGTATGACTTAAAGATTTGAAGCAACTTGAATTCAATTTCTATTTTTGCTATGCAGTTCCTCGGCCTCCTCTGGTACCTAAGAATTTATAGGATCCAGTGGTCTAAAAAAATTGTTTTACCACTCATAATTATGTTCACATGTTTTGGTACCCAAATTAGTTTGTATAACAATCCATTCGAATCTATCTTTGTACCTTTGGGAACCCATATTTGTTTTGAATTTAACCAAGCTAGTTTTATTTCCCTTTGTGGTCCAAAGAGGTTTAACTGGATTTTTATAAAACAAACTCATATCTCTGTTGTGATTTAAAAATTCTTTGACATGATTAGAGTTCAAAATTTCAATTTTTTTCAAAGCTGTTTGAAGGATTTTTAAAGTCACAAGAATTCATTTTTTCAAAATCATTAGTTTTCAAAAAAACGAGACCCTTCTTATTTCCAGGAGAAAATTGATTTTTCAACAACATATTTAAAGATTTTCTCTGGGTGAATTTTTTTCAAACTCAGCTCAAGATCGTTGATTTTGGATTTCAAAAAATTATTCTCATTTAGAAGCTTTTTAGTTTTTGTCTTTCGACTCAGAAATCTCCATTTCAAATTAATTGCGCTTTTCAAAAACAAGTTTTTCAAGTTTCTTGACTTTCAATTTCTTTTTCCAAATCGTAATTTATCTCAGAAATTTCAATCTTGTCATTTTTCAAAATCATTTTTTCGTTTTCAATGAACTTGAAATTCTCTTTTATTTCAATTAATTCTTTTTGAAAAGATGTCATCCCACACCTATTAATGTCATTCATAAGAGAATGCATTAAGTTTCGTGAAGCACAATAAGTAATCATTACAGAAAATTTGCAAGACAGATTAAAAAAGTAGCGGAAAATATTAAACTTTATTATAAAAGAAATAAAGCATGGTTTCACAAGTACATCAAAATTAGTTACCATTACTCAAATGTCTCAGACCTATCTCAGAAAACATCTCATGAAATAAAATATCATAGTACATAGAATCATATCCCTCACCATAAGCCATACTAGATAGAGAGCAAATCAGAACGATACATTACAGGAAATCCAAGTAAAGTCCAAGCTGTAAGAGAAATCATAGTCACCGTTGAGTGCTTCCACTTTGAGGACCTAGGAGGGCGGAAGAAAGAGGCGAAAGAAAAGGAGTCAGACATAAAGTCTGGCGAGTTCTAGTGATTTACAAATGTGCATAAAGTAGAAATGTCGAGACAGGTAAATAAGACTGGATGAGAATGGTATAGTGTCATATAAGGAAATAGATAAACTAAACAGAATAACATGATGGACAGGAATAACAGGGATAAACTGTGATCGAGTAATGCTTCACATTTATATCCTAAAACATGTATGTCTGAACATATATGTCTGCACCAATACTAGTATAACAAGTTCAACATGATTACATATCAGCAGGTTTAACAGTAGAAATAAGCAATAAGATTAGTCGTACCCTAATTACATAATCACATTGGGTGTTAACCTAATTATACAAAACCAGGATTAGGTGTACCCTAATTACTACCCAAGCGATCGAATACCTACTACATAAATTCCCTATGTCAGCCCCAGTAGTAGGGTGTATCACTCCCTAAACCTGTAAATATATAACAAGACCTATTTACTGGTGTTATAGCGTCTTATTTCCCCTAATCGGACCCATGCACGCTCAAGACTCTATCGGAACGCGCCCGTAACCACCCCCATGTGAACCTCTTAATATCGAGTTCAGTAAAGCGTGCCTTGGCCCCTACCTAATGAGTGTCCCCCCTAATAAGATACCAACATGGATACTGATTGATATGGGTTCCAAACAGCAGATTGACATAAGCCAAACCCCATAAGCTTGTGCCCCCAAAACTAGGATTTAGGAGACCCAAAACCCGATACAACAACAAGAACAGGGACCTCTTAGCATATTAATACTCATATTTAACCTAGCAGGTTTAGGTTTACTAATAAGCGTGGTTGTAATTATTACATGTCATTATGTTTACAATCCTTCCCCAACACACCTTCCTAGATGTATATAGTTTCCCATAACATTTCAGTTTATTAAACTACATCTGATTCTTAACCTAAACATGTCATTTACCTAATGTTCGTTTTAAGGCAAATATAACATGTCCATTTCATATGCTTGCCAACTATGTTCCTAAATTACAACATATATAGGTTTATGCATTTTTCTACCAAGTTATAGTAACCTATACACATTACCCTTTTTATCAGTTTACAACAAGCCTAAACATATGTATATTTATCCTTTTTCCCAAAGTATCGTCAATCAGTCCCAATTTAGTAACATGCCTAAATTCCTCTTTTTATATCATTATTGCCTCAATTATACGCACACTCAAACACGGTAGCCTAGGCTTCCAAAAAGGCCTGGCTTGGCATAAAATAAAAAAGGAAAATAGAGGAAGAAGGATATAATCAAATAACATAGGTATATAGGAAAGACTGGAAATAAACATAGAAAATGGGAAAAGGAAGATAAATACATATAACTTGTTAATTTTCTAAAACCATTGGCATGTGTATAACTTTTTTAATTATTCAACTTCACGGGCATGTGTATAACTGATCATAACGGTATAGGGGATTATAGTGAAAACAGGTATAACATTTATCTTACTAACACTGTAGATCCTAACCAATTTTATTTAACTATCATGTTCAAGGTCTAAGAAATCAGATCTGTAAATAACTGAAACTCGTAGTGAGTCTTGGTGAAGACAATCATGTAACACTATGCCATAGAAAGTCCAAGTCCAATCCAAGTTGTATGTATGCAAGTCTTGATGTTGCCTCTGTTTTATCCAATCTTTAGCAGCATTCCCTATTATGTGTTTATATTATTATTTTTAGAATAATTCCATGGAGGCAAAATAAAATATGAAGAGTTTGTGTGAATTGGGAATGAGGGAAGCCATCTATTTTTAAGTTACAGAGCAACATTAACCCTTAGATTTTAGGTTTCAAATCCAAATCGTACAAGTCATGATGAGTCAACAACGAATACAGTGCACAAAACAATCCAGGTTCGCAGAATGGATCTGCCCAGTGCTGAGCCTAGCTATGGGACGTCCCACAATGGGCCTGGTTCTCACGCTTGCCTCATTTTGATTTTCCTGGAATATATTTTATATTATATTTATATATATGACCCTTATGTCTATACAAACTTCTAAAGTTCATAACTTCTTCATACGTTATTTTTTATGCAAACTTGGGGTCTATCTGAACCAGAATTCCGAGATGAACGCAAAGGTAATGCCGGTTACACTTAGTTATAAATATTTAATTAAATCGTTCTCAATTTTTTACCTTTAATCTTGGTTATAATATGTTTAATTATGTGTTACATTCTCCCATGCTTAAAAGATTTCGTCCCCGAAATCTCCAAGTTAAGAAGAATGCCATTATCCTAACAACCACAACCATCTACTCATCCATCATCCACAAACATCTATTGTCCTTAAAAATTCTAATGTTTATATGAACTTATGCAAAGTATTGTGTGTATATATCCTTACCCTAATGTGTAAATTAGGCGGTCGACTGATTCAATTGGCCTCCTTAATGCAATATATGTTTGTGCCATGAGTCCAAAATGTATTCAAATAGTCCTAGTATAAAATGTAAATTCTATATGTGTACACAACCATTTGTCTAAATGCAACATCCTTATGATGATACATCCATTTCCATATGCAATATGTAAGTGACTGAGCTGATCTAGTACCTAATATGTGTGTATGCAACCACGAGCAACCACTTGCATCCACTTGCAACCATCAATCATAATATATTTCAATCATCCAACCATTGGATTCTACCTAAGGATCAAAAGGTTCGAACGACAGGATAAATGAACTCGAATGGTGGAAGCAAATGCAAAATAAAAGCTTGGAAAAGAAGTCAAGAACATATTCTCAAAAAGAAAAGGATAAGAAGTGCGAATCTTAACTTCGGATTCCCATGTAGCATCTTCACAATCTTCTCCCTATTGCACTTTAACCAATTTGATCTCCTTATTACGAAGCTTCTTAATTTCTGATCCAAGGGTATGAGTAGTAACACATCTTACTGATGCTTCTTTCTCAAATTCTACGTCTTCTAGATTGCTCAGCTATACAATCTCTGTCGCATTCTCAAATGGGAAATGTGAAATACATTATGTACGCCAGCTAGTCTATCTGGTATCTTAATCATATAAGCCATCTGCCCAATCCTCTCTATGATAGGGAATGGCCTACAAATTTTGGCGCCAACTTCCCTACTGAGCCAAAGCGAACTACATTCCTTAGCGGTGACACCATAATGAAGACTGTATCTCCCACTTCAAATTCCAAATCGGTCCTCCTTTTGTCAGCATAAGATTTATATCTGTCTTAAGCAGCTTTCATCCTTCTATGGATAAGATCAATCTTCTTAGAGGTATCTCGTTTCATCTCGAGTCCTAGTAGAAGTCTATTCATAGACTCCTACCACTAAGTCGGTGATCTACAAGGTCGTTCATATAATGCTTCGAAGGGTGTCATGCCTATGCCCGATTGGTAACTGTTGTTGTATGCAAACTTTAACAAAGGTAGATGCTCTTCCCAAGTCCTTCCAAAGTCTAGGATACACGGTCTTAGAAGATCTTCAAGAACTCTATTAACCCTCTCAGTTTGTCCATATGCCTGAGGATGATATGTTGTGCTCAAACGTAGCTGTTTACCAATGCCTCTTGCAAGCTTTTCCAAAAATCGCTAGTAAAGATGGGGTCGCGGTCGCATACTATACTGGAAGGTACTCTACGTAACTAAATTATCCATCCGAGATAAACTGATGCCAGCCAAGACGTCGTCCTCTTGCTTTTCATAGGAATAAAATGAGTGCTTTTTGTAAGTCTATCAACTATCACCCAAATGCTCGATGAAGTCCATAGAGACGCTCTCCCACTTCCATTATGGGATATCCAAGGGCTGAAGCAATCAACCTGATTTCTTTTGTTCAACATTTACTGTTGGGAAAGTTATGCATCGTGTTACAAATTCCTCCACATCTTTCTTCATGCCAGTCCAAAAGAAAACCCTCTTCATATCTCGATACATTTTGTCATCGCCCAGATGGATAGTCATCCAGGAATGGTGAGCTTCCTCAAGCACTGCCTTAAGCAGGACACATAGCCTTCCATCTCGTTTAGCCACCCTTTATCATCCATGGTATATTTAGCAAGATGACTAGAAGTTTCTCCTCTATTAAGCTTGTCCAAGATGTATGAAATTTGTGGGTCCTCCCTTTGCTTAGATACAACTTGCTCCAATAGAGTAGGTCACCTCCAACGATGCTAACAAACCAACCGTGAAATCCGTAGAAGGCTTAAAAGTAAAGGTCAAGATGTACTCCAAGCTCCACCTTTACGGATAGAGGACTCAAAGTCATCCTCGGTCTACTCAGTGCGTACGCCACTATGTTATCCTTGTTAGGGGGCATAAGATATCTCGAAATCGTAGGACGCTAGGAACTTCATCCACCGTTGCTTCCTTAGCTTGAGATCCTTCTGTGAGAACAAGTACTTGAGCGACTTATGATCTATATATTGCTCAAACTTTTCTCCAAGTAGATATATTTCCAAGACTTCAATCCGAACAATATCGCAGCCAACTATAGATCTTGGATTGGGTAGTTCTTTTCATGAACCCTCAACTGTCTACTTCCATAGCACACTGCCCTTCCCTTTTGTATTTGAACGACACCAAGCCCGATGCTACAAGCAACGGTGTAAACCGTAAACATCTTACTTTCGTCTAGGAGAGTCAAAACTGGGGTTGTGGTCAAGCCCTCTTTAATCTCTAAAAGACATCTTCACATTCAATGCTCCATGAAAAAGCTAAGTTTTTTCATCAATCGGATAAGTAGGGCCGATACCCTTGCAAAATCTTTGATAAACTTTCTATAGTTGCCCACCAACCATAAGAAACTTCTCGCCTCCATTGCATTCTTTGGAGACCTCCAATCTTGAACAACAATGACTTTCGCGGGGTCCAATATTATCCCATCCTCGGAAACCACATGCCCTTGCTTCGTTTCTCCAAGTGACACTTAGAAACCTTGAGTTAATGTGACCTAAGGGTACGTAGAACCTCCCATAAGTGTTAGGCATGCTCCTCCTTGTTCTTTGAGAAGATCAGAATGTCATCCACAATGACCACAACAAACTTGTTCAGAAACTCCCGAAACACCCTACTCATCAAGTCCACAAAATAGGCGGGTGCATTACTTAGTCCAAAAGGCATAACCAACCATTCAAAGAAGCCATCCGGAGTTCTGAATGCAGCCTTATCAATGTTTTCCTCTGCCACTCTCAATCGATGAAACCCTGTGGCCTGATCCATCTATGAGAAAACTGTTGTGCCCACAAGTTGATCAAACAAGTCGTCAATTCTTGGTAGTGGGTGCCTATTCTTCTTAGTGAGCTTATTCAGCTCCCTACAATCCGCACATACAAGAAGTGAGCCATCTTCCTTAGTTGCGTTGATGACTGTTGCTCCCCAATCTGAAATGTTTCGCCTAATAAAACTTTTCTCGAATAGCTCCCCTACTTGCTTGTTAAGCCCCCTTCTCTCTCTAGGAGCCATGTGGTGTAAATGTAGAGCAACTGGCTTTGCGTTCCCTACCAAGTAAATCTAAAAGTATATCTCATGCTTTAGAGATAAGACGTTAACCTCCTCAAAAACATCCGGGTAGTCTCTAACTATGGGCACAGATTACAGATCGTCAACGGAAGTATCAAGCGATTCTAGAAAACTGAGCATCACCGACCCCGTGGGTCGCAGGAAATATCGAGAGTTCTACCTTAACAAGAAAAAAGTCTAACCATTCTCTTTTCGCAATCAAAGATGGCACCATACATGGCAAGCCAATCCATGCCTAGAATCAAATCGTAGACTATAAATCCCAGGATGTATGTGTCGCATTCAAAAACGATGCCCAAGATAGAAATTCTCGAACCCCTGCAAATCATTGATGAATGAGCCGATCCTCCTATGGGGTTTGAGACCATTACAGATTCAGAGACTATACTAGTGTTAAGGTGCAGACTATCTACTAAAAAACTGGATATAAATGAGTGTGAAACGCCAGAATCAAACAGGGCTCGAACAAGATAGTCAAAAAGGGAAATCAAGCCTTCAACCATGATTTTCCTACCTCAATCAGGTCTACTTGCTTCGCACTTGTCCATAAGTTCCTGCCACTTGTCTTTGCTTGCTAGGGCATTGTTTGCTTAAATGTCCCATTTGCCCACAATTAAAGCATGTCTTCTTCGTATTTTGGCAATCCTTCACAAAATGACCCATAGCACCGCAACCATGACACTTTACATCCAATTTTATTTGGGCCTTGTCAGGCTTTCCACCTTTCTTTCATTGCTTTCCTTTCTTGGGCCATCATTTCTGTTTTTTTTCCATAGATTGAGTCTCCTCAGTCTTAGTTTTTTTCTTTTTTTCTTTGCCACCCTCGTTCATAAGAGCAATATCAATTTGCCTCTCAAAAGTTGCCCCCATTGGTATATGAGACAAAGCAAGTCTTTGGAGAGGTTGTTTCAACCCTCTCTCAAATCTAAGCGCCTTCTCGTGGGGGAATATTTACCAAGTCTAGCATGAATCTCGCCAGTAGATTAAACTTATTTACATAGTCTTAAACAGTCACATCTCCTTCCTTTAGAGCCAAGAATCTCTCCATTTGTAATCCCTCTTCCACCCGAGATATGAATTTCATCTCGAATCTCTACCTGAAGTCATCCCAAGTCACTACTGGTTGTCCAACTTGAGTTACTTCCCACCAGTAGGAAGCCTTATCCTTAAGATGCCATGCAGCTAATTGTATATTCCTTCAGTCATTGACCTCATAAATTCCAAACAAATTCTCTGTCTCTCATAGCTAATTTCGCGCTTCAACGTAGCTTTCGGTACCTCGGAATGGTTTTCCTTCCATAGCGCAGAAGTCTTTGCATAACTTAGAGAAGTTATCAACTCGTGGAGGTGGAGAAACAACGGCTGGAGCTGGGGGAGGAGCATCCCCTTGACCTTTGGCAGGTATCGTAGCCTTAAGATACCTACAGAACCATGTCAGTACTGGAAAGCCTCCAGGAAGATTAGGTGCCTAGACATGCTGAAAAGAAAAAGGATTCAACAAGAGATCGAGAGAATATTGACTATGGATTGATGGGATATGTTTTTCAAAAACAGATTTTTTTACATGAAAATACTTTTCTTTTAAAACCAATTTCTGAAAACATTTCTATCATCTTGTAACCTTCACTCTGATACCAAATGTGACACCCCATGTCCGCTAATGTTACACAGAAGAGAATGCATTAAGTTTCGTGAAGCGCAATAGGTAATCATTACAGAAAATTTGCAAGATAGATTAAATTAGTAGCGGAAAATTTTAAACTTCACTATAAAAGATATAAATCATGGTTTCGCAAGTACATCAAAACCAGTTACAATTACTCAAATATCTCAAATCTATCTCACAAAACATCTCATGAAATAAAATATCAGAGCACATAAAATCATATCCCTCGCCATAAGGCATACTAAAGTAGAGAGCAAGTCAGAACGATACATCGCAAGAAATCCAAGTCAAGTCCAAGCTGTAAGACAAACCTTAGTCACTATTAAGTGCTTCCGTCTTAGGACCTACGTGGGAAAAGGACGAAAGAGGCAAAAGAAAAAGGGTCAGACATAAAGTCTGGCAAGTTCCAGTGATTTACGTATGTGCATAAAGTAGAAATGCGAAGACAAGTAAATAAGACTGGATGAGAAAGGTATAGTGCCATATATGGCAATAGATAAACTAAACAAAAAGCATTATGGACAGGAATAACAGGGATAAACTATGATCGAACAATGATTTACATTTATATCCTAAAACATGTATGTCTGAACATATATATCTGCACAAATACTAGTATAACAAGTTCAACATGATTACATATCAGCAGGTTTAATAGCAGAAATAAGTAGCAGGTTTAAACAACAGGATTAGGCGTACCCTAGTTACATAAGCACATTAGGTGTTAACCTAATTATATAACAACAAGATTAGGTGTATCCTAATTACTACCCAAGTGATCGACTCCCTACTATGCAAATACCGTGTGTCAGCACTGGTAGTAGGGTGTATCACTCCCTAACCTAGCAGTGACACAGACATATTTACTGGTGTTATGGCATCTTATCTTTCCTAGTCGGACCCATGCATGCTCATGACTCCGCCGAAACGCGCCGTAACCACTCTTATGTGAACCTCTTTCCACTACAACAAATATGTTCATTGACAGCGTTGAAAAAACACTGTTATATAATTTTACAGCGTTTTGAAGAACGCTGTCTACCGACGTGTTGTTATAAGTCATGGGAATACCACAGTACTTTGTAAACGCTATAGAAAAAGGACAAACTACAGCGTTTTAGTTGGTGTTGTTGTTATGTTTGTACAGCGTTTTAATTGGCGTTGTCATTATGTTTATATAGTGATTTTGTGTTGTTGTGTTTGCATAGCTAACACAAATTATTCCTTCTTCATCACATATATAACAGTGTTTTATATGAGTTAGAAATGTTGTTATCCTCTTCATACCATAGCATTTTTATGAATATATAATAGCATTTTAAAAAGGCTATAACCATTGTCATCGTCCATATATTATAGCGTTTTCAACATATATAACAGCGTTTTATAAAGTCCAGAAATGTTATGACCGTCCATATAGCACAACGTTTTCCAACATATATTACAGCGTTTATTTCTGGTTAGAAAAGTTGTTACTCTCTACATATTACAGCTTTTTACCATATATATCACACTGTTTTTTTATCATCTGCAAATGTTGTTCTTTCCCGCATGCCACAACGTTGTTTCAAAATACATTACATCTTTTCTGCAGAGTTGTTGAGGTACATCTATCAACATTTGTTATTTTTACACAGTTCAAAATCATCACAAAATTCAAACAACATAAAAGAATTATAAATATAAAACTATATCACATAAGTTATAATAATTCCATATGCTAAATATACAATAGTTGGACATAACATTTTGTAATCGATGTTCCAATCTAACTTGTTTTTACAAAAGATGCTTACTGACAAAAAAGAAAAATATAAACCGTTCAAAGTCCAAGCTTGTGTGCTCCAAAGTTGAATTTCCGTCATGCATCAAACATCAACACCTGATTTGGCAATATTAAAATACATAACTACTTTTGTTGTATATGTATGACATTGAGAAATTGCTAACAATTGAACTAAAAAGTACGGCTAAACATGGCAATGTGAAAAGAAAACGAGGTCAAGTGTGATCAAGTCATCTTGTTGTTGGATTCGGTATAAAATATAACATTTCTAATATTGACTTGTTTGACTGGTCGTAGTGCTTAAACTACTTGACAGCGTTGGCATGGTTCAGATCCATGCACAGGCAACATATTTTTTTTCCAACCAGCATCCTAAACTTCGCAATATTTCTTATGTCAACAAATATGCGTACGGCTTAGTATGACCAAATTGCAAGAAAGAAAAATTGTATAAGATCAAAATGTTCGAGCACATCTAGGTTACTGTATCTTCTATTTTTTCCGGTTTTAACTATCTAAACAAAATTTAAATATTAATTCAATTTTAAGAGGTGAAAAGAGAAATCATACTTGAAGTGAAATTCTACCAAAATAATCATAATAAGGAGTATTTCCATCATTCATACCGACGATACGTAAAGAGAAGTATAAGTTATTCTTGCTTGAAGACGATTATGCGGCGATATTTGCATAAGGCCAAGCTATAGTAGAACCAATTGCATCTTCAATAAAATCAAACTCAGATGTAGGTCTCCGTAAAGGTGCATTTGAAACTTTAACAATATCAACCCAAACTTTAACGGCACCTTCTCCCAAACGAATAAAATGGACCATCGCATTTGGGTCAGTCGAAGACAAGCGTCCCTCAGCAATAACTTCTTTCTCTCCATGAACACTAATCAACTTGCATTTAATGTTTGACTTGAAACTAGTGGTCAGTCATGCAATATTTGAAACAATTTAAATATGTTTTCTACAAAACATAAGTGATTATATTAATAAAACAGTATCAACGTATATGCATGTTTTTATAAACTAAATGCATAAACTACACATTACCATTGAATGTGATACTAGATTTGGCGTATCAGCAGATTCCGTAGCATTAATATCCTTAAGAACGACATTTTTTTGCGGCCAAGCTACTTTGCACCTAATAGCTTCTCCAATATATGTCATACCAAATGGTACTCTCCATAAGAATGCATCTGATTTTTTTGGCGCATCAATCAAAACAAGCACAGCAGACTGTCCAACTGGAATATTATCCACGAGCTGATTTGGATCAGTAGAGTACAATCACCCTTCGGCAACTAATTCATTGCTTCCAACCCAATCATACAACTTGCATTTCTTATTTGTTGATGAAGTTTTACTCTAGTAAAAAAATATTATCAGATTCTTAAATTAAATTATAGAGCTAATGAGTGCACAAAGAATTAAATATACCGCATTTTCATCATATTCAGAGACTATCGCAGTGTGGAGTACAACTCTGTCAGATGGCCATGCTACTATCTCATCCTTAGCTTCTCCAATATGTGAGACCATTCTAGGAGTAGACCTCCATAAATAAGCATCCAATTTCTTCAGGATTTCTATCAAAATTTTCATGGCATTTGGTCCAAGTGGAATATTGTATAAAAGCTCTTTAGGGTTATTTGAAAGAACGCTTCCTTCAGCTACTATTTAGTCCATCCAAGTCCAATCCAACAAATTACATCTGACATTCGGGTTGGTCATACTTACTCTACATTTTTTCAAAATCATTTATATTATATATTAAATCGAAATAAATTCCATTGTTATGGCAACAATAATATTAATCATTTGTACCACTTGAGATGGACTCTCATCTCTGCTGCATCCTTTAACCTTATAAACAATTATGCAAGTAATTATTAATTGGTGGTGATCGTGATGCAATTATGTAAACAATAATGCAAATTAAGGGGACGTCTCACAAAAAATTAAAAACCACATGTCTGAATCAATAAACGAGAAGTCTGAAAATTGACAGGCTTAAAATAAAAAACAGGAAAACTAAAATCAAACATCTAAAAAAATTAGCAGACGTCTGAAAATGAACATGGGTTTAAAAATCATCCAACACAGACGTCAAAAATTATTCCCAGATGTCTGAAAACTTCCTCGAGTTGAAAAAAACCCTAAATCAAACGTCTGTTTTCCAACCTGAGGTCTAATTTACAAAACGTCAGTTATTTCTATATAAAAATAACCGTAACCTTCTATTCCTCACTCTTCCATTTCACCAATCGAATTGAAACTTCTGTAACCCTAGAATCCCAAATCCAGTCCAAATCATGGGCCCTAAAAAAAGGCTCATCAAAGCGAAAGAGGGCAGATGAAGAATCATCAAATCCTCCACAAACTACTGAAGAAACACCCTAACCAGTTTTGCAATCATAAATCGACAAATGGATGAATAAAGCACCCTTGGCAATAGAAAGATATGAATTGATGCCGAATAAAATCCTACATACTGGTCCATCTACAGTCTTATTGATTTTCCGATGTATGGTTTACATAGCTTATGCCATGATGTTGGTCTTGTAATACTGGTCTCATTCCCTTCTAATCACTTTCACATTGACTAGCTATCCATATTTCTATTCTATGCGAACTTAGATAGTACAGGTTTTTGGAATCGTCAAATAGAAAAATATTGGATTTGGTCAAGTGTTAGCGGGGTTACTGTTAGATTCACAGCTAAGGACATAGGAGATATATTGCAATGTTCTAACACCGGGACAAATATCAATGATATTCCCGATATGTGTTTTAAGCCATGGGATAACATTACTCATCAAATTTGGGAAGATGATATGCCTTAGTTTTCTACTAAATATTTAAGACCAAAAGCAATATTTTTTTACCCGAGTTCTTATAAATACAGTGTTTCCTCGGCTTGGAAGCCATGAAAAAATACTTGATCTAGAGTATAGGGCCTTGCATGCTATATTTGGTGGTATTCAAGTTAATTGGGCTCAATTTATCTTTGACGAACTAAAGGAATTTTGGAGTAGGTCTCGACAAACAATTATCTATGCACCGTTTACTATGAGAATATTAAAAAAAAAGTTTCAACTTATTTATCAACGTTTGTGGAAATTTCGGTTAAGAAAACAGGTAAAAAATTCGTGTCCTTGATGCGTCTGCCGGAAGAACCACCAACATTTTGCACTCTAGACAAATGGAGAGATAAACGTCAAGGTAAACAAGTTCTACCGCAAGAGCATCCTCAAGAACATATTTGCGATATGCCGGAATCTTCCTCCCAACAAGCTTTTCAATATCGAACTTTTGAAGGTATGAGTTCTTCCAAGGCACAAATTCTTCCAAACGAATCATTACATCAAGTCGTCATTCATAATCAACTAATATTGTATCAAAATCAAGTTGCCTTGGCGAATTATATTGTGAATATGGAACTTACACTAGCGGCTTGTCTCGCAACTATTGAGAATACAATGAGTGCAACAACACGGTCCCTCACTGAAATTTTACGACGTACTCGACCACAGACTCCGCCATCTCCACCATCTCTAACCTTTTCAGTACATAATTCTGAAGAAAAAGAAGATTCAAATAAATATGGTGACAAGGAGGAGAAAGTGGAAGAAAAAGAGGGGGAAGGCGACCCAAAAGAAGCGAGCATCGAACTTAAGAAATCCGATGAAAAGGAGGAGATAGAGGAAGAAAAAGAGGGGGAAGGCGACCCAAAAGAAACGATCATTGAACCTAAAGAAAAAGAAGATCCAAAGATATCCGATGACAAGGAGGAGAGAGAGGAAGATAAAGAGGGGGAAGGAGACCCAAAAGAAGCGAGCATCGAACCTGAGGAAAAAGAAGATTCAAAGAAATCTGATGACAAGGTGTACATAGAGGTAGATAAAGAAGGGGATAGCGACTCAACAAAAGCGAGAATCGAACCTAAAGACCCTAATGCTTAATTTATAATTTATGAAAAATTATCTATGTATTAAACTTTATTTTGTGACATGGTTGCGTTTTGATTGTGACTTTGATGTGTGCTATGCTTCTGATAACTTGATGATGTTAGTTTGTTGTGTTTTGATTGTGATTTTGATGGTTGTGTTTTGATTGTGACTTTGATGGTTGTGTTTTGATTGTGACTTTGACGTATGTTATCTTGTGATAACTTGATGATAGTATCATATCCGTATCCGCATCCAGAATTATTTTTGGATAGCGGATAACCCGTTTGCTTTTGGATATCGGATATCTGTATCCTCTTAATTTTCAAATATAAACGGATATCAGAATGTAATGATTTTGTGACGTGCACAGCTGATTTTGATGTGTCAGACATCTGGATATATTGCCAGACATCTGATATCAGAACCAGAAAACTGTCTGAATGATAATCAGACGTCTAATATTTTACCCAGACGTTTGGATTTCATCTCTATCAAAAATATCATTCTCGAAGAAGTATTCAGACGTTTGGAATTTTTATCCAGACGTCTGAAATTCATCTCGGCCTAAAAAAATTTGAATGAAGTAGCAATCAAATGTATGGATTACATCTCGGCCTAAAATATTATGCATGAAGAATCATTCAGACAGTCTGGATATTTTATCCAGACGTCTGGATATTTTCTCGACCAAAAATAATGTCTGCAGAAGCATTGAATATCAACAGCGATATATTGGACAAATTGATATACATGTAGAACACAACGATATATTGGACAAATTGATATACATTTAGAATACAACGATATATTGGACTACTTGATCAAATATAAAAAAACAATATATTGGACACAACAACATATGAAAGCAGTGTTGCCCCTTAAAATGTTAAGCAGTTCTGCCACAAAGTTTATTTTTAGAACCACGTAGATGAGGTATTCAGTATCTTTAAGGTAATGAATGCCCCTCTACATTGATCTGAAAATAACCTCATGACAGTACTAATATTAACCAAGGCAGCTTGGCTTCAATTAACCAAGGCGGCAAGGCTTGCTCCCAATAGATGCGAGCATGACATCACTGCTTCATGACTAACTTGGTAATAAGGCTTGTGTAAGAGGAAAGAAGTAACTTAGAGACAGTAGGACTGTGTCTTTAAGTTACTATGAGTGTGGTCTATCATAATATTTTGAAGTATGATGAAGACAAGAAGTAACTCTACTAATAAGTTTTAGATAGGGATGAAAGAGCCAGCTCATTTCTGATAAGGAACAACGTGTACATGCAACTCATTTTGATAAGTTTTAGATGAGGAGATACGTGTATATACACATATTGAGTCATCTTTTATGAACAGGGTCCAATTTTTTTTGTTTTGGCATATAGCCATGATTCATTGATTCACCTTTTGCGCATGCCATAATATAGAAACCATGTGTACATGCAGCAGTGCCAAGCCTGTACATGCAGCGGTGTCTAGCTTGAATTTATTCTATCTCTAGATCCATCTGTTGGTTTTTGCGAAAAGTGAAGTATGAAGCAATTGCATGCACTCGGTCTTTATTTTATCTTTGGGTTCACATGAAAACTTGAATTTTATTATGAGTTATTTATGTAGTCATTACTCAACAAAGATTTTATTCAATGATTTACTACGATTCTAAACTCATAGAATGCAAATAACTAATTGCTACGTCCAAGTTATTATTGCCATTCGTTTTAGAAATATATAGGTTTTGTGATACTAGCATTTGAACCATATTCTCCAAATTTGCAACTCCGTTTTGTAGTTGCATTATTTGTTTTTGATTAGCTTGTGACAAAACAAACTTGGTGTGGGTCATATATCTTCCTATTCCTCTTAATTGTCACGGTCTATCATTTCCCAGCACTGCTGAAAGTGCATCTTCTCTCACAGAAGTTGTCGAGGTAACTTGTGATTCAGCATTAAACTTTTCAATATTCTCCTTAAAAGGACAACATACATTGTAACTTTCAACATTATCACGCTCTAAAATCATTTGTAATATGTCAATTTAAAATTAAATCACATACAATAGTTTCTTCAACAACCGAGCTCATCGGCTCACCATTTTTCCGAGTGTGAGATTTAATCCAAACGTCAGATCGACTGACAGAAGTGGGATCTGGACTCTTGATTTTCTACGGTAATAAAAATTGGAATAAAATAATTTATCGTAACTCTATAAATGGTATGAAAAGATCACAACATTAAAATTATTTTTGACCAAATCAGCAGCTAAGCGTGTCATTCCTTTATGGCTGCATGTATGTGGCATCTGTCTGCGTCTGATGGCTTTGAATGTTTCACTTTGTTGCTGAAATAAAAAATTAAAATATATTGACTAGTTAATTCACATATACGAAGATGACCATTTATACATAATTTACTTTAAACTTTGGACTAGTTTTCAAGTTGATAAAATCATTCCATTCCATCATAGTTTTGAAATTATCCGGTTTCATTTGAAGTCTTTCCTCCTTAGACTTTGCTTTGACCAATTTATTAACTAATGTGCATTTTGAATACCTAAAAACACACCCCGTTTGTCGAAATATGGGGACCTTTGGCATTCCTCATTCAGCAATAATCTAGCCTGTAATTAAAAAAAAGGAAAATTTCGCATTTAAGCCTCTTTTGAGAAGTTAAAATGGATATAAATTGCTGGTTTAGGCCTCATTCGGGTATAAACTTCAGTGGCATCCTAAAATTAACTTCAATGCCAAAAATCAAAATTTTCCTCTGAAATTAACTTCAAGGGCGTCCTCTTATTGTCAACCGCCTCCTAATCGTAAGTTTGCCTAACTTTGTTGTATAAAGCTTGTATGTTTAAAATTAAACTTGTGATTAAAGTTCAAGTAATCCATACTAATTTAGTTATGTATTTGTTGATTGAACGATGTACTAATGCATGTATCTTAACTATTTACAGACTATGAAGCAAAAGAAGCATGACCAAGCTGAAGAATTTACTCGGTGATCCAATAGGTGGATGCATTTTAGCGCACAGACCCAATCGATCTTTCATGCTTTAATAGCTTTATTCAAGGGACAAATTTTGCTTCACTTAACATAATGAAATTTGCAACTACTTGCAGTTCAAAAATTTATTTTGAGGCAAATTTTACTATCTTTGAAGCAAACTGTGTAGTGTGGGTAATATAAATTTGTGTTGCTGTAGGGAAGTGTTTTCCTGAGGTTATCTCTTTTTCTTTTGCTGCAATGGAAAACAAATAACCCCATGAAAACATTTCCCATGTACAGCAACACAAATGTATATTACTTCCACTATGCAGTTTGCTTCAAGTATGGTAAAGATTGCTTCAAAATAAATTGCTGAACTGCAACGAGTTGCAATTTTAATTACGTTAAGCGAAGCAGCATTTGTCACTTGAATAAAGTTAATAAGCATGAAATCCCGGTTTGGTCCGTGCGCTAAAATGCATCCACCTAGTGAATCATCGAGTAAATTCTTGACCAGAAATTAAGTTAAAACCTTCAGCTTGGATATGTTATGTTCAATATGCAATTCAGACATGTTGTTTCTATGTTCGTTATGATATTTGGGTATTGTTATGTAATTCAGATATGCTATTGTTATGTAATTGGGTATGTTATTGTGGATGGAAAATATTATGGATATGGAACTTTAATTATATATGAATATAGCTCGATAACAAGGAAGACATGCACAGGTGAAACAGGCGTGTAAGACGTCTAGATATTTTTCCAGACATCTGGGAGTAGAAAAAGAAAGCAATCTGAATATCAATCGGACATCTGAAAATTTATCCAGACGTCTGGATTTTTCTCCAGCCTAAAGTAAAATGCCTGAAGATGTTTTTAGACGTATGGATATATTATAGAGATGTCTGATAGAGTTCTTTGTCTAAAAAAAATATCTGTAGAAGAATTCAGACATATAAGATTTTATCCAGCTGTCTGGATTTTGTTGGGTCTAAAGTAATATACCTAAATAAATATTCAGCCGTCTAGTTAGTTTTGCTAGACGTCTTATAGATTTCTCGGGCTGGAGAATTATATCTGCAGAAGAATACAAACGTCTGATATTTTATCCAGACGTCTAGATTTTTTCTCAGCTCGAAGAAGTAATCAGGCGTTTGGGTATTTTATCCAGACGTCTTATATTTTTTTGGGCTTATAATATTATGCCTGAATAGGTATACAGACGTCTAATATTAAATCCAGATGTATGCATTTATTATTTGGCATAAAACAATGAGTTAAATAGACACAACTAGAAAAAAATTACAAAATATACCTGAGTGCAATCCCATAAAATGGCTTTCAGACCAGCGTTAAGGTGTCTCCAATTACTACATGTGACGGCAACTTGCTCTCATACAAGTGGTCCTAAAAAGACGATAAATGGACTGATCCTTGACCTATTGGTTCAGCATTCTCATTAAATTTAACTTCAACACGATTTGTGAAGTTTGAAGGAAGTCTCTTCGTTTTCGTAGGACCTCTATTCTTTCTTTTCTTTGGTCGACTGGCTTTTGCATTTTTAGTTGGTCCATCGGCTTCCACATGTTGTTCGTTTTGCATTGTACGGTTCTCAAATGCACTAGGATTATCTTCTACTCCTTGTGCATTATTTTCTAATGCTTGTGCTCAATTTTCTTCTACTACTTGTGGATTATTTTCTACTGCTTGTGCTCGATTATCTACTACTTGTGGATTATCTTCTACTAGTACTTGTGGATTGCCCTCGCTTTGAACGTTGTTGTCTTCAATATGCTTCTTCCTTTTATTAGGCTTGTGCAATATATTTTTGGCTCCTTTGCTTCTTTTCTGTTGCCGCGTTATTGACCTCATTTCCTATTACTAAAATATGAGGAAAATCATAAAATATGTAGCAGAACTATACGATCCAAACACTTGTGTGCTAAGGCCATCCTGAATATGCTACACATCAATATGTCATTTACAGGAAAACAACATTGCTTTTCACAGCAAACAATGGCAATTTAGGAGACTTTAAAACATAGAAGTACAGTTATAGCTACAACAAAATATGAGTTAGACTAAATAATTTTTTATTGTCGGTTAGCCTAAATCATATATGTCATCGAACTTAACATCTGTGCTTATATTTATGTGCTCACCGTGACAATACCGCCTACTTGCCTTATATACACGATCCATTCCTCTTATAATCAGATGCTCAACTACCACCTTTTCATATTGATGACTAAGATTTCGACATTCTAAGCAAGGACATAGAATTTTTTCTACATTTCCAGAATTTTTCGTAGCGGTATGCACAAACTTCCGAGCTTCTTGTTGATACTCACTACTAGTTCTTTGAAGAAAAATTCTTTTAGCTTTTGTCAAAATATATGGTTTGATTTGCAAATTACATTTATGTTGAGAATTATGCAATTACCTGAGTAAATGCACCCAATTTATATCCATCATCACCTAATACATAATCAAGCAAATTTCTAAAATTTAAAGTAATAGTCGATTGTTGTGTACAATCAAATTAACATAACTACTTAAATAAAACAGTGATACTAAATGAGACACAACAACGTATAAACTGCTAATAGCACAGTCAACATTTTCAGCAGGCATAACATACGTTACCAAAAAAATGAAGATTGGCTAATCATTAAAAAAGATAAAATAATCAAGGCGACGCTTACGTTAACTTGAGGACGACGAAACCTGAACGGAATCTATGGGTGCGACCTCCACTGGAACCGATTGGCTTCCGTTATGGCAACCGAGAGACCAGAGCAACATTGCGAATTGAACGGAGATTCGAAAAAAGAGACGGAGACCAGGCGGAAGACGAAATTGCAATGGAAAATTTGTATTTGAGGTTTTAAAATTTTGGGGAATATTTTTGGATAAGCGGCCGAATTTGTAGGAGTGGAGGGAAGTGAAAAATAATTCCCGCTTTAATTTATCTTAGCGTTTTAACCTAAAAACAACATACTAATGTTTGATTTTACAAAATGGAGAAGAAAACGCTGTGATTTGCAACTGTAGATAACCCCTTTTCTTGTAATGTAATGTCCAGTTCAGTAAAGCATGCCCTGTTCCCTACCTAGTGCGAGGCCCCTCTTTAACAAGATAATAATAGGGATACTGACTGATATGGGTTCTGAACAACAGATTGACACAAGCCAAGCCCCCTAAGCTTGTGCCCCCAAAACTATGATTTAAGAGTCCGAAAACTCGATACAACAAAAAGAATGAGGGACCTCTTAGCTTTTTAATACTCACATTTAACCTAGCAGGTTTAGGTTTACTAATAATCATGGTTGTAATTAGTACATGTCATTATGTGTACAACCCTTCACTAACACACCTGCCCAGATGTATATAGTTTTCCGTAACATTTCAGTTTATTAAACTACATCTGATTCTTACCCTAAACATGTCATTTACTTAATCTCCGTTTTAAGCCAAATGTAACATGTCCATTACATAGGCTTGCCAACTATGTTCCCAAATTACGACATATATAGGTTTATGCATTTTTCTACAAAGTTATAATAACCTATACGCATTACCTTTTTTATTAGATTAGAGCAAGCATAAACATGTGTACATTTATCCTTTTTAACAAAGTATAGTCAATCAGTCCCGGTTTAGTAACATGCCTATATTCCTCTTTTTGTATCATTCATTATTGCCCCAATTATATGCACACTCAAATAGGGTATAGCCTAGGCTTCCAAAAAGGCTTAGGCTTGGTGTAACGACCCACATTCTACGTATTGAAGGATCATAGAATATTTACTTTATTTTCATATGAGGTCTTATAGTCGTGTAACTTTGGAGAACGACTATTGGGGTCATTTCCCATGTTAACGATTTTTGCCGATTTTTAAATGACCATTTTGCCCCTAGCTGATTTTGTTTCGGCCATAAATTTTGATTGGTAAGAAGTTTTGACCTAAAACCAATTCCATTAGATCCGGATGATGGTTTACCTTTCCGTAGAGTGGTCACATTAGCCAAATGGACTCACCGTTTGGGAGATATGGTTGAAACAAGGTTTAGAAGGTGAAAAACTGCTTAAGTGGGCTAATTAGGGTAATTAGCAAATGGGCCCATAACCCATTTCGGGAATAGGGTTATGGGAAGGCTGAAATGAGTTAGGTTTTCGTTCTATTTCTGTTTTCTAGCCGCCATTTACCTCTTAGAAACCCTAACAATGGCCTCCACCTTCTAATTTCATCCCAAATCGATCTCTAATCGAGGATTAAGCTAATTTACATCAAATCAAAGCAAATCAACATCAAATTAGAGGCAAACGCTGCTGTTTGCATTGGAATTTGTGCCATTTAAAGAATCATTTCAGATGTGAGTTTATATTTTGGCTAAGGTGAGTGATTTGCATTATTTTCCACTAATTACGGCTAATTATGGTGATTAGTGTTAATTAACAAAATTATACATTATTAAATTCTGGAAAAATGTTTAGAAATTCTAAAATATTATTATAGACATCTGTTAGGAATTTGGGCTAATTTGGATATGTTTTGCTAATCCTATCATTAGTTATGCTTAAACATGATTAAGGGGAAAACATGTGTTTTTGGGTATGTTTGATCTTTATATACATGTCAAATTATGGTTTTGGTGTTTGTGGATGATTTTACATGTTGCTATGACTATTTGGCATGTTTATTGGTTGTTTAGAACAGTTAGAATGGTCGAAAATCTCGTCGTGTGGCGTAAAAGCAGTCGCTGGAACTCGTAGGAAAGTTGTGCATGAACCAGATTGAATCGCACCCTTCCCCTACCAACCGACCCTGTAATACCCCGTATTTTCTATGAATATTAAAGTAATGAATTAAAGAATACTTAATTTTAAAAGTGGGAACTAAGGGAAACGGGTTACGCCATTGCGTTCGTCTCGGAATTCTGCTTGAGATAGAGTCCGAGTTTGCGTGAATCGGACTCCATATGAAGAAGTTATGGAGTTCAGAAGATTTCAAGTTCAAGCAGAAAATAAATATAAATAATAATTAAATAAAAATAAAAAAACAGTTCAAAATTCAGAATCGGCTGAGTGGGAAATTTCCCGCTTAGGGGTGTCGACCCCCCTAGGGGGAGTCGATATAGGTGTCGACCCCCTATAAGGGAGTTGACATAGGTGTCGACCCCCTTGTAGGGAGTCGACCCCTTTTTAGATCCAGCTCCTAGGACAAATTTTTACAACCCTGTGTTGATGTGGCCTTCTCTGATTGGCCAATGACCGATTTCTGAGGTATTAGGGCATATATGTCATGCTACGGTTGGCTGGATGACACATCTCTTTAGTTTGATGGCTCTGATTTCTCCTAGACTAATCTAAAGGCTAGAATTGAACCTAGACTTCTGTATGATCACCCCAAACCTTAACCCTAGAACTCATTCTATGAAGTCGTCATGCTGTTCGTCTACAAACTGGCCTAGCCTCCATCCATCTACCCCAAACTAGAGAATCAAATTCAAACTAGGAATCAATTAGAAGAACTAGAGAATCAAACGTCTACATCAAAGGATAGCTTTTCAAATTCAGAAATCAGATCCCAAAAATCAAGACCCGTCCTTCTTCTATAAGTACAGTTATTGTTTAGATGTGAACACCTAATAAGAAATCATGACTGTAATTACTGGATCTAGAACTATGCCTAATTCTATTCGTGCCTATCCATTTGTCAATTCTGAATTGATCATGCCTATTGGACTGTTGTGACTAACATAGTAAAGCCTATCATGCCTATTGGACTGTTGTGACTGACATAGTAAAGCTTATCATACCTACTGGACTGTTGTGACTGACATAGTAAAACCTATCATGCCTATGAGACTATTGGGACTGATACCATTGAACTTATCATGTTGTATTAAATTTGTTTTTCTTTTATGTATGTAAATGCTAAATTATGTTCATACATGTTATATGTTTAGATCCAAGCTAGCACCCATGTTTAAGATCTATATAAGTTCATGTTTATACAATTAGACTTATGCTAGTTCGCATGTTAATTGGATCTAATTTAAATGCAAGATCACATTTATATGCTTAATTAAGTTTATGTCGTTCTATGCCGAATTTATATTACACATATTGATCTATGTTGTTTTATGCCTGTTGGAATGTTACATATCCCTTTTCTTTTCCCTTTTTGTTTATGAGTTAGGCTAATTTGCGAGCCTAACGTTCTATGTGAATTGTGCGAACGAATAACAGGGGAAACGTTGGGGGAAAATATTAAATTACATGCTATTGGCATAGATTGGTTCATAATTATGTAAATGATTAGTAGCATGAAAGGGAATAATTTGGACATAATTTAGAGGGTATACGGGACATGACTTGATTTGGCAACACTTGTGGATAATTTACATATAAACATGAATGGTAAATATGTAAATTAATTAAAAGATGAATATGCCTAACCCGAGGTTAGATTGAGTTGCAGTGTAAGACTGCCCAGAACCTCCCGGCACATCCAGCGACAGCAACAATATAGACCTAATGTGAGAGGTTAGCGCATTAAGCCCAAAAAACCCGAGGTTAGATTGAGTTGCGGTGTAAGACTGCCCGGAACTTCCCAGCACATCCAACGACCACAACAATACATATCTAATGTGAGAGGTTGGTGCTTTAAAGAAGTTTATAGGCATATGCACGATCTTTCTATCCTTTGTTTTGAATCTTTTCTTTTCGTTTCAGCATGTCTGAGGATCTTAATCTTCCTGAGGGCTTACCGGTACCTGGTTGGTTCAGAAGGTACCTGAAGGCTATGGCTAATGACGCAGGCCCAACAGACGTTCCTTCTCCCCCAGTTGCAGTTGTTCCTCCTCCTCCTCCTCGTGTGAATGCTTTCTCGAAGATATGTAGAGACTTTCTTGCCATGGATGGAAAGAACTTTAATGGGACTGAGTCATTTGTGGAAGCAAGAAACTGGCTCAAGGAAACAGAAGATTTGTTTGTTATCTTCGAAGTGGACGATAGGCAGAAGATACAATTGGCTGTATGGTTACTTAAGGACGATGCCTCTTATTGGTGGGATGTTACTAATGCTGAGAGACCAGTTGAAACTTAGGAGGATTTCAGAGGGAGATTTGAAATGAAGTTCCTCTCGCAAGTTGAACGAAGCCTACAGATGGAGAAATTCTTAGCAGTCAAACAGGGAAACCTATCGGTTAAGGAATACGTCAACCAATTCAACCAGCTGGCTAGATTCGGATTGAAGTTAGTAAACACTCCACATAAAAAGGCTCTCCGATTCTTTAAAGGGTTAAATGAGGCACTGCACAGCCTAGCTATGTCCCATATACCTATGGGTGCGACTTTTGAGAGACTGGTAGACATGGCACTATTACAGGAGGAAGACAAGGTTGGCAAGAAAGAGGCAAAGGTGGATGAACCTCCAGACAAGAAAGTGAGGGATCGCAGAATAAGAAGACGGATTCCAAGAAAGGCAGGAAGAATAACAAACCCTGTGAAAAGAGGAAGTGCAAATTTTGTGGCATACCTGGACATCTAATTAAAGACTGCAGGAAGAAGAAGAGGAAGATGGGTGGTTGCTTTCAATGCGGCGAGATAGGATATATGGCTAAGGATTGCCCAAAAAGGCAAGGGCAAGGGCAGAGGACTGGATCCACTTCTGAAGAGCAGGTTCACGCTCTCATTGAACCTCCGCAAGAAAGAGGTAGAAATATTTATGTTGAGAGTTTAGTTTATCTTTCTGATCATCCAGTTCGTACTCTTTTTTATTTCGGCGCATCGCACTCTTTTATATCTACTGCTTTAGTTGAATCTCTGCACCTAGATACCAGTATAGTAGATGATCCCATGGTTGTTTCAAATCCAATTGGGGGCTCAGCTTATTTATCAATGATTTGTTTGGATTTGGAAATTTCTATACTAAGCGTTGGCTTTAGATGTAATGCTTATGTTTTGGGCTTCACGGGCTATGGGTTGATTCAAGGCATGGATTGGTTATCAAGAAATGGTGCCATCCTCGATTGTGAAAAGAGAGTGGTTAGACTTATAACTTGCCTCGGTAACACTCTTGAAATCTCTTATAATCCCATGAATTCTGTCATGCTTAGCTATCTAGAATCTCTTGATGCGTCTGTTAAAAACTTAAAATCTGTTAGAGTAGACCGTGAATACTCGGATGTCTTTGAAGAGGTGAAATGTTTACCTCCAAAGCGAGAGATAGACTTCCACATATACCTTGTTGACAATGCAAAACCTGTTGCCTTACCCATTAGACATATGGCCCTAAGGGAAAGGAAAGAGCTCGGCAAGCAAGTCAAAGAGTTGCTTGAAAAGGGGTCCATAAGGTGAAGTATTTCTGAATGGGGTGCTCCGGTGGTGTTTGCAACCAAAGCAGATGGTTCACTTCGTCTGTGCGTGGACTATAGGAGGCTAAACAAGCTGACCAAGAAGAATAGACACCCACTTCCTAGAATAGACGACTTGTTTGACCAACTCATAGGTGCCTCGATTTTCTCCCAATTAGATCTGGCCACAGGATTTCATCAGCTAAGAGTGGCTGAAGACAACATTGATAAGACCGCGTTCAGGACCTCGTATGGTTTCTTCGAATGGCTTGTCATGCCTTTCGGCTTGACAAACGCACCTGCCTATTTCGTGGACCTGATGAGTAGGGTGTTCAGAGAGTTCCTTAATAAATTTGTAGTTGTCTTCATGAACGACATTCTGGTTTTCTCAAAAAGTGAGGAAGAACATGCTCTGCATTTAAGGGAAGTTATGAATACTCTTCGTGCACACCAGTTGAAAGCAAAATTCTCCAAATGCCATTTTTGGAGAGAGGAAGTAAGGTTTCTTGGACATGTGGTGTCCAAAGAGGGGACAGCTGTGGATTCCGCAAAAGTAGTTGCAGTGCAAGATTGGAAGATCCCCCGGAATGCAACCGAAGTACGAAGTTTTCTCGGGCTAGCGGGCTTTTACAGAAAGTTCATTAAAGACTTCGCGAAGATCTCAGCCCCACTTACTAGACTGACAAAGAAGAACCTAACTTTTGCCTTGGGATTTGGATTGCGACATTGCTTTCCAACGATTGAAAATGGCTTTGACAACAACCCCAGTTCTGACATTGCCTGATGGAAGCAATATGTTTACTGTATACATAGACGCATGAGGTATAGGATTAGGCGCTGTCTTGATGCAAGAAGGCAATGTAATTTGCTATGGAGGAAGGAAGTTGAAAGTACATGAGAAGAACTACCCAACTCATGATTTAGAGCTAGTTGCCATTGTTTTCGCTCTTAAGTCATGGTGTCATTACCTACTAGGAGAAAGGTTTGAATTGTTCACTGATCATAAATCGTTAAAGTACCTTTTCTCACAGAAAGATCTTAACTTAAGACAACAAAGGTGGATGGAATTTCTTGCCTCATACGATTTTGAGATTGCTTATACCCCTGGCAAGGGAAATGTGGTAGCAGACGCCTTAAGTAGGAAAAAGCTGACTTTAAGTCCTCTCTTTGTAGAAAGACAAAGCTTGGAGTACATAGCAAACTTTGAGTTTAGACCCTCCTTTGAATTTGTACCTGGTTGTTAGCATCGCTAGAGGTGCGGCCTACGCTTTTGGACTCAATAGGAACCGCACAACGTAAAGATCCTCACGTAGTTAATGTGATGGATAAGATAATTAGATGTGAGACTTCTAGTCACCTCAATAGATACTCCATCGATGACAAGGGTTGGTTGAGACAGAATGGAAGACTATGCATCCCACAAGCAAGGGATTTGGTGAAAACCGTTCTCGAAGAAGCATACCATTCTAAGTGGACCATATATCCAGGTGGGGACAAGATGTATAAAGACATAAAAAGGGTTTTCTTCTGGAATGGCATGAAGAAGGATGTAGCTGAGTTTGTCTCTAAATGCTTGATATGCCAGCAAGTCAAGGCGGAACAGAAGAAGCCTGGTGGTCTGCTTCATCCTCTAGAGGTCCCATAGTCGAAATGGGATAACATTTCGATGGACTTTATTGATGGGTTGCCTAGGTTAAGAAGGGGAAATACTAGCATTTGGGTAATAGTGGACAGGCTCACTAAAAACGCTTTATACATGTTAAAAGTAGGAGGACTGCCTCATCGTTGGTATCCATTTATCTTAAAGAGGTGGTTCGACTGCATGGAATACCCTCTAGCATAGTAAGTGATCGAGATCCTATCTTTACGATCGAGTTTTGGAAGAGTTTGCAAGAGGCTGTAGGCACACAGCTATGCTTAAGCACTACCTATCACCCTCAAACCGATGGTCAGACGAAAAGGGTGAAAAGAGTATTAGAAGACCTCTTGAGATTGTGAATTCTTAATTTTGGGGGGAACATGGGAGGATCACCTTCCTTTGGTGGAGTTCGCCTACAACAATAGCTACCAAGCCACCATAGGCATGGCACTCTTCGAGGCTTAATATGGAAGACCATGCCGATCACCAACTTGTTGGTGGGAGTCTACAGACAAGCTCGTACTTAGTCCTAACGTGATCAGAGAAACTTCAGAGAAGGTAGACTTGATACGAAGACGAATGAAGGCCGCACAAGATAGACAGAAGTCCTATGCTGATAAAAGAAGGACCGACCTTGAGTTTGAGGTTGGAGACAGGGTTTTCCTTAAAGCATCTCCTTTGAGGAATGTCGTCACTTTGGGTCTGCAGGAAAATTGGTACCAAGATTTGTAAGGCCATTTCCTATCATTGAAAGGATTGGGAAGATGGCTTATAAAGTAGAGCGCCCGAAAGATTGGCTGTAGTTCATAATGTTTTTCATGTCTCTCATCTACGAAAGTGCTTACATGAGTCGGCAGAAGTTATGGAGCCAAGCACACTAGAGGAAATAGAAGTGGAGTGAGAAGCGACGGTGAGAAGAGTTCCAACTCATATCTTGGGTACAGAAGTTAAAAGGCTACGCAATCGTGAATTCAAGCTAGTTAAAGTACAATGGAGTGATGCAGAGGAAGATGCGACTTGGGAGACTGAGGACAAGATACGCACAGCCTACCCTTATCTTTTTGAGGGTACATCTTTGATCTCCTTTTTTCCATAAAGTTTGTGCATGCTTATATCTATCCTTTTAAGTATATCTCCTTGGTCCTATTCTTGATCCCTAGGTAGAAACCAATGGATGTAAACATGTATTTGAAACATGTTATGATTGACGGCTGCAAGTGGTTGCTCATGGATGCATACACACACACTAGGTACTAGATCGGCTCATCACTTTTATATTGCATATGCATATATGTATTTATAGCATTGGAACTTGATGTGTTATCATGTGGACATTGCATTTATATGAATGATTATGCACTCATGTAGAAAGTATAATTAGGAAAATTGCATACATGATGGACTTATAGCACCAACGTGATTCGCATTAAGGAGGTCAACTGAATCAGTGGACTGCCTGATTTCGCATTAGATAAGGACATACACACACACACTATGCATATGATCATGAAAGCAACATAAATCTTTTTAAGGACAGTGGATGCCAAAATGGTTGAGTAGATGGATGTTAGGATACATTCTTCTTAACTTAGAGATTTTGAGGACGAAATCCTTTAAGGAGGGGAGAATGTAACACCCCGTATTATCTGTGAACATTAAAGTAATGAATTAAAGAATACTTAATTTTAAAAGTGGGAATTAAGGGAAACGAGTTACGCCATTGCGTTCATCTCGGAATTCTGCTTGAGGTAGAGTTCGAGTTTGCATGAATCAGACTCTGTATGAAGAAGTTATGAAGTTCATAAGATTTCAAGTTCAAGTAGAAAATAAATATAAATAATAATAAAAAACAGTTCAAAATTCAGAATCGGCTGAGCGGGAAATTTCCCGCTCAGGGGTGTCGACCCCCCAGGGGGAGTCGACATAGGTGTCGACCCCCTTGTAGGGAGTCGACCCCTTTTTAGATCTAGATCCTGTGACAAATTTTTACAACCCTGTGCTGATGTGGCCTTCTCTGATTGGCCAATGACTGATTTCTGAGGTATTAGGGCATATGTGTCATGCTACGGTTGGCTGGATGACACATCTCTTTAGTTTGATGGCTTTGATTTCTCCAAGACTAATATAAATGCTAGAATAGAACCTAGACTTCTATATAATCACCCCAAACCTCAACCCTAGAACTCATTCTATGAAGTCCTCATGTTGTTCGTCTACAAACTGGCCTAGCCTCCATCCATCTACCCCAAACTAGAGGATCAAATTCAAACTAGGAATAAATTAGAAGAACTAGAGAATCAAATGTCTAAATCAAAGGATAGCTTTTCAAATTCAGAAATCAGATCCCAGAAATCAAGATCCGTCTTTTTTTGTAAGTACGGTTATTGTTTAGATGTGAACACCTAATAAGAAATCATGACTGTAATAACTGGATCTAGACTATGCCTAATTCTATTCGTGCCTATCCTTTTGTCAATTCTGAATTGATCATGCCTATTGGACTGTTGTGACTGACATAGTAAATCCTATTATGCATATTGGACTGTTGTGACTGACATAGTAAAGCCTATCATGCCTATTGGACTGTTGTGACTGACATAGTAAAACCTATCATGCCTATGAGACTATTGGGACTGATACCATTGAACCTATCATGTTGTATTAAATTTGTGGTTCTTTTATATATGTAAGTTACATGCTAAATTATGTTCATACATGTTATATTTTTAGATCCAAGCTAGTACCCATATTTAAGATCTATATTAGTTCATGTTTATACAATTAGACTTATGCTAGTTCGCATGTTAATTGGATCTAATTTAAATGCAAGATCACATTTATATGCTTAATTAAGTTTATGTCGTTCTATGCCAAATTTATATTACACATATTGATCTATGTTGTTTTATGCCTGTTGGAATGTTACATATCCCTTTTCTTTTCCCTTTTTGTTTATGAGTTAGACTAATTTGCGAGCCTAACGTTCTATGTGAATTATGCAAACGAATAATAGGGGAAATGTTGGGGGAAAATATTAAATTACATGCTATTGGCATAGGTTGGTTCATAATCATGTAAATGATTAGTAGTATGAAATGGCATAATTTGGACATAATTTAGAGGGTAAATGGGACATGACTTGATTTGGCAACACTTTGGATAATTTACATATAAACATGAATGGTAAATATGTAAATTAATTAAAAGATGATTATGCCTAACCCGAGGTTAGATTGAGTTGCGGTGTAAGACTGCCCGGAACCACCCAGCACATCCAGCGACCACAACAATATAGATCTATTGTGAGAGGTTAGCGCATTAAGCCCCAAAAACACGAGGTTAGATTGAATTGCGGTGTAAGACTGCCCGGAACTGCCCAACACATCCAGCGACCACAACAATACATATCTAATATGAGAAGTTGGTGCTTTAATGAATGAATTAAAGCTAAGGAACTGATAGGCTAAGAATGGTAGGGTTAATTTAATTAAGGCAACATTTAACCAGTACAACATGTTAATCAAACACATGGGTGAGGTTAGGTAAAATGGAGAACACTTAACCGTTATAACATGTGGATTAGGAAACCCTAGTAATAGGGACCCATTTCGGCAGTAACCCGCATAAATGTATCAAGGTACCCTAAACTAGGCAGGGTGGGGCACGATTACTGAGCTTATTATAAGCGGTCAAAATAGCGGCGGGGGTGCAGCATTGTAGTTCCAACGGAGTATGGGCGTGCACGCACTCCGTAGTGGAAAAGCAGGCACTGGGCATCAGTAGTATACACTGTGCATCTTGAATTTATGTCGGGTTGCCACCATAGGAATTGATACACCCCATGGTGGGACCATCACAGGTATCTACAATCGAGCGGGGCCGAATGACACAAGTAGCGAATGCATGCGAGTAGAAGCCGATCGGGAAAGGGATCACCTTGTTATGAACACATGATGATAATTAAAACATTCGTAGTAGGTGCAGAGAAATAGAAATGAGTGCGATAGTACATTCAGATTATCTTATGTTATCTTATTTCTATGGTATTGTCCTATGTTCAGTTTATTCATGCCATGATCCTTTTACCTATTTACATGCTGAATAATAACTGGACTTACCAGACTTATGTCTGACCCGTTTTCTTTCGCCTTCTTTTCTTTCGTTCCCCCCAGGTCCGCAGGGAGGGAATACTTCAGCTTAGTGCAGACCTTTTTCAAGCTTGAAGAGAGTAGATGTATTGCTTGGATTCTCTTTTCTTGGGCTATGGCCATGGTTACACTTTTATTGGGGATTTAAGCTACTTTACTTCTGTTTTATGCATCTTTATGTACTTGGAGATTTAAATCAAGATAGATATTTTGTTGTAATAATTTAGAAGTTGGGTTTTGAGACAATGCTTGTAATGTTTTGACTGAACAATGCTATTTAATAAATAATTTCAGTTTTCCGTTGTTTATATGTCTGTCTTGTAAATTATCCGTGTCTTTTACCTAAAATACTTCACCAAAGTTAATGCATTCCCTTTGTGAGTGACCTTAATGGAGGTGGGGTGTTTCAGACCCTGATCGTGACACCCCTTACGAACTGATCTGCTCACCTGGAGTGTGCCACGAACTGCCTGAGATAGCTAATCACGATCCGATGCTTGAAGAGGATCACTCACGAACCAGAGAGCACGACCCGAACCGATGGGATCATCATGACCCGACCCAGAGGAGCATCGCGACCGAACCGAACCCTGTAAGGCATTACGACCTGCACCGATCTGGAGAGGGTGCTACGAACCGAACCGCTTGATGGCCACGAACCAGAGCTACTCACGAGCCGATGGAGGACCTGAGCCTAGATGATGATCACGAACTGAATGGAGACCGATCCGGAGAAGACCAAAACCCGAGATGCAAAGGTAGTCCAAATAGGAGGTAGAACTCAGGATCTAGTTGGGAACCAACAAGTTAACTTCGTGAGTTGGACTTTGCTGCGGGACATGTGCTAAGGGGTTATCGACGTCCATAACTTTGATTCACCACCAAGACGGATGTTAAGCTATGGATCAGTGAAGTGGGGTAGTTATTACTCCGTGGGGCAGATTGATCGTAGCATGGCTATGAGCCAGTGCGGTGAAGTCGTCATGACTTCATGGGGCATAGTGGACATAGCAAGGGATTAGTGGCTATGGATCAGTGCAGTGGAGCCTTCATGAATCCATGGGGCAGAGTGATCATAGCAAAGGATTTGGGTGGTCAAAGCTGTGGATATTGTATGATTTACGCACCGAGTGAGAGATGTGAGGATGGTTGCTATGCTTGATTATTTGATATCATAATGACATGCACACCCCTCCCCCGTATCTTTACACCATATGTTAGTGTCACCTTAGAGTATTGTACATCTTGTTGTGCTAACTCTTTGGTTGCAGGTCCAGGTTCAGGTATGGTTTAATATACCTGTTATTGTTCTGTTTTGCTGCTTATCGATCATACCATACTTTTGTCTGACCCAGATTTTTATGTCTTTTCTTATTACTCTGGGTGCTCTTAAACGGGCAGACTAGAGACAGATCAGGTGATTATGCACGAGTAGCTGTACCGAAGACGAGAAGTAGGCTTCTACATATGATATATATATATATAATCTCCCTGTGTCGTTGCTGGTCACTACTTTGGGCATTAGTAGTGAACCTTTATTATTTTGCTTTGGAGACAATTTTAAAGGTTGTAATAATGATGATGTGGAACATAAGCTGTATTTTGGATTTTCTGCTGCTACAGTGGTTTAGTTTTCAGCTTATGCACCGTCTCACCTGTTTTATGTCAAGGTTATGTTATTATTATATTTTGTTCCATGCGCTGTGAGATATACGACAGGTTCCTTGCTAGTTCAAATTCCTTTCTTTTCCTTTCTTTGGTGACCGTCCCGTGCTAGTTGGGTATCGGCACAACGCACCTTCATTGGAAATGTCGGCTGGTGTGGGGCTGGCCATCACACTTCGTATCAGAGCTCTAGGTTGCGTAGTTAACCTAGGGAAAGACACCAGGGAGAGATAGTATACGTATATGAGAGCGTGTATTTGTGATATTTTGGTTTTCAAAAGATATATATGTACTATTAGTATATTTAAGAATGAAGTCGCGCTGCACTGGCACCACTGAAGGGATGGTTAATCGTTTCCTTCTTACAGATTGAACAATGAGCCTATATACAAGGAATACTGGTTCAGGAGCCAATAATAGTAATGCTCCTGATGTGAGGACGATGTTCACCGACTTCATGAGAGAGATGCTTAGGGATGTTCAGAGGGCAGCTCCTAACGCTGCGAATGGTGGTGGTGCAACGGTGCAGGCGCCTAGGGCCGATTTCGACAAGATTTGTAAGGACTACACTAGTCTTGTGGGAAGTCGTTCCGTGGAACGGAATCAGCCACAGAATTCAGGATTGGCTTGATAGTTGTGAGCGTATCTTCGAAGATCTGGAATCGAAGACGCGATGAAAAGGAAGCTAGCATTCCGTTAGCTGCAAGGACGGGCTATGAATCGGTGGAATGCTATTAAGGCAGCTACTCCTGAGGATCAAGTTACTTGAATCGGTTCAAGACCCGATTCAGTGACAAGTTCATCCCAGCTGCTCAGAAATCAGAATTGTTTAGGAAGTTCTTGGAGCTTAAGCAGAATGGTAGGGCAGTCTCGGAATATATTGCTGAGTTCATTACTTTATCGAAGTATGGATTATCCCTTGTTGACACTCCCGAGAAGAAGAATGAGAAGTTCATAACTGGTTTAGATCAGTATTTGGGAGAAAGGATTATAAACCATATTGATGAGACCTTTGAATCGATTGTTGGGAAAGCATTGAGGTCAGAGAGCCTTTATCCTAAGCCTAAGACTGAAGTCGCTGTTGCATCTACAGAGGGGCCAAAACTGCAAGCAAGCAGTGGAGGCAAGAACAATTCTCAGAACAAAATGAAACAGAATCAGACTAAAGATGGTCAGAAGAAGAGTAAGAAAGATGTTGAGTGCTTTAGTTGTGGCAAGAAGGGCCACTATGCTAAAGAATGTCGAGCAAAGCCAGCGGATAAGAAGTGCTTCAACTGCGGCCAAGTGGGACATCACAAGGATAAATATCTGCAACCTCCCAAAGAGAAGCAGATTGTGAAAGCATATGCTATTAATGTTGTTCCTTCTTCGTCGAATGCCCAAATCGCGGTGGAGAAAGGAAAGAATGTCGTTATTCAAGGTATGCTTTCTGTTTATGATGTTCCTGTTCGAGTAGTATTTGATACTGGGGCTTCCCGTTCCTTCATATCTAGTGACCTGGTAGATAGGTTGGATTGGAATCTGAGATAGTCGATAGACCTTTAGCGGTGATGAACCCGATTGGTGGTTCGACTAGCCTTAGTATGATTTGTCGTAATGTGGTCTTATCGAGTCATGGATGTATGTTTGCTTGTGATTGCTTTGTTTTGGGCTTTACTGGGTTTAGCATTATTTTTGGAGTCGATTGGCTCCAAAGATATGGGGTGGTGGTAGACTGTGAGAGATTTTCGATAACCATTAGTGCAGATGATGGATGGAGGGTAGTGTTTGGTGTCCTACCTAGTGATGAGGTGATGGCTAGTTTATTAAATTCCCTCGACATCCCGCAGGACGAGTTAGCAGGAATTCCAATTGTTGGTCAGTATCCGGATGTCTTCGAGGAAGTGACCGGACTTCCACCACACCGAGAGATTGAGTTTCGTATTGATTTAGTGAAAGATGCCAGACCTATAGTGATGCCACTTCGTCGTATGGCACCAAGGGAGCAGCGAGAGCTCAGGGTGCAAGTGAGCGATCTTTTGAAGAAGGGATTTGTCAGAAGAAGTGTTTCTGAGTGGGGAGCACCAGTTGTGTTTATTACCAAGGCAGATGGTTCCCTTCGATTGTGTGTGGACTACCGCGAGTTGAATAAGGTGACGAGGAAGAATAAGTATCCTCTACCGCGGATAGATGATTTGTTTGATCAGTTGAGTGGCGCGAGAGTGTTCTCCCAGCTGGATCTCGCGACAGGTTTTCATCAACTTAGGGTGGAAGCTGAGAGTATAGCTAAAACGGCCTTTCAGACGCTGTCTGGATTCTATGAGTGGTTGGTCATGCCATTCGGGTTGACCAATGCACCAACATATTTTATGGATCTTATGAATAGGGTATTCAGAGATCAATTGAATAAGTTTGTTCTTTTGTTCGTGGACGATATCTTGGTTTATTCGAGGACAGAGGAAGAACATAAGGAACATTTGAGAGTAATGATGGAGGTGTTGAGAAAACACCAATTGGAAGCAAAGTTTACTAAATGACACTTCTAGAGGAGGGAAGTGAGATTCTTGGGCCATGTTGATTCAGAGAATGGTATTGTCGTGATTCCTACGAAGGTGGCTACGATCAGACCCACTTTGATTGAGCAGATTGGTTCCAGACAGAAGGACGATCCTAACTTATTGGAAATCATCTCCAAGTTAGAGATGGGTATCGATGAGGAGATGAACAAGTATAGGCTTAATCGAGATGGATGGCTTAGAAAGAATGGGAGACTAGTTGTGCCCAATGTTGATGGATTGAGATATAAAGTGTTTAGAGAATGTCATCACTCGAAACTGACTATACACCCGGGTGGCAATAAAATGTATCGAGACATGAAGCAGACCTACTGTTGGGAAGGGATGAAAAGAGACGTTGGGAAGTTTATATCCAAATGCATGTATTGCCAGCAAGTTAAAGCTGAGCAAAAGAAACTTAGTTGTTTGTTGCAACCTTAGAAATCCCAGAATGGAAATGGGAACAAGTCTCAATGGATTTCATTGATGGGTTACCAAGGACTAGATCGGGCCATGATAGCATTTGGGTGATTGTGGACCGATTGACCAAGAGTGTAAGGTTTATACTTATCAAGTTGAAAAGAATGGCAGCTAAGTAAGCGGAACTGTATATGAAGTGGGTAGTGAGATTTCATGGAATACCCAAAGGCATTGTGAATGACCAAGCTACGTTGTTTACTAGTGGAATTTGGAAGAGCTTTGAGACGACCCGAAATCCCGTTTAGACGGAGACCAGGGTTATCTTTGGAATATAACACAGAAACATATAATAGCAGAACAGAATTAAATAAATACACTAGATAATGAACAATAGAATATACTGGATAAAAGTAATCATCAGAGTTACACAGTATACAGGATCTTGCTTAGTACAAATACAGTTCAGCTATACATAAATGTCTACAGCGGAAATAAACAAAATATGTACAATAGGAGCTGAACAGCATAAAAAGAAATAAATGATAGAATCCATCTTCAGCTCCAGCTATCCAGAAAAAGAACCAGCTAAACCTGAATACAAGGCTGCCCGTGTAGAAAATGGGGCACCCGAGTTTGAAAGTGAAACAAACTACGAGTCAGTCATGGGACTGGTATGAGAAATCCACTCAACACATATATAATTGGCCAATCACAGGACCACGCCACTTTCGTGGAACGGGTTTACTCCATTGGATTGCCAGTGCTTTAAAACAAATCTTTCTTTTAAACATCGCTATGCTTTTTATAAAAATGAAGCCGTTATAAGACTCAGTTCCCATCACACAATGCAACGCAAACCGGAGGATAGAGTTTTTACCTTATAACGGCCAAATATGCTTGATACGAATAAAACAAAGGCATTTGGTATTATTGCTAGTGTTCATATGTTTTGAAAACAGTTTCAAATCATAACTATCAATCATAGACGACATGAGCGTCCCATGCCACTATGTCGCCAAATATATATACAACTGAAACCGCACGATCACGTATTTGGAAATTGGATTTCCGTCATGAACCAAGGCAAAAGATAGTCCTTACCGAATTCGTGACTCTCTAGCCCGAGCCACAGGCAAGCGCGCAAGCAAGCCTTTAGATCGTCAGGGCCGGTCCACCGATGTGGATTATTATGCCTGAACAATACGTTTCCCCGCCCTTTGGGGCGTAAACGAGCCAACGAATGACTCCATCGGACCCGGATCGTCCGATCAAACCGAGGCGCCTCGCAACAGCAACAACCACATAGGTGAAAAGTATATAAATGTCAGGGCTGGTAGGTCACTGACACCACCCTAGCTAGAAAGAAACGCATGCCCTCCCTGAGGTCCTTCTCCCGTTTTAGGTTCATATCGGGGTGTGAGGCTCGCGAATTCACGTTATACACAAAGCTACGCCACACAGGCGGTGCTTTGATCATCACCACAAGACTTTGCTTTTCAACAGAAGCCCTGATCACTGCATCTTAGCATGCCACACAGGCAATTCATGCCATGCGACTGATGTCCATCGATATACAACCTCTGAGCTCGTGCGTCTCAGAGAAGGGCGTTAAGCAAAAGAATAAATTCTCCGCCGCCAAACAGATGTATATTTAACAGAAATCAATCAACACAGAATAAATTCCAATGTCAGACACACAGTCCATTTACAAGTCCGTTCTGGGTCTGAACGAAACCGGAGGCACTAAATACCTCGCAAACCCTTCGATCACCACGTACGTCTGGACGATCACCACTCATTATCCATATTTCGGGATGCCTCCCAATCAGGACCTCGGTTACCATCCAAACGAGGTGAAGATCTCCGGTCTTCGACCACCGTCTTTATCTTCGACTTTCAATCGTCGGTCAATTATTTGAAATGAGAATTAACTCGGCCTTCTCAAATAATTCACGTATATATTTAGAATTTCAATTCAATTTATTTCAATGGTTAAATTATTCGACAACACAAATTTTGTTCTTTAATGTAATTTTCACACCAAACACATTCAACCATCAAATATCACATAAATCAAGCAAATTCAGTTTATTTCCATTCCATAACGCTTATGATATTTTATAACTATTTATCGCTATTTTTATTTATTTTAAAATAGCTAATTTATTCAAAACGACGCTTCGGGCCATAAAGCGGCCGTGGCGCTGTTTTTCTTCAGATTTGATTTACACATATCTGAAAATCTAACCGTTGGATCTTCACAAAATTTACATCATTAGAAAGGTCTTTTCAAAACGAATCCAACGGTTCCAGTTTCGGGAAAATCCGACGGTCGGATCTCCCGGTACAATCATTTGAAGTTTCGATTTCAAAATACGAACTGCAGCGTCGTTATTCGATTAAATAAAATTATATTTATATTTATATATAAATATAATCGTTTCTGGCGCTGTTTTTCTTCAGATTTGAATTAAACATTCTAGACAATCCAACCGTTGGATTTTTGCAAGGTTGGTGCAGTTGGGAAGATATTTCCAAGGCGAACCCGACGGTTGAGGTTTCGGGAAAATCCAATGGTCGGATTTCCCGTACTAGTTGTTTGAAATCACGGTTTCAAAATACGAACTGCACGGCTTCGTTTCATTTTAATTTTATTTATATTTATATATTTATATAAATATAGTTCATTCAATGATTTCAATATCGTTTTCACTTCAAAAATTTCACTAACGCCTTAAAATTTTGGAAAATTTCGCCATAACCTCCCCTGCACCGGGAGCATCGGGAAATCGCAAATAGCTTTCCCGGTCCTTCTAATCTCAAAAAGAAAAAGAAAAAGCCAAGCGGCTAGCCAACAGGCTCATAAAATCATCACCCAAACAAAGCAGTAAATGTGTACCTATTTGTCGGGCACAAAATTTTATTCCTCTTCTCTAGCCCCTTTGCTATAACCTGTTCAATGAATATGCATGTACATATATATATATATACAGTTCTTATCATTTATCATTTTCTATTCAACTTCATATTTGATTTCTATTTGGTTTAAAAACACCATTCATTCTAATGTTACATAAATAGGTGCAAATCATTTCATTAGCTAATTAATGAATATTTCAACTCATATATGTTTATTTTGAACAAGTGGCTATTTTTAACACTTCACATTTCAACGATTTATGCATACAATAAAAATGTGATTTTTATTGTAAAACAATTCATTTCAAAACACTATTTTTCTATATAGTTCAAGTTGGTGATAAAAATGGGATTTTTATCATAAAACAATTTCTTTTAAAACGAGATTATTTTACACAGTTCATATAGTCGATAAAAGGTGATTTTTATTATCAAACAATTTATTTCAAAATATGAATACCATTCAACACATGAATTTCTAATCAACGAATGAATATCAATTCAACACATGAATGTTTTCTATAGTTTCTATATATAGATAAAAATGTGATTTTTATTATCAAACAATTTATTTCAAAATATGAATACCATTCAACACATGAATTTCTAATCAACGAATGAATATCAATTCAACACATGAATGTTTTCTATAGTTTCTATATATAGATAAAAATGTGATTTTTATTATCAAACAATTTATTTCAAAATATGAATACCATTCAACACATGAATTTCTAATCAACGAATGAATATCAATTCAACACATGAATGTTTTCTATAGTTTCTATATATAGATAAAAATGTGAATTTTATTATCAAACAATTTATTTCAAAATATGAATACCATTCAACACATGAATTTCTAATCAACGAGTGAATATCAATTCAACACATGAATGTTTTCTATAGTTTCTATATATAGATAAAAATGTGATTTTTATTATCAAACAATTTATTTCAAAATATGAATAACATTCAACACATGAATTTCTAATCAACGAATGAATATCAATTCAACACATGAATGTTTTCTATAGTTTCTATATATAGATAAAAATGTGATTTTTATTATCAAACAATTTATTTCAAAATATGAATACCATTCAACACATGAATTTCTAATCAACGAATGAATATCAATTCAACACATGAATGTTTTCTATAGTTTCTATATATAGATAAAAATGTGATTTTTATTATCAAACAATTTATTTCAAAATATGAATACCATTCAACACATGAATTTCTAATCAACGAGTGAATATCAATTCAACACATGAATGTTTTCTATAGTTTCTATATATAGATAAAAATGTGATTTTTATTATCAAACAATTTATTTCAAAATATGAATAACATTCAACACATGAATTTCTAATCAACGAATGAATATCAATTCAACACATGAATGTTTTCTATAGTTTCTATATATAGATAAAAATGTGATTTTTATTATCAAACAATTTATTTCAAAATATGAATACCATTCAACACATGAATTTCTAATCAACGAATGAATATCAATTCAACACATGAATGTTTTCTATACAATGAATAAATATAGTTTAAGCAGATGAAAATAATTCAAACATACGAATATTATTGAAAATTTCGGCAGCATAACGGCAGGGTAGTTAAAACCGGGACCGTCCCTAGTACGGCTCCTCGCTCTACCTTAAAACCTCGCGGTTTTTGACAATGGGGATCATGCATCTAGTTCGCACGCAGGCGGCATGTATATATTTATTTCATTTCCACAAACTAATCCTATGTGGTTTCAACCAAATATTTCTCAACCACAAACGGGTATTTTTCAACCACAATCAATCAATATCAACCACAAACAATCATTCGCTATCAATCAATTTTCACAACAATTTCAATCAATAAATATCGTCCATGGTTTGTGGACGAGGGGGCGTATATATATATAGATATATATTTATATATAGCAATTCACTTTTATTTCAACACATATATATGTATAGAAAAAGAAATTGAAGAGTGAGAAATTCTCACCAATAGCTATCCAATACTACGACTCTTCCTTTATAGAAATCTTCGCCAATCTCGCCTTTCGTCGCTTTCGTTGCCCGTATTCTCTACATATGTAAAAATCGAATTTTTACTATGTTATTCAATATATAAAAATCGAATTTTTATTATGCTATTCAATATATAAAAATCGAATTTCAAAAATATAGATTCCGCCTTTTCAAAAATAAAGATTATATTTTTAATATTCCTATGATGTAAAAATTATATTTTTATTACTTTAAAAATATAAAAATCATATCTTACTTCTTCTACTTAATAAAAATTCCGTCTTTTCTATTTTGAAAATATGATCTTTATTTTTCCAAGTTCAAATCTTTTTCTATTCAAAGTTCAAATCTTTTCTATTTAAAGTTCAAATCTTTTTCCATTTAAAGATCAAATCTTTTCCTTTTTAAAGTTCAAATCTTTTTCCTTTTCTTAAAATTAAAATCAGTTTTTAAACCCTTTTAAAATTCAGTTTTAAACCCTTTTAAAATTCAGTTTTAAATCCTTTTTAAAATTCAGTTTTAAACCCTTTTAAAATTCAGTTTTAAATCCTTTTAAAATTCAGTTTTTAATCCTTTTAAAATTCAGTTTTAAACCTTTTTAAAAAAAATCAGTATTTCCTAAAAAAAGAAATCAGTATTTCCTTTTAAACAAAATCAGTATTTCCTAAAAAAAGAAATCAGTATTTCCTAAAAAAAAGAAATCAGTATTTCCTTTTAAACAAAATCAGTATTCAGAATTAAAATGAAAATAAAATAACATAAAATACTTACCTTATCTTCGAAGCGGGGGGGGAGGCGTCGTCAGGGTCGGCGGTGGGTCTCGTCAGGGCGGAGCTGGCTTCGAGGGGGCGGCGGAGGCGGGGTGCTCGCGAATTCAGGGAGGGCTCGTTCCTCGAGTGGGGCGACAGAAATTGAGGAGAGAGGGGCACAGGTCGGAGGTGGCGCTGAGCGATGCCAGGGGGCGGAGTTTGGGCGTCGGCGACGTTCGCTTTAGGGGGGCGGTCGATAGTTTTTTAGGGTTTTTTTTTTCTTTTATTTTCGTTTGAAATTGAAATGAATGGGGGGGGGGGCAGAACGACAGATAAAGGGAGGGAATAATTTTTTTTTCCTTTTTATTATTTAATTATTTAATTTTGCAAAAAAGTTGACTTTTACATACGACCTCGAAACGAGGCCTACCGCCTGTCGTCCATAGCGTTTTACCCCCATCCCGAACACAATGGGATATGTATCGTAAGCTCATTTGATCGTTACAATCAGTTTCCGTTGAATTTACATTTAAATCACTATATTGAATTTTAAACGTACATTTCAAATTATCGGGGTCACATACTCACTAGTAAAATTCCAGAAAAATATTTTCTCGCTTCATATTGACGATACGGTCCTAACAAAACTAGTTTCGTCGAATTCTGAGACCGTTTGAAAAATGGCCAATTTCCAGTCGATTAAAATCAATTGAAACCGGTCAAACGCGTTTTCCTTTGCCACGCTCACATATTGATTCGAAAAATTATGAAATTTGAAACCTAGCAATAACTTGACATCCCGGACCCAACAAAAGTGGTTTCATCGAAATCCGAGGTCGTTTGCAAAATGTCCATTTTTAAGGGCCTGAATTCCATAGCGACTATTCAGAATTTTCAATTGGACATATCTTTTGATTCCCGCTATCAAATTTCGATTGGTCAGATTCGTTGGAAAGATATCATCAATTAGATCCTAATGTTTTTGGTTTCACTAAAATCCGGATTGTTTTGCACCCGGTATATTCAATTGAAGTTTGAAATCGAATTATCGAACTACCGCGCTATTTTCAATTCTATATATAATTATAATTAATTATATTCGTTTTCAAATGTCGATTCAAACTCAATTTTCATCGCCATTATTTAAAATATTTATTTTAAATATTTAAAATCCATTATTTTAGCCAATTTAAAAATTTTTAATTGGTTCAGATTTTCTGGGTCGTTACAATCTCCCCCACTTAAAACTTTTCGTCCCCGAAAAGGAATAAAGTCGAAAGTGGTTTGATAAATCTACAATCACACAACACAACAACCAATCCAATTGTTTTTAACCTTTAAAAATATACTAATCAAATTTTATACCCCTTTAAAAATCCTTCAGACCATATAATTAAAAGTGCACATCTATGAAAAGAAAATAACAATAGAGTAGAGAATTGAATGGTAGTGCAAAGTAGGGTAAATGTACCTGGCACCGGAGTCAATCAGAGATATCGACTCGGCATCTAGGATAAGCTTTCTGAATGCTCTCCTCAGTTTCCCAAGTACAATCTCGCGGATCTCCACTCCATTACACTTTGACTAAGTGAACCTTCTTGTTCCTCAGCTCTTTGGTTTCTTTGCCGATGATCTTCAGCGGCTCTCGCCTCACGGCTAATTCTGGAGTAATTTCAATGTCCTGTTGAGCTGCTTCTTCCACGATCAAGTCTGGATCATGAACGTGCTTTCGAAGTTGAGATATATGAAATACATCATGCACTCCAGGCAACCAGTCAGGCAGTTTGACCCTATAAGCGAGAGTTCCAATCCGTTCCAGAATAGGAAACGGACCAATGAATTTGGGCGCTAACTTTCCAGTTTTACCGAACCGGATAACTCCTCTCATCGGCGATACTTTCAAATATACATAGTCGCCAACTTCAAAGGATATATCTCTTCTTCTTCTATCGGCATAGCTCTTTTGTCGGCTTTGAGCGGCGAGTAATCGCTTTCGCTTTTTAATAAAATTGACTTTGTCGGCAGCTTCTCGAATCATATCGGGACCCAACACAAGTCTATTTCCAGGCTCGACCCAACAAGCAGGAGATCGGCACGGTCTACCATACAATGCTTCGAATGGCGACATTGTCAGGATTGCCTGATAGCTGTTGTTATAAGAGAATTCAGCCAAATGCAGATGGTCTTCCCATGATCCACCGAAATCTAGAACACAAGCCCGCAATAGATCTTCTAAAATGCGATTTACCCTCTCAGTCTGACCGTCTGTCTGAGGATGATAAGCGGTGCTCAAGTTTAACTTCGTTCCCAGCTCGACTTGAAATGCTTCCCAGAATTTGCTAGTGAATATTGTATCTCTATCACTGACTATGCTGAGCGGCACTCCATGTAGTCTAACTATTTCGCTGAAGTATATCTGCGCCAGACTCTGAGCAGTTCTGTTTGATTTGACAGGTATGAAATGGGCGGTCTTCGTGAAGCGATCTACGATCACCCAAATACTGTCATTTCCCTTTCTGGTTCTGGGCAGACCATCAATGAAATCCATAGAAATATGCTCCCACTTCCAACCAGGAACTTCCAGTGGTTGTAATAATCCAGCCAATTTCTGCTGGTCGCTTTTGACTAGCTGGCAAGTAGGGCATCGACTAACATATATCGAGATGTCTCTTTTTAACGACTTCCACCAGAATGTGCGTTTGATATCGTTATACATTTTATTCACACCTGGATGGATACTGAGCTTAGATTTGTGACATTCATCCAGTACATCCCTTCTGAGTTCAGGAATATCTGGAACGCAAATTCGCCCTTCTAACCTCAGAATCCCTTCGTTGTCTAGCTGGAAATCCGAAGCATTGCCTTCACGAATTCGCTGACTTATTCCTTTGATAAATTGGTCGTCTTCTTGGAGAGCCGATATCTTATCAATCAACGAAGTCGCAATGATGAAGCTGGCGATCATTTCATTCTTTCGGCTTAACGCATCGGCCACGACATTGGCTTTCCCTGGAGTATATATAATTTCAAAGTCATATGCTGCAAGAAACTCCAGCCAACGCTGCTGCCTCTAATTTAAGTCCTTCTGAGTGAACAGATACTTTAACGACTGGTGATCTGTAAACAGTTCGAATCTCTCGCCCAGAAGATAGTGTCTCCAGATTTTCAAAGAGAACACAATAGCCAATAACTCAAGATCATGAATTACATAGTTCTTTTCATGTGGCTTCAGTTGACGGCTAGCATAAGCAATTACTTGGCCCCTTTGCATTAACACTGCGCCAAGGCCTTCTCTAGAAGCATCCGTCCAGACTTTTAGATCCTGGTTGCCATCGATGATGGTTAACACTGGAGCTGTCGTTAGTCTTAACTTTAGCTCTTCGAAAGCTTCCTCACTTTCTGGAGTCCATTTAAATTTAGAATGCTTCTTGGTAAGCTTCGTTAAGTGACCAGATATCTTCGAAAAGTCTTTAACGAACTTCCGGTAATAGCTAGCCAATCCGAGAAAACTGCGGACTTCAGTGGGGGTGGTGGGCTGTTTCCAATTTTGAATAGCTGTGATTTTGCTTGGATCCACAGCGATTCCTTCTTTCGACACGACGTGGCCCAGAAATTTTACCTCATCTTGCCAGAAGATACATTTGGAAAATTTGGCTTTTAATACATTCCGTCTGAGAATTTCCAAAACCTGTTCCAGATGCTTTTCATGTTCGGCTTTTGATTTAGAGAAGATTAGAATATCGTCAATAAAAACCAGAACAAATTTATTCAATACTCCTCTGAATACTCTGTTCATTAGATCGACGAAGTAAGCGGGAGCATTACATAAGCCGAATGGCATTACTAACCACTCGTAGAATAAGTCGGGGCCTCTGAACGCTGTCATTGGAACACACTCTTCGGCAATTCGAAGTTGATGGAAACCTGTAGCTAGGTCCATTCTTGAAAATACTTGTGCTCCATTTAATCGATCCAACAAATCATCAATCCGCGGCAACGGATATTTGTTCTTTATGGTCTGTTTGTTCAGATCACGATAATCCACACATAGCCGTAGAGTACCGTCAGATTTTGGGACAAATACCACTGCTGCACCCCAATCAGAGAAACTAGGTCTGATTAGACCCTTCCATACTAGCTGTCGTGTTTGATTGTCTAATTCCTCCTTCTCTTTCAAGGACATTCTTCGAATAGCGTGAACTACCGGCCTTGCATTGGGAATTAAAGCAATTTTGAAATCTATTTCCCTCTGCGGAGGTAAGCGAACAACTTCTTCGAACACATCCGCATAGTTTTTGACGACAGGAATGTCTTTGATGAGGTCAGGAATATTCTCTGTGATTTCAGGGATATTTTCTATTTGGGCTGGAGAAACATTCAAAGCTGCCCAGAAGTCTTTTCTATTAGCATTCTGACCTTCACAGGGAATGGTTATATAATCGCCTGATTTAATCCTCGCCTTTACGACTCTGTCGGCGCATTTAACTTCAGCTTCATATTTGGTCAACCAGTCTAACCCTAAGATAAGATCAAACTCTTTAAAATTCATAACAGCCGCGATGGTAGGGAACCGATAACGAGACAAAGAAACTGGCACTCTACAAATCCAACTGAGATCGATGGAACCCCCAACCGGATTCTGAACAGTCATTGGTTCCTTGAGCTTTTTCAAATTCAAATCCAGTTTCTTAGCTGCATCTTTGGCAATGAAACTTCGTGACGCGCCTGTGTCAAACAGTACTTTGACTGGAATGTTTTTGACAGTAAGCGTGCCTTCTAAAACATCGGCCCTTTCTTGATTAGCTGAGGGCTCAGAAGTTTCTGCTACTTCATTTACCTGAACTGTTTTGGTCTTTTTCAACATCCAGCAGTCTCTCTTTATATGACCCGTCTTATGACAAAGATTACACTCCCGGGTCGCTTGAAACTTATTCTTGGATTTAGACTCATCCCTTTTTGGTTTCTTTAGAGATCGGCAACTTATCGAGAGATGTCCTTGCTTATTGCAGTTAGAGCATATAGCTGTCGTTACTGGTTCCTTTTCGGATCTGGCCCTTTTTCGATTTACTTCGGGCTCCTTACCGACTTCAGACATTGAACTTGCCTCAGGAATATCAGTTTCCGACTCTGCTATGTCACTAGAACTGACTTCTTCTTCGTCGCATAACATTCCTTTCTTATGGAGATCTTCATACTGATAGGCCATATATATCATTTCCGAAAAAGGAAGCTTCACATGCCCCAATACTTTATTCTGGTATTTCCTTTGAAGCCCGTGAATAAATCTCATATTCTTCCTCTTCGGATTTTGAATTAGATGAGGAGAAAAGTGAGAAAGTTCATTGAATTTCTTATGATATTCGGGAATGGTCATATCTCCTTGTATCAGATAAGAAAATTCATCGCATAGCCGTTCGGTCGCTTCGGGAGGGGTAAATTTTTGTAAGAAAATCACTTTGAATCTGTCCCAGGTGATATCACCTTCTGGATTACCTTTGATAACTGAATCCCACCAGAATAAAGCTTCATCTTTGAGAGCCCAGGAGGCCAGTAATCTTTTCTGGTCATCTCTAAGCTTTAATGCTTCGAAGATTTTCTCAGCCGAACGAATCCAAGCTTGTGTCTTCATAATTGCTTCTTCACCCGAAAAGGGTTTTCCACCCAGATTTCTATATTTCATATATAGAGCTTCCATATTCGGGTCAGTATTACTTCTTCTGTTTCTAGCACTCATTTTCTAGTTCTTCTGCAAATAGCAGATCAAGTGTCAGGTCACAGAAAAGGTATTTCAAAATATAGAGACAAATACTTGAATGTAAATGTGTCTATCCAGGTGTAATTTCATTCTGCTTTACTCATACTAGGATATTACTGATCCTATCTGTATTGAGTTACCCGTCCTAGAACACTACTGGTTCTATTTCTGACGAGTTCGTTCACATGTTATATTCCAGAACTAAGCTTAACCAAAGCTCTGATACCACGTTGAGACGACCCGAAATCCCGTTTAGACGGAGACCAGGGTTATCTTTGGAATATAACACAGAAACATATAATAGCAGAACAGAATTAAATAAATACACTAGATAATGAACAATAGAATATACTGGATAAAAGTAATCATCAGAGTTACACAGTATACAGGATCTTGCTTAGTACAAATACAGTTCAGCTATACATAAATGTCTACAGCGGAAATAAACAAAATATGTACAATAGGAGCTGAACAGCATAAAAAGAAATAAATGATAGAATCCATCTTCAACTCCAGCTATCCAGAAAAAGAACCAGCTAAACCTGAATACAAGGCTGCCCGTGTAGAAAAAGGGGCACCCGAGTTTGAAAGTGAAACAAACTACGAGTCAGTCATGGGACTGGTATGAGAAATCCACTCAACACATATATAATTGGCCAATCACAGGACCACGCCACTTTCGTGGAACGGGTTTACTCCATTGGATTGCCAGTGCTTTAAAACAAATCTTTCTTTTAAACATCGCTATGCTTTTTATAAAAATGAAGCCGTTATAAGACTCAGTTCCCATCACACAATGCAACGCAAACCGGAGGATAGAGTTTTTACCTTATAACGGCCAAATATGCTTGATACGAATAAAACAAAGGCATTTGGTATTATTGCTAGTGTTCATATGTTTTGAAAACAATTGCAAATCATAACTATCAATCATAGACGACATGAGCGTCCCATGCCACTATGTCGCCAAATATATATATACAATTGAAACCGCACGATCACGTATTTGGAAATTGGATTTCCGTCATGAACCAAGGCAAAAGATAGTCCTTACCGAATTCGTGACTCTCTAGCCCGAGCCACAGGCAAGCGCGCAGGCAAGCCTTTAGATCGTTAGGGCCGGTCCACCGATGTGGATTATTATGCCTGAACAATACGTTTCCCCGCCCTTTGGGGCGTAAACGAGCCAACGAATGACTCCATCGGACCCGGATCGTCCGATCAGACCGAGGCGCCTCGCAATAGCAACAACCACATAGGTGAAAAGTATATAAATGTCAGGGTTGGTAGGTCACTGACACCACCCTAGCTAGAAAGAAACGCATGCCCTCCCTGAGGTCCTTCTCCCGTTTTAGGTTCATACCGGGGTGTGAGGCTCGCGAATTCACGTTATACACAAAGCTACGCCACACAGGCGGTGCTTTGATCATCACCACAAGACTTTGCTTTTCAACAGAAGCCCTGATCACTGCATCTTAGCATGCCACACAGGCAATTCATGCCATGCGACTGATATCCATCGATATACAACCTCTGAGCTCGTGCGTCTCAGAGAAGGGCGTTAAGCAAAAGAATAAATTCTCCGCCGCCAAACAGATGTATATTTAACAGAAATCAATCAACACAGAATAAATTCCAATGTCAGACACACAGTCCATTTACAAGTCCGTTCTGGGTCTGAACGAAACCGGAGGCACTAAATACCTCGCAAACCCTTCGATCACCACGTACGTCTGGACGATCACCACTCATTATCCATATTTCGGGATGCCTCCCAATCAGGACCTCGGTTACCATCCAAACGAGGTGAAGATCTCCGGTCTTCGACCACCGTCTTTATCTTCGACTTTCAATCGTCGGTCAATTATTTGAAATGAGAATTAACTCGGCCTTCTCAAATAATTCACGTATATATTTAGAATTTCAATTCAATTTATTTCAATGGTTAAATTATTCGACAACACAAATTTTGTTCTTTAATGTAATTTTCACACCAAACACATTCAACCATCAAATATCACATAAATCAAGCAAATTCAGTTTATTTCCATTCCATAACGCTTATGATATTTTATAACTATTTATTGCTATTTTTATTTATTTTAAAATAGCTAATTTATTCAAAACGACGCTTCGGGCCATAAAGCGGCCGTGGCGCTGTTTTTCTTCAGATTTGATTTACACATATCTGAAAATCTAACAGTTGGATCTTCACAAAATTTACATCATTAGAAAGGTCTTTTCAAAACGAATCCAACGGTTCCAGTTTCGGGAAAATCCGACGGTCGGATCTCCCGGTACAATCGTTTGAAGTTTCGATTTCAAAATACGAACTGCAGCGTCGTTATTCGATTAAATAAAATTATATTTATATTTATATATAAATATAATCGTTTCTGGCGCTGTTTTTCTTCATATTTGAATTAAACATTCCAGACAATCCAACCGTTGGATTTTTGCAAGGTTGGTGCCGTTGGGAAGATATTTCCAAGGCGAACCCGACGGTTGAGGTTTCGGGAAAATCCAATGGTCGGATTTCCCGTACTAGTTGTTTGAAATCACGGTTTCAAAATACGAACTGCACGGCTTCGTTTCGTTTTAATTTTATTTATATTTATATATTTATATAAATATAGTTCATTCAATGATTTCAATATCGTTTTCACTTCAAAAATTTCACTAACGCCTTAAAATTTTGGAAAATTTCGCCATAACCTCCCCTGCACCGGGAGCATCGGGAAATCGCAAATAGCTTTCCCGGTCCTTCTAATCTCAAAAAGAAAAAGAAAAAGCCAAGCGGCTAGCCAACAGGCTCATAAAATCATCACCCAAACAAAGCAGTAAATGTGTACCTATTTGTCGGGCACAAAATTTTATTCCTCTTCTCTAGCCCCTTTGCTATAACCTGTTCAATGAATATGCATGTACATATATATATACAGTTCTTATCATTTATCATTTTCTATTCAACTTCATATTTGATTTCTATTTGGTTTAAAAACACCATTCATTCTAATGTTACATAAATAGGTGCAAATCATTTCATTAGCTAATTAATGAATATTTCAACTCATATATGTTTATTTTGAACAAGTGGCTATTTTTAACACTTCACATTTCAACGATTTATGCATACAATAAAAATGTGATTTTTATTGTAAAACAATTCATTTCAAAACACTATTTTTCTATATAGTTCAAGTTGGTGATAAAAATGGGATTTTTATCATAAAACAATTTCTTTTAAAACGAGATTATTTTACACAGTTCATATAGTCGATAAAAGGTGATTTTTATTATCAAACAATTTATTTCAAAATATGAATACCATTCAACACATGAATTTCTAATCAACGAATGAATATCAATTCAACACATGAATGTTTTCTATAGTTTCTATATATAGATAAAAATGTGATTTTTATTATCAAACAATTTATTTCAAAATATGAATACCATTCAACACATGAATTTCTAATCAACGAATGAATATCAATTCAACACATGAATGTTTTCTATAGTTTCTATATATAGATAAAAATGTGATTTTTATTATCAAACAATTTATTTCAAAATATGAATACCATTCAACACATGAATTTCTAATCAACGAGTGAATATCAATTCAACACATGAATGTTTTCTATAGTTTCTATATATAGATAAAAATGTGATTTTTATTATCAAACAATTTATTTCAAAATATGAATAACATTCAACACATGAATTTCTAATCAACGAATGAATATCAATTCAACACATGAATGTTTTCTATAGTTTCTATATATAGATAAAAATGTGATTTTTATTATCAAACAATTTATTTCAAAATATGAATACCATTCAACACATGAATTTCTAATCAACGAATGAATATCAATTCAACACATGAATGTTTTCTATACAATGAATAAATATATTTTAAGCAGATGAAAATAATTCAAACATACGAATATTATTCAAAATTTCGGCAGCATAACGGCAGGGTAGTTAAAACCGGGACCGTCCCTAGTACGGCTCCTCGCTCTACCTTAAAACCTCGCGGTTTTTGACAATGGGGATCATGCATCTAGTTCGCACGCAGGCGGCATGTATATATTTATTTCATTTCCACAAACTAATCCTATGTGGTTTCAACCAAATATTTCTCAACCACAAACGGGTATTTTTCAACCACAATCAATCAATATCAACCACAAACAATCCCAAACAATCATTCGCTATCAATCAATTTTCACAACAATTTCAATCAATAAATATCGTCCATGGTTTGTGGACGAGGGGGCGTATATATATAGATATATATTTATATATAGCAATTCACTTTTATTTCAACACATATATATGTATAGAAAAAGAAATTGAAGAGTGAGAAATTCTCACCAATAGCTATCCAATACTACGACTCTTCCTTTATAGAAATCTTCGCCAATCTCGCCTTTCGTCGCTTTCGTTGCCCGTATTCTCTACATATGTAAAAATCGAATTTTTACTATGTTATTCAATATATAAAAATCGAATTTTTATTATGCTATTCAATATATAAAAATCGAATTTCAAAAATATAGATTCCGCCTTTTCAAAAATAAAGATTATATTTTTAATATTCCTATGATGTAAAAATTATATTTTTATTACTTTAAAAATATAAAAATTATATCTTACTTCTTCTACTTAATAAAAATTCCGTCTTTTCTATTTTGAAAATATGATCTTTATTTTTCCAAGTTCAAATCTTTTTCTATTCAAAGTTCAAATCTTTTCTATTTAAAGTTCAAATCTTTTTCCATTTAAAGATCAAATCTTTTCTTTTTTAAAGTTCAAATCTTTTTCCTTTTCTTAAAATTAAAATCAGTTTTTAAACCCTTTTAAAATTCAGTTTTAAACCCTTTTAAAATTCAGTTTTAAATCCTTTTTAAAATTCAGTTTTAAACCCTTTTAAAATTTAGTTTTAAATCCTTTTAAAATTCAGTTTTAAATCCTTTTAAAATTCAGTTTTAAACCTTTTTAAAAAAAATCAGTATTTCCTAAAAAAAGAAATCAGTATTTCCTAAAAAAAAGAAATCAGTATTTCCTTTTAAACAAAATCAGTATTCAGAATTAAAATGAAAATAAAATAACATAAAATACTTACCTTATCTGCGAAGCGGGGGGGGGGGAGGCGTCGTCAGGGTCGGCGGTGGGTCTCGTCAGGGCGGAGCTGGCTTCGAGGGGGCGGCGGAGGCGGGGTGCTCGCGAATTCAGGGAGGGCTCGTTCCTCGAGCGGGGCGACAGAAATTGAGGAGAGAGGGGCACAGGTCGGAGGTGGCGCTGAGCGATGCCAGGGGGCGGAGTTTGGGCGTCGGCGGCGTTCGCTTTAGGGGGGCGGTCGATAGTTTTTTAGGGTTTTTTTTTCTTTTATTTTCGTTTGAAATTGAAATGAACGGGGGGGGGGCCAGAACGACAGATAAAGGGAGGGAATAATTTTTTTTTTCCTTTTTATTATTTAATTATTTAATTTTGCAAAAAAGTTGACTTTTACATACGACCTCGAAACGAGGCCTACCGCCTGTCGTCCATAGCGTTTTACCCCCATCCCGAACACAATGGGATATGTATCGTAAGCTCATTTGATCGTTACAATAAGTTTCCGTTGAATTTACATTTAAATCACTATATTGAATTTTAAACGTACATTTCAAATTATCGGGGTCACATACTCACTAGTAAAATTCCAGAAAAATATTTTCTCGCTTCATATTGACGATACGGTCCTAACAAAACTAGTTTCGTCGAATTCTGAGACCGTTTGAAAAATGGCCAATTTCCAGTCGATTAAAATCAACTAAAACCGGTCAAACGCGTTTTCCTTTGCCACGCTCACATATTGATTCGAAAAATTATGAAATTTGAAACCTAGCAATAACTTGACATCCCGGACCCAACAAAAGTGGTTTCATCGAAATCCGAGGTCGTTTGCAAAATGTCCATTTTTAAGGGCCTGAATTCCATAGCGACTATTCAGAATTTTCAATTGGACATATCTTTTGATTCCCGCTATCAAATTTCGATTGGTCAGATTCGTTGGAAAGATATCATCAATTAGATCCTAATGTTTTTGGTTTCACTAAAATCCGGATTGTTTTGCACCCGGTATATTCAATTGAAGTTTGAAATCGAATTATCGAACTACCGCGCTATTTTCAATTCTATATATAATTATAATTAATTATATTCGTTTTCAAATGTCGATTCAAACTCAGTTTTCATCGCCATTATTTAAAATATTTATTTTAAATATTTAAAATCCATTATTTTAGCCAATTTAAAATTTTTAAATTGGTTCATATTTTCTGGGTCGTTACAAGCTTACAAGGGGCGTTAGGACCAGAATTACATCTCAGTACCGCGTATCATCCTCAAACCGATGGTCAGACAGAGAGGGTGAATCGAGTATTAGAAGATCTCTTGAGAGCTTGCATATTAGATTTTGGTGGATCATGGGATGACCATTTGCATCTAGTAGAGTTTGCATACAATAATAGTTATCAATCTAGTATTAGTATGACTCCATTTGAAGCTTTGTATGGAAGACCGTGCAACTCACCATCATGTTGGTTAGAAACTGGTGAGAAATTTGTGCTTGGACCGGATTTGATAAGAGAAACCTCAGATAAGCTCAAGGTTATACGACAACGAATGAAGGCTGCCCAAGATAGGCAGAAGAGTTATGCTGATAAGAGGAGAAGAGATTTAAAATTCTCCATTGGTGACTTGGTATTTATCAAGGTTTCTCCGTTAAATAGCTTGATTCGATTGGGTAGGAAAGGCAAGTTAGCACCAAGATTTATCGGTCCATTCCCAGTTCTCGAGCAAGTTGGGAATTTGGCATATAAAGTTGAGTTGCCGGACAAGATGGCGGGAGTTCATAACGTATTTCATGTTTCCCAGTTAAGGAAATTCGTGCACAACCCCAATGTGGCTATTTCACCTGATCAGTTGGATGATATCGAAGTAGAACCCGAGGTTGTTGGGAACCGCAGGCCGATTCGTATTGTCGAGCACAATACGAAGAAACTTTGAAGGAAAGCGGTGAATCTACTCAAGGTTCGGTGGGGCGGGGATGAGAATGACTGTACTTGGGAGACAAAGGAGAGCATTAAGGGGATGTATCCTGAACTCTTTACCTGGTAAGATTTTCATTTCGATTTAGTCTTTCCGCATGCTAGGATAGGTTTGTTTTGTTTGTTTTGTATGTTTGATTGCGAGATATGGCTAGTAGACATGCGGGACCCATTGTTGTTTCTTAGTTAAAGAATTTCGGGGGAGAAATTTCTTAAGGGGGAGAGAGTATAACGACCCGCATTCTACGTTTCAAAGGACCGCAGAACATTTATTTTATTTTCATATGAGGTCTTATAGCCGTGTAACTTTAGGGAACGACTATTGGGGTCATTTCCCATGCTCACGATTTTTGCCGATTTTTAAATGACTGTTTTGCCCCTAACTGATCTTGTTTCGGCCATAACTTTTGATTGGTAAGGAGTTTTGATCTGAAACCACATCCATTAGATCCAGATGATGGTTTACCTTTCCGTAGAGTGGTCACATTAGCCAAACGGACTCACCGTTTGGAAAATACGACTGAAACAAGGTTTAGAAGGTGAAAAACTGCTTAAGTGGGTTGATTAGGGTAATTAGCAAATGGGCCCATAACCAATTTTGGAAATAGGGCTATGGGGAGGATGAAATGAGTTAGGTTTTCATTCTTTTTCAGTTTTCTAGATGCCATTTACCTCTTAGAAACCCTAACAATGGCCTCCACCTTCTAATTTCATCCCAAATCACTCTTTAATCAAGGATTAAGCTAGTTAGCATCAAATCAAGGCAAATCATCATCAAATTAGAGACAAAGGCTGCTGTTTGCATTGGAATTCATGCCATTTAAAGAATCATTTCAGATCTGAGTTTATATTTTGGCTAAGGTGAGTGATTTGCATTGTTTTCCACTAATTACGGCCAATTAGGGGTGATCCGTGTTGATTAACAAATTTATACATTATTAAATTCTGGAAAAATGTTTAGAAATTCTAAAATATTATTCTAGGCCTCTGTTAGGAATTTGGGCTAATTTAGATATGTTTTGCTAATCCTATCATTAGTTATGCTTGAACATGATTAAGGGGAAAACATGGGTTTTTGGGTATGTTTGATCTTTATATACGTGTTAAATTATGGTTTTGGTGTTTTTGGATGATTTTACATGTTGCTATTACTATTTGGCATGTTTTATGGATGTTTAGAACAGTTAGAATGGTCGAAAAAGTCGTCGTGTGGCGTAAAAATAATCGTTGGAAGTCGCAGGAAAGTTGTGCAGGAACCGGATCGGATCGCACCCCTCCCCTATGAACCGAACCCCAATGTGACACCCCTCACGAACCGACCCACTCACCTGGAGTGTGCCACGAACTGCCTGAGGAAGCTAATCATGATCCGATGCTTGAAGAGGATCACTCACGAACCAGAGAGAACGACCCAAACCGATGGGATCATCACGACCCGACCCAGAGGAGCATTGCGACCGAACCGAACCCAGTAAGACACCATGACCCGAACCGATCTGGAGAGGGTGCTACGAACTGAACCGCTTGATGGCCACGAACCGGAGCTGCCCACGAGCCGATGGAGGACCTGAGCCTAGATGATGATCACGAACCAAATGGAGACCGATCCGGAGAAGACCAAAACCCGAGATGCAAAGGTAGTCCAAACAGGAGGTAGAACTCAGGATCCAATTGGGAACCAACGAGTTAACTTCATGAGTTGGGCTTTGCTGCGGGACGTATGCCAAGGGGTTATCGACGTCCATAACTTTGATTCACCACCAAGACGTATGTTAGGCTACAGATCAGTGCAGTGGGGTAGTTATTCCATGGGGCAGAGTGATCGTAGCATGGCTATGAGCCAGTGCAGTGAAGTCGTCATGACTTCATGGGGGCAGAGTGGACATAGCAAGGGATTAGTGGCTATGGATCAGTGCAGTGGAGCCTTCATGACTCCATGGGGCAGAGTGATCATAGCAAAGGATTTGGGTGGTCAAAGCAGTGGATATCGTATACTTTACGCACTGAGTGAGAGATGTGAGGATGGTTGCTATGCTTGATTGTTTGATATCATTATGACATGCACACCCCTCCCCCGTATCTTTACACCATATGTTAGTGTCACCTTAGAGTATTGTACATCTTGTTGTGCTAACTATTTGGTTGCAGGTCCAGGTTCAGGTATTGTTTAGTATGCATGTTATTGTTCTGTTTTGTTGCTTATCGCTCATACCAGACTTTTGTCTGACCCAGAGTTTTATGTCTCTTCTTATTACTTTGGGTGCCCTTAAATGGGCAGACTAGAGATAGGTCAGGTGATTATGCACGAGTAGCTGTACTGGAGACGAGCAGGAGGCTTTTATGTATGATATATATATATATATGTATATATATATATATAATCTCCCTGTGTCGCTGCTGGTCACTACTTTCCTTATTTTGCTTTAAAGACAGTTTTAAAAGTTGTAATAATGATGATGTGGAACATAAGTTTTATTTTGGATTTTCCGCTGCTATGATGGTTTAGTTTTCAGCTTATGCACTGTCTCACCTGCTTTGTGTCAAAGTTATGTTATTATTATATTTTGTTCCATGCGCTGTAAGATATACTACAGGTTCCTTGATAGTTCAAATTCCTTTCTTTTCCTTTCTTTCGCGACCGTCCCATGCTAGTCGGGCATTGGCATAATGCACCTTCATTGGAAATGTCGACTGGTGTGGGGCGGACGGTCACACTTGGCATAAAATAAAAAGGGAAAGTAGAGGAAGAAGGATAAAATCAAATCACATAGGCATATAGGTAAAACTAGAAATAAACGTAGCGAATGGGAAAAGGTAGATACATATAACTTGTTAATTTTCCTACATCACAGACATGTGTATAACTTGTTTAATTATCCAACATCACGGGCATGTGTATAACCGATCATGACGGTATAGGTGATTACAGTGAGAATAGGTATGACATTTGTCTTACTAACACTGTAGATCCTAGCCAGTTTTATTTAACTGTCATGTTCAAGATCTAAGAAATCAGATATGTTAATAACTGAAATTCAAAGCGAGTCTTGGTAAAGATAACTATATAACATTATGCCATAGAAAGTCCAAGTCCAATCCAAGTTGTACGTATGCAAGTTTTGATATTGCCTCTGTTTGATCCAGTCTTTATCAGCATTCCCCATTCCTTCGTATCTAGTGACCTGGTAGATAGGTTGGAATTGGAACCCGAGATTATCGATAGACCTCTAGCTGTGATGAACCCGATCGGTGGTTCGACTAGCCTTTGTATGATTTGTCGTAATTTGGTCTTATCGAGTCATGGATGTGTGTTTGCTTGGATTTTACCGGGTTTGGCATTATTTTGGGAGTCGATTGGCTCCAAAGGTATGGGGGTGGCGATAGACTGTAAGGGGTCTTCGGTGACCATTAGAGAGGATGATGGGCGGAGGGTGGTATTAGGTTTCCTACCTAGTGATGAAATGATGGCTAGTTTTCTAAATTCCCTCGACTTCCCGCATGAGGAGTTATCAGATGTGCCTATTGCTGGCGAGTATCCGGACATGTTCGGGGAAGTGACTGGACTTCCACCACACCAGAAGATCGAGTTTCAGATTGATTTAATGAAAGATGCTAGACCTATAGTGATGCCACTTCATCGTATGGCGCCAAGGGAGCAACGAGAGCTCGAGTTGCAAGTAGGCGATCTTCTGAAGAAGGGATTTATCCAAAGAAGTGTTTTCAAGTGGGGAGCACATGTTGTATTTGCTACTAAGGCGACGGTTCCCTTCGCTTATGTGTGGACTACCGTGAGTTAAACAAGGTGACTAGAAAGAGTAAGTAACCTCTTCCACGGATATATGTTTTGTTTGATCAACTGAACGGAGTAAGAGTGTTTTCCCAGTTAGATCTCGCGACAGGATTTCATCAGCTTTGAGTAGTAGCTGAGAGTATACCTAAAACGACATTTCAGACGCCCTCTGGATTCTATGAGTGGTTGGTCATGCCATTCAGATTGACCAACGCACCCACATATTTCGTGGATCTTATGAATAGGGTTTCCAGAGATCAGTTAAATAAGTTTGTTCCTGTTTTCATGGACGATATCTTGGTTCACTCATAGACAGAGGAAGAACATAAGGGACATTTGAGGACAGTGATGGAGGCGTTGAGGAACACCAATTGAAAGCAAAATTTTCTAAGTGTCACTTCTGGAGGAGGGAAGTGAGGTTCTTGGGCCATGTTGTTTCAGAGAATGGTATTGCCATGGATCATGCAAAGGTGGCTACGGTTCAAGCTTGGTCTACACCCAAGAATGGAACAGAGTTGAGAAGTTTTATTGGGGTTAGCTGGATATTACTGTAAGTTTATGCAAAACTTCTCCAAGACAGCAACACCAATAACTCAGTTGACCAAGAAGAATCAAGTTTTTACTTGGGACGAAAGGTGTGAGAATGCATTTAAAACTCTAAAGGAAAAGTTAATATGTGCACCAGTGTTAGTTATTCCTAAAAGGAACGAAGAGATGACGGTATACACGGATGCCTGTAGTACTGGTCTAGGTTTTTTACTGATGCAAGGAGGCAGGGTTATAACTTATGCTAGTCGGCAACTAAAACTGCATGAGAAAAGATATCCTATCCATGATTTGGAATTAGCAGCGATCGTGTTCGCATTAAAGATGTGGAGACACTATCTCTTGGGAAAAAGATCCGAGTTGTTTACCAATCATAAGTCATTAAAGTATCTTTTCTCTCAGAAGGATTTAAATCTTCGTCAGTAGAGATGGTTAGAGTTATTGGCTTCATATGATTTCAATACCGCATACGCACCCGGGAAGGGCAATGCGGTATCTGATGCATTGAGTAGGAGACATGCCAATTTGGGGGCTATGTTTCTAAAAGGGAAGCAACTGGAGTATATCGCAGGATATGATTTCATACCTAAGTGCGAATTGGACCCAGAGGTGTTAGCAAGTTTGACGATCAGACCGACATTGGTTGAGCGGATCGATTCCAGTCAGAGGGATGATCCTAACCTATTGGAAATCATCTACAAGGTAGAGATGAGTATCGACGATGAGGATATAAACAAGTATGGACCTGATCGAGAGGGATGACCACGAAAGAATGGGAGATTGGTTGTACCTAACGTTAATGGGTTGAGAGATGAAGTGCTTAGAGAGTGTCATCACTCGAAACTGACTATACATCCCAGTGGTAACAAAATGTATTGGGACATGAAGCAGGCCTACTACTGGGAAGGAATGAAGAGAGATGTTGGGAAGTTTATATCCAAGTGCATGAATAGCCAGTTAGTTAAAGCCGAGCAAAAGAAGCCTAGTGGTCTGTTACAACCATTGGAAATTCCCGAAAGGAAATGCGAACAAGTCTCAATGGATTTCATTGATGGTTTACCAAGGACTGGATCGAGTCACGATAGTATTTGAGTGATTGTGGATCGATTGAAAAAAGTGCAAGGTTTATACCGGTCAAGTCGACTAGAACGACAGCTAAGTTAGCGGAATTGTACATGAAGTGGGTAGTGAGATTTCATGGAGTACCTAAAGGTATTGTGAGTGACCGGGATCCATTATTTTCTAGTCGGTTTTGGAAGAGCTTACAAGAGGCTTTAGGATCAAAATTACATCTCAGTACCGCGTACAATCCTCAAACCGACAGTCAAGTAGAGAGGGTGAATCGTGTATTAGAGGATCTCTTGAGAGCTTGTATATTGGATTTTGGAGGTTCATGGGATGACCATTTGCATCTGGTTGAGCTTGCATACAATAATAGTTATCAGTCTAGTATTGGTATGGCTTCATTTGAAGCTTTGTAAGGAGGACCGTGCAACTCATCATCATGTCGGTTGGAAACCGGTGAGAAATTTGTGCTTAGGCCAAATGTAATAAGAGAAACTTCAGGTAAGATCAAGGTTATTCAACAGCGAATGAAGGTTGCCCAAGATAGGCAGAAGAGTTATGCTGATAAAAGATGAAGAGATTTGAAATCCCGTTGGTGACTTGGTATTCGTCAAGTTTCTCCGTTAAAGGGTGTGATTCGGTTTGGTAGAAGGGGTAAATTAGCACCAAGGTTTGTCGTTCCATTTCCAGCTCTCGAACAAGTTGGGAATTTAGCGTATAGAGTTGGATTACCTGACAAGATAGCGGGAGTGCACAACGTATTTCATGTCTCTCAGTTAAGGAATTTCGTGCACGAGTATGATCTGACTATTTCACCAAATCAGTTGGATGATATTGAGATAAAACCCGAGGCAGTTGGAAACCGCAAACCAGTTCGTATTATCGGACACGATACGAAGCAACTTCGGAGGAAGACGGTGAAACTGGTTAAGGTCCAGTGGGGTGATAACGAGAATGACTGTACTTGGGAAACCGAGGAGACCATAAGGGAGTCATATCTAGAGCTCTTTACTTGGTAAGATTTTAATCGCAATATAGTTATTCCCATGATTAGTGAACAACATGCTAGGATAGGCTTGTTGTGTTATTATGTATGTTTGATTGTTTGTAAATGGATGATAGGCATGCGGGGCACCATTGTATGTTTTTGTTAAGGAATTTCGGGGGCGAAATTACTTAAGGGGGGAAGAGTGTAACGACCCGCATTCTACATATTGGAAGATCGTAGAATATGTATTTTATTTTCATACGAAGTCATATGGTCGTGTAACTTTGGGAAATGACTATTGTCGTCATTTCCCACATTCACGATTTTTGCCGAATTTTAAATGACCATTTTGTCCCTGGCAAATCTTGTTTTGCCTATAATTTTTGATTGGTAAGAAAATTTTGACTTGAAACTACTTCCATTGAATTTAGATGATGGTTTTCCATTCCTTAGAGTGGTCACATTAATCAAACTGACTTACCATTTGGGAGATATGGCTGAAATAAGCTTTGGAAGATGGAAAACAACTTAATCGGGCTTAATAGGATGATTAGCAGCTAGGACCATAACCCATTTCGGGATTAGGGTTATGGGAGGGCCGAAAAAGTTTGGAGAAACATTCCCTTTCATTTTTCCAGCAGCCACAAACATTCCTTGAACCCTAGTAATGGATTCCATCTTCTTAATCTCTCTTTAATCACTTTCTAATCACCAATTAAGCAAATCTACATCAAATCAAATCGAATTAACATCAAAACAGAGTTAGAGCTGCTGCACAACATAGGAACCCAAGCCCAATAAGTGGAAGTTTCAGATCTATCACTAATTATTGGCTAAGGTGAGTGATTAACATGTTTATTCAATAATTATGGCTAATTAGGGGTGATTATAGATAATTAGCGAATTAATGACTCAGAAAAATATGGAAAAACATGTAAAAATCCTAAAATATTATTTTATGTCGCTGGTATAAATTTGGGTTAATTTGGTTTGCTAATCTTATTGTTAGAAATGGTTAAACATGGTTAAGGGCAAAACCATGGATTTGGGTATGTTTGATCCTAAATAACACATGTGATTGATGCTTTAATGTTTTTGATGGATTATAAATGTTATTACTGCTGTTTTGTGTACTTTGAGATTGCATAGGAAAGTTAGAATGGTGGAAAACACCGTCGTGTGGTGTAAATAGCTTGTTGGAAGAGAAGCAGGGATTTGGACCGGATCAGATCGCGCTCGCCACCCCGAACCGACCCGAGCTCGGCACCTCGAACTGAACCACTCACACTCGAGCACCACGAGCTTTCTGCACCCACGAACCAACCCGAGCTCGCTACCTCGAACCTAACCGCTCGCTCTCGAGCACCACGAGCCGCCTGCACCCACGAATCGATGAGGCACCACAACCCAATGGAGCACCACAAGCACCGAACTGACCCGGAGGAAGGACTTGACCCATGAACCGATCCGAAGGAGTAGACATTCACTAACCAGGCAAGAGAAGAAGTGCACGAACTGATTTGGATAGAGAAGCCTGACCCGACCCGGTGGGGTAATCACAACCCGACCCCAATGATGACTCTGAACTGAACCGCCTGCTTCACAAAATCACGAATCGAATAGAGACCGAACTGAACAGAAGATGACTAAAACCCGAGACGCAAAGGAAGTTCAAATGAGAAATTATTACTCAGAATCCAGATGGGAACCGATGAGTTAACTTCTAGAGTTGGGCTTTGTTTCGGGACGTGTGCAAAGGGGTTATCGATATCTATAACTTTGGTTCACCATTGAGAGAGGGGGCATGTAGATGAACCAGAGCCAGGGCTTTGTGGACTGGTTAACTCATTAGGGTTATTGACTGTGGACCAGTGCAGTGGGGTCAGCGTAACAGTTGTACGGGGTGGGACTCCGTCATGGCCCCAAAGGGCAAAGTGGTCATAGCAATAGTTGTACGGAGTGGGACTCCGTCATGACCTCTATGGATCTGGTGATCAAAGCGGTGGATTTCGTATGCTTTACGCACTGAGTAAGAGATGTGAGGATGATTTCTATGTTTGATGTTTGCTATCACCATGACGCGCACACTCCCATTTTTACACTATATTTTAATGTTACCTTAGAGTATTGTACATCTTGTTGTGCTAACTCTTTAGTTGCAGGTCCAGGTCAGTACGATTACTAATACCTGTCATTGCTCTATTTAGTGGTATAGATTTGCTATCGCTCATACCAGACTTTTGTCTGACCTAGAGTTTTATGTCTCTTCTTATTATTCTTGGTGCTCCTAAACGAGCAAACTAGAGAGAGGTTAGGTGGTTGTGCACGAGTAGATGTCCGGAGACGAGCAGGAGGCTTCCACATACTATATGCATATATTCTCCGTGTGTTGTTGGTCAATGTTTTGGGCATTAGTAGTGTACCTCTTTTATTTCCTTTTCTAAGACAGTATTTTGAAGTTGTAATAATGGTTTGGGTCATAAGCTGTATTTTGGATTCTGCTACTCTAACGGATATGGTTTAGTTTTCAGCTTGTGCACTATCTCGCCTATTATATATCAAGTTATGTTATTATTATATTTTATTCCATGCGCTGTGAGATATACTATAGCTTCTTGTTGATTCATCGTTTAAACCCCCTTTCTTTTGAAGATCGTCTCGTGCTAGTTGGGCATTAACACAATGCATTTCAAGGGAAATGTCTAATGGTATGGGGCGGCCATCACACTTATATAGGGTTACGAAATCCTTTGCGAAACTCTGATTTCTCGAGTGACTTCGTTTGATGTTGTGTGATTGTTGCAATTAAAAAACCGTGCATCCATACTTGATTTCTGCAAATTGTTCGATTGGTTTTCTGCCTATAATTGCTTCTTTGATTTGTTGCTTGAAACATACGACTTTGACTGTTGCATGATTTTCCAATCTGTCTCCATGGTATTGAATTTTAAGAAAATTTTGCACTTCCAAAAATAATTGCATATTTCTAGCCGTGCTTTTGTTCCTCGGATTTGTATTTGATTTTTTTTGGTAAATACATGCCGATTTTATCATTTGCAAATCCTGGAAATGCATTCATGTAGATTTTTAATACTTGCCATATATATATACACACACACTTTTTTGGAAATGAATTTGTCATGTGATTTTCTGGAACCATTAAAAAGCTTGCCAATTTTATCACAAGTTCATTTTGGAAACATTTAACAAAAAATTGCATGCCATATTTTCTTATGTGAAATCACAAATTATTTTTGTCCCTCTGTTTTTCATGCATGCCAAATTTCTCGAAAGATCTGTTACTGAATTAAAACCTTTATTCATTCAGGGACCAATCAATTCTTGTGCACTGTTGCATTCTTCATGACTGCATGCGCATGTATATATACACACACACACACATATATATATATATATATATACATACATACACATGTGTGTATATATGTATATCATTATTTGCATGTTGTCCCTTGTACACTGGTGCACACTGAAACTCTGTCTTGTTCATGACTTCACGACAGCTTCTTTGTAGCCTACATGTGGTTTGCATCATGGTGTCTTCTTGTCTGTGTATGACTTGGCTTTTGATACAGTCATATATATACATATACACATTCATAAATACTTTTATGTATATGTATATGTGTGTGTGTGTATGTGTGTGTTTGCTGGTGCACCTACAACAAGAAGTTAGCACAATTTATGTGCAACGATATGTTTCAGCCATGTTATTATGCATATGAGCTTTGTGCTATATCTATGTTTGATGCCTGTTGTCTTTAATACTGACTTGATTCTCCTGTCCTTGATTCTTGCTGCACATTTGAGTATTATCTCACTTGGATTTGATTTCCCTTGTTTTCTGAGGTGTACTCGCCATGTTTTGTGCCATGTTGAATTTGAGGACTTGTGCACACATTTGAGCATTCTGTATACATGGATTTGGTTAGACTTCTTGGCTTGTTCACTCACATTTGTGTAATGGTGTATTTTGACCTGCTCATTTACGTTAGCTATGAACATTTCAGTTTTGCATGAAAAAAATTGTCTCTGGCCACTAATGGACTTGCACTTGCCTGCATGTACCACATGCATGTTGATATTTCTTTCAAGTTGCCTTTGTTTCAATTTGGCTCGACATGTGCCACAAGTACATGTTGAATTGGCTTGGACCTTGTGATGCTTGAATATTTATAAGTATACACGTAATATTTAACTTTCCTGTGCACATTTGTAATGCCTCTTTATATCCACATGTGATGCGTATTGAACTAAGTTTTGTGATACTACTACTGTGTACTTCAGTTGGCATTTGACATTTGTCATGCATGCCATTTTGATCTTGGCCTTGCACTTGCTTTTGATACTTCCATATATACATGCATATATATACATTTGTGTGTGTATGTGTGTGTGTGTGTGTTTGTGTGTGTATATATATATGTATATATGTATGTATGTAAGTATGTTTGGCTGAATTGTCTTGGCACTATGCATTCAAAACTTGGTCCTGGTCGTTAGCATGTTATCACTTGAGTGTTCATTGGTACTTGTAGCATGTCTGTGTTGTCAAGCTTCACCTAAACACATCATACTAATATATTTGTCCCTTGCTGACCATATTTCTCCCGCACAAAATATATGTGTATATACATACACATGTATGTGTATACATGTATAGTGTATATGCAGAATATATATATGAGAACTAGAGAAACTGTCTACCTTGTGGTATTTACAGTGAATCACTATGAATATCACAAGCTGTCTAGACATAGATGGAAGCACATACAGATCAGATCAAGTCATGAAATATGATGAGAAACGGACCAAAATTCTGAGGCAAATAAATTTTCAAATGAAATTATATCTGCTTGAATTTAGAAAAAAATTGTTCCATTTTACTATGTGTGTTTCTATGATAAATAAGAAGGTGACTGGACTGATAGTGAAGACGGATTAAAGAAAGAAGTGTCAGTGAGTGAATCTAAATGTGAATTTGTATGTATGAGTTTTTAAAACTGAGTGAAGTGTAACTCAGTCTTAGTGATGTAACAGAGTGAATTGAGAGTTGTAGAGAGGACTAAATGTAACTAATGAAATTGAATGTGTTGTACAACAGTGAGATGTACAAATAGTGGGGTTGTACAATTTGTACTATTGAAATGTTGAAATAACATATTATATTTCAATAAAATTTTGTAGGAATATTTAAATTCTAGTGCAGTAGTATTTTATTTAAATATAAATATGTAACTCTGTCCGTGACGTAGTAGAATAGTACAATTGCTAACACATTTATAATATATATGTTTGTTATCTTCAAACAAAATTCATATAATTGTTATATACAACACAATCTGAGCCAATTTTATGGCTTGTTATTGATTCATAGACTTAGAAAATATCGGAATTTTTTACTTCTATATAAGTCATTTGATCCAATCTTGAATCATTCGAATTAGTTTGATCATTTACCTTCATGATTCTTCCAATTCATTCAAGTCCAAGGTATGAATCATTTGTATCTCATCCAATTCTTATTCTAATCACATCGGATCACATCACTACACCATAGCGGCCATTTGGTAACACTAAAATTTTCAATTACCAATACTTATTGCATTATAGATTAACCGCAACAATATGCGTTGCCAAACAAAAATGTGTCATCAAAAATGTATTTATATTTTTTATCGGTAACACTTATTTGTGTTAGTTATCGTGTTAAATTGCATTGATGGGGCAAAAAAGTAAATGAGTACATCCATAGCCCTAGACATCCTTCTCATTTTTTGTTTCTTACGAATGTCGCTTCTTTGAAAAATATAAATAGAACCATTGGTTGCTTTTGGGAGCTATTCTTGGAATCACAATATCATTCGCAACATCTTACTTCACGAAATCGAAATCAATTTAAGGGAATATCGTCAATTTTTGAAGAATCTAATTTTGGCTATTAGAAATCGTGGAAATTTTAATTTGGATTTAAAAGGTGATTTTCATTATGTAAGTCCCTTATTTTATTCTTGGCTAATTCTATTCTGTTAGTGGTCTTTTGATCCGTTACTTATTCAAGCTGTATGTAGGATAATTTAATGAATAAGAAAACTCGTTCCAATCTCAAAAGCTATACCAAATTTTTTTTTAGGCTCAATTGCAAAGCACCACTGCTTGAATCTGCTGATACACCTTTTACAACACGAATACATGCTCATATTTTGAATATTATTTATTTATAAATTGCATATGGTGTTGATGTTGGTAAATTTTTGTAGTTTATAATGTGTCATTCTAGTGGTTTAGATTTGTGATTCACTGCAAATGGGTTGGTCTATTTTAAATTTTGTGGGTTTCCTTAGATTTGATATAATGATAGTTCCTTTAGGAATTTGTCAATATTGGAAAAATAGGGTTTGAACTTAGAAAGGCTGTATGTTCATTCGAATAAATTTTACAAGGAGGCCTACACTTTGAAATAGATAGTGTGAATGTAAGAATACTAATAAATGAAAGTAGCTCTATATATTCAGAACATCTAGCCTTCGGTTCAAGTTTCCCCAAATTGGATTTTCTAAAATAAATGCCACTATATTATTTCTGTAAAGAAGAAAAATACACAGAATGTGAAGCCGAGTTTGAAACTCAGCACAAATTCATGCACCATCTTTGTTATTCTAAATCACAGTATCCTTATTCATTTTTATGTCTATGAAATACATATTTCGTGTTCGAATCGAATGTTTGTAGGTATTGCAAAATGATAAGAAAAAATACATGTAAGCGGCCAATTTTTAATAATAATGTACTTTATATTATAAATATTTGTTTTGATTCTCTTGGCATGCATTAAGAACCAAAGTTTCATATATTAATAAAGTTCTTTTTTCGATTGGAAACTTTTGATCCAAATTGAGTTTCCAAAACCTCAGTTTAAAACTGAGTTTGATTTGATTGGAAACTCAATTTCCAAACTCAGTTTGGAAAATCAGTTCAAAACTGAGTTAGAATTCAGTTTCATTGAGTTTCCAAACTCTCACTTTGGCAACCAATTTTCAAAACTCAGTTCAAAACTTAGTTTATAAACTCAGTTGCATACTAAGTTTGTAAACTCAGTATGAAACCAAGTTTGTAACTCAGTTTCAAACCGAGTTTCTAAACTTGGTATCATACTGGGTTTGTAAACTCAGTTCGAAACTGTGTTTGTAAACTCGGTATGAAACTGAGTTTATAAACTCGGTCTGGAACTAAGTTTATAAATTCGGTCTGGAACTGAGTTTATAAACTCAGTCTGGAACTGAGTTTATAAACTCAGTCTGGAACTGAGTTTTTAAACTTAGTTGTATACTGAGTTTGTAAACTCAGTTCCAAACTGAGTTTATAAACTCAGTTTGAAACTGGGTTTGGAACTCATTTCCAAACTTTGTTGGAGTTTTCGAACTCATTTTCAAAGTTTATTCGGAGGCATACTGGAAGAAGTAAGATTGCTAGTACTTCCAGCTGAAGCAACAAGTTGGTGGGGCAATGTTCCATAACATATCGAGTTTGCACATTAATTGATTTAGTATTCCAAATTATTTATTTGTTGTATTCATATGGTATTTTGACTAGGATATTGGTTATTTAAATATCGTAAACTTAGATCCAGTATATGGACTTTGTAAGTTCTTTGTAGACAACTAATATTTCCTTGGCAGAATGTTTAAATCATCATAAGTGATACATTTCACTTCTTTATAAAACCATACTCGAGCTTCATACTTCCTTTAATATTTGAAATGATGGGGAGCTCTAGAGACATTGCTATTGTTCTGTCTGCTGTTATATCTCTATTATTAGGGAGTTGCTCCATGGGAAACTCAATCAAGTCTCGAACAAAGTAGAGCTATGAAGTTAATTCCCTGCTATTACCCCTATATATCCGCATTATATCTTGTAGTGGAATTCTACCACTATGTTATTCCCAAATAGTTTCTCCACTTTAAGCCCCGCTATATTCTGATATCCTCGGTATACCCCATTACTTCAGCTATATTCCAATGTTCTTGCTATATTTTCTATAAAAGAAATGAATTGAAAAATGGCAATACATTATAAAAATGTATAAAGTTATTTTGTTAATTGAATTTTTCAACATATATATTTCTAAAAAAAATGCTAAAATACCCTTTTAAATTTAATTAAGAAAAATAAAAGTTTACATTTGTTTACATATATTTCGATATTTATTAACTTAAAATTAAGAACATACTAATTATAATTAAATCGAATGTTGATTTTTCATTTTTTATCATTTATATATTTGTAAAAGTATCACGTATGAGTTTTATGTGCTATTTTAGGGTCATCCGCTGTATTCCATTATTTCCTGCTTATCCCCGCAGCAACCTTTTGCGTCTTCACCACGGTAAACTCGTCGAGCGCATTAAGTGCACAGAAGTAAAGTACGAAACTTATGTTTTTTTTATGGCGGTCAACTATGCCGCTCTTGGATTTCTAAGGTTTGTAGTTCTTTTTTGCTTTTATCCATATTACGTGTTATGAAATATAATAGAATTATATTTGATGAATTTGCTAACAGTGTCCAGTGCACTTGCACTATTTAAAAAATTGATATATGTTGTTGAACTATGTATTTGCAAGCTAGGATTTCTCATAGAGTTTCTTTTGCTTGTTTCTTGTAAATTAACCATGGTTGTTTATGGTAAATTATCCTTGATTATTAATTGTCTCATTAATGCAGAGAAAATTATTTGGATGGTTAATGCTCCGGAGTTGGATGCACCAATTTATGATGGTTCTCAAAATGGATTGTACAAGCTATGTGAATATTCAGATGAATGCTTTGTTATATGGCTGGAGTTTTGTATTCCGTATTTATGGATTTTAAATATGACTTATCATGTCATTTGTTACTCCAAGATGATGTTACTGGTAAACTATACATTGAATCTAGAAAACTAATTATGTATTGAAGTTGTCTTTTGTTAATGTAGATGTTGTTTATTGATATTTATTGAGTTATAATTTATTAAATTGAGATAATATTCTTTTTGAATTCATATTAAATATAGTTCATACTATAATCATGCATAAAATATTGGTTATTGCAGCAATTATTGATGTTAGAATATAAATTGCTTATGCATGATCTAAATAAACCCTAGAGAGGGGTGGATAGGGTTTATTGGAGTTTAGCAAGATATTAAAAATTTCACAGCATGGATTTCAATAAAGAAAATAAATGCAAAAAATAAATGACATAGATTTTACCAGCTTCGGCAAACCCATGCCTCCTACTGCATTTCCAAGATTTTTTACTTGAATTAAAACAATCTTTATGCTTATACAATACCTATAAACTCGCGATACCTACTACCAACTGTTATAATCCTATGCTCAATACCCTGGACTGATCTTTATCCCCAAGATTAGATTTTCCCCAAATTACAAACTTGTAACTTGTACCCTAGTTTACAGCAAACTGGAAAATTGTTGATCGACTACAAGAAAAAAAAGAAAACAACTTAAAATAAGTAAATAAATAAAAACAAAAACCCTCCCCTTTATTTTAAATAAACTAGTTTAACAAAAAAGGAATGGCTGGTCCACTTTGCTTTGTCCCTTAACTAAAATATCGGCTCTTCTTTTCTCTGTAATGGTGACTGAAAGGAGATTCAGGGTTTTGGTACCCAAATCGAATTGCGTCTTCTAATCTGGAAAAATATTCTTTGATGGCTTGACTGCCGTTGCTTCCTTGTCAATGATTTGGGGAATTATGATCGAAAACAATGAGTAATATTATTTTTATTTCGTTTTCTCTTGATTTTGTTGCTTGGTTTCGATGCCCTTGTCAATGATGAATTGGTATATATTTATAGGGTATAGAGGCCCTAACCAATCCTATGATTTCAAAAATATTGATTTGGTCTGATTTGCGTGATTGTTGCTTTGATTCATTGTCGTGAATCCTCTGTTGATTTTTTGTAAACAAAAGATTTGATTGAATCGGTACTTGCGTATTTCTAGAAACATTTATTGCCGAATTTCAACATGTGAATTACACCAGATTTGATTTAAAAATCTTCTTGCCAATTATACACCTTTAAAACATCTGATGGTACCTTACGTGTTGGACTTGAATGAATTTGTCCATGTTATTGCCACTGCACATTTCATAGAGATAAACTTAAAATATAAACTTGCCAAGTTTGTTGATGTCATGAATGCAAATATAATTTCCTTCCCATTAGCACTGTGTTGCATGCATCATTTAATAGCAGATTTGAATTATTCTTTTGTGATGCAACCATATATACATATACATATACACACAAATATATGTACGTATATATATATACACATATATATGTGCGTGTGTGTGTGTGTTTGTAACACATGTGCATTGGTCTTGAATGCTTGTTCTTCACTGCCTTGTTGCAACCATTTCATCTTGAAAAACTTTCTTTGTTGTTCTTGTGCTCCACTCATAAATGATTGCCTCAATGTATATACATACATTGTATGTATATATGTGTGAGCTTCATGCATCTCTTCTATGCTGCACCACCGTATATACATGGTCTTGTAACTATTGTAGCAATCATGCTTACAGAGAATTGTTGGCTTGCTTCAGTTGAAATCCTTGTTTTGTGTCCATTACTGTTTCACTCTAGCTTGTGTTTGATTTGCTTCCATGAATGTACACTGACATGTATTACTACTTTGACCATCCATGGCTTTGTGAGTGATGTTGTCGTATGTTGTTGCTTATGTCACATGCCATTGCAGATTTGTAAATGTTTGTTTAGTTGTTGCTCAGGCAAGTTATGTAGACGCACATCATGTATTTGCTTTGTTATGACTTTTTCATTAGGTTTGTATCATTTCAAATTGCTCTGTTCATTTTACTCTATCACTTAAGTTTTGTCCAGTTTTCCACTATATGTGTTGTTGCCATATGCAACTGACTTAAGCTTTGCTTCTTATGTGTGATGCACATCTGTGTACGCTGCAAAGTTGCATCATACTTTAACGTTGCTAATTTCTTGCATGTACTTGAGTTTTTCATGCATCATTTCTTTGTGCATGCGTGAACCTGCTTGCAAGCCTCTGTCTTGTACATGTTTCCATACATTTTGCATATGTATGTGCTATTTCCTTTCGAACTGCTCTCTAAGTTGATTTTCTTTTACTATCAACACAAAACTTGATTGCTATAACCAATTTTGCTTGTCCGTAATCTTTTATTTACATGAGTTGCAAGGTAATGGCTTTGAACTCATCTTTGTTGTTGCTCAATTCATATTGCATTGTTTTATATATACATGCATATACACACACATTTATGTATATATATATATATATGTGTGTGTGTGTGTATGTATGCAGCTTTGACCTTGGCTAGTCTGCCCCTTGATGTGTCCATGTGCACTCTGAAGTGATTGCTTGCTTTTTGTGCTTCACCTGTCTTGTGCAAATGTTTTCATTGTCCACTGTTTTGTTGCTGCACTATTTTGACATGATCACTTTGTACTGATGCTTGTGCTAGTTTGTATTGCTGTTGTTCCTTTCTACCTGTGCTATTTATGTCTTCACCTTAGTCTAGTTTGGGCTGAAATTCTCTGGCCTGATCCATGTGTGTAGCTTTGACCATGTATTTGTATACTTGACACTTGTACATGCTTAATGTACTACCACGTATACTTACATGTATATATACACATATGTGTATATAGATGTAACCCTGAATTCCAACAGACCAATTTTTTTTTTTAAAAAATTTAATCTGTCGGAACTCGAGTTGGCTTGCCTAATATCCTACAGAAAAGACAGAGATATACAATATATCGGAGCTCAAAAAACATCTCACAACGGAGTGGAATAAAATATAATATAATCAAATATAGCCTTACCAATGTAATAATACTGCCTAATTAGTATCAAAAGCTATCATATCTCTACCATAAACCTAACCTGCAGGTATGTTATAAGGAGGGGACTAGACTTAAATTACACATTCTGAAATAACCCTACATATACCATTCAGTTACATTTTCTTCTTTATTAGGTTGTTTTGGGTTAATAGCTCTCAAGGCTTTACACACACGTCGTGCCCATCTACATCCCAGTAGGTTAACCTAATATAGTATATATGTGGTAACCCCAATATTCCAAGGTACTTCCAATGGTACCCTCCAGGTATGGTATCTGCTGTCCCGCGACGGAAGTGTATCCTACACTGAACAACTACAAAAATCCAAATCATAATGCCACATTTATGATATGCCACCTGGTGTGGTGTGCATGTACCTAGACTCTCACACGTATGTTTTGTCTATTGCCTCAGTCGAATCAGGTCTCAGCATGGAGTAGTACCCTAACGTGTATGGTACACCACCCGGTGCGGTGTGCATGTACTTAGACCCACACACGTACGTACTGTCTATTGTAACCCGAGTCTCGTAAAAGGGCTACATCCAATGCACGAAATTCGGTCGGGAGCCTTTCCATATCTGTATAGGCCCGCCTTTAAGATCCTACAATATAGATATCCAAGCATGGTATGCTTTTTCATGGTAACTATGGCCCCACCCAGGCCCTCCCTCAACTAGTGAAAGACTACATCAAGAGCTGAGTGGCGTGCCCCTAACAACCAAACTAGCATCCAATTTGGTGTGGTCCTCAACCATGCCTCGATAGTGAAAGTACAATGGTGTCTTGGTTTAGATCTAGTCTTTCCGCATCCAACTAACTGCCGATGATAGGTATCCGATGAAAACTATCCTTAATTTGGTCCTGACCAACCTCCCTCCACGAGTGATGCAAACCGCCGAATCACCCCAATGATATACCGCTACAACCTTCTGACTGCTAAGCTACTGTCGTAGTCAGGGTATACCCTCTTGGGTGGTATTGCGCAGACCCTCACCTCGGCGATTACATCCTGAGTGTGTACCGCAAAGAGAACCACCACAGAGTACCCTATCATGTACCTCGAAAGCCGTGTGCTTCCCTCCAGTCCCACCAGGAAATCAAGTCGCATGTCGAGCCGAGTAATCAAGTGGGCGTGCTCATCCTGTGTCTCTAGACACACTGAGGTTCTACCCCGTTGGGTTCTTCATCTTCGGATGTGCGGACTGGTCTAAGCGCCTCATGCTAACGTGTTATTAGACCCTATGTCTAATCTTTTAATCATGCGCTTGCTCTATCTTCTCAGCTTATCAGTTAACTTGATTATCCACATTTTATCTTTTTTTTTAAGTTATCAGGTTTTCTTCGAGCCCCTTATATCTCTAAGGAATGGACCCCTCTAGCTTATTAATCCCATGACATAATTTAGCCTATTTAAGTTCATTAATAAGCCCATAACATGTTATTCCCTATATTTTAACTAACGAAAGTAATCTACAATCTTTTATATTATTACCATGTCATTCATTGTCCAAGTTCATGTTTACAAGTTAAAATAACATGTTCTACTTAATGTATAATTAAGTGTATCTTATCCCCATCCACATGTTCTATTAACATGTTACTTAATATATATGATTAAATATAACTTACTTCATTCCATAAGTCTACCTCATTCTATCTTATTTAATCATAAACTCATCTTACACTGTCATTACAACTTCCTGTTTTTGTTTACTTATTAACTTAGTTCTCTTAACTAAGGTTTATTAATAAGTTTCCTTTACATTATTATGACTTACGTTTTAATTTCCACTTGTCCCTAGGACAAACCTACCTATTATATTTCATTCTCATTAATGAAATTGATTATAATAGGTTATATTCCCCGTTCATCACATTTTCCTTGGTTTTTTAATGTTAACCAAACTCTTACTGTTGTAACATTTTTCTCTTTACTGTCTTGTATATTTTCACGATACCATTTATTTCTTTTGATTACTATTAATGTCACTTATGAACCCAACGGCCATATTTCCCTAAGACATTAGTGGACAATGAAGTATCCTTATTTTATATTTCCCTAAAATATCTATTTTGTTATACCTAACAAACATTACTAATTTATTCATTGTCTGTTGTATACATATATTTTTAACATATGTTTAGGCACCAAACCTCTCACATTAAGTTGACAACATATGGATGTTAAATTTGTCGGGCAGTTCTGGGCAGGCTTCTACCACAAATTGAACTTAACCTCTTGTCTCAAATGTCGTTATCTACAATTTCCCAATTACTGTAAATTTTACATACAAATTAGGCATATTTATTCTTTTTCATTATTCCTAAATTTTATTGTATTTCTATTTATAACCTTTTGGCATAATAGTACTCTTAAGAAAATATTCATGTTTATTGTAAATTCCATAATTACAGTGTTTATTGTAATTCCTAATTCAGACAGATGATTAATGGAAATAGGCTTTATACGATAGAAATGTTCTCAACATATTCTATGTAGATTCGATCTCAATTACAACAATTATTCCCAATTTCACTATAATGTGATTTACAATATCAAATTTGTCATTAACAATATTTTCTATAACATATTCACTTTTATTGTAAACATCAAAAATTCAGTATTACAGTAATTTTTATCCAATTAACGGATTCATAGAATAGATCTATATAAGAGTAATATTCTTAACATAACTGAAAATGAATTATACTGCAATTATCACAACTTATAGTTATTTAACATGTTAAGAATGATGGGGAATGTAAATGGTAAATATACCATTATTTAGAATGGTATAATTTGAATCCAGTCACCTAACAACTTTCCAATCTATGAATCTGTTTCGGATTTGTTGTTCCATTGCATCCCTAACAGAGTCTATTGTTAAAACAACCACGGACTCACAAATCTGATGCTAAAAGAAGAGGGAAAAAGAGAGAGAGAAACCTATATAAATAAGATTCAAGAATATACCTTACGTTGATCAGAATTCTGAACACCTATTTGTAAATTTATATGTCTTATCTTCAAATCTTGAATCAGAAACCCTATGAACTAATTTTCTAATTTTCTGAAAATATTCGAGGGAAGAAGAGAATGGCAGAGCCTAGGCAGCATCTCAAAAAATATGGGATTAATGCTAGGCCCTGCTAGTCTATTTTTAGGTGTACGAGAAAGCCTAGATCATCAGATTTAATCCATTAAAATCTGAACTGCACATACAATAATTCTGCTTCAAGTAAAACAGATCTGAGCCCGCCCGGGTCGACCCAGGCAGAAAATGGGTCTACCCATCCGGGTCCAGGCCTATTTATTACAACATTGTGATATCTAAACTTTAACGTTTTAATTAACAACATTAATAAATTGCTTTGTATGATTCTCTTGATTTATTTTGTTCCTATTATAAACCATGGTTAAGTTTGAATTTTAATTCTACACATGTGTGTGTATATATATAATCTTCAGACTATTTAATTCATTGATATCTTGTGCATACGTGCTTTGTTTTGGTCATGCCATATATCAAAACGAATCGGAAAATTACCACGAACACATTAGTAAATATTTCAGGGTCAAATTCCAAAAATAAAATCTTTTATATTTTCATTTTATTATTAATTGTAAAAATACGGAGTGTTACAATATATGTTTGTATATAAGTGTTGCTTCACATATGCATTGAATTTCTTAGTTCATGTCCACTTACTGATGTTTGACCATATTTCCCCTGCACAAAATATATGTGTATATACATAATATGTATATGTATACATGTATTGTGTACGTGCAGTTTATATATGTGAGCTATTTGAATGACAGACAGTCTGTGAGCACTAGAGATACAGTCTACCTTGTGGTATTTATAGTGAATCAATGTGAATATCACAAGCAATCAAACACAGATAGATATATATACATATCAGATTAAGTCAAGAAATATGATGAGAAACACATCAAAATTCTAAGGCAAATAAAATTTAAAAATAAGTTCATATCTGCTAGAATGTTAATCAATTTTTGGGCTAGTTTACTGCGTGTGTTTCCATGACAGGTATGCAGGTGACTGGATTGACTCTGAAGCAGACTGAAGATAAGTGTGTCAGTGAGTGTAACTGAGAGAACAAAGTGAAATGTATATATAACTGAGTGATTGTGAATGTATATGCGTATGTACGTGTAAACTGGTTGAGTATAACTGATTTTGAGTGATTGAGCGTTGTAGTGAGGAACCATTTTAATAAATGAATAATGAATGCATTATACCACTGAAATGTACAATAGTGGAGTTAGAAATTTGTACTATTCAAATGTTGAAATAAAATATTATATTTAAATAAAATATATACTATTTGAATATTTAAATTCTTGTGCAGTAGTATTCTATTCAAATATAAATATTTATTTCTGTATTTAATGTAGTAGAATAATGCAATTACAAACACATTTACAATAATATATATGTTTGTTATCATCAAATAAAAATTATATTGGTACATACAACAATCTCGCCCCTTTTGTAATGACAAACATATAATAAGATTTTAAATACAATAAATGTGTTTGACAGTGAAATATAGAACTCCCCCTACATGTATGCTCCCCCTGCTACAGAACTCCCCCTATATATGTGCATATAAGTGAAGAAAAATTGAATTAAATTTCCAATATAAAATATTTATGAAATATTCACTCATCAATTAAAATCTTAACCATTCTCCCCCTTTTGTTATCATCAAAAGGGTCTAGATATCAAAATAGTGATGAAATATAGATTAAAAATATAAAATCAGATTAAGAGAGAGAATGTACATCATAAATCTCATTCAATCAAACAAAAATCATAGTATTATTCAAACTAGGGGCAAATTTCACATTGTAGAATGATGGATTTATGATGATTTTTATAAAATGAAGAGAGTTTTAAAACATATGAATTCCAATTATTTTCAAACAAAATTTAAAAATGAGCACGAATTAGCGATGGGTTTGGACTATGGTTATAAATTCAAATATAGTGACAAAATCAAGTAATCTCAAATGCAAATGACTATCAATCAAAAAAATCATAATATATCATAAAAGGGAGACATATTTCACAATTCAGAAAATGGATTGATAGGTTGGTTTTTATAGAGCAAGGAGGATTTCATATATATAAATATTTATTTATTTTCTTTTTATTTTAAGATCATGGTAACCATACATAGCCTATTAGGGCTTTTAAATGGGGTCACTCACAACTTAAATTAGAAATAATCTCTAACCATGCATGGCACTATCTACTTTTTTTAAATGAGATTAGAGAAACACTTATTATATACAAAATCTCCTTAGCATATAAAACCAAAATGGATGATAGGAATATGGTAGAAATAGAGATGGTCATGAAATAAATTTCTAAATTAATTATATTATGAAATATGCTCAACTGTATCGGGATTTTTGAAAATTTTCAATTTTCTCTTATTCTAAAAAATAATATAGTCACATTTCCATCACAAATTTTGAAATTGTATATTCATTAATGAATTAAAAAATATTAAATTCTCCACATTAAATAAAACCATGATGAATGACAGAATGATGATAGAAAAAAAGATGTTCGTGAAATAAGCGCCAATTCAAAGATATTACAAAATCTGTTCAAACATCATGAGAATCTAAATAAAATTTCCTCGTGAAATATACAATAGTCACAACTCATCACAATTTCAAAAATCTATAATAATTTTGATGAGTTCCAAATATAGTTCAATTTGATTAATAATTTCAATTTCTGATGAATAATCAAAAATTGATTTTAAAATTGAAAATATTAGTTACAAGTGGGATTCTGAAAGGTCTATACAAGTTGAAATCGATTTAAAACAAGTCAATCAATTGAATGAGAAATTTTCAAATCTTCTAAGGCTGATACTACTTAGAGCTCCTAATTTCCCATAGAAGACTATGAAAACAATACATTGGTTTTTCAGAATAAATCATGAAGCCTAAGTAAACAAATCTATCAATTCCGAACTTTTTATCAGAGCAGTAGTCATTCAAATTTCATATCAGAGATGCACTAGAGAATTTTCAGAAAATTTACAACAAGCCCAAGAAGACAGATCATGATCTAATGATTAAGGCATTTAATTTATAATCACTTCAAGAGATGTGTAAATTTAAAGATTTAATGAATCGATCACACAATATTATCAATTTCAAATCCAAAAATTATGTGAGATTCAAGATATCAACAATTTCAAATGATTTAAAAAAAATCAAATATTCAGGCCAAATGATCATTACTTGAAAAAGAATCTTAGGATGCAACATAACAATCCATGCCAAATGATTTTAACTTTAAAGTGGCTAAGTCCATCAAAATAACAATGAAATTATCACAGTTGAAAAATAGTAGTGTGCTGTAATGACTGTGATTTTTCAAGTCTTTCCAAAATGAATTAGAAGAAACTCAAAATAGAAAAGTTCTGTTAGAAATTCAGGAAACTGAAAAGAAATTAAACTCCAAAAGAATTGCAAAACATTTACAATTTTAAATTCAATATCTGGAATCATCAAAACATGGAAGATTTATGCAAATGAATCTAATTTCCAGAAAACCAAGAATTTTCAATTTAAAGTTAAGAAGCTCAAAGGAAAAAAAAATGTGGCAGTGTCAAAATGAACCAGAATAAACAAAAGGAAGAATAAAAAAAGGAGCAGAACGAGGAAAAAATATAAATAGAGAATATAAACATAAATTTGAGTGTAGAGATTATACTTGATTTACAATAAATGTTGTGGATCTCAAACTCATTAATGTTGGCTAAGGAACCCTGAATGAATCAAAGATGAGGAATAATTTGAAATTAATTTCTCTTTCGCAAAGTGGTTCCTCGGCCTCATTCGGCAGCTAAGAATTTTTAGGATTGAGTGGTCCAACAAATGTTGTTTTACCACTCACAGTTTCGTTCACATATTTGGTACCTAAACTTGTTTGTACAACAATCCGTCAGAATTTATCATAGTACCTTTAGAAACCCAAATTTGTTTGGATTTAACCAAGCTTGTTTTATTTCCTTTTGCAGTCCAAGTATGTTTAATTGGATTGTTATAAAACAAGTTCTTATCTCGTTTATGATTTAAAAATCCTTTGAAATTATTAGAGTTCAAATTCTCGAAACGATCTTTTCTCAAACAATTTGAAGGATTTTTGAAATCACTAGAATTCTGCTTTTCAAAATCATTTATTTCCCAATGTCGAGACCATTTTTCTTTCCATAGAAAAATTGATTTTTCAACAGCATATTTAAAGACTTTCTCCGGTTGAAAAGCGTTTCAAACTTAACTCAAGACCATTGATTTTGGATTTCAAATAATCATTCTCGTTTATTAACTTGGAACAACGGTTGATCAAAATTAATCTCACCTCAGCATCCGTTCGTTTAAGATCAAATTTTCATTTTCAAGCATCTCCATTTTGGCTTTAGACTCAACAATCTCAGATTCAAATTTAGTTTTCTTTACAAACTCAAGTTTTTCAAATTCTTTGAATTTCTTTCTTTTTCCAAGCTTATTCAAAATTGATTCGGTTTTCAACAAACTTTCCTTTTGTAACACCCCACCTCCGCCAGGGTGGCTCTTGCAAGCAACTCCGACTTTGGTGGGGCGTTTTTAAAACAAGGTAAACATGCATAATGATATAGCAAGGCAGGACATGACATATATATATGTAAATAAACAGAGTAAGTAGATAAAACAGCGGAAGATTTTTAAACCATTTCAAAACACAAGTCTGGTACATCAAAATATCAATTTACCAAAATTACAAGTCTAGATAAATACATCATCTGATAAACTGAAATACATAAGTACTATCCCCAAATAAGAGTAATAAACCATAGCGGCTCAAGTCCAAAGCATACTTGAGCTATCCAAGGAAGCAGCTAAAATCCAAGCTAGGCTCCTGTATTCCCTCCCTGAGAACCTGGGGGGGAAACGGAAGAAAAGAGGCGAAAGAAAACAGGTCAGTCAAAAAGACTGAGTAAGCCCTGCTACGATCAGTCTATAAACTAATAAAGTTAACATCATGATGGAAACTGAGATGATCATAAATAACAACATACTGGCATGATAAATCAACTACAAGATAGATAGAGGTGTCATCGCATAAAACAAGGTTAAGTTTTGCACCACGGTGTACTAGCAAACCAACATAACAGGTATTGATCCCTTAGCCCAAACTTTGGCCCAATAACATGAAGTGACCTTAATATAAGGTCCAGCCCAACGGTCTAGTCGATCGGCTCCCTATAAACCTAACACGTCAAGTGTTGGTGTCCATATGGCCCACATATGGTTGTAGTTAGTCTGTGCTGGGTCCACCTTTGGGTGTATCAAGCCCTCGGGTGTCAACCCCGGACACTTAAGCAATAATGCACAGCCCTAACCTACTGGTACCCGTGCCTCGAGTTTGTCCAACACCGGACTACGTGCACGTCCGTAGCCCGCCTGAACCCGCACCGCTGTACCACTCAGCCATCGCCTTTTGGTCGCTCACATCCGTCCAGTAATCGTGCCCCCGCCCTAGCCTAGTCCTCTAGGGTTGTGAATGATACCCAACTGGGATTACTGCCGGAACGGACCACGCTGCTAGGGTTTCTAAGAGGGTTAAGTGTGATTTAACCCTTCACCAATCATGGATTAAACTAGTTAAGCGTAACCAACAGTTTCACCATTTAACCCCATTTCAATCCCTCGAATCCCCAAATTGGTTAAGTATTAGTGGACCCTGACTTAACCCTAACCATGAGGCATTAATTAATTTAATGCACCTTAACCTCTCACATTAGACCTTGTTGTGGTTACTAGTTAGGCCGGGCGGGTCCGGGTAGGTTTACACCACAACTCAGGCTAACCTCGGGTTTTGGCACCACATGACCAACTTCTCACATTGGGTCCTATTGTTTGTAGCCACTAGTTAAGCCGGTCGGTTCCGGGTAGGATTACGCTACAAACTCAACCCAACCTCGAGTTGGCCACACTTATGTTTTCTAAGTGTCATGTCCACTTTATTTCAAAACATAATTACAAGTCAACAAATGCTTGGGTAGACCTAACTTAATAGGTAAATTCCCAAGGGGTAGACCTAACTTAATAGGTAAATTCCCAATCTTATATTTTCATGTATTTTAAGTTTACCCAAACCCCCAACGCCATTCTATCGCTTACATATTCGTAATAACGCATAAAGGATAGGAAGAGGGAACTTGGCACAACATACATGATGAACTTGCTTATCACAACAAACATGCATAACATGTTAGACTTGCATAACTTAGCATAGTGAACTTGCATTTTACCATAAACATGCATAACTTGTCAAACATGCACAACTTGCCATTTTTAAACTTGCATAAGCATGCATAACTTGTCAAACATGCACAACTTGTCATTTTTAACTTGCATAAGTATGCACAACTTGTCAAACATGCATAACATGGCATAATGAACTTGCATACATAACTCATTTAACTTGCAAATCATGGCTTAGTAAACTTGCATAAACATGCATAACTCATTTAACTTGCAAATCATGACTTAGTAAACTTGCATAAACATGCATAACTCATTTAACTTGCAAATCATGACTTAGTAAACTTGCATAAACATGCATAACTCATTTAACTTGCAAATCATGGCTTAGCAAACTTGCATAAACATGCATAACTCAATAAACATACATAAATCCCAACTTGCATCACATATTAACTTTAGAGTTTCTAAAATGAAGGTAAGAGGGCTTACAAATATTATGAAGACACAAATCTACTAATAAAGATTGAGAAGCCCCTTATGCAAGCATAAAACCCAAAATCAAAGCTCCAATAAGAAACAAAACCCCAAAAACTCTAGCTTAGCAAATGAAACTTGCAACTTGATGATGTATGCAAGCTAATGATCATTCATACAACTTAGAAATGCTTGTATGAACATCAAAATCTTTATAGGAATGATTCATGAAGAGGGTGGAGGCCATGAGAGTTTGGATTTTGGCATAGTTTTGTTGCTAGAATGAATAATTGGGTTTTAGGGTAGGATTAGGGTTGTATTTATAGAAGATTAGAGTGTTTTTAGCCCTAGGATTAACCCTAGATGAGTTTTGGCTCGTCAGATTTCGGAATCCTCTAGAAGCAAGCCACAAGACCTAGCCCAAATCAAAATGGTGCGCCAGGCAACATTGCCTGGCTACCCCCTGTCGACAGGGCTGTCGACAGGGCAGTCGACATGCCAAGACCCCTGTCGACAGGCCTGTCGACATGGGGTCCTGGGCGGGAATTTTTCCCGCCTGCCCAGTTGCCCTAATTTCTGTTTTTAATTTGAAATCTAAATCTGTTTATACTTAGGAATTTTCTGAAAACTTCAATGGGCCTTAACTGGGTCATACAGACTCCGATTTTCGAAAACTCGGACTCTATTTCGCGTATTTTTCCGAGACGAACGCAATGGCATAGCCCGTTTCCCTTGATTCAGATTTTAGAATTAAATTCTGCCTCAATTTACATTATTACAGGTTATTGAAAATACGGGTTGTTACATTCTCCCCTCCTTAAAGGATTTCGTCCCCGAAATCATCAAGTTAGGAAGAACGTATCCTACCATCCAATCATCCATCTACTCAAAGCATCATCCACGAGCAATCATTGTCCTTACAAGATTCTAAATGCTGGATGAACATATGCAAAAGTGTGTGTATATGTACTTACCTAATGCAAAAATCAGGCGGTTACTGATACAGTAAACCTCCTTAAATGCATATGTATGTAAATCAGGCGGTTACTGATACAGTAAACCTCCTTAATGCACATGTATGTCAGTGAAATGAATCCATATGTATTCAAATTCCTAAATTCATAGCATCTATATGAGTGCACATAACATTCATCCATATGCAACATCCATATGGTGGCACAACAAGTTTCAATCATGAATAAGCATAAACACTCATGCATATGCAACATGAAGAGTGTGTGAGCCGATCTAGCGCCTAATGTGTATAATGCATCCACGAGTAACCACTTGCGAACACTTGCAACCACTTGCAACCATCAAGCATAACATGTTTCAAACACATGTTTCATCCAAAGGGTTTCTACCTAAGGTTCTCATGACAAGATAAACACGATAAACTAGATAAACTCCTTTTTGGATTTACAAGAAATCCATTCAAACTTTGACATATAGTACTAACCGATGAGTCTTAACCCCCTTATGGAGTTTACAACAGAAATAAGATCGAGAATGGGACCGAGAGGATATATACAAAAGATAACTTGCAAGCAAGCTCCACAGGAAAACAAGGATCAAAGATGCACTTTTAAAAAGAGATGTGATGCGCGTATCTAGTCTTCACTCTTCTTAGTTACGTTTCCTTGAGCTTAACTCCACTGTGCTTTGACTATCTTTCACTTCATGATTCCTTGGCTTCCTAACTCCTATTTCCCAAATTCGAGTTGGAACGCATTTCATTATCGCCTCTCGTCTTTCTTTTCCACTTATTCTTCCTTCTGTATACTTGGCTTAAACATACTATAACCTCATGATTTCATGCAAGCTCTCCAAAATTCACTAGTGAATCCTGGATCTCGTCTACTTACTATAAAGTATTCCATGCAGCAGAACTTTTCTTGAAAATACCAATCCACGTTGCCAATTGCCCTTATAAACGTGATTTTCTATAACTCATGCTTAATCGAAATGAACCCTCCGCCTATAAGTGATAGGCCATACCTAGATTCACTTTGCCTACCCATGGCTTCCTGTAGGCTATTTCAAAACTGGCCAACTTTTTGTTGCTAACCATGACGCAGTCCTCTTGCTCTTCACCGGACTGAAATGAGCACTCTTCGTGAGTCTACCCATTTTGACCCACATACCTGTATTCCCTTTCTTTGATCTAGGTAGTCCATCCACATAATCTATCGAGATGTTTTCACACTTCCCCTGCGGAACCCCCAATAGAGGTAATGGCCCACTGGGCTTCTATGACTTGGCCTTAACTTGGTGGCACAACATGCATCCCGAGACCAACTCGGCCACCTCCTCGAGTGATGCGCATCTGTAAGAACCTTCTTTACCAAGTCTTCCACTCGAGGAACACATAATCTCTCATCGTGCCTTAGTCATCCCTTGTCATCTATAATATATCTAGTGAGGTGACTTAACATCTCGCCTCGAACCGACTGGTCCATGTTCTTGACTAACTGCGGGTCTTCTTCCTGCGAAACCCCCCCTTCTTGATCCAGAAGAGTAAGTCTAAGCTCAGGGAATGCTAACTTAACTAGCCAAATGGAGAAAGCTTCTTACTTCAATTGCCCTCCTCAGAGTTTTCCGGTCTTAAACCGTAACTACTTTAGCGGAATCCACCGCTAAGCCTTACTTAGGAACTATGTGCCCAAGAAATCCAACTTCTTTCCTCCAAAGTGACATTTGGAGAACTTGACCTTCCACTGGTGGCTCTAAGCGTATCTATCTCCTTCTTGAGATGTATAGCATGTTCTTCCTCGTTCTTTTGAGGAGATCAAAATATCGTCTAAGACGACCATGACAAACTTGTTCAAGGACTCCCTAAACACCCTACCCATCCAGTTTACGTAATATGCGGGTGCATTAGTCAAACCAAATAGTATGACCAGCCATTCTAAAACCCATCTAGAGTCCTAAACGCAGTCTTGTCAATTCCATCCTCAGCCATCCTAAGCTGATGGAATCCGGTAGCTAGATCAAAAGAAAACAGATGCTCCTACAAGCTGATCAAACAAATCATTGATCCTTGGTAACGGTTATCTCACGATAATCAACATATAAGCGAAACAAACTGTCCACATCAGTAACGAATACTACTGGAGCACCCTACTCGAAAATGCTTCGTCTCAGGAAGTTCTTCTCAAGCAACTCCTTGACTTACTTTCTTAACTCTCATCTCGTGAGGTCACGTGCCTAACCGGCCACGAAACTGGCTTGGTATTACCAACCAGATAATGCGGAAATCTATCCCACGTCTAGGGGTAACCCCTTCACTTCACCCAAGATATCAGGATATTCTCGGACCACCCTCAAAGATTGCAAACTATCGATAGACGAGTTGAGGGATTCAAGATAACATAACATGACGGGACCCATTGGGTTGCCAGAAATTTCTAGGGTATTACCGAGGCGAGTCATGAGCCCCACACCCTATATACAAAAACCCAGAATGGCCCAAAACAGGACAACCATTCCATGCCCAAAACTAACCCATATCCCCTGAAACCGAGAATATAAACATCCCACGAGAATTCTATACTCAAGATAGAAATTTCCAAATCCACTCAGACCACAGACGAACGGGCAGAACCCCCAATTGGATTTGAAACACATACGGGATCATCAACCAGACTAGTACTTAGGTGCAAAACTTTCAACTAGATCGGATGAAATAAAACTATGCGATGTGCCAGAATCAAACAAAATTCGAACAGGGAAAATCAGAAAATGTAAACCAGATTTTCAACAGAAACACTACCTCTATCATAAGCTGGAAGAACGGTGTTGAGGGGATGAACTCGCCCTCCAGATAGTCCTGCACACTGAGTCTGACCTTGCCCTTGTTTCCTCGGGCAATCCTTGCTCAGATGCCCAGACTCACCACAATGAAAGCATTCGCCCCGCATTCTCTTCTTCTTCCTACATTCCCTGGCTATATGTCCAACTTTACCACAGAAGTTGCATTTCATATTCTTGCCCCGTTTCCCGGAATTTACTCTCTTGCCTTGAGACTCATTCGCCTTGACCTCTTTCTTGTCATTGTTATCTTCTTCTTGAAGTAGGGCCATATTCACCAAATTCTCGAAAGTCGCCCCCAAGGGTATATGAGACATGGCCAAACCATGTAATGGCTCGTTTAATCCTAGAGCAAAGTGTAGGGCCTTCTTCTGAGCTGTATTAACCAAGTCTAAATCGACCCGAGCCAGTTGATTAAACTTATCTATGTATTCCCTAATAGTCATGTCCCCTTGCTTTAGTAATAAGAACCTCAGTCCAAACCTTCCTCTAAAGTCATCCCAAGTCTTGATTGGCCTAGTAGCGGTGGTGACTACCCACCAACGTGCAGCTTCTTCCTTTAGCAACCATACTGCCAATAAAACCTTCCTGTGGTCACCTATATCAAAGGTGGCTAAAAGATCTTCGGTCTCTTTCAACCAATTCCTTGCCTCTACTAAAGTCTCTGTTCCACTAAAATTCTTGCCACCCATCATCTTAAAGTTCTTACAAGTTTCCGCAAAATCCGTTTGTGGAGGCTGAGGGAGAAGAGGAACATCAGCTACGGAAGGAGGAGGAGGAGGAACAGCGGCCTTGACTGGAAAGACAACACTAGAGACACCCGGGACCGGTGCCGTGACTTCCAAGTACCGACGAAACCAATCGGGTATTGTTACCCCTTCGGGCAAGATGAGATTATCAGACATGCTGGAAACGAAAAGAAAAGAGTTCAAACGAGGGATCAAAGGATAGTGCTAATGGCTTTTTGGGGAATAGCCTTTAAAATAAACTAGACTTTTCTTTGGAAAATACTTTATACTTGGTTTTGAAAATAGTTTTTCAAAGAGTTTTAAAAACCTTTTTATCCCATATGCTCTGATACCAAATGTAACACCCCACCTCCGCCAGGGTGGCTCTTGCAAGCAACTCCGACTTTGGTGGGGCGTTTTTAAAACAAGGTAAACATGCATAATGATATAGCAAGGCAGGACATGACATATATATATGTAAATAAACAGAGTAAGTAGATAAAACAGCGGAAGATTTTTAAACCATTTCAAAACACAAGTCTGGTACATCAAAATATCAATTTCCCAAAATTACAAGTCTAGATAAATACATCATCTGATAAACTGAAATACATAAGTACTATCCCCAAATAAGAGTAATAAACCATAGCGGCTCAAGTCCAAAGCATACTTGAGCTATCCAAGGAAGCAGCTAAAATCCAAGCTAGGCTCCTGTATTCCCTCCCTGAGAACCTTGGGGGGGGGGGAAACGGAAGAAAAGAGGCGAAAGAAAACAGGTCAGTCAAAAAGACTGAGTAAGCCCTGCTACGATCAGTCTATAAACTAATAAAGTTAACATCATGATGGAAACTGAGATGATCATAAATAACAACATACTGGCATGATAAATCAACTACAAGATAGATAGAGGTGTCATCGCATAAAACAAGGTTAAGTTTTGCACCACGGTGTACTAGCAAACCAACATAACAGGTATTGATCCCTTAGCCCAAACTTTGGCCCAATAACATGAAGTGACCTTAATATAAGGTCCAGCCCAACGGTCTAGTCGATCGGCTCCCTATAAACCTAACACGTCAAGTGTTGGTGTCCATATGGCCCACATATGGTTGTAGTTAGTCTGTGCTGGGTCCACCTTTGGGTGTATCAAGCCCTCGGGTGTCAACCCCGGACACTTAAGCAATAATGCACAGCCCTAACCTACTGGTACCCGTGCCTCGAGTTTGTCCAACACCGGACTACGTGCACGTCCGTAGCCCGCCTGAACCCGCACCGCTGTACCACTCAGCCATCGCCTTTTGGTCGCTCACATCCGTCCAGTAATCGTGCCCCCGCCCTAGCCTAGTCCTCTAGGGTTGTGAATGATACCCAACTGGGATTACTGCCGGAACGGACCACGCTGCTAGGGTTTCTAAGAGGGTTAAGTGTGATTTAACCCTTCACCAATCATGGATTAAACTAGTTAAGCGTAACCAACAGTTTCACCATTTAACCCCATTTCAATCCCTCGAATCCCCAAATTGGTTAAGTATTAGTGGACCCTGACTTAACCCTAACCATGAGGCATTAATTAATTTAATGCACCTTAACCTCTCACATTAGACCTTGTTGTGGTTACTAGTTAGGCCGGGCGGGTCCGGGTAGGTTTACACCACAACTCAGGCTAACCTCGGGTTTTGGCACCACATGACCAACTTCTCACATTGGGTCCTATTGTTTGTAGCCACTAGTTAAGCCGGTCGGTTCCGGGTAGGATTACGCTACAAACTCAACCCAACCTCGAGTTGGCCACACTTATGTTTTCTAAGTGTCATGTCCACTTTATTTCAAAACATAATTACAAGTCAACAAATGCTTGGGTAGACCTAACTTAATAGGTAAATTCCCAAGGGGTAGACCTAACTTAATAGGTAAATTCCCAATCTTATATTTTCATGTATTTTAAGTTTACCCAAACCCCCAACGTCATTCTATCGCTTACATATTCGTAATAACGCATAAAGGATAGGAAGAGGGAACTTGGCACAACATACATGATGAACTTGCTTATCACAACAAACATGCATAACATGTTAGACTTGCATAACTTAGCATAGTGAACTTGCATTTTACCATAAACATGCATAACTTGTCAAACATGCACAACTTGCCATTTTTAAACTTGCATAAGCATGCATAACTTGTCAAACATGCACAACTTGTCATTTTTAACTTGCATAAGTATGCACAACTTGTCAAACATGCATAACATGGCATAATGAACTTGCATACATAACTCATTTAACTTGCAAATCATGGCTTAGTAAACTTGCATAAACATGCATAACTCATTTAACTTGCAAATCATGACTTAGTAAACTTGCATAAACATGCATAACTCATTTAACTTGCAAATCATGACTTAGTAAACTTGCATAAACATGCATAACTCATTTAACTTGCAAATCATGACTTAGTAAACTTGCATAAACATGCATAACTCATTTAACTTGCAAATCATGGCTTAGCAAACTTGCATAAACATGCATAACTCAATAAACATACATAAATCCCAACTTGCATCACATATTAACTTTAGAGTTTCTAAAATGAAGGTAAGAGGGCTTACAAATATTATGAAGACACAAATCTACTAATAAAGATTGAGAAGCCCCTTATGCAAGCATAAAACCCAAAATCAAAGCTCCAATAAGAAACAAAACCCCAAAAACTCTAGCTTAGCAAATGAAACTTGCAACTTGATGATGTATGCAAGCTAATGATCATTCATACAACTTAGAAATGCTTGTATGAACATCAAAATCTTTATAGGAATGATTCATGAAGAGGGTGGAGGCCATGAGAGTTTGGATTTTGGCATAGTTTTGTTGCTAGAATGAATAATTGGGTTTTAGGGTAGGATTAGGGTTGTATTTATAGAAGATTAGAGTGTTTTTAGCCCTAGGATTAACCATAGATGAGTTTTGGCCCGTCAGATTTCGGAATCCTCTAGAAGCAAGCCACAAGACCCAGCCCAAATCAAAATGGTGCGCCAGGCAACATTGCCTGGCTACCCCCTGTCGACAGGGCTGTCGACAGGGCAGTCGACATGCCAAGACCCCTGTCGACAGGCCTGTCGACATGGGGTCCTGGGCGGGAATTTTTCCCGCCTGCCCAGTTGCCCTAATTTCTGTTTTTAATTTGAAATTTAAATCTGTTTATACTTAGGAATTTTCTGAAAAATTCAATGGGCCTTAACTGGGTCATACGGACTCCGATTTTCGAAAACTCGGACTCTATTTCGCGTATTTTTCCGAGACGAACGCAATGGCATAGCCCGTTTCCCTCGATTCAGATTTTAGAATTAAATTCTGCCTCAATTTACATTATTACAGGTTATTGAAAATACGGGTTGTTACACCTTTTCAGCAATTTCATATTTGGAATTTTTAATAGCCCTAAAATTTTCCAACTCCTTTTGCAAAGCAATGGTTTTACAAATTAGCTCATCCCCTTTTGCTTTTGAACCTCAAAATTTGTTTTTCAAAATTTTCAGAGCTAAATCATTTTTCAAATTGAAACAATTCTTACAATCGGAGTTTGAAGATCTCTTGATGTTTTCAAGTTTTAAATTTCAGAGATTTTTTTGGAGATTATCAATAGTTTTAGTTAAATCAATACACATATAAACTAAATCTTAATATGAGAAATTTTCTATCTCCTTGTCTGTCGAGTGTCCATCGTCTGATCCATTTGAATTTTCATTTGTAAGACCATTTAATCCCAAATCTGACTCTGAGTCGACATTCCAGGGTTTTGAGCAGTTGTCTTTTCTTTCATACAACGCATCGAGAGTTTTCCCGATATCATACACTTAAATAATGAGAGATAAGATTTAATTGATTATTACTAAGATAAGAACAATTCATATGCATAGCATGAGCATTGAAATCTTTATTTCTCTTGTCTAGCATATCTTCCATATTTTAAATAATATTCCAATATTCAAAATTAATTGATTTTAAATAGAATTCAATTTTTGATTTCCGAATTAAAAAAAATTGTTCCATTTAAAATAATTGGAATATTAATGGACTGACTCTTGTTAACATGGTAACTAGAATAATCCATAACCCTAGAGGGGTTGGGGTAAATAAGATTTATTGGAATTTAACAAGATACTAAAATTTTCACAGCACAGATTTCAACAGAGAAAATAAATGCAAAAAATAAATGACATAGATTTTATCCAGTTTCGACAAACCCCTGCCTATAGCTGCATTCCCAAGATTTTTTTACTAGAATTAAAACAATCTCTATGCTTACAAAATCCTCGTAAACTCAAGATACTCGCTACCAACTGTTCTAATCCTACGCTCAAAACCGTGGAATGATCTTTGTTCCCAAGATCGTATTTTTCCCGCTATTTATGAACCCGTAACTCGTACCCTCGTTTATATCAAACTAAAAAACTGTTGATCGATTACAAGAAAAAAAGAAAACAACTTAAAATAAATAAAAACAAAAACCTCCCATTTATTTTAAATAAACTAGGTTAACCAAAAAAAGAATGGCCGGTCCACTTTGCTTTGTCCCTTGACTAAAATATTGGCTCTTCTTTTCTCTGTAATGGTGACAGAAAGGAGATTCAGGGTTTCGCTACACAAATCGAACTGCGTCTTCTAATCTGGAAAAATATTCTTTGATGGCTCGACTGTTGTTGCTTCCTTGTCAATGATTTGGGGAATTACGATCGAAAACAGTGAGTTATTCTGATTTTTATTTCGTTTGCTTTTGAATTTTGTTGCTTGGTTTCAATGCCCTTTGTCGATGATGAATTGGTGTATACTTATCGGGTATAGAAACCCTAACCAATCCTTCGATTTTACGAATATTGATTTGGTCTGATTTGCGTGATTGTTGCTTTGATTTATTATCGTGAATCCTCTATTGATTTTCTGGAAACAAAAGATTTGATTGAATTGGTGCTTGCATATTTCTGGAAACATTTGTTGCCGAATTTCAACATATGAATTATACCAGATTTGATTTAAAAATCTTCTTGCCAATTATACACCTTTAAAACATCTGATGGTTCCTTGCTTGATACCCTTGAATGAATTTGTTTATGTTATTGCCACTGCACATTTTGGTGAGATAAACTTGCAACATACACTTGCCAAATTTACTGATGGCATGAATGCAATTATAATTTCTTTCCTCTTTTACCACTGTATTGCATGCATCATTTCATAGCAAATTTGAATTGTTCTTTTGTGATGCAATAATTTATACATATATATATATATATATATATACACACCACACACACAGAGATGTGTGTGTGTGTATATATATATACATGCGTGTGTGTAATACATGTGTACTTGTCTTGAATGCTTGTTCTTCATTGCCTTGTTGTAACCATTTGATCATGAAAAACTTTCTTTGTTGTTCTTGTGCTCCACTCATATATGATTGCCTAAATGTATATACATACATTGTATGTATATATATATATATATATATATATATATATATATGGGCTTCATGCATCTATTCTACGCTGCACCACTGTGTATACATAGTCTTGTAACTGCTGTGGCAATCATGCTTACTGAGAATTGATGGCTTGCTTCAGTTGAAATCCTTGTTTCAGGTCCATTACTGTTTCACTCTGGCTTGTGTTTGATTTGCTGCCATAAATGTACAATGACACATATTGTTGCTTTGATCATCCATGGCTTTGTAAGTGATGCCACCATAAGTTGTTGCTTGTGTCATATGCCAGTAGTGCAAATTTGTAAATGTTTGTTTAGTTGTTCCTCAAGTCAGTTATGTAGATGCACAACATGTATTTGCTTTGTCATGAATTTTTCATCTGGTTTGTATCATTCCGAATTGCTCTGTCTATTTTACTTTATCACTAAGTTTTGATCAATTTGCCACTATATGTGTTGTTGACATATGCAAATGACTTGAGCTTTGCCTCTTGTGTGTGATGCAGATCTATGTACACTGCCAAGTTGCATCATACTTTAGCACTGCTAATTTCTTGCAAGTACTTGAGTTTGTCATGCACCATTTCTTTGTGCATGCATGAATCTATTTGCAAGCCTCTGTTTTGTACATGTTGCCATATACTTTGCACATGTTTGTGCAATTTCCTTTCGAACTGCTCTGAGTTGATTTGCTTTTACTGTCGGTACAAAACTTGATTGTTGTAACCAATTTTTCTTGTCCATAATCATGTATTTACATGAGTTGCATGGTATTGGATTCGAACTCATCATTGTTGGTGTTGCATTCATGTTGCACTACCATATATGCATGCATATATACATATATACATACATATACATTTATGTATATATATGTGTGTGTGTGTGTATATATATATATTTCCTATACCCGTTACTCTTTCAGGAGTATATTTATGCACTTGCTCATGATCACGGTTTAAATGGTTTTTGACTATGTATTTATATATTTGACACTTGTACGTGCTTGATATACTGCCATGTTTAATTACATGTATACACACACACACACATAAATAGGGGGTGTGTGTGTATATATATGTTTGTATATAAGTGTTGCTTCATAGTGCTTTGTTATTTGCATTGAATTTCTTGGTTCATGTCCACTTACTGATGTTTGACCATATTGCCCGTACACAAAACATATGTGTATGTACATATACATGTATGTGCATACATGTATTGTGTATGTGTAGTTTATATATGTGAGCTATTTGAATGACAGACGGACTGTGAGCATTAGAGATACAATCCGCCTTGTGGTATTTACAATGAATCACTATATATAAATATCACAAGCAGCCAGACACAAATAGTTATGTATATACATATCAGACCAAGTAAACAAATATGATGAGAAACACACCAAAATTCCGAGGCAAATAAAATTTAAAAATAATTCATATCGGCTAGAATGTAAATCAATTTTTGTATTAGTTTACTGTGTGTTTCCATGACAAGTATGCAGGTGACTGGACTGACTCTGAAGCAGATTAAAGATAAGTGTGTCAGTGAGTGTAACTGAGAGAACAGAGTGAAATGTTTATGCAACTGAATGATTGTGAATGTATATGAGTCTGTATGTGTAAACTGAGTGAGTATAACTAATTCTAAGTGAGTGAGTGTTGTAGTGAGGAACCACTGTAATAAATGAATAATGAGTGTATAATATCACCGAAATGTACAATAGCGGATTTAGAAATTTGTACTATTCAAATTTTGAAATAAAATATTTTATTTAAATAAAATACTTTTTGAGTATTTAAATTCTTGTGCTGTAGTATTATATTCAAATGTAAATATTTATCTTTTATATGTGATGTGGTAGAATAATACAATTACGAACACATTTATAATATATATATACATATATATATATACATATATATATATACATATATATATATACACACATATATATATAGACATATGTTTGTTATCATCAAACAAAAATCATATTGTTATATACAACAGCTTACATTTATATTCGTTGGAGGAAAATATATTCGAACATTTATAAGGGTTAGGAAGAAACATCTTCTAATGCTTATAAGCGTCAAGCATTGCAAGATATTTCTTGCTGACGCTTATAAACGTTAGTAGATGTTTTTCCCCAACGCTTGTAACAGTTACAAATAAATGCTGACGCCCCTATAACGTCACTTATAACTATTGCGGGAATTATTTGTGATAGTTATACTCGTTTGCAATCCTCTGCTTTGGTGTAGTGCATGGTGCAATCTGGAGGAGTAGAAGAGTCATGCCATGAAGTAAGAAGTTCCATAGTCCGAGTCTAAATGACTTGGTATCGAGTCATAGAGATGACTCAGTGCAGCCACATTTTCCATGAAATTTTCAAAGTTTACATCTTATCCTTTTCTAATTATTCTTATGAAGTTCCATCTCAATCCGATTCAATTTGAATCATCTAAATCCAGTTAAAACTGTGTTGACCCAAAAGTGGGTTAACACAAATACAACTGCAAGAAGAAGGTTTTAAAAGAAAGTAATGTTGAGGTTGTCTCACATGCTACAAGGAAGAACGGCGATTTAGAATTAGAATGTCTCATGTTGTTAGATAACTTAGAGAAGTTATATATAAATATGTGAGTTGGTAGACAAGTAACATCAAAATTTCTTTTGTTACAATAAAACATACATCAATTCATGTTTGTATGCTGCGTGGTGGAAACAGTGAGTTTGGTCCAACAGTAGTTGCACAATAAAAGTTAAAGTGTTGCATGCTAAAGGGTGTTTGTTCCTCTTTGAGCAAGAATGCTAACCAAATTATCACAATATGTGGTTGAATAGTGAGGATGGTTATGTTATGTATATTCTAGAATCTTTCTACAACTACCAAAAATAGTCTTTGAAAGAAAAGAAAAATAATTATCATGAGGAATATAATACCAAGTTAAGTTACATATAGACCCAAACTAGCAATAAAAGTGCACACTGAAATTTTGCAAAATGGAGGGAAATGTGTGTTTGATAGCTGACACTTTCAAAAAAATTACGTATATACGTTGACATATTCAGTTCCAGACAAAATTTTCTTTCCACTGAGAATGGGCGATAATCAAATCGTTTATTTATCTCATTTTATTTTTATTTTTTTGAGGTGTCTTACTGGTTTAATATTGGTTGGCTACATGTACTCAGTCGATTCTTTGTAAGCAATTTTGCACAAAACATATACAAGAGAATACGATGTTTTTCTAATCAAACTTTAAGATGCACACGCACTAGCATACTTTCTTAGCTTATGAGGCAACACGTTGCCATTGATACTTAATTTTCAGAAACAACGTCATTTTCAAATATCAAATCATAGCTTATACATACCATATCTACTAACTATTCACAACACTATATTCATCACAATTCAACCTATCTTCTACCTTTAATTCTTGCAACAAATATGTAACCGCAGTCTTTATTAAAACAATATATGTAAAACGGCGTTCTCCACCGAAAAAATAAATATCATACACCAAATATCTCATGCTGCCTTATGCTCCTTATAATAATGTATCATATAACACCAAAGCAGCCTAATAATTAACATTCAATTGTTTAACTCTGTCCCTTGAATCCCCATGATATATAAACACCACAACATTTGCTTCCTAGTTCAGCAAGCAAATTAATAAAAAGAGGAAAATTTTGCCAATGGTGCTAAACATAAAGGCATTAACTACAAGTCGAGCTTGGAGCTTACTTCGGTTAGCATTAGCGCGGGCTCGAAAAGGTGGTGCATTAAAGGAAAATGGTTTACTGGTTAAGACCTACCGTTCCATGTTCAGAGGTAATGCAAGAAGAATAGAGACAATTTGTTACTTCGACCGTGAACTTATGTTTCACGAGGAGAAACCGGCATTTGGTTTCAAAATGCATAGGCCCTCATCACTTAAGTTTCTTATGGTTCCATGCTTGAGCAATCCTTGTGTAAAATTCGATAATGATGATGAATATTCTATGTTCTGTCAATTACCTGATCTTGCTAAAGAAGAAGATGATTGCAGTGAGGATGGTGATTCTAATACAAGTTCGAGTTGCCAGCTGATCGGTGATGATGGTTATGACGATATTGATTTGAAGGCAGAAGAGTTTATTGCAAACTTTTACCAGCAGATGAAAATGCAGAGGCAACTTCCCTGCTTGGATTATAATGATATAGCGCATGAAGGAAACTAGTCATGCTTTTGCTTTGGATTGATTGTATTGTGAAATTAGTATGCAGCTTTTGCTTGGTTTTACTTACTGTGCTGAGTTCTATATGTAAGATTTGATTAGTGTTAAATTTTCCCCATCTAAAGCATTTTACGTTTTCAATGTCGGATTCATCGTATGTACAAAAACTTGGAAGTTCCAAATTTCACTTATCTGTTTTCTTTTGTTTTTGGATGGGATTTTTTTTTTTTTTTTTTGGGGGGGACGAATGTAAGGTAGCAATGACTTGGAGCATTACCAACAATCCCATCGGTTCACTGCATAGTCTCTCATGCTTTAAGATGGGTGTTTAACGACGATCCTTACGTCTGTATTATTAACAAAAGAAAACTATAACCTATTACAAAAAGGCTAGGGGTTAACTACAAAAACCCAGCCACATAGGATAATCATTCCTATCACATTCTGTACGTAAGTCTTTGTCACTCTATCTCTCTAGTTCAGATTTAGTGAACCTGACTAAATTCCACAATAGATCTTCAAGTTTCCTTTTTTTTCTCATTTTTAAATTATTCTGGCATTTTTTGCTTTCCACATTTCCCATATATACACAGCTTGAAGGAACACAGAGAAGCTCCAACCTAAAGGTTCTCATTCTTGACAATTTGAAACCGCAAACCATCCATTACTGGCAACTTCAAAAATGTGATTAAAACCACCTAATTTAATGAACTCCGACCATAAGACCATAACCGACAATCCGTTCTGTTCAGTTATTCTCTTTGTTGTTTTTCAACTGGTCCAAAGAGCCAAGCAACCAGAATGAAGAAACCAGCCGCGGGCTAGTGGAAGGAGTGGTTTACAACGGCAAAATGTTTGCCGTTATAAGATTACAACGGCAAACACTTTGCCGTTGTAAGCTTATAACGGCAAACACTATGCCGTTATAAGATTATAACGGCATAGTGTTTGTCGTTGTAACCCAACCCAGAAAACCCCCCAAGCCGCCTCCCTCCTCTTCATTTTCCTTCTCCAATTTTCAAACCCGAAAACCCCATTTCTTACTCCATTTTTCATCCAAATTTTACTACAAATTCACCAATCCGTCAGCTTTTAACCAAATTAACTACCGTATTTGAGATATTCGTTCGAAAATATGTCTAGATTACTTAAAAATTTCGCCAAAAAATTCATGCACGGCGACGATCGTGACACCGAGGGTAGTGGCGCAGGCGGGAATGGTGCAAGGGTAGTGGCGAACAACCAGTCGCACAGTACGTGCCCGGAATAGAAGACTTGCTTGCAGCCGCCGAAAACATGAAGAACCAAGATGTAGGGGTGCACGAGGAAGGAGGCCATCGTGGACGCGGCGGTCGTAGGGGCTGACGAGCAGGCAGGGGCGTAGGGGTGTGAGATCGGTTTCCGCTAGACAGACCGATCTCGATGGTTTTCTGGATTCGAACCTCGGCCCCGCGAAGCTTCCTGTGCTATCCAACTTTCGCATTCTTACAGAAGGCGAAGAACACGTTAGCACGCAGTCGAGTTTGCCTGTAAGTATTTTTAGTATTATTCAAATAATATTCTTTGAGTATTAGACATTGAGTAGATAGTATAACATTTTATTGAACTGTTGGCAGTCGCGGAATATACGTTCACGTGGTTCGTTAGCGACCACACTTAAATATTATCTTGCACAGTTGGCGGGTAAGGAGGGGGTCGTAGCACTGTTACATGCTCTTGGATTTCATTTTTTCCTAGGTAATATTAAAGACCTTTTAATGGAACAAGTGGATAATTTATTAGTCCTAGTTTATCTTATTGTGCGCTTTACAATTTTAGGAATAAACCATGTTATAAATGTTGATGTTCAATTGTGTGTGGCCATTGCTCTACGGTGGTACAAAACCACCCACACATTTCACTTTCCTTGTGGTGAGTTAGGACTTACACCGCTTGATTTCTCCATGCTTACTGGTATTAGTATTGGAGTAGATGTTTATCCCCCACTGCCTTTTGATGATGGTCGATGGCGTGATCGTGCACATCTTCATGATCTACTGCCTCATTTTGACGTTTCTGATGCGTCGTATCAGGCAGAAGGCGCTATCATAATGAGCGCCATCCGTGCGGCCATGGATAGCATACTCGCTCAGTACTCTGTTGATGACGACTTGGAGCTTGCTTGATTATTTGTGTTATACCTTATGGGTAACCTATTCTTTAGTTCTACGAGTAGTAGTTTGCCTGTCGGGTTTGTTGCGGTCGCGGCTAAGTCAAATGCCGATGGGGCGATTTTATATGATTGGTGTAATGACCCGTATTTTTAGCGATATAATAATTAATTTATTTAATTATTTAAATGGCGAATTAGAATTCAAATGGTCGTTGAATTAAATAATGGTGAATATTTAATTAAACTAATAAATTAAAATAATATATTAAATTTTGAAATAATCAGAATTGGCTGAAATGGCGATATGGTGTGAACTGGATCATCTGTGATATTTAGTTCAGTTTAGAGTTGAATTATAATAACGAATATATTATATAAACGACTGTTGAACGTATAAATTATAATATAATTACAATCGAGCTGGAAATGGCGCGACAGTTCGCTATTTGGCGATTTGAACTTCAACTGAATGTACATGGTTCGTTTTAAATCGGATCTCTGTGAAACAAGAAACGTACGGAGCTGGTGGAGTATATCTTTCTAGTGGAAGAGAAAAATCGGGATTTCGTTGTGTAGATTTTGATTTATGTCCAAATCAAATATTCAGAAAAACAGCTGTATATTCGTTCGTGGTCATAACGGTTATTTAGAAATATTTGAATATCAGATTTGAATTTAGACAAGGTTCTTTTGAGACATAGTGATAATTTAATTTTTAGAATTTTATGGTAATTTTTAATTAATTAAATAAGAAACTTTTTATTTGGAGTATTTCGCACCCTTAATCAGCGATTTTGGGGTTTCAAAATATGAGTTAATCTACCAGTATTATTATATTTTTGGGATCGTGGCTCATCACTAGACACGACTGCATCCTTATTTCAATCCGTACCAGCTCGGACATGAAGTGATTTTACTTAACGAAATTCACTAGACTTAATAATATATATGTGTATGTACTACTTATTCCTAAGTCACCTATCCAACCACGTTGGCTTTCCCTTAACCATACATACCACTTCTGGAGTCCTAAGTGCCCACGTCCTCAAAGATTTAAACATATAAATGAGCTTCAATCTTTTTCTAAACCTAAGATCATTTTGTAAACACGCCGCCAGTTATTGTCCCCCCAAACCGAAACCGGAGTATCACAAACAAAAAAATAAAAGAGGAGCAAGTTTTAAAACGTGAAGGGTTGGGTCTTGTTTTTGACAGTTGAGTATTCTGGAGTGGAGAAGGACATTTGTAATGCTGGGAATGGAGCAGTGCTTAGGTGGTGACACCGGAGTAAGTTTAGTAAGGCATGAAGGGTGGCATGGTGGAGGACTTGAGGACGCAACAGGCATGGGGGCGGTTTCACGTGAATGGTGATGGGTAGTAGCAAGTAGAGTGGAGGTGAAGAACGTGACCATTGTACTGTGTCACCTGGGCGCGTTGCGGGGAAGTCAGGTCCGACCGGTCGATGCAAGTGTAAAGAGTTTATGGGATTTAATAGCATGCAGTTATGTGAAGGGGAGGATGAAAACGTGGGTTGGTAGATGAAAGTATGGGGAGCAGCGGGCACCGTGAAGTGAAGGACTAAAAGCGAGTTTCAGAAAAGGGTACAGGCTAAATATAAATGGGCCAAGAGAATTAAATAAAAAGGTGAAGCCGAAACCATTTCATTTAAAATAAATTAGTGTTTTAGTTTAATTAAATCACGTGTTAACTTATAATCGTAATATCTCATTCATACAGCGTCGGTTTTGCGAACCGTCTGTCACGTTGGAATCGTATCGGAAGGAACTATACATACGAATTGGTTTGAAGTGGATTGGAGATCGTTTGGATTTACGGCAAAATAAATTGTTTGATTCAAATCAAACAAACAGTTTATCGTTCTTTAACGATGAACTGCCAATGTGAGTAAAACTCACCAATTTTGAATAGTTCTATTTTTATAACGTATATTTAGAACTGATAAATAATCACTGATTGCTGTGTGTTAACTGTTGGTTGAGTTGTTTGTGTACTGATTGAAATCATAGATAACGATATATATATATATAAATCGTTAATCGAATATTGATTCTGTTTTATCAGAATATTTTATATATGTGTTGTTTAACATCTGTGATGCAGGGGAACAGGTTGGAGGGGTCCAACTGGACTCCTCAATATTTATGATACTGTTCTGTTCACATATTGTTATATATGATGTGATATATTATCTTTTTGATTATGTGTGTTTAAATGATATCGATCATTGTGGTTTGCTACTTTAAATATCATAAAAAGACCCTGGGATGTAAAAAAATTTTATTTCAATGCATATTGACATAAAGGGATTTTATAAAATCAACAGATTTTATAAAAGGAAATATTTCGAAAGTAAATAAAAGGAAAATGTTTATAAAACGAATAGAGTTTTATAAAAAGGAAATATGTATTTGTTAGAATTAATAGAATAAAGGAATATTTATTTAGTAAATAAATAGAATTATAAAAGAAATATTTAGCTGGAAACTAAATAGGATTAAAAAAAGGAAATTGACGAGATAAAAAGGAGTTAATCAAACGTAGTTTATCAAAAGGAGTTAATCAAACGTAGTTTATCAAAAGGAGTTAGTCAAACATAGTTATTCAGGATAAGTTACCATTTAGCACGACTGCTAGCGTAATTCGCAGGGCTGCAGATAGCCTATGGCGGTCGGATGTTTCCTAAGGGAATCAGGCGTAACCATTGTGATCGTTGCGATCTAGAGTTAAGCGAATGGAGTTAAATCGAATATTAGTTATTCGAATAAGAGTTAAACAAATAGAGTTATTCAATTAGAGTTAATCGAAATAGAGTTAAACAAAATTAGAAACTGACTAAAGATTAGTAAATTGAATGGTTTTCTAAGTGTCTATCTGATGTTGGTTTCGGCCTTCGGGGTTTATACTTAGAGAATTGTTCTCCTACTAGTTTACAGTCAGGGGATGATAGTTGTGAAATGATAGTGATATGTAAATAAACAATGGGAATGTTTTCCAGTGTTAATAACATATATTTTCTAAACATAGAAAATAAGGAAATGTGAATATATATATATGTGTTAAATGATGATTGATTGGCAGAATTTCCATTTAGAAATAATATCGTTGTCTGCACACGGGTTTTTCTTTGATAGTTAAATCACAGACTATCAAAGTTTTGACCATTTTAACGTTGTTAATATGGAGAGACCGATTGGATTATTATCCGAAGAACCACTCCGTATTGGCATAAGCTTTGCGAATCATATATGCCAAAGATGATTGAAGACGGAGTTATGCAAGGGCCACTACACCAAAAAAGCTGTTCTGCCACGGTTTTGGGCCGTGGCTAATTACTTTTGCCACGGCTTTGGACCGTGGCAAAACGGGGTGTGGCAGTTTCTTTGCCACGGCTTTAGGCCGTGGCAAATTGTTATTTTGCCACGGTCTTTAACCGTGGCAGATTTTGATTTTGCCACGGTCTAAGACCGTTGCAAGTTACTACATTGCCATGGCTTTTAGCCGTGGCAATATGTAATTGTTATTTTCTATGCAATTTTAGCCATGGTTTTCGTCCGTGGCTAAATTCAACTGAAGAAACTACATGGTACCCTCTACCTGGGCCATAAAACTCCTATTTAAACAAAATACGAGCATATTATACCCACCAACATAAATTTATGAACATAGCCATCAACACAAATTGTAATCTTCAAAGTTCAACTAAATAGTTCATACTTCATAGTTTACAAACTACAACGTACATATCCGAACTAAAAACTAAATAGTTCATACTTCATAGTTTACAAACTACGACATATCCAAACTAAAAACTACATAGTTCAACTTCAATTCACAATTTGCATCAACAATTCAAATTACAAACCCTTGCTTCAATCTACAACATATCCAAACTAAAAACTACGTAGTTCATACTTCATAATTTACTTCACATGATAAAACCGCCCAAAGCTCCGCTGAAAACCTCCATCACTGCGCGTTGCATGTTCACCCTGCAACACGGAAGAAGAAAAAACTCAGAATTAATTATCATACTCGGAACTATAACTCTGTAATTTGGTGTCGAAGGAAAAACCTACAGGCTAGATACTGCCAAATAATTGGAAAACTGATTCAAATGCTTATGGCAGCTTGAACAGTTAAGTGAATCATTGTTCACATATTCAGCATGACAAATCATACATGCAAAACTAATACTAATAGATTACATAAATACTAAAATACACGACGGTTGCAGAACTAACGTTACTATGAAGATAATAGATTACATAAATACTAAAATACACGACGGTATGCCTACTCAGTTGTTACATGTTATAATACATATTGTAAGCAATACAACTCCATGGATGAACTGGTTTTGAGTGGAATATCATTGGGCGTAATGTTGATTCATTTGTAATAACAAATGTATTTCCTGCATTATAAATTGCTCCCATTTTTGTATCATTAGTCAGTTAGGAAAAGGGAACTACAAATCAGTGCATCAGATAATGCTGCATTGCAAGGTCTTAGCAAACTATATATATGCATCAAACACACATAATACTAACATCATTGTATTTATTCATAGCAATACTTTGAAATTAGTAATGAACATGGGGTAACTTCGTAGATAGACGCACTTACATGTCCTACGGTATGTGTCATTTGGTTTGCTATATTTTTTGAAGAAAAGGCATAAAAAATAGGATTGTCAATTCCAACCCATAAATGAAGAAATGACTATCATTTGTAGTTGACAAAAATTCCAAGCTGTAACAGGTAACAAAAATATAGAATCTTACAGCATAAAAAATGACAGATTTTATCATTATTAATATTAGTAAATATATTTTAGCAACGAAGGCCAGTAATACTTACATTTGCAATAAAATAAATAGCAAAGTACACTGCTAAAACTGAATTTGGACAACCGAATAAAGGAAAAGCAGGCAAATTTTCACATAGAAAATTAGGCAATAAGCTAATTTTCATCAAATTGAAGGAGTAAGAATTCATTACTGTCCGCAAATAATATGAACTAAGAAACTGCAAATACTCTTTTATACTAAACAGTAAATTTGGGGTGGAAAAACCACACAAACCCAAACTAATTAATTAACGTGTACAGCTCAGTCTGGGATTTAAACCTGATTATGAAGGAATAAGAAGATGGATGCAAAGATATAGGTAGAAGTTGCAAATCAGAAAGAATCGGTAATTGAAATAGTAATTGAAATTGGATTTGATAAATGAAACTGAGTTGAGATCGAACCTCAAATTGATAATAACAGCTGTTTAGGAAAACAAATCAAAAGTTCGATCTCATGGTAAAAGCTATCTGTAGTTTTCATAACAATGCCCAAAATTGAATCCAAATTGTAATAGTGGTTTATTATAATCAAGAATTTTAGGAATATAAAAGGTGGACCATTTTGAATTGCTTGGGTTAGACATATATGACAGGGTCATAATTTTAAAAGGGAGGAGACGAATGCTACATTAGTTTTGCATCCCATACATATTTAAAATATTTTAATCTCTGACATAATCACCATTAATTCTTTGGATTTCAAACGTTTATAATAAAATGAAAAAAGAGGTTTAGAAGTGTGAAAGAGAGGAAAATATATATATTCTACCGCAAGTAAAAACGTTGAAGTTTGGTATTGCGAGGTTTCATGAATAAGTTTTCATTAAAAGTCTGTACTCTTTGTTTCGAGTTAACATAATGTCAGAAGAAATAGAAGCTTATCCTTATACCCTCTATGTTTTATGATCTAAAACATTTGATTTTTAGTAAGTCATAATTTTTAACTATGAAGTTATGTAAATTACTACACCCATTAATCAATTATTGAAAATTTTGGCAAACTCAGTATTGAGGTATGCCTACTATTGTTTTATTGAATTATTACCATATCATTTGCAATATTCTTCAGGTAATAGAATTTACAAATCAGTTGAGAACATCTATTCAAAAGTTGGTCATGGTGGAATTATGCTTTAAATCCCTTAGGTGTATCTGTTGGACAGAACAGTATAATGAAAATCAACAGTACACAGGTTTTTCATTTCTTTATTTTTCTTAGACCAATGACACTTTTTTTAACTTTCTTTTACTCTGATCTATATTAACAATGTGGTAGGTAAACTTTAGTCTTCTTTAAGTAGTCAAATATGAAAACTGAGTAGGCATAAATCATTGTTCACATATTCAGCATGACGAAAGCTTATATAACCGAGCAAGTGATATATGTAAATACATACATACCTGGCTTACGCGTCTACAAATATTGAATCATATTCTTTGGATGACACACGTATCCACCAATTCCAACTTCGCCAAATGTCAAAGCAAGAGGATGATTTGGTTTGTTTGTTCTCTCTTGTGGTAGCCGTATATTGTCCACAACCAATTTCTCGTATCCTGGAGGTACAGTCTTTCCATGTATAATGGAGGCAGTCGAATCTCTGCATACAGTGGCTGTGGCAATGATCTCTAGGTCAATACTCATAAACTCGCATCTCTGATTCGACAAACTGGACGAATTCAATGAATTGGGAAGATTATTAGTCGGCATTCTTCCAATACTATCGTGAGGGGTACCACTACCTCCTTCATTTGTAGCAATGTCCGATATATGATTTTGTTGACTCCCCTCTCGTCTTGTCATCAAGTCGAGGATCGAATTCAACTTCCCTTCCATATTATCCATCCTTGAATTCAAGTAATCCGGCCCTTGACACTTTTTAAGTTGCTTTCGTGCAATATTTGACGCTTTAACTTGTGTCCTTGATATTTTGGCTCCAATACTTCGAGTGCGGCCTTTTTTATCCTTGCCAAACACTTGTGATATGATATCTTCATCCAATGTCAAATCTTCTTCATCGCCATCATCGACTAACTCCTTTGCCTTTGCAATTTTTTCCTAAAATAACAATATTACTTGAGATGCTATTTACTATGAAAATTTATTGAACAACTGAATTATTATTTGTTTAACTTACAAAGTATACAAAAGCCGAATCCGATATAGTACCATCTTTTTTTGTATGAGCTCTCTCCCATACTTCACGACGTGTGATTTCTTTTGTCGGATTTTCAATAGCCTGCAAATTTAAAAAGCCTTACATATAAGACAAGAATGCATATCATTAAAACATACAATAGCGAAAGAAAATATAAACATGTTTAAATTAACAACAATTGGTCATGTAAAGAAAGATTTATTATTGTTAATGGAGGTTCAGTTTCAATAATCTTATTATGTAGGTATTTATATTATGTGACACGCAACACATAAGTAGTAAGTCTAACCTACCATGCAGACAGTCACATTGTATTAGCAAAGATGGCAGATAAGTGATTCAGGACTTTCGTTTAGTTTTTGATATGAAATGAATATGTATTCTTTAAGCTCCAACTATATATTAATTTGATAATGACACGAATATATTCAAATTGTTTAAGCTTTTAACTCAGCCACGTTGCTTTCAAACTCTATCATGTTTTAAGCAACATGCAGATATGCATCATGCAATGCTTCTAAAAACAATGTTGTTTATTTCTCTTCTTCTAAAATTCGCGAAATTACAAAAGTTTACACTTACTGATCGAAGCTGCACATGCTGAATCTGACATGGACGAGCAATAAAAGGATAAAATTATTAGAAACACGATCTAAAACTGTAACAGTTCATTTATAGCAGGATTTAGCATGGTGTTTCTCAAACATATCGACATTTGCATCTAATTTAAAAGTGAAGCGAAGTAACCTTAAAATGGATTTCAAATAGATAGGCACAATTAAATTATATCCCCTTAATTATATAAACGTATACATACATTATTTTCTTCAGATGCCGAAATGTTTGAATGGTCATTCTTCACGTGTTTATTAAATAATAATGCAATAGGACAAGAAAAAGGTGAGATTTTAGATTAGATTTAACCGTCGTCGGCTGGCTGGAGGATGGACCATGAACTTTATTACACACAACAAAACAAATGACAGGTAAAAGAGATTTTATTTATAGAACTTTTTTCATTTTTATCGCCCAGTTCTTACTGTGAAAACACTCGCGTTTCCCACTATTAGCATTTTTACTTGTGCATTCGAAAATGTGCAAATACGAAAGTTTAATTTGTATTTGTGCATTTCCAAAAGCATAACCATTCAGAAAATATTATTATCCTATAAACATTACATAGTGGAATGCAAGCTTATTTCTAGAGTAAGTTATCAAAGAAGCTTAAAGCTGAAACAAATTCTCTGATAGGTATAAAATAAAAACTTGATCTATTTTATTTTATTTCCGACTGCCTTTTGCAGCCCTGCAGAATTTCATGAATAAATAGGTAAAATCTTGCCGAATATCATTTGTATTGCCCTTTTAATCATGAATAAATTAGATCGAGAATAGATGAATTTAAGCAAAGCAAACTAAAAGATCGAAAATACAAATAAAGCAGCAGTAAGAAAATCTCATTCAATCAAAGTATAATAAACACACAGATAAGACTATGGTAAGCCAAGCTTACCTCTTAAGTCCCTTAATGCTTTCTAAGGTTTAGGCACTATAAGTGTCATCTACCCTAAAATTCTCAATAGATTTGTATGACATTAGCAAGTTTACTTGAATTGATATCATCAACATACAACTAGATGGCCAAAAATAAAGTATGTTGATGTTGTGATACCTTCCATCCCATTTCCACAAATGATCGATGCTTTTTTAACTTCAGTTGCATGCTGTGGCCTATTTATATTTCTTGTCACCATATTTAACAATCCAAACAAAACGTTATTATTAGCTTTTCTCAAAAAAGGTAACAAAACGTTATCACACTCAACTATGTACTGAGCTATGGATGATGGATAACTCAACAAAATCATCAAATTTAGGCCATAATATGAATGTTTCCCCATGATTATCAGGTTTTCATGTCTCAATTACTAAACCACATCCATTTTTTAACCTTTATTTTGAGCATAGCCAGAAATTTTTAACACAAGAATCGGTATAATTAAAATTGTACTGGAGAATCGGTATAATTAAAACCGTTTTTGTTATATATAAGAAAAAGATCAGTATGATATATACAACGCAGAATTACAAGACACTTCACTGAATTTTGAAAGGGTACATACCATTTCATGTTCTATAACGGCGTGACTTGTACGTCCAGTATGATGGCCATAGCTGTAAAGTGATCTATTTTTTTTGCCTTTATCTCTTCTTTCCTTTGCACTAGGTGATGCTTCATTTTTCAAAAACATTTCCCAATCTTCTTGTTTGATGGTCGGTGGACAGTTCTTCAATCTATCTTCATCATTATCATATTTATCATAATAGCGTGTCCTCAAATCGCTTTTGTGTTTCCTAAATGACTCGGACATTTTTTTAAAAATCAAGTCTTTTGAATCTAGATCTAGATCGAAGAATGTCTGTGAAAATAATAATAATAGTTAAATTAATAGTGAAAACAAATATGACAATTTAACTGCTCAAACAGCATTAAGAAATATTTATGTCATTTGTCAAATATTCTCCTCCCTATAACAAAAAAATAAAAGGTTTATCAGGTCAGTACTCCTCTACCTATTCACAAAGTTGGCATTATTAACTTGAAGTGAAAGTGTAGCACGCTGTGTATGCATCTAAAATGTTCTTCATTTCACTAACATACTTTGTATTTACCAAAGAACATTAAAAATCTGGGTTTTGGACTATGCAACTGCGGCAGTTTATTACTTGAAGTTTAGCATAGGTAACAATCTTAAATTTGTAGATAGATTTTATTTCTGATTATAGATTTTGCTCATGCAGTTGCATAAAATTTCATAAATATATATTTGCAAGTTCCAAAATTCAATGTAGCAACAATAATATTTTATCAAAAAAAAATGTAGCAACAATAACCATACTTATGAATTATCCGAATGATATATTGTGAAGGTTAATTGAGTCATGTAATAGGTATAAAATTATTAAATGCAGCCCAGACTCTGTTATCGAATGAGTTTATAGTCTTATGTGATGCTAGTTAAGAAGTCATTGTTAAAAGGTTGCTTTTGAGTTGACTATTGAGTTGAAAACTGAATAATACATAGTGGGTTGAGTGTGTGGATACCAATGGAACTTGCTATATAGATATATGGGTTCACTGACATGGTTTGTTCTGGTGCCATCCGTAGAAGGATGGCAGCTGTGTTGAAAACAGCATATCTTCAGGCTTTGGTTCACTGTATGCTGTTATAATGATCTTAGCTGTAGTGAACATGTTTCATATGCATGCATGAATATTGATATTTACTATCAGTGTGTTTACTCTCTTGGGACTGGATGGAATAATTCTTCATGAAAGAAGATTTGGCAGCATGTTTATACACTTGCCCTTTGTCAAATGGATAGGGCAAGTAAACTGTCCTCCAGTATATTGCGACGATAGTGATATAAGAAGGTTTCAAATTGATATGAATTTGCTGAAATGACTCTACATACCTAGATAACTTGGACTTGTTATGGCAGTATGGTTCAGATACTGTTTGACAAATGACATAAATATTTCTTAATATTTGACAAATGACATAAATATTTCTTAATGCATATATGCAATGACAAAAATCTATATAAATGTTGCTTGTAACAATATGAATATACTTTAATCCTTAAAAGAAATATAAAATTAATTTAACCACTGATATAAATTAATTTACTAAGTTTACAAGAGAAATAATATTGAGTATACATAATGCAAACAAGGAAAAATTGAGCTTACCAACAATTCTTTCCAAACGTCCATCTTATATTTGTTAGGTACATTAACCCAATTCTCGTACGAAATAGGCACATGAATTCGCACCAATTTACCAATTTGACTGCTTATTTTTCCAGCGTTTTTTGAAACAGGTACACCTAATGCGTTTATCTCCACTTTTTCAGGTTGTGTAGAGGATGATTGCATAATGGAATGGTTTGATGTTTCTACAGGCTCTGACATTGATACTATCTTCTTGGTTGTAATCAAAACTACCAAGACCACCTGCAACAAACAAACAAGCAAAATTTCAATGAGATATGGCAAACTTGTTAATTTCATGTAAAAAGAGGTAACGAAATAAAGCATTTCAACTATCCTCATTGGGATGATCATTTTAGTCAATGCTACTATAATCTACAAGTGTACAACAGCAAAAACGTAATATAAAATCGAATAGAAACATATTATAATATTTAACCAAAAACTAAGCAGTTCACGAAAATATTTATTCACTCATACATGTTTATGTGTACATGGTACAATGTGCAAGGTCAAAGAGCAGGGTAATATATGCATTTAAATGAAGCAAAAGCATATAATATTAACATATGCATTTAAATTTTTTGATGAAGCTACAACTTGGGTTACTTCACCTGCACATTCAACTTGATCAAAATATAAATTCAATACAACTCAATTAAGAAATTTTAAATTCAATCACTTGAAATTCAATTATGAAATACAACTCATATTAACATATGCATTTGGTAAGATCTTCTAATTTTTTGTTGTCTTCAAAAGCTGATTGATAAACCGTAGGAAACTCAATGTCGTCCACAGTTGTAGTCAACCGTTTCGGTGTGTGCAAAACCACAAACCAACCGTTGCTTTTTAAATCTTTGGAGTAGAACACTTGACTCGCTTCTGATGCAAGAATGAACGGCTCATCATTTACTCTATCTTTGGTTTTTAATTTCTCTAAGTTAACCATAATCAAATTTGAAACAGGATCTGTCTTGCAACCATTGACTTTATCTTCAACCTTTACCCAATCACAATAAAAAACCGTTTGCTTGAAGTCGATGTAATCTAATTCAACTATATGATGAATAACTCCATAGTATATTGTTTCCGCTTCCTTGTAATTTTTATCTTTTCCGCTCGCTCTAAATTTTGTAATTGCTCTCATACAAACACCGCTATCTTGTGTTACCATTCTTTCTTCATAACTTTTTGGGGAAAATACGAATCCATTGACTTGATACTTCATATAACTACGTGCCTTGAACTTCGGCCCGTTCACCAACCTCCAAAGAGTTGAATCATCGTTATTAGTCTTCACCAGCTGAAAAAACAATAAATGAAAAGCATGACCGTGATGGTGTATGATCCACTTAAATACACTTGAATATATAAGATGATGTAATACCTCATCACGCAACCACAAAATAAAACTTTTACAAGTTTCCACGGATGTAACGCTACTTCGAGATTGAGATTTAACATTTTTCACATAAATGGTATACTTCCTGCGATAAACATTTCAAAATGAATATAGGAGCAAATTTACAATAATGAGAACTTATGATAGACTAGTGAACTTACTTCTCCCATTCATCCAATCCATCGTGCTTATAAAGGACCCATCTACGAACTTGTTCAAACTGCACCTGGGTTAAGGTTATATCTTTACCATTATCTAGAGGCATCTCATCAGCAAACTCGTCGTCTTCATCTAAAAACGCTTCACGTGTATGTTTATGGGTGCCATCACCTCCTTTTGGCATATACTCCATGCAGTAATAACTAGCTTCTTGTACAATATATCCTTCTGCAATACACCCTTCAATATATCTCTTGTTGCACACGTATCCTTTATATATTTTCATCAACCTATGCAGGTAATCAATTCTAAATAACTTGTATCCATTTAAATCGAACTATGGAGAATAGAACTAAAATTAGTAATTTACCTTTCAAAGGGATACATCCATCTATATCTAACAGGACCGCAAACCAGTGCTTCATCGGCTAAATGAACCATAAGATGGATACTGATATCAAAAAATGCCGGTGGAAAATATTTTTCAAACACACACATTGCTTCTACCAAACTAGCTTTTGCTTGCAAAAGATGTTCTCTGTTAATCACCTTTGAGCACAAAATGTTAAAGAACAGACTTATACGGTGTACAGCATTACGCAAATCCTTATGTTGTGCATATGAATGTTGAAGCAATACCGGAAGTAATTGTTGCATTATAACGTGATAATCATGCGACTTCAAATTTGTTAGTTCAAAAGGATTGAATCTCACATTGTTGTGGAAGTTAGAAGAGAATTTGCTAGGCACTTTCAGGTTTTTCAAAATGGTGCAAAACCGTATCTTTTCTTCTTTGCTCAAAGTGAAAGCTGCCTCTGGTATAGTTATTTTATTTGTTTCACGGTCTTCCCTCACCCACAATTTTTGTTTTATACCCATGGTTCTCAAGTCCTTGCGTGCATTGATGCCATCTTTTGACTTCTCCTTGTGACTCATAATCGTGTTGATGAGATGCTCAGTGACATTTTTCTCTGTATGCATCACATCAACATTATGTCGAATCAAATTTGCTTTCCAATATGGAAGATCAAAGAAGATAGACCTCCTATACCATGCAGGAGTACCGTTAAGGTCTTCATCATCGGTTTTCTTTTTTCTTTTTCGACCAATCTCTGGTTTTTTACCAACTTTCATCTTGATATTAGCTACTTTTTCTTCAACTTGATAACCATTCAATGGCCATGGAGGACGGCGATATTCTTGTTCGTTATTGAAGTTTGCCTTATCGTCTCGAAACTTGTGTTTGGTAGGAAGAAATCTTCGATGCCCCATATAACACATCTTCTTACTTTCAGGAAGATAATAAGAACAAGTATCTTCTCCACAAATAGGACATGCAAAATAACCATGAGTTGTGCATCCCGATAAAGTCCCGAATGCAGGATGATCATGAATCGCCCACAACATCCTAGCCCTCAATGTGAACTCTGAATTATTAAATGAGTCAAATGCAATGACTCCTTCCCATAACTGCTTTAACTCATCTATCAATGGTTGTAAATAAACATCGATATCCTTTCCCGGTTGTTTTGGTCCGGAAATCAATAATGTCAACATTGAGAACTCTCTTTTCATGCACATGGATGGAGGAAGATTATAAGGTACTATAATTACTGGCCAGCAACTATAACGGCTAGATAGAGATTTATATGGACTGAAACCATCTGTTGCTATTCCAAGCGTGACATTTCGTGATTCAGCAACAAACGTTTGATCAAATGAGTCTACAGCTTTCCATTGGGATGTGTCACGTGGATGACGCATTATATTTGAATCAGACTTGGCACGAGCATGCCAAGTCATAGCATCTGCAATCCACGGTATGGTATACAGTCTCTTCAATCTAGAAATTAAAGGAAAATGTCTCAACGTCTTTTGAGCTATTTTGGTAGCTCTTTTATCATCGTTGAATGATGTCCTATATCTTGGTTCTTTGCAGATTCTACAAGAAATTTTCCTTTCATCATCTTTCCAGTATAAAATGCAGTCATTAACGCATGCATCATAAGTTGTGTAATCCATTCCAACTTGTTTAATCACCTTCTTCATTTCAGAATATTTTTTCGGCAGTGTGTTACCTTCAGGGAGTAACTCCCTTATAAATTCGAGAAGTGCAGTCACACCGTTGTCGGAAAAACTGTATTGAGTTTTCAAACTGTTCAGTTTCACAATGGCATATAATTTTGTTATCCCTTTAGGACATGAAGGGTACAATTGCTCTTTTGCACTATCGAAAAGTGATTTATATTTTCCACTTTGATTGGCCGACCAATCGACATCAGCTATAGACCGCTCCTCGATATTATCGTGCGACGAACCGAAAGGATGAAAATGATGAAATCTATCTGCATCATTGACCAAGTCTTCCATCCTAGGATGTTCAGGCTCATCAATATTTATGGCTTGACTAGCAGATTGTTTTTGCTTCTCTACCGACTCTTCTCCATGAAAACGCCAAACGGTATATGATTGGAGAATTCCATGTCTGAGCAGATGATAATGAATGTCTTCTAATTTAATCTTCATTTTCATATTTTTACACTGTGTGCAAGGACAAGAATAGACTTCCTCATTACCACCATTTTCTACAACGAAATCAATAAACTTCCGAACTCCTTCTATATACCGTGGGGTTCTTCGACTAGATTCTTGCATCCACTGTTTGTCTATGCTTGAAGACATATTATCCTGCTGTATCATACAATCGAACACATATGAACACATGAACATGAATAGTAGTTCAACAGAATGTGCATGTGCAACTATATGCACAATTGGCATGCTACTAGTACATGAGGATAAAATTTATGCGGCTGTGACTGATATTTGTAGAATGCAATGTCTGATTGCTTGAAGGTATAAACAAACATTTGATACCAATTAACTGACGACGATTCTGTAAGGAAATGAAACTGTTTTTGGTGTTCCAAATCTCCACCAACAGATTTTATTCCTCAAAGTCCCATTGCTAGCCTTATATAAATACAGTGACGTTGGAAAGGGACAGTTAAGTCACTAGCTCATAAAGATAAATGTTTGGCACCAAGGAATACACCATTTTATATACATGGCTTATATTAATAAATAAATCGAAGGAGATGAGGTTACGAGAGCAAATATGAACAATATGCTTAAACTAATGACATGTGTAGGAGTGTGTTTCTGCGTGCTAATATCATGGGAGCTTGCATTATCAAGACAATGCATGAAACAAAATTGTAATTGATTAAGTCAAATATGTTCTTTATACACCAGCTAACCCAAAATGTAACAGCTCTCACTTCTCTTTCATAGAAAGAAAGGTACAAAATGATTAATTACTTATTTTCTGTTAACAGCGAGTAGACAAGAATGCAAGTACGTCTCTCCTTAAGCAAGAAACATGGAGAGAGAGGAGAAAACAATTGGTAATATGATCAAACTGGCCATATCATTTTGATCATATCATTTCTACAGAATTTTATGATCATATCATTTTGATCATATCATCTCTACAACACTTTGTTTTTTGTACATGACAACGAACTCTACAACACTTTGTTTGTGTGTGTTTATATATGTACACATATGTATGTGTATACACGCACACACTACTATTTTCACTTGTAATTTTCTTGCCTTGAACGGTCACTGCTACGATTCAAGGAAGTTGCTACTTCAATCCAAAACCATCTGCAACGCAATGTGCAACTTGCTACCTAACTTTGACAATTAGAAGGCGCACTTTTATGATTAGCATGCATGTGTATCTTTTAAAAAAAATCAGTAGTTATGTTACTGAAAGTTATATATAAAACACCAAAATTTACAGATTCAGTTTATATATATTAAATATCATACATTAGAAACTCATACTTTTTTGAACCGTAAGAGATGCATGGGAACTAATGTTGTTTATAATGATGATTATACAATTTAAAGCCTAATCCCATAATGCATGTATATCAATCGAGCTGTGTTATAATTTGTATTTTTCAAATTGGATTATTGGGTGTGCTCCTCCCTCTTTCAGTGTGTTATATATAATGTATATGCATATGCTCTGTGTTATAATTAGTATAAATGGTTCAATGCATATGCATTTTATACCCTCTACCTACACTTACAGCAACTCACACATATAGAACTAAAGCTTATATTGGAAACTAACATATGCTCAGAAGTCCACATATGGAAAACCCAAATACTCATGTTCAAAATTGTACACATAAGGTTTGATATTCGAAACCTGGTATACAAAAATTCATTTTTTTTGAATTCTTTATTATTAAAACTCTCAATTTCAAAGAAACTTTATATTCTTTTAGTCATTTTATGTATTGAAACTTACATACATATATGAAATATCTTACATTAGAAACTCATAAATGAAACTTCATTTCCAAATCACATTTTTTTTTAAAAAAAAATGTTTACTTGCAAAATCATATGATCATCACTAAATAAAATTAACGGGGACATTATCCCTAAGCAATATCATCAGACTTGCCACCAATATCAACGCAAAAGTTGCTGGTTTAATTTTAAACGATCAAAATATAACAAATTACCTTTTAACATCAACGTAAAAGAAACAGCAAAACAGTCTGCTTGAAGGAATAACAGCATAAAAAAAACCTCGAAGGGATATTAATCAATGCACGCTCCTTTTACCAAGTAGATATACCCTGCATCATCACCACAGAATAGGAACACCACGATAAAGTAAATGTAAATTACAAGGAAAAAAGTGCGAAAAAGCATCCGGTCCTTCATCATTATCCCATTCAACTTCCCATTTCTTCTCCTCGACCTCGATCAATGTAGCAATAACTACATCAAGTTCTCTTCCAACCACATAATTCTTTCCATTCTCATCATCGCCAGCAAATGCACAGGGGAACTTTAGTAGCTTGGGTATTCCACTTCCTTTCACTTGCAACCATGAGTCCGTCATATGGTCGTACACCTTCACATTTGTGTTGCTGGTCTTATTAGGCATAAAAAGATTAGACCCCAATGCTACGGCTGAGCCTGTCCAGCCCCTACTCATCCCCTCAGGCATGTTCTCCCATCTGTTCAGTTCAGTATTATAGATGCTGCCACCGAATATAGTTTTAAAGGCCACTTCCACCCTTCTGTTACATATATCTTCTTTCCTATAACAGCTGCATCGTAGTTGCTAAAGTTCCCAAAATATACAATAATATCGTTAGCATATACAAACACAATGCGATATGCCTCCACAAACTCGTTACGTGCATCCTGTCAGAAGCCCATTCACTTATTCAAACCAATACAAAGGCTTAAATCTACTTAGTTCCATACTGTTCGGTCCAAACTCATTACATGCATCCACCTTCCTAAAGAAACAGTGAACATGTCCCTTAAACCAACTCAGCTCACCCATCAGAAGCCCGAACTCCTCAAATTTGTCACACTATCGCATCCATAAATCAATACTAAGTTCAACATCAGTTCATCAATCAAAACCAGAGGCCGAACTGCCCATTATCCCTAAGCACAAATAATTAGTGAGTCCCATATCTCTAATGCAAAAACCCATCGCGAACTCATCTTGTCACCGTCAAATCGAACCACCCAGTTCGCACAAGTACCAACGTCAGCTTCTCACACCAGTGGCGTGCTTAGACTCCCAAACCCCCTTTCGCCTTTAACGTCGTTGTCATCATTACACAATCATTTATAATAGAAAATTTTACAATGACACTAACCAAACTAATACGAAACTTCATGATCAATCAGTGATATGTGAACTAGGCAGAAGCACACAATCATTATAAGAAGGAGAAAAAAAACCAACCATTTTGATGAATTTGGAGCATACTGTAGCAATCTATTGTAAGCAAAATACTTCAGTAAGATATTACTACTAAAGTTGTGTGCAAGATTTTAGCTATTGAATTTGTTTCTCAAGCATTAGCCGTATTAATAAGAGCCGGTGAATGAGATTTTAAAATTTAAAATTTAAAATGGTTTGGCTGTACTGGGATAAAGTCATCTCAAATTTCGTGCTGCCAAATAAGCGTTAATTATACGATGTTAGGGCATCCACAGCTAATTCGGCCTGAATATTCATTAACGTCAAAATCTTTTGTATTTCAGAATTTTTCAATACAAAACCCCTTTATCCTCCTCTCCTAAAAATCTCAACTTCATTTTCATCCAACTCTTTTTATTTTACTTTTATGTATAAATGAACTGCCTCTTAATGTTATGAACTTAGTAAAGTATCAATCATGATCTATGAATAAAATCCATCCAATCTCCCTACCACATACAAGGAACAATATTCATTTTAAGAATAGATGGCTGGACTGGGCTTGATTATGTGCCCAAAGTATTAATAACATGAATTTTATGATAAAATCTAACTGAATTATGAATAAAACGTAAGTTTTCAACAACTGAGACACAAAATCATCACTTTATTCACAATCATCCAATGAAAATAAAATACAACGCATGTAATAAGAAACCTAAAGATAGATCTTGTAAGGATTCAACTCACCTTAACTCCTTAATTCGATAGCTGAAACAATACGACCAATTCCTCAAAACTGCAAAATAATACGACCGTTCACATCATCAATCTTTATTCGATAGAGAAAACAATACGACGCACGAAGATTAATCGTCTTACCTGAAAACAAATGGATCGGAATTTCGATTGAGAGCGGTTTCGATCTAAAATTTAACGCAAATTTTTAAAGATCGATTCATCGCAAGAAATAGATCTAAAGGGACGTTGTATTTGGGGAACGTTTGTTGTTTTGAGAGCGTGAGGATAATGGGACACAGGGTCACGGGGTAACATACGAAAAGTAAAAAAAATCCCATTATCATTAGAACGGGTATAGTCCGTTCCAAACCTACCACGGCCTGTGACCATGCTAATACAATTTGCCATGGCTTTTACCCGTTCCGAAATTACCACGGTCTGAAACCGTGGCAAATGCTCCGCTTTAGGGTGTGGCAAATCTGACATTATGGTGTAGTGGGCTATCCTGTTTACAGAATAGTGCCTTTGGTTTGTCCTGTCCCAGGATGACTTGTATGGAAGAATGTCTGACAGAGTATATCTAATAGATTGCGTAAGTTGATCTCTTCAAACTATTCACGTTTGGTGGCGGAGGAATTCGTTTCTCTTAGCTATATACCCGTGGTATTTTTGGGGAAATCAATTTGTGATTTGGCGGATATGATGATGTGACATTCAAAGTGAATGAAGATGTGGCATGAAAAAGATAAGCGTAGCTTCTAGCCTCACATCCGGTAAATGACAGAAATCGGGCAGGCAGCATGGCTAAGTCGGTCGCTCCGAAGTAGGGTGTATAATCACCTATCTAGAGAATATTCATTTGCCTCTTTAATCTATCAATGCTGTCCCATATATATACGGGAAACGGTTGCTTATCCCAACCGTGATATACATTCGATACACTCAAGCAAAATGAGTGGTCGGTCATGTGTGGCTCAGTTGCAAGATGTTCTTGTTGAACTCCAGTGTATTGTTCCTAGAGTACACTGATCGGAAGGTGGTTCCATACCTTGTCATAATTGGAAATCCATTACCCAATACGTGCTTGCGGTTTTGATTGTATACTATATATGTAGAACGTGAGATGAAAGCGTTTCTGCTAGATGATTAATATATTGTGGTTGATAGACATTATTATAATATCAAAAGGTTTTTGATATAAAGATAAATTTGGATTCTCATAAGGGAAAAACCCGTTCTGTTATACGGCGTGGTCTTATGAGATATCGTTTGCTTGTTCAAACTGTTTTACTCATACCAGTCCCATGACTGACCCGGAGTTTCTTTTGTTTTGTTCCCTAGTGCCCAATTTTGTACGGGCAGTCAAGTAGTCAGGATTTACAGATATATTGGAAGAGCTTGGAGCAGGAGGCTTCAGGATTATATAACTATAGTTATTTCCGTTGTGTTGTAAGTGTTGTACTCTGATAATGATATGTATATTCAAGTACAGATTTGTATTTCAAAGTTATGATATATATTATATGTTGTTCGTTCCGCTGTGAGATTCGTGTTACTCTGATGTTGTGTTCTTCTTCTTCTATTCTAAGTTTCTATCTTATCTTTCCTCACCCTCTGTCTTCTTTCATTAATTATTCGGTTATTTTCGATCCTTGGATGTTCGATATGTGTTGTATATCGGATAACCAAGACCGTCAAAAACTGGGTCGTTACAATTGGGGCACACCTATCCTTGCATACCTATACAGATGTCTCGACATGCAGTGCACCATCTCTGATTCTCAGGTTTCTTTATATGGATTCTAGGAGTTGTTACAGTACTGGTATTTTTGAGTACTCTAGGAACTTTAATTTTGTCACCCGTACTTCAGACCCGTCGACCTTTTTCCCCCGTATATGCTTTTGGACTGCGGACAACCGGGGGTCCAGGGATAATGGGTCACTCCATGTGTATCTAGTTGCACACAACCAGATCGAGCTGAGGATGTATGGGGATCAGATTATATGGCATCCATTTGAGCATAGTACATCAGTTGGTCTTGATATCATACAGATTGCTAGGTTGCTTGCCGGACGGAGATTTCCACTTATATCTTATCCCTCGACGGTAGGTGCTTATTGGTTTCTTGGTGAGAGGTGCTGATGATAGTTGTATGACTTCGACGTTATTCCCGATGATCCACACCCGCATACTTATCAGTGTATGATTTACCCGTCGGAGCAGCTAGATATAGCCAGGGCAGCTGGCTGGTGGACGGTCAAGAGCTTTGTTATTACCGCGGAGTCATACCTTGCCTTCTGGCGCAGATTTTTCACTGGGTCTTCAGACACGATTACACATGCAGCATCGATTGATTTAGTAGGGTCATTTGTTATACGACACGACATACGTCCACCTGTTGTCGAGGATATTACCCAACCCAGCCAGAGTTTTCATGCAACTGATCATGTGGCGGCCGCCAGTCATTTTGGTTGGACCATGGCAGTGCCCACCATTGGACCAGATCGCTACGTTGACGTGTATCACCCTCCGGCCCATCACGATTACCCGGACCCTACACAGATATCATTTCATGATTTGTATGATATGCAGATGAGGATTAGGCATACGGGCTATGTAGAGCATAGGTGCAGCCTAGATTACTATGATGCTGAGCTGCGTCGTGTTGCAGAGGAGGCACGACAACATCAGGCGCATTTAGAGGCCCAGCTTGAGGCAGAGCGCAAGAGATTGCAGGACTTGCAGATGTATTACCACCATAGGTCTAGTGCTGGGTCGAGTCCTCCTCCAGATGTTGGTGATGATGAGAGACCTCATCGGCGCCGCACATGTCCACGTACACATTCAGATGACTCGAACGACCGATTTTCTACCACTTTTATGTACTTTTGCAGTTGTCAGTTGTATGGTCCTATTGTTTGAGCAGACGTTCTACATTTGTTGACTATTACTATTATGTACTTTTGATGTATTACGTTTTCCTAGTTGTTAGTTATATGTTCATGTTGTTTGAATAGACGTTCTGTATTTGTTCACTACCACTATTATGTACTTTCGATGTATTATGTTTTCACAGTTGTCAGTTGTATGTTCCTATTGTTTGAGTAGGCGTTCTGTATTTGTTGACTAACACTATTATGTACTTTCGATGTATTTTGTGTACGTTCTGATTATGTTTCTATGTAGAGACTGTATTTGGTTTTGTGTAGAGACTGTATTTTTGTGTAGAGACTGTATGTTCTGTTGTTCTAGTTCCTGTAAGTGTTGTTTGGAATGTATTAACGTTTGAATTTGATCTTGAACAAGATTGCCCTCTTCTCGTTTAGAAATGCAAAATTCTTAAATAGCACACCAACATAAAAAGGTTTACAGATACCTCCAAATTCTACGTACAAACGTCAAATTAAGTAGATAGTAAAACAACCATAAAATCATAATACCATAAGCCTACTCAGTTCCGTAGCGGGTCAACCAACTGTAGCAGATTTTATACTTTTCGTAACCAAAAAATTCCTCACCATACTCGAAAAGGTAACGAGAATCATATGTTGCTTGATTTGTTTTAAATATGTTCTCGTCTTCAACCGTTTCGATAATCTGTGTGTACCGATCATAAGCATCTGCAAAATGATGATTAGCCATTTGGATTTTAACCGATGTTCGTCTAGAGGGCCGGGAATGATGGTTGTTGTATAGCCTCGTGATAATTGCCCATCTTTCTTCATATGTTAAACCCCCTCCACTTTGCATTAGTAACTCGTCTCTCTTTTCAATCTCAATATAGGATTTTACGAGGGCCAGCAAATCCTTGGAAGAAAAGTCTCGATTAGGAGAATTCAATGTTTGAGCACTATTACTAGGTCGTTTATTTACTGGAGAAGGACGCGGAGCTATAACCGCTTGAAGCTGAATCGCGACAGGCACCTCTTCAATTTGTGTATCCTGAACTAATCCAACTTCGTTATCGTTCACTAAGTTCCGTTCATACTCATCCAAATCCTTCCCATTTGTTCATCACTTATTTCTGAATCGTCCATGTAACCTATGCATTAGTAGAATGAGTAGAGTTACTAGAAGTACGAAGTTTGTTGATAATAAACGTTGCCTTTAAGAGAACACGGAAATAAAATTTCTCACTTGAGCCTGGAACGGTGCTGCTTGAAGCTTAAAAGGTATGAGATGGATTATCAAATATGCAGTACTTATAAGGGTAATGTACGACCAACAGTTACAATTAATTTTGGCATGTACTATTAAGCTCGTGATATTATGTTAGATTCCCTACAGTGACTTTTCACATCACAACAAACATTATTTTGGCATGTATGAGAGGGCTCAGTGTCAAGTCATTTCATTGACTGTAGCAGGCTTTGGAAACATTATCCTTAATGTTTTGTCATAGTGTCAAGTTTGTGTATATGTAGGAGTTAAAAAATATGGGTCGTCCTCGGGTGCAATAACCATTTCAATAACTTAGAAGATTACATGACTTGGCAATTATAACAACTACAAAAATTTAGCAATTATAACAACTGCAATAACGACAACTAGAACAACAGAAAGAAATGCCAAACCATAATCATACAAACTACAACAACTGAGCACACAAGCATCAAATTCCAACACATACACCTACCATGGCCTAGCTCTAGTTTTACCAGCATTATTGTTGCTCAAGCGTCTTATTTCTGCTTGCGCTTCCAGCGCATACTGACGTCCACGATCGCACATGGGAGGGTCAATCCACTGCTTAAAGCAACAACAATCAATTTCATCAGGATAGTTTATGTGGTCGTTGTAGGCTTGACAGCCGAAAAATCGACGACCGACATTTGTTTTGGTCTCGTTAACAACTACGACTGATTCTTGTCCACAGTGAAATATAGGGTTGGATCCAATTATCCGTAGTGGCTCAGAAACCTTCCCTTCAAGTACAATTTCTTTTCCAGATCTTTGATGAACAGAAGAAGCATCGTCGTTTGAATATGGCGAGTTTCCGCATTCGTGAGATGGCTGAAACGATTGCTGGAGTTGGACTGGACGTTGCATGGCATATGATGATGAGTGCGCTTAGGACATGGATTTCTTGCTTGCAGTTTTTTTTTCGGTTCGCTTGTGTAATGACCCGGATTTTGAGCGACTTTGGTTATCGACATAAGCACGATGTCAATAACCAAAACATCGAAAAATCCCGGTAATTAATGTAAGAAATTAGAGGGTGAGAATAGTTAAGATAGAAACTTAGAATAGAAGAAGAAGAAGAACACAACATCAGAGTAACACGAACCTCACAGCGGAACGAATAACATATAATAGATAACATAACTTTGAAATATAACAGTTATGTATACAATAGCACTTATCAGAGTACAGCACTTACAACACAGCGGAAATAACTATAGCTATATGATCTTGAAGCCTCCTGCTCCACGCTCTTCCAGTATATCTGTAAATTCCTGACTACTTGACTGCCCATACAAAATTAGGCACCCAAGAGTTTAGGGAAAACAAAACAAATAAACTCCGGGTCAGTCATGGGACTGGTATGAGTAAAACAGTTTAAACAGGTATATGAACAAGTAAACGATATCTTATAAGACCACGCCGCAGAACGGAACGGGTTTTTCCCTTATGAGAATCCAAACTATCTTTATATCAAAAAACTTTTGATATTATAATAATGTCTATGTACAAATAGATATCAACTAGCAGAAACGCTTTCATCTCACGTTCTACATATATAGTATACAATCAAAATCGCAAGCACGTATTGGATAATGGATTTCCAACTATGACAAGGTATGGAACCACCTTCCGATCAGTGTACTCTAGGAACGATACACCGGAGTTCAACAAGAACATCTTGCAACTCAGCCACACATGACCGACCACTCATTTCGCTTGAGTGTATCGAATGTACATCACCAACGGTTGGGATCAGCAACCATTCCCGTATATATATGGGACAACATTGATAGATTTAAGAAACAAATGAATATTCTCTAGATAGGTAATTATACACCCTACTTCGGTGCGACCGACTTGGCCATGCTGCCTGCCCGATTTCTGTCATTTACTGGTTGATGAGGCTAGAAGCTACGCTTTATCATCACATCAGATTCACTTCGAATGCCATATTGTCAGATCCATCAAAATCACTAACTTGACGTCTACAACCATACATTATGTGTCAGCTAAAAGAAGTTTCCTTCTCCGCTTCCACTCTTGGTACCGTTGGAGAAATCAATGTACGTGATCGTCTGGAAATACTCTGTCAGACATCCATCTTCATTCACTTAGAATGTCACAACGTCATACCCGCCAAATCACAAATTGACTTATCCAAAAATAACACGGGTATACAGCTAAGAGAAACGAATTCCTCCGCCACCAACGTATATACGTTTGAACAGATCAACTTACGCGATCCATTGGATATACTCTGTCAGACCTTCTTCCATATACGTTGTCCTGGGACTGGACAAACCGAAGGCACTATTCAGTATATCCATCTTAGTCACTGTTATCTAAGACTTATACAACAGCCCTTGCACTTTACTCCGTCTTCAATTATCTTTGGCATATATGACTCGCAACGCTTATGCCAATACAGAGTGGTTCTTTGGATAATAATCCAACCGGTCTCTCCATATTAACAACGTTAAAATGGTCAAAAACTTCGATAGTCTGTGATTTAACCATCAAAAGAAAAACAAGTGTGCAAACAACGATATTATTTCTAGGTGGAAATAATATCGATCAAACATCATTTAACATTTGCTATTTTGGTGTCTCCTGTTTCCCTATATTCAACATTTGCTATTTTCTAGATTTAGAAAATATATGTTATTAACACTGGAAAACATTTCCATTCTTTTAATTACTAAATTCACTTAACCATCTTTTACTGCCGAACCATACCCATTTCTTAGTTAAAACGAAGCCAATCAAGTTGGGGTAGAACTACCTCTCAGACCTTAACTGAACAACATTTCTAACCTTGAAATAGACAAAGCTCACTTTAAAATTCTTTAACTAACTTCCTTACTTAACCTTTCTTTCGAATTATATTCGATTAACTCTTTCCAATTAACTCTATTGGACTGACCCTATTGGATTAACTCTATTTACTTAACTCCCGTCGAATGAACTATATTCGATAACTCCTCTAACACTATTCGAATAAACTATATTCGATTAGCTCCTCCAATTCTATTCGAATAAACTATTCGATTTGACTCCTTTGGATTAACTCGGTTTGATAACTCCTTTCGAATGAACTATATCCGATAACTCACTTCGAATAACCAATATTCGATAACTCCTCTTTCGAATAACCAATATTCGATTTCTCTTCTCTCGAATACCCTATATTCGATTAACTCGCTTCGAATAAGTGATATTCGATAACTTTACTCGATTAACTACATTTAAGTAACTCAAATTAGTTAACTCTAACTGGTTAACTCTGACTGGTCAACCCTAACTGGTTTTACTTGGTTTGACTAACTCAATTGATTAACTCGACTGACTAATTCAACTCGATTAACCTCACTTGATTTTACTTATCTCGATTAACTGAACTAATCACTATGATTAACTTAACTAATCCACTTTGGTTTAACTTAACTAATCCACTTTGGTTTAACTTAACTAATCCACTTTGGTTTAACTTAACTAATCCACTTTGGTTTAACTCTACTAATCCACTTTGGTTTAACTCTACTAATCCACTTTGGTTTAACTCTACTAATCCACTTTGGTTTAACTCTACTAATCCACTTTGGTTTAACTCTATTTATTTATCAAATAAATATCTCCTTTATTCTATTTATTCAAATAAATAAATGTCATCCTTATTCTATTTATTCTAACAAATAAATATTCCTTTTACTTTGATTTATTTCCTAAATAAATATATCCTTTTACCTCTTTCAAATATATTTCTTTATATTTGCTGTCAAATATATTTCCTTTATATATTTGATTTATAAATAAATCCCTTTATATTTGAATTACAAATATAATTCCTTTTATATTCAAAACCCTTTTTTTATATATAAAATCCGGTGATTTTATAAAAATGAAATATTTTCAAATTATACTTTGAAAATCCTCTTTCTACATTCTGGTATTTCTTATGGTATTTAACACACCATATAACAACGATAAAATCGTCCCACCACACATAATCAACATCAGATTATATATCACATTTATACATCACAATATATAAATCACAGTAAAATAACTGTTGAGGAATCCAGTTGGATTCCTCCAACCTGTTTCCCTGCATCACAGATGTTAGACAATATAGATAACATCACTTTCAGTTCCATATGATATATTCTGTTAAACAGAATCAATATAGAAATTCAACTAACTGACTAGCAGTTCAATCAAACAGTCAACACACAGTAAATCAAACAATTTCTAACAGTTCTAAAAATACAACATGAAATTATAAACTGTTTAGAGTTAGTGAGATTTACTCACATTTGGACGATCATCGTCAATGACGATAACCATCGCTTGATTCAGACAATTTATTTTGCTATAAATTGTAACAGACTCGGATTCACTCCCAGTCAGCTCCATTGTGTTGCTCCCGTCCATACGATCCCAACGGATCTTGTTTTACTGAAAACTGATATCGTATGGCGAAGTTATACACTTTACAAGTTCATACTCTTATTAAATTCAAAATTAAATTATATTAAAACTTTAATTGGGCCTCACCACTAATATATCAGCCCACCTACCCTTGCTAAAGCCCAACCCGCCCTTCTTGCCTTCTTCCCAAATACAGGAAACCCGAACTCCACAACACAGCCATTCCCACGCCTTCCCACCTCCACCGCACTTCCATTTCCCCATGAATATTCAAACGGAAACCACCAAAATCTTTCTCTTCTCCTCCTCTTCCGTTTCACCTCCAACATACTCAACTCGCACCTACATTGATGGATGCGACAGGTAGTTCCTGGAGCTCATTACAGCGAAGCCGTCGACACCCATGGTTGTGGAACCTTACCAAACTCCTTAGACCTCTTCTAAATCACTCCACAAACCCAAATACACAATCAAAACTCAACATTGATACTCATACTTTACGAATTTATAAACTCTAGCACTACGGTTGAAGTGGCCGAACTCCATAACAGTCATTGAGCTCCATAATTTTCGCACACAAACGCAGCTCCCTTCCTTAGCAACTCGGTTTTATATATGTTAGGATTTATAGAAATTTCTTTTGTTTGTTTTTTTGATTTTCAAAGAATCCATCTTTTTACTGTATTTTGTTTTTCTGGTGAACGGGAGGTGTTCTTGCGATTTAAATCATTAGAGTGTGTGGCTATGAGTATAGGAGACGTGGACTCAGGTTTGATCAAAAAACAAATTAGGATATTTTTATTTTATTTTATTTTATCGTTTTTATAAGCTTATCCCATCCTTAAAAATCCCTGCGATCACATACGATACCCAAAAATCACCAAACTGGACATGTAGCTAGAGTTCGACATTACGGTCCCGACGAAACTGGTTTTGTCGAATTCCGACTCCGTATGCTCACACAGCGTATTTTTAACCGTCGAAATACTGATTGTTTTTCACTCTAAAAATCCTTACGGTCACACACTGACTCTAAAAATCATGAAACTTGGAATCTAACAATAATTTGATATTGCGGATCCAACAAATCTGGTTTCGTCGAATTCCGACTTCGTTTGCAAAAGTGGCTATTTTTAAAGCTCTAAATGGCCTATTTAAATATATAAATATATTTAAATAAATTAAATTAAATATAAATAAATTTATATCATCGTATATATTCACAGTGGAATACCGTACAGCTCCAGAATAATTATATGTTCGATATTCAAAGTCCCGGTTGGATCGAATTTCAATTTATATTGAAATTCCCTTTTATAACGTATATAAAGCGTTACGAATTATATACGAATTCCATAACGACTTTTCTAAAATTTGATTTGGACATAAATCAAAATCTACATGACGAAATCCCGATTTTTCTCTTTCACTAGAAAAATATACTTCACCAGCTCCTAACGTTTCTCGTTTCGCAGAAATCTGATTTAAAACGGACCCTGTATATTCAGTTGAAGTTCAAATCGCCAAATAGCGAACTGCCGCGCCATTTCAAGCTCTATTTTAATTATATTATAATTATACGTTCAAACTGACGTCGATTGAATATATTCGTCAATATAATTCAACTGCTAACTGATATATATATTTTAGATAACCCAAATTTCACCATACTGTGAATTTCACTATTTTTGATTATTACTGAATTATATATATTATTTAATTTATTATTTTAATTAAATATTTACCATTATTTAATTCCACGACCAATAAATTCTTTTAAATACCCTTTTAAATAATTAAATTAATTAATTCTAATACCTCTGCCAATGCGGGTCATTACAATCTTTCCCACTTAAATTAATTTCGTCCTCGAAATTGCTAAAAGGTAGGGGACGACCCTATCGACTGTTTAAAACATATTTGTTCTCTTCTAATCTTCAGTTTCAACTGAACCAATTAAATTTAATTAAAATATTAGTTAATCCTTATCAACGAAAATTTTCAAAAATCCTGAAAATTTTCTAACGCCTTAATCTTCGAAAAATTTCGCCAGCACCTCCTTTGTACTGGTCAATCGGTCAAACTCCAACTCGCCTCTCTGGCCATCTCCATCCCAAAAGAAAATCAAACAGCCAAGCGGCTTGCCAATTCAGCTCATCAACATCTCAAACCCATATATAATATAAACTGGTACCTTTTTGTTGGGCATATCAAGATATCCTTTACATCTGCTGCTAATTCAGCATATACCAATGTCATCCCAATCAAATTCCAATCTGCTCTACAACACAACCATTCGCTTATATTCGAGTCAAATATCATTTCAACTCGAGTTTCTTCTCGATTCCCAACTCTTAACTTGATTATCACATTACACTTCAAATTTGAATCTCACAATCCAATTTGTCTTGATATCATTCTAATTCAATCTCAGTTACCACTTTACTGGCCTTACTTTAATTCAAATTTGCTTTCACAAATTTCTGTTAAATTTGTTTTTAATTCAAACAGTCTTTACCTGGGAGTTTTTAAATAGTTTATTCTTTTCAAAAATCAAATTTTCCTTTTTGAAATTCAACTGAGCCCTTAATCAATATTTCATTAGTTAAATCACTCCTTTATTTCTTTATCAATATTTGTTAACCAAATATTTTCAATAACCATATTGGCCTTTTATGTTATTTGGAAAACATTTCCGAATATCGCCTTCCTTTATTTCCTAAACTTTTAGAAAATATGTGCTATTTATAATTGGAAAATATTCCAATTACTTATCTCTTTTCCGATCTCTTTTATTTCTATACTTAGGAAATATTCTTTATTATTTTTCCAAGCTTACACTTATTTGGGTTAAAACGGATGTTGTGTAAAACATCGTTACGACACCCCAAATACTATATTCAACTAACTCTTATTCGACATTTGATCTTCGAGCCTGAAATCTTACTATTTATTTATTAATAATGAAATCAATCAAGTTGGGGTATAACTACCTCTCAGACCTTGACTGAATAACATTTATAACGTCAAAACATATAAGACTGCTTACTCAAATAATCAATACCATACAACTAATTATTCACTTTTAAACACGTATACTTTTTCTCTTTTTAAGTTCGTTTCCTTATCAACTTCTCCATATATATAGAATTCTACTTATCAGATTTTCTTAAAAATATTCTATCTTCTTAAATTTCCGGAAAAATTCGCCATAACTTCCTTTGTATCGGGAGCATCGGGATATTTCACATAGCCTCCCATGGCCCTCACCAATCCCAAAAGAAAAAGAAAAGCCAAGCGGCTAGCCGATTCGGCTCACAAATCTCATGCTTATATCAAATATAAACTTGTACCTTTTGTCGGCATATTAACTTTATAACTTTCACCTGTTATCAATCCACATATACCAATGTAATTCCAATCAAACTCTGATCAATTAATCCTCAATACAAACCATTCGCTTATACCTAAGTCGAATTCAATTTCAAATCAAATTTCCATTCTGGATTTCAAATTCTTACTTACCAGTCCAATAGAATTCCAGATTATCTTTAATCAAGTCTAATTCTACTTGATACTAATCTATTTTAAATGATTTTCACTTACTGATTTTTAATCCAATCTCCATTCTATTGGTTTTTTACAAATTTTACTTTAATTTGTTTAAATTCAAACAACCCTTTTCTTCCTGGAAGTTTTAAACAGTTTACCTCTTTCAGAAAAATCAAATTTTCCTTTTTGAAATTCAACACAACTTGCTTTTCTAAATAATTTCAAAAACAATCTCTTTGGTAGTAATCCGTCACTTAGCAACTCGAAAATGGACACCGATGATGTCTAGCTCATCATCGGAATCTATTTCCCAGCGATCAAAGTGAGTTCAATACTATATCACCTTTCAAACCCATTTTCCAACATTTTCACCTTGGAATATATTTCAAATATAATTCACACTGCTTGTAAAATAATTTAAAATCTCCCAGGATCTTAAAAATTCTCTTATACTTAATCCAGATTTATTTATAAACACTTTTCCACATTTCTGTGATTTCAAATTTCAATTCTGATTTAACTTCAGATTTAATTCATCTAATTCCATGTTTTACATGTATATGAGTTCTGACTGATTATTTACATAACCATGTCACTTTTTATAATCCTATTCGATTATAATATCAACCAGCACAACCAATTATACTATGTAAATTTCAAAACATATCATGTTGGTTCATCGTATTCAAGTGTTTATTTACTCCTACCGATACAGTGGATCAAACTGATCGACTAGAACTCATAAACAACTCAGCCAATGAATCTCCACAATATAAAACCATTTTTATATCAAATACAAATACGCACTCGTATATATACACACAACTCAATCTAGGGTATTACTAACCCTATCTCTACCGAGTCACGCCACAGAGCCAAGTAATTCTTAACTTAAGCTCTGATACCAACTGTAATGACCCGGATTTTGAGTGACTTTGGTTATCGACATAAGCACGATGTCGATAACCAAAACATCGAAAAATCCCGGTAATTAATGTAAGAAATTAGAGGGTGAGAATAGATAAGATAGAAACTTAGAATAGAAGAAGAAGAAGAACACAACATCAGAGTAACACGAACCTCACAGCGGAACGAATAACATATAATAGATAACATAACTTTGAAATATAACAGTTATGTATACAATAGCACTTATCAGAGTACAGCACTTACAACACAGCGGAAATAACTATAGCTATATGATCTTGAAGCCTCCGGCTCCACGCTCTTCCAGTATATCTGTAAATTCCTGACTACTTGACTGCCCATACAAAATTAGGCACCCAAGAGTTTAGGGAAAACAAAACAAATAAACTCTGGGTCAGTCATGGGACTGGTATGAGTAAAACAGTTAAAACATGTATATGAACAAGTAAACGATATCTTATAAGACCACGCCGCAGAACGGAACGGGTTTTTCCCTTATGAGAATCCAAAATATCTTTATATCAAAAACCTTTTGATATTATAATAATGTCTATGTACAAATAGATATCAACTAGCAGAAACGCTTTCATCTCACGTTCTACATATATAGTATACAATCAAAATCGCAAGCACGTATTGGATAATGGATTTCCAACTATGACAAGGTATGGAACCACCTTCCGATCAGTGTACTCTAGGAACGATACACCGGAGTTCAACAAGAACATCTTGCAACTCAGCCACACATGACCGACCACTCATTTCGCTTGAGTGTATCGAATGTACATCACCAACGGTTGGGATCAGCAACCGTTCCCGTATATATATGGGACAACATTGATAGATTTAAGAAACAAATGAATATTCTCTAGATAGGTGATTATACACCCTACTTCGGTGCGACCGACTTAGCCATGCTGCCTGCCCGATTTCTGTCATTTACTGGTTGATGAGGCTAGAAGCTACGCTTTATCATCACATCAGATTCACTTCGAATGCCACATTGTCAGATCCATCAAAATCACTTACTTGACGTCTACAACCATACATTATGTGTCATCTAAAAGAAGTTTCCTTCTCCGCTTCCACTCTTGGTACCGTTGGAGAAATCAATGTACGTGATCGTCTGGAAATACTCTGTCAGACATCCATCTTCATTCACTTAGAATGTCACACCGTCATACCCGCCAAATCACAAATTGACTTATCCAAAAATAACACGGGTATACAGCTAAGAGAAACGAATTCCTCCGCCACCAACGTATATACGTTTGAACAGATCAACTTACGCGATCCATTGGATATACTCTGTCAGACCTTCTTTCATATACGTTGTCCTGGGACTGGACAAACCGAAGGCACTATTCAGTATATCCATCTTAGTCACTGTTATCTAAGACTTATACAACAGCCCTTGCACTTTACTCCGTCTTCAATTATCTTTGGCATATATGACTCGCAACGCTTATGCCAATACAGAGTGGTTCTTTGGATAATAATCCAACCGGTCTCTCCATATTAACAACGTTAAAATGGTCAAAAACTTCGATAGTCTGTGATTTAACCATCAAAAGAAAAACAAGTGTGCAAACAACGATATTATTTCTAGGTGGAAATAATATCGATCAAACATCATTTAACATTTGCTATTTTGGTGTCTCCTGTTTCCCTATATTCAACATTTGCTATTTTCTAGATTTAGAAAATATATGTTATTAACACTGGAAAACATTTCCATTCTTTTAATTACTAAATTCACTTAACCATCTTTTACTGCCGAACCATACCCATTTCTTAGTTAAAACGAAGCCAATCAAGTTGGGGTAGAACTACCTCTCAGACCTTAACTGAACAACATTTCTAACCTTGAAATAGACAAAGATCACTTTAAAATTCTTTAACTAACTTCCTTACTTAACCTTTCTTTCGAATTATATTCGATTAACTCTTTCCAATTAACTCTATTGGACTGACCCTATTGGATTAACTCTATTTACTTAACTCCCGTCGAATGAACTATATTCGATAACTCCTCTAACACTATTCGAATAAACTATATTCGATTAGCTCCTCCAATTCTATTCGAATAAACTATTCGATTTGACTCCTTTGGATTAACTCGGTTTGATAACTCCTTTCGAATGAACTATATCCAATAACTCACTTCGAATAACCAATATTCGATAACTCCTCTTTCGAATAACCAATATTCGATTTCTCTTCTCTCGAATACCCTATATTCGATTAACTCACTTCGAATAAGTGATATTCGATAACTTTACTCGATTAACTACATTTAAGTAACTCAAATTAGTTAACTCTAACTGGTTAACTCTGACTGGTCAACCCTAACTGGTTTTACTTGGTTTGACTAACTCAATTGATTAACTCGACTGACTAATTCAACTCGATTAACCTCACTTGATTTTACTTATCTCGATTAACTGAACTAATCACTTTGATTAACTTAACTAATCCACTTTGGTTTAACTTAACTAATCCACTTTGGTTTAACTTAACTAATCCACTTTGGTTTAACTTAACTAATCCACTTTGGTTTAACTTAACTAATCCACTTTGGTTTAACTCTACTAATCCACTTTGGTTTAACTTTACTAATCCATTTTGGTTTAACTCTACTAATCCACTTTGGTTTAACTCTACTAATCCACTTTGGTTTAACTCTACTAATCCACTTTGGTTTAACTCTACTAATCCACTTTGGTTTAACTCTATTTATTTATCAAATAAATATCTCCTTTATTCTATTTATTCAAATAAATAAATGTCATCCTTATTCTATTTATTCTAACAAATAAATATTCTTTTTACTTTGATTTATTTCCTAAATAAATATATCCTTTTACCTCTTTCAAATATATTTCTTTATATTTGCTGTCAAATATATTTCCTTTATATATTTGATTTATAAATAAATCCCTTTATATTTGAATTACAAATATAATTCCTTTTATATTCAAAACCCTTTTCTTTTATATATAAAATCCGGTGATTTTATAAAAATGAAATATTTTCAAATTATACTTTGAAAATCCTCTTTCTACATTCTGGTATTTCTTATGGTATTTAACACACCATATAACAACGATAAAATCGTCCCACCACACATAATCAACATCAGATTATATATCACATTTATAGATCACAATATATAAATCACAGTTAAATAACTGTTGAGGAATCCAGTTGGATTCCTCCAACCTGTTTCCATGCATCACAGATGTTAGACAATATAGATAACATCACTTTCAGTTCCATATGATATATTATGTTAAACAGAATCAATATAGAAATTCAACTAACTGACTAGCAGTTTAATCAAACAGTCAACACACAGTAAATCAAACAATTTCTAACAGTTCTAAAAATACAACATGAAATTATAAACTGTTTAGAGTTAGTGAGATTTACTCACATTTGGACGATCATCGTCAATGACGATAACCATCGCTTGATTCAGACAATTTATTTTGCTATAAATTGTAACAGACTCGGATTCACTCCCAGTCAGCTCCATTGTGTTGCTCCCGTCCATACGATCCCAACGGATCTTGTTTTACTGAAAACTGATATTGTATGGCGAAGTTATACACTTTACAAGTTCATACTCTTATTAAATTCAAAATTAAATTATATTAAAACTTTAATTGGGCCTCACCACTAATATATCAGCCCACCTACCCTTGCTAAAGCCCAACCCGCCCTTCTTGCCTTCTTCCCAAATACAGGAAACCCGAACTCCACAACACAGCCATTCCCACGCCTTCCCACCTCCACCGCACTTCCATTTCCCCATGAATCTTCAAACGGAAACCACCAAAATCTTTCTCTTCTCCTCCTCTTCCGTTTCACCTCCAACATACCCAACTCGCACTTACATTGATGGATGCGACAGGTAGTTCCTGGAGCTCATTACAGCGAAGCCGTCGACACCCATGGTTGCGGAACCTTCCCAAACTCCTCAGACCTCTTCTAAATCACTCCACAAACCCAAATACACAATCAAAACTCAACATTGATACTCATACTTTACGAATTTGTAAACTCTAGCACTACGGTTGAAATGGCCGAACTCCATAACAGTCATCGAGCTCCATGATTTCCGCACACAAACGCAGCTCCCTTCCTTAGCAACTCGGTTTTATATATGTTAGGATTTATAGAAATTTCTTTTGTTTGTTTTTTTGATTTTCAAAGAATCCATCTTTTTACTGTATTTTGTTTTTCTGGTGAACGGGAGGTGTTCTTGCGGTTTAAATCATTAGAGTGTGTGGCTGTGAGTATAGGAGACGTGGACTCAGGTTTGATCAAAGAACAAATTAGGATATTTTTATTTTATTTTATTTTATCGTTTTTATAAGCTTCTCCCATCCTTAAAAATCCCTGCGATCACATACGACACCCAAAAATCACCAAACTAGACATGTAGCTAGAGTTCGACATTACGGTCCAACGAAACTGGTTTTGTCGAATTCCGACTCCGTATGCTCACACAGCGTATTTTTAACCGTCGAAATACTGACTATTTTTCACTCTAAAAATCCTTACGGTCACACACTGACTCTAAAAATCATGAAACTTGGAATCTAACAATAATTTGATATTGCGGATCCAACAAAACTGGTTTCGTCGAATTCCGACTTCGTTTGCAAAAGTGGCTATTTTTAAAGCTCTAAATGGCCTATTTAAATATATAAATATATTTAAATAAATTAAATTAAATATAAATAAATTTATATCATCGTATATATTCACAGTGGAATACCGTACAGCTCCAGAATAATTATATGTTCGATATTCAAAGTCCTGGTTGGATCGAATTTCAATTTATATTGAAATTCCCTTTTATAACGTATATAAAGCGTTACGAATTATATACGAATTCCATAGTGACTTTTCTAAAATTTGATTTGGACATAAATCAAAATCTACACGACGAAATCCCGATTTTTCTCTTTCACTAGAAAAATATACCTCACCAGCTCCTAACGTTTCTCGTTTCGTAGAAATCTGATTTAAAACGGACCCTGTATATTCAGTTGAAGTTCAAATCGCCAAATAGCGAACTGCCACGCCATTTCAAGCCCTATTTTAATTATATTATAATTATACGTTCAAACTGACGTCGATTGAATATATTCGTCAATATAATTCAACTGCTAACTGATATATATATTTTTGATAACCCAAATTTCACCATACTGTGAATTTCACTATTTTTGATTATTACTGAATTATATATATTATTTAATTTATTATTTTAATTAAATATTTACCATTATTTAATTCCACGACCAATAAATTCTTTTAAATACCCTTTTAAATAATTAAATAAATTAATTCTAATACCTCTGCCAATGCGGGTCATTACAGCTTGGGTGCAGATAAAGACATTTTTTTGGTTGTCAAAGATGAAGTTGAGAAGGAGGTGTGGTTGTATGGAAGAAGGAGGAGGTAGGTTGGTATATAAAGGGAGGGAATGCGACCGTTTCAGTAGCTGTTGTGGTGCCACGGCTATAAAATATAACGGCAAACAGTTTGCCGTTATATTTTTGTATAGGCAAACTCTTTTTCTAGACTGTAGGCTTGTCACTCTTTTTATAAAGTTTTCAGACCAGAGTGTAGTCATGTCACTCTTGTCCTAAAGTTAAGAACACATTTTCCAACGTAGCTATAGGATACAGTGCATTGTGTACAGTATACAACAAACAATATGTAGTAAACAGTGCACAATATTCAGTAAATAGTGCACAGTATATAGTATACAGTGCACAGTCCAATGTAAACATTACCCGGTGTCAATTGGTTTTCACATTCCGTGTCTTTTGAATACAGGAAGTAAGTTCCGTATGCAGCGGTAACTAAATATCCTCCTATATATATACATTGGTTCAGTAATACCTATCCATACGGAGTCAAAATTATATCTCAACCAAGAAACATGCCAATTTCATATCCATTTGCTTACAATTACACGGACCTTCTCTCTGGACCCTCAAACCCTAATCCGTCAACACCTAGAGAACCAACTGAGTGGTATATCGAAATGGAAGAGCGACACAATGACGAGGTGCGACAATTAGAACTTGAAGCAGGAATGCATGAAATGGAAATACGACATCAACCAGACAATCGAACTCGACAATGTGACCGCAGGTCTAACCTTGTAATTCCTCGTGTTAGAGCCACGGTTGAAGAAGGCGAGGTGCAATCCGCAAATATTGTATGCTTTTGTGGTTTTGAAGAACCGCAATTAGTCGTCCGTCATGGAAACGATGTTGGACGTCGATATTATACTTGTCCAGTACGTACCAACGGATGCGAGTTCGGACAGTGGATAGATGATCGCTTTCCCCGTCGAGCAATTACGTATGCTTTGGAACTGGAGGAAGAAATAAGAAAGCTGCGAAATCAAGTAAACGACCTAAGTAATGCAAATTATCGCCTACATCGTGGATTAAATTAGGATTTAAATATTTTATATTATGCGTAATATGTATTGTATCGTTACGCGTCATATCACTTGTATCGTTATGCATTATTTTTGTTGAAAACTTTCACTAAAGTTCGAACGAAGTATGTAACCCAATAGCTGTGTAACGTTCAGGGTATGTACGCTGATTTTATTTAAGGAACCTATTGTTTGTCTAATCTACCATTTGTGTAATTTATCATATTTGTAAATTATTATCACTTGTGCAACCTATGCGTAACGGTTGTTCCCAGGTGCATTAAACAATTCGATACAAGTTTTCGGATTATAGTGTTAGGGGTTGAAATATAGGGGTCGTCCTCGGGTGCATTGACCATTTTCAGTGATTGTTTCACTTTATTAATTAGTCGTTGTATCACTACAATAAATTTGTCCCGAGTGTCACCTACTTTGTGTCTATGTTGGGAATTGCAATATTTCTTTTTACAAATATAGCCCTGCTTTGTTTTCAAATGCAGCAATATATATGTACCAGTTTTATATCTCTAATAGAACAAAAATTCCATACACTTTGTATTCATTTCAATTTTTTATAGGTTTTGTTTTCAATTCCAGCAATGGACAACTTGGAGATTGACGATGAAACAATGAATAATTGTTATGAAGAGTTTGAACGGTCCAGGAATAGTATGCAACACAACAAGCCTACAGTGGAATTCGGTGAAGGAGCAGAAGTTCTATGTAAATCAGGGAAGCCGAGAACAAAATATTTGAATGCTCGATTGCGCGAAGTTGTAGCAAATCAAAGACCTGGTAAGAAGATTGTATACGAAGGACAAGAAATCGAGCCCCTACATCCTATCGGTCCAACACTACCTAGTGGAGCTTACCCTATTTGTTGTTGTGGAGATGAATCGGTTGTTGTTGTTGCCAAAACTAAAAAAATGCTGGACGCCGATTCTTCGGATGTCCTGCCTTCGAAGACCATAGGTATTACCCTAATGATGTTCAATGTTGTAATTTTATGCAGTGGATAGACCCCCCCGATGTGCCAACATGGAATTCAATATGCAATGGAAGCGCAAGCCGAAATAAGGCGTTTGAACAAGATTGTTGCGGAGGCAACTAGAGCTGGCTATCTCAGAAATCATTAGCATTTGGTTTTTCTTCGATCAAAGTTTTATTATTGTAGTTTGTATTTGATGTTGCTATGTTCTGTTGTTCTAGTTCCTATAAGTGTTGTTTGGAATGTATTAACATTTGAATTTGATCTTGAACGACCTTCTTCTCGTATACAAATGCAAAATTCTTAAATAACACACCAACGAAACAAGGTCTGCAGATAACTCCATATTCTACGTACGAACATCAAATTAAATAGACACCTGTAGCGGAGTTTATACGCTTTGTAACCATATGTAGTGGGTCAACCAACTGTAGCGCATTGGCTGGTCAAGTCATGCACAGTTCGCATAGTGCAGTCATGTTTTCTGGCAGAGTGGAGTCATGTCACTCTTTTTTGAGAGTTTCGGATTATAGTGCAGTCCTTGGTCCTCTGTCCTGGTTGGGTCATCCTTGATATGCTTTATCAATCAAAAGCAGATTCCGTACAGTGTTCCCTACAGTTGTACCAGTGACCGGTTACATCAATCTTTTTTTTCGCTACCAACACAAGCTTTGAAAATCACAAAACGTAAATCAAAGTGTAGCTAGTGACCGTTCACACCATTACCAATCTTGCAGCTATATATACATATGTAACTTACTCACACCTTCCCGCACTCAAACAACTTCTTTCTCATTCTTAGAGCACATCCTTCTATTAGAACTCACTGAATATGTCTTCGTGGTCATCATCTACAGATTCCGAGGAACAGGTGTACAAAGACATGAGGCTACAGGAGCTTGAAGACGAATTCCATTTCCTAAACCAAATGAGATCGCAAACTGAACCGCCGTACGAATAGGTGAACGTTTAACCTCCACATGAAACGTCAGTACAACCTGTTCAAGTATCATCTGAACAGGCGGTCACTCAGTCAACGCAGGAAGCAGAGTTCTTTCGTGTACCCCTGCATGAACATGTAGTTGATTCCTATCCAGTTTGTTGCTACTGCGGGTACGCGGTTGAAGTTGTGGTTCGAGCAGAGGGCAACAATATAGATCGGCGCATGCAGCGATGTCCAGCCTATCCAAAAGGTTGCAATTACACGGAATGGATAGACCAACCTTTATGTCCTCGGAGAATAGAATATGCTAACAAACTCGAACGAGAGAATAGACGTGTTCAAAGTGATAATGACCAGTTGCGATTGAACATCATGCAACTCCCGTAAGAATAAACGTAAAATGCAGTGTAATGAAGTTGTTAATTCCTACTCCATGCTTTGATTGAGCTAGTTCGCATGTACTATCGTCAGTTGTTGTGTCTTTATAAACTATTGTATCTTTATGCTTATTGTTGTATCTTTACAAACTGTTGTATCTCCTTATCCTACTCTACTGTGACAAATTACTCTCCTGTAGCGCACACCGTGGCCATGATGGTGAACACTGAAGCCACGATGTTGTCGTTAATATTATATTAGAGATATAATCGAGTTTATTATCGAGTTTATTATATAGGAGATATAATTTCACTACAACAAAAATAGCCTATTACAACGTCCATTTTACAACGGGCGATGGTTGCCCGTTGTAATAGGATTCTGTTACAACGGTCATTTCCGTGACCGTTGTAATAGATACTTGTACAACACCCTTTTTACAACGGGCATAGACTGCCCGTTGTAATAAATGCTATTACAACGGTCATTTTTAGGCCCATTGTAATAGACGACTATTTTACAATGGTCAGAATATGTCTGTTGTAATACATGTCTATTTTACAACGGTCACAAAATACCCGTTGTAATATATGCCAATTTTCGACGGTCAATAATTAATACTTAAAATACTTCCATAAAATTAATTTTGATTATTTATTAATTAATCATTAACCATATATCATTAATAATATTATATTGTAACAACCCTGAATTTTGGGGCCAATTTAAAATTTATTTTAAGTGATTTTAAATGAGTTTTGATATTTAAAATAATCTATTTTAAATAATAATGATCACAAATTTGATTCAAATCGAAGTTAGAATGAATAATTTAATTTTAATTATAAAAAGAGCTAGAAATAGCGCGGTAGTTTGAAAAGTCAAACTTGAACTTTGACTGATCGTACAGGATGCGAAATTTAACGGATTTTAGTGAAACCAAAAATATTAGAATCTATTTAAAAATATCTTTCCAACGAATCCGAAAAATCGAAATTTCATAGCAGAAATCAAAAGTTATGGCCAATTCAATTTTTAGAAAGGTCGTTGGGTAAATTGCATAGGTCAAAAATGCTACTTTTTGCATATAAAGGAATTTCGACTCGAAACCACTTCCATTGAGTTCGAAATGATGTTTCTGCATTGAAAAATAGTAAACACTTATATATTTCGAGTTTCGAAAATTATTTGTTTAAAAATGTATTCTTAATATTAAATATACTGGCCTTAAAAATTGTTATTTTTCAAAAAGTCTCAGAATTCAACGAAATAAATTTTGTTGGATTCGTACCATCAAAAAAAAGCTAAAAATGATTTTTCGGTAATTTTTAGAATTAAAATATAATTATAATTGATTTTTCAGTGTAAACGGGCAAATTTTTGACTTTAAAAATTCATTAAAAATCCATACGGGCTCAGAATCGAACGAAATTAATTTTCATAGGTCGACAGCATCAAAACATAGCTAAATATATTTTTCGAGAATTTTTGAAGTTAATTTGTGACCTCGGTGAATTTTCACGTACGGTATACATTAAAATATTAATAAAATAATGTAATTATTCCAAAACTCATAACAGACCTCGGAATTGGACCCCTGGACATACGTCATTGCGTTCAGAAGGTGTCAAAATCTTAAGAACGACAGTAAGCAGGCCTAAATTGGAGTTCGGACCAAAACGGGCTTTAACGGGCTAATTAAATAATTAGATAACCCTAATATAATATTATAAATACCCCAAAACACTGTTCATCATCTTCAAAACCCGAAATTCTGAGCCTCCTAAACCCATTACTCTTCAAAACTTCAAACTTCGATTTCTCCTCCGTTTCTCAACGAAATTTAGCATGTGAGTACCCGTTACGAAGCTCTTCCCGAGCTCTTTCTTCTCCGACAAGAATCACCTCGAACCGTGCCTCGACTAGTGGTGAGCATTATTCGGTTAAGCCAAATAAACCAACCAAACCAATTTATTTTGGTCGGTTTGGTTCGGTTTTGAAATTAAATCGGTTTGTAATCGGACCAGAAAAATATCAAGTTCAGTTATCGGTTTAACCAAATTAACCGAACTTTTACTGCATTTTCAAAATTATCAATATTATAATAAATATTTTAGGTTAGTTTAGCTATTTAAGTAAATTTTAATCGTCATCTATGTGTCAAAATTAATACTAGAAATCATAAATAATAATACTCTAATCATATAAGTATAATTTATTTCAAATTTTAGTGAATATTCCAAACACAAAATAAAAAACATTTTTAGTTCGGTTTAATCGGATAACCAACCGAACCAACCAAACTTAATTTGGTTGGTTTGGTTTGGTTTTTACTTTTATTGGTTTTAGTTTGGTTTGACAAATTTCATCATCGGATAAACCGAACCAACCAAACGCTCACCCCTAGCCTCGACGAAGCCGCTAGAGCCCCGCAAACAGCCGCCGTTCGCGCCTCCCCCGGGCCCCACCGCCGCCGCCGAGTGCCCCCACCTTCTGGCCGATCATAGGTCTCTCCAAGCTCTTCCACCTCCAACAAACGGTTCGTCATTTCATCGACCGTAGCTCCGGCAATTTGAAAACAAAGATTTGAACACTTTCCTAAAGGTAAAAGCTTCAGATTTTGTAACGCTTATAGACGTCGCTGTGCAAGTTGTTAAAAGCCTGAATTTGATTTTTCATATGAATTTGTATTCGAACCATTCCAGATCTGAAATCACTTTGAACTCGAACACCAAACCTGATCGAACCTGAATCATCTCCTCTGACCAAACACGGTGAGAATTTTATTTTTAAATTTAATTTAATTATTTAATTATTATTTGCATGGTTGTTGATCGTAGATCTAAAAAGACATGATATTTAGAACATGGATCTGAACTATTCACCCCGTATGTTGTTGAATCTGAATTGCTTAGAACGACATGAGATTAGATCTGAAATTTTAAGGTTTAAATTTGAATTAAGAATTAATTAAAATTAATTAATTATGTGTTATTTGTTTAACCATGCTATGTTGATTTTGCATATGCTGTGTGAAATCCCATCTTGCAAATTACTTCGATGTTAGTTATTGTATCTGATCCTGTTGTTGTGTCTGGATGTTGTTATGTGACTTGTGATGAAATTTACATTCTCTTTTTATGTAAAATGGAAATAGAGAAAAAAATTAACATTTATTTTGATGTTAATAGGAAGTAAACTCACCGCATGTAAATTAACAATTTTGATGTTAATATTATAAAATTCACCGTAGGATGTAAATTAACATTTTTAATGTTAATAGTATAAAATTCAACCACAGGATGCAATTAACATTTTTTTTTTTATGTTAATATTAATGAGAAATTTTATCATGGGATGAATTAACATTATTCTAAATGTTAATATTAAAAAGTAATTTGACCATAGTATGTTATTAACATTTCTAATGTTAATATTAAAAAGGTAATTTGACCATAGTATGTTATTAACATTTCTAATGTTAATATTAAAAAGTAATTTGACCACAGTATGTTATTGACATTTCTAATGTTAATATAAAAAGTAATTTAACCGCATGGAGGACATTAACATTTTTAATGTTAATATTAAAAAGAATAACACCGTAGGGTAAGTTAACATTTTTGTTGATGTTAAAAATAAGAATTTACATTGTATGAGTAATTAACATTATTTTGGTGTTAATAATAAGTAATTTACTATGCATGAAAATTAACATTTTTTAATGATTAAATAGAAATTTCACCGTAGGGTGAAATTAACATTTTTAATGTTAATATTATGAAAATTATTACATAGGACAAAATTAACATTTTATTTAATGTTAATAATGAGTAATTTCACCGCATGTATGAATTTACATTATTGTCAATGTAAATTAAATAGTAAATTTAACCGTAGGATGCTATTAACATTTTTTATGTTAATATAACACTATGGGTTGTCATTAACATTTTTAATGTTAATATTTAAGAGGAATCTAACCGTAGGATTTGTTAACATTATTTTTAATGTTAATACATGAAAATATCACCATAGGAAGATTTACATCATTTTTTTTAATGAAATAAAAAGAATGGATTTCACATTGTAATTAGAAAGTGAAAATTTACATTTTTCCTAATGTAAATATGCATGAATTTCACCATGTGTACATTTTACATTATTTTTAATGTGAATTATATAGTAATTACAATGTAGGATAATTTTTCATTATTTTATGATTGAAAATAAAAGTCAATCTTTTTATGATTGAAGATAAAGTCAATATTTTTATGTTGAAAACAAAAAGTCAATATCTTTATGTTGAAAGTAAAAAGACCATCTCTTTATGTTGTAAATAAAAAGACAACATTTTTATGTAGAAATTAAAAAGACAATCTTTTTATGTTGAAATTAAAAGGGCAATCTTTTTAGGTTGAAAATAAAAAGACAATATTTTTATTGTAAATAAAAAGATGAAATTTGGCGATGTAAATAAAAAGACAATCTTTTTGGAATTAAAATAAAAAGATGAGTTTTTACGGTGAATATAGAAGAAGTTGATATTTTTGCATTGTAAAGAAAGAAAATATCATTTTTATATGATAAAGTAGAAAAGATAATATTTTTACATTGTAAAATGGAAAAGATAATATTTTTACATTGAAAAATATAAAAGGGATATTTTTACATTATAAAGAGAAAAAGTTGACATCTTTACATCGGAAACACAAAAGTGAATATTTTTACATTGTAGGTAAAAGAATGAAACTTTATGATGTAAAATAAATTGCATCGTCATTTGAAGTTAAAGAATGAATTTTTGGCATGTGAAATAAATAATATTTTATATTTTATGTATGAATGAATTTACATTGTATGAAATAAATAATATTTTTATATGTTATTTATGAATGAATTTAGACCGCGTGAAATAAATTACATTTTTACATGTAATTTATGAATGAATTTTCATCGTACGAAATAAATTACATATTATTATGTAAATTATGAATGAATTTAACCCGCATGAATGAAATTTCATTTTATTCTATGAAATGAATGTATGGATTTACATTATAAACAAAGATTACATTTTTATAATGTAAATAAAAAGTAGGATTTACATTGTAAATGAAATTTATATTTTTATATGTAATTAAGAATGATGAATTATAAATTACATTTTTCATGTAAGAATGGAATTAAAAGAAGGAATTGGACGAGGAAATATAATTTACATTTTACCGTAAATTAAAAGAAATTAAAGGAATTAAAAAGGAAGAATTCATCATTCAAGTATGATTTACATTTTCCTGTATATAAAGGGATGAAAGGATAAAGAATGAGAATATTCATTAGAATAAAGAGTTAAACGGTTTATGTTTATATATTTATATATAAAAATAATTAAAATTAAACGAATCGAGCGCGGTAGTTCGCGTTTTAAAATTATATCTTTAAATGACTATACAAGGAGATCCGACCGTCGGATTTTCTTGAAATTGAAATCGTTAGAACCGCCTTGGAAAAATCTTTCCAACGATATACACTACGTCAAAATCCAACGGCTAGATTTTGAGATAGGTGAAAATCAAAATTGGTTGAAAACAACGCCAGAATTGCCATTGATCTGAATCGTCGTTGATTAAAAGATTTAATTATTTTTAATTAAATAAAATAGGAAATAATCGTTATAAATTAGAAATAACGATAAGGAAGAGTTTTCAATATATATACATATATATATATACGAAGATTATTTGGGAAGGCCGAGTTAATCTCATTCCAAATAATCAAACGACGATGAAAATTGAAGAAGAAGAAGACGACTAATGAAGACCGTCAATCTTCCCTTCAGGAGGACAGCGATTGAGGCTTTGAATTGATTTGCTCCCAAGTCAAGGTCATGGTCGTTGTCCGAACGAACATGTTGATTGAACGGATTTGGCTTTCGCTCAGACCCAGAGCATAAGCGTATAAATGGATTGCATGTTTGACGTGGTACTCCTTTTATACTGTATCTATTGATCTCTGCTAAACACATATCTATTTGGTGTTTTACACCCTTCTCTGAGACGTACGAGCTCAGAGGTTATATGTTGGTAGAAATCAGTGGTATGGTATGGATTGACGACGTGGCATGCTAAGATGCATACGATCAAGGCTTTGTTGAAAAGCAGGCCTTGTGGGATGATCAAAGCATAACCTGTTTAGGTATAGCTTTGTGTATGACGTGACTTCACGAGCCTCACACACCGGCGGAGTCTAAAACGGGAGAAGGGAACGCAGGGAGAGCAGCACGTTTCTTTCTAGCTAGAGTGGTGTCAGTGACCTACCAGCCCTGACATTTTACTTATGTGGATGATGGAATGAGGCGCCTCGGATAGGTCCTATAGGACCGGGAAACGTGTGTTCAGGAATTGCCAATCCGCTAAGCTGTATTTGCGGACCGGCCCTGCAGCTATCCAAGGGTTCACTGCGGGGGATCCTGAGACATTAGCTAGAGTGTCTCGAATCGGTAGGAGCTCCTCCCTAGCCTTGACTCATGATGGAAACCAATTTCCAATACGCGCCATTCGGTTTTGATTGTATTACTAGTACGGAGGCATAGCATATGGTACCTATGCTTCCTAGGATTGATACATTATGATTGAAATTGTTTTTAAAACAAATACACACTAATAATAATATCAAACTCATATTTTCCGTATTTATCATGTTTAATCACCATAAGGGAAAACTCTATCCTCTGGTGTGCGTTGCATTGTGTGATGGGACTTGAGTCTTATGGTGATTTCATTTTTCTAAAAAGCATAGCGTTGTTGTACGATTTACTTATCATTTATTATGACACGTTTATGCACGGCAATCCATTAGAGTAAACCCGTTCCGCATTAGCGGCGTGGTCTTTGGATTTTCCCTATTAATAGTGATTTATTAGTTAAAAATTCTCACACCAGTCCCACGACTGACCGGTTGTTTGTTTCCACCTTTTTGCAAACTCGGGTGCCCTCTTTTCTACACGGGCAGTCGAGCAGTTTGCCTACAGGTTTACCTCTTTAGCAGGATCCTGGATTGAAGCTTAAAGTTGTGTCCAGAGCATAGTTGTCTTCCGCTGTATCTATTTTATTTCCGCTGCACTGTATTAAATTTATTGTAAAATTTTCTTCCTCTGTATTTTAATTTCGATGTACTCTGATATATTCTGTACTCTGATGTTATATTATCATGATGTAATAAAAGTCTGCTGTTGTTGTTCTGATGTGTTGTATTCCCAAAGTTAACGTATGCGGATTTTGAACGGTCTTGGTCGATTTTGCGATCGATTAAGGTCGGGCGAAATGCGTGTCGTTACATATATTATTAAATAAATAATCATTAATAATATTATATTAATCATTTATAACTTATAATAATTAATGATTATTAATAAATAATCTCTAATTATTAATTATTATATATAACCAGTATTCCAACAAACTTAATTATACTTTCCAGTTATTAGTAAGTAATATATATCCAGTAATTTATATCAATAATTTATAACTAATAATTTATGATTAATAATATTACTACACTATCTAAAAAATACAGTTTTTCAATATTGAATCCACATTAAATCACCAAAGTGTTGTAAAAATACTTGATCTTTCACGATATTTAAAAAAAAATGTTGTAATAGGATTTCCATGACAATGTTTTTATTTAAATGTTGTTAAAGTAAAAATATCTACATTGTGTACCCAAAGCTTTAAAAAAACTTTTAAATAATTTTTTCTCTTTATATAATTGTATACATATTGGATTTCATTCAATGATGTTATGTAACTTATATTATTGCCTTTTACTAAATTTGTTTACTACTTTACACAATAATGAACAATAAAACAGTTATATTAATAATTCCTATCAAATAGTTAAAAACTAATATAATAATTGCTAAGCATTGATCCAAAATTATTATTAAATAACAAATATGCACTAATGAATTTGCTCTTTGCCGTTAAAGAATTTAAACCAAGAGCATATATGACGGTTGGGATCAAAATATGTTTTTTCATTTTGAATAATCACCACCAATAAATTTATACAACACTCAAATTTTTAGAGCACTTCAATATAATCGCAAAAATCGCATCTTAAACTAGCCTCAATTATCCAAGCTACTAATTTTAGAAAAGCATAGAAATTTAGATTTAGTTTTAAAATTATTATTAAATAACTAATATCATTTGTAAAACCACGCGTCTGAAAACATGCGATCTTTCATATATGAACTTTTGGTTTTAAGAGATCAAAAATATTTCTCTTGGTTCCAAAAATGCGCTCCAATCCTTAATTTGTTGACCGAATATTTCAGCCCTACCGCCATAACAAAAAATAAAACTTAATCTCTAACTCATTTCTTTCAGTAAACCTAGTCTATTCTAATTCGCAGCCGCCACAAAAATCCTCTTTCACTGCTTCAATTTTCGCTTTATCTTCATCCACAATTTCCAATTTGTGAGTCAAGACGAGGGATGCTACCGCTTTCCTGTCTGCGCTTCATTAAATTTCTCAACTGGGTCACTACAGCTTCCTTCAATAATACGATTCATGCTCTAGGTATTGTTCGGTTCTCTTTTCTTCTTACAGTTAAAAGCACAAATAAGCGAATTAACAACAACAATGGTAGCAGTGCAATGAGAAAAGGGCCATGGATGGCCGAGGAAGATGAAATATTGCTGGAGAACTTACGCAAACATGGACCGCATGATTGGAGCTCCATTCGAAAGAGAGGAAGCAAATTGAAGCTTCTGAGCAAACACCGAAGCAAGAAGAAGAACAAGCCGGGGCGCCAAGACCTAAAAGAAATCTTTTAGGATTCAAAATAGGACCAGCTACTGAAGCCAAAACTGATAAACCAGTTTTTAGAAATAAAGAGAATGTAACGAACCAAGATTTTTAACGTTTTAAAATTTTGAAATTAATTTTTGATTTGCTATTTACGAAATTAATTTTGTTTATAAATTAAAATCTAATCTATTTTATTTAAATTAATTTTGTATATTTAAATTTTATTACAAGAATCTGAATAGCATCATTTAATTTAACGTTAACTGTATTTTCATAATTTATTGAAGTGTATTGTTGTGAAATATAAGATTTGGTTTTTACATTTAACTCTAAGATCTATTTATGTATTTATTTAGATTTGAAATTTTGATTTTTAAATTTATTATGTTTGTTTTGGGATAAAAATTACACATATTTGTTGTTTAATGTTAGAACACTTGTTATATATATACGTAGTATAATAATACATGGAGAAAACATTATTTAATTTTGAGTTCCGCTTGTTTGAATTTGTTGAATTTGGTTTACACTTGTCTATGGGGTTCTGAGTTTGCACCGCGTGTTCCCTTTTATCTCCGTTCCTTCCTTTTATTTTTGATTTATTTCCGTTCCCCTTTCCTTCTTTATTTTTTTTCTACCAGCTTAAAGCATTCTTTCCCCAAATCTCCTTTTACCCAAATCCCTAGTTCGCTCCACCAAATTTTCCGATCGTCCGCTTCCATGTATGGCCACCAATAGATTCCATCTCGCTCTTCCTTGACCTTGCCTAGCGTTGTTAGTTTCCCATTCTAAATCCAAGTCTCCTCCGTCTGCTGTCTTCAGCGCTGAAGCTTGTTCCCCTCGTTCAACAAATCGCTCCGCCTTTCAGTTCGTCGCCGCCCAGTCTTCGTCTCCTCCATCGTGCCGCCTTTGTCCATCGAGATCCCAAATACCCAGTCGCAACTACCCATCTCCGAGCGAAGGCAGCGGTTGCCGTTGTTCCCTCCTCAGGGCCCAGTCTCGTTGTCCGCGCCATCACCGTCTTCAGCAAAGCGGAGCTTTCTACCATCCCTTGTCGTCGCTACTTAAGGTAAGTGTGCTTACGATTAAATTTATTTTAAGATGCCACTTCGCACACGCACGAGATATAATTGTTGGGTTGTAGTTGTTATCTGCTTCTTGTCTACTTTGGGTATTGCGGTTATTAATTGTTGAGTTAGGAGCTTGCTGTATGTTTGATTTGTGTCTTGCCTGTATTCTCATGGCCGAATCATTCATGCATGTACTGTCTTTATATATATACTTGTTGTTGGTAGGTTTGTGCAAAACTTATATAACCTTAATACTTGGAGAAATTGGAACCTGTTGTGTCTTAGTAAATAATTTAAACCATGCGTGCCTGTTATTGGATCAAGAGTTCTTGCCTACTTTATTGTTTTTCCCTTATGATTGTTGTAGCATTGGTACCTGCGTTTTACTCCTTAAGAGCCTTATCGTGGAACATATACATTTATCATCCTGTTAAGCTTGGGTTGGTTATTAAGTACAGTTGCATTTATTTAGTTATCTTAGGAAATGCAGAAACAATCAAAATGATTTTTATTATGAACTTAGCATTGGACTTTTGCATACATGTGTATGAGTGAGAATTTTGTTTTATATAATTGTAGTTATTACCAGTTTCATCCTCAATAATGATGTTCTGCTGTCATTTGAATTGTGTATGATGAAACACAACATTTTAGTCGAACCATTGAGCCATGAATCTTGGTGAAAGTGTTAAGTTCATAGATGTTCATTAAAGTATATATGTGTAAAAAGAAAAGGGGGTTAATCTAGCCTGAGAACAATTTAAGGAAGTTTTACCATGAATAATTTATGTTGTTATAATTTATTATATAATTAATTATCTACTGGTTTGGTTTGTAAATCTTGTTTCTTTGGGTGTTTTTGACTTTTGGTTTTGATGGATTTGCTTCTGTAAACACAGGTATATGCATTTGATGCTAAATGTGGTGTCCTTGTTTCCACATGCTAAGAAGGATAATAAAATTGAATCCATGGATAGTAAAGGAGCTACTCTTAATGAGTTGGTTGAGCTGAGGAATTGCTCAAGCTGCCTCTTTTTTGAGGTGGTATTGAGTAGAAGAGTGGTGTTTAAAATTTTAAATAGGCCATTTCATTTGTAAAGTAAGGCAAGATGGATAAGCACACACTGAACATGTGATTCGTCATGCTTTTATGTTTAGGTTAAATTTAATAAGAATTTTATTTTTAGTGCACACAATGGAAGAACTGAAACTTACTGGCAGTCATCTTAAAGGTTCTCGACCATTATTAACTTTCTCTACAAATTTTGATAAAGAACCTCGGTCGATGCTTATGAAAGAATTGATAACTCAGGTATGTATTATCTTAAATTTTGTTAATTGTGAAAATTTAGTTGAGCCATTCATTGAGTAAAGTCGTTAAAATGTCATGTAATGCTGCAATTTAAGTGCCACTATGTTATTGAGTAAGTCATTGAAATTGGTTGAGGTGTCAGCTTTAAAATGTTGTATAATGCGCAGACCTTGACCGGAGCTTTATATTCTATAATTGCAGGACATGTTTAACATGGATATGTAATTATATACAGTGCATGCACACTAGCCATTTGAGCATTAGTATAATTTTGGTGCTACATACTTTTTCCTGGTTTTTGCTAGTTAAATGAATCCTTTGGGTTTTTCCATCTATAATAAAATTCTCTTTACTCTGTTTGCATACATTTGGAACACCAAAGGATCAGATGGAATTTGTAAGTTGTGCTTTGAACAGCAACTAAGTTGTTGTGCTCTGCACAGAAACTAAGTTGTGCTCTGAACAGCAACTAAGTAGCTGTGCTCTGAAACTAAGTTATGTTGCTAGGAGATAGTTACCTTTGGAACTTAACTACTATAGTTTGCACTTGTATCCTCTGCTCTACCTAATAATATTTGGTGATATGTGTACAAAAATAGGGAATAAAACAATTAACTTTTTGTGCACTCCCAATTTAGTGCAATGCTGTAAGGTTACAGCAATGCAAGACTTAAATGTTGTATAATAATATATTCGCTCTACATTTGGTAAAAAAAAATCTTTTTTTGCAGTCACACTGTGCTAGTAACAATATGCAGACTCAAGATCAACAGGCTGTTGGATCTACCTTCATGTGGCACAAACATTACGTTTCCTTGGTCTAGTGTTGGTACATACGAAACTAGTTATGTAATTTATGTTAGAACTATGTCAGCATAACTTATCTAACCTTTTGGAATGTAAAATTATCTAGTCTTTTGGAGTATAAGCTTATCGAACTTTTTGAAATGTGTTGGAATGATATGATTCTTGCTTCAATCTTTTAGTATGTGTAAATATGTGATTTTGATTGTTGCATTACAGTATTTATTGCATGTTAAAATATTCATTATTATTATGGATGTATATCACAGCAGTTATATTTAAATTTGCATTTATTTCGCAAGGGGAAAAAACTGTTGTTATATCATAATTTTACAATGGTCCATGGCCTGTTGTATAATAGGTTTACCAAGTAGTATATTACAACGGTTGACAACCGTTGTAATATACTGTATTACAACGGGCAAAAACTGCTTGTAATTTATTAGCTATTACAACGGGTTAATAACCATTGTCATAGAGTCATTGCACGTGACAGAGCAAGTTATTACAACGGTCCTTTACAACAGTCATTTCCCGTTGTCAAATAGTCATGAGCTATTACGACAACGCATATTAAGACGGGCATATGCCCGTTGTAAAATGCATATTACAACGGTTTTTGCCCGTTGTAAAAGGACTGTTTTGTTGTAATTTACTACTCAATGCAGAGATATTATCCCAACCATTATTGCCAACCATTCTTGCCTACAGGTATTGCCAACCATTATTGCCAACCTTTCACATCACAACAACTGTCAGAATTGACTACTCAATGACGGAACCATTATTATCCCAACCATTATGTCGGAACCATTATTGCCAAAAAATATGGCTAGAATAATTTGACAACTCAATGCAGAGATATTATCCCAACCATTATTGCCAACAATTCTTGCCTACATGTATTCCAACGATTATTGCCAACCTTTCACATCACAACAACTGTCTGATTTGACTACTCAATGACTGAGATATCATGCCAAACATCCTTGCTTATATATATTTGTCCTACGTCTAGACTCAGGGAGAACAACGAAACTAAATTTATAAAAAAGAAAGCAACGGATCCAAATCTATACTACCATTACTACGAAGTCATGAATCAAACTGACGATTCCGAACTAGAAATGGAGGAAGAGATGGAGGAGGAGCTAGAACAGCATGCAATGGTTGGGTATTCCAATTATTTTGCTGAAGGCTCAATGAACAACCGTCGAGGTAGTATGCATGGCCTGATTGACCGGCGGTATAAGAGAGACTACAAGGATGGACATGAAAGACTAATGAGAGATTACTTCATCGACAATCCAACCTATGATATAACATTGTTCCACCGTCGTTATCGTATGAGTCCGGCAATTTTCTCAGAAATTTATCTTAAACTTCATCGGTCAAACCCATATTTCACTTATAGACTGAACGGAGCACAAGAAATCGGGCACTTTCCCCACATCAAAATTTCATCGGCGTTGAGGATGTTAAGCTATGGAACATCTGGCGACCAAATGGATGAATATTTCAGAATTGCAGCATCAACAGCAATAGAGTGTCTGAAAGAATTCTGTAAAACAGTTTTTGAACAGTTCGGGAAGGAGTATCTGCGGACGACTGGACCAAACGATATAAGTAGGATACAACGCAGGGGAGAGGCTAGAGGATTTCCAAGTATGATTGGAAGTCTAGATTGCATTCATTAGCCTTGGAAAAACTGCCCAACGGGATGGAAAGGAATTTTCACCGAACATAAGAAAGTGCCGTCAATGATCCTTGAAGCAGTAGCAACAAACGATTTATGGGTTTGGTATGCTTTTTTTGGAGTCCCAGGTTCAGTGAATGATATAAATGTTTTAAAACAATCACATCTTTTCATAGAACTTGCTAACGGACAGTCAACAGATGTTTCATATAAAGTTGGTAATATCAAACACAAAACTAGATATTACCTAGTGGATGGAATATACTCAAAGTGGAGAACTTTGATGCAAGGATACAGAGTACAATCAAATGACAAAGAAAGTTATTTCACTGAAAAAGTAGCTAGCTACAGAAAGGACATCGAATGTACGTTTGGTGTTTTACAAGCCCGATTTCATATTTTACGAAATCCTACTCGTTTTCATGATGCAAGAGTGCTTTCAGAAATCATGTATGCTTGTATAATAATACATAACATGATTGTGGAGTCTGAAAGAGGCGGATATAAGTATCAAAAGTCTAATTATCCTGACATGTTTACGGGGTCAAATGCAAAACCACATAAAGATGTAAACTCAATGGAAGAATATGTTGATATGGTTCAACATATTGAAGATCAATCTGCGCACTTCCAATTGCGTGACCAGTTGGTGGAACATTTGTGGGCACATAAAGGAAGGAATAGTCGAAATCATTAGTTGGTACTAGAACTTAACTAGTAACTTAAATATTTCCTCAGTGTTGGGTCAATTCAAGTCGTGAACTATGTATCAGTGTGTAGTCGTGTACTATGTATCAGAGTACTATGTATCAGTGTGTAGTTGGGTCAATAAATCTGGTTTCCAATCATATTCTAGATTGTATCATTATTTCAACAACTAGTACATAAATACTAAAAACAGGTCATAATCATATTACAATTCAACCCAACATACACAACTAGTACATAAACAACAACTACTACATAAATACTACAAACAGGTCACAATCATATTACACCTCAACCCAACATACATAACTAGTACATAAACACCAACCAGTACATAAATACTACAAACAGTTCGCAATCATATTACAACTTAACCCAACATACATAGCTAGTCCTTATACGAGCCACTACCGCTTCCGCTTCCGCTTCCTTTATTTTTTCTGTACTCGCCAAGCTGCTCGGTTAATAGTTCTTGCTATAGAGGGGAAAACTTACTAAAATCACATATAATCATTTTAATATAATTCTTCTCTCGCAGCATAGCTTTCGTCTCCTCCAGCTTCTCTCGTACCATTGCTTTCTTCTCCTCCTGCTTTTCTCGTAGCATGGCTTGTTTCTCCGTATATGCTTGTCTGCGGATCTCTCGATCATCCCTAATTGCCTTTTGGAACTCTTCGTCGCTGCAATTTCTTTGCACCGAAAATCGAACTCTATGCTCTCTTGTCGCCTTAGCTGAATTCTCTATTGTTTCCATAAATCTAGATAACTCTGCACCGCGTTGCTCCAGCTGAATTGACTTGGCTCGGCCAATAGGTCGTCCGTCACTAGTTCCAAATAAAGGGTTTCTTTCTTGCGAACTCGGGTCACTTCCTGGACTAGAATCAGAGTAGTTCATCCTTCTAGCTTTGTTCTGCTGCTCAAACATGAAGTTGCTTGGGTTCTTCCACTTCGGCAAACTAGATAGAAGCTCGAAACAGTCATTAAATTTAAATGGAAGTCCATACTTTTGTTGGTAGGCCTTCCGTGACTCTTCAATCTGTAACACAAAGTCGAAATTGTATGAGTGTATGCCATTTATAACTAATCAACCATAGTATAGTAAGTTATTTTTAAAAGTAATCTATGGTGCTTACAACGTCATAAGGTGCAGCACCGCTTTGCTGCCTGTTCTGCAAGCTTGTCAGTATTTCCAGATAGTTCTGACATGCGGCATTCATAACTCTATAAACGCCTCTAAGTGATCCCTATGTTCTATTCCTCGCTTCCAACGAATTGTAAAACTCTGCAACTCTTTCCCAAAATTTCTGACCTTTCATATTATTCCTAACAATGCCGTCTTGTGAAATGCGTATCCACGATTTAGTAAGTGAAACGTACTGTTCGGAAGTAAACTTACATTTCCATCCGTTGTTGTTCCTTCCCCTTCAGCATGTTCATCCTCAATATCTTCTATTCTGGGATCCTGCTCCTATTCAACTTCGGTCTGGTGTCGTTTACTGAAAATGCCGCTTAAAGACTTCCATTTCGTCTTCTTTTGGTTAAATTCGGGACTGATAGGTGTAACGTATTCTTGATTGCATTCTTCAAATTTTGTAGCATTCGCATCCTCATTTGCATCTTCCTCCTCCACCTCCTCCGTTGAAGTTTCAACATTTTCTTCGTTAGTAGGAGAGACGTACCCGTACGAAAAACGGCTTTGCAGATTTTGCACACATTCGCGATCACGAACCTCGGTCTGTTGTGGAGTTATGTGAGGTTATTGACTTTGATCGGTCTGCATCATCATTGACATATATGACGAATGATCGTCATACACGCCTACCACGGGCGGTCGTTGTTAAAACTGTGTCGGCGTAGTAGAATGGATGGGAGGAAAATTAGGAGGAGCGAGCGGTTGGTATGGTGATCGGTATGGATAATTTGAATACGGCGAGTAGCCATATTCGTGAGATGGCTGCAACGATTGATGTTGTTGGACTGACCGTTGCATGGCATATGATGGCGAGTGCGGTTTGGACATGGATTTCTTTTTTGCAGTTTATTTTCCGGTTCGCTTGGGTGCAGAAGAAGACTTTTTTTGTTGTTGAAGAAGTTGAAGTTGAGAAGGTGGAGTGGTTGTGTGGAAGAAGAAGGAGTTAGGTTTGTATATAGGGGAGGATATGCATTAGCCGTTGGGGTGCAACGGCTATGTATTATAACGGCAAAGTGTTTGCCGTTATAAGTTTATAACGACAAACTCTTTGCCGTTATAAACTTATAACGGTAAAGAGTTTGCCGTTATAAACTAATAACAACAAACACTTTGTCGTTATAAGCACCAACCCTTGTTCAGTTCACCAGCCACGAACGAGCTCCAAACCAGCCACAGACTAGCCATAGATAACTGAACAAGCCACACCTGGTTGCTCCGTGGCTTGTTTAGTAACTGGACAAGTCATTGTTGGTTGTGCTCTAATCTTCACCTAAACGCACATACAAAAAACAAGTGAATACCAATTTCATTCTTAGCTTCATATAGCGAGCACATGGACGCATTCAGAAATCCCATATGACAGAGCTTATCTTGCAAGAGAGTAGCATTTCTACACCACATGCAAAAATTATGTTTATCACTACCCGCCTCATGCCATGTCCGATTGAACCACAAGTATTGGGCATCACAGGGTGACCTATCAACATGGTGTACACCATTTTTATAGAATGCTTAGGAGATCCAACCCCAAACCAGCCTATCATCTTCGGCTAACATCACCATACCCTTTAGCACCAATTCCACAATGCCCTCACACTTTGGTTGCTAGCTAGTATGTGGTAATGTCACATTTCCATTAGCTATGTAGTCGCTAGCATGGCTTCCATATGGACATCGGGTTGATGTATTTCGTCATAGCTGAGCAACCTACTCAGAATAACATCAGTCGTTGGCCATAGGATAATCCAGAATAGCTCTTTTGAGTTTTCCCTACAACAAGTTGAGTGGTAGAGATCAGATTTGTCTTCCGTTCTGATGAGACTTCTCCAAACTCAACTGTGGTATTTCTTCAAATTTAGATTCCAAAATTCCTTGGCTCTGAGGTAATGAATTGAGACCCAATCCCTCCAAAGAGATTTCCTTTCTCTAAAAAGAGATTTTAAGTGAGCTTTTTAGAGAGTTTAAGTGAGCTGAGTTGGCGGCTTATTCCAGTTGACCAAATGAATCATGCCTAACTCTCCTTGCCTGAGCGAAAATACGTCTTTTTCGAAGCAATAAAAGTAAACCTTTTGGAAAATGCACTATAAAAAAAACATTGATTTAGCGTCAAATATTTAAAAGTAGAAATTTCTGTCGTTAATTTGCGACAGATTTCCATGTGATCGGCAGGGAATAGTTTTTTGTTTTTTCAACTTTTTTTCCTTTTATTCATTACCGTCGTTTTCTGTCAACCCTCACTAAACCATTGGAAATTGCGTCAAATTACCGATAAAAAATTTCTGTAGCTATTTTCCGCTGCAAATCCAGGCGGAATACCGAAGAATATTTATTGAAGCTATTTTGCAGCGGATTTCTAACAGATTAGCAAGAGATGCTTATATTATTTTTCTAAGATATACTTTAGTGTTATTTTTTAATAATTATTAAAATGTTCAATAATTAATAATTAATTTGTTCTAATTAATGATTTATAAGTAATAATAAATAATAATTTACGCTCTATGATAAATAACTTATAATCATTGTTTATTTAGGATTAGCAAAATAATCTTTGCTCATAACCAATGTAATTACTTAATAAATAAATAATTATTCTCAATAAATATTAATATTCAATAACTCACATAAAAAATTAATAATTAATATAATAAATTATTTTTATTATTAAATAATTAGTAATTAATTTTTAACAATAAATAATTACAAACTAATCATTAATATTAATAATTAAGTAGTAATAATCAAGAAGTAACATCTACTATTTACTAATTAATTTTTGATAATTAGTAATTAAAACATTTTTATTAGAAAGTGATATAAAATTATTTACAACAGTTCTTTTTTCTACTTGTAGTATTTAATATTCTAATAAAAACAATTCACAAGAAATCCATATTATATTTAATATAAATTTTTACTTATCAATTATAACTTATAATATTTAATTTTATAAATTTTGATGAAATTTTATTATGTCCAATTAAAAATTAGTTATCACGTAAAAGTAACTTATAATATTTAAATTTATAATATTTAATATAAACAGGCTAACACACTAGGATGAAACTGAGGCGGGAATCGTGAGAATTTGGCTCGAAATATCTCGCATCATGTATTTCTGCTCCCTTATGCGGGCCGACTTTCCTTTTTTCTTTCCTAAATTGAAATCGATCCCTAATTCTTCCTTCCTCAGACAAACTTGTGTCCTAATAAACTCCAACTGCTATAGTCAAACATAGATGGGTCCAATGCTTTAGCGATTTGATGACGATGAAGCCGAGCCATGATTTGATTTGCCTCGGCCTATCTCCATTCACCTACGATTGGATCGTCTTTTTTACAGTAGTAGGTAAAATCAATTTGATTTGATTTTCTGCTCATACGCTTCTTGCAGCAGGTAAAATCGATCAAGGTCACCAAGATCTGGCTGTAGATTTAGTTGAGGAATGGGTGGGATTTTTGGTTGAGGGATGGGTGAGTCTTGTTAAAAAGAACATGAACTCGGTTTTGATTTGGTGTTTGTTGCAAAGAGCATCAGTGCTGATGTTTAGGAAGCTGGGTCTCGAGTGATGAAGATAGGTGGCATGAGGCAGAGGAAGTTTGGTGATAGTCGATGAATAGTAGATGGTGGAAACTAAAGGTTGCGCTTCAGGATGAAGGTGCGGGCTTCTGGTGATGAAGATAGGAGGATGCTGCTGTCTAAATACCCGTCTGTAGCAACGTTTATTCCAGGTTTTTTCATTGCCCTTGACAGCATAGCGTAGAAAGCTTGTTGTCAGATATACGAAGTAGTTCAAATCGCCGAAGCCCGTAACTTTTATGGATTTCAGATCGGTAGAAAAAGGTAATATGTTTCGTTCATCAATATTGTTATTGATATATTGTTATTTTGCATTGGATTGTTATATTCTAGGTATATATTGATATAGTCAGCTAGTTTGGGTTGTGCTTTATAGTAGTCTGGCTCGAATGTGCATTCTAAGCTGCCTAACCGGAATCTGGTCTGTTGACATGCCTAATGTACCTTAAGTTGATAAGATACGGTAACAGCAAGCGGTTATGCCCATGACATGTTGCCAGATGTGGAAGCCACTTTTAATTAGAAATAAAATAAAATAAGCAAACATAAAAAAGAAAACATGATTACACAACACTTTCTTTTTTACCTTCATTTTTGTTGTTGTCATATCGTATATGGCATAGTATTTGTCCACTGTCTTGTGGAATACTTGATTCTTACCTAGACCGTTGCTTTCGGCAACAGCTTAAACATTACTGGTGGGAAAGAAACCTTGCTTTGGTTCAAAGAAAAAACAAGAAACTCTGTCTAATTCAAACATGGACCATGGTTGGTAAATTTGGCTCAAAAAAACACTACTGATTTTCAAACTAAAACAGTAGGAGAAAATAAAGTTTAAAATTGTTAGACCAAAAATTGGGCCTAACACCCAAATGCAGATCGCAGATCACAACATGCAGAAAAGAGTAAATAAAGAGGAGACACACAAGGTTTTTATAGTGGTTCGGCTGTAGATGTAGCCTACGTCTACTTTATAATCTTATTGTTATACTGACAGATTACAAGAATCAGTTACATGTAGACACACAATCCGTGTGTTAATTGTATTGAAAAGATAATAATTTGAGTGTATGAAGGTGCAAAGTCCTTGCACTTCAGTAATGGTGGAAGAAGTGAAGAAGAATGGCCCAAAGATCATTGAAAATGCCTTCAAATGGTGTATTTATAGCTGTTTCCTGAAGGTGGTTCATGGGACACATGGCACGCATCCCAAAAATCTCGAAATGTGGTGGAAAACGTCCAGACATCATCTCCAAATCGTCATGTGACATGTGTAATCAGATCCATGCAAGTTGGAGTGAAAATAGCCTTGAGAATAGGTCAGAACAAGCTGCGCAAGAGCAGGTGCGGGGATCGGATCGTGGTGGGGTACGTGGCACACGATCCAGGGTAATAGGAGCAAGATGTGGCATGAGAATAGGTCAAAACAGGGAGCGTATCTGCAGTTCGGATTGCGATCATGGGGTCGGATCGTGGTCTAGGAGTGAGACCCCTAGGAACGGATCGTGACCTAGGGGTGCGACCCCTAGGATCGGATCGTGACCTAGGGGTGCGACCCGTAGGATCGGATCGCGACCTAGGGGGTGACTCCTAGGATCGGACCGCGACCTAGGGGTGCGACTCCTAGGGGGGCGAACCGATCCAGAGGGGTGAGAAATGACACAAACTCCATGCTATCAACGCTCCGCTACTTCATCCAAGTGATTGCCAGTCTACACCCAAGTCTTGAGTTGTTCCATATGATAGAAATTCGTGTTGAGACGACCTTTGCCAAAAGATAGTGTAACAAGTTGCCCCCCAGAACATATCTTGCTGATTGAAGGAAGATGTGTTCTGGATAATCTGAGAAATCCAAGAAGGCCAGGAGTTTGTACCTGCAAGAAGATAAAACAAATAATGCAAGAATATTTCCTAGATGGCCTTACCGGAGTAAACCATCTGAGAAGATGTTAGAGGGGTTCCAAGACGGCCTTACCGGAGTAAGACGACCAAGGAAAGGCAACGAAGGTTCCAAGACGGCCTTACCGGAGTAAGACGACCAAGGAAATGCCATGAAATTTCCAAGATGGCCTTACCGGATTAAGACGACCAAGGAAAGGCAACGAAGGTTCCAAGACGGCCTTACCGGAGTAAGACGACCAAGGAAATGCCATGAAAGTTCCAAGACGGCCTTACCGGAGTAAGACGACCAAGGAAATGCACATGAAAGTTCCAAGACGGCCTTACCGGAGTAAGACGACCAAGGAAATGCACATGAAAGCTCCAAGACGGCTTTACCGGAGTAAGACGACCAAGGAAATGCCATGAAAGTTCCAAGACGGCCTTACCGGAGTAAGACGACCAAGGAAAAGCACATGAAAGTTCCAAGACGGCCTTACCGGAGTAAGACGACCAAGGAAAAGCACATGAAGATTTGTTTATACTGGACGGATCCAGTTAGGAGCCGGAGCTCATGTTCATACTGGACGGATCCAGTTGGGAGCCGAAGCTCAATGCTTATTGCTAATTCATGAAAACGCAGCGGTCGTTTGCCGGACACGACTGGAGACCACAAGTAGGTTCCTTGTGTGTGGGCTGATGTGACGGCTCTTATTACATGCAGGGAAAACAAAGGAGGGCGAGAAGTCGCCTAAAAAGCTAAAAACATGAACTGTGAACCGGAGTTCAGCAAACTGAAGAGATCCGCTGAGTGGGATCAGCGAATGATAATCCCGCGATTGCTCGATCCAGGATCGTTCCCTCTCTGGGGAATAGGTGGTGGCAACGCAGGTGTAGGCATTTTTGGTCGAGTGACATACTCGGGTAGCTCTCCTCGTCTGACCCGATCCTCAATAAGATCTCGCAGATGTCTGCAGTCATCAGTGTTGTGACCGTCTATGTCATGAAATATGCAATGTCTGCCAGAATTGCGTTGTGCTAGCGTGGACTCCCTCTTGGGAGGTCTTGGATAGGAGGCAGCACCTCCTGTATCCATGTATATGTTGCTCAGAGTATCATTCAGTTCAGTGTATTTGTCGTATCTGGACCCTCTCCGGGGTGGAGCATTACGATCATTTGTAGCAGGGGTTTTTCCTTTACCCTTGTCATTGCCTTTTCCAGGATTGGGCGGTTCTCCATCTCCGAGCATGTTCACTTCGAGGGTTTTCTTCTCGGAAGTTGCGTCTTCTTCCCGCAGAAATCTATCTGCTTCAAGGTAGAATTCACCGAGATTTCGCGGTGGATCTCGGTACAAAGATTTTTTGAACTCCGAGTTATCTAGAACGCCGGATACTGCTGCCATCAGTACCATCGATTGCTCAGGGCGATCCACTGATGCTGCTGCAACGTTGAATCTTTCCAGGAAAGAACGCAGAGTTTCTATGGGCCTCTGCTTGATTGTGGTGAGTGACATGACGTTCTTGGGTCGTGCGATGTGGACACGAAATTGTTCAATGAAGCGTGCGACCAACATGTTCCAACTGCTGATCGATTCTGTTTCCAGCTGCCGAATCCACATGGCGGCTATGTCAGTCAGAAAGAGGGGAAAACATTTAGCCATGACGTTTTCTGATGCCGATTGAACTTCCATATGCCGTTTGTAACGCATCAGATGCACGGTAGGATCTGTCCTGCCGTTGTAGGGCTCCAGTTGTGGAAGTTTGAAATCTGGGGGATTGCGTGAATTCCTGATTTCCTGAGTGAACGGATTGTGATTGACGTCGTCCACGTCATTCTGATAGGTGCGGCCTCTCGAGAGGCGTTGAATGAGATCAGCGAGTCAATTGCCCTCAAAAAGCTGTTGTAAACTACCAAAATCAGAGCTGGTGTCCCCAGCGTTGAATGCAGGAGAAGATGGAGGTTGGTGAGCTATCGCCCGGGGATCGCGGCTCGCGGATCGTGGATCGAGGGGAGCGACCCGACCCGGTTCGAGGGAGACGGTTCGTGAGGTAGGTTCGTGAAGTCCAGCTCGTGAGGCCGGATCGTGGAGTAGGGGGGCGATCCGACTAGGTCCAGGAGGTAGGTCACGAACTGGTTGTTGTTGAGCAGTCGGGAGCGAGTTGTTGGGATCGGTTCGTGAGCCTAGTAGTGTTCCACGATCCGGGTCGCGGTGCAGAGGTGTATCACGAGACGAGTTCTGCTGTTGAATGGGGGGTTTCCCCCGAGTCCGGGTGATACTCGAGCCGCGTCAATGGCTTCGTTTCCAGTGATTTGGGCGTTGCTCGGCCTTCCATCCATCCGAGCGAAGAATTGGTTGATCATTTCCTGTTGTTTTAGGAGGAGATCGTCCTGCCTTGCCATCTGGGTCCTCAATTCAGCGAGAACTCCATCCATCTCGTCTCTAGTTAGGTATGCTGATGGGTCTTCATGAGAGGAAGCTTCCTGGCTTGCCTCGTTCCTTGTGCCTTCAGCATCAGCATCATCGGCATGAGAAGAAGTTCCAATCTTCTTCCTTTTGTTCGCCATTAAGTTTCCTTTCAAGCTAGAAGTTGAAGTTTTTGTGTGCCCCCCTTCCTGGCGCGCCAAAATGTTAGACCAAAAATTGGGCCTAACACCCAAATGCAGATCGCAGATCACAACATGCAGAAAAGAGTAAATAAAGAGGAGACACACAAGGTTTTTATAGTGGTTCGGCTGTAGATGTAGCCTACGTCCACTTTATAATCTTATTGTTATACTGACAGATTACAAGAATCAGTTACATGTAGACACACAATCCGTGTGTTAATTGTATTGAAAAGATAAGAATTTGAGTGTATGAAGGTGCAAAGTCCTTGCACTTCAGTAATGGTGGAAGCAGTGAAGAAGAATGGCCCAAAGATCCTTGAAAATGCCTTCAAATGGTGTATTTATAGCTGTTTCCTGAAGGTGGTTCATAGGACACATGGCACGCATCCCAAAAATCTCGAAATGTGGTGGAAAACGTCCAGACATCATCTCCAAATCGTCATGTGACATGTGTAATCAGATCCATGCAAGTTGGAGTGAAAATAGCCTTGAGAATAGGTCAGAACAAGCTGCGCAAGAGCAGGTGCGGGGATCGGATCGTGGTGGGGTACGTGGCACACGATCCAGGGTAATAGGAGCAAGATGTGGCATGAGAAAAGGTCAAAACAGGGAGCGTATCTGCAGTTCGGATCGCGATCATGGGGCCGGATCGTGATCTAGGAGTGCGACCCCTAGGAACGGATCGTGACCTAGGGGTGCGACCCCTAGGATCGGATCGTGACCTAGGGGTGCGACCCGTAGGATCGGATCGCGACCTAGGGGGCGACTCCTAGGATCGGACCGCGACCTAGGGGTGCGACTCCTAGGGGGCGAACCGATCCAGAGGGGTGAGAAATGACACAAACTCCATGCTATCAACGCTCCGCTACTTCATCCAAGTGATTGCCAGTCTACACCCAAGTCTTGAGTTGTTCCATATGATAGAAATTCGTGTTGAGACGACCTTTGCCAAAAGATAGTGTAACAAAAATCAATAATCTATTTTAGTTCGGGAAACTTATCTAGTAGGGATACACACTCTGAAGATGAAAACAAAGCAAATAAACTTGGAGACAAATATTTAAGAGATACCCAAACAAGAATAAGACAATAGAGATATACTATTACTGTTGCATGTTCTTGTTTCTTTTATGATATTCTGCTTGATTATTCAAGACTGCATTATTTTTTCCTTTCAAATTTGTAGTGTAATGAACCAACAAATAATCATCAAATTTGTTGCATTATTTTTGATATAACATTTCAGGAACAGTTGAAGACGTAAAAACTGGAACGACGTTTCAGGTTTTTCATTGACATTTGTTGGACTAATTGGTTTAATGGTCTTGTGTGTCCTAAATTTTTCGGATTTAATGTAATATCAATTACATCAGTGTTAAAATGTAATTAATTATAACTAATATATATTGAACTTTAAAACAATCATTTTAGAAAATTTCATAATAGTTCTAAATTGGATTAAAACTATTGCAATTTTTCACCTGAAATTTCCTTAGTTTTGAAAATGAAGAAAGTATAAGTCAGAAACTGTACACTGATAGCATACATAGGCTATGTGAAAAAATTGGAGAGGTAATCAATGATTATAGGGGTTTCCTCTGTTCTAATTATTTCTTCATTTTTATGCAGAGGCCTCCATTTTGGTTGCATGATGTACCAAGAATTGTCTTTCGGTCGAAAAATCAACCTTTAGAGGTAAGAATTAAACTTGCAACCATATACTATAAACCGGTACACATGTATATGTGCATAAATAGAGGATCCACCACATAAACTGTACTTAGTACATCATTCAGATTAACATTTTCTTTCTGAAATGAAGTTTCAAATGCAAAAATCGGTAATAGTGATAGTTAACTTGATGAAGTTAGGAAGGCTTTATGCTTCTCAGGGCGACCCTATTATCATCTCCCAAGTGACAATTTATTTTTCGCTATTACTCTGTCTCAAAGATATAAAATATCTATATTCAAAACAAATTAAATAACATATCGATGCAGATTTTGAATGAATATGAAATGGTGGAACCAACGTTCCATGAAAGAGGGCAACCTTATGTACGTTGGGCAGCATCAATGGTTGTAAACCAACAAATTGGGGTTCCATGGATGATGTGCAAACGACAAGATGCACCAGATCCAGTGGTTTGTAATATCTATATATTTTCCATCTTTATTCATAAGTAATGCATATAGTTCCAGATTAAGTTTTCCAATTGATATGCAGATTAATACATGCAATGGATTGTACTGTGGAGAAACTTTTAAGGGCCCTAATTCGCCTAAAAAGCCTACATTGTGGACAGAGAACTGGATATCACAGTACACATCTAGTTCTTAATATTGTTATCAGTTTAATCCTATTATGTTAAAGCAAAATCTGTTTTTATTGCACTAATAAGTATTCAAGGTAATCAATACAGGCGGACAGTCGAAGATATTGCTTTTGCTGTGGCTCTCTTTATAGCAGTAAAATAGGTAATCTTTGTAAACTACTATATGGTCTGTATTTCTTTTTCCATATGTTTAATTGTGTATCTTTCAGCAAGAGCCTTTTTTCTAAAGTTACAAGCCTACCAATCATAAATCAGGAGACACACAAGGTCCAATAGTCAATACCCAAAGCGTGATAAACATGTCACTATCGTATTTTGTTCTTCTTACATTGAACAAAAGTCAATTATGCCCGAGTACAAACTTAAACCAATATCCATAACATATTTCTTGATCGCAAAATAGTTTAAAAAAAAACACAAAAAAAACATCATTATATAAGATTAAGAATATTATGAAGGAGAACTTTGAACCTAATATCTTATATTGTATGAATTCTTAGTGGGTTTGTTACAATAATATTTACAGTATCATGGAGGAACAAATTTTGGAAGGTATGGTTTTTCTTATGTAACAACAAGTTATTATGATGACACGCCTCTTGATTAATATGGTTTATATTACCTAAGTTTTAGAATTTACAATCAAACCCTGATTTTCCTATATTATAACTCTATTTGCATGATTTTAATGCAGGTATGATCAAAAACGCTAAATGGGGTCATCTAACGGAATTACATTCAGTAATAAAAGCATCATCTGATCCACTACTTTTTGGAAGTTATCTTAGCTACCAGTTTGAAAATTAGCATATGACCCATGTTTTTAAAGGAAGACGGAGCTGTGTTGCATTTCTTGTTGACAATGATATGGTGCATGATGTTAGTGTTCAGTTTCAGAAAAGAACATATCAGTTGGCTAAAAGATCTATCAGCATTCTACAAGAGTGAGGATTGGATTACGGAGATACTAAAAGAAGTTTGATCAATATGAAGGAGCAATGTGGGTTTGTTTGGTTTGTTGTGTGGCTTACTGTTTAAGGTAGAAATTCATGATTCTTTCTTGTCTTCAAAATCATATTTTTTTTAACTTTTAGTGGTTTGGGATGTAAATTAATTTCTAATATAATTTTCATGTTGCAGATATATATGTAACAAAAGTTGCATACAAGGTGTGTTTTTGTCTGCCTGTTTGTATTAACGCTTGTACATGGGGATTATATTTGTGCATTGTAGTAGTTTTATATATTTTTTCAATTGAATTTTTTAACAATGGGCAATAACCATTGTATAACATAGTTTATTACAACGGGCAATGACCGTTGTAAAATACTCATCTATTACAACGAGGCTTAAAACAACGGGCATTATACCCGTTTTAAAACACATATTACAACGGGTATTACTCGTAAAAAGACTGTTTTGTTGTAGTGAGCTAAAATGTCAGCATTTGTGACGAATTACCAACAGATATCTAAGGTGAAGCAAAAATTGAAATTATCTGTTTTTAATCCCTTGCTGTTTAGCAAGGGATCTCCGACGGATATCTAAGATGAAGCAAAAATTGAAATTTTCCGTTTTTAATCCCTTGCTGTTTAGCAAGGATCTCAGGCGGATATCTAAGGTGAAGCAAAAATTGAAATTCTTCGTTTCTAATCCCTTGCTGTTTAGCAAGGGATCTTCGACGGAATTTTTTTAAAATATATATTAAATAAATATATATTCGTCGGTAAAAAAATTTAAAATTAAATTCAAATATATTGACAAATAATGGAAAAATGTCAGAAAATTGACGTTAAATTCCATCACGAAATGGTCACTAAAATATGATGTGAAATTTACCGATCAGTGATATTCGTGGCAAATCCATCACTAATCATGTTTAATGACGTATTCGTTTGCTGCAAAATCAGTGTTTTCTTGTAGTGATGGACAGCCAGACCATAAGAAACGATTACAAGCACAGTCTATAATGTGAAGCAACTGCTTAGAAAGAATGAAAATACGGGAATAATACGTTTGCATAGCAAAAGCATGGATTTAATAACGGTTAACCAACTCGTGTGAGAGAGGAATTTTTTATGCCAAGATGAGAGTTTTTTAGGGTTCTTATCAAATAATTCCATGTAGTTTTCCTTTTGATTCTAGATGAGGTTAGCGGTACACCTGAGTTTTTCATCCCTTGATACATTAGCCTTAGATTATAGTTAATAAAAAAAAATAACTCTAAGGCTACATGTAATATCCGCAACAAGAAGAGACACTTTTTTTTTCTGAAATTCATATGCATCCTAGAAAATGCTTTGAATTCATTGAGCGAAAGCAGGATGTCGTTCAATGATTTGTTGTTGGGCTCAGAGAAAATCACTTAATCATCAGCGAAAGAAAGAAACACAAATACGAGTGATTTATACTTTAGGTGTCAAAGAAATTTTGAGCTTTTATTCTTAGCAGCAATGAAAGCAACTCCATTGTCATTAATAAAAGTCAAGGGCTAGGTGGCTCTCCTTGACAAAGCCTTTGTTTACCCCTAAAGTAACCACACACCTAGCCGTTGACTTAACTAGAAAACATGGTGGTAGAAATATATTCTTAGATCCATCTAATGTATATTACAGAAACCTATTCTACGGAGAGTGTACAACACTGCTCCCCATTTAATTTAATCTTAAGCCTTCATCAGTTCAACCTTAAGGCAACAACGAGAGATACAATTCATTAAATCATAGCTTTTAATTAATTCATACACAAGCAAGACATTATTCAAAATATTTATGACAATATGTTATACATCACCAGTGCTTATAACCAAAAATTTGCGCTGTGCAAACACCCGATCGATATAGAGCGATTATCAAGAGAAAGAAATGGTAGAAAAGATAAAGAAAAGAAGAAAAGAGAAAGAAGAGAACAAAAAACAATTATAGAATCTATCGTATATCTCACAGCACATCAGATAATATATAATAGTAACAATCTCAGATATAAAACAGACGAGACAGTAATAACTGTATAGACCATATAACCATGAGCATACAGGCTTATACAATTACATAGGACAATAATATAGCTTATCAAGAGATAAATGAACTCAGTTGATACACTGTCTTAAATATGAATACATAATATTGTCAAGGATCCACAGAATTACACAGCGGAATAAACAATAAATATACAATTATAAATATGTAACATGTCGCTTCCTGCGAATCCACTTGCGCAACTCCGGGTAGTACCTGTACATATCACCTGGCCTGCTCATCAGCATCATCGATGAGCACCCAAGGTAATAAGAAGAAAATAAAACCTTGGGTCAGACAAAAGTCTGGTGTGACACTACTACAAAACAAGCCAGTTGCATCGGTTGTTTACCCCCCTGTTGCATCGGTTCAGCAACCGATGCATATGCAGCCGATGCAACAAGTCAAAAAAAATTGCATCGGTTTCAGAACCGATGCAACAAATGTACTTTTGCACCGGTTTGTAGTAATAACCGATGCAAAAAGAAAGGTTTTTGGCTCAAAACTAATTACTATGCTGCATCGCTTATTACTAACAGCCGATGCAAATTCACCTAAAAAAACAAAAACAAAGAATACATCGACTCCCATTTACAACAAATGCAATAAAAGGTATATTTATTTATAAATATAACCGCTTATGCATCACTTGGCTCTAGCAGTCGATGCAAAATTCAAACTTTTATTTACAACAGATGCAATGAAGGTTTTACAACATTTATTTTATCATAAAAAGGAAAAAATATTTCAATAGCAAGACAATCATGCTCTAATGATGGCCCAAAGAAAACAAATATGGACACTAGGAGTTCTCCTTCAAACTTCAACTTTGATCTTAAAGAACCATCTTCTAGAAATTCTATGAATGATGAAGTTGCTACAATTCACAAATAAAAAGCATCATATGTGTAAGCCGTGATTCATATTGTAAAGGGTTGTTCACAAAAAATAAAATAAGCATTGAATCTAAGGGAATTACACTTTCATTTAAACTTGGGGAAGTTACAGAATTTCATGAGTAAAACATTATCAAACTTGATGATTACACCAAGCATTTAATTAAAGACACTGATTTGAAGCCTGCAGTCATTCATCTACTATGACTTAACTAGAAAATTCTTTTAAACCAAACTTTTTTAACATGCACTTCCCTATATTTTCAATTAAGGAATTATTGATTCATATTCCGTACAAAGTACAATGAAACTGTTATTCGTCAGTGTATCTTCTCCCATAAATATTTCAATGTTATTCACGTTGAAGAGTAATCCACATATATTTGTATACATTAATATGGCATGAAATGGAAAATATAAAGCTGATTAGTATACCTGTTTGCTGATTAGTATACCTGTTTCAAAGTTTAATGGTTTCAGCTGGAATATATTAATAAACAGTTACAAGGTTAACCTATAAAAATTGTAAAATATAATGCTGACTAATATACTTCACAACTTCATAGTTTCAGCTCTTTCAATAGATTACAAGTAAACAGGTTAACGCATGCAAGAACTAAATTACATTACACACAGTTCTACGGTTTCAGCTTCATAGTTTTAGTAGTAACAAATTATAACTAGCATATATTAACCTTGTGATAATCATAGTTTCACAGTTCCAGATCTTGGTGATATACTTGTTAAATCTTACATGGTTTAACTGGTTATGAATTAACAATAAATTACATTATGCACTCACACAGTTTCAGCTCTTGTCTACCAAACATCAGTCAGACCAAGAATAAGCTATCAAATATAGTAGAATATGCATGTATCCCAATTCAGACATTTTACTGTCATGTTTGTGAAATAAGTGTAGGACTTCGGTCACATGGAACCGGATCACCTTAAAAATGGATAAGGTGACTAAAATGAAATATGCAACCAAGAAATGAACTTATATTTATTTATACAAAATATACATATGTGTCTCTTCCTCAAATTTCATATGTTTTTGTGTGTGTGTATTAAGAAAACCAAACCCAAAACATTATGAACACATAAAAACTACAAACAGGCTAACCCTGAACAAACATATCGCCAGTCAAAACAAATGCTAACCTGGCTTTAAAACTAGGGAGGTGAAGGAACATTAAAGAGGAAAAGCACAGGCAAAGACTGCAAGATCGATCTGTAATTTTTCGGCAATTTCAAATTCCTACTTGAAATCCACATCCAGAATGAATCGATCGGAATTAATCGATACATCTATGTATTCGTACTCACCTGATTTCAGATATTTTGAATCATAGGAGCCATCGTCACAATTTCTATTGAAACAGTTGCATCTTCTTCTCCCATATTTGACAGATGGCTTCGCGTTGCTCTCCTCGATGAAGCCAACCGCGAGCTTGTCTAGGTAGACCGATCTCTGATTAACGTCGTTGGGGACGGCCTACGTGCTAGAGAACTTGGGGAACTGGCGCTCAAAGAGTCGCTTCAGCTTCGATTTGGCGGATGAGGCGGCAGAAATTTTGTTGAACGAGAGAAGCATCCATCGTCATCGCCTCTTCTTCGGATCGAGCTATACAGAAATATGGCAAAAAGAAATTGGGAAAGAGGAATTTGATGGAGGCGGCAGAAAACCTAGGAATTGTTATTTCATATATGACGAAGAGTTGGGGAATGAGGAGCAGCCAACTTGAACCCGTTAACACGTGAATAGGATAGGGTCAGACCACTCTGCTCACCTAACCCATTGCCACTTTCTTATCTTGGCTATTTAGAAGAAAAAAAAATGAAACAATTTGTTAAACATATGGCTGTAAGAATTAATGATTGTTGAAAATTAATCGTTTATTGCTAAGTACTATCTATTAGTAATTAAATATAAATTATTTTTCAAACATTAATGTTGCATATTAAATATTTAATATTTACTGTTAATTATTGTTTGATATTAACTATCAAATATTAATTATGTAATCTAATTGGTAAAGTTTAACTATAGTACACTAGTTATTAATATTAAGAATATTAAATAAAAATAAAAAATATTAATAATTTATAATAGTTAGAATTATATAGTATTATTGATTAATAATTACTTGTTTGAATACAACCTAATTAGTTGATAGTATTTATTAAAAATTAATAATCAATTAATAATTATTAACTATTGATAATTTAATGGTATTGTTTAATAATAATTTATAATTGTTAAATATTACTCATTATATAATAATTGTTAATATTACTTGTTAATAATTAAAAATCATATTTTATTATAAATAATAATTAATTATTAAAGAATCGATGCAAACAACAGTATTCGCTGCGGTGCATTTGCATCGGTTTCTCATGAGTCAATGCAAACTGATGCAAATGACACTACTTTCATCGGTTGTAAGAACAACTGATGCAAATAATACTATTTACTTCACTGGATTTGCATCGGTTTTTAGGAGCCGATGCAAATAATGCTATTTGCTTCTGTGCATTTACATCACTTCCTGAAGAACCGATGCAAATAACGCTATTTGCATTGGTTACGAGGAAAACCGATGTAAATACTATTATTGCTTCTATGTATTTGCATCGATTCCATAAAAACCGATGCAAATAACACTGTTTGCATCAGTTATAAAGACAACCGAAGCAAGTGAGGCGAAGCAACAAGCATATTTTGTAGTAGTGTGAGCGATAACAAATCTCAAAGTACTATAAAAGTAGTAAAAGTATATACACATAGGGTATGTAGAATCGTATCTGTCATGCCCCTGCACCTACAGAGTTAGCACATAACAATTGACATATGCTACACGGTGAATTACATCATATAAAGAGGGCATGGTAGTTGTCTAAGCACAAAATGGTGATTAAAAAAAAGTAAGCATGCATAACATTCATCATCTATCCTCACATTCACTCACTTAGTGCATTGGATACAATTTCTTTGGTACTCGAATCCATGCTACCCAGCTGGTCAAGAACTAAGTTGTACCATTATTCAACCTAAAGTAAGGACCCAAACCTTGCCCAAGTGAATGCAATAAGTTTCCCAAACCTGGAGATAAAGACCAGAACCAGGTCCAATGGACATCACACCACTACCCCTTCTTCCCAAGTACCCGTCGAACCTGCATATCGATTATCCCTTTGCATACGCAATCCGTAGCAGCTTCAATCCAGGGACTACTACCATGATTCTCTTTACTAGTTCCCTCTCGATTCATCAACCTTACTTTACATCTCAGAATATCTCTACCCTTTGTCGAAGTTGTTACTTTGCTTCCCATCCTAAAACCATCATCATTGGATAACGAACCACTAGTCAAAGAGGCATCGTTTCGAAATTACCATGGAACAGACCATCATGTCCTACTTCTTGAAATCACACCATCGTCCATGTCAAATTGGCCAAAATGGTCAATAATAATAGTAATTGGTATCGACCACTTCATAGTAATCGATAACGAATACTCAGATAACCTATTCAACCAAAATTGGTTAAATACGCATCCAGGGAAAACGTCTGGCATTCGTTGCAAAATCCAGCTTGTCACCAAGTGCATCCTTCGTCTTCAGATCAGCCACCAAGCTCTAGTGTCGCTTGGTCTTCAAATTTGTCATCCAGTTCCATTGGTTCTCCGTCATCGAATCCATTCGTGCGCTCTGAAAATCCTTCAAGAATTTATCTCATCCGTCCTAGTCTATCATTCTCGTGCGTTCAATAAATATATAATGACATGTGCATTTGATCGATAAGCACACTAAATTCTAACTAACGAGATCTCCTAATACTATATCACCCACAAATGGTATTTTAAGCTAAACTAAGCAAACAATACAACTGTGCAATCAGTAGTCATACAACTTTCTGAACTAGCATACAAACATTCATAATAGCAGCAATAAATCAAATATAACATATCTGTAGCAATCAAGGTGAACTAAGTGTCCAAGTAACCTAAATCCAGTGGTATGGTCAAAATAGTGTGGTATAGCGCGTAATAACATGGAATTAGGTAAAAATATGACAATCAGGTTAAATCTACTCAAATTGCTTTTTAATATTTTTATTAATTATTTACTAGATTCAACTATCCTAATTATTACGTATTATAGACAAAAAACATTTGAAACGTCAAAACTATACTATACGGACAAACATAGTCCATTGAGAGACAATATCATTCACCTTATCCAAATCATCCCAAACAAGCTCTAAAGCGCATAGCTCGTCAACACGAGTCCAACGGAAGAAGCAGTGCCTAATTCCGACCTCGTACGTAGAAGTATTCACATACATAAGTTTGCAGATTATTTAAATGAAGAGATTAACTAACCAATGTCATTAACACAATTTATTTGTCTCATAATTATCTTTCTTCTCCAATTCCACTTCCTGTACATGAACTACTTCAAAACACCTATGCTTAAGCACCTCTCCATCCTAGAACCAATTCCAGCCTCGTCTCCTCCTATTGTCGACTATGGCGCAAGAAAATTCATGATTTAGCTCTCAACCCGCATCCATGACTATCACTAAATGCCACAAACTTGGTACGAGATCGAAGCTTTTTTCGATTCATGGATTTAGAAACTTGTTTGGTAATTTTTGGTGGAGTAAATCAACGGAATTTAATTTTTGAAGAAAACGAAAAGGATTTTGAAATATGCAGCCATTTGTTTGGGAAACTACTGCAAATGTGACCAGGGAGGAAGTGAATGGAGCAGGACCCAATCAAATTGCTTTACATGGGATAATTACATTAATTCATTCACAAATAAGGCCCAAAACTCACAATCTCCAATCAAAGTGTGCCGCCTGCCGTCATTTATGTAAAAAGTCTTCTGAAAACAATAAAACTAGTCTCGAGTCATAATTTGGCCGTGTGGGGAAGTTATCCTTTAAAACTCGAATTACAGTGTTAGTTTCTTACAGATTTGACACACGTTTAATTTACGCTCCCTCGAACGGTACATCGTTCGCTACGAAATTTGGCGGCATGCAATAACTCATCACGACGATTCTAGAAATATAAATTTCATCATAATCTGGCATTGTGCTCCCAAAACGGCTATTTATATGTATTTCAAGATCAATATGACCACAGACTGGTCCAAACTCGGAATATAGCGAACAAAGTACTCATTTTCCATGTAACCAATAATCCAGACTCAATGGAATTGGTCCTAAAACCTAATTCGATCGTTTGTGGAAAATCCCATTTTGGAACCATTAATTAGGTAATTAACGATAAATAAAATATTTGAAAATCTAATCGTTAAAATATGAGTTGTTACATTCTTTCCCCTTTAAAGCATTTCATCCACTAAATTCTCAAGGATAAAACAACACAACTCAACACCCTCAAACAAGTGATGACACAAGGAAAACTGTCACATAATGCTCTCAACAACAACCATTGAAGCAACTATAACAAAGGAAATAGACTCCAAATTTGGCATAGAGCCAACATTCTCATTCCTAAGTGCAACCACAATCAAACCCAGGATCGATGAAGCCGGCAAAACACCTAAGTTGTATACTTATTTTCCAAGCAACTAGATAACGGAAAACAAAAGTGACAACATACTATTTGGAAGACAGTTCAGCTTAACAGCGTGTATTGAATTCCTTTCCAAATTTGGCAAAATTCATGGAAAATTTCGACAACACCTCCCTATGATCCCGAAAAACTATAAATCACCATACAAGGCTCATCCCAACAAAAGAAAACAAAAGCCCAAAGTGGCTACCCATACATGAGGATAAAAATCACCAAAATGTATCAAATGGCCAAAACCACATCTCTACATCTACTACATACCTCTTCTCAAGCAAACTTAACATTTAGATGCAAATAATAGTGAATTAGCATCCAAACAAACCAAATCTTGTTTCTTTGTACCTGGACATGTACTCAACAAAGAGGATTGGACATAATAGTAGAAATTGACTTTATGTAACAGAAGCATGTCAAGTCTTGTATGGATTTTATTTCAAATAAATAAACAATACAACTATACTATTACCCTATATGCCTAACAATCATATAATTATAAACAGACATGTAAACATCATCAATCACCATGTATAAGAAACAGAATAGCAATTATATAAAGAATAACATCCATACCTATCCTAGTATGCAGGACATAACCTAATTAACATGAGACATCAAATATTAAATCCAATCCATTCATGACTCGAGACTTGGTTGCCATTTCAAAAATCAAGAATATTAATCTAACATTTTTAGTTAACGAATCGGGTTTGACTCGAGCGCTATCATGCTATTCCCAATTTGTATGACGACCTATTGATGAAAACCATTGACAACTATTCTAGCGTCTATTAGGAATACCAAATAGTTATGGAAACTATTTGATCCATCCCATTCAGCTATTGCTCACTAACATTGCATCCATTATAAAATGAACATGCAACCAACCCCTTCTCATGATGCCGGAAACATACAACGCATCTTCAGTACAGAGCCAACTATCTGAGTTGATGTTCACTAAAAGAATATCGCCTCTGACCCGCTATGTCCTCAGCTTGACACAAATAGACAATTGCATTTACTACACGTATCCATAGGAAATACAAAGATGTAGAAGGCCATGAATTACGACCATTTCCGCTAGCAAAGGTTGGGATACCCCTAGGGGAAGAAAAATCTCGATTATGCGACATCACCAACAACTCTACCTCCTTGCCAATAAACAGTGCCTCTAACTCATCAAAACAAAGTCTATCGTGATCGACTCTGAATCAGAAGTCGAATACTTCTTATGCGGTTTTGCTTAGATTAAAACACGACAACCTTCCATTTTGAAGTAACCCGCATTTAAACCAACAATACAATACTATTAGCTTCTCATTCCTGCTCGAATCAATAAATCAACATACTCATGGGTCAACTCTAACTTCCAAACCATCGAAACTCTTATAGACTCATAGCGACATGCAACTGGAGATGAATTGATCAAAGCGCTCCATTATCTCAACAAAAAGTGGAACTCCAACAAACTAACCATAAAATATGTCGACTCACTGGTTGGCCTAAACAACCTACCAATCAATCAAGATCAAAGCAGCGTATAAAATGCTATAATCAGCATACACCAACCAACTACTCGCAATCCGTAAAATCCTCTCAGGACTCCCAACTGAAAGAACATCTATAACCAGATCAATATGGTGGCAACCTGGTCATCTCATTAAATATGTCCAGATGCTCTTAAGCTACATGATTAGGTGACGAATCGCTACTAGAGAACAATCTCATGCCGCTGTCATCCAATCATAAGTCACTCTCCTACTGAATATCTAGGTCCTTACCCACTATCGCTAAATCTAAGTTGACTCGCTACTAAAGAGCATGTTCTAGCCCACTATCGTCACCAACAACCTCTTACTACCACCGATGTTTCGTATCCTCCCAGTAAATGAACTTCTAGACATAAATATTAGGTCCAGTTAAGCTCAATAATCAACAAAAAAATAATTTATTAAATATGCAAGTGTGAGTCGATGACTTCAACTTTTGACGAACCTTATATAATGTTAAGTTCTGACGACTAAACACGGGATGTTACACACATATATAATCTCACCGAGCCCTCAACATAGTAATCACAAACAAACAAAAAACAACAAATTAGCACATGTCCCAATATCCTTCCATCCATCAAATTGCAAGATCAAATGGAACGATGAAACCTCGACAATAAACTAAAATACATATGGAAACTCCATTAATGAAAACAAATATTAAGCAGTGATGTCGCTTCCTTCTCTTTCATTGAGGGAACACTAGACGAAATGGAAATGATGATCTGTACATGTCTCCACGATTGATCCTGATAAAGCAGGACAAACTTTGATACCAAAATCGAGCATTGTGAGCTTACTCGATCGACTCCTCCAAACAGCCGCTCTCAAGGAATGAAATATTCACCATCCGAGTCAATTATTCTACCCGGTCGTAAACCGAAAATTTTGGAGTGACAAAGGAGAGGATAACCATGCTTTGATAACACATCGAATTCGGTCACACTCTTTTACATAGTCATATCGCTTATATCGGCGAGCTTCTCATCATTTCCTACGAAGTCGATACGAAAACCTCTTCGAAGTGAACCGTGAACTAGTCTTGAGCGAATTGATTTCGAAAACTCAAAACAATAAAGACTCTCAACCAATTCAGGCCCAACCTTGGAGTCACTTAGGAATAAACTCATAATTTATTCAACTCCAACTCCAAGTCATCGATAAAAACCCTTGCGAGAACACACACAAAAATATCATACCACGGTAGTTGATTTTGTTCTTAGGAATGGCATGCCATATGGGAACATAAACGTCTACACAACGCGTCATTTTCGACTCACCACACTTGGGTGCCGAAACTAATTAGAGATTTATGGGCATCCCAGATAATGGTTTGTTCCATTGCTCGAAACTTAAACTGTAAATCAAGACTAGTAATTCTTGATTCTTCCTGACTCTCAACTCCAAAGGTGGAGTAATTAGAAGTATTCCTCGTCCATAAGATCGCCTCGAATAAGTGCTTAGGATGATCAATTGTTAATAGAGAAAACTATTCTAGTGCAGCTCGTGTGCAAAACAACCTAAACCATATATATATAACTAACGATATATAGAATCGGAAATCAAAATATATACAAATATGTACTCTCGTACTCTCTCATATATGTTAACTCTCGAATCAAGTATTGCTTAGGCTAAACAATGCAACCTAAGCTTGGATACAAAATGTAACGACCTGTTATACACCACCGCTGCTAATAAACAAAAAATTGCGTTGTGCAAGCACCTGATCAATGTAGAGCGATCGTCAAGAGAAAGAAACAGTAGAAAAGAAGAGAAAAGAGAAAGAAAAGATGAAAATAAAAGAGAAGAGAAAGAAGTGAATAAAAAACAATCATAGAATCTATCGTATTTCGCACAGTGTATTAGATAACATATGATAGTAGCAATCACAGATATAAAACATATGAGATAGTAATAACTATATAAACTATATAACCAGAGTACATAGGCTCATACACTTATAAAGAACAAGAATAGAGCTTAAATAAGAGATATATAAACTTAACTGATATGCTGTCTCAAACAGGAATACATAATATTGTCAAGGCTCCACAGTATTACACAGCGGAATAAACAAAAAAGTTACAAGTATAAACATGTAAAACGCCGTCTCTAGTGAATCCACTTGTGCAATTCTGAGTAATACATTTACCTATCACCTGGCTTGCTCCTCAGCATCGTTGATGAGCACCCAAGGTAATTAGATGGAATAAAACCTTCGGTCGGACAAAAGTCTGGTGAGAGTGAAAATAAATCTCAAAGTACTGTAAAGTTGTAATGGTATATATGACACAAAGGGTATGGAGAATCATTCATGTCATGCCCCTGTAACCACAGAGTTAGCACATAACATTTGACATATGCTACATTGTGATAAACATCATATAAAGCGGGCGTGATAGATGTCTAAGCACTAAATGATGATAAGAAAGTAAGCGTTCATAGTATCCATCATCTATCCTCACATTCACTCACTCAGTGCATTAGATATACGATAACTCATCTGTTCTTTAGTACCCGAATCCATGCCACTCAATCGGCCAAGAACTAAGTGGTACCATCACAACCCAAAGTCGGACCCGAAACTGATCTAGGTGAATGCCATAAGTTCCCTGAACTTGGAAACAATCTTTCGAACCTGTAGATAAGGACCCAAACCTGGTCCAACAGACATTATTCCCACAACTCCTTCTTCCCGGGTACCCGTCGAACCTACGTATCGACAATTCCTTTGCACATTCAATCCATAGCAAAGTAAATCCTAGGACGACTACCATGACTCCTCTTTAGTGGTTCCCTCTCGGTCCATCATCCTTATTCTACATCCTAGAGTATCACTATCCTTTGTCGAAGTCGCTGCTTCGCTTTACATCCTGGAATCACTGTCACTAGATAAGGAACCACTGGTCGAGGAGGCATCGTGTCGAAATCACTATGGAATAGACCATTATGTCCTTCTCCTCGAAGTCGCACCATCGTTCATGTCAAATTGGCTAAAGTGGCCAATAATTGTAGCAATCGATATCGACCACTTCTTAGTAATCGATAACGAGTACTCGGATCACATATTCAACCAAATTTAATTAAATATACATCCAGGGAAAATGTTAGGCATTAGTTGCAAAATCCAACTCATCACCAAGTCTATCCTTTGTTTTCAGATCGGCTACCGAGCTTCAGTGTCGCTCCGTCTTCAAATCCGCTGTCAAGCTCCATTGTTGCTCTGTCACTGAATTCATCCATGCGCTCTGAAGCTCCTTCGAGAATTTATCTCATCTGTCCAAGTTTATCATCCTTGTGTGTTTAGTCAATATACATCGACATGTGCATTTGACCAACAAACACCCCAAACTCCAGTGAACAAGATCTCCTAAAACTAGATCGTTTACGAACGACGTTCTAAACTAAACCAAGCGAACAATACAACCATCATACAACTTCCTAAACTAGCATGTAAACATCCATAATAACAATAATAAATCAAACAGAACATATCTATAGCAATCAAAATGAAATAAGTTCCCAAATAACCTAAATCTAGCAGTACGATCAAAACAGTGCGCGATAGCGCATAAATGGGCAAACAGGGTGTAATAGTGCGCAATCAAATAAAAATGTGACAATCAGGTTAAATCTACTTAAATTTCTTTTTAATTTTTTTATTAATTATTTACTGGGTTCAACTAACATAAATATTACATTTTAAAAACAAAAATCATTTAAAATGTCAAAACTTTATTATACGGACAAATACAGTTCAGTGAGAGACAATATCACTCACCTTAGCCAAATTTGTCCAAACTAGCTCTAAAGCGTAGAGCTAGTCAATACGAGTTCAATGGAAGAAACAGTGTCCAACTCCGATGTCATACGCAAAATTTATCACATACATAAGTTTGCGAATTATTTAAATAAAGAAATTAACTAATCAATGTCATTAACACTAGTCACCTCTCTCATAATTATCTTTCTTCTCCAGCACAAAACCCACTTGCTCCAACCTTGTCTCTCCTTTTTTCTCTTACATATCTCAACGGAATTAATAAACGCTTCGCCAAGGGCTCCACTATACAAGAGCTTCACAATGCACTTGGACTCGACCCTCTACACTCCCTTTTGAAAATCCCATTTTCAGCTTCCCCATGCATTGATCCAGGCGACACAGGCCTCGAACCATTTCAGTACACCTCCATCAAAGCACCTCTCCATCCTAGAACCAATTCTAGCCTTGTCTCCTCCTATCATCGAACATGGCACAATAAATATTGAACCCTAGCTAGCTCTCAACCATTGTCTATGACCATCACCAAACGCCACAAATTTGGTATGAGATCGAAGCTCTCTTCGATTCGTGAATTTAGAGACTAGATTCGTGATATTAGGTGAAGCAAATCAATGGTAATTAATTTTTGAAGAAGAGGGAATGATTTTTGAAAGATGCAACCATTTCTTTGGGAAGCTACTACAAACGGATTCGGGGCAGAAGTGAATGCCAAATTGCTTCATGTTGGATAATTACATTAACTTATTCACAAATAAGGCCCAAAACTAACAATCAAGGCGCCCTGCATGTCGTCATCTATGTAGAAAAGTCTTCTGAAACCAATGAAACTACTCTTGAGGCCAAATTCTATCGTACATGGAAGTTAGCCTTTAAAACTGGAATTGCAATGTTAGTTTCTTATAAAAATTTACACATGTTTAATTTACGCCCTATCGAACGGTACATCCATTCGCTATGAAACTTACTGGCGTGCAATAACTCACCACGACGATTTCAGAAACATAAATATCATCACAATCCAACACCATGCTTTCGAAACGACTATTTACACGTATTTCAAGATCGATATGACCACCAACTGGTCTGAACTCGAAATATAGCGATCCACTCGTTTTCCATGTAACGAATAATTCGGACTCAACAGAACTAGTCTTAAGTCCAGATTCGATTGTTTATGGAGAATCCTATTTTAAAATGGTCAAGTGGATAATTAACGATCAATATTTAAATAACAGTTTGAATATCTAATTGTTAAAATACGAGTTGTTGCGATATTCCTCCCTTTATAAAGCACTCTGATTAGAGGAGATAAATTGAGATAAACTTTCATTCATTTTATTAGCCAGAACCTTGGAAAAATACTTGTATATAGTACTACAACAACTAACGGGACTAAATTTGAATAAGTATGTGGCATTGACCACCTTAGGGATTAAGGAAATAACAATTGAATTAACACTGCCTAACATTTTCCCACTGTTAAAGAAATTGTGAGTGGCATTTAAAAAAAAATCAGACTTTATGATTTTCAAGAAAATAGTGAAGAAGTATGGACAAAAACCGTCTGATCCACCAGAGTTGTCTTTTAGACAAGAGAATAGGATATCCTTTATCTCGAAGTTAAATACTTCTTGTTGGAGTTGCTGGTGAATATCCAGTGGAATAGTATAAACAAGAATATCATCAAAACACTAAGAGCAGCTCCAACAGAATTACGAAAAGTAATATTATGTTTCACAATATTACATGAATAATTAAGGGGTGCAGCCAACTGGCAGGCGCTGATTTAATCAGCGCCCATTGTTGGGCATCAAAAAAATCTGTAGGCACTGATAAATAGCGCCCTATCGGCCAAAATTTAATAAAAACCTCACAATTTTTTTTTAAATTTTAATTCTTTTATTCGAATATCGCGTTGAAATGTCACCCCACATCACCAAAATCGCTAGACGGACCGTTCGACAACAGACGGTCAAGACAGTCGGTCCTTTGCATACCCCCCATGCGTCTGATACAACGATATTAGACCTACGTATCCTGTATGAGTTTCCTGAGGATTTCTTTCACTGTATGTTCACAGCCCTCGACACCCTTGATGTATGATTTATGAATTTAACATAATTTGTAGTATGCAGCTTAATTATCTACCACATTACATAATCAGTTTGTAGCGTTATTTTATATTATAATAACCAAGAACAAATTTATTTTAACTAGTCTCGGTACCTGAGCTTTCATGGAAGTTGTTCAAGGTGTATTACACGTATTTTGGACATACCCCCTCAGGATATTAGAGATAGGCTACGAGCTAGTCCATTTGGTCGTTTTTAGAGATTGGACCTTCCTAATCCTTTGACCAACCACTGGTAGGTTCCTTAGTAGAGAGATGGTGGCTTACCACACATACCTTTCATTTTCCTCATTTTGAGCTTGGTATTACCCCTGCTGATTTTTACATGCTTACGGGGATTGAGATAGGCGGTGCAGATAGATTGTCATACCCTTTTGACGCTAGCTTTGAGTTAGTTGAGTCGTACACGTTGTACTTGCCTGATCTCGCCCTAGATCATATCTCATATGGAGCTGTCACCCTGACATATTTACAGGAGTATATTTTAGCTTATATGAGTACTGATGCTATGGAGAATGTTGTATTTCACGATTTCCTTTTATACCTTTTCGGTTCGACATTCTTCTCAAACCAAAAGAGTATGATTTGACTAGGCCACCTAGAATCACTTGTCGATTTAGAGCATCTTCATACGATAGACTAGAATTCAGTTTTCTTGGGTTGTCTTTACACTGCACTAAACTCCTTTGCTTTTGGGGAGGTGGCGCAAATGTTTGGCTTCTGGTACATGATGTCGTGCACTACAACAATAATACCCTATTACAACACTCTTTTTATAACGGGAATTTAATGCCAGTTGTAATAGGACGATATTACTATGGTCATTTATGAACCATTGCAACAGATACCCGTATAACGCCTTTTTTACAATGGATAAAGACTTCCATTGTAATAGAATTCGATTACAACGGTCATTCCATGATCGTTGTAACATATGTTAATTTTACAACATTCACAAAATGTCATTGTAATAGATGTCTATTTTACAGCGGTCACAAAATGTTTGTTGTAAGAGGCGCCAATTTTACAACGTGTAACGTCCGTAGTTATAGGTGTCAATATTTCAACAGTCATAAAATGTCTGTTTTAACCAATGCTAATTTTACAGTGATTATTAAATGTCTGCTACCAATTTTCGACAGTCAATAATTAATAATTACAGTACTTTCTTAAATTAATTTTGATTATTTCTTATTTTTTTAATGATCAATCATTCATATTTAAGATATAGTAATTTTAATTATAATGGTATTTAAAATATATTTAAGATTTTTAGTATAAGGTTTAACTGTGTAACACCACTTAAATTGTAATAATAATATTTAAAATATTTATACTATTAAATTTAATTAAATTTATATTAAACTATTTAATAGTTTAAATTTGTTATTTAATAGTTTAAATTTTAATGTTATTCAAAAGTTTATTTATGTTATAACATTCAACAAAGTAGAACACAGTCTTTCTTCTCAGCCATCCACATCACAATCAAAAATGCACAGGGACTGTTGATCTGAAATCTAAGCATGGATATAACGTAACCCGTGGATTGCTCCGGTAATCAGATTTCCACTGCCCAAGACTTCCTCCTAAAACCGAAACAAATGTCAAATTTTCCTTCTAATTTTCTTCCAGCACTAAACCTAATTTACTCTATCCCATCCTTCATCACGTCTATCCATCAAAATAATAACCAAAGTTCAAAACTGTTTTGCCTTTCTCAAAGCAAGTAGATTCCGATTAATCAAATTTTCCAAATTCATGGTTTCAGATTTTTGGATCTAGAAACCGCAAGGTTGATGTGTCACCTTTATTTAGATGAAACCATAATTAGCAACTTTTATTTCAATTCCCTTTATTACTTTCAAATTTGATTTTTGTATCGCGCTTAATTTTTCATGTCGTTGCCCATTTTGATTCGTTCCAAGGGAATCAATCCCTGTTCATATCACTTTCCATTTTTTGAGATCAACTCTTAATCAGGTGATTCAGGTCATCCTCAACATCTCTCACTTGGAGGTGTTTACCCATAGCTTAGAGGTTCATTTGATCCGATTGTTTTGATACCGCATTTTGGTGCTAATAGTTTTGTTTCAATGTTCAATTCGGCATTCAGAGCTGAATTGGCCCTGTTGGAGGTGCTATAAGAATTACAGCTATATGGCGAACCTCAATGGGCTGCTATTGGGTGCATGGCAGAGATTATCGTGCAAAATTTGGGTGGGATTAGGCAAACAGAAGATGTTGATTAGGCAGCGGTGTACAGACTTTGTGATGGTTCTGATAGAAGGTAGCTGGCTGTATTGGGAAAGGGAAAGAAAGGGGTTTAAGGCTGTGCTAGTGGTTAAGGTTGTGTTTTAGAGAATTTTATAATTTTATGTGTTGTAGAGGGTAGGATGAAGAAGTACGATGATGTGTGACTATATGCAGTGGTGGAGGAGGTGAACCTGTTGTATTTGAAATCGAAGGTTGTATGTTTATATGAGATGGTGGTGGAGTATTGAAGTATTTTAAGGTGCATGGTTGTTGATTGTCGAGGTTGCTGCACTTTGGCTGTTGCAGTTGATGTTAGGTATGTTGAGTGCCCAGTTAAAGTGAAGTTTGGTGTTTAGGTAATTTTTTTTGCTGTTTCATTGCCTTATGCAGTAGCCACATACCACTTATTTTGCTACCACTGACCATTTTAGTTATGTGTTGGAAAATTTTAAAAGTAAAGATCCCTTGGAGTTTATGGTTTAGATAAATATAATATTAAACTAAAATATATATGGTATGCTTATTTAATACCTGATAGAGTAAAAACATAGTATCTAACATTGTTGGCAATGAAAGTTATTGTAAAGTATGTAATAGTCGATATTTCAGTAAGTTGAAGTTCAACATTTTTAGTATATATGCTTCAAGTATGATTGTGCCAGAAAATGGTTTTGTAAAAATTCACTATACATACTTACTAATGTTGTGACAGTCAATAGTTCAATAAATTGAAGTTTAAAACGAGTTTTTTGTTACTAAAAACGAGTTTCGTAATTGAAGTGAAGCATGAAGATAAATGATTCTACTTTTGATTTCATCATTATAAAATTCGTGATGACCAAAGAAAAATTCATGCTTTGGATGTCAAATGTTTTACCATTGAAAAATCCCATTTTTTATTTGATTTCATTTTGTATTTCTTTTATAATCTTTGTTTTTATGGGTAAATGTTATAAGAAGGATCGCTCTTCAATTAAAATGTCGATAATGTGATTAAAGAGCTGCAAATCAATAAAAAAATAAATGAAATGCCCAGACCATTAAAGAAACTTTAGGGAAAACTGAAATAACACTCGAACAAATGTGAGATCTAATCTTAACAATTGTACAGCGACAAAATGGTTTTTTTTTTAAAATATAAAATGAAATGAGCATTCTTTTCTTCATATTTTCCGATATTAGGTTTAACTTATACACAAGTTAAATTCACATGTAATTGTAAATGATGTTAAAATATGAGGTGTTTAAATTTAGAAAGATATTCTTTTTACATGTATATGCTTGCGGAATCACGTTCTTTTTTAGTGGATTTTCAAAGTTAGTTGCTTCCTTTTTCTTTATCATCTGTTGATTGAACTAGAACTTTACAAAATGATCTAGATTTCTTTTTTTAAAACGATCTTATTTATTTCTGAAAACATCTAAGTTCATATTTTTAACAGTCGATTGGATTTGAATTTATTCAATTAGTTTGTGCGCTATAGGCATGTTTTATTGAACTCATTAGAAATGTACTAATTTTTTTTATACACACGATTGCAAAATATTTCCACATTAAATGTTAATTTTAACTACTTCGGTATTGTTAGAATATGAGACATTTGTCTAGCAAATTTTGACCTTGCAACAATGTTGCACGACATGGATGTACATGTTATATGAAGGATAAAAGTATAAGCTACAATACATATGTCTGTTAAAATGTATATTCACATAACTGCTGTTATTTATATCCTCAAAAACTTCAATACTGGCTAATATTGAGTCAACATGGTAGGATGTGAAAATTTTCCCATTCACTGAAAAACGGAACAGTTTTGTATTCCAAGTATTATCTTGCTAAGATGTTATGTTACCATGTAGTAAATGAAGTTGAACATATGGAGAATTACATGGTGGTAATGTAATACATACTAAATGGTTTTTAATCTCTATCTTTTTATTTTGTTAATATGTAGGGAAATTTTCTTCCTGACTATAAACTTTATATTTAATAGGTCAACATAAGGCATTTTGAAGGATGTTACATTTACCAAACCTTTAAAACATCCTATTATCTATTTATAATATATTATGTGCCTGAACTTGATACTATTCTTGGGTTTATTAACATTTTTTTGTTCTTTATTAAAGTACATTATTTTGCATTATCTTTTTATTATTATATCTATAAACAACCATACACTCTATAATGAAATAAAAATATGAATTGAATGGCCCTGATGCATTAACGTGGGACAACACATACAGTCAGGAATACTTCAACTTCACTTGTACTATGCACCTTTGAAATCATCAAAAGTACTATATACAGTTATATAGTTGGTTTATTTCTGATTTAATGAGTGCAGAAAATATATTTCCTTCATGTCTTCATTTTTTCTAAATCAGCACTAGGATGTAGATATTTGCATTCATTGTATTATTTTTTTCAACTAATGTTGTTTTTTATTTGACGTTCAGCTAAAACCCAGCACCGTAGATGGCAATACGCTTCGATAATTTTTTCGGACAGGCAGAGATAAGTTGTCTCATTCGGGTTTGATTAGTACAATCTGAAAGCGTAGATGACCTGGCGATACAACTGCTTTCATTTGAAGGGATGATACAAATACGGAAATACCAATATCTTATTTTATGTATAGTGTTTTTTTTTTTTTCCGTTATAAACTTATAGCTAATTACATAAATTTACATATGATAATACAAGAAGATAAGTCGCTCATTTGTTGTTAGCTTACAATTGGATGGCTTACGTACATTTGTTAACATCAAAAGCTTACTCCTTATAAAATATGACAGTTTAACTATTCCAATTTTCTTTCTTTCTTGATATAAGTTGATATTTTGATAGTTCACTGTCAAATGCATTTATAAGTTTCTCTGAATTACATATAGGTAGCAATATCATATTTTAGTTACTGAGACTTTTGCTTATCCTTTTATTGTTAGAATCACTTATAGAAGTTTGCATATGACTATACAAACTTACCTAACATCCGTATCCATCCACTTTTCATATACATCATAATATGATAGCTATAACCACCAACTAGCATTGATTCATTGATGCACAATTACAAATCCATTTGTTATGCAGTCAAGTTTGGCCAAATTATCTCTATGGGTCAAATTTGCCTTTTAAGTTGTGTAGTTGTAACACCCCGTAATTCAGTAACATTAAATTTCGCAAATTAAAGTATAAATAAATTTTAAAATAAGAATCAAGGGAAACGGGTTGCGTCATTACGTTCGTCTCGAAATTCTGCTTGGAAACGAGTCCGGGTTTTCGAGAAACGGAGTCCGTATGAGGAAAATATGACCCTCCGAAGTTTCAAGGATTTTCAGAACATAAGACTATGCCTATGCCTATAACTGTGAACATAAGACTATGCCTATGCCGATGACTGTGAACATAAGACTATGCCTATGTCGGTGACTATGAACATAAGACTATTTCCTACGACCATGATTCATGATTATGAGATTATTGCCTATGATTATGAACATAAGACTATTGTCTATGACCATGACTTTGAAATTATTACAGTTAATTGCCTATGACTATTTAGGATAATTGCCTAGGACTATTTTGGTTAATTATCCGTGACTATTGTGGTTAATCGCCTATGATTCATAATTAGGAGATTTTTACCTATGACCATGACTATGGCTATTGTGGTTAATCGCCTAAGACTATTATGGTTAATGGTTTATGCGCATAACACTATAGTTACAAACCATGTTGTACACCGAACTGGCATTTTGTTGGATCTCATACCTAGGGTGTGACTTGCTTAGTTTATTCCTATTCGCTATTATGTACACCAAAACCATTGGATCCATTATCCTTGTATTTGGCTCGCTTTTGCATGCCTATTCTTTTATGTCACTTCTCATGTTTATTCTCTATTCGCTTTTTAGTTTCATTTCATGAGTATTTAAAAAACTTGTGAAATCATGGTATACGTACGTTATGAATGCGGGGTTATTTGGGTATAACATGAAATCTATATTATTTGGCATAATTTAGAGCATGTATTATAACATGACTATTAGATGCAAATTGGGTTAATTTGACGTGAATTACAGAAGATGTAATTTGATATATTGAATCTAGTATTGGCTAGTAACCTAAGCTTTAGGCATAAATTGTAAACTAGAGTGTCAAATCTAGTTTTGACATGAACTGTAAATGGGAATACTAGATCTAAATTGGCATAGAACTGCAGGTTGGGTTAAACGATAGGTAAATCAAGATTTGGGCCTCGAATATAGGTATGTTAGTGGGCATGACAAATAAATATGATATATGCCAAATTTGTTTAAAAAGAGTTGTTAGCAATTTACATATAGACAAAAAAGATAAATATGTAAATCTAGGAAAGACGAATATGTCTAACCCGAGGTTAGATTGAGTTACGGTATAAGACTGCCCGGAACCGCCCGACAAATCCAGCAACCGTAACAATACCTATCTAATGTGGGTGGTTAGAGCATTGAGCCCAAAAGGACCCGAGGTTAGACTGAGTTGCGGTGTAAATCTGCCTGGAACCGACCGGTACATCTAGTGACCGCAACAATATCTGTCTAATGTGAGTGGTTGGTGCTTTAAATGAATAATTTAAAGCTAAGAAACAGTTAAGCTAGAATGGGAGGGTTAAGTCCATAGGAACACTTAACCAACTTAACATGTTAACAAGACAAGACATGTTGGGGTTAAATAACCATTATAACATGTTAACTAGACTAGAAGGTGGGGTTAAGTAAAATACACTTAGCCAATTTAACATGTTAACTAGAGTAGAAGGTGGAGTTAAGTAAACTTAGAACACTTAGTCATCATAGTGTGCCAAATGAACTAGGTTAAGTTAAAACATGAAGGGACAATACTTATCCATTAGAACATGTGGATTAAACAGATGTTAGGTTAAGTTAACTAAGAGAACACTTAACCGTTATAACATGTTAGGCAGGGTTAAGTTAAAAGTAACACTTAACCAATACAAGATGAAGGGGTGGGGTTAAATAATAAGAAATACTTAACCAGTATAACTTGGTTTGTGGTAAGGTTAAGTCAACATGAATTACTGATAAAACTTAACCAGTTTAACATGACAAATGAATGGGTTAAGTTAACTTGAATTGACTAATGACACTTAACCAATCCAACTTGACGAGAAAAAGAACTAAGTAATAAACTTTAGCTAAGAGGACTAAGTTGTAAACCTTAGTTAAGAAAACGACGATTCAGGAACTAAGTGGTAAACCTTAGTTAAGGGAACTAAGTAGTAAACCTTAGTAGAACACGAGAAGGAGCGAATATGCATCTGATCTTAAAGAAGAGTCCAACAAACTGGGTTACGAAGCTCGCGGCTTCGAGGGGACGTGAGGGTACTCTTGGTATCCCTCTGTGAGGCTGCAGATGATCCGCCTGGGATCACAGAGGTTAAGGTCTGCGTTAGAAGAACCAAGAGTATGCCTTGGTTGCAATATAAGGCAACCTAAAGACTAGGATGGACCAACGTGATTCGACGAGACCAGTAGCCCTGTGATAACAACTCGTCGTCTACCTACCATCTTGAGTCAGTCGAGGTACGTACAGCGGAAAGGCGGAGAACTCCAAAAGATCATATACTTGCTATCTAGTTATGGGTGCGGATGACCATATGTTAGTGGGGCATAGAGGGCCTGCGTATAGTTCTCATTTTTCAAGGTGTGTCTTTCATTAGTTGAGGGAGGGGTCAAGTGGGACCATAGCCACTGGAAAAACAGACCTTAGCATCTGCATCGGCAGATATCTGAAAGCTCCCGACCGAGTTCCGTGTTTCTTGATTTGTCCTGCCACGAGACTCGGGTTGCACATATAGAGGACAAGTGCATCTAGACAGTGATAACGATCCACGACACATAAGTGGGGAAAGTCTAGGAACATATATCACTCTGGGTAGTGTGTCCTAGATTAGGGGCGTCGTTCGATAGGTAGCATAATCCCTAGTTGGACCTAGGTCGTATAAACCCTAAAATCCGAGAAACGTTCAATAGGGAGCATAAACCCCAGTAGCCCTGGGTAGCGTAAACCCTGGTTGGATCTAGAATGCGCTCGATAGAAAACCCTAGATTAGATCTAGGTAATAAATAATAGATGTGCACCTGATACAACCACAATTGCGGGAATTGGGACCACGTATATGTTCTTATCAGTTTATATAGATTACTAGTTAGGTGGTGCAGAGATATAGAAATTAGAATAACAAGGTAGTAGCGAAGCAGAGAAAGTATAGAAATGCATCCAGTTTATCTTACCTTATCATATCTTGTGCTGACCTTATGATTCCCGTCATCATGGTGTTGTCTTGTATTCAGTTAAATTCATGTCATGTTGCTTTTACCTGTTCACATGCTGGAAGTTGCTGAACTTACCAGAATTTATGTCTGACTCTGTTTTCTTTCGCTTTCTTGTCTTCCGTTTCCCGCCCCCCAGGTTCGCAGGGAGGGAATATTACTACTTACTCCAGTTTTCTTTCCAAGCTGAAGATTAGTCGAAGTTTTGCTGGGATTCTCTTTTCCATTGTTGTGGCTAGCTCACGCTACATTGGGGAATATAAATGTTATTTTATGCTTCTTTATTTTGTAAGACAGATATTCTGGTATTGGAAAACAATTGTTGTACAAACTATTTTATCAATAAAGTAAAGTTTTATTTTCCGCTGCTTTAATTATCTGTCTTGTAATTTATCTGCATCTTTTACCTTAAATGCTCCACAGAACTTAGTGCATTCTCTTTGTGAGTGACACTAACGGATGTGGGGTGTTACACGTGGTATCAGAGCTGAAGGTTACCGGATCAGATAAAAGATTTGAAAAATTATTTTCAACGGTTTTAAAGGAAGCATTTTCAAAAGAAAAGTTTTGTTTTAAAGGCATATTCCCAAAAGCCATGCGCACTATCTTCTGATCCTCTGTTTGAATTCTTGTCCCCTTCTTTCTTGTGTCTTCGGAGCTCCTGGCTTTCTGGGAGGTAACCTCATCGCGACACAGTTCCGTAGGCTTGATAAGACTACGATACCTATCGAAGGGCAAAGTAATGCCCGACTTCCATCTATAGCCATAGTAGTTTCACCTGCAGCTAGTCTCCTTTCAAGCTTTGGAGGGTTTTCGGTGCGATGGAGGCAGCTTTTGAGAAACTTGTCAATATGATTACACAGGGATGGTAAAGATGAGGATGAGGGAGTTTGGCTAGGGAGCTCAACGCAAGGATGAGAAATTCATGGATATAAACACGACTCACGAAGAAAGAAGGAATTATAAAACCTACGACGAGAGGAAGTATCTTTTCCATGGTATAATGGGGCATATAATTAAGGACAAGGGCAAGGACGAGGGACAAGATTTTCAGAAGGGAGGGTGCATGCTTCCACCACCAGAATACCTGAGAGAGATAGTAAAAGTCTCTGTTGGAAAAGTTTAGCTTTTCGTTTTGATCAACCAGTTAGTACTCTTTTGATCTTAGCTCTTCGCATTTGTTCATATCTACTTCCATAGTTGAGTCTCTGCACCTTAGTACTTGTATAGCAGAATACCCCATTAGATCCCAAATCCAATTGGTGGTTCGGCACGTTTACCTTTGGTTTGTAAGGATTTGAAAATAACTATATTAAGTGTTGAGTTTAAGCGTAATGCTTATGTTTTTGGTTCCATGGTGTAATGACCCAAAATTCCGGTCCAATTTGAGCTGACCAAAAACACAAGTCCAACCCCAAATTAAACTGAAAATCAGGAAATTAATAGAAAGAAAAACAGAGGGTGAGAATAGATAAGATAGAAACTTAGAATAGAAGAAGAAGAAGAGCCCAACATCAGAGTAACACGAACCTCACAACGGAACGAATAACATATAATATATATAACATAACTTGAAATATACATCTGTACTTGAATATACATCATTATCAAAGTACAACACTTACAACACAGCGGAAATAAACTATAGCTATATGATCCTGAAGCCTTCTGCTCCAGCTCTTCCAGTATATCTGTAAATCCCGAGTACTTGACTGCCCGTACAAATTTAGGCACCCAAGAGTTTAGGGAAAACAACAAAATAAACTCCGGGTCAGTCATGGGACTGGTATGAGTAAAACAGTTTAAAACAGTTCAAGCAGGTGAATGATATCTCATAAGACCACGCCGTATAACGGAACGGGTTTTTCCCTTATGAGAATCCAAATTATCTTTATATCAAAAACCTTTTGATATTATAATAATTTCTATCAACCACAATATATAATAATCATCTAGCAGAAACGCTTTCATCTCACGCTCTACATATATAGTATACAATCAAAACCGCAAGCACGTATTTGGTAATGGATTTCCAACTATGACAAGGTATGGAACCACCTTTCGCTAGTGTACCTCTAAAAAGGAATACACTGGGTTCAACAAGAACATCTTGCAACCCGGCCACACATGACCGACCACTCATTTCGCTTGAGTGTATCGAATGTATATCACCAACGGTTGGGATCAGCAGCTGTTTCCCGAATGGGACAGCATCAACAATAGATTTTTAGAAGTAAATGAAACTCTAGATCAGGTGATTATACACCCTACTTCGGCGACCGAGTTAGCTATGCTGCCTGCCCGATTTCTGTCATTTACCGGTTGATGAGGCTTGAGGTTACGCTTCATCATCACACCAGATTCACTTTGAATGCCACATCGTCAAATCCATCAAATCACCGATTGACGTCCTCAACCATACATTATGTGTTAGCTAAAAGAAGTTTCCTTCTCCGCTTCCACTCTTGGTACGGTTGGAGAAATCAATATACGTGATCGTCTGGAAATACTCTGTCAGACAGCCATCCATACAAGTCATCCAGGAACAGGATGAACCGAAGGTACTATTCAATATATCCATCTTAGATACTGTTATCTAAGACTTATACAATAGCCCTTGCACTTTACTCTGTCTTCAATTATCTTCGGCATATATGATTCACAACGCTTATGCCAATACAGAGTGGTTCTTTGGATAATAATCCAACCGGTCTCTCCATATTAACAACGTTAAAATGGTCAAAACTTCGATAGTCTGTGATTTAACTATTAAAGAAAAACACGTGTACAAACAACGATATTATTTCCAAATGGAAATTCTATCAATCAATCATCAATCATATATATATATATATATTCATATTCCTTTAACCCACCTTCACTATCGAACCTTAACCATCTCTTAGTTAAAAATGGAGTCAATCAAGTTGGGGTAATACTACCTCTCAGACCTTAACTGAACAACGTTTCTAACCTTGAAATAGACAAAGTTCTCCTTTTAATTCTTTAACAAACTTCCATATGTAACTCTCCTTTGAATTATCTCTTATTCGATAATTCTTTCCTTCAAATAAGGTATATTCGATAACTCTTTTCAATTAACTCTATTCGATTAACCCTTATCAATTAACTCTATTGGACTAGCGCTATTGGATTAACTCTATTGGACTAACGCTATTGGATTAACTCTATCGGACTAACGCTATTGATTTACTCTATCGGACTAACGCTATTGATTTACTCGTTTCACTTAACTCCTTTCGAATAAACTATATTCGATAACTCCTTTTACTTTCTATTCGAATAAACTATATTCGATTAACTCCTTTTACTTTCTATTCGAATAAACTATATTCGATTAACTCCTTTTACTTTCTATTCGAATAAACTATATTCGATTAACTCCTTTTACTTTCTATTCGAATAAACTATATTCGATTAACTCCTTTTACTTTCTATTCGAATAAACTATATTCGATTAACTCCTTTTACTTTCTATTCGAATAAACTATATTGGATTAACTCCTTTTACTTTTTATTCGAATAAACTATATTCGATTAACTCCTTTTACTTTTTATTCGAATAAACTATATTCGATTAACTCCTTTTACTTTCCATTCGAATAAACTATATTCGATTAACTCCTTTTACTTTCTATTCGAATAAACTATATTCGATTAACTCCTTTTACTTTCTATTCGAATAAACTTTACACGATTAACTCCTTTTACTTTTTATTCGAATAAACTATATTCGATTAACTCCTTTTACTTTATTCGAATCACTAATATTCGATTAACTCCTTTTACTTTTTATTCGAATAAACTATATTCGATTAACTCCTTTTACTTTATTCGAATCACTAATATTCGATTAACTCCTTTTACTTTTTATTCGAATAAACTATATTCGATTAACTCCTTTTACTTTCTATTCGAATAAACTATATTCGATTAACTCCTTTTACTTTTTATTCGAATAAACTATATTCGATTAACTCCTTTTACTTTCTATTCGAATAAACTATATTCGATTAACTCCTTTTACTTTTTATTCGAATAAACTATATTCGATTAACTCCTTTTACTTTATTTGAATCACTAATATTCGATTAACTCCTTTTACTTTTTATTCGAATAAACTATATTCGATTAACTCCTTTTACTTTCTATTCGAATAAACTATATTCGATTAACTCCTTTTACTTTCTATTCGAATAAACTATATTCGATTAACTCCTTTTACTTTCTATTCGAATAAACTATATTCGATTAACTCCTTTTACTTTCTATTCGAATAAACTATATTCGATTAACTCCTTTTACTTTCTATTCGAATAAACTATATTCGATTAACTCCTTTTACTTTTTATTCGAATAAACTATATTCGATTAACTCCTTTTACTTTTTATTCGAATAAACTATATTCGATTAACTCCTTTTACTTTTTATTCGAATAAACTATATTCGATTAACTCCTTTTACTTTCTATTCGAATAAACTATATTCGATTAACTCCTTTTACTTTTTATTCGAATAAACTATATTCGATTAACTCCTTTTATTTTATTCGAATCACTAATATTCGATAACTCCTTTTACTTTCTATTCGTTTATCAACATTTTTCCCTTTTTATAAAACTATATTCGTTTTATAAACATTTCCTTTTATTTACTTTCAAAATATTTCCTTTTATAAAATCTGTTGATTTACTAAAATCCCTTTATTTCAATATACATTGAAATAATTCTTTTTACATCCCAGGGTCTTTTATGATATTTAAAAATATCGAACAACAATGATCAATATCATTTTAACACACATAATCCATAACAGATTATATGACACATCATATATCACAATATATGAATCACAATAAAATAAATGTTGAGGAATCCAGTTGGATTCCTCCAACCTGTTTCCCTGCATCCACAGATGTTACACAATAAAATCAACATCACTTTCAGTTCAATATGATATATTATTTTAAATAGAATCAATATAGAAATTCAACTAACTGTCTAGCAGTTCAATCAAACAGTCAACACACAGTCAATCAACCAATATTTAACAGTTCCAAAAATACAACATGAAATTATAAACTGTTCAGAGTTAGTGAGATTTACTAACATTGGACGATCATCGTTAATAACGATAACCATCGCTTGATTTGATTCAGAAGGACAATTTATTTTTCTATAAATTGTAACGAGCTTCGATTCACTCCTGGTCAGTCTCATGTTGTAGTGCCCGTCCATACGATCCTGTCGGATCTTGTTTCTCTGAATTCCGATACCGTATGGTCAAGATATGGTTTATACAAGATTTAAACAATTATATGATTATATATACACTATAATTAATTAACTAAATTTTGAATTACCATTTGTCCCAACCCTTTTATCTCAGCCCAATACCCGTGAGCCCAAATACCCGTTTACACAACACCCTTCTTCCCCGATATTTATCTGAGCTTCAGAACTTAAAGACCGTCCATTTCCAAAACTCCTATCACCACGTTCCTTTCTTTTGTCCACCGATTTGCAAAATCTCAAGCACCATTGTACTTCTCGCCTGATTCTCCATACAACCACATCACTTTCATCCAACCCGGCCTTCTCCACCACATCGCGTCGAACAGGAGACTCCCGAACTCCAGTAAAAAGTCACGAACATTTGTAATCATCGAACTCTCCTGAAGCAAGCCAGTAGTTGCGGTTTCACCTCTAGGCCCCAAAACAATTAGCAAAAACACGTATTTCAGCTTGAATTCCAGGAACACCTGAACCCTAGTTCGCTGCTGAAACTCAGTAAACCCAAACGGTGGATCGCACCCTACACAACTGATAGAGAAATGATGCTAATCCCACAACAAATCCAAAGACACTTGCTTTGTATTTTCTTGAAATTTATTTGAATTGTTTTCTATTTTCAAAGATGGACATTTCAACGTTTTGGGTTTTCTGGTGGCGGCAAATTCCTTTTGACCAAAGAGAATAAGAATTTAGGGTTAGAAGGAAAGGTAGGGTATTTATAGAAAATTTTAAATAATTCTTTATTGATTATTTTATTTTATTTATAGCAAACGCTATCTTTATTTACTGTTAAAAATTCCTATAATCACACATGATATCCAAAAATCATGAAAATGGACATACCCCTTCAGTTCGACATTGCGGACCCAAGAAACTGGTTTCGTCGAATTCCGACTTCGTATGTTCACACAGTGTATTTTTAATCATCAAAATACTGACTGTTTTTCACTCTAAAAATCCGTACGGCCACACAGTGACCCCAAAAATCACGGAACTTGGAATCTAACAACTATTTGACATTGCGGATCTAACAAAATTAGTTTCGCCGAATTCCGACTTCGTTTGTAAAAGTGGCTATTTTTAAAGCTCTAAATAGCCTATTTAAATATATAAATATATTTAAATATAATTAAATTTAATATTAATAAATTAATATTATCGTATATATTCACAGCAGAATACCATACAACTCTAGAATATTCCTATATGAATTTCTAACTTGATATTCACTTCTGGGTCAACCCGATATTCGATTTATATTGAAATCCCTTTTAAAAATATAAATAATTCCTTTATAAATTATAAAGGAATTCCACAGCGACTTTTCTAGAATTTGATTTGGACGTAGATCAAAATCTACCCGATGAAATCCCGATTTTTCTCTTCCACTAGAAAGATATACTCCACCAGCTCCACACGTTTCTTGTTTCACAGAAATCTGGCTTAAAACGAATCCTGTGCATTCAGTTGAAGTTCGAATCGCCAATTTACGGACTGCAGCGCCATTTCAAGCTCGATTTTAATTATATTATAATTATACGTTCAAACTGTCGTTCAAATAATATATTCGTTATTCTAATTCAATTCCAAACTGAATTAAATATCACAGATGATCCGGTTCACACCATATCGCCATTTCAGCCAATTCTGATTATTTCAGAATTAAATATATTATTTAATTTATTATTTTAATTAAATATTCACTCTTATTTAATTCCACGACCATTTAACTCCTTATATCACTATTTATAAAATTACATAAATTAATTATAATACCCCTTCCAATGCGGGTCATTACACATGGGCTATGAATTGATTCTAGGCATTGGGTAGTTGGCTAGTAATTCTGAAAGGAGGGTAGTTAGACTTTTGACTTGCCTTGGAAATACCCTCGAGATTTTGTGTAAAGAATCAGTTAGGCTTAGCTAGCTAGAATCGCTTAATTCATTTATCGACGATTTGCAATCCGTTAGAGTAGTCCATGAGTACGTAGATTTTTTTGATTAGGTTAAGTGTTTACCCCTAAAACGCGAGATAGACTTCCGCATATATCCACTTGACAATGCAAAACCTGTTATCCGATCAACGACAGTTTTGGAAATGAAGGTCAAGAAGCTTCGCAATCGTGAAGATTAATTAGATAAGGTATAGAATAGTGAAGCTTAAGAAGATGTGATTTAGAAGACTGAAGACTAGATACACGCATCATACCCTTTTTCTTAAGGGTACATCCTTGATCTCTTTTTCTAGGAATTCTATGCATACTTTCTAGCTTTTAAGGTATATCCTCTAGGGCGTACCATCGATCCTTAGGTAGAAGCCAACCTACCATCGATCCTTAGGTAGAAGCCAATGGATGTAAACATGTATTTGAAACATGTTATGATTGATGGTTGCAAATGGTTGCTCGTGGATGCATATACACACCATAGGCGCTAGAACGACTCAGCCACTTTCATATTGCATTCGCATATATGTATTTGCTTAACGGATTTAATTTGATATGTTATCATATGGATGTTGCATATGGATGAATGGCTATGCACACATGTAGTATTTACATAACTAGGGATGCTTGCATACATGATTGGACGCATGGCACTGACATAATTCGCATTAAGGAGGTCAACTGAATCAGTAGACCGCCTGATTTTGCATTAGATAAAGACATATACACACACTATAAATATGAACATGAAAGCATTAGAAATCTTTTTAAGGACAATGAATGTCTGTGATTGAATGGTTGAGTAGATGGGTGATTGGATGGTAGGATACATTCTTCCTAACTTGAAAATTTCGGGAAAAAAATCCTTTTAAGAGGGGGAGAATGTAACACCTCGTAATTCTGTAACATTAAGTTTTGCAAATTAAAGTATAAATAAATTTTAAAATAAGAATCAAGGAAAGCAGGTTGCGCCATTGCGTTCGTCTCGAAATTCTGCTTTGAAACGAGTCCGAGTTTTCGAAACGGAGTCCGTATGAGGGAGATATGACCCTCCGAAGTTTCAAGGATTTTCAGAACATAAGACTATGCCTATGCCTATGACTGTGAACATAAGACTATGTCTATGCCGATGAGTGTGAACATAAGACTATGCATATGCCGGTGATTATGAACATATGACTATTTCCTACGACCATGATTCATGATTATGAGATTATTGCCTATGATTATGAACATAAGACAATTGTCTATGACCATGACTTTGAAATTATTACAGTTAATTGCCTATGACTATTTAGGATAATTGGCTAGGACTATTTTGGTTAATTATCCATGACTATAGTGGTTAATCACCTATGATTCATAACTAGGAGATTTCTACCTATGACCATGACTATGACTATTGTGGTTAATCGCCTAAGACTATTATGGTTAATGGTTTATGCGCATAACACTATAGTTACAAACCATGTTGTACACCGAACTGGCATTTTGTTGGATCTCATACCTAGGGTGTGACTTGCTTAGTTTATTCCTATTCGCTATTACGTACACCAAAACCATTGGATCCATTATCCTTGTATTTGGCTCGCTTTTGCATGCCTATTCTTTTATGTCACTTCTCATGTTTATCCTTTATTCCCTTTTTAGTTTCATTTCATGAGTATTTAGAAAACTTGTGAAATCATGGTATACGTACGTTATGAATGCGGGGTTATTTGGGTATAACATGAAATCTATATTATTTGGCATAATTTAGAGCATGTATTATAACATGACTATTAGATGCAAATTGGGTTAATTTGACATGAATTATAGAAGATGTAATTTGATATATTGAATCTAGTATTGGCTAGTAACCTAAGCTTTAGGCCTAAATTGTAAACTAGAGTGTCAAATCTAGTTTTGACATGAACTGTAAATGGGAATACTAGATCTAAATTGGCATAGAACTGCATGTTGGGTTAAACGATAGGTAAATCAAGATTTGGGCCTCGAATATAGGTATGTTAGTGGGCATGACAAATGAATATGATATAGACCAAATTTGTTTAAAAAGAGTTGTTAGCAATTTACATATAGACAAAAAGGATAAATATGTAAATCTAGGAAAGACGAATATGCCTAACCCGAGGTTAGATTGAGTTACGGTATAAGACTGCCCGGAACCGCCCGGCAAATCCAGCAACCGTAACAATACCTATCTAATGTGGGTGGTTAGAGCATTGAGCTCAAAAAGACCCGAGGTTAGAATGAGTTGCGGTGTAAATCTGCCCGGAACCAACCGGCACATCCAGTGACCGCAACAATATCTGTCTAATGTGAGTGGTTGGTGCTTTAAATGAATAATTTAAAGCTAGGAAACAGTTAAGCTAGAATGGGAGGGTTAAGTCAATAGGAACACTTAACCAACTTAACATGTTAATAATACAATACTTGTAGGGGTTAAATAACTATTATAACATGTTACTAGACTAGAAGGTGGGGTTAAGTAAAATACACTTAGCCAATTTAATATGTTAACTAGACTAGAAGGTGGAGTTAAGTAAACTTAGAACACTTAGCCATCATAGTGTGCCAAATGAACAAGGTTAAGTTAAAACATGAAGGGACAATACTTAACCATTAGAACATGTGGATTAAACAGATGTTAGGGTTAAGTTAACTAAGAGAACACTTAACCGTTATAACAGGTTAGCTAAACAGATGGACAGGGTCAAGTTAAAAGGAACACTTAACCAATACAAGATGAAGGGGTGGGGTTAAGTTAAAAGTAAACTTAGACCAGCGTGATTCGGCGAGACTAGTAGCCCTGTGATAGCAACTCGTCGTCTACCTACCATCTTGAGTCAGTCGAGGTACGTACTGCGGAAAGGCGGAGAACTCCAAAAGACCATATACTTGCTATCTAGTTATGGGTGTGGATGGTCATGGGTTAGTGGGGGCATAGAGGGTCTGCGTATAGTTCTCATTTTTCAAGGTGTGCCTTTCATCAGTTGAGGGAGGGGTAAAGTGGGAACATAGCCACTGGAAAAATAGACCTTAGCATCTGCATCGGCAGATATCTGAAAGCTCCCGACCGAGTTCCGTGTTTCTTGATTTGCCCTGCCACGAGACTCGGGTTGCACATATAGAGGACATGTGCATCTAGACAACGATAACGATCCACGACACATACGTGGGGAAAGTCTAGGAACATATACCACTCTGGTTAGTGTGTCCTAGATTAGGGGCGTCGTTCGATAGGTAGCATAATCCCTAGTTGGACCTAGGTCGCGTAAACCCTAAAATCCGAGAAACGTTCAATAGGTAGCATAAACCCCAGTATCCCTGGGTAGCGTAAACCCTGGTTGGATCTAGAATGCGCTCAATGGAAAACCATAGATTAGATATAGGTAATAAATAATAGGTGTACACCTGAAACAACCACAATTGCGGGAATTGGGACCCGTATCTGTTCTTATCAGTTTATACAGATTACTAGTTAGGTGGTGCAGAGATATAGAAATTAGAATAACAAGGTAGTAGCGAAGCAGAGAAAGTATAGAAGTGCATCCAGTTTATCTTACCTTATCATATCTTGTGCTAACCTTATGATTCCCGTCATCATGGTGTTGTCTTGTATTCAGTTAAATTCATGTCATGTTGCTTTTACCTGTTCACATGCTGGAAGTTACTGAACTTACCAGACTTTATGTCTGACTCTGTTTTCTTTCGCTTTCTTGTCTTCCGTCCCCCCCCCCCCAAGGTTTGCAGGGAGGGAATATTACTACCTAGTCCATTTTTCTTTCCAAGCTGAAGATTAGTCGAAGTTTTGCTGGTATTCTCTTTTCCATTGCTATGGCTGGCTCACGCTACATTGGGGAATATAAATGTTGTTTTATGCTTCCTTATTTTGTAAGACAGATATTATGGTATTGGAAAATAATTGTTGTACAAACTGTTTTATCAATAAAGTAAAGTTTTATTTTCCGCTGTTTTTATTATCTGTCTTGTAATTTATCTGCATCTTTTACCTTAAATGCTCCATAGAACTTAGTGCATTCCCTTTGTGAGTGACACTAACGGATGTGGGGTGTTACAGTAGTAGTAGCAGGTAATTTGAAAATCAATGTCATCCCTTGCAACCTTGATACATGGTTCATTGTACCAATCATGAACTCCATAAGTGACAAACAAGATGTAAAATTAACCTCAGTTATGAATTTCAAAAGTTAGACCATCACATTTTTTTTTCTTTTGATTTGATGCTTGTTTGTAAACAAACTCAGTTATATGTTCACAAAGGATATGTTTTTTTTTTCTACTAATGTATATTGACAGAAAATCAGAGCTGTTAAAGTAATGAAATAGTAATTACAAAGCTTTGTTCAAATCAACTTCATTAAACAAACATGAAGCAATATATATTATTCAAACATAGTTCTACAACATACATCACTCATCACTTTTGTAGTTACAAGCCCATTTTATTTATTTATTTAAAATTTTCCTTTTGCAGTTTGGAAGTGCGAGGTTATAACAACCAAGATTTTTGACCGTTCAAATCGACAATGATCCTCAAATATCGATTTAAACAAATCAAATATACAGATAGTTATCGAGATTAATATAAGAAAAAGAAGAAAGAAAGAAAAAAACAAATACAGAATGTCACAGCGGAAGGACAAAATATAATAATAAGAAAATAGTGTGAAGGACAAAATTAACAAAAAAATTATCCGTAAGGATAAGGGGAAAAAAAATTAATCACAAGGACAAACTTTAGTGTAAAATATGAAATGATAATGGGCCTCTGAATTCCTCCCTTTACACTAAAAAGTGTCCTTATGATTAAAATTTTAGCCTCTTGTTCTTATGAATAATTTTTTTGTTAAGTTTGTCCTTGTGCCTAAAAACCACATATAATAAATAAATAAATAACAATTCATGAAGCTTTTAAAAACATACATTTGATTATACACTTACAACGATTATCAGAGTTAACTGTTATACAACATATCAATATTTGCAGCGGAATAATAATAATAAATACATCTGTTGAGCTCCTTCATCATCTTCATAATTGTGTCTTCAACAACTGAAAACTCAGGCTGACCCAAGCACAAATGAAAAGACAAAAACACTCGGATTAGAACTAAAATATTCTCATGTTAGTTAAATCAAACTCATGTGACAATATGAGAGTAAATAACTTAAGAGATGTTACGGGTATTTTCATCTCCTAATGATCCGTTAAACTAGATACTATATAATACAATACACAATTACGATAGCGTATATGGTTAAATATAACATATTAAAATAGCTTAGCGGGATTACATTTTTATCCTTACACCGTTTATAATATCGTAGTCTATAAAGATATCGTAAAGTCCACCATAATCCAGTGGCTATCAGAGGGCACTACATAGGTACGGTTGTAACAACCCGGAAAATCAGAACCAATTTAAATTTTTTATTTTGGTTATTTTATTGAATTTTGAATATTTAAAATAATTCATTTTAAATAATAACGATTAAAAATTTATTTAAATCGAAGTTATAACGAATATATTTATTTTAATTTTAAAAGGAGTTAGAAATAGCGCGGTAGTTTGAAATTTTGAATTTGAACTTTGACTGACTATACAGGATGCAAAATAAATTGGATTTTGGAGAAACCAAAAACATTTAAATCTGTTTAAAAATATCTTTCCAACGAATTAGAAAAATTGAAATTTCATAGCGGGAATCAAAAGTTATGGCCAATTGAATATTCAGAATAGTCGCTATGGAATTTAATATAATATATAGCCCGTGTAAATAACCATTTTGCAAACGACCTCCATTTTCGATGAAACCACCCTGGTTGGATCCGAAATGTAAAATTATTGCAGGATTCCAATTTTCATATTTTTTGGAATTAATATGTGAGCGTGGCGAATGAAAATGTGTTTTGTCAACTTTGGTCAATTTTGATGGACCAGAAAATGATCATTTTTCAAACGGTCTTCAAATTCGATGAAATTAGTTTTGTTAGGACCGTATCGTCAAAACATAGCTAGATTTATTTTTGGGAAATTATTGGAGTCAGTCTGTGGCACTGGTAAATTAAAATGTACGAATAAATTAAATAATTAAATGTTTTATATTTAAATTTAAAGAAAAACCTACCAAAAAACAATTGAATAGGCTTACGGGACATATCCCATTGTGTCCGGAATGGGGGTATTTAGCTAGGGGCGTCACTCGTTGAGTTTGATTTGGAGTTAGGAGCGATATAGAAATTATATTGGAAATAAATAAATAAAATAAAATAGAAATACATATACAGTATAAATACGCCGTATATACAGTGTAACCGATTTCGTTTATACCCGATACCTCAAAATCGAACGGCGACTGATTTTGATTCCTTCTCTCCTCAAATACTCCCAATCCACACACCGAAATTCGAAGCTCCAGTAAAAGATTTTGTAGAGAATCTTCCGAGCTTCAAATCCATACAAGAGTTGTATTTTTTCGTTGCCTGAACCGTCCGGATCGACGCTGTGAAGTCAGCGACTTCAACTCGCCGTCGTGATCACCAGAGTTGATCGATCTGCACCCCACCACCGCTCACTGACGCGCCAGTTCACCCTCCTCGACGTCGTGTAGTTCGATCATCACCTCGCTTAACGGATTTGCAGAAAAATCGAGACCTAGGTTGGAACAGTTTCAGAGAGGTAACGACATATATAATTTTCAACAATTTTAACACCTTAAGTGTTGCAAAGTATGATAATCGTATAAAATTCATATCTTGCTCATACGATAACGAAATTCGATGAAACATGACTCATTGGGACCGTAAAATCGAGATCTACATTTCAGAACTGATCGGAGAATTTTTGAGGCCTTCTACAATTTTAGAAGAAATAAACAGCAAAGTGAGATTTTTGAATCCAAATTAATTAAATAAAATTATATTAGGATGCATATGGAGTTTAGAAACCCCCGACACCCATCGTCCACAGACCATGGACGACTTGATTGTATTGTGATGTGGAATTGGTTTTTTTTATTGTTTGATTGTGGTTGAAATGAAATTGATTGATATTGTGGCATTAGATTGCCTAGAAAAATGTATTAGGAAATTAAACCCCTTGTAACGTTGCGAGGCCTAAGGTAGTGCGAGGAGTCGTACATCGGGACGGTGCCGGTTTTAATTACCCTGTCGTTATGCTGCCGAAATTTTCTGGAATATCCTTGTGTTCTAAAATATTCATGTTATTATATATTGATTGTTTAAATAATATGAAAATTAGATTATATATATATATGAAAATGATCATTACATGTTAACATAAATTCTATATTTTTGTTTAAATCAAAAATGGTCATTTGTCTTATAAAATGAATTTACATTTGATTTCTACATTTTTAATGTAAATGGGACATTAAAAATAAACATTTAGATATGAAATGAATTTATATTTGATTTTTACATTTTTAATGTAAATGCAACATTAAAATAAACATTTTGAAATTAAAAAAAATGTTTTGATATTGGAATTTACATTTTTAATGTATATACAGCATTAAAAATGAAACATTGTGAAATAAAAAATGTATTAACATTAGATTTACATTTTAATGTATATGAAACATTAAAATGAAACTTTGTTACATAAAAATGTATTCACATTGGAATATTACATTTTAATGTATATGAACACATTAAAATACAACATTGCTATACAAAATGTATTTACATTGGATTTTACGTTTTGAATGTTTAACATTAAAATGAACATTATTGTAATAAAAATGTTTTACATTAAGTTCTACATTCTTATGTAAATGAACCTTTTAAAAGTGGTCATTGCAATAACAAAAAGTGCTTTGTTTGAAATTTACATTTTTAATGTAAACAAAACATTAAAAATGACCATTTTTATATTAAAATGTCTTTACTTTAAAGTATATGTTTTTAATGTAACCCAACATTAAAGATAGTCATTTGTTAAACAGAAATGCATTTATATTGAAATATACATTTTTAATGTAATGCAACATTAAAAATAGTCATTGGTTTTATAGAAATGTATTGATATTGAATTATACATTTTTAATGGAAATGCAACATTTAAAAATAAAGATTGAAATAGAAATTTACATTTTTCAATGCAAATAAAGAATGAAATAAAAAAAAGATCACATTTTTAATGTAATCAAAGAATGAGATAAAAAGATTACATTTTTAATGTAATCAAAGAATGAAATAAATAGTTACATTTTTAATGTAATCAAAGAATGAAATAAAAAGGTTACATAGAAATTTTACATTTTTATTGTAAGAAAGGATTACATAAAAGTTTACATTTTTGCAATGTAATAATACATTAAAATAAAAGATTTCATTTTGCAATGTAATAATACTTTGAAATAAAAGATTTCATTTTGCAATGTAATAATACCTTGAAATAAAAGATTTCATTTTGCAATGTAATAATACGTTGAAATAAAAGATTTCATTTTGCAATGTAATAATACACTGAAATAAAAGATTTCATTTGGAATGTAATAATACGCTGAAATAAAAAAATTCATTTTGCAATGTAATAATACGCTGAAATAAAAGATTTCATTTTGCAATGTAATAATATGTTGAAATAAAAGATTTCATTTTGCAATGTTATAATACATTGAAATAAAAGATTTCATTTTGCAATGTAATAATACCTTGAAATAAAAGATTACATTTTCCAATGTAATGATAGGCTGAAATAAAATTTTACATTTTTATATAAGTGTGAAATCATATGAAAGATTCAAGATGTGATAAGATTTGTTTTAACATTAAAATTTCATTTTTAATGTAATATATGATTTCATATATAAAAGAAATCAATGTTAAATTGAAAATGGTTTGAAATCATTGAACAATTTATATTTATATATTTATATATAAATATATATTAAAATAAAACGAATCGCGCTGCTGTAGTTCGCGTTTTGAAATCGTAACTTCAAACGATTATACAGAAAGATCCGACCATCGGATTTTCTCAAAACTGAAACCGTTGGGTTCGTTTTGGAAAGATCTTTCCAACGATATAAAATTTGCTAAGATCCAACGGTTAGATTTGGAGAAATGTGTAAATCAAATTTTGGTAAAAACAGCGCTAGGGCCATGTAATGACCCGAAGCGTCATTTAATTAAAAATGGCTATTTTAAAATAAATAAAAATAGCGATAAATCGTTATAAAATATTATAAATGATATGGAATGAAAAGAAATGATTTAAATTATATATATTCGAGAATTATTTGAAAAATCCGAGTTAAATCTCATTTCAAATAATTATACAACGATTGGAAGTCGAAGATTTGAAGACGGTAATTGAAGACCGGCGATCTTCACATCGAATGGATGACTACCGATGTCCTGGACTGATTTGCTCGCAGGAATGGGTTACAGTGGTAGTTGCCCGGACGTACTTGTTGATCGTCCGGATATGCGAGAGCCTCTCTTCCGTATTGGACATATGGGGCGAGGAATAAGGTTTCTCTGGTTTCGTTCAGACCCAAAACAGACTTGTAAATGGATGTACGTCTGACACTGGATTTTATTCTGTGCTGATTGATTTCTATTTAATACATATATGTTTGGTGGCGGAGAATTTATTCTCTAGCTTAACACCCTTCTCTGAGACGCACGAGCTCAGAGGTTATATATTGATAGTTACCAATCGCATGGCGTGAATTGTCAGTGTGGCATACCAAGATGCAAATGATCAAGGCTTATTGTTGAAAAGCAGAGCCTTGTGGTTGATGATCAAAGAATAGTTTTATTGTAGCATAGCTTTGTGTATAGCGTTACTTCGCGAGCTTCACACCCCGGTATGAACCAGAAACGCGAGAAGGATCCATAGAGTACATGCGTTTCTTTCTAGCTAGAAGTGGTGTCTGGGTTTTACAAGCCCAGATATTTTTACTTACGTGGATGCTGGAAATCGAGGTACCTCGGATATTGAGCCCCTAGTGGCTCTATTTACGCCCCGTAGGATAGAGAAACGTATTGTTCAGGAGTTATAATCTACTAACATATTTGTGGACCAGCCCTGTGGCTACTAGGTGAAGTTGCGGCTGTATCCTGAGACTCAGGTTAGAGAGTCTCGAATTCGGTAAGGACGATCCCTTGGCTTGGTTCATGATGGAAATCCAACTTCCAATACGACCCATACGGTTTTGATTGTAAACCTGTATTTGGCGACATAGTATATGGTAGCTATGCCGACTATGATCGATACATTATGATTGAAATGTTTTGAAAACTTATATACACTAATAATAATATCATATCCGTTTTATCGTATCAAGCATTTTTGACCGTTATAAGGTAAAACTCTATCCTATGGTTTGCGTTGCATTGTGCGATGGGATTTGAGTCTTATAATGGTTTCATTTTTCTAAAAAGCATTGCGTTGTTTAACGATTTACTTTATATATGCACGGGCAATCCGATGGAATAAACTCATTCCGCGTTAGCGGCGTGGTCCTGTGATTAGCCTTATTATTAATTAAGTTATAGAAGTTTTCTTATATCAGTCCCATGACTGACTCGTAGTTTGTTTCACTTTGCAAACTCGGGTGCCCTCTTTTCCACACGGGCAATCTTGTATACAGGTTTTAGCAGATTCATTTTGGATAGCTATGGAGCTGAAGATGGATCCTATCATTTCTATTTTGCTGTTCAGACTGCATTTAGTATATTATGTTTGATTCCGCTGCAGACATTTTATATTAAGTTGAAAACTGTATTATGTACTTAGTATGATCCTATTATGTTGTGTAACTCCGACGACATATTATTCCCAGTGTAATTTGATGTACATTATCTGCTGTAATTCTATGTTTCTGTTCTGCTGTTATTGTTTATGTGTTATATTCCGATGATTATCCTTGCTTTCATACTACGGGAGTTTGGAGTTATCACAGTTGGTATCAGAGTTTTGGTTAAACTTAGCTCGGAATATAACATATAAATAAATTGGACAGAAGTGGAATCAGCAGCATTCTAAAATGAATAACTCATTATAGATAGGACTAGTAATGTCCTAGAATGAGTATAGCAAAATAATACACCACCATAGATTCATTTACATTTAAATACATGTCTCTATGTTTTATAATATCTTTACTGTTGGCCTGACTCTTTGTCTGCTATTTGCAGCCATAGTAGAAAATGAGTGGCAGAAACAAAAGAAGTAATTCTATGGTTCGACAACATAATGAGCCAATCGTGCCCCCACAACTAGAACCAAATATAGAAACTCTAGTAATGAAGTATCAAAATATGGGGGGAGTACAATTCTCGGGCAAAGAATCCGTGATTGAAACACATGCATGGAAAGGTTCATTCCTCCAGAACGTAATATTACCTGGGATAGATTTAAAGAAATTTTCATAGAATTGTTCATTCCTCCAGAAGCAACTGAGAGACTATATGATGAGTTTTATAATCTGAAACAAGGAGATATGACCATCCAAGAATATCAGAATAAATTCAATGAACTTTCTCGTTTTTCCCCAGAACTAATTTAAGATCCTGTAAGGAAGAATCTGAGATTTATCAAAGGACTTCAAAAGAAATACGAAGGTAGAGTACTTGCTCATGTGAATCTCCCATTCTCTGAAATGATACAAACCGCTATGAGTATAATGATAAACAACATGGTTGGGAAGATGAAGAAGAAAGCAGTTCTAGTAGCAAAAGGAAGTTGGAAACTGATAGCCCAGAGGCAAGCACAAAGCCTGAGGTCAGTAAGAAGCCGAAAGTCGATAAGAAAAGGCCAAGATCTAAAAAAGAACCGTTAACGTCTGCCACATGCTCTAACTACAACAAGAAAGGACATTTGTCAAAAAAATGTAGATCTATAAAGAAACAAAGAAAGGACGGATCTAAATCCAATCAGAAGTTTCAAGAGAATAGAGAATGTAATCTTTGGCATCAGACTGGTCATGTAAAGCAAGATTGCCAGCTTTTGAAAGCGACCAAAGAAGCTCAAATTAATAGCACGACAGATGCTCCAACACCCTCAGCTAGTTAGGAAAGGCCAGATGTTTTGGAAGGCACTCTAACTGTCAATGATATACCAGTTAAAGTATTGTTTGATACGGGTGCGTCTCAAAGCTTTATTTCGAGTAATACAGTCAAGATGCTAATTCTAAAATTGAGGGACCTTAAAGAATACCTTAGGGTTAATAATCCAATAAGAGATTCTCGGGTCCTTAGTACGTGTTGTAGAGTGCCCATCTCTTTTGCCCATTATCGGTTTTCTTGTATCTTGATCATCATGAATTTCTCTGAATTTGACATCATTCTTGGGTTGGATTGGTTAATAATATATGAGGCTGAAGTTAAATGTGCATAAAGAGTTGTCAGAATTAAAACGAAGCTTGCCAATGTTGTTATACCTTGTGTAGGCTCAGATTCAGATAGAAAAGAATTTTGGGCTGCCCTTAAGGTTTCTCCCACTGCCATTGAAGATATTCCTGTTGTTAAGAATTATGCGGATGTGTTCGAAGAAGTTGACAGCTTACCTCCGTGAAGAGAAATTGACTTCATGATTGATCTAATTCCGAATGCAAGACCAGTGGTACATCCTATCCGAAGAATGACATGGAAAGTGAAAGAAGAATTAGGCAATCAAACTAAACAACTTTTGTGGAAAGGTTTGATCAGGCCGAGCTTTTCAAATTAGGGTTATCACAACGATACAAATCAAAGTAGTAGGGGGCTCGATCAGGATAATATGACAAGGCACACGAGGAATGCCCAAAGTAGGAATATACTAGTTGCATACCCGGACTGGTGGAAACGCATAGCCGCGACTACCACCTACCTCGAACAACACTCCCAAATCAAGGATGTGCATCAAATCAAAACAATCAAACCGAGGGACAATAGTAATAAAGGAAGAAGTGTTACCGAAGGATGTAGCTAACCCCACTTGGTCCGGTATACCCCTGTTCAGTCATTTTAATTATGACCCGAAGGTCGAGAACATCCATCATCGTTCTATTACTTCATTCCAGTAGTGTTTGCCAAACCAACCTACTTCATTCTGGATTCTCCACCACGTACACAGTTGTTAAAGTGGTTTTCGGTATTGGTAGAGAGTATGACAATATCCGATCCTGATCTCTTTAACAACCAAACGTTTACTTTTTCACACCAGTTTGTTCTTTTACATTTCAAAGGGCTCATAATTCATATAAAAATATCATATTTTGCTTTAAACTCGTTTCAATAGTCAAGATATAATATTTTCATATCAAAGTCTCCATTTAAACCAAACTTAGAATCTTGAAACAATTCCAACTTTAAAATAATTTGAATATTAAAATATTTAAAAGTATATTTAAAATAGTTTAGATATATAATTGAAATAGTTTGATAATAGATAGTTTGTATTTAAATAGAACTATCAGATTTAGTAAAATATATAGTTAAAATATTAAAGTAGTTCATAAAATAAATAGTTAATTATTAAAATGGTTTATTCAAAATAATTAATAAAATTAAAGTAGTTGTAAGGTAAAATAGTTTATAAAGAAAAATAGTTATTGTTAAAATAGTTTATAAAATGGTTTAAAATACTATAATTGGAATTAGAATCCTTCCTTCAAAAATTTAAACAAACTAGAAATCATATTACAGTTTCAAATCAATTAGACTAAATTTTGATATCTTAATTCAAAAGGACTCAACTTTCCATTTATATTTCAATTCGATTCAACAGTTCGATTTGAACAATTCGATTTACAGTTCAATTCAAATATTTGAAATTTCAATTATAATTCTCACTTTGAATTATTTCAATTTGTAAAATCTCGATTTCATAATTTAAATATAACTTTAAATCAAGTTAATTGAAGTAAATTTCAAAGATGGATAACGAATTCAATTTCGATAAACTCAATTATATTCAATTCATTTTAACTTCAATTTACAACATCAAAAATTTACTTTAGCCTTTATATTTCAAACTCCAACCTTCAAGTTCAAAGGAAATCGATTTATAAAACAACGTCTATAATGCTTTTAAAACAATATTTCAAGAGCCATGGTTAAAACAAAATTTATTTAACCAACCGGTGTCCATATATAGTTTTCTATCCTATGGCCAAGTAATACTTAAAATTTAATTTTAATATTTTGGGAAAGGATATATATCATTTCAATCCAAATCAGGGTCATAGGTATTTATCATTTCAACCTACGTTCTTAATTCATTTTAATGATTAATCCCGAGTTTATTCGAAGCCCATAACATCTAGGATAAATGATTGGGATTAATCAACAAAATCCATGGTCATATAAAAATCAAGGTGAATTTACACAAATAAACATCAAGATGTCAAATATATCTAATTCAAGCCACTCATCACACCAATGCATCAAAACAGTTCTATATCATAAAAAAAATAACTAGTTATCAGAGGATGGGTTTTAAACTAGTAATAAAATGTCAAATTTTAACATAACTGTAAAATTTAAACTAACAGTCAAATTAAATTACACTATTGATGCTAGTTAACATAAATATGCAATTTTAGCTATCAAACAACAATCAATACAATCATATCATAACATAATTTTAATTTAACAAATAATCAAATACTTTAGTTAGGTATGAGTTGGTTTAATCACCCACCTTTGATTTCGAACAAGCTTGAACTCCAAAATAGGCCCAAAATTTGACAGTCTCCAAATCTGACCAAACCAACTCCGTATTGTCCGGAATTTTGATATGATTCCAATGCAACAAACTGCGCGTCAAACTGACTTCGTATGAAAAAGTTATACATGTTTTATCATTGAAGTCCAATTATAACAAAATAAACAATATATCTCACTCCTTGCATTTGCCACATCATTAATCTATCATTTTCCTCAAATGATACTCTCCACCTACAACAAGAAAAATGAACCCACCATGGTTAAAAGCTCGTACCATCTCTCTTACTTCTCTTCCTCTTTGCTTCATGAAAATTAAAACCGCTTTCACCAACGGTTTTCTCTCCGCGAACTCTACCTCTTAGTCAACATCAAAGACAATTCGGGCAATTCCCTTAAATTGCGTTCATGGCCTCACACATGTTGTAGCCTACATCTATCGACAAATTTTCTCTCAAAAACCCTTCAAACTTTACCATGAAATGCTACTCCATGCCATGATCTCGAATACAATCACCGATTCGCATATTAATCCTTATGTCCATCACAAATCCTAACTGATTTCATATGTTATATTGTAAAAGTTTTGTGGACCTTAGCAACTCGATCGCGGCACCTAGAAAACTAGGCTATAAATAGATCTCTCCATAAGAAACTTAAGGAAACAGTTTCATGATTTTAGGATTTAAACTGGATTTTTTTTTATTTTTGGAAGAAGGGATTTCTTTTTCTGGAAGACATAGTAGAATGATGGCCTATTCAAGTTGTTACAAGAGACATAAATGATAAATTAGGTTTTAGAAATGATTATTTATAGGCAAGGAAATTTAATGGATAATTAAATGGTAAAATATTCATCCCTTTCTAATCCATCTTTAATAGAATTCCAAATGTTACTAACACAGTCCTAATCTAAAATAGAACTTATATTAGTTATATAAATTAGTTACACCTAATGTAATCCCAAATTCAAATATTCACAAATTTCAGTTGAACAATTTTTTTGTTTAAATAACTTAATTTAAGTCTTAATAATTCGTTATATATTTAATTCCAATAAATTGATCTAATTTAATTTCTATTTTTTGTATTCAACCAATCTTGAATTTATAGATATAATCGACACATTTCTTTTAGTTTATATCATATTATGTTAGTAACTTCCATTTATTATTTAATGTGCAATAACCAAATATTTAATTGCAATCAATTTATTTGTTGTAACTTAAATTCAATTAAGTCGCAGTTAATTCTATATTTACTTTATTATTCCATACATCGTTACATTTTGGTCCTACTTAATGCTTATTTAAAATCTATTATGTCAATTTTCTATTGTTACAAGTTTATTCACCTTAACTGCAGTAATTACGTGCACTATTTAAATTTCATTTCCAATTTATCATCAATGAATTAAATAGCAACTGCTTTACCACACTAATCAATTAATCTATTGTAAACGTTATTTTCAAAATTAGTTAAACATTCAATTTATTCCTTTAATTACCATTCTTAATTAATGTTATCATTTACCTTACAATTTATACAAACATAATTTCCAAATATATATATTACAACACAATGTAAAATACACATTAATCCATATATATATCATATGCATTGATTATTTTGTATCTCATTTAATTCTAGGTTATTGTAAAAATTTACAACATTTGTTAATAACAAAATGCCAATTACTGTCTAATAGCTTAACAACTGCTTTGCTTAATAAAATTTATTGAATTCATTGCAATTAAATGTAAATTTGAAATTCATTAATACACACACACACACACACACACACATATATATATATATATATGAATATGAATATATATATATATATATTCTTTGCAATTATTATTTTCTCATTCCGTTATTAGTTGTTGCTATAACTACAACATTTGTTAATATCAAAATGTCAGTTACAGTCTAAATAATTGGTAAATTTCACTGTTAATTAAATTTTGCAGTTTCTACACCTTAAGTTATTATTAATAACTAAATACAAATTGTAGTCACTGAAATTAATTAAATGCATTCCCTGTAATGTTTTTCTCTCCTTTATTAAACTTTTATGTAAATTAAATTACCGTTCCAAAATAAATAAACCACAATTCACATTTTATTAAAACTATAAATCTATTGTGATTACAGTTGTTGCAAATTATTATTAACTACCTAGATCAAACCATTTTATTTAATTTTTACCACAAAATCACTAAATTATTTATCTTAACCAAAATTTCCTATAAAATAATACTAAATTAAGTAATTTTGGACAGCATAAAAATATGGGTTGTTACACTCCTCCCCACTCAAAATTTTTTGTCCCCGAAAAGGAATGTAGTAAGGAAGTTGTCAATTCATATATATTAAATCATATAATTTCTTATTCAACTTAGAAACGATTAACTTATACAAAAAACTCAAATTTTAACAAAAAAATTTAAGTCATAAATTCACGAAAAATTTCGGCAGAGTCTTCTTTGTACGATTAGGTCCGTAAACAACAATATAATCACAAATATATATCTCATCTAAGTGACGAGGCAACCCAAAAATAGGAAAACAATATACAATGCTAAATACGATATATAATTTGGTATACGTACCTTTCATTAGCGTTATTAGCAATTTAGCTTATTTTTAAGCAAGCAAAATAAACATTTTATGCGCACGCAACTCCGAAAGAAAGCATATGCCATCCACACCTATTAAAATAGTAAACAACAAATAAGAACATACATATAAAAGAGATAAATATATATGTTTAAAATACTATTCATGAAATAGCAAATGCAAAAAATAACAAAAAAAATATCCAAACAATTATGTTCATCCAAACAAGTACCATAACCAATTTTAAATGTCAATATTTTATTTGTATGACTTCATTTGTTCATTCCATTCTTAAACAATCCATATTTCATTTGTTATATTGCAGTCCTATTTGTTCCAAATGTCAATGTTTTGGTTTATTATTTATTAGTTTCTATCATTATTCAAATTGTTTATATTCACTCATTGACATTCATTTTATCAATAATTAAATAGATTTACATACAATTCATTTTAATTTTGAGTTGAGTCACTTTACTTGTATTACGTATATGTTTATTCACTTGTAATTATTCTAAATCAACTCAATTGATTCGTTATTATTCTTCTTTTATTAAATCTCATTTAACTTTTGATTTCTTTGCATCAATTTAAACCACATCCATTATATTCAACATTGATTCTTGTTAGCGCATTCCATTAACTTCATCACTTAAGCCTAAGTTGATTATAGTTCAAATTTGTACAAAATGTTAATTAATTGCCATCAATTCCATTTTACATTTCTTAAGTTAATCTATACTTATCATTTCTCTTATTTATTACACAAGTTCAAATGTTTCAATTTGATTAAAATTCACTATAACACATTTATAAGAGTTCCCACTTTAATTTATTTCTCTTAGATTCATTTCTTATTTCACAATTCAAAAGTTTTATAAAATTTCATGTTTGCTCATTTCTTCAATTATTCTAGAACTTAAGAATTTAGCTTTGGGTTCATTTCCAAGTCAACTCTCAAAATAAAATATATATTATATCTTTTATATAAAACCATATTATAAAAGATTTAAATGAAATCTAGTTTCGTAAAACAAAGTACAAAAGTTCTAAGTGATATTCCTCACTTAGTCTTATGAAAATAATGTCGAAAATGCATGCACTCATGACCGAAATTATTTTCCAAAGGCAAGAGGGGAGTATAAACTTATTTCAAAAATTCATTTGAAAACAATTTCTATATGAAATAACTTTTAAAATATAAATATATTATTTCAAATCATTTGCAAATAAATATTACAAAACCACCTGAAATCAAATTCTCAAATTCATATTTAACTTATTCTTATTTCATTACAATTAATTTCCAATATTTGATTTTTCTTAAACCATTAATAACCAATGGTTCTAATTATTGATTAATCGAAATAATAAATGATGATAATCAACAAAAATCAAAATTCATAGATTTTCAAATAATTCTTTGTATATATAAAATATAATTCAAAACAATATTATGTCAATGAGTTCTGTTCGAGTGTTTATAAATCTTTATCGATGCTTTGGCATCCTAAGTACCGACCAGAATTCATAAATACTCAATGGAACAAACCAACACAATACAAAATCATTTTATATCAAAATTACATTTACACTCTCTCATATACACTCAAACTCATTCTATGGTATTACTACCCTATCTCTACTGAGTTAATCCCAAATAGAGCTAAGTTTTTCGCTAAACCAAAGCTCTGATACCAATTATAACAACCTAGTTTTTTGACCATTCAAATCGACAATGATTCTCAAATGTCGACTTAAACAAATCAAAAATACAGATAATTATTGGGATTAATATAAGAAAAAGAAGAAAGAAAGAAAAAAAAACAGAATCTCGCAACAGAAGGACAAAATATAATAAATAAATAACGGTTCATGAAGCTATTAAAAACATACAATTGATTATACACTTATAACGATTTTTAGAGTTAACTGTTATACAACATACCAATATTTGCAGCCGAATAATAATAAATACGTCTGTTGAGCTCCTTCTTCATCTTTATAACTATGTCTTCAACAATTGAAAACTCAGGCTGACCCAAGCACAAATGAAAAGACAAAAACAATCAGATCAGAACTAAAATATTCTCATATTAGTTAAATCAAATTCATGTGACAATATGAGAGAAAATAACTTAAGAGATGTTATGGGTATTTCCATCTCCTAAGGATCCGTTAAACTAGATACTATATAATACAATACGCTATTATTATAATGTCTATGGTTAAATATAACATATTAAAATAGCGCAAGCGGGATTACATTTTTTTCCCTTACACCATTTATAATACCGTTGTCTATACAGGTACCGTAAAGTCCACCATAATCCAGTGGCTATCAGAGGGCACTCCATAGGTACGGTACAAATCAAAGTCGTAAGGGGCTCGATCAGGATAATATGACAAGGCACACGAGGAATGCCCAGAGTAGGAATATACTAGTTGCACGCCCGGACTGGTGGTAACGCATAGCCACGACTAACGCCCACCTTGAATAACACTCCCAAATCAAGGATGGGCATCAAATCAATCAAACCAAGGGACAATAGTAATAAAGGAAGAAGTGTTGCCGATGGAGTTAGCTAACCCCACTTGGTCTGGTATAGCCCTGTTTTAGTCATTTTAATTATGACCCGAAGGTCAAGGACATCCATCATCGTTCTCTTGCTTCATTCCAGGAGCATTCGCCAAACCAACCTACTTCATTCTGAATTCTCCACCACGTACACAGTTGTAAAAGTGGTTTTCGGTATTGGCAGAGAGTGTGACTATATCCGATCCTGGTCTCTTTAACAAACAAACGTTTACATTTTTCACACCAGTCAGTTTTTTTATATTTCAAAGGGGTTTACAGTTCGTATCAAAATATCATATTTTGCTTTAAACTTGTTTCAGTGTCAAGATATAATATTTTCATATCAAAGTCTCCATTTAATCCAAACTTAGAATCTTGAAACAAGTCCAACTTTAAAATAATTTGAACATTAAAATAGTCAAAGGTATGTTTAAAATATTTTAGATATATAATTGAAATAGTTTGAAAATAAATAGTTTGTATTTAAATATAATTATCAGATTTAGTAAAATCTATATTTAAAATATTAAAGTAGTTTATAAAATAAATAGTTAATTATTAAAATGGTTTATTCAAGGTAATTAATAAAACTAAAGTAGTTATAAAGTAAAATAGTTTATAAAGAAACATAAAACCATTGTTAAAATAGTTTATAAAATGGTTTAAAATACTATAGTTGGAATTAGAATCGTTTTTTTAAAAACTTAAACAAACTGGAAATCATATTCTAGTTTCAAATCAATTCGACTAAATTTCGATATCTCAATTCAAAAGGACTCAACTTCCCATTTATGTTTCAATTTGATTCAATAGTTCGATTCAAATAGTTTGATTTAACAATTCAATTCAAATATTTGAAATTTCAATTATAATTCTCACTTTGAATTATTTCAATTTATAAAATCTCGAGTTCACAATTTAAATTTAAATTTAAATCAGGTTAATTTAAAGTAAATTTCAAAGATGGATAATGAATTCAATTTCGATAAACTTAATTTATATTCACCTCATTTTAACTTCAAGTTAAAACATCAAAAATTTACTTTAACTTTTATATTTCAAACTCCAACCTTCAAGTTCAAAGGAAATTGATCTGTAAAACAATGTCTATAATGCTTTTAAAACAGTATTTCAAGAGTCATGGTTAAAACAAGTTTTATTTAACCAACTGGTGTCCGTATATAATTTTCTATCATATGGCCAAGTAATACCACTACAAGAAAACGAACTTTTTATAGTGTTTAAAAAACGCTATGAAAGGATACGATGGCGTTTTTATAAACGCTATATATCAACATGTTGTAATATGTCAGGAGTCTATAATAGCAATCTAATGATCGCTATAAAAAACATGCTATGAATGGTGTTTCTTATAGCATTTCCGAATTGCTATTAAATAGACGATTTGTAACATACAAATTCCTATCTGTAGCGTTTGCTTCTTGCTATTAAACTTTTATGCAGAGTTGTGGTTTATGCTGCTAATATTTATGATGTTATTTAATTGCTATTTATAGCAACTATAAACGCTATAGTTAAATATTGCTTGATTATTATAGCACTACAAACGCTGTGGAAATTTCATAGCTTGATTATTATAGCAACTTTAAATGCTACAGTTAGTATTTTATAGCGTTATTTACTTGCCATGAAAACTGTTTAATCGTCACAGAATATTTTTATTACACTAGCATAATGTTATAGTATGTATAGCCATTATTAAATGTATTTCATGCACAATATTAATCATATATATATTTATGATCAAAAAGTATGTCATATAAAGTTTGAAGCATATAAATATTTATGATCAAAAGTAACAATTCTTACAATCGTTGCTAACCAAAGCAATACATACTAAAAGGAACAATCCATACAACCATAGCTAACCTAATGACACATAGTAAGTAAAGATGTATGAACATCGACACAAAATACATTTGAAGGAGAATGAGTGCAACAACATATTTTTCATGCCTTTCACCATAGCGTAAACCTAGAGCATCATACAACGCCTGTCTAAAAAACATACGCCTATTAGTCATAAAATCCGAACATACAAGGTTTAATGTTTAATATAAGAAAGTACACTAGTCGAATCCCTAAAATCATGCATACTCAAAATCAGCTCTGAAAGTTACCGAAAATGTTATATACATGTAAATAGAAATGATTATACATAATACAGAGATTAAATTAATTATAAAATGAGCCGGTGAACAACATATTGTTTTCTCATGCTTCACCTGCTATGATCCAATTTGCAATTCCTCTTAGGTCAAGTAACAAATACAACTCAACTTATTACCTTTCAAAATGAATGTGCTAGAGAAACCTTTTGATATATGACTAAACGTATTCTTACGGAGATTTTCATAACATTAAGCTCACACTGGGGACAAAATCACACTATTTTAACCCAGTGTGTCATTAAAAGGACTCGATAGTGTGTGAACATTGCATGCAAATTATTTGTTGATAAAAAAGCATGCTCGCCTGATGATTCGATGGGAAGGAAGTAAAGTTTAATTTTTGCATGTAATTAAGATTATGAAACTAGGTATTTGGCTAGTTGCAATACAAAAATAACTAAATAGGGTTACTCAGCAAATTGTTTGTATCTAGTGCGATGAAGAGAATATTAAGCAGTAACAAACAGATAATAACATAAACATGTTTCAAATGAAGCCATTTATTACATCCTAGAATGTTATGGTAACACAGGCTTTAAAACACGTTTCAAATTCCTAATTCAACTTCAAAATGTATTTGCACATCCATTTACAATGCAGTCTACCTTTCAAACGATAACACACTACCAATTTTTTTCAAGGATAAGAAAAAATATGAACCTGGAATTTGCAGACGTAGTAATCATCCCCACATTTTCCGGAAGTATTCAATAGGCTTTTGTGCTGGGTGCAAGGTCCAAATGCAACTTAAATTCACAAGTGCTTTCACTTTATCTGGTCTTCTTGGCTTTCGTAATCGCGGTGCTTGATATATCCAATGCCACAACATAATGATCAGGACCAACAATAGCAACAAAAACATATCCTTGGCAAGTCAAAGAACACAGTAAATCAGCCATGTACATGGAACTGAATCATATATCAAAACTATGGAAACCACCAAGCAAATTATTACATAGAACTTTATTTTTTATGTATAAGAATAATGTTTAATGCATCCATTTTGTATGTTAATATCAAGCAGTGCCTAGCATGTAAACATATACATTAACAGGATTTGAACCCATGATGTACACCTGGACACAAAGTGAAAGGACATGATTTGAACCCATGATATCGTACACGAATGCTAACCAAAAGCATGAAAAGTCAACATCCAGTGGAAAACACATGCAAACACCATTCCATGTGCATATTCCTTTTTACACTCATGTTGCTACTGCAACAACCATACTAGGTTTCATTGTCTTTGACATGTTTATTAATCTTAAATTTCCTATTTTCTTGAGGCTCAGTGTATACAATTAGTTTACTAGTATTAACTACTCTGCTATTATACAACTAGATAATAGATATATAATTAGGTACCTTATCCCAGTGTTTTCACGCATGCATGCGGCTTCTGATTTCCCTCAATCTTCTATCTTCGTATCAATTTTTTTTGAATCTAGCTTCACACTATAAGGAAATTATACAAATTAGAATTCAAAAAATTATTTACCTATCAAATAATAGTAATTTTTGCTAAATTACTAAAGACTCTGGCAGTGACTTACTTGAAGCATGAAGAATAGGAAAATTGCAACATTAATGGTATAAATGACACCAGCATGCGCCAAAAATCCCACTGCATATTTCATGAAACTAAAGATATTTTCCTGTGTACCATAAACATGTAATTTAGAAGTTTAAACAAAATAAAGAACAAAAAATGTGGATATATGCATTATAGCATATAGGATGAAGTTGTCTTAAATAAATTTAGCAATTTTCAAGCACATAAGCAAACTCAAGTATACACCCCTTCTTATTCTGATCAAACTTCAACTACCGGCGGGGATCCAAAACCCGGATTTCTAGATGAGGTCAATAAGCTGGGTGATGTCGATGAAGATGAAGGCGGAAGCAGTGGAGAAAACCATGACATGACGGATGGTGAAAGCTGTGACCAACGGTTGGAGCAGGAGAATTTGGTTGGGTATGAAAGGGATTTCAAAACCAAACCGGTTCGCATATCGGGTGGGAGCAGGACTGGAAATCATGTTCAGTGGGCTGTAAATTTGGCCATTCTAGTGAGAATATATATAAGTACTGTCAACATGTATTTGATATCAATGCAATGATACAACAGCTTGCTGCTTTGGTTTAGTCTGTTTAAACCCTGAGTGTATTTGCATGTATTTGATATCAAAATCTGGGCATGGTTATCCATAAGACTATTACTATATTCTGACAATTTTGGCTTTACTTGAATCATTTTTTGTGCTTTGAAAAAAATTATCTTTACAAGTCCTCATTTATTAAAATAATGGATATTATACTGTACATTTGACATAGTGCATTGCCTTGGTTCCTGTGAAATGAATATGGCTTCTTCCTGGAGTTTATCATGACACTTATAATAGGTAAGAGAACGTGCATCCTATGACACTCATTGCCATTCACTGTTCTTTGCTTTTTTTCTTTTATATCACTCTATTAATTTTTTTATTTTCTTCAACTTATTTTCATTTAAAATATGCAGGCTCACGGAACTCTGGTTGCTATTTACAATTGGCTGAGTTTCTTTAATTACCTTACGTTATTAGCCACGATATTAATAAATTTCTAGAGCATTACGATATCAGCTTTCAATCTATGCAGTATTTCATATACATAGAGTGCATATACTGTGTTCATTAGTTTTAGGTGATATGCTAACTTGGCAGCAATGCAACTCATGCAGTCATGTGATTCACAATTGTCCTACAAGACAAAGTATTCCCATGTATTTAGTAACAGAGAATGACAAATTATAGAAACACAAAGAGTACCTCATTCAATAATCAAATTCACCAGAAGCTGGAGAGGTATTGGCACATATAAATCTCATTAGGCAGTTGCTAGAGTTAGCTAACCTGTAAATGTGATCCGAAGAAGCATTAATTTGTGCTCTGTTTCATCATCAATCCTCCTCCCTCAAGATCCAAACAAATAAAACCATGGTATGTAGTTCAAGTAGGAACCTGCAGAATAAGACATTTGCTATAATGCACAGTGTCTTTATTGTTGCTTCAGGCTTAAGCTAAAGTAAGAATATTGTAGTAAAGTGATAAACACTGTACATATATCAAATGGCTTTTTTTTGCTATGAAAGAATAAAACTGACCAAACTATGTTAATAAAGTGCACATGAAATTTCATACTTAGTCCAATGAAATTAAAACTTTGATAAATAGCTAAAAAGTGGACGCTTGGAAGATAAGTACCAGGTAGATTAAATTGTTCTGTGCTGAAGTAAAAAAACAAAAAATATCATGCATATATAAATAGGATTGGTCAAAACGTGTACTTACTATTGGATACTAAAATTCTCTCCTCAACACCTTATATTCTTTCAACCGGAACTATTGGAAGCTGTACAAATAGAGTCAGGATGCTACGCTTAGTACACGTGTGATGGCCCATCCAGACTATTTTTCTCTTAAGACCATACCAGATTCACATGTCTTCTTATTGATCCATTTGTTGAATTCTACTTCATCCTCTCCCTTACAGTTGATTACACCGAAGGCCTAAATCCATCCCAACCGTTTTTTTTCTTCTCCAACTACATATTTTCAAACATGTAATAGCTTAATTCAATTCATGAAATTCACTTTAGGCACATGCATATCTCAATACCCAAACTAGTAAAATTTTGTCCTATATATGATTAAATCGTAAGTAACAGTTTTTCTGTAATCTATAGTTTTGCCTAATAATTTATGATTTCTGAAAGAAAATAAAAAAATCTATAGTTTTTTCAATCGGTTTTCTTTGTTTTGTTTAGTATAATAGCTTTCAAAGCTCCATTATTCCATTCTACCTGCAACACAGCAAATAGAACTCTTACTTCTTACACCATCCTCCTCCTGCATGACTGCAATAGTCACCATTTAAGTTTTAACTCCTACAACCGCCACAATTCAACCAAACCCAACAACCATGGTACCATCTCCTACAAAACGGACCAGCTCGCCAAATACTTAGCAATGCCAACCTAAACAAATCCTCTGTCCATCACCATTTACAACTCCTTGTTCCACTATCCGAAAATCCCAGCCCCAATCACATTTCCTTCACCAAGACGGCCACTGCAATCTCCATTACATAAGCCATTTGCTAAAACAACCACTGCCACTTCTGTTACAAAACTGCCACCACTCCAAATCACCAAACCCTACTGCATCAAACCATCGTCCGAGTCTGACCTGCAACCTCCTCCTGCAATTCACCGGCACCCAAGCCAAATACGATATGGTTGTCCCTAAATAGAAACTGCACCCTCCTCAGAAATCAGCACAAGCCAAACTACGACCAGCCACACAACCAAATATCACAAACTCTTCATATAATAACCAGCGACCTTCCTGCAACTCTTTAACTCTTCAGATATTCATGTACAAAACAACTACCCGTATTCAACCAGAAACTACATAAGTTCATCCCTTCAGCAAACAGCCTTGGACCATCCCACTTCATCTCCAAGCAAACCCAAAGCCTGCTGCATCAACCAAACCGCAAACACATTTGATGCATCATTCATGTCTGTAGTAGTGTTTCGCCATCATGGTTATTACGATGGTAAGTCAAGGCGAGTCGATAGAGGTCTAATTAGTCGACTAGTGGACTAGTCGTAGACCAGTCGTAGACTAGTCGGACTAGTCGATAAATACTAATCTTATAGTTTACTTCATATTTTAACACTAAATTAGTCTCCATTCATATTTAATTTTACTTCTACGGGTAAACTTGTAATTGTATCACTTTCGAATATTCAGAATACTTTTATAAGAGCATCCGCAACAAAGTATCGGATATGCGAAATACTGAAATCCAACCTCAAAAACGCGTCCAACAGGGTATAGATTTTACCCGCTGTTCGGAAATCTGGGGTGAAAGTTTCGGAATCTCCAAACTCCCGAAGCGCTTGTTGAACAAACGCGTAGAGTCAGGCGTCTGTTAAACAGACGCCTAAACCTAGGCGTTTGTTCAACCCACGCACAGGCTTTAATTCATTTTCCAATAATTCTTCGTCCAGTTTTCTTTAATTCTGTTCACACACATCGTCCAATTCCATGTCTTCACCACCATCTCAACCTCCTTCGTCCTCTTCATGAACCCTTCCAAAACCTTAGCAACCTCCAAAATATTTTTCAATTTAATTTGTTCCTATTTGCCGCATATGCCAGTAAGAGAAAACACTTATCAATTCTTTCATTTTTCTCAAGCGAAGTCCAAATACATATGCAATCCGTTTGTAAACTTACTTTCTGATTTCTCCATTTGTTTGCTTTAGCTCGTACCAACAAATACGCACTTCCACTATTTTCTTTTTTTTTCTTTTGCAAAAGTTTAACAAAATTGAGTCAATCTGCTCCAGATTTCCAATAGCACTACTTCTCCTCCCCAAAAGTCCAGTTGCTTCATCCAAAAGACCATTGCTTCAGCCAAACATACTAATTAAACAAGTAAAGGGGAAGAAGATTTCGAATCTTTGGCAGTGGAGAGGGCGATGACGTCGGAGTTTTTACATGGAGGGCGGACGAGGGGTTTGGAAGAGAAGGAGGTGGTGTTGGTGAAGCTTAGCGTCCTTGGACTTGCGGTGATGACACTTGTTTAATCTGTGTGTGTTTGGACGAGGAGTTTTTACGGCTTTTAATTTGTCTGTGTGGTCCACCTGCATTCCGCGCGGTTGTTCAACAACCGCCTGGATCCAGGCGTTTGTTAAACAACCGCGTGGATTTAAAACTGTTGGAGATTCCGGATTTTCGGGGGTGTAGAAAATCGAAAATCGAAAATATACACCCTTAAACAGTTGGAGATGCTCTAAGTATCACTTCAGAATATTCAGAATACTTCTACAATCTCAATTTGAGTTCGAACCCTAAATTAGTCTCGATTTGAGTTCTAAATCGAACCCTAAATTATTCATATTTAAACACTAAATTAGTCTCGATTTGAGTTCGAACCCTAAATCGAACCGTCAGATCGACATCGGGACTTCGAACACTAAATTTTAGGGTTTCAAATAAACATCGAGACTTCGATTTAGGGTTCTGATTTCTAGGGTTTCAGTTCCAGTCGACATTTGGCAAGTCGACATTTCATGTCGAGGCTTCCATCTCGACTAGCCAACTAGTCAAGTGCCGTAATAACAATGGTCGCCGTATAAAAGGAAGCTATCGAAAATAACCACAGAAGAGAAAAGGTTGCATAATTGATTGTTTTCTCTACCGTCGATTATAAAATGATGCTGCGCCGCTTACGTATAATATAAATCGTACAATTTTATAAATTTATCCTAGTTTTCAAAAATAATAAAAATTTATACCACTTTCAAAATTTATTACAAATATAGGTCTGTTTTTTTTCACATCGATGCCTGAATTATTTAAAAAAAAATCCTATTAGTGCATTTTAAAATGGAGCTAGGATGAGATTTTTCTCTTTTCCCCTCCAACGGTTCTATTTGAAATTGAGTTAGTATGAAAATATTGTTAAAAAGGGTTCATGATGCATGTTTAAAATGTGACATAAGAGACTGATGATACAAATTCAATGTGGCAAAAACATCTCTATATTTGATATAAGTTTCCAAAGGGCCTAAATTTGTTACCAGTTTTAAAAAGTGGACTAAATTTACAGATTTTCCTATAACTTGAGGTATGAATTGTAAATGGTGTGGATTTATTTAATTTACCATTTAGTTGATTGTTAAACTGGATATATGAGAACTGATAAACATTATTGTAAGAGTGGTTAACCCTTATCATTGCTTTTAAGTGTGCAGCTAAGAGCAACAATGCAGCAAGGAAGACACAAAGGAGAGGGGTATGATGTATTATTTATACCATGCAACCATGTTTTCTTTTATGTTTACGTACGAATATAAATTCTACGACAGTTGATTACGTTGCTGGTTTTCGAACATAATTGCAAAATGATTATCAAAATAATGTTATCTTTTATTACTTATGTACATAAGACTAGGATGGAAACATGCACCACTCTGGGTACCCTCTCTTTTTTTCCTTTTCTTTTCTTCTCATTGCTACAAAAAAACAAGTATTAGGAATATACAACAAAGGCATGCCCAATGGTTTAAGGTTTGTTTATAATGTTAGGAACTATAAATAAAGGAAAAAAGTTTAGCCATTTTAGACTAAAAAAAAACTTGAAATAACAAAACTGCACCATGAATTTTGGAACGGGGTATTGTAGCTACCCCGTCTATAGAAAATTGATTATAACTTAAATTTTTTTCAATATATAAACGAAGCACAAATTCAATATAGCTTGGTATGGATAAGCTTTCCGTTTCTTCGATGCAATAAGATAGATTCATATATATACTGGTACTGAAAATTCTTTGCGTCCCCAGAAAGTCAATAGGGAGCCATGATAAACAAAAGCCTAAATTTTGTTGTAGTGTAAGTGCTTTGAGAGATAGCTAAATAAAATAAGTAAAAAAATTATTATCAATTTGACCAAGCCTAATAAAAAAGAATACTGAGTTGAGTTTAAAAATGGACATAAGCCTGACTTATGTCTTACTGCATTTTAAGTGACTATCTTGCCTATTGTAAAAGATTTTTAGATATATGCTTTATGATGGAGTCTATGAAATGACTTAACATAAAAATAGTCTGGCCTATAAATAATATTTGAAGAGGCTGTTATTATGAATCAAACATACTAGTAATCAAACACGCTAGTCTTCATTACCATAAAACCAAGCTTCAGAGATAGGTTTTTAAAAAAAAAATTGAAGAAAAAACATGCAGGAATTTAATTTAAGTGCAGGCTTCAAAAAGACAAAGTTTTACGTTTGTTTTTCTAATTCTCGATAATTGGATGATTTTAAGATTTTTCAATTAGACAGTAAGAAATTTAAGATAGACAATCATCGAAGCTAGATCTCTTAAGACTTGAAACTATAAATCTATTTCTGATATCCTTAGCAAACTTGGCAGTTTAATAAAAGTGATTGGAAATGTGGTGAAAATGACACCGAATAGATTTGTAATTTCTAATATTGATGGATAACTCCAAATATCCTATCTAATTGACTCGCTACTCAGAGTTAACACTTTTGGTTAAGATGAATTCTACATATAAAAATTTGGAAGTGTCAAATGAAGAAAACATAGCAAAGTATACAATTATTTTTGTGATTTCAACCAAATGAGAGTTAACTCTATCAAGGATAACTGACAAATATAGTAAGCATTGACTTGCTTTGACCAAAAATAAAATAAAATATTTGTCCTTTGATCTATTCAAAATCTATATTAAGAGTTTGCTTAGAAAGTGTGCTTGAAGGCTATTTTAACAAGACAATCTATGATACCCTATGCATTCCACATGCTTAATAATGTGGCCAACCTGAAGTGGTTAATTATAGCCCCAATGATTCAGCTGTTCATAACATCAGGCATAACATCAGAAGTCAACATACCCTCCAGTTCCCTCATTCCATGATCAAATCTTTAACTCCTTCAATATTTCAGTCCAACAGTATCTGTTACATGACTTTAACAACTTAAAAGATTATACATATATTTTAACAGCTAATTTCATTTGAAATAGGCATTTTGCCATGATTTCAAACTATCCTGGGATTTAAATACTCCAATTAAACAGAATAACTAAAATATTAGCTAATTTTCAAGTTTGTTTTGCTCCAACTTTACGTAGTAATTAAAGCAGACAAAAATTATGTATAGTAAGTTCCTTGAAGTAGAGTAGTTCCAACAATTTCACCATTTAATCTGTAAGTAAATTTAGTGACAGCTAAAAATATAAAGATATACATAAATTATATAACCGGGTTGAGTTTCGTTATTTAGTTGATCTGGCTAAAAGATAAAAGCATAAAATATCAGAAAAGACTAGCTTACTTCAAGCTTAAAGATGTATGTACATCTAGGATTAAAAATCCATGATTTACTTTCATAATGTTTGTATATATTAAGCATATACACTATAGCTATTTGTTATAAAGTCCTTGGTTTGGAAATATAAAAGAAAAATAATAAGATAGTGAGATGTTCATAAGACAGAATGATGTGAAATATAATGAAAAACAATAAGATAGAAAATATGTGTGCATATCAGAGATATTGACACAAAGGAAAGCAAAGCATAGACCAACAAGCTTTAATTTTAGAAGTAATTGAAATAAAGGCACATCTCATGAAAGAGGAATATATTTCTAGGGAAACAGTCGGTGAAAATAAAAAACTAGCACACATAATTCACAAAGCATCATGTGGAGTTTGATTCAGAAATAATGACAATTTTTCCTTAGAAAGACAGGGCATGACAAGCTCTTAAGTTGACTATGATTTCTATCGTTGTATCAATGACAAAGCAAAGAAATGCATCTGGCTACTGCAAACAATTCACAAATGTGAAACAACTTTCTGAAATTTAAAACAGAAAACTAACTTATATAAACATCTTTACTTGAGCAATAAAATGTACTGACTTCATACTACCTCTACATATAGAAGCTGCATATGCAACAAAGGACACATGTATATAGGCCAGCATATCTCAGATATACATATTACCAGAATTTCAATATGGTTATTCAATATTCAAAATTGGCAAATCAATATTTTTACATTTTGTAAATATAATTTTTAATGGGAAAAGATAAGTAATATGTTGCAAAATACTAGCTAGCTACACTTATGGCTTTACCTCTTTGTCTTGTAAGTGAGAAATTATTTATATTATTAAATTCATTTAGTTATGTTCTTAGTCATTGCATAGCTTGAACAATAATGGGAGGCTTGATGTATTAGCAACTTTGTTGATAGATGTGGGATCCAAAATAGCTGACTTAATGACTAGGTCATGAAATTTACTTGACTTATTTTTTCCTACATATAAGTAATGAGGAAACAAACTCTGCATAGGAATTATAAATTACTACTATTGCGATCAAACAATAGTAAGAGGTAATGTGACCTATTATATGTTGCATACTATATCATATTCAAGAAAACATTCAGATCATATAATGTCATGTCTAATAGCACTAACAATTTCTTTCCCCAACCTTCGAAAGTAAATTCTCTAATCATCTCTCAGCCATTCAATAAAGTACAAAATAAATTAAAAATAAATTTGAGGATAGATGAGGTAAAGATCATTCTCTAGCAAATCTTCACTATAACCTTGTGCTTTCAGTTATTATAGTGGTGGTCCCAACTAATGCTTTCTACTTAATTAGTTTCAAATTTACCCACATATCTTCATGATGTTAACAATATAATTAATTAAGTGGTTGACAATAAATTTTAACATATTGCACCAACTATAATAGTCAAATTTAGACATTACATGCCAATCCAACACAATAATAGCAATTATACTACTGCTTGTCTATGAATGAAAACCATAATGTATGCAAATTCATGTTTATAATTAAGTAATCTCTATTGTACAAATTAATAGCTTGGTCTTCTAAGTAGCTTATGTAATAGTAACATTGCTATAAAAAAAATGAGGAAGCTAATTTTTCATGAGCCATGATACCACACCCGCAAGGTACAATTTAACAATAAGAGTTGGGAAACCGTAAACTCCAAAGTGAGATAAGATTCTGAAGTTATAGTAAAATTATTTCTCTCATTCATCATCTAATATAAGCACCAGGTACATGCATCATATTAAGGTAGAACCTTTAGCATGACTTCATGGGTTTTCAACATTCAAACATTACTGAAATCTAGTCACCTTGTATAGGTAAACATCACTACAGTTCTCCACAACTGAAGTATCTTGTCAAATCTACACAACACAAACAACAAAACAACATATATTTAAAAAAAGATATAAATATAAGAGCACAAGGACAAACCAGATTAGATCTTTTCATCGTTTAATAAAGAATTAAACTTAGGTTCTCGAAGATGGAAAATAGGGTTTTCAGAACAAATCAAACAAAATTGATTAAATCACGCGCAACAAAGAACGGGAAAATAGCATAACTGACTTAGGGTTTTTAGAGCAAAGCTAAGAAAGGAAGTTAGGGTTTCCTTGTCGACATCGGTTACGATGATGTGGAGTTGCAATCGATGAAGAAGGAGAAAAATAAATTGGGGGAAAGTGAAAAAAAAAGAGGTTGGCAAATAATGAAAAAGGGGGGGGAAACGAAATGTCTTCCCGCTTAATCTTTCTATTTTTATTTTAGTATTTTCCGTAGAGCTTGATAATAGCGTGTACACGGTAATTACGACATGGATAGAGAACACGATAATAACATAGATTGCAATCTTGTCCCAAACGCCTTCATGTGTTGCTATCATTAATACTTTTTCTTGTAGTGTACTTAAAATTTAATTTTTAGTATTTTGGGAAAGGATATATATCATTTCAATCCAAATCAGTGTCATAGGTATTTATCATTTCAACCTACATTCTTAATTCATTTTAATGATTAATCCTGGGTTTATTTGTTATGCCCTGAATTCACCCAGCCTCCAAAGATACGGGTAAAGGCGGGTTGTATTGAGAACATGACGCATCAGAATAAAAACATGAGAACATTTCATTGCTATTACAACAATTTACATCAGAGTACAAGAATATATCAGAGTTCAGATAAATAAAATACAGCGGAGAAATAAATATCAGAGATTTTCAAATTACAAAACAGTGGAAATATATACATAAATATAATGCACAGTGGAAAACATAAACTACCACAACTGAAAGAAATACACAAATACAAAGCATTCCGAATATAGCTCCAGCTATAATTTAGGATCCTATGAAAAGTAATATCTGCAAACCAAAACTACAAGTTGCCCGTGTAGAAAATATGGACACCTAGAGTTTAGGTAGAAACAATAAACTCCGAGTCAGTCATGGGACTGGTGTGAGAACTCAAAACAGTTATTAAACTTCACTTTAAAAGTTGGATAAATCAAGGAACCACGCTATATGACACGGAATGGGTTTACTCCCATGAATACTCTGAAAAAAAACAATTTGTAACAACGCAATGCTTTTCGAAAAATGAAGCTATTATAAGACTCAGGTCCCATCGCACAATGCAAACACAAACCAGAGGATAGATTTTTCCCTTATATTAGCCAAACATGCTTGATACACCTTAAAACAAATCATTTTGATATTACTATAAGTGCATAGTGTCGAAACAACTTCAAATATAAATGTATCAATCATAGACGGCATAGGTACTGTATATTATGTTGCCATACATAGGTTTGCAACTAAAACCGAAAACTGTCGCATTGGAAGTTGGATTTCCATCATGAGTCAAGGCAAGAGATGGTCTCCTTACCGATTCGTATCACCTCTAGCAAGATGACCCATGACTCAGACGCTGGTGAGCCCTTGGATCCTGCAGTGCCAGTTTACACTTTAGTGGATTGGTTATTACTGAACAATACGTTTCTCGGTCCTATCGGACCTCCAAAATGGTCAGTATGTCGATCAATCATATCCGAGGTGCCTCGCATCCATCATCCACATAAGTAAAAATGTCTGGGCTCCATACCATGACACCACTTCTAGCTACAAAGAAACATATTCACTCACTGCATCCTTTATCCCCTTTTTGACTCATACCGAGGTGTGAGGCTCACGAATTAACGCTATACACAAAGTTATGCTACTTAAAGCTGTGCTTTGATCATCATCCACAAGGTCCTGCTTTTCAACAAAAGCCTTGATCACTTGCATCTTTGCATGCCACATTGTCAGTCCATACCACACCATTGATTTCTATCAATATATAACCTCTAAGCTCGTACGTCTCATAGAAGGGTGTTAAGCAAAAGAATAAATTCTTCACCACCAAACAGATATATATTTAGCAGAGATCAACAAATATAGTACACAATACAATGTCAGACATAATCCATTTACAAGTCTGTTCTGGGTTTGAACGAAACCGAAGGCGCCTTATTCCTTGTCCCATTTCTCCAAGTACGTCTGAATGATCACCACTTATTACCTCGTCTTGGGTGTACAGCCCAATCAAGACATCAATAATCATCCAAACGATGTGAAGATCTCCGGTCTTCAATCACCGTCTTCATATCTTCGACTTTTAGTCGTCGTATCAATTATTCAGAATGGGATAAACCCGGTCTTTCCAAAAAACTCACGTATTTTATAATCAATAATCAAGTGCTAGAAAAACACATCATATGCCTCATTCCAATTCAGGATATTCTTTTATTCAAATATTCACATCTTTAGGGAAAGGTTCCCATTAATTTTATCAAAAATAAGTTCTTTCAAACTTATTCTTTAATCTTCCTTTGGATATCATTTTCAAAAGATTTTATTTTATTTTTCCACAACTTAAACCAAATTAAGGTTTAAGAACTAGTCGGGATTATTGAGCCTTATCAAAGTAATCATTTATTTATTAATCCCAATCCTAACTTATTCATCCCATGGAACAAAACTGGTACTACTCCATATCTAACACCCACGGTGTTATCAGTAAATTTAATTACCATTTCACATTCAAATCTAATTGAAGATTTAAATATCGCCTGGTGTAAAACTGGTGATACTCCATTCTCGAACACTTCTCGAATTCGCTAAATTTAAATATCCCATTCTCATTTTAATCTACCTAAAGATTTATTAAAACTCTAGTTCAGTTTTAATCTCAAAAATCGTTACTTAATGATTATCCAAATTTTAGGAAATAAATCTTGTATTTACTTGGGTTAAAGAACAAATGTTGTTTAAAACATTATTCACGTTAAACCTAAAATTCTCTTCCATTAAAATGGAACTTTCAAGGAATTCATAACGGTAGATAATCGATATAAATTTCTGTATCGTACTAATACTATAAATGGAATAACGACAAGGCCTTTTAAACTCCATAAATAGTAATGGTCTTCCTTCATAGAAACTCATCTCGATTATCACTAAATCTAATTACACTCAGTTCCAATTTAATATATTAAATTGGAAAACTTTACTTTGGACAATTTCCATTAAATCTTAATTAAAAAATTATAAATTCCAAATCATAACTTCACTATTAATCGGGTTTAAGAACTAATGTCATTTAAAACATCGTTCAAAATGAACCCGTAATCAACTACCATTTAATTCTAATTATAGTAATTAATTAGAAAACTTCGTTAAATCTTGATTAAAAGATTTATTCTTTTCACAACTGGTTTTAAGAACAATGTTAATAAAGACACCTTTCACGACAAACCCAAAACCCTATATAATATTAAATACAAGGCTTTAAATAGAAATCATATCGACTTCTATTTAACATCAAATTCTGAAACTAACGGATATCGTATTGGGAATAATGATATCTGTATCTTCCAAATTCCTCAACCATATTCGTATAATCATGAAATCCAATATCAAATAATGCCGATGATTATTTCTATTTAAATCCTTTCCAATTCATACGCTGGAAAATTTTGGTCATATTAAAACCATTATAATTTCTTTTAGTTCTTTACTCTAATTATTAACTAGTTCATTCAAATAAATATCTTTTATCTTTCCAAAATTTGGAATATTTAATCCGAAATCTTTTCAAATCATTTACTATGATCTTACATAATTCATTCATATTTTTATTAATTTTAATATTGCTATGTTAGTCTATTTTCATACACGACCATCGAACTGCATTACAATGACCATTTCAAATATTGATTTGGACATATTTTAATATCTAACCATTAGATTTTAAATCTCTTGTTATCATTCGAAAGCTCTTTTCGATACGAACCCAACACTTCCGGTTATAGGAGAATCCGACGGTCGGATCTCCTGTAACATCAATTCGAAGTTAATGGCTGAAATTCACGAACGGTCGCTGCGCGATACAATCTATTCAAACCATTTAAATATATATAATATATTTCGTCGATTTCCATTTAAAACGTATTTTATAAAATGTTTATAAATTCATTTTAAAATGATTTCAACTTCCTTTTCAATTTTAAATCAAAATTGAACAATCTATATTATTGTAATATAAAAATAATAATATTTTCAACATATCATATTTTAAAATCAAATCTTTTTTATATTCATTATAAAATGAATAAAATCGACAGAAAAATCCTGTTCGAGTAAAAATGGCGTATATCTACTTAACTCGACTTTATATATTTCGTGTCCATCTAAAATCGAACATCAAATTCTTATTTTGATTCTTCCACTGAATATTATTTTAAAATATTCGTTATTTATGAATTGGAATCAGACTCAATCAATTACCATATAATTTTATTTGTATGGATTCCATACATCGCATGTATTCAAAATAGTGGTAAACAACTATTAAACAATCAATTCACATCTGGAGTGCAATTTACAACTATATGAGCATTAAATAATTAAATAACGCTTATAACAGTCTGTCAATCAATCGGTTGACATGCAGTCAAATCCAAGGGAGATGTGAATTAATTATCATCCGCATACCCGTGTGGGGTTTTCAACCATCAAACAAATATTATTATTAGTCCCTTGGGCGATGTGTAAAATTATCGTCCTAATACCCGTGTGGGGTTTACATCACAATCCATGTGAATTTATTTACAGTTTAATAATCATGACATTAAAACTGTGCATATCCATCATCCACCACAAAAATATTGCAATCACAGGCAATCAATACATATTCAGTTATAAAAGTAAATAACTGTACAAAATTTTGAGTAAGAGAGTTCTCACTTTGATTTCCACTCCGTCCGTGTTAATTTGATGATTTCTATTTTTAAACTAAATTAAACAACCATTTAATTTAGCTCAAAATTCAACTTGCTCCGTTTTCGTTATGATCATTTCCATGTTGTAGAGTTTGTTGTCATGATCGCAACACAACTGAAATCATCGAATTCCGATCTAGTATGAAAAAGTGATAATTTATACATTTCATTACATAATTAAAATAATTAAGAGTTAATTACTTTTCTCCTAATCCCCTTAATCTCCTTCTCCATCGTGCTTTACCAGATTTCACGCATCCAAAAAACAAGACTCCTCCTTAACAAAACGCACCTCAATCCGCTCCACCTGAGGACAATCCAACATCACCCCAATGAAGCCCTTCGAACCCTCCCCTACCGCTGGCCAACGTTGAAAATCCGGTCCCTCCCCCCCCCCCTCAGCTCCATGAATTTCGGTGCAAACTGTAGAGCTTTGAGCTTGAAAATCCACCAATTCCCTCAATTAAAACCGATCTTGCCCGTATCAAATTGGAGCTCTCTCATAGCTCTTTGAATTTCGTTTTGGAAGTTTTAATCAGTTCGTTGTAGATTGAAAATAATTGAGGTAAGTAATCTTGAATGAGGCGGAGCGTTCATTCTGAATCACGACTGTGTTGACCAAGGGTGAACGTGAAATAAGGTTTTGACCAGTGGGATTGTGTGTGTGTATATATATATATATATTATAATATTGTAATTCCTTTATTTCTCGTTTAACCTTCAAACTCCAAATGAGACCCAACGACTGTCGTTCCTAAACAAATACCCCTATTCCGGACACAATGGAATATGTTTCGTAAGCCGATTCGACCGTTTTGATCATTTTTTGTCAAAAAAATAAAATATAAATTAATATAACGTTCAGTATTGAATTTCAACGTACATTTTTATATCGGGGCCACATACTGACCCCAAAAATTGTGAAAATTGAAATCTAGCTATATTTTAATGATACGGTCCTAACAAAATTAATTCCGTCAAATTTGGAGACCGTTTGAAAAATGGCCTTTTAACTGGCTTATTAAATTCAAACTGAAATTGAAAACGCGTTTAAATTCACCACGCTCACATACTAATTCCAAATGACTTGAAATTTTAAACCTAACAATAATTTGACATTTCGAATCCAACAAAAGTGTTTTCGTCGAAAACGGAGGTCGTTTGCAAAATGGCTATTTTTAAGGGCTATATATATTTTAAAATATAAATAAATTGTACAGCGACTACTATTAGCGAGACGCTAATAGACCTTGAGTCCCTAGAGCATGTAGTGTGTTATTGGTCCCCCTTTTCTAGTTTGGGGTTGTGTGTGATGTGGATTGACATATATTGTTCACTATCCAGTAAGCTGGTTTTACTAGCAACTGTGTATCCAAAGTGTAGTCAGTTCTTGAATATCCATACTCGTCTTAATTTTATTTTGTTATAGAGACTGCCTTTGTTTACCAATTGTTATTTGGACTGTGATGGATTATCATTTTGGATAAATAGTATTGGATATCGTTTGAATAATTTGACAGACTATCGCATGTTATTTATTAATTTATTTTGGCAAGGCCGACCTGTTTTTATAGCGATATGTAACGCTCTTTTATTTATTACAAAATAAAAGTACAAAAAAGTTTAAGTGATATGCAATCTACATATCAACTATAGAATATTCCACATAAGGAAGAAGCACACAACATGTTCAATGCTTAAATTTGACTTATACAACATTTCATAGAAAGCAACTAACATATTTCATGACACTATGACTTGAACACCAAAGATATTCCTCTGACGTTAGCCTTCATCCATTGTCGTCATCTCGACCTTTCAGAAGCTCGATTTTCTTACTCCTCGTTATAGGCGCTCTTCCCTGCTTACGACCATAGGTTGAGGCAACATCAGGCGCATTGATAATAACTTCAGGAGGGGCTTTGTTGCTAGGAGGAGGAGGAATGTTTTCATATGGGTTTGCCTTCTTCTGAACTTTTTCTTTGCCTTTTTTTGTAGTAATTAGTGTTGTAGGGATGTCAAGGAACATTGCCTTCATTCTGTTTTTCTCTTTTGACTCTCATCTTGGATTTCAACTCTACTGTTGCATGAGTTTAAGAACCCAGGTTTTAGTGCAGATGGAGATTTGTTGACGTTCCTTAATTCATATTGAATAATACTAAACTGATCTCTTTCAGCAGCATACAACTCCATAGAGTTGTAGTTTTTTTTCACTATAATGTCCATTAGCTTTTTTCTTTCAGCGCACACAAAGTGTTCAAGTTTACCACTCAGTATTTCAGATCGTAGGATCTCAACCATCTCTCTTACCCCCTTTTCATAGTGCCTAAAATAAGCATAGGCATTGTTTTGCTTCTTCACCGCATTGTCATTCATTACAATGCAAGGATTCAAGTTTGGACACTTCAAACTGAGTATTTAGTTGCTCCTCCAAACAGTTACTCCTAACTTGATCGCACCCAACCTCATTCCCATTGATAACGCTGTCAACGGAATTGCTAATAGTGGTTGTTTCCATGCTTAGCGTGGTAGTTGTATGTTCACATAATCCAGCTTGTTTCCTAAGGCTAACCTCATTATACTCCATGTTGCCAATATCTTCATTTGCATATTGACTAGCATTATTTTGAACTGGACAACTTGAACAAGCATTGAACATTGTCGCAGCACTGTCTTTTGAACTCGCAAATTTTGGGAAAGCACGAGATAACAATCCACACACATGCCTAATCTCCCCTTCCTCACAACCTTCCACATTGTCGTCATCTAATATTTCTTTTTTCAGTAACCTTCCTCCATGTTGAGTTAGTTCTAGTATGAGATACAACACCAGAAGCAACATTGCTTTTGAACTTCCCACGACCACCAAAATTATCAGCAGGGACCAGACCCTTACCTTTCCTGGCCGTTTCTTTAGTTGGTTCCCCATTGAACTTAACACAAGTATTGGTTGAATGACCGAAACAAACACAGTTCACACAAATCTCCGGTCTCCACGGATATGTAAAATACATAATCTGTTCACTGCCATCAGGAAGCAAAACAGGGAGTTCAGTGGGTAACTCTTCTTGTGGTGTAATCTCAATCATACATTTCGCGAATTCTTGACGTTCAAGTTTCTCCGTAGAGAGATCCATAGAGAGGAACTTCCCCACCCGCATTGTCAACCAAAAAATGCCTTTCATAAACCAACCGTAGAAAGGTAGGTTTGTGAGTTTGATCCAGATGGAACTGAAGTAATAGATTTGTTTAAGTCTCGTAAACTAGCGACCCACGGTCTAACACTGAAAAGCTTACTATGCATCAGAATAGGGTCATCTTGTAAAATCTTTTCCATGTCCTTAACTCGATCTATGTAGAAAAAGAAAACACTACCTGTAGATCTAATTTTAATACCTACTGTAGGGTTCCGTAACTTCTTCAACCGCGATGTGATCGTAGAGTAAGATAGAGGACGATCTAGAAAGTGTCCAACCAGATAGCCACTCCACTACTCCTCAGCAACTTCAAATATATCGTCAGTGGGTTTTATTGCTTTCACTTTAAATACAAGTTTCATTGGTGGTGGAGAATAGGAACCTGCATTTCTAGGTTTTGACTTGAAAAGAGATGAATATTTCTTCGTAGGAGGAGGTGCGGCCAAATTAGGGTTAGAGGAAGGGGGATTAGAAAGAGCGAAAGATAACAGAGGTGGTTCTGGTGGTGGAGGAGTGGGTGGCGGAGGTCTGGATTGAAGCAAAGATGCTAGATGGTAGCTAATTTGCGAAGGTGATAGATGGGATGAAAGGCTAGGGCAGGCTGACAAGAAGGACGACAAGAAGGACGCCATTTTTGAGGAAAAGTAAAAAATGATGATGCATTTGAGGACGATTGCGATCACATGTTATTTATATGATTTTACGATATTATATTAGGGCATCATTGTGTACTAGTCCAATTCACTACATGAATTCATTTTCTATGACAATGTTTTATCATTGGGATGATTCAGCCATTTAATAGTGTTTTGATTGGATACCATTTTAGATGATTTGTATAAGTGATGATAATTTTATGGATTTAGGTTATGAGATATTTTGTTAATCTTCTAAGTTGTTGTAATTATAAACCTTTATATTCTCCTTCTTTACTATTCTGGAAATCCCTTTCTTTATATTTCTAAGAGCTTCTTGATCCATCGCATTCTAGAAATTTTTGACTTGATCTTTAAGTAGATGCTTCTTGATATAGCATGTCATACATTCTTCTAGAAGCTTCTTTCTATAGTATATTCTAAAATCTTCTTGAGTTGGTCTCTTAATAGTATGCACATCTTCAAATTAGTTGAGTTATGATTATTTTTTTCATATAACTTGACATATTACTACTTTTCAACAGAGCGTTGAACTTGAACTATTATTTTAAAGCTCATTCTTCAACAATTTTTGCATTTCCAGATAATTATAAACTTGCAAGAACAAGACTAAAAGAACGAGTAATACTGATTTATGGGTAATAAATACATAATTAAGAAGTGAAAAATTTACATAATTTGATGTTCATCAAATACTTCCACACTAAACTTTTATTCATCCACGAATAAAAACCTAACTAAATTTAGAAGCTACGCTTCCGTAGGGAAACATGATTGCAATTGTCATATGCAACAAGCCTTTAAACACCTGATGTCCCCAGTAGGACAAGTTATGTCTCATGAGGGTTTTCAGCGGATACTACCTGCAAAATCCAAATGAATATGACATAAAGCAACGAATGCATGATGATATGAAAACTTATAAATCGGCTTATTTTAATAATTACAACATTGTTGTGTACACATGTTCAGTCAAAAGTTAGAAATCTAAGTTTTCACTTATCCATAGATTTCAAATAAAAATCAAATTCTCACCATATTCGACTATAGTTTGCTAGTAATCTCAATTTAACACATAGTGAAACTATGAAATTGGTTTTAATTCGATTGTCAAAGTTTCAAAGTGGTATTTATATTTTCAATTGTATAACAATTTCAAATCGATAAAACTAAACAGATTATTTTGATTTGCTTCACTTACCCCTTCTTTATTACTTATTTAATTAATAAAAAACCCTTTATATATACTTGAACATACACCTAACCCATGGACCAAGATATATCACTCATGCACTCTTTTTCGAGCTTATATGAGAATGGAATAGAGCTTAGCAGATTGTACAGAACGACTCCGACAATGTAAATATAGATCAATGATCCTTAGGTGCCTACCTCATAAAATGAGATTAAGGTATACCACTCATGCACTGCCTTTCAGGCTTACATGAGAGTAGGACAGAGTTTAATGAGTATGCACACCAATGCTAGATGTACTAGAAATGTTGGATACCCTTGGTATTTTCATCATTATTATTATGAACATTAATTTTTTTATAAAAGAGATAGTAATGCAGAATCAACATAGCATCTATTAATTATATAGATTTGAAATTTGCTAACGCACATACTTTACTCATCCATTTTTAAACAATGACAACTAATTTCAACAAACTTCACAGTCATCACATATAAATCAACTTACATACTAACTTCACTGTTATCGCGTGTAATTTTAAGTTTTTACTTTATTTTTCCATTTGAAGCTAGTGATTCACAAAAAATGACTTCAAATGACTAGTACAGTACATCTACTATGTTATGACTATCCAAATAAATGAAATTCAATTTTTTTTTCAAAAAAATCGTTATGTCCTAAATGTACATGCCTAAAATATAAATTCTACAAGCAAGAAAAGAAAAGAAAAGAAAAATATAAATGCAAATACGAAAAGAATGTGAAACTAAAAAAATTAAAATATGAATGAAATATGAGTCTCCCTCCACACTTAAATTCAACTATGTTCATACTATTCAAAATGTTTTCTAAACTTGAAGGAAAGTACCCGTAAATGGATGTAATGTAAAACGATTTGTAATATAAAATGCAATTTGCCGATATGCAGAACTGAATTGTATATAAAATAACATATATATGTTTACGATGAATGTATTGCAGATATTTCCACCACTTTTTTCTTTCGCACTTGGTTTTTGTTTTATGTATTCCCTCCAACATTATGCTTAGCTACGTTTTCTAATAAGCAAATTCTATTGATCAACATTTCATCCTTGTACCTAGATTTATAGTTTATTAAGCTAACATCAAGGTATCTTATAAAACGAAATTTTTCCCTCCAAGCTTTGTGCATGATGTGGTTCATGTACTCGACAAATTTACCAGTTTAATCCTTTAAAAATAAGCAACGGTACACAATTATAGTTAATTCAACAAAACAAACATGTTGAATATCTACTAACGATTTATTCAACTATGGTTCATCAATTATAAGAGATGAGTTAATATTACGTCAATATCAAGTGTCTTATCGGTTCACATTTCAACATTTTCATTAAATTCAACATTAAGCTTGGGTTCACATTGACCATCAGTCTCATTGGTTGAATTTTTAAATTCACACGCAAAACTTTCATGTTCTTCCTTATTTTCAATTTCTTCAAAATTTAAATTTGCTTCAATAACATATGATGATTCATTCTCAAGTAGTCCAAAAAAATTATGTTTACTGAATTCCTCATCAATAACAATTTTGTTATATTTGAGATTTTCAATCTCAAAAATTGTTGTTTCCATCTTGTTCTTGTTAAGCAAAGGGAGACTAAACTTCAAACTTAGATTACTTCCATTAAATGAGTTGAAACTCAAATTTGCTTGTGAATTTTCAACAACTTCGTCAAGATTAATTATCATTTTCAATTTCATAAGTTATTATTTGGAAATTATCTTTGTGAAAAAAACTTAGACTATCATTAGGACTGCTTACAGATGAGGGAAGAATATTAGGAATGCTATCATTTGAAAAAGGTTGGGAAGATGGTAAGTCAATAATTGAAGATATCGTATTATCATAAGTATTGGAACCTTTGATATGTTTATCGATTTATATACCCGATCTTAAAGTGGTAATTGAATTGATGGATTTTAAACTATTGTCCTCACAAGAGTTCACTCCACAGTGATTGTTATATTTAGGCTTTAATTTTATTTGACTTGTAATTTTACTTTCTCATTATTTGTTAACAGGTTCTTTATCGTATTCATGAGTTGATCACATTTATTATATGGTTCTTTTCGCATTTCCTTAATTTGTCATTCAGGATGAACATAGCATTGTGGTTGTTAAGAAGGATAAGATGCGTTTGTACGATGTGGATGTATGTAGAGTTGACTAAAAGAAATCTTGCTTTGAGGAACGAATGTTGGATTAAGTATCTAAGGAGCTTGATTATTTTGGCTTGTGGAATAAAAATGTGAAGAGTTTGCAAAATTATTTCGATTTGGCCATGACAATTTCGGATGTTAATGCTAGTTAGAATTAGAAGAAGAATTTATTGGTGAAACACCGCACACCCCTTAATGTCACCCATATAAGGATGCGCTAACGTTTATGAAGCATTTAAGTATAAAGTAACAACAGAGACTAAAATTCACAAGAAATAAGTATAAAACACAACATAAATTTTACAATAACATTCAATAAAGCAAGTCAAATCATAGTGCTTATTACACTTCCAAAGTACTAAATAGTCATCAACATAAAACCAAATACATTATCTCGTGGGAAACCGTAATATCATAGCACGTAAGTAAAACCATCCCTCTCAATGTCAGCACAATAATTAGAAAATGAGAAGTGAACCAATACATGAGTCTGAATCCAAGATGAACCAAAAAATCAAGAATCACTGCTGAGACCCTCCACCCTACGAACCTAGGGGTGGAAAAGTAAGAGAGAAGGAGAACATAAATTATGTAAACATACATCTGGTGAGTTCTAGTAATTTCTAGCATGACCATAAATTAAGGAAGCGTTAGACAGATGAACAGTTCTAAGGACGTAAGACATAAAGGTGTACAAGCAGTAAACAAAGTTAAGCATGAATAAAGATTAACTTCTCATTCATATTCAAGATTGTTGCACCAACTTACCAAAGATATAATAATTAGGCTGTACCTAATTTCTACCCATCGATTGGCTCTTATAACAAGAATGTGATAACCTATGCTAGCTATGGAACTCGGGGTTATTAAGCCCGAGCCCATCAACTAATAGGGCAAAGTCATTCATCACAAGCATTACAGCGGCTTATTTTCCCAAATCGGCCTGATGCACGCTCATCGTCCTGTCGGAACGTGCCCGTACCCACCTCATTTGGACCTTTTACTATCCGCTTAAGTAAAGCATGCCCTCACGTCTACCTAGTGTGAGACCTCCATAGATGATAACAGGGATACTACCTTATACAGGCCCACAACTGTAACACCCCGTAATTTTAACGACACTAAAGATGATAAATTAAAGAATAATTAATTTGAAATAAGTTGTTAACAATAAACTAAGGAAAACTAAATTAAATATTAAGAATTAAGTAAAATGGGTCGTGCCATTGTCGAAATTCTAGTCAAGATAGATATTTGGTTTGCATAAAATGGACACCGTATGAAGAAGTTATGAGGGTTTTGAAGTTTGTATACGCGCAAAAAATTATATATATATATATATATATATCAGACCAAACTTATCCAAAAACAGTTCAAAAATCAAAAATTCGGAAAGCGCAAAAATTCCTCCTCTGGGGGTCGATCTCCAGGGGCATGTCGACACCAGGGTTGACCCCCCTGAAGGGGTGTCGACACCGGGGTCGACCACCCAAGGGGTAGGTCGACACCTCTATGGATGAGGTGGCAATCGGTTTTCTGGGGCTGGCAGCTATATATACAGGCTCATTTCTCTTATTTTCTTCACTGGAAATCAATGGAGGCCAAATGCTATCAGTGCCTGGACTAATTCAGACCCTTTTCTTCTTCTGCAATTAGAGATTTGAGATTCAAGTATAGATTTGTTCTTCTTCTCCAAATCCAATTCAGCAAACATTATACAAATTCAACGATGGCTACAACAACAAATCCAACGTGTTCTTCTCAATTATTTAGATCCATTTCCTTAGATCTATTCACTATGAGTTCATGTTATTTTTAGATCTAAATATTTAATTGGTAATCATAAAATTTATATAAAAATTGGATATTGGATCTATGCCTAAACAAGTTCTGTTATGACATAATTATCGGATTTGCCTTTATATGTTCATATCGTCACCATATCAAATCTTGTCATAATATGCTTATTCAGTTTTTATTCCTATTTCTATCAGTTTATTATTGATTCGTCATTATGCCAGTTTTGATTCTCTTCTTTTCCTTTTTTCCCTTTTTATTTTTATAGCCAGGCTACCTTCGAGCCTAGGCCTAACACTGAAATATGTGAACGTGCGAAATTGGGAATCGTTTGGGGAAAATATGATTTGGCATAAATTGGAACATATATAAAATATGATTTTGGCATAAATTGGAACATATGTAAAATATGATTTGGGTGTAAATTGGAACATATGTAAAATATGATTTGGGCATAAATTGGAATATATGTGAACATGAATTTGGGCATAACTTGAACTGAAATATATGAATATGAACTAGGGACATAAATTAGCAAATATGTGAATATGGATTTGGGCATAATATATATATATATATCTTGATTTATGACTTGGGAAAAAGGGCATATTGTGCATAATGAGATATGAATTAAAAAGGGGCATGAAAATCTATATTTGGAATAGGGAAATTGATTAATATTAATATACCTAAAATAATGGAACCGTAGTAATGCTTAGACACGAGGTTAGATTGCGCTTGTGGTCCGGAGCCGCCCGACATATCCAGCGACCACAAGTGGTTAATCTAATGTGAGGGGTCTAATGCATAACAACACCATGACATGAGGTTAAGTCTAAACTTGTGGTTTAAGTTTGCTGGGAGTCGCCCGGTATATCCAGCATCCACAAGTGGTTGACTTAATGTGAGAGGTCTGGGGCATTAACATGTATGAACAGAAAAGGTAAGATGTTTAGGCTTGTCCTAGGGACAAGTGGAAATTATAACTTAGGTTATAACAAATGAAAAAGGGAATAGAATAACCTATGTAAGGGGATAAGCTGTATTTAATTGTAAACTAAGCTATTTACAAGAAAAAGAATCTGAAATCTACGGATGAGGACAACATAAGTTATATTTATGGAAAGGAAACTTATTAGTAAACCTTAGTTAAGAGAACTAAGTTAATAAGTAAACAACGATAAGATGGAATTATGATTAAATGAGAAAGAATGAGAAACTTATTGAATGATATAAGTTATATTTAATCATAAATGATAAACGGCATGCTAAAAAGGAAACATATAAAATAAGAAGTACTTAATTACACATTAACTAAGAACATGTTATTGTAACTATGGAATTGGACGATCAAAATATAAAGAGATTGTGGATTACAGACCTTGGGCCACAATCTAGACAATAACATGTTGTAGGGTTATCAATGAACTTAAATGGGCTAAGTTATATAACCAAAATTAATAAGCAAGAGGAATTTGGTAACTTGATTAAGAATTCAATATGAGTGAGAATAACCAAGTTAAATGAAAACCTGATGAGGTAAGGCAAACCCGTAAAAGAACGTTTAGACATAGGGTCTAACAACATATTAAAGTGAGGCACTTCCGCATGTTTGAGGGTGAATAACCCAACGGGGTAGGTCATCTTGGTTTTGTAAGGCACGAGGGGAGCGCACTTTTATCTGATTATTCTGTTGGCTCTGAAGGACTGGAAGGGGAGGCACGCGGCTTTCTAAGATACGTAAAGTGCTCCTAGTAGTCCTTTTTGTGGTGGCAGATATTTAGGCTGTGCTCGCAGAGGTAGGGTCTGCACGTAACTACTAGGTGGGTGGGCCTTAACCGCAAAAGTAGCTTTGCAGCAGAATGCTGTGACGAGATGACACCAGGGTGATTCGGCGATTGCCTTAACGGGAGGCGCGGTCAAGACCAACAAGGATAGTAGATCGTCGGGTACCCTTCATCGGCTACCAGTGGGATGCGAAAAGACTAGAGTTAAACCCAAGATACCATTCACCTTTCACTATCGAGGTAAGGGGTTGAGGGGAGACGCCACATGGATGTTTATATTGTTGGTGTATGGGCAGTCGCTTAGCTCTTGTAGTCCTTACTAGTTGAGGAAGGGGCTGAGGTAGGGCCATAGCCACCATGAAAAACAGACCCTAGGAAAATATGTATTTTGAGGCTCTTAAAGGCGGGCCTGTACAGATGTGGAAAAGCTCCCAACCGAGTTCCGTGTTTCTTGTATCGCCCCGCTATGGAACTCGGTGCACATTAGAGGAAGTGCGATTGAGGCATCGAGCTACAATTGATGATATATATGTGGGAAAGTCTAGGTACATGCATATCTGCTCTGGGTGGTGTATCGTAGACCTGAGGGCGTTACTCTAGTATGAAATCTGATTCGATTGAAGGTGGCAGTCCGTACGATTACACAGCATAGTAATGACAGATATATGCGGGTCTGCGTTCATTTCTGTGGCATTACGGTGGATACCATGAGAGTGGGATACCATGGGGTGCATCTCAACATTGAGTGGTAGCTACATATATTGTACTAGGTTAATCCATTGGAAAGTAAATGGGTACAACATGTGTATAAGCGTTGAGTATTGTTAACCCTGGTAACTTAACAATCAATAAATTTTAATGGAACGGTATTTGTAGGGATCATTCTGTTTCTGATATACTATTACTGGTACGGTGCAGAGAAACGTATTTAGGAAGCGCAATATATTCTGTTCAAACTTATCTTGCTCAGTTCACACTTGTCCTTGTTATTGTTATCTTGTTCTTCCAGTTTTTATATACCTGCCATGATACTTTTATTTATTTATGTTTAAAAGTAACTGGACTCGCCAGACTTTATGTCTGACCCTTTTTGTTTCCTCTTCTCTCTCTTCCGTTCCCCCCCATGTTCTCAGGGTGGGAGTGCTTAGAGTTGATTTGGATTCTCTCAGCTTAGCTTGGATTTTGGATATTGATGTACCGCTTTGACTTCTTGTCAACCTCTTATGGCTTCGCATGGGAAATATGGTTTTATGCTTTTGTACTTTGATATTTTTTTAGCAAGACAAATTATTGATGTAATTTGTTACTTCAAACTTATGATGTAAACTCAGTATTTGGGACCATGATGTTTTGATTTAAATATAGTTTTTAATTCCGCTGCTATTTTACATGTATGTCATGTGATATTATGTTCTTATTTACCTATACCGCTTCTTGAAACTTAATGCATTCTATATAGAGTGACATTAACAGATGTGGGGTGTCACAACAACCAAATATGCATTTGACAGAAGTCACCTTTATACTTGGTCCCCATTTTTTTATTATTAGGCTACTTATTTTCCCCAATCATCCCCACACTGCCGGAACGGACCTAAACTACGAGCCACTTATTTCCCTAATCAGCCCCATGCCGTCGAAATGGACTCTCACTAAATCTTATTATTTTATTAAGCCTCTTATTTTCTCCATTCAGCCCCACGTTGCTGGAACGAACCTTAACTGAGAGCCACTTATTTTCCCCAATCAGCCTTGCGCTGCCGCAACGGACTCCACTGCCTTACTTATTAAATTTATCTTTAATTTAACTTAAAACAATTTTAAGTTTAGAAATAAGCCCAATATAATCCTAATTAATGTTTATAGTTTATACAACCCAAATCCATGTTACTTAGTGTCCAACTAAGTTAACCTATTATAGTTTATGAGTTTGCATGTTCCCCAATTACATATTAAGTATTATCCTCGAATTACAGTCCACCACTGATTATAATATTTAATCAGCTCTGACATGCCCAATAATCCCCTTTTGATTTAATTTGAATAGTGTTACAATTTTAACGCAAATCAACGATAAAGTCCTAGGCTCTCTTTAGGCCTAGGCTCAACGCTAAAATAAAAAAAGGGAAATGGTCTAGGCTAGCAAGGCCTAACTTAAAAATGAATAAAACAGGGCATAGTCCGAACTGTAAATAAAACCACAATAGAGAAGGGGACAGAAGAAGGAGAATTACTTATAAATAGTAAATAATTAGAAAGAAATAGGCATAGATAATACATAAATTATAGTAACTTTACAGAAAGACTAAATGTGACACCCCATGTCCGTTAATGTCACTCTTTGTGTGAATGCATTAAGTCCCGTGAAGCATTATAAACAGAAATAGAATCTAACAAGATAGATATAAAACTAGAAGAACAAATTAAAAACTTCATTTTTCAGCATAAAAACATCATAGTCTCAAAATCGGTTACAACATCAGGCCAGAATACTGAAACTAAATACATCAAACCAAGACATCTGTCTTGCGCTAAAAACCATCAGTGTTTAGAAATGTAAAATCGTAATCCCCAATAATAGCCATAACAAAGTAGACAAGTAGTCAAAGCGATACATCAAAGCAGATACAAATACAAGCAGAAACAAAAGAGAGAGAAAGTCTTAATCACGCCTAAGCGTTCCCACCCTGAGAACCTAGGGGGAAAGGAAAGACAGAAAGGGAAACAAAAAGGGTCAGACATAAAGTCTGGCGAGTCCAGTGACTTTTAGCATATAAAGAAGTAAAAGTGTAATGACAAACATATAAAATTGAATGAAAGATAACGGTATCATATAATAGGTGTAACACCCCGAATTTTAGTTAGTGCTAAAATTCACTAATTACAAAATAAATAATCTCAGATGTGGGAATTGGGGGAAACGGGCTGCGTCATTGCGTTCGTCTCGGAAAAATACGTGAAATAGAGTCCGAGTTTGCGTAAAACGGGTACCGTATGAAAGAGATATGGACGAACGAAGTTAGGCAGAAAAACCGGAAACAGGCCAGAAATGCACTGGCGCACCTGTGAAGTGCGCCAGCACAAAAATACACTGGCGCACTTGGGAAGTGCGCCCGTGTCGAGCCAGAAACCTACACAGCCTTCTGGCTTGACCCTGGCTGGCCTGGTGCACCTGTTTTGGCCCTTGGTCTTGTTTTGGAGGCTTGTGACGATTTTTGAGGGCTGGGATCTAATCTAGGGTTAATCTAAGGGCCTAAAACACTCCCTAATCCTATAAATAAGACCCTAACCCTACCCTAATTCATTCATAATTAGATCTTGTAACTAAACTATGGCAAAATGAAACTTGATCATGGCCTCCACAAATCAATGAAGAGAGTTGCAAGCTAATCAACCTCTAATCATCTTCTTCTTCATATTTGGCAACTAGTTTTACTTCATAAGTTTGCTAATCTTAGTTTTGGTGAGTTTCTATGGCTTTAATAATCAATTGTTAGATTGATTATGGTAGGATATGATAAGACATGGCTATGTTTGTGGATAAATGTATTTATGCAAGTTTGTATGATATGTGATTTGCAAGTTTTATGTTAAATGCAAGTTTAAGGCCATGTTTTATGATGCATAACACTATGTTAAACATTTATGCATATGTGACATGTTATGCAAACTATATGTGAGAATATATGCAAGTTATATGTAACATGATATGCAAGTTATGCATGTGATTTTATGCATGCTAAGTAGTTGGTGTTATGCATGTTAAGTATTTGATGTTATGCATGCTAAGTATTCGATGTTATGCATGCTAAAGTATTTGATGTTATGCATGCTAAGTATTTGATTGTATGCATACTAAGTATTGGGTTTTATGAATGATAAGTGTTTGGGTTTATGCAAGTTAAGTGGTGGGTTTATGCATAATAAGTATTTGATTTCATGCATGATAAGTAAGTGGCTTTATGCATGCTAAGTGTTTGATATTATGCATAAGTCATAACATGCAAGTTTACCCTTTTAAATATGATGCATACATATGCAAGATGATACCCTTATATGTTATGCATGTTTATCCTCCTTTAAGATGCAAGTTCATATGCAAGTTATGTGTATAAGACTATGCAAGTTATGTGCATGATGCTATGCAAGTTATGTATATGCTTAAATGCAAGTTTAATGTGATATGCAAGTTATGCATGTTCATGCAAGTATGTGAATGCTTATGCAAGTATATGAATGCTTATGCGAGTCATGTGTATGCTTAAATGCATGTTTAACATGTTATGCAAGTTATGAGAATGCTTATATGCAAGTTTAACATGCTATGCAAATCATGTGTATGATAATATGCAAGTTTGGGTTATATGTAGTTGGGTTAATATATGTTCATATATGCAAGTTGACATCCTCTTAACCCATGACAAAGTTATATGCTAAACCCATGATATTTGTGATGGATCTTTCCCTTTATTATGTCGTGAAATGAGAACGATTTACGTGGGGAACGATGGGGTAATAAATATGTTAATAAAAGTATGATTGGGTATGATTAAGCATACCATAAAAATAAATTACCATAAGTGGGAATTTACCTATTGAGTTAGGTCTACCCCATGGGAATTTACCTATTGAGTTAGGTCTACCCATGTTATGGAAAACTTGATATTAATTAGGGATAATTAATATGGGGGTGATTAATTAGGTGTAATTAATCAACTAAGACACGAGGTTGGACCCTTTTGTAGCGGAAGTCTACCCGGAACCGACCGGCCATCCAGCGGCTACAAATGATTGGCCCAATGTGAGAGGTCTTAGTCATAAAGTAAATACATGATTAAAGTAAAGACACGAGGTTAGACCCTTTTGATGACGGAAGTCTGCCCGGAACCAACCGGCATATCCAGCAGTCATAAAAGACGGTCTAATGTGAGAGGTCTTTATGAGTTCATGATCTTAATTAATGAATTAAGAAACACTTAACCATATTAGCATGTAGTGGGACACGAGGGGTTAAGTGGGTGCCTTGGGATGGCATGATGGGAAATCTAGTGGGTGCCCTATGTGGCAATTGAAATATGATTGATGACTTAACCAAATCTTAGCATGTAAGTGGGCATGACTACATAAGGGGTTAAGTGGGATGCACTAGATAAAAGTGACAAGCTTAGGTGGGTAGCTTGTGGGACCCATTATAGGGGTGCATTTGATAAATAACAAGCTTAGGTGGGTAGCTTGTGGGACCCATTATAGGGGTGCATTTGATAAATAACAAGCTTAGGTGGGTAGCTTGTGGGGACCCATTATTGGGTTATACTAAATGAATGACAAGCTTAGGTGGGTAGCTTGTGGGGGCCCATTTCAACCAATATCCCAAACGTATCTTAGTGGGCTCGACCCATGTCGAGTGACGGGACACGCATATTGGGCTTGATTATAAGAGGCCAAAACGGGTTAGCGGTGGCAACGCAAGTCCAACGGGCTTCATATGCGTGTGTGGGCCCGGGCTGGTAGATAAGCCGTTGTTGCATCGTGTAGATATAAAGCCGTGCACCATTAGTATTGGGTAGCCACTTTAGGGGAGTGATACACCCCACTGTGGGACCAGCACGGGTATCTACGGTAAGGAGCCGATCGTTGGGGAGTAGTGGGTACGCCTAATAAAGATAGGGGCAGACGGCACCTATGTAGGGGTACACGAAACTACTGGGTAAGATTACTAAGTACACCTAGTGGAGGTAGGGGCAGACGGCACCTATGTAGTGGGCTAGGAGTACACGAAACTACTTGGGAAATTTTCTAAGTCCTTGGGAGGGATCAACCTTTAAGTAGGAATTACTCTTGGTGGGTAGAACTGGTGAGGTGCAGTGTAGGAATTACCCTTGGGTGAGTAGATCTGGGGTGGTGTAAGCTAGTAATTATCCTTGGGTGGATAAATACGTCGTTTCGGTTATCGTAGTACATCCTGTGTTTTGTGGGCTACTTATTGTAGTCATTATCCCCAGAGGTACCGTATCTTGCTTATATCATACCCTAATTACTTTAATGATTGTATTGTTAGGGTTATAGGACTCACTCAGACTTATGTCTGACCCCGTTGTTGTTTATCTTTTTCCCAACCCTCAGGTTATCAGAGTGGGCCTAGCACTAGTGGGCTTGGACCAGACCGCTATATCTATCTTTTGGGGCTTGGACCGTAGAAGTAAAGCTCGGTTTATCTTTTCTATTTTGGCTATTATCGATGTAATGGGATTATGTACTTCTATTTTATCAGGATGGATATTATGTACTTGACTCTTGTTATGGTTTTGTGATGTAACCAAACATGTTTTTGATATTGAAATGATGGTTTAAATTTTCAAGTATTACTTATATCTGTCCTGTTGTAATTTTTCTGTTCTATACTCACTAAAAATACTCCACCAAAACTAAGGCATTCCCTTAGTGAGTGACCTTAGCGGGTGTGGGGTGTTACACGTGGTATCAGAGCTTAAGGTTACCGAACAGATAAAAAAATTTAGAAAAACTATTTTCTAAGAATATTTTTGGAAAAGAGTATTTTCAAAAACATGTCTTTTAAGAGAAAAGTTTTTGAAAGAAAAGCATAATCCCCAATAGCCATATCTATATCTTTCGAATTCTCCATTTTGAATCTCTTCCTTTCTCTCGTTTTGAGTTTCCCCTCCACGTATTGATGATCTTTCTAAGATAGATAAGGATGGAAAACCACTTCAAGGGACTTAGACGTTAGTCGGATTAGAAGTTGGTTCAAGAAGGAGGAGGACTGGTAGGTATCTATTGGATAGACGGTGGGAGGAAGGCTCAAATAGTTGTTTGGTTAATGAAGGATGAAACCTCATTGGTAGGAGGTTACGAGTGGAGAATAGGGAAGAAGAAGGCAAGTGGTTATCCTTTTGAGAGGAATAGGACACCTTATTAGGATTGTCCAAAGAACCAAGGGCAAGGTATGGAATCTTCTGAGGGGTAGTTGTATTCCCTCACGACTAGGGTACCAGGTGGGGATAAGACCGTCTAGGTTGGAATTTGGATTTCTTTATTATCCAATTCAAACTTTATTTGATCCTGATATATTGAGTTCGTTTATCTCACCATTGATAGTTGAGTCACTGCACGTAGACACCAGTTGGTAGATGATCCCTTAGTTGTTTCAAACCCAATTGGGGCTCCATGATATGTTTGGGTTTGAAAGTTTCTATACTGAGCGTTGAGTTTAGATGTGATGCTTGTTGGGCTTCACGGGCTATGGGTTAGTTTTGGGCATGGACTGGTTATCCAGTAGGGGTGCCGTTCTTGATTTTGAAGGGAGAGTTGTTAGGCTTATGGCCCGCTAGGGTAACACTCTCGAGATCTCTTGTAATCCCATAGAATCTGTTATGCTAAGTTATCTAGAATCGCTTGACACGTCAGGCAAGAGTTTGCGATCTGTTAGAATGGTCCGGGAATACTCGGATGAGTTTGGGGAGGTGAAGGGTTTACCTCCGGAGCAGGAAATTGACTTCCAAATATATCTGGTAGACAAAGCCAAACCAGTGTTTTGGCCAGTGTGCCACGTGGCTCCTAGTGAGAGGAGGGAACTCCATAAGTAAGTAGGCGATTTGCTTGAGAAGGGGTTCATAAGACGAAGTATATCGGAGTGAGGCGCTCCAGTAGTTTTGTTATGAAGGCAGGATGGGTCCCTCAGACTTTGTGTAGGCTATAGAGAACTAAAGAAACTCACAAAGAAGAATAGATACCCATTGCCGAGGATTAATGATCTCTTTGATCAGTTGGCTGGCGCCTCAGTATTTTTGTAGTAGGACTTAGCCACGGGATTGTATCAGTTGAGAGTGGCTGAGGATAGTATAGAGAAGACTACCTTTAGGACTCCGAATGGTTTTTTTTATGAATGGCTGGTGATGCCATTTGGTTTGACGTACGCCCTCGCATACTTTGTTGATTTGATGAGAAGGGTGTTCAAGGAGTACCTAAATAAGTTCTGATGGTCTTTGTGGATGACATCTTGGTCTTTTCTAGGAGCGAAATAAGTTTTCGTATGTGCTCAATAGGCTGAGCAAAGCCAGTTATGGGAAAACGGTGGTTTTGGAGCGAGACTGGTGAAGACATCCAAAGTCGGTCAAAGGCATTATTTGATTATCCATTTTTTAGTATCGTCTCACGTAGATCGTCTGAATTCGAAGGAGGTATCCCTTGGGTGTTTGTCTGATATTGGTTTAGGCCTTTGGGGCTTGCATTTGGGGGATGCCGAGTTCGACTAGGGTGGTCTGCGTGAGAGACAGTTGTAATGGTTTTGGATGATATCCTGGTGGAGAAGAGCATGCCCTACATCTTAGGGAAGTGTTGGAGACTCTTCGAGTGCATAATCTTAGGACAGTAAAAGTGGATGGGATCCTTAGCATCCTATGAGTTTGAGATAGCGTATACACCTGGCAAGGGTAACGTGGTGGCGGACGCCTTGAGCAAAAAGAGGTTGTCCTTGAGTCCGTTGTCCGTGGAACAACGAAGCTTGGGGTTTATCTCGATGTTTGATTTCAGACCTTCCGTTGATTATGTACCCGGTTTGCTAGCTTCCTTGGAAGTTAGACCTACTCTTTTGGGGCGGATTGGAGAAGCACAAAGGGACGACCCACAGTGGGTTGAGTTGGTAGAGAAGCTCATAAGGGGGGGAGTCGTCCAGCCATTTGAGTAGGTACACCCTAGACGATAGGGGGTGCTTGCGTAGAGACGGTAGACTTTGTGTACCGCAAGATGAAGGGTTGAGGAAGGTTATTCTTGATGATGCACACCGTTCTAGGATGACCATTCATCCCGGTGGGGATAAGATGTACCAAGTCATGAAGAGGGTTTTCTTCTGGGCCGGTATGAAGAAAGATGTGGCCGAATATGTAGCTCGATGCTTGGTGTGCCAGCAAGTGAAGGCAGAGCAAAGGAAACCAGGTGGGTTGCTTCACCCATTGGAGGTTCCGCAATGGAAGTGGGATAGCGTCTCGATGGACTTTATTGACGGGTTACCCAGATCGAGGAAGGGTAATACAGGAATTTGGGTGGTGGTAGATAGACTTACTAAGAGCGCCCATTTCATACCCGTGAAGAGCAAGAGGACCGCTCCATGGCTAGCTTCAGTATATCTTCGAGAGATAGTTCGATTACATGGGGTACCCTCTAGCATAGTTAGTGATCGAGATCCTATCTTCACTAGCGAGTTCTGGAGAAGTTTGCAAGAAGCAGTGGGGACTCAATTGTGTCTGAGCACCGCATATCATCCTCAGACGGACGGCCAGACTGAGAGGGTGAATCGTGTTCTAGAAGACCTTTTGAGGCTTTGTATCTTAGATTTTGGAGGTACATGGGAAGAGCATCTTCCATTGGTGGAGTTCGCATATAATAACAGCTTTCAGTCCAGTATTGGTATGGCTCCTTTCGAAGCTCTCTATGGAAGGCCTTGTCGATCACCTACATGTTGGTGGGAATCTACGGATAAGATCTTGCTTGGGCCTGATATGGTTAGGGAGGCTTCTGAGAAGATTGACTTGATTCGGAGAAGGATGAAAGCAGCGCAGGATAGGCAAAAATCTTATGCGGACAAGAGAAGGACGGATCTTGAGTTTGAGGTTGGGGATATGGTTTTTGTTAAGGTATCTCCGTTGAGAAATGTTGTTCGCTTCGGATCCGTTGGGAAGTTAGCACCAAGGTTTGTTGGGCCGTTTCCTATCAAGGAAAGGATTGGACGGATGGCATATAGGGTGGAGTTGCCCGACAGACTTAGCGGTGTTCATGATGTATTCCATGTATCACATCTGAGGAAATGCTTACATGAGACCGCAGAGGTGGTAGAGCCGAGCTTGCTTAGAGATATAGAGATAGAGCGTGATGCGACTATTAGACGAGCTCCTACTCGCATCCTTGGGTCAGAGACTAGGAAGTTAAGAAACAGAGAGGTTCAACTAGTCAAGGTGCAATGGGGAGAAGATGAGAGCAACGCAACTTGGGAGACGGAAGCGAAGATGCGTTCATTGTACCCATTTCTTTTTGAGGGTATGTCTTTACTTTCTCCTTTATCGCTTGTCTAGTACTTATCTTATCTTTAGTATGTCCTCTCGTTAGTACCTTTGACCTTTAGATAGGGTAACCTATGGTTGAAACATGTGTTTGAGACATGTTATGGGTGATGGATGCAAGTGTTTGCTAGTGGTTGCTCGTGGATGCATATACACACACTCTAGGCACTAGATCGGCTCAGTCACTTCATATTGCATATTGCATAAAATTGTGTGTAGGAAAATATCTATGGATGTATAATGGTTGTGTTATCACATGGATGATGCATTTTGGTGAATGATTGTGCACTCATGTAGATATTGTATGTGTCGATAGGGTTTTCTCGCATACATAATGGATGCATGGCACTATCATGGTTTGCATATGTTCATACATTAGATAGGGGACATATACACACACTTTTTGCATATGCTCATACATCATTAGAAATTGTTCTAAGGACAATGGATGCCGTGTTTGATGGATTGAGTAGATGGTTGTTTGGATGGTAGGATATTCATTCTCCTTAGCTTAGAGATTTCGGGGACGAAATCCTTTAAGGAGGGGAGAATGTAACACCCCGAATTTTAGTTAGTGCTAAAATTCACTAATTACAAAATAAATAATCTCAGATGTGGGAATTGGGGGAAACGGGCTGCGTCATTGCGTTCGTCTCGGAAAAATACGTGAAATAGAGTCCGAGTTTGCGTAAAACGGGTACCGTATGAAAGAGATATGGACGAACGAAGTTAGGCAGAAAAACCGGAAACAGGCCAGAAATGCACTGGCGCACCTGTGAAGTGCGCCAGCACAAAAATACACTGGCGCACTTGGGAAGTGCGCCCGTGTCGAGCCAGAAACCTGCACAGCCTTCTGGCTTGACCCTGGCTGGCCTGGTGCACCTGTTTTGGCCCTTGGTCTTGTTTTGGAGGCTTGTGACGATTTTTGAGGGCTGGGATCTAATCTAGGGTTAATCTAAGGGCCTAAAACACTCCCTAATCCTATAAATAAGACCCTAACCCTACCCTAATTCATTCATAATTAGATCTTGTAACTAAACTATGGCAAAATGAAACTTGATCATGGCCTCCACAAATCAATGAAGAGAGTTGCAAGCTAATCAACCTCTAATCATCTTCTTCTTCATATTTGGCAACTAGTTTTACTTCATAAGTTTGCTAATCTTAGTTTTGGTGAGTTTCTATGGCTTTAATAATCAATTGTTAGATTGATTATGGTAGGATATGATAAGACATGGCTATGTTTGTGGATAAATGTATTTATGCAAGTTTGTATGATATGTGATTTGCAAGTTTTATGTTAAATGCAAGTTTAAGGCCATGTTTTATGATGCATAACACTATGTTAAACATTTATGCATATGTGACATGTTATGCAAACTATATGTGAGAATATATGCAAGTTATATGTAACATGATATGCAAGTTATGCATGTGATTTTATGCATGCTAAGTAGTTGGTGTTATGCATGTTAAGTATTTGATGTTATGCATGCTAAGTATTCGATGTTATACATGCTAAAGTATTTGATGTTATGCATGCTAAGTATTTGATTGTATGCATACTAAGTATTGGGTTTTATGAATGATAAGTGTTTGGGTTTATGCAAGTTAAGTGGTGGGTTTATGCATAATAAGTATTTGATTTCATGCATGATAAGTAAGTGGCTTTATGCATGCTAAGTGTTTGATATTATGCATAAGTCATAACATGCAAGTTTACCCTTTTAAATATGATGCATACATATGCAAGATGATACCCTTATATGTTATGCATGTTTATCCTCCTTTAAGATGCAAGTTCATATGCAAGTTATGTGTATAAGACTATGCAAGTTATGTGCATGATGCTATGCAAGTTATGTATATGCTTAAATGCAAGTTTAATGTGATATGCAAGTTATGCATGTTCATGCAAGTATGTGAATGCTTATGCAAGTATATGAATGCTTATGCGAGTCATGTGTATGCTTAAATGCATGTTTAACATGTTATGCAAGTTATGAGAATGCTTATATGCAAGTTTAACATGCTATGCAAATCATGTGTATGATAATATGCAAGTTTGGGTTATATGTAGTTGGGTTAATATATGTTCATATATGCAAGTTGACATCCTCTTAACCCATGACAAAGTTATATGCTAAACCCATGATATTTGTGATGGATCTTTCCCTTTATTATGTCGTGAAATGAGAACGATTTACGTGGGGAACGATGGGGTAATAAATATGTTAATAAAAGTATGATTGGGTATGATTAAGCATACCATAAAAATAAATTACCATAAGTGGGAATTTACCTATTGAGTTAGGTCTACCCCATGGGAATTTACCTATTGAGTTAGGTCTACCCATGTTATGGAAAACTTGATATTAATTAGGGATAATTAATATGGGGGTGATTAATTAGGTGTAATTAATCAACTAAGACACGAGGTTGGACCCTTTTGTAGCGGAAGTCTACCCGGAACCGACCGGCCATCCAGCGGCTACAAATGATTGGCCCAATGTGAGAGGTCTTAGTCATAAAGTAAATACATGATTAAAGTAAAGACACGAGGTTAGACCCTTTTGATGACGGAAGTCTGCCCGGAACCAACCGGCATATCCAGCAGTCATAAAAGACGGTCTAATGTGAGAGGTCTTTATGAGTTCATGATCTTAATTAATGAATTAAGAAACACTTAACCATATTAGCATGTAGTGGGACACGAGGGGTTAAGTGGGTGCCTTGGGATGGCATGATGGGAAATCTAGTGGGTGCCCTATGTGGCAATTGAAATATGATTGATGACTTAACCAAATCTTAGCATGTAAGTGGGCATGACTACATAAGGGGTTAAGTGGGATGCACTAGATAAAAGTGACAAGCTTAGGTGGGTAGCTTGTGGGACCCATTATAGGGGTGCATTTGATAAATAACAAGCTTAGGTGGGTAGCTTGTGGGACCCATTATAGGGGTGCATTTGATAAATAACAAGCTTAGGTGGGTAGCTTGTGGGGACCCATTATTGGGTTATACTAAATGAATGACAAGCTTAGGTGGGTAGCTTGTGGGGGCCCATTTCAACCAATATCCCAAACGTATCTTAGTGGGCTCGACCCATGTCGAGTGACGGGACACGCATATTGGGCTTGATTATAAGAGGCCAAAACGGGTTAGCGGTGGCAACGCAAGTCCAACGGGCTTCATATGCGTGTGTGGGCCCGGGCTGGTAGATAAGCCGTTGTTGCATCGTGTAGATATAAAGCCGTGCACCATTAGTATTGGGTAGCCACTTTAGGGGAGTGATACACCCCACTGTGGGACCAGCACGGGTATCTACGGTAAGGAGCCGATCGTTGGGGAGTAGTGGGTACGCCTAATAAAGATAGGGGCAGACGGCACCTATGTAGGGGTACACGAAACTACTGGGTAAGATTACTAAGTACACCTAGTGGAGGTAGGGGCAGACGGCACCTATGTAGTGGGCTAGGAGTACACGAAACTACTTGGGAAATTTTCTAAGTCCTTGGCAGGGATCAACCTTTAAGTAGGAATTACTCTTGGTGGGTAGAACTGGTGAGGTGCAGTGTAGGAATTACCCTTGGGTGAGTAGATCTGGGGTGGTGTAAGCTAGTAATTATCCTTGGGTGGATAAATACGTCGTTTCGGTTATCGTAGTACATCCTGTGTTTTGTGGGCTACTTATTGTAGTCATTATCCCCAGAGGTACCGTATCTTGCTTATATCATACCCTAATTACTTTAATGATTGTATTGTTAGGGTTATAGGACTCACTCAGACTTATGTCTGACCCCGTTGTTGTTTATCTTTTTCCCAACCCTCAGGTTATCAGAGTGGGCCTAGCACTAGTGGGCTTGGACCAGACCGCTATATCTATCTTTTGGGGCTTGGACCGTAGAAGTAAAGCTCGGTTTATCTTTTCTATTTTGGCTATTATCGATGTAATGGGATTATGTACTTCTATTTTATCAGGATGGATATTATGTACTTGACTCTTGTTATGGTTTTGTGATGTAACCAAACATGTTTTTGATATTGAAATGATGGTTTAAATTTTCAAGTATTACTTATATCTGTCCTGTTGTAATTTTTCTGTTCTATACTCACTAAAAATACTCCACCAAAACTAAGGCATTCCCTTAATGAGTGACCTTAGCGGGTGTGGGGTGTTACAATAGGTATAAACAGGAAGAACAAGATAAGCAGAATAAACAGAATGATATGGACCAAGCAATGCTTCTCAATTATTTTTCTCTGCACCAATATTAGTATAACAAATATGTGATAGGATTAGGTATCCCTAATTACTTAACAGAAACAGAATGATCACCACAGAAATATAATGGTAGGATTAGGTGTACACTAGTTACATAACATGTTTTACCCAAACAAAAATAACAGGCACCTCAACAGAAATAACGGGTGTTACCCCAAATAGAAATAACGAGTATCTAAATAGAAAACAGATAGGACTAGATGTATCCTAATTACCACCCCAAGCGATCGGCTCCCTAATATGTAAATACCCTATGTCGGCCCCACAGTAGGGTGTATTACTTCCTAAAGTGGCAACCAACAGAATGACACATGCCTATTTACTGGTGCTACAACGGCTTATTTTCCTAGACAGGCCGAACCCATGCACGCACATTACTCCGTTGGAACGCGCCATAAAACAGCCCCTTCCAGATGAACCTCTTACAATTAGTTCAGTAAGCGTCCCCTGACCCCTGCTTAGTGCGGGGTCCCTATTTGATATTATAATGGGTTACTGACTGATATAGTCCCACACAGCAGATGACACGAGCTAAAACCCTAAAACTTGTGTCCCCAATTAACTAGGATTTTAAAAGGTTAAGTCTTACATCATAACTTCCATATATTTAACACGTTACATATCAACAGGTTCATATAACCCCCATAGATTTAACAGGTTAAGTTTTACAAGTTAACAGGTTCATATAACCCCAACAATTTTACAGATTTACTTAACCCTACAAATTCAACAAGTTTACTTAACCCCATAGATTTAACAGGTTTACATGACCCCAACAGATTAAACAAGTTAAGTATTACAGATTAATAGGTTCATATAACCCTAGTAGAGGGGTTAAGTATTACAGATTAACAGGTTCATATAACCTCAACAGATTAAACAGGTTTAGTATTATAGATTAATCGGTTCATATAACCCCAACAGATTAAACAGGTTAAGTATTATAGATTAACAAGTTCATATAACTCCAACAGATTAAACAAGTTAAGTATTACAGATTAACAAGTTCATATAACCCCAACAGATTAAATAGGTTAAGTATTACAGATTAACAGTTTCATATAACCCCAGCAGATTAAACAGGTTAAGTATTACAGATTAACAGGTTCATATAGCCCAGCAGATTAAGCAGGTTAAATATTACAGATTAACAGGTTCATATAACCCCAGTAGATTAAACAGGTTTACTTAACCCCAACAGATTTATCAGATTCCACAAGTTACTTACAATTTCATTAACATATTCCACTTAATCCTTGAATTAAGCTTATATATTCACATGTACATACACCCAAATTTCATCCATATTCCACAGTACAAGATATGCCCTAATTTTTTTGGTCATGTTCCTCAGTACAAGATATCCCCTAATTTTTCATTCACGTTCCACTGTAAAGATATACCCCCAATTTTTGATTCCCAAACATTCCCCGATTGTCCCAATTTCATTTATATGTAGATCTCTTATGAGATTGGCCTAAGCTCGAAGGTATCGTAGGCTTATAAAAAAAGGGAATACGAGAGGGAAAAGAGCAGAAATAGGCATATAATAACAAAAATAGGCATATAATAACAGAAATAGGCATATAATAACAACTGAACAACAGAACAAGTGTACAGAAGAATACATATAATAATAGCAGAACCATTTAGATATGAATCAGTTTCTTAACAGGCATAGGCTCAGATCCAGGTTTATAACATGTTAAGGTTGCTGTTAAATTATTATATCTAAAATTAACATGAACTCACAGAGATTGGATTCAAAGAACAGAGGATAATATGCTGATGTTGTAGAAGTGATTCTTGTACAAATCAGACAAGAATTGTCTTGATTCAATCGACGTTTTGGCAGCATCTTCCCATCTACATTTTATATTTTGAGAATAAGAGTTTGAGGAAGAAGTGTAATTGATTTAATAGGAGTGCATGTCTTTATATAGAGTTTACAAGACAATCCTTAGCCGTCAGATCCCTGTTTTAAATCCAACCCATTCAGAAAAATAATGAACCTGGTTAACGAAATAGTCCAGATACAGAAAAATGAATCACGCCAAATCGAGGTTGGGTCGACCCATCCCCACCGGGTCGACCCCTGGGTCGACCCACCTGACCTTGGGTCGACCCAGCCAGGAGTGGGTCAACCCATTACGAGTCAGATTCCTGCCTTCGGTTCCCGCTTTGATAATTTGATTTATTTTGAATTTTGGATTGTTTTATATTCATATATTCTTGCTATATGTATACAAACTTCTAATCTTTGTATCTTCCTCATACGATGTTCATTTTACGCAAACTCAGAGTCTATCTTAACCAGAATTCCGAGATGGCGCAATGGTATAGTCTGTTTTACTTAATTTCCAATATTTAATTAAGTATCCTTTGGTTTATTGTTAATAATGTCCTTTAAAATTACGGGGTGTTACATTAAATGCATAAATATTGTAAATAACTATAAAATTTAAGCCTGCAAATTAAAACTATTTGACTATCTAAATATTCCTATAGTATTTACTAATCTAGAATTCACATAAAAACTCACAAATCTGACGAAGAGAGGCACATCACCAGACCAATCAGAAAGTGCCCCGTCGGCCTCAGGTTCAAGTCGAACCAATAAAACTAAGCTAGCTCAAAAAATAACGGTGTAAAAATATAAAACGTTCACAGCCGATACGTGTCTGCCAAGGCATGTTATAATAACGCTCTAGGTCGATTCATACACGCCCTATGTCGGCCCAGGGTCAACTTAAGTTTGCTTGGGTTGACACAGTGTTGACCCAAGTATGAGTGGATCGCCCTGCGTGACTGTTTACTTAACATAATTTTAGTATATTTTTTGGTTTTTAGGTTATCTTCTTTAATTCATAACTCATTTATTTTAACTTCGTTTTCAGCAAACCACATATCTATTTTCGTCAGAAAATTACAACGGACCCAATGGTACTAGTCCTGTTGTCCAATTCTGAAGTTTGTTCTGATTAATATTTAGTTTTACCCTGTTTTATTTAACTGTTGTTTATTACAATTTAGGGTGTTACATTCTCCCCTCTTTAAAGGATTTCGTTCCCAAAATCTCTTAGGCTAGAAGAATGATATAAATATTATCAGCAATTATCTACACCCATGTACACAACCACTAACCACTGAAATCCATTATCCATAGATTTTCTAATGCTTTTCATGAACATATACAAAGTGTGTAGTGTATATGTCCCTAAGCTAATGCAAAAATCAGGTGGTTCGCTGATTCAGTTGACCTCCTCAATGCAATTTCTTGTCGATGACATGCATCCAATATGTATGCAAAGGAATCCCAATAATACATATAATTATGTACGCATGCAACGACCATACAACGAAATGCAACATCCATGTGATGATTCATCCATTTTTCATTCATATTTAAAATAAATTAAAAATGCACTCACATTCATATGCAATTATGTAAGTGTCCAATTTTGTCTATCACTAACTAGTGCCCATTGTGTGTATATGCATCCACTAGCAAACACTTGCATCCATGTGAATCCATTCAACCGTAACATGTTCTTTAGCATGTTTTAAACCATTTCCTATCATCCATAAGCTTCCACCTAAGACTTATAATTCAAACGATAGGAAAAATAAATTCAAATTTAAAGCTTAGGAAAGGATTAAAAGCGTACGATCAAAGAGAAACGGAAAAGAGGTGTGAATCCAATCCTCTGGCTCCCAAGTCGCATCATCGTCGTCCTCTCCCCGGTGAATCTTAATAATCTTGATCTCTTTATTCTGCAACTTCTTCAGACTTAGATCCTAGTATCCATGTAGGAACTTTCACAACCGATGCTTCCCTCTCTACCTCAACCTCCTCTAAAGTACTTGGGTCCACCAATACCGCGGAATCATGTAAGCACTTTCGCAAGTGCGAAGCATGAAATACATTATGAACTCCTGCCAATATTTCTGATAGTCTAACCCTATAGTCCATCTGGACTTTCCTCTTTACTATAGGGAATGGCCCTATGAACCCCGACGCCAACTTCCCTGCTGAGCCAAACCGAAAACAGTCCTCATGGGTGACACCTTAATGGAAAACCGTGTCCCCTACCTCGAACTCTAGTTATGTTCTCCACTGATCTACATATGACTTATGTCTATCTTAAGCTGCCTTTATCCGCCTCCGAATCAAATCTATCTTATCTAAGGTCTCCCTAAACATCTCAGACCCAAGTATAAGTCTACCTGTGTACTCCCACCAACAAGTAGGTGATCTGCAAGGTTGCCCATACAATGCCTCGAAGGGAGCCATACCTATGCTCATGTGGTAGCTATTATTATACGTGAACTCTACCAATGTTAGATGTTCCTCCCAAGTCCCTTCGATGTCCAAGATACACAATCATAATAAATCCTCAAGAATCCTATTAACCCTCTCCATCTGTCCATCTTTCTGAGGGTGATAGGCAATACTAAGTCGTAGTTATGGCTCCAATGCCTCCTACAGGGTCCTCTAAAACTTTCTAGTAAAGATGGGGTCTTAATCACTATTAATACTAGAGGAAACTCCATGAAGTTAGATGATCTCCCTGAGATACACTAATGCTAACCAAGCTATCATCCGCTTACTCTTAACTGGAATGAATTGAGCGCCCTTAGTCAACCTATCCACTATAAACCAAATACTAGTGTTGCTCTTCCTCAACCTAGGCAATTCATCTATGAAGTCCTTCAAAACGCTCTCCCACTTCCACTGTGCCACATCTAGAGGCTGAAGCAATCCATCAAGCTTCCTTTGCTCAGCCTTCACTATCTGACAAGTCATAGATCTCGCCAAATACTCTGTCACGTCCTTCTTCATCTCTATCCAATGAATGAACCTCCTTATGTCTCTATTCATGCTACCTCGTCCCAGATGGATGGTCATCCGAGAGCAATGAGCCTCCTCTAAAACCGATCTCAACAAATCATCAACCCGAGGAACACATAATCTCTCATCATGATGTAGCTACCTCACCTACCAAGGTGACTAGAGGTCTCTCCTCTACTGAGTCAGTCTATGATATTTGTTAACTGCTGATCCTCGCACTGACTGGATCCAATGCGCTTTAAGAAAGTAGGTTGCACGTCCTGTACTTTCTCTCTTGTACCCTCACCTGCTGATCCTTTTGTGAAAACAAGTAATTGAGAGACTTATGGGCGGTGCATAGCTCAAATCTCTCACCAAATAAATAATGTCTTCAAGACTTAAGCGCAAACACTATCGCCACTAGCTTTAAATCATGGGTAGGGTAATTCCTCTCTTGTACCCTCAACTGTTTACTCCTGTAGCGAACAACCCAACCCCCGTGCATAAGCACCACAATAAACCTGCGCCGCAAGCATATGTATATATTTGTACCATCTAGAAGTGTCAATACTGGAGCTGACGCGGGAGCTTTCTTCAACCTCAAGAATGCATCCTCCCAATCCACAACTCAAACAAATACTAGGCTTCTCTTCGTAAGGCGGGTAAGCGGAGGTGAAATCCACGCAAAATCCTTAATGAACTTCAATAGTATCATGCCAAGCCTAGAAAGCTCCTCACCTCTGTCATATTCTTGGGGGCTTTCCAATCCTGCACTTTGATAACCTTAGCGGGATCCAACGCTATATCATCTCTACATAAAACATTCCTCTAGAATCTCACCTCTTTCTGCCAAAAGTGGCACATAAAGAACTTCAACTTTAGCTGATATGCATGGAGAGTATGGAGGACCTCTCCCAAGTGCAAGACGTGCTCGTCCTCGTTGCCTAAGAACACCAAGATATCGTCAACAAACATTACCACGAACTTATTTAGGAACTCCCTAAATGTTTGGCTCATCAAATCAACAAAATACGATGGTGCATTGGTTACCCAAAAGGCATAACTATCCACTCAAAGAATTCGTCGGGATGCCTAAAGGCAGTCTTATATATGTTGTCATCTGCCAGACTAAGCCGATGAATCCTATAGCCAAATGCAACAGCGAGAAAAATGAAGCGCCTACAACTGATCGAATAAGTCATGTATTCGAGGGAGTGGGTGTCTATTCTTTTTCGTGACTGCTTGTTCAATTCTCTGTAATCCGCACATAGACGACGAGTGCCATCTTCCTTGGTCGCGAAGATAACTGGTAGCCCTCACTCAGAAATACTCTTCCTAATAAACCCTTTCTCGAACAACTCACCCACCTGCTTACTAAGATCCCTCCTCTCCCTCGAAGCCATGTGGCGTAATGACAATGCAACAGGCTGAGCATTCTCCGCTAGGTATATCTGGAAATCAATCTCGCGCCTAGGAAGTAGCCCTCTAACCTCCTCGAATACGTCTGGAAAGTCTCTAACTACAGGCACCAAACCGAGATCGTCTAAAGAAGCGTCTAGGGAATCCAAGAAACTGAGCATGACTGAAACTCGCGGGTCACAAGAAATCTCGATAGTCCTACCATGGCACGTCAAAAGCCTTACAACTCTCCTCTCGCAGTCAACGATGGCGCCATATATGGATAGTTAATCCATCCGTAGAATAAGCCCGTAATCCATAAAACCTAGTGCATATGCATCAAAACAAACTCGACGCCAAGAATAGAATCCTCAAACCTCTACACATAATAGATAGGTGAGTCATACCTCCTATGGGGTTTGAGACAACTATTGGATAATAAATTACGGAGGTACCTAGGTGCAAACTATCAATAACAGAACTGGATATGAAAGAATGGGAAGCACGGGAATCCAACAAGGTCCCAATAGGGAAGTCGAAAAGAGAAATAAAACCTTCTACAGTGACCTTCCTACCTCTTTCTTGACTTCTACCAATGATCTGAGTCGCCTTAAGTGCATGAACCTGTGCTCCGGATGGACCTGCTTCCGGTCCTTGCCTCTGAGGGACTGCCTGCTATAATGTCCCATCTGTCTGCACTGAAAGCAAGCACCCTTCTCAGTTGTATTCTTACAATCTTTGATGAAGTGCTCCATCATGCCATACTCATGGCACTTCATTTCCTTCTTGATTTATGGTTTATACGACATCTCTCCCTTTTTCTTTCCATTTTTCTTGAGCCACCGCTTTTTCTTTCCAAAACCCGTTTTGGCCACCTTAGCCTTAGCCTCATGTGTACTCTCCTTCCCATCCTCTTGCATAAGAGCCATCTCCACGAGAGCCTCAAAAAGACGCACCCATTGGAATGTGCATCAATACTAGTCCTTGGAGGGGTCAGTCCAGTCCCTTGCAAAAATCTCAATGCCTTCTTATGCGTAGTATTAACCAGATCTTAGCCAAATCTTGCCAGCTTGTTAAATTTATTCACATACTCTTTAATCGACATATCACCCTGTCTCAGAATCAATAATCTTTCCAATTGCATCCCTCACTCAGCTTGTGATAAAAACTATCCTCGAACTTATCCTTGGATCCATCCCATGTCCTTACGGCCTGCTCTGCCTCGGTCACATCCCACTAGTACGACACCTCTCCTTTCAGTTGCTTGGCGGCTAACTGAATCCTCCTCCTATCGCCAAGCTCTAGTAATCCAAATACACGATCCCTCTCTCTAAGCTAATTATGAGCATTAACAAAAATCTCCAATCCAAGAAATGGCTTGCCGTTCATAGCAGAAAAATCTTTACAAAGCTTAGAAAAACTGGTCGTTGGATTTGGTGGGGGTCCCATGGCTACAGTTGGAGGTTAGGCATTTCATTACCCTTTGGCAGGCGACGTAGTTTCAACATACCTTTGGTACCATGCATGGATGGGAACACCTTCCAGAAAGTTAGGATCACTAGACATTCTAAAATAGAAAAGAGACATTGAATCAAAATAATATTGTAGTTGACTTGAGGGGTTATTTTTCCAAATCAAGTTTTACTTGGAAATATTTTACTTTTGAAAACACTTTTTCAAATAAATTCGCTAATCTTGTAACCTTAGGCTCTAATACCAAATGAAATAACCCACACGCCTTAACATCAACCATATAAAGATGCACTAAGGTTTATGAAGGCTTAGGTATAATGTAACAACACATAGATTAAAATTCACAAGATAGAAGTATAAAAAAAAGAAAATTTTAAAACAACATTTAATAAAGCAAGTCAAATGACAGTGCTTATTACATTTCCAAAGTACCAAATAATCATCAACATAAAATCAAATACACCGTCTCGTGGAAAACCAAAATATCAGAGTACATAAGTAAAACCATCCCTCTCAATGTCAATACAAAAATCATAAAATGAAAAGTGAACCAATACATGATTCTGAATCCAAGCTGAACTGAAAAATCAAGAACCACTGCTGAGACCCTCCACCTTGTGAACCGGGGGTGGAAAAGGAAGAGAGAAGGAGAAAACAAACTAGGTCAAACATACGTTTGGTGGGTTCTAGTAATTTCTAGCATGAGCGTAAATTAAAGAAGCATTAACAAATGAACAATTCTAAGGACATAAGACATAAATGTATAAAAGCAATAAACAAAGTTAAGCATGAAAAAAGATTGGATTCTCATTCATATCTAAGATCACTGCACCAACTACCAACGATACAATAATTAGGCTTTACCTAATTTATACCAGTCGATTGACTCCTATAACCACAATGTGATAACTTATGTTAGTTGTGGAACTCGGGGCTATCAAGCCCTAGCCCATCAGCTAAAATGTCATAGTTGTTAATCACTGGCGTTACAGTGGCTTATTTTCCCATATTAACACGATGCACGCTCATCGTCCCTTGGAACGCGCCCATACCCACCTCATCTAAACCTCCTACTATCTGGTGCAGTAAAGCATGCCCTCGCCTCTACCTAGTGTAAGACCTCCATAGATGATAACAGGGATACTTCTTGCTTGATACGGGTCCCCAACCAATTATGCATTTGACACAAGTGACCCCAAGACTTGGTCCCATTTACTTTTCTGTTAGGACAATTTTTCCCCAGTCAGCCTCATACTGCCAAAACAGATCTAAACTACAAGCTATTTATTTTCCCTAATCAGCTTTGCCTGTCGAAACAGACTCCCACTACAATCTTATTATTTTATTAAGCATCTTATTTTCCCCAATCAGCCCCATGGTGCCAAAACGGACCTAAATTACGAGCCACTTATTTTCCCAATCATCCCCACTCTGTCGGGACAGACTCCACTACCTTATCTTATTAATTTTTATCTTTAATTTAATGCAACGCAATTTTAAGTCCAGAAATAAGCTCAATATAACCTCGTGTTATATTATTAGGTTGTATTAGACATTCCTAATTAATGTTTATCCTTTTATACAACCCAAATCCATGTTACTTAGTGTCTAACTAAGTTAACTTTTTACAGTAATGTGTTTGCATGTTTTCCAATTACATATTAAGTATTATCCCCAAAGTACAGTCCAACATTGATTATAATATTTAATCAATTCTAACATGCCCAACAATACCTTTTTTAATTCAATTTCAATATTGTTCCAATTTTAATGCAAAATAACGATAAAGGCCTAGGCTGTCTTTAGGCATAGGCTCAACGCTAAAATAAAAAGGGATATAGTTTAGGCTACTCACAAGGCGTGGACTCAAAAATAAGCAAAACAAATAAAATAGAGCATAACTCGGATTATAAATAAAACCACAACAGAGAAGAGGATAGGAGAAGGAGAATTGCTTATAAACAATAAATAATTGGAAAGAAATGGGCATGGACAGTAAATAAATTACAATAACTTTACAGAAAAACTAAACGCTTAAATACTGTAAATAACTACAAACTTGCAAATTAAAACTATTTAACTGTTTAAATTTTCCTACATAATTTACCAATCTAGAACTCACATAAAAACTCATAGATCTGACAATAAGAGCTTCCCTCGTGGCGTTTCTTATTACAGCAAAACCTCTGCCTCCAAAAGTATTTATGTTAAATAAATATTTAAGATTTCAGAACTTCTTTATCCCCGTAAAAGTTAAATTATTAGCCCTTCCTAATTTTGAGGATAGGTCTAAGGAAGAAGAAGAAGAAGATACAGAAATAATGGATATGAAGAAATGAGAGAGGCTCTGCTGGTTTATTTATAGGGTTCACTGGGCATCCTCAACCGTCCAAATTTATGATTAAATCTGGGTCAACCGCACCACTGGACCAATCACAAAGTTCTACGTCAGCCTCAGGTTCAAATTGAACCAATAAAACTAAGCCAACTTGGAAAATAACAGTGTAAAAATATAATATGTTCACTGTCGATACGTGCGTGCCAAGGCATGCTATAATAACGCCTTGGGTCGACCCATACACTCCTTATGTTGACCCAGGATTGACCCAAGGTTGCTTGGGTCGACACAGTGTCGATCCAAGTGGGAGTGGATCGTCCCAGGTGACGGTTTACTTAATATAAATTTATTTTTATTTCCTGTTTTTTAGCTTATCATCTTTAATTCATAACTCATTGTTTTAACTCCGTTTTCAACAAACCAATTGTCTATTTTCACCAGAAACTTACAACGGACCCAATGGTGCTAGTCATATTGTCCGATTCTGAAGTTTATTCTGATTAATATTTAGTTTATTACCCTTTTCTATTTAATTATACTTTATTAAAATTCAAAGTGTTATAATTGGAGTGAAAATTTTCACTTGTTCTTGAGGATTCATAGGGCATAAAGCTTCTTTGACTTGAAATTCTCAATAAAAAAGACGAAAGCATTTACTTTATGCGCTTCTCCCAGATTTGCACAAGTTGGATGGTGAATCGATTTCCATTATTGATCCTTATCAGAATATTCTTCAAAGAAAGCCTAATCTTCCTCGCTTGATTTACTCAAAAAGAACTCACGACACATAGTTTCAAGTAGAGTTCGAGTTGGATAACTAAGTCCTTCATACGATATTTATCATAACATTTGTTTTGGAATTCCATGATGAGGACAACTTTGAAATAACTGATTGAATCGTTCAAAATTTTGATAAAAAGTTTCCCCATTAATTTGCGTGAATTGATGAATTACAATTGTAATTTTTGAGATTTATGAAAAGGAAAGACATTTTATGAATATTGTTTCGAAGTCATTCCAACTATAAATCGAGGGTCGTGGAAGTGACTTGAACCACCTTGTAGAGCTTCCTTGTTGAGCAAAAGGTATTAATCTAAACTTAATGGACTCATGTGAAAGTTGTTGCATTTTTATCGTGCATGTATATATTTCAATATTGTCAGGAAATTAATATATATCTGCAGAGCCTATAAATTTAGGAACGCCTTGAATGAAGGAACTTTCCAATTCAAAATTATTTCCTTTATTTGGTGGATATATTATAATTGGAGGTGGTGTAGTTATAATTGGATAACAATGTTCCTTTAATCACATACTTTGAGATGGTCGTGAATGTTGAAAATTATCTTAGACTAGAAAAATTGAATTTTGAATATTATAATTCATTTGCCTAGGTGATTGACGTTGATTATCCTAAAATAGTTGTGTTGTGTCTTTCTATTAGTTTTTAGTTTATGTTCGTTGAGACCACATTTGCATAAAACAATTAATTACATTTATTATTATTACAATTTTCATTATCAGCAAATTAACTTAATGATCAATAAAAAAATAAAAACCGGAATACTTACAGTTGTTGATGTGGTTAACCTAGTTGTTGCATTTTCTTAGATAACCGGATTTGTTATCTTAAAATTTTACATTAACTCCTCTGACTTGCCACATTTAATACAAAATTTGAACGAACCCCCTTTCCTATAAAATTGTGATACCCTTATGAACCTCTCAAACAAAAATATTATTTCACGCTTACCTTTTCCCCAATTGATCTAGCTCCTTTAAAAAAAATTAACATGCCTTTTTGATCAGTTTGGAGTTTGATCGTACTAGTATTACCGTACAACGGTGGGAAAAACCGGCCGTGTATATGCATATGTGTGTGTATGTATATGTGTATGTGTAATTTTTGCAACAACGTCATATAATGTGGTATAACTAAAATGTGTACGGTGATGTTAATGACACTCAAAAAATAGATAGAACAAAAATTCCTATACCCCCATCATTTTTTTTTTTTGTCGAAATGCTAAACGAACCGATAGATGCTCGGTCAAAATGTGCGACAAAAACATGTATTTCGGAGGTCCCCACAAATATCAGCTAAAATTACAGGTTTACTCTCCATAAATTTAACAAATGTAACTGAGCCGCATTATCAGATCGAAAAACCTTCGATCCTTGTAGTAGTTCTCCTTTTTTTATAATCATATCCGACGGTCATTTGTTGAATTTAGGACTTAAACTCGAATATCTCCACCGTGCGTCGTAGAAAAATGCTGCAGAACATTCGCACAATAAAATCAACCAAGTACATGCACATATGAAGTGCTCCCATTCATTCTTTCCTCCAAAAATGGCTCCACCAAATCCCCATGCTCAAAGAATCCATTAAATAACATTTTCAACTAAATTCCACAAACATTCACATATAATTTTTTTATTTGAAATGGAAAGAAGACGTGCACATATTCCTAATAACATTTGTTTTCATAGTAGTTCGTCATCACTTGTAAGATCACCTAGTTGCAAGCTAAAGCATGTTCAACAAAAAACAAAAATGTTACATTATTACTGAACGTCAACCAAGTATGATAGCGCTTGTCACCACCTACATTTCAAATGCGTCCAACGTCAAAATTTATACTTTTGAAGTATTTTATAATACAATAGATGTTAAGGACTTCACTGGACCAGAAAAGAACAACTTGTTCAGTGTTCAAGGTTGTAAAGTGCAAAACAAGCATTTAATTACTATTTTAAACATACATATGTTTATAGAAATATAAGCATACAGAACAATTATTGAAATACGTTGAACAGTTTATCCAGCAATAATCATATTCTTAAAGTGTAAAACAAGCATTTAGTCACTTTTTTAACATATATCTATATACATCGAGAACTTGAGATTCAGTAATTCTCTGCTTAGGATCCGGATTTAGCATCTTTCTAATTAAATTCTTCATCGCTGTCAGATATAGATGGCCAAGGTGCACTCTCAAAGTCGATTTCTCCTTCCAATATAGCATCAAATATTCCTTTTTCATTTTCTGCAAAACCACCCAAAAGATATTTTGTTATGAATATTCATTTAATTAAAGATAAATAGAAAATAACTTGCATTATTCGAAACAAAAAAATAGAAAAATGAATAATAACATTTGGTAAATGACAATTAACAATTTTAGATTAGATATCATACATGTACAAATATGTTTTCATACCATGATCTACATATGCGGACTTCGTTTATCATAACAAAAAAATTGTTAGTTCAAAGTAGACGAAGCTATTAGTAATATAGCCTCAATCCTTAGCTTAGGTAGGTAGCACTTCTAGTCAAATTAGGCCGATTATAAAGGGTATGATTCACATTTCTTTTGCCATTGTTAGCTGAAATTAATATTGATTTTTCTTTTGCAAAACAAGTGTCAATATTACATGTTAGTGACTATTATGTGGCAAGATGTTGTGCATAAATGGCGATTTATATGCAACAATTGCTCATGGTTTAGGGTTTAGGCGCGTAAAAGACAAATGTTGTTTTAAAAAATTATGGGTTCCCAAACAGTGGGTAGATAATCAAGCTTATAATAACAATATGCAAGCTCAAAATCATACACCCTTGGAAACTACATGCACGTTCTATTGATATTCAAATTATCATAATGTTTATACTTTAGATCTAATATATGTGTGAGGACATGTTGTAAATCTGATGCTCATTACTCCTGAAGCCACATTCATATTTAAGCTATACCTCTATTTGAAACCCATACAATAGAAGATATTTTTAAAACCATCATTCTCTTTGAAACTAGGCACATTTATTTGGCCAAAATTCATTATAAACAAAGTTATGAATATATGTTCCAGATCTATTTAAAATATATTTACATGAAGCTGAGGAGATGTATATAAAACTGATACATTATCAAGCTATAACATCCATTTAGAACCAGCCAATGTCATCCGATGTTATATATTCCAGCTTAATATAAACCATTCAAGAATTCACTCAATATTGCATAATACAATCCAATAGTATTTGCAAACATCCAAACCAACTAATGGTGTATAAACAAACTATTAAATATAGAGTGCACAAAACTCACCTAAATTCGGATATGACATTCGCTATTCCAACATCAACGGTCGTGCATATGTCTCCTCCTCTCTCTGTCTCACCCAAAGACTATCGCTTCTAACTCTACATCAAAATGTTGTTGTGACTCTCAATTCGAACCCTTAAAATCACGTGCCCTAAAATCGTGTGCCTCCCTCGATTGATAATAATGATTATGAGCCATAAGACTAGAGATTTGATGGAGTGGCAACTTCTCTGTGTCTCAGCATTTCCCCCATTTTCCGTTCCACACTTTATGCTGGCATGTTATAGAAGTCCAATGCACACATAAATAAATATATAATAAATATGATTATATGAAAATTTAATAAACATAAATAGCTTTAAATGTTTTGCTGCAGCAACTTCATCGTCATCAGAGGATGTTTCAGTTTCATAAGAGAAATCTTGCTCATTGCTAACTTCAGTCACTTTATCTGAATTCATTTTTTATGAGTTAACAGTTTGATTCTTTTTCGTCTTGGGCTCAATGTGAGTGACATGCAATTGGTAGGTTTGATTGAGAAATTTGAAGAGCATTCTTGTTATTTTCACGTTTTCAATTGAGTTTACAATAATATGTTTATGCAAGTATTCATACCTTTACATACATAGTTTTGCTGGTAATCTTGGTGGAACTTGACATTTATTCCCATTGGTTTCTTCTCCTCTCTGCTACCACCTCAAACAGCAAACAAATCCTTCAACAACCAACTATCTTAGCTCCTTCAACAATGCCTCATGTTTCCTAATTCACTACAATCAGCAGCATAAAACACCATCCTTCACCTACCATTCTATAGCAACTTCAAAAATTATTGCTTCACAGTACGCCAACTCGTGTCTTCAATACAAACTGCAAAAAACCTCCACTGAAGCCCAAATTCGTATCCACAACCATCATCTTCAACCGCCACAAGTTCACAATGACCTGCTTCAGGATCCTGCCGACATAACACTCTATTCATCTTCCACCTCTTATACAACCAATAATTCACCAAACCATCCAAAATCATAAGTATCTATCACCAAACTGCAAACCCATTAACAAATCAACAATCAACAAACTCGAACTGCTGTCTCCAGACTAATCCTAAACCTAATGCAACGCTTAACTTCCAATAACCACGACGTCAGTGAATTGACACCTATAAATCTGCAATTGAAGCTCAAACCCACGACAATCAAAGCATCGCAAGGTCGAACCATCATTAGAACTTTGGAATTTGATCATTGATTTATGATTTAATTTTTGTGGATCTGAATTTATTTTTTGTGCTTTCGGATTTCATTTTGGAAATTTGGAGTTCTGATTTTGGAAGTTTGTTTTGAAAACATGGAATCACGGTTAATGTAAAGTTGCAATAAAAATAATTTTATAAGACTTTTCTTCATAAAACCCGATTTGGGAGGAAGATTCAAGAGGAAAAAGATCGAAAAATTCGTTTGAGACGAAAGGTTCGGGAGAAGAAGAGCACGAAAAGAAAAGATCGCGTGGAAACACGACCCATGTTATTTTGGCTACATACGAAATTTGATTAGCACCCACAGTAGGCAAACCTCCTTAACGGTCGGTTTGATTAATTGGGTTGCTATGAGGGAAGTTCGAATAAGGGCTTGAAATGAGTTTCAAATTGTGATTCACTTAGGGTTTTAGGTTTCAAAAAGGCTAGTTCTTTGAATTTGTGGAGGGGCAAGGGGTTTTCAATTCCATTGATTAGTTGAGTCTACAAATGTAATGGAGTTTGGGTATGGTAGAAGGCCTTATGGGGTTTGGCTGCAGGTTAAAATGTGTGGTGTTGGAGTTAGCATGATTTCAGTTATGGTTGTTTGATTTCCTTGATGGTCATAGGAAAGGACATGTAGCAGAGGACAGTGATGATCGATTTATGTTGATGATGGATGATTTTTGGTCATGCAGTCGATGCACGATATAATAATGATGAATATTTCTGGGTATAGGGCTTGCGTATGCTATGGCATGTTCGTGGAGGTTGACCATATGTTAGATGAAGCATTCAGGTTAGTGATGGACGGTTAGTCTAAAATTATGGTCTGAGGTGTTGGTCACCAGTGGCCTACACTAGTTGAATGTGTAAGCAGTGGTGTTATCGTTTTTTAGATCGGAAGTGCTGGTGATTTCTAGGGTTAGGGTAGAAAAATGGTTTTAGAGTTGTGGACGTTTGATGAAGATGGTTTAGATTCTTGTGTGAAGTCGGTTTGGCAATTAAGTTGCAGTTTTGTGGATTATCAGGTTTTATGATATAGGATAGTTGCATGAAGTTGGGAGGAGGGCTGATTAGAGATGAAGATTTTGAACCGTGGTAGTGGTCCAAAGGCAAAATAGTTTGGTGATGTGGTTTTGACTTAGGTGATTAAACTACGGAAGTTGTTGATGATCAGTTGTTTGCTCAAAATTTGGTATGGATGGTTGTAAATGGTATTTGATAGTAACGTATATGGGTGAGCATTCGGTTGGTTTAGGTGGTTACAAGGTAAAAAACTCAAATCAAATTGAAATCCAAAATTTTCGAAACCGAACCAAACTAAATTAATTTCGATTAATTCAATCGATAATTGATTTAACCGAATTTAAAGGATGTATTATTATTTGAATGATGAATTCACTCGAAGTAAAACATAAATTCACGTTTGCAGAATTTTATATAGTAAATTTTATGTTTATAATAAAATTTGATCTACTTATAATAAATGTGGATGTATTATATCATTAAACTTATTAGTTAAAGTACTACACTACCGTAAAATTAGACAACAAATTAAAAGTTTGGTTAATTCTTGGTTAAACAAACAACCAAAAAAAAATTACACATCGAATTCAAACCAATTTAGTTTTAAAGTAGAAATGAACCGGTTTGATCGGTTAATTCGGTTTGAACCAAATGTTGGTCATCTCTAGTGACACAGTGAAGAGCGGTAGTGAAGTGATTATAGTGGAAGATGAGATGAAACAGGTGAAGAGAGGAACTGAACGGAACCAAGTTGTGGAGGATGGCATACCATGGTATTGCCTAGTGATGATGCCTGTAAAGATGCAAAGTAGAAACAAAAAATATGTGTTTTTTCCTTTTGTTAAAAATAAATACATGCAAACTAAAAGGTTATGAATTAGAAAATTGCAGATTGGTCAAAAAATCCAAGAAAAGTGATGATGCTTGTTTTTTTTTAAATGCAAGACTTAAAAGAACTAAAATAAATGAAAAACTATAGAATGAAAATATAAAAGGAAAATAACAATTTTTTAATGGATGCTGAAACAAAAACAAAATAGAAAAAAAATCAAAACTACAAGATTAAACAGAAAAGGGACAAACTAAGGACGAGGAAAAAAAGAAACTGCAAAATTGATTAAAAAAAGGAGAACCAACAAAACTAACATGAATCAAATATTAAATAAACACTATAAATTATGAAAACTCCCCGGCAATGGCGCCAAAAACATGATTGATGGTTTTAGTTATGAATAAAAACCGCGACTTTATTTTACTGCAAGCGTACGACATCTATTGTAAAAATGTGCGAGTACGGATATTATCTAAAATAAGAAATTATTGGAAATAGAGAAGAATAGGACTTGTAGACAAAAATAATTACACAATGGGAATTGAAATCACAGAGCAGATATAAAACAAGAAGATCTATTAGCCTCTTGGCAAACCAATAGATCCCAAATAGGAATATAAATATGAAATAAGGCAAACAAAATGTAACAGAGAACAAAAAAAAGACTTTATTATAGAATTAGAGGTTTGATTACAGAAAATAAACTAAAAATAAAATAGACTAAGAAGAAAAGAAATAAATGAGAATACCTAGGTTGATGCTTATTGGCATCTAATGCCAAGATGATCTAAACTGATATCAGGTAGGAGTATTTGTAGTACTCCTTACATCTAGATCTAAAAGAAAAAATCTATATAAACTTTGATTTGTTCTTCCTTTATATTATACTTCTTTATTATTCTAGAAATCCCTTTATCTATATTTCTAAGAGCTTCTTGATCCAGCCCATTCTAGAAACTTTTAACTTGATCTTTTTGTAGATGCTTCTTGATCTAGTGTTCTTCTAAAAGCTTCTTTCTCCAGTGTATTCTAGAATATTCTTGAGTTGGTCTCTTAATAAAATGCATATTTTCAAATCAGCTGAGTTATGATTATTTTTGCCTATAACTTGACATTCTACTACATTTCAATAGAGTCTTGAACTTGAACTATTATTTTAACTGTAACCCGTATTTTTCGACCAATTAAAATAATTGAATTTAATAACATTATAATTTTTATTTTAATTATGGTTAGAATTTAAAGTTAAACGGTTTAATTGTGTAATTTTATTATGTAAACTAAATTTAATTGATTAAGAAATGAATCACAACTTGTTATAACAATGATATCTTGTACTGATTGCTAATGAAACTATAATTTGTTTGGTATTGATAAATATTAAAGTTTGAAATTTATTATTGGATTATGTGACTGAAATTAAGTTAAAAACCATATAACTGAAATTCTAAGGAGCTTGAGATATAACCAAAGTTAGAATTTTATATAATATAATTTGATTTATAAAGTTTACTTGAATTATACATTGATTTAAATGAAGTTAATAAACTATTGAATTGAATTTAAATTTTAATACACGAAAACTGAATATAATATATATTAATGAAGCCTATTAAAATATCATTTTGCATATGATCTCAGTTTGATGAAATTAGTTTCATTGGATCTGGAATAGTAAATTATTGTAAGATTTCAAGTTTCGTGTCAATCGGAGTTATGCGGTCATGTGCGATATAAATATGTATCGATTTAACGATTTGAAATTTAAAATGTCATTCTTCAAACAATTTCGGATTTTGACGAAACCAATTTTGTAAAATCTGGAATGGTTAACTATTATTAGATTCCAAATTTCATAGCTGTTGGATTTGTCGTTTGATCATGCGAGCTCGAAATGTGTAGAAATCTATTTATTGAACTTATAATTGAAATAATATGATTATGGAAATTAACTTTGAAATACAATGGGATTAGGGCTTAAGATTTGGTCCATTCTGTTCAAAGTATTGGAAACCTTACTTTTGATATATAGAACGTTATAATATTGTTCAGGGTTGGAAATGAGTCTTTTGTTGAACTTGTGTAGTCATTAGGGTCAAATGGGTTCATATAACTAAATCCACTTACCAATTGATATTATATATATATATATATATTTGTGTGTGTGTGTGTGTTACAAACCCTAGCAGCAACCTCTAATTCATTCCTTCGGTCTTAATCCTGAAATCTATCCTTAATCCCATTTTAGTGACGATTACAGATCTGAAAAAACGTCAAAAATTCAAATATTCAAGGCATTATCAAATTATATATTGTTGCAAAGATCTCGATGATACGAATTAGCAGAAAATGTTCATTTTCTGAAATAGTGAATGGATTGATCAAAAATCGCAATCAAAGTTGTTATTTTCGATGGTCGTTGATCTTCCTAACCTTTATCTCTCTAAATCCGTGCAACGATTCAAAAATCTTCCGTCTGCAAAGTTGTAGAGGTTCGTAGGATATTCAAATCCATATGATTGATTATATATTTTTGGGTCCGAAATCACCAGAGTTTGACCAGGGAGCACATGCAGGTTTTCAGGCACTAGAGGCCGAAGATGCGACCGGAGTAGTTGATGTTTCTAGCGATGATGCACCTCTGATTGGATAGAGGTGGAAGGCTTTGTGGGGGTATCGACTGACAATGGGAATTCACACCTATTGGGTTTATTTCTCTTTAGGCAACGAACGAAGAAGAAAATTGGACGATTACATGGCATATAGGGTATATTTAATGGACATATTTTTTTCAGGATTAATTGTCAAGAATAATCCGAAATTTAATGTGTCTCCCCATAATAATCCCATGTTTGGATTATTTCTGAATAATCCGAAGTTTGGGGGTGTCTTCCCATATTAATCCCATTTACTGGTGTCTTCCCATATCAGTCCAAAGTTTGGGGTGCCTTCCCATATTGATCCTAAAATAACACGTCAAAAAGTCATCGGGATCATTATGGGAAGACACCCCCCAAACTTTGGATTATTCAGAAATAATCCAAACTTGGGATTATTATGGGAAGACACGTTAAACTTCGGATTATTCTTGACAATTAATCCTTTTTTATTTTATTTAATTTTTCAATCACATTATCATGCATAATTTTCTCAGATGAACTCAGATTGATGCGCAGTTTGTTCAGCTAGATTTGTATCGAAATTTCGAACGATGTGGCACCGGTTTGGATGGTTTGTGAGACCGTTAATTTTTGGACCTAAAATTGGATTTCAAATGCATTCTAAGCCGAAGGTGAGTGACTAAACCCACTCACACTTAACTAAAATATTTGATTGTTAGTTAAATTAAAATCATGTTATAGTATGATTGTATTGATTGTTGTTGGTAGTAATAGTTGCATATTTATGTTGATTTGCATTAATAGTGAAATTTAATTTGACTGTTAGTTAAAATGTTGTGACTAAGTTAAAATTTGACATTTAATTGCGAGTTTAAACCCCGACTTTTGATAACTAGCAACTTGATGTGATACTGAACTGTTTGGATGGATTGATTTTGATGGATGCCTTGGATTAATATGTTTGATATATCGATGTTTGATTCATCTTGTTATTCATCTTAATTATCTATGACCATTGTTTTTGTTGATTAATCCCAACCATTACCTTAAATGCTACGGATGTCAAATAAATCTGGGATTATATATTTAGAATGAATTAATAACATAGGTTGAAATGATAAATACCCAAGACCCTTGATTTGGATTGAATTGATATATATATATATATATATATATATATATATATATATATATTCAGTCATAAAATACTAAAATTAATTTTTAAATATCACTTTGCCATAGGATAGAGAATTATATACGAACACCGGTTGGTTAAATAAAATTTGTTTTAACCTTGAATCTTGAAATATTGTTTTAGAGGAAATATAATTATTGTCTTATAATCGATTTCCTATGAACTTGAACTTTGGATTTTTGAAATACAAAAGCTAAAGGAAATTATTTGATGTTGTAAATTGAAGTTAAAAATGAAAACGAAATGAACTGGATCTATTGAATTGTTTATCTTGTTTGTAATCTACTTCAAATTAACTTGATTCAAAATGATTTTTAATTATGAACTCGAGATCGTTTTAAATTGAAATTATTTAAAGTGAGAATTCTAATTAAAAACTTCAAATATTTCAATTGTACTGTTTGAATTGAATTTGGAAATTGAATCGAATTGAAATAACGAAGTTCAGTTGATTTGGTTTGAAATCGAAATATGACTTCCAGTTTAATGGAAGTTTTGACGAAACGATTATAATTCCAACTATAGCATTTTAAGCCATTATATAAACTATTTTACTTATAAACTATTCTATTTTAACTTGTATATATATTGTAACAATTTTAAACTACTTTAATAAAGAATGATCTTAATTCATAAACTATATTACTTTATGGACTATTTTATTTTTAACTTATATATATGTATATATTAATTATTTTAAATAAACTATTTTTAATAGTCAACTTTATATTTTATAAACTTCTTTAATATTTAATTATATATATACATAACTAAATTTTGATAAATATTATTTTTATATTCAAAACAATTTATTTAAACTTTTATTGTCGTAACTATTCGTTTTCAAACTATTTTAAATATATATCTAAACCATTTTAATATATCTTTCAACTAGTTTAAATATTCAAACTATTTTAGTTTTGGAATTGTTTCAAGATTCTAAGTTTGGTTTTAATAGATATTTTGTTATGAAAGCATATTATATCTTGAATACGAAATAATTTTAAAGAAAACCTGATACTTTGATATGAAACATGAACCCTTTGAAATGTAAAGAACCAACTGGTGTGAAAAATGTAAACGTTTGGTTGTTAAAGAGACTGAGATCGGATATTATCATACTCTCTGTCAATACCAAAAAGCACTTTAGTAACTGTGTTCATGGTGGGGAATGCAGAATTAAGTAGGATGGATTTGGTAGTGATTACAGGATTTGAAGAAATAGAACGATGATGGGTAGCCTTGACCTTCGGGTCATAATTAAAATGACTAAAACAAGAGTCATACCCAGGCCAATGTGAGTTAGCTCCTCTTAGCAGACATGCTTCTTCAATACTATATCTTACCTTGTGACTGATTTGGGCATATCTTTACTTTTTGGGCGTATTGCTTGAGGTGGGTAGTAGTTGCAGGTATGCGTTACCACCAGCTTGGATCCGTAATCCGATAAAATCCTAACGATGTGTATTGCCTCGATGTCTTATCATATTATCATGATCTAGCCCCCTTGACTTTGATTTGTACCGTACCTATGGAGTGCCTTCTAATTGCCACTGTTTATAGTAGACTTTACGGTATTTGTATATATTACGATATTTTTAACGTTGTAAGGGTAAAAATGTAATACCTCTTACATTATTTTAATATTTACATTCAACCATGGACACTATTGTAATAGAATATTGTATTATATAGTATCTAGTTTGTCGGATCCTTAGGAGATGAAAACTCCGGTAACATCTCTTAATTTATATATTACACTCGCGAACACATTGGATATGATGTGTGGATTACCGTAAGCATTTCTGATGCTATGACACTCAGATTATTACCTAATTTTGATTTGACTGATATGAAAATATTTTAGTTCTGATCCGAGTACTTTTGTATTATTATTTGTGCTTGGGTTGGCCTAAGTTTTTTTGTTATAGAAGACACCGTTATGAAAATGAAGATGGAGCTTGACAGACGCATCTATTAATATTATTCCACTGCATTTAGTGGTATGTTTTGTGATAATATAACTTTGATAATAATTGTATAGTATAATCAAATGTATGTTTTAACAACTTCATGAACTATTATTTATTTATTATATTTTATCCTTCGGCTGCGAGAGTCTATAATTGTTTTTATTCTTTCTTCTTTTCCTTATATTAATCCCAATAACTATCTATATTTTGTACTCGTTTGATTCATCATATATGGACTTTTGTCGGCTTAGACGACCAAAAATCTTGGTCGTTACATGTTAATTGGGCTTTTGGACAAGTTACAAAAGCAATACAGGCCCACACGAATCAACCATCGCATGGTAAAATGGCCCGAAGTGTCGCCAAGATACTCAGGATTTAAGCCTGGAAGGAGTCACACAAGTGTGGATCTTACAACTTCTCAAAATGCTCCTGCTAACCCAAATTTCATATCCCGTGAATACAACAACATCCCACATCTATCATGATGCTAAATACCAAATTTGGACAAGGGCCCTATTTCACTATCTATAAATACCCCTTCATTTCCAATGTAAAAAGGGTTGGCATTTGGCTGATTCGGCATCTGTATGAGGAAATTCTTAACCTTGGAGGGTTGGACAACATTAAAGCCTCTTGAAGCTTTGGGATAAAGAAACTCCTCCTTTCTCAAAGCTTTGAACTCCTGGACAACGAATACTTCCAAGAACAAGGATTAATAGAATTTAATTAATCATTGTAGTCCCTTGTAATGATAATGACCACCATTGTAATCCTTCAGTCGTGAATAAAATTAGTAAAGCCTTCAAAGTGGATATAGGTTCAACTCGAACCGAACCACTATAAATATCTGTTTATTACTTTTGTGCATACTTTCCTTGAGCGAAATTATATTTTCAATTAATTTAGGAACCTTTGGGTATTGCGCCATTTTTATGCCTCAATATTATGGTGCTTTCACAGAGAACTCGAAGACTTGAAATGTTACCTCTTTCCAACCATCTTCAATTTCAAACTAGAAGCGCTAATTAGGTACCTTAAACGTGCTTCCTAAGTTTGCTTACAATGGTTATAAAAGGAAAGAACCCTATGATCGGAGGTTCCATCACCGCTGACACAGAAACTTCCCCTTAGCCCCAAACTTTGGAAAATCCGGTCGATATGGAAATCACAGCCTCCTTCAACCCTGAAGCTCAAGTTACCCAAGCTCAGTTCTTCAAACTTAACAGGAAGTTAGAAGAGAGGCTTAACGACCAAACGAAAAAATATCGATTTGATGCAATGACTTCAAGAAAATGCTCCACGCAACATCGCTTACCTCGAGGGTAATAGAAACACCCGTCCTCAGTAGAATGTTTTGGAAAGCTCTTCTTTCGATACATATCACTAAAAACATAGCCAAAGAAGGAGGATAACAATAATATAAGTGGCAACGGTAATGGTAACAGAACTAACATTCCCCTCAGTGAGGGAACATTTCAACATGACCATTCCCGATTGGGTCCTAACACTGATAGTCAAGGATCCAATACCCGGCCCCCTCCACGATAGAACCTTCCTATCATCACTTAGAACTTGGCGCCCACGTGGGGACCAAGTTCCTCCTAATCAAGCTCAACAGAATTAAGCAATCGAGGTTGAAGAGCTACATGAAAAAATGCTTATGTTCACCATAAAGGCTCCCATGGCCCCGAACTCCTGAGCTGGACCATGACCGTTGGAATACAGTGGAGGTTCAGTCTGTGGTTCTCACTGACATGGTCTGAAGGATCGTGAGAGAAATATGGTGGCATGCCACCCACGTTTTGAAACCAATACTAGGCATAACCACTTTACTTGGACCGTCCATGACGCCGAATGGCGTTGACGCTTCAAGATGCCTCAACTAACGTCCTACTCAAGGTGATTAATCCCTGTAACTTCTTGAACCGTTATGAGTGGCATATGAACTCAATTCAAGCCACCGACGCTGTTAAATGCAAGTGTTCCTAGTTTTCCTTAAAGGTGTTGCTCTCCTCTGGTTCTCTCGACTACTGACCAGATCCATCTTTACGTTCAACCATCTTGCTTCTGAGCTGATGAAACAATTTAGAATGCATGTTGCGAGACCGAAGGACACCCTGAGTCTCTATAACCTCTACCAGGGTATGAAGGAAACTCTCAAGAGTTACGTTGAATGCTTCAACAATGCCTTGGTGGAATTCTAAGACGGATCAGTTTATTAAGAGAATTCTACCCAATATCGAATTTGGAGCTTGGATCAATAGGAAGCAGCCGAAGATCATAGGGGCTTTCTACGAAAAGGCTAACCAATTCTTGTGCCAAGAACAAGTGCGCAGTAACAGGGCAGCTCAAACTAGCCATCCTTATAACCTACACACGAGAAATGTACAAGATAGCGTCATGGGAAAACAAGTTGGGGAATCTTCTAACAAGGGTAAAGGGATATCCCTTTTCAAGCCCAAGTCTAACAACGGTAAGCCAAGTGGTCGCAACAACCAGCAACCTGGCAATCCAAAGAAGTGCGACCGCTACCATACTCATAAGGTCTACACTCCACTTGTAACAACCCGCAAATCCATACTATCTGAGTTGACTACATACATCACACGTCCAACCCAAATATCACAGAAATACGAATCATTTTTTTTAAGAAGAAAAAGGTAGAAGAAGAACAAAAATAACAACACAGAATCCAACATCACAGCGGAACAAAATATAATATATCATAACTTTTGAAATACAAAATTTTAACTGTATAACATACAATTATCAGAGCACAACACAAGGAAAAATCAATAACTAAATAACGCAGAAGCCACTTGCTCCAAGCTCCTTTAGATAAATCTGTAAAATCCTGAACTACTTGACTGCCCGTACAAATTTGGGCACCCAAAGGTTTAGGGTAAAACGGAACAAAATAAACTCTAGGTCAATCATGGGACTGGTATGAGTAAACAATTTAAAACAGTTTTAGAAAATAAACGGTATCTCATAAGACCACGCCTATAACACGGAATGGGTTTTTCCCTTATGAGAATCCAAAACACTTGATTTAACTTTCAAAATCCTTTGAAAGAAACGATAAGCTTTATATATAACACCCCGTAATTTTAAATATTAAAGAATACTTAACTGTTAAAGTGAGAATTAAGGGAAACGGGTTATGCCATTGCGTTCGTCTCGAAATTCTGCTTGGAATAGAGTCTAAGTTTTCGTAAATCAGACTATGTATGAGGAAGTTATGGCCCTCAGAAGTTTCAGAAATTTAAATAAATTAAAAATAGTTCAGAATGAAATTCAAAATTCAAATTCAAACAAGGAAGCGGGCTGGCGGGATTTTTCCCGCCCCAGGCCAGGTCGACCAGGGGGTCGACCTCCCCTATACAAGTGGACCTGGGGGTTGACCTACCCCCTCGGGTAGATCTGAACTGTGACGATTCTGACTTGTTGCTGAGTCCTTTCTGACCTGTTGCTGAGTCACTAGGGCATAGATGGCAATTCTGGATAATTCTATCTAGTCTAAATGGTTCTGATTTGCTCTTATGATAATCTAACGTCTTATATTGATTTAAACTTCTATAAAAGCATACATAAACTCAAGCTCTAAACCTAAACTAAATTAGTCTCTTAGCCTCCATGCTGCTGCTGGAATAGTTCTTCTTCTTCTTCTTAAAGCCTAGGAATTGCAGGTCAGCATTCTAATACAAACGACGAACGAATTATTCTCTTCTCTAATCCGTCTTAGTGTGTACAATTTCTTTCACAAAATAATTAATAAATTAATTATGATGAGTTATAATTGGGATTATGAGAATATGTCTATTGAATCATGTGATGTTACTTAACTTTGTTATCGTCTGTTGGTGAACATATGACAGTTTTGTTAACTTATGTTGGTAGATCTATTTCATATGTCCAATCGTATATGTTTAACTTGATTCATTTTATGACATCAGTTTATGTGCAAGTTTGGGATGTTAAATCATATGCTAGTTTGTATGTGAATCTTATGCAAGTCTGTTTTTACATATGCTAGTTTGTATGTGAATCTTACGCAAGTCTGTTTTTACATATGCTAGTTCGTATGTAAATCTTATGCAAGTCTGTATGTGAATTATACACAAGTTTATATGCTAATCAAGTATATACATATGCCAGTTTATTTGTATAACATGTGATATTAGTTTGTATGTTTAATTTCATATGCAAGTTTGTAGGAATCCATATGCAAGTTTAGGTGAAAACTATATTCACATATGCAAGTTTAGGTGAAAACTATATTCACATATTCAAGTTCAGTTGAAGACCATATTCATATATGCATGTTCACAATTTCATGTTTAGATCTATATTTAGATCCATGGCAGTACATAGTTTATGCAAATTTATGTTCTATATGTTCATTGCCTATGCAAGTTATTGGCTATGCAAATTAATGTTATAATTCTTATTTGCAAGTTAGATCTATTTTATGTGTTATACAAGTTGTGATGTTTCTTTTCTTATGAGTTAGACTATTTGCGAGTTTAACATACTTCATCATAAACGTACGAACGACATGGGGATAATGGGAAAATATTAAATATACATATTGTGAATTGGCATAAAATGGCTTTAAAGGCATATAATTAATTTGAGACACTAATTGGTATAATTTATATACCTGAAAAGTATGGACATAATTTAGGTGACAAATTATGGACATAGATTAATTTGGAAATTATTGACAAATTTGAATTAGGATAATTAATTCATATTGGGGTGAAATAATTATGTGCAATAATAAACGCCTAAGACACGAGGTTAGACTCGTTAGTGGTATAAGACTGCCTGGACCCGCCTGCAAATCCAGCAACCACAAACGGTAGTCTATGTGAGAGGTCGAAGGCATAAATTAAATGCGTAACAATTGTAAAGACACGAGGTTAGGCTCATTTGCCGTAAAAGACTGCCCGGACCCGCCCGGCAAATCCAGCAACCGCAAACGGTAGTCTAATGTGGGAGGTCTTACAAGGTTACGGTTATAATGAATTAAGTGACACTTAACCAAGATAAACATGTGGTGGGACATGGGGGTTAAGTGGGTGACATGGGTGACATGTGAAATACGATTAGAAACACTTAACCAAATTGAAACATGTAAGAAGACATGAATAAAAGGGGTTAAGGGGGAAATCCTAAGTGGGGACCAAGCATAGGTGGAAAGCTTGTGTCAAGCATATGGGACACTTTTCAAACCAGTAACCCATTAAGTATCTTTGTGAGCTCGAGTTAGATCGAGGACGGGACACACTTACTGGGTTTGATTGTAAGAGGTCAAAACGGGTTAGCGGTGGCAACGCAAGTCCAACGGGGTCATGTGCGTGCGTGGGCCTGCGCTGGTAGATAAGATGTTATTGCATCGTGTAGATATAATCTGTGCATCTTTAGTGGTATAAGGTTGCCACTTTGGGGAGTGATACACCCCCACTGTGGGACCAGCACGTGTATCTACGAGTTAGGGGGTCGATCGCATGGGGGTAGTGGGTACAACTAGTGGAGATAGGGGCAGGCGACACCTATGAAGACAGTTAGGGGTACATGATACTACCATTATGATTATTATGTTCAGTAGGCGGGATCAACCTTTAGGGTGACTAGTAGTGGTGCAGTATAGTAATTATCCTATAGTGATTAGGAGCGTGATTAACACCAGCATATTCCTCTTGTTTGCTTTGTCTTGCCCATTTGCTTCACAGTCATTCCTTGTTTTACTAGTTTATGCCTTATCCTAATTACTTTAATAATTATATTGTTAAAGTTATTGGACTCGCCAGACTTTATGTCTGACCCCCTTTGTTTTCGCCTCTTTTCTTCCTCCCCTCCCCCCCCCCCCCAATTTCTCAGGGAGGGACTAGTGCTAGTGGAGCTTGATTTGTATCTCTTTCTCTCTCTTTTGGAAGTGCTTGGGTTGCTGAAAGTAAAGTTCAGCTTATCTCTTTTATGGTTACTTATGTTGGGGTTATGCTTTATACTTTATGTACTTAGAAAACAATTTGTCAAGATGGATACTAAGTGTACTTGGTTTTATTGTTGGTTTACGATGTTGTTGTAATCAAGCTATTTCTCCGCTGCAATAAAAGTTGTTTTAAAATTTTCAAGTACCAATATATGTGTCTGTCTTGTTATATTCTGTTCTATACACCAATAATACTCCATGAAAGTTAATGCATTCCCTTAAGAGTGACATTAATGGACGTGGGATGTTACACATGGTATCAGAGTTGAAGGTTACCAAGAACAGATAAGAGATTTTGAAAAACTATTTTTCAAAAGCATTTTATAAAGAAATACTTTTAAAAATATGTTTTAAGGAGAGTATTTTCAAGAGAAAAGTTTGTTTTAAAAACATAACCTCAAGAGCCATATATCTTTCCTTCGATTCTCTATTTTGAATCTCTTCCTTTTTCTTTTGAGCATGTCTGGGATACCCGAGATACCCGAGGGCACACCGACACCAACCTGGTTCAGAAGGTATCTGGATGCTAGGGCCACCGTCGCAGGCCCAGCAGACGTCCTTCCTCCCCCAGCTGCAGCCGCTCCTCCTCCTCCTCTGCCCGCATTGATACTTTTTCGAAGATATGCAAAGACTTTCGGGCAATGGGCGGAAAACCTTTTTATGGGTCAGAGACGTTTGTTGAAGCTCGAAATTGTCTTAAGGAGGTGGAAGATTTGTTTGGTATCTTCGAGATAGAAGATGGAAGGAAAGTCCAATTAGCTGCTTGGTTAATGAAGGACGAAGCCTCGTTTTGGTGGGAGGTCACGAATGGAGAGCGTCCAGTGGAGACATGGATGGATTTCAGGCATAGGTTCGAGATGAAATTTCTCTCACGAGCAGAAGAGAATTTATACATGGAGAGGTTCTTGGCGTTGAAGCAGGGGAATTTATTAGTAAAGGAGTACGTTAACAAGTTCAATCAGTTAGCGAGATTTGGCTTAGACTTGGTGAACACACCTGAAAAGAAGGCCTGGAGATTTGTTAAAGGTTTAAATGAGCCGCTACATGGGTTGGCTATGACTCACATTCCTATGGGGGCTACCTTTGAGACACTGGTTGACATGGCGCTTATGCATAAAGAGGAGAGAGGCGCTAATGCTAATAAGGCACCGGAAAAGAAAGGGGATCAAAAGAAGTCACAGCAGCAACCTAAGAAAGGTGGTAAGGATAACAATAGCAAAGGAAAGTAAAGGTGCTTTAATTGTGGAACACTAGGCCATCTGAGCAAGGATTGTAGGAAGAAGAAGAAGACTGGCTGTTTCAACTGTGGTGAGGCAGGACATCTGATTAAAGACTGCCCGAGAAGACAAGGGCAAGGGCAGAGGACAGGGTCTACTTCTGGAGGGCAGTTTCAGGCTGTCATGGCACCAGGGCAGGCAAGAGGGCAGGTTCATGCTCTCATGGCACCAGGACAGGAGAGAGGTAGAAACATTTCTGTTGGAAGTTTGGTTTTTCTGTTTGATCATCATGTTCGTACTTTGTTTGATTCTGGCGCTTCACACTCATTTATGTCTGCTTCATTAGTTTAAACACTACACATAAATACTAGTCTAGTTACGGATCCCATAGTAGTCTCAAATCCTATTGGTGGTTCGGCTCATCTTTAAATGATTTGTCGAGATTTGAGAGTGTCTATCTTGAGCGTTGAGTTTGAATGCAATGCCTTTGTTCTTGGCTTCACGGGTTATGGTTTGATTCTAGGTATGGATTGGTTATCCAGTAATGGTGCCATCCTCGATTGTGAAAAGAAAGTGGTTAGACTTATGACTCGCCTCGGTAACACTCTCAAAATCTCTTATAATCCCATACGTTCTGTTATGCTTAGCCACCTAGAATCTCTTGATGCGTCTGTTGAAAACTTGCAGTCTGATAGAGTAGTCCGTGGATACTCAGATGTATTTGAAGAGGTGAAGGGCTTACCTATGAAGCAGGAGATAGACTTCCGCATATACCTAGTTGATAATGCAAAACCCGTAGCTCTACCCGTTAGACACATGGCTCCAAGGGAGAGAAAAGAGCTCAGCAAGCAAGTTAAAGAGTTGCTCGAAAAAGGGTTTATAAGGCGGAGTATTTCTGAATGGGGTGCTCCAGTAGTATTCGCAACCAAAGCGGATGGTTCACTTCGCCTATGCGTTGATTATAGGGAGCTAAACAAGTTGACCAAGAAAAATAGGCACCCACTTCCAAGAATAGATGACTTGTTTGATCAGCTTGTAGGTGTGTCGGTTTTCTCCCAACTAGATTTGGCTACCGAGTTTCATCAGCTAAGAGTGGCTGAAGATAACATTGATAAGACCGCAATCAGAACCCTGTATGGTTTCTTCGAATGGCTTGTCATGCCTTTCGGCTTGACAAACACACCCGCTTACTTCGTTGACTTGATGAGCAGGGTGTTCAGGGAATTCCTTAATAAGTTTGTGGTGGTCTTCATAGACGACATTTTGATTTTCTCGAAGAATGAAGAAGAGCATGCTTTACATTTAAGGGAAGTCGTGGGTACTCTTCGTGCACATCAACTAAAAGCCAAATTCGCTAAATGCCATTTCTAGAGAGAAGAAGTGAGGTTTCTTGGACATGTGGTGTCCAAAGAGGGGATAGCTGTGGACCCCGCTACCGAAAGTTCACAAGATTGACAAAGAAGAACCTAATTTTCGCTTAGGATTTGGATTGCGATATTGTTTTCCAATGTTTGAAAAGAGCTCTAACAACAGCCCCAGTTCTGACATTGCCTGATGGGAGCAAAATGTTTACCACATACACAGACGCGTGCGGTACAGGGTTGGTTGTTGTTTTGATGCAAGAAGGCAAGGTAGTTTGTTATGGGGGAAGGCAATTGAAGGTACATGAGAAGAACTACCCAACTCATGATTTGGAGCTAGCTGCCATTGTTTTCGCTCTAAAGTCATGGCGTCATTACCTACTAAGAGAAAGGTTTGAATTGTTTACTGACCATAAATCATTAAAATACCTTTTCTCACAGAAAGATCTTAACTTAAGACAACAGAGGTGGATGGAATTTCTGGCCTCATATGATTTTGAGATTTCCTATACCCCTGGCAAGGGCAATGTGGTAGCAGACACCTTGAGTAGAAAGAAGCTGACCTTGAGTCCTCTCTTTGTAGAAAGGCAAAGCTTGGAGTACATAGCAAACTTTAACTTTAGACCCTCCTCTGAAATTGTACCTGGTCTGTTAGTATCGCTAGAGGTGCGGCCTACTCTTTTGGACTCAATAGGAACCGCGCAATGAGAAGACCCTCAGCTAGTTGATATGATGGATAAGCTAGTTAGGGGTGAGACTTCTAGTCACCTCAATAGATACTCCATCGATGATAAGGGTTGGTTGAACAGGATGGAAGGCTATGCATCCCACAAGTAAGGGATTTAGTGAAGACGGTTCTCGAAGAAGCACACCATTCTAAGCTGACCATACACCCAGGAGGAGACAAGATGTATAAAGATATAAAAAGGGTTTTCTCTTGGAATGGCATGAAAAGGGATGTAGCTGAGTTCGTCGCTAAGTGCTTGATATGCCGGCAAGTCAAAGCGGAGCAGAAGAAGCCTGGTGGCCTGCTTCATCCTCTAGAGGTCCCACAGTGGAAGTGGGATAGCATTTCGATGGACTTTGTTGATGGGTTACCTAGGTCAAGAAGGGGCAATACCAGTATTTGGGTAATAGTGGACAGGCTCACTAAAAGCGCTCACTTTATACCTAGTAAGAGTAGAAGGACTGCCTCGTCCCTAGCATCCATTTATCTTAAAGAGATAGTTCGACTCCATGGGATACCCTCCAGCATAGTGAGTGATCGAGATCCTATCCTTACGAGCGAGTTTTGGAAGAGTTTGCAAGAGGTTGTAGGCACACAATTATGATTAAGCACGGCCTATCACCCCCTAACCGATGGTCAGACGGAAAGAGTGAACAGAGTATTGCAAGACCTCTTGAGATTGTGCATTCTTGACTTTGGAGGGACATTAGAGGATCATCTTCCTTTGGTGGAATTCGCTTACAACAATAGCTACCAAGCCACCATAGGCATGGCGCCCTTCGAGGATTTATATGAAAGACCATGCCGATCACCAACTTGTTGGTGGGAGTCTACAAACAAGCTCGTACTTGGGCCAGACATGATTGGAGAAAACTCAGAAAAGGTGGACTTGATAAGAAGACAGATGAAGGATGCACAAGGTAGACAGAAGTCCTACGCAAACAAAAGAAGGACTGACCTTGAGTTTGAGGTTGAAGATAAGGTGTTCCTTAAAGTATCTCCTTTGAGGAATGTCATTCGCTTTGGGTCCGTAGGAAAGCTAGCACCAAGATTTGTAGGATCATTTCCTATCACTGAAAGGATTGGGACGATGGCTCACAGGGTAAAACTACCCGAAAGACTGGCTGGAGTTCATAATGTTTTTCATATTTCTCAACTACGAAAATGCTTACATGAGTCTACGGAAGTTATGGAGCCAAGTATACTAGAGGAAGTAGAAGTGGAACGAGAAGCGACCGTGAGAAGAATTCCAACTCGTATCTTGGGTACGGAAGTCAAAAAACTACGCAACCGTGAAGTCAATCTTGTTAAAGTTCAATGGAGTAACGCTGAGGAAGACGCGACTTGGGAAACTGAGAGAAAAATACGCGCAACCTACCCTTTTCTTTTTGAGGGTACCTCCTTGATCTCTTTTTCCATAAGTTTATTTATGTTTATGTCCATCTTTTAAGTATATCTCCTCGGTTCTATTCTTTATCCTTAGGTAGAAACCAATGGATGTAAACATGTATTTGAAACATGTTATGATTGATTATTGCGAGTGGTTGCTAGTGGTTGCTCGTGGATGCATGTACACACACATTAGGCACTAGATCGGCTCAGCCACTTTCATATTGCATATAAATGTGTGTGCATATTTAAATTAATGGATGTTTAATGGTTGTATTATCATATGGATGCTGCATTTTGATGAATGGTTGTGCACACATGTAGAAATAATATGTATTGTTAGGATTCTTTTGCATACATAATGGACGCATGGCACTATCATGATTTGCATTAAGGAGGTCAACTGTATCAGTAGACCGCCTGATTTTGCATTGGATAAGGAACATATACACACACTTTTTGCATATGTTCATACAACATTAAAAATCTTGTAAGGACAATGGATGCCTGTGTTTGATGGTTGAGTAGATGGATGATTGGATGTTAGGATATACATTCTCCTTAACTTGGAGATTTCGGGGGCGAAATCCTTTAAGGAGGGGAGAATGTTACACCCCGTAATTTTAAATATTAAAAAAAACTTAATTGTTAAAGTGAGAATTAAGGGAAATAGATTACGCCATTGCGTTCGTCTCGAAATTCTGCTTGAAATAGAGTCCAAGTTTTCGTAAATCGAACTTCGTATGAAGAAGTTATGGCCCTCAGAAGTTGCAGAAATTTAAATAAATTAAAAACAGTTCAGAACGAAATTCAAAATTCAAATTCAAACAAGGAAGCGGGCTGGGCGGTATTTTTCCTGCCCCAGGCCAAGTCGACCTGGGGGACGACCTACCCCCTCGGTTAGATCTGAACTGTGACGATTCTGACTTGTTGCTGAGTCCTTTCTGACCGGTTGCTCAGTCACTAGGGCATAGGTGGCAATTCTGGATAATTCTGTCTAGTCTGAATGTTTCTGATTTGCTCCTATGATAATCTAACGACTTATATTGATTTAAACTTCTATAAAAGCACGCATAGACTCAAGCTCTAAACCTAAACTAAATTAGTCTCTTAGCCTCCATGTTGCTGCTGGAATAGTTCTTCTTCTTCTTCTCAAAGCTTAGGAATTGCAAGTCAGGATTCTAATACAAACGACGAACGACTTATTCACTTCACTATTCCGTCTTTGTGAGTACAATTTCTTTCACAAAATAATTAATAAATTAATTATAATGAGTTATAATTGGGATTATGAGAATATGTCTGTTGAATCATGTGATGTTACTTAACTTTGTTATCGTCTGTTGGTGAACATATGACAGTATTGTTAACTTATGTTGGTAGATCTATTTCATATGTCCAATCACATATGTTTAACTTGATTCATTTTATGACATCAGTTTATATGCAAGTTTAGGATGTTAAATCATATGCTAGTTTGTATGTGAATCTTATGCAAGTCTGTTTTTACATATGCTAGTTTGTATGTGAATCTTACGCAAGTCTGTTTCTACATATGCTAGTTTGTAATTAAATATTATGCAAGTCTGTATGCGAATTATACACAAGTTTATATGTGAATCAAGTATATACATATGCTAGTTTATATGTAAAACATGTGATATTAGTTTACAAGTTTAAATTCATATGCAAGTTTGTAGGAATCCATATGCAAGTTTAGGTGAAAACTATATTCACATATGCAAGTTTAGGTGAAAACTATATTCACATATGCAAGTTTAGGTGAAAACCATATTCATATATGAAAGTTCACAATTTCATGTTTAGATCTATATTTAGATCCATGGCAGTACATAGTTTATGCAAATTTATTTTCTACATGTTCATTGCCTATGCAAGTTATTGGCTATGCAAATTTATGTTATAATTCTTATTTGCAAGTTAGATCTATTTTATGTGTTATGCAAGTTGTGATGTTTCTTTTCTTATGAGTTAGACTATTTGCGAGTGTAACATACTTCATATTAAACGTACGAATGACGTGGGGACAATGGGAAAAAATTAAATATACATACTGTGAATTGGCATAAAATGGCTTTAAAGGCATATAATTAATTTGAGACACTAATTGGTATAATTTATATACCTGAAAAGTATGGACATAATTTAGGTGACAAATTATGGACATAGATTAATTTGGAAATTATTTACAAATTTGAATAGGTATAATTAATTCATATTGGGGTGAAATAATTATGTGTAATAATAAACGCCTAAGACACGAGGTTAGACTTGTTTGTGGTATAAGACTGCCCGGACCCGCCCGGCAAATCCAGCAACCACAAACGGTAGTCTAATGTGAGAGGTCTAAGGCATAAATTAAATGTGTAACAATTGTAAAGACATGAGGTTAGGCTCGTTTGCGGTATAAGACTGCCCGGACCCGCCCGGCAAATCCAGCAACCGCAAACGGTAATCTAATGTGGGAGGTCTTACAAGGTTACGGTTATAATGAATAAAGTAACACTTAACCAAGATAAACACGTGGTAGGACATGGGGGTTAAGTGGGTGACACGGGTGACATGTGAAATACGATTAGAAACACTTAACCAAATTGAAACATGTAAGAAGACATGAATAAGAGGGGTTAAGTGGGAAATCCTAAGTCGGGACCAAGCATAGGTGGAAAGCTTGTGTCAAGCATGGGGGACTCTTTTCAAACCAGTAACCCATTAAGTATCGTTGTGAGCTCGAGTTAGATCGAGGACGGGACACGCTTACTGGGTTTGATTGTAAGAGGTAAAAATGGGTTTGCGGTGGCAACGCAAGTCCAAGGGGGTCATGTGCGTGCGTGGGCCCGGGCTGGTAGATAAGACGTTGTTGCATCATGTAGATATAAGCCGTGCATCTTTAGTGGTATCGGGTTGCCACTTTGGGGAGTGATACACCCCACTGTGGGACCAGCACGAGTACCTACGAGTTAGGGAGCCGATCACATGGGGGTAGTGGGTACAACTAGTGGAGATAGGGGCAGGCGGCACCTATGAAGACAGCTACGGGTACACGAAACTACCATTATGATTATTATGTTCAGTAGGCGGGATCAACCATTAGGGTGACTAGTAGTGTTGCAGTATAGTAATTATCCTATAGTGATTATTAGCGCGATTAACACCAGCATATTCCTCTTGTTTGCTTTGTCTTGCCCATTTGCTTCACAGTCATTCCTTGTTTTATCAGTTTATGCCTTATCCTAATTACTTTAATAATTATATTGTTAAAGTTGTTGGACTCGCCAGACTTTATGTCTGACCCCCTTTGTTTTCACCTCTTTTCTTCCTTCCCCTCCCCCTGTTCTTAGGGAGGGGCTAGTGCTAGTGGAACTTGATTTGGATCTCTTTCTCTCTCTTTTAGAAGTGCTTGGATTGCTGAAAGTAAAGTTCAGCTTGTCTCTTTTATGGATACTTATGTTGGGGTTATGCCTTTTACTTTATGTACTCGGAAAACAATTTGTCAAGAAGGATATTAAGCATACTTGGTTTTATTGTTGGTTTATGATGTTGTTGTAATCAAACTATTTCTTCGCTGCAATAAAAGTTGTTTTAAATTTTTCAAGTACCAATATATGTATCTATCTTGTTATATTCTGTTCTATACACCAATAAGAGTTAATGCATTCCCTTGAGAGTGACATTAATGGACGTGGGGTGTTACAATAATAGTGTCTAAATCAAATAAATAATAATCTAGTGGAACTTTTGCATCTCACGCTCCATATATATTTAATATACAATTAAAACCGCGAGCACTTATTGGGTAATGAATTTCCAACTATGACAAGGTATGGAGCCACCTTCCGATAGTGTATTTCCAGAGGAGAATATACTGGGTTCAGCAAGAACATCGTGTAACCCGACCACACATCACCGACCACTCATTTCGCTTGAGTGTATCGAATGTATTTCACCAACGATTGAGATCAGCAACCCTTTTCCCAAATGGGACAACATCAAAATAGAATAAAGAATGAAATGAATTTCTCTGGATAGGTGATAATACATCCTACTCGGGAGCTACCTACTTAGCCATGCTGCCTGCCCGATTTTTGTTATTTTCCGGTTGTTGAGGCCTGAGGCTACGCTTACTTACCATTCATTGATAGCACAATCACTTTGAATGCCACATTGTATGATCCGTTAATCATTAATTTGTTTGCACAAATATATTCTGCGTATTATGCTAAGAGAATAAATTCTCCGCCACCATATATATTTGTACAGTCCAACATATGCGGTCATTGGAAATATTCTATCAGACACTCATCCATACACGTTTGTTCTGCGATTGAACGAAACCAAAGGCACAATTTCCATTAATCCATTTCAGGCAATTTCTACCTAGGACTAACAGAAAAAACCCTTACACTTTACTCTGTGTTCGATTTTCTTCATATAATCTGATTTGCAACGCTACTGCCAATACTGAGTGGTTCTCGGATATAAATCCAATCGGTCTCTCCATATTGACAACGATATTGGCAAATACTTCGATAGTCGGTTATTTAACTATCGAAGAAAAACAAGCAAACATTCATCCGTAACATCAAACAATAATCACTGGGCCCCTTAATTAATATTTCATTAATTAAATAACTTCTCCGTTTCCTTATCAATATTCATTAACACGTTATTTTTGACAATCATCTTAGCCTCTTACACTATTCGGAAAAAATTTCCGTCTACCAACTTCTTTTATTTTCTATATTTAGAAATATATTTTATTTATGGAAAAAATTCCAATTATTTCTCTTTCCCGAACTCCTTTATTTCTATACTTAGGAAATATTTGTTATACTTCCAAAATTCCACTTACTTGGGTTAAAACGAATATTGTGTAAAACATCGTTACAACAACCCAAAATGCATTCAACCTAATCTTATTCAAACATTTATCTTTGATACTGAATCTTGTTATTTATCCATTTAAAATGAAATCAGACAATTTGAGGTATAACTACTTCTTGGACCTTGACTAAATAACATTCTTAACTTCAAAAAGGACAAGACTGCTTATCTCAAATAATCAATATCATAAAAAACCAATTATTTACTTTTAAACCGTATATGTTTCTCTTTCTAATTTTACTCGATTTAATTTAAGATATCCTTTTTGTTTATAATATTCTATTTTAAGTTCGTTTCCTTATCGAATTATATATATATATCGATACATTGATTTCTAGTTATCATATTTTCTTAAAAATAATCCAATTCCTTAAATTTCCAGAAAATTTCGCTATAACCTCCTTTGTATGGTCACTCGATACAACTACAAAAACGCCTCTCTGGGCCCTTTCCATTCAAAAAGAAAATCAAAAAGTCAAGCAGCTTGCCGGTTTGGCTTAAAAAAACTCATATGGAATTTAAACTTGTACCTTTTTGTCGGGCACACGAATTAAAATCTTCTTACACTTTATTCCATACCTGTCTAACCCATATACGTCCATTCTCAATTTATTCCAACTCAACCTGGTCATTTTAACTCAACTCGCTAATTTATTCTTTAGTTAGCTATTTTATCCATTCCACTTTTTATTTGAACATATCATGTTGAAATATATTTTTAATTTACTTATGAACTCAATCTAATTCCATTTTTCAACTTGTGTTTCATATTCGATTTTGAATATAAATTTATAAACCCCATTCACTTATCTAACGCCCAATTTCGATTCAAAATTCGATTAACTAATTATTCTTCAAATTAGTTTATTCTATTCCATAATTAAAAATATGATTTTTGTTTCAAAAATCATTTCATTACGCAACTTGAGTTCGTGTTTATTTTATAACTCTAATCTGTATTTTTTAATTTAAAATCCATATTTTATTAACTTAAAATACTTCGATTTTAATTAATAAGCTGTTATGGATTTATAATAGTTATGGAGCTGCTTTTCTAAAAATTTGATTTTGACATAACTCAAAATTTATAAGATGAAATCCATATTTTTCTCTTCCATTAGAAAACTATTATCAAACCGGTCTTGACGATTCTTGTTACAAAGAATTTCGACTTAAATTGAGTTCTGTGTACTCAATTGAAGTTCACTTAATTTATAAACGTCGTTTATAAATTTAACTTCCTTGTTTTATATATTAAAGCAAGTTTCCATTTCAAAATTCTATTTGAAACTCCATTCCTTTTATATTCCATATTCCGGAATATAAACCGTCGTTCCCTTTCGAAATGATTTCAACTTTCTATTTTTAAATTCAAACTTGAATTTTAAAATCTCAAATCATCTTCTAATAATTAATTCGCTACAATTATAACATCGTTTATAAATTTACTTGTTTAATATATTAAAACAAGTTCCATTTCAAAATCTACTTAAAAGCAAAATCTTATTTTGGAATATTCAATTTATTTTAACTTATCCATATACAACATAGAATCTATTTTCATAATTAAATTTAACTTCTATTTAATACAATCCTAATATTTTTCTAGACATATTTTATGTAAATAAATTCAAACTAATCGAATTTAAATCATAAATCCATACGGATTTAGTTACACCAGAAAACGCTTTTAACAGCATTTAAAAAACGCTGTTATAGTTATTATAAACGCTGTGTAACAACATGCAGTCGTAGATGGGGTATTTTCAACAGCGGAAACAAAACGCTGTTAAGATTTATGTTTTACAGCATTCAAATCATGCTGTTAATAATCTATGCACAACGTTTTTTCGCTGTTGTTTTAAATATTAGATAGAGTTAGTAAACTGCTGTAAACAAAGTTTAAGAGGTTACTTTACACTGGTTTTATCAGCATTTCTGAAACGCTGTTAATAATATTTGCATAGCAGTTTACTTACAGCATGTTTTAAATGCTATCATTTGTTACTAATTTTACAACATCCATACCATCTCGTGCCACTGTTATATTTGCACACATAGTTACTCTAAACTACGGTTTCATCATATTTGAACTGCATAATATATATCAAACATGCAAATCAAACGAAAAATTATCATATAAAAACATAAGTAGTAATCACTCCCATTAGTTAAGTTGAACACAATCCAAAAATAGTTTACATAGGTTCATAAACAAAGATGATACTTATAAACTATATTAATACAACATTAGACAAAAGTCATAGTACCTAAAAAAAATGGGCTTACCACACGATGTCAAAATAAACTTCAAAACTTGAAGAACACATCATCTTGTCCATTCCTTGCATCAACCATTCTTCTCCTAACTATAAGAATGAAATCTAATGGTTAGCGATCAAATAACAAACGAGAGTATGTTGAAACTAAATTGAACAATAATCTACTTTGAATTGACTCTGAGTGAAATAAGACTCATGCATTCAAAAAAAACCTCAAGCACGGACAAGTAGCATGCAAGGGGTGATCAATCCCTTTCAGCGGAAAAACCTCAATAGGATCAGCAATGATGTGATAGAACAAACAGCTTGAAATGAATATAAATCTCAGATCACAGAAAAAAAATAAAAGCAACAGAGAACACGCAAATTTATAGCGGTTCCACTATCGCGAGATAGTGTACGTCCACTTCAATGGGGAAGAGATTTTATTAATATATTCAAGAGATTACAGAGTTTTTTAATGTAGAGTAAAAGAAATGAATAATACAATGATCTCTCATTACATAGCATTCTCTATGTCTCTCTTTAAATAGAGAAAAGATTACTTGGGGATGAGACAATTGATTTATGTAAAATAAATCAATTTATGGAAAAACAAATATCCCATTAATTAATTGGCATATGATTGATTGATAATTTCCCTTTTCTCCATCAATCAATCCCTTTTGCAATTTTAGTCTCTTTCCGTTTCTTTTCTTCATGAAACATGGCAATTAATTAAATGATAAACATTTCCAATATCCCCTATTCATTAATATTCCTTCCATTTCTTTCCATTCATTCCTTGCATAAAACAGGTAACGAAATTACCATGCATATCTCCATAATTAATTAGATATAGAAATACTGTATCATTAAATTCCAATAATCTCCACCTTGATACAATATCTCATGCAACCTAGAGACTCCAATGTGAATGCTTCCCAATGAGTTCCTGCTAAAGCCACCCCTCATTGCACTTTGTTAGTGAACTCCGGTAAGGCCACTGCCCACCAACAAAGTGTTGGAAGCATTCAAAAACAAGGTAGACATTGTGCAACCAACTTCTATCTCTTCATACAAGAAGAATACCACATCTTCTATTGACTTCAACCAAGTCACTCTCCTCCCCATTGTGCCACCATGTGTCACCTAGCACTTCATCAAGTGAATCAAGTTCGAGCAATGCTCGAACTTAGTAGCAGGTAATGCCTTCGTAAACATGTCTGCAGCATTTTCATTTGTGTGAATTTTCTAAAGACGAACTAACTTCTCCTCATTCATAGAGATAAGGAAAGACTCTCTTATCTCTATATGCTTTGTTCTAGAACTGAAAGCCATATTTTCAGCTAAATGAATTGCACTTTGACTATCACAATTCACCAAACAAGCATCTTGCAAGAAACCCAAATCACACAATAACTTCTTCAAATAAAGTGCCTCCTTAGCTGCCTCAACTGCAGCTATCAACTCTGCCTCTGTAGTAGACAAAGCAACTATAGTCTGCAACCTCGCTCTCCAACTAATAGTTGTTCCTCCAAGTGTGAACACATAGCCTGAGGTTGACTTCCTTCTATCTCTATCTCCGGCATAGTCTGAATCACAGAATCCAACCAAGTTGAAATCCTTATTTCTGCTGCAAAAAACAAGCCCATAATCCGATGTTCCTCTAAGATATCTAAAAATGTACTTCACTGCCTCCCAATGCGATTTTCCCGGATTTGCCGTGTATCTACAAACTAATCCAACAGCTTGAGCAATGTCAGGTCTAGTGCACACCATAGCATACATCAAGCTACCTACTGGCATAAGGCACCTTCTTCATATAGGCCTTGTCCTTTTCTGATATCGGAGAGCCCTGATTAGAAAGCTGTATATGCAAAGGCACGGGTGTACTGATAGCCTTTACACCATCCATGCTAAACCGAGCAAGCACCTTTTGAATATATTCCTTTTGAGTAAGTCTCAAAAGTCCAAGCTTTCTATCTCTTTGGATTTCGATCCCCAAAATTTTCTTTGCTTCTCCAAGGTCTTTCATATTGAATTCCGCTTTTAATTTCAATTTCAATGCATCAATTTCAGCTTTATCCTTGGAAGCAATCAACATATCATCCACATACAAAAGTAAATACACCCAATTTTTATTCTTTAAATGCTTAAAATAAACACATGCATCTTTAGTACTACGATTAAAACCATGTGAAAGCATAAAAGGATCAAACCTTTTGTACCATTGTCTAGGCGACTGTTTTAGACCATAAAGAGATTTCTTCAACTTGCATACCAAATATGACTTTCCATCTACAATAAATCCTTCTGGCTGCTTCATGTAAATGGTTTCCTCCAAGTCACCATGCAAGAAAGCGGTCTTCACATCAAGTTGTTCTAAGTCCAAATCATAAGCGGCAATTATTGCAAGTAGGACTCGAATTGAAGTTTGTCTAACAACTGGAGCAAATATTTCATCATACTCTAGCCCCTTTCTTTGTGAAAACCCTTTGGCTACTAATCTTGCCTTGTATCTACCATCATCTTTTACCTTGAACACCCACTTGCAACCTATGGCTCGGCTTCCTTGAGGTAGTGGTACCAAATCCCAAGTCTTGTTCTTTTGCAAAGACTGTATCTCCTCTTCCATAGCACAATTCCACTTCGAGTTGTCACTCGACTTCATGGCTTCTTCAAGGCTCAATGGTTCATCATGAATCACATGTAAAGCATACTCAAACTGATCATCAAGGCTCAAATTTGAATACTGCCATTCTCCATATCTAATTGGAGCTCTCTTTGGTCTCTGACTAGCCCGAATGACTATATCGCCCGACTCTCCTTCAGCTCCACCTTGAACTCCACCTTGAGATGAATCATCTCTAGCTTCATGACCATCACCATCACTACTAGAGGAAATATGTAGACTATCATGTGATGTATCTTCAACTGCTCCGTCACTATTATCAATAGTGATAGCTCTACTTTGGGTTTGAAAACTGGGAATCTCGGTCTTTTCAGACTTCTCATCAACTGAGTCTGAACCCTCTGATAAACCTTCCAAAGGTTTGAACATTGCTGACTCATCAAAAGTCACATGTCTGGAATGTATAACTTTCTTCGTAATTGGATTTCAAATTCTATATCCTTTTATGCCATTTGTATAATCAAGAAAAACACATTTGGAGACCCTAGGCTCCAACTTGTCATGTCCTGTATTGTGAACATAAACTGGACATCCAAATATACGGAAATAACTTAATAAAGTGTTTTTACCTCTCCATACCTCCTCTGGAATCTTCCCATCAATGGCTGAGCACGGAATCCGATTAGTAATATGTGCTGCAGTCGAAATAGCTTCAGCCCAAAAACCCTTAGACATACCCGCAGTCAATATCAAGCAACGGGCCTTTTCAAGTAGAGTCCTATTCATTCTCTCAGCAACCCCATTGGATTGCGGATCACCAGGTGTAGTAAAATGTCTTCTAATACCACGCTGTCTGTAGTAGTCGAGGAACTCTTTAGAGACATATTCTCCACCATTGTCGGATCTAAGAATCTTCAATTTCCTTCCTGTTTGGTTTTCAACAAGAGCTAACCAAACCTTAAACTTCTCAAATACTTCCGACTTAGCTTTCATTACATACACCCAAACCTTGCGCGAGTAGTCATCAATGAAGGAAACAAAATAATATGCTCTACCAATAGAAGCTGTAGAGTATGGCCCCCAAACATCTGAATGCACATAATCAAGTACCCTCTTAGAAGTATGCATGCCATCGCCAAAAGAAACTCTAGTTTGCTTTGCCAATACACACTCCTTGCAAAAGTCCAACTTGTTGAAGATTTCTCCTTTGATCTTTCTCTTCTTACGAAGCAACTCTAAGTTCTTTTCCGAAGTATGACCTAATCTCATATGAAAAAGATTGGTAGCATCCAAACTATTAGAACTATCGACTCCAACACATGATTCTCCATGGACAGTGGTACCCATTAGCAAATAAAGATTTTGCACCATAACACCCTTCATCAATACAAGTGCCTCTCTAGAAACTCTCAAACCATCTTTGACAATGGTTATTTTGCATCCCAATGATGCCAATTGGCCTAATGATATCAATGACTTCCGAAGACCTAGGGCATAGCGAACATTTGAAAGTGTGCGAACAATCCCATCATACATGCGAATGCGAACTGAACCAACTCCCATAGACTTGCATGTAGCATGGTTCTCCATAAGGATAGAACTTCCTTCTTTGGCTTCGAAGGAAGAAAAATAATCCTTATTAGGAGTCATGTGAAATGATGCTCCAGAATCTAGAATCCAGTGGTCTGCAACATCTGATACAACCGCTGTCAATAAGTCGCTACCGCCTTTCTCCATCGCAATAGATGAAGAACCATCAGTCTTCTTCTCCAAATCTGGACAGTCTCTTCTCCAGTGGCCTGGTTTCTTACAATTATAGCACTTTCCATCTTTAGACTTACTCCGCGAATTAGGCTTCTTAGAATTGGAATGCCCCCTACTGTTCTTCACTTTCTTCTCTACTCTTGCTTTCTCTGCAAATAAGCCTAAGATACTACTTCCTCCACTGCTATCACCAACACCAAACTCTTTCATCTGATCTCTCAACTCTTCACTGAGCAAACCTGTCTTCGGATCATCTAATTTCAATGTGTCTCTACCATAAATAAGGCTGTTAGCGAAACCAGTGTATCGCTCTTGAAGCGAACACAGCAGAACCATTGCTTTTTGTTCTTCATCAATCTTCAACTCAACAGACTTCATCTTCATCAACAGGTCATCAAACACACTTAGGTATGTCTTAATTGAAGAACCTTCCTTCATCTTATAAGTGAAGAAAGTCTTCAATAGGATTAGGCGGTTGCTTAGGGATTTCTTCATGTAGAGGTCCTCCAACTTCTTCCAAATGCCTCTAGCCGTTGTCTCCTGACTGATTTCAGAAATTACATTCTTTCCCATAGCAAGCTAAAGAGTAGTAAAGGCCCATTCTTCCATCTCTTCTAATTCAACTGATGAAATATCAGCAGGCAATGTCTCTGTATCAAATACTACTCGATGAACGCGATTTCTTCTCAAAACTGCTTTCATCATCCACTGCCACTTTTCAAAATCTCCTTCACCATTCCACTTCTCTATCGTCAACTGTGATCCTGACGCCACATAGGAGCCTCTGACGTATGGAGCAACTATTGGCACTAACGTATTATTTTCATCTCCTCCTTCCATTCTACCAAACACCTTCTTTGCGAATCTCGCTCTAATACCAGTTGTAAGGGGTGATCAATCCCTTTCAGCGGAAAAACCTCAATAGGATCAGCAATGATGTGATAGAACAAACAGCTTGAAATGAATATAAATCTCAGATCACAAAAAAAAAGCAACAGAGAACACGCAAATTTATAGTGGTTCCACTATCGCGAGATAGTGTATGTCCACTTCAATGGGGAAGAGATTTTATTAATATATTCAAGAGATTACAGAGTTTTTTAATGTAGAGTAAAAGAAATGAAGAATACAATGATCTCTCATTACATAGCATTCTCCGTGTCTCTCTTTAAATAGAGAAAAGATTACTTGGGGAGGAGACAATTGATTTATGTAAAATAAATCAATTTATGGAAAAACAAATATCCCATTAATTAATTGGCATATGATTGATTGATAATTTCCCTTTTCTCCATCAATCAATCCCTTTTGCAATTTTAGTCTCTTTCCGTTTCTTTTCTTCACAAAACATGGCAACTAATTAAATGACAAACATTTCCAATATCCCCTATTCATTAATATTCCTTCCATTTCTTTCCATTCATTCCTTTCACAAAACAGGTAACGAAATTACCATGCATATCTCCATAATTAATTAGATATGGAAATATTGTATCATTGAATTCCAATATAGCATGCTGCCTAAACAACAATAAAAACGTATCATTTTTGTCTAGTTGCTTAAACAATTCTAAAAACATCGCGTTGCCCATTCTCTAAGGAACAATGGTCCCATATACAAGAAAGATGAACACAAATGGGAATAAATGTACCATTTTGCTCTTTATAGAATATCATCTATATTGTCTAGTTGGATTTCAATTATACAAGAAAGGAAACTTGTCAAAATTTTGACCTGATGGTGCCACGAAACATTATTTGATGTAATTTACAACATCTAAAGAATATTCTTATATTTTAAACAAACATAGACATAGTATGTTGCATTAAAATGAATTAGAATGAAATACCTGAATGCTAACATCTGGGCTTGGACCTTCTCCCACCTTTATATTTTTATATTGCAAACCTGATTATGTAGTCACCATTGGAACCTAATAGTGATATTGCAAACCTGGGCTGCCAAATTTTGAGATGCCCCCATTGTCAGAATTTCCATCAATTCCAACTATCCCTTCTTTTCATAATGCACCAACTGTCAAAAGCCCATGAGAAGTACATTCGTAGATTGTAGTTCTATTGTCTTCTAGCATTCTTGCATATTGTCCTTTGTGCATCGTATTTCTTATGAGTCATATGTAATATTTAGTTATTTACTTGTTCATATGATTTGGTAAACTCGTTTAGTCACAAGAGAATTTTGTAATCCAGTTAAAAAAGTATTCACATTTTCTTCGAAACGTGTTCTCATTAACTTTGAAATATATTTCTATCAAAGTTCACAATAGGGACCTTTGAACAACATGTCAAACAACAGAAATGGCAATTCACTGGAAGGTTCTAATTTCAAGAAGCCAACCTAAAACATAATGTTAATATAATAATAACACTTTAATACCAATCTAAAATGCAGAAATCAGGATATTATCAATCAGCAATGAGATCACCCTCTCTCCCTTCCATTGATAACCAGACAGCTAATCAACGAGGTAAAGTGTATTATACTTCTGTTATACTACAGAAAATTAGGAATGAAAAGAAGGAACAAACCTTGATGTCATCTTTTGAAGCATCTAATGCTCTGTAATATATATCAACTAATTTAAGGATTTTTTCCTCTAGGCATAGTTTCTCCGTTTCTCGTACTGCTGGAGTCAAAAGCCTATCCATGTATGTCATCTATAAATTTAAGGATTCACTCATTGTATATATGTAATATACAGAACATGTTAAATACTCAAATGAATACAAAACTTGTACACGGTTGAGGTTTGTAGATTTCCAAAGCCATGATATTCTTAAAGCCTTTCCAACATTTAAATTTACATTCACTGGAATGTATTCACCCAAAACTGACATATCTTTGAAACTGAGGCATACTTCTAAAATAGCACATGTACTAAAATTACACACATAATGATATATATATATATATAATCATGTGTTCATTAAAAACATGTGTTTCTTGGGAACTTAGGCGTGTAAAACTGCAAATGTTAAAACTCACGTTTATGTCAAGTTCCTTTTAAAATCAAATATGGGTTAAACTCACATAAGACTCCGTACATTTGAGAACTTTCAACATCGAAGACTTCTTCGTGCAAACGAGAGGATTGTAGTATTCTAGATTCAGATACCTGTTAAAGTTAGTTTTACAAATTCCTTTTCCATAAGACTAAAGCTTTTCCTTCAAAATCTAGCACATATTCGATGACCACATATATCCAAGCTATGCATATAGTAAACATAGGATTCTAACATCAAAGGCTAAATATGTGTTCAGAAATCATACAAGCATATTACATTTCCATGCAGTCAAGTATATCCAAAGCTTTGAAATTTAACCTATATATTCAAGAAACTACTACGTTTGAAATTTTATGCATTCAATTTGATTGCACACAAAGCTAAAACTGGTATATATTGGAAACATATATTCGAACAATTGGACTAAGGAAAATTTCAAACTTAAATGTCATGTATGAAACTAGGTTGCACTAAAACCATATTCTAATTCAAGTGCAAGCATGAAGCTAAACGTTTCTGAAACCTGATACAAAGACTTGTATGTTTTATAAGCCTGCTGCTAATTTGTGTTCGCAATTGAATATGTCAGTATATATTTGGAACTTTATTGCTTTGGAAGCTAATAATAAATTCCAGTAAAACATATTAACATGTTCACAATTTAATTCATATACGAAATTATTAATCATTTAAGATTTTTCATTGCCGAAATGACTCATTCTCATATCCTGCGCCAAATTAAAACAAGTTTGTAAAAGCTAAGACTCATTTGAAAACTGGTATTTGCATAAATAAAAAAAATTCAAAATCCTATTAGTATCAAGTCTATTTATGCATTTGTAGACTCATGAGCTCGCTATTCAAGAATTGAATTTAATGATGAAATGAGTTGTTTCTAGAATAAGATTTAATCATAACCTTTTATTCCTCCAGTAAGTTCAAAATTGGCTAATCTCAAAATTAAATATAGCGTGGTGCTAAAAGCACCCAAAAAAGGCTATCGGCTACTAGAGACTGCCGACCAAACAGTATGGTCGGCGGTTTATAGATTAAAAAAAAACAGTGAGGTAAAATCTATTAGGAATACAATAATATTATATGGATCATAGTATAATGCAAGAAATAAATGAATGAACACAAAGAAAAAAATACGAAATAAACTAAGATTAATATATGGATGGGCTCATAATTATCAGTAGGTGAACTGATTCTTTGTTCTTTATAATAAATTTGTTTGAGTGGATGTTCAGCTCACTAACTACAATCATCATCTTCTTTATTTCTTATTAATTTGGAAACAAAATAAAGCCGCCGTATGAATAATTTCGCACTACACTGGGTGGCTGAAGTGTCCGTTTTTCATGGGTTCGTACTCCAAATAAACAGTCACAATGAGATCAGAACCAGTACAACAGTAACTATTATGGATATAATCAAGGATATGAAACTTACGGTTACCAAGGATATGGTGGGAACTTTCAGCAGAAACAACAATTTTTTTGTGCATTATCGGCATGTTTATGCGCTGGGAGGCATGAATGCAGTTGACTCAGCTGCAGAAGGAACACAGAAGAAGAATGTTCTTTTACAACATCAAATCTTATACATTGGTTAATGCAACATCTTTGGTTCTATAAACAAAATGCGGTTAACTTAAAAATATTTCCAATGAAATTATAAAACTAAGTCTGAAGTTCGACCATTGTATTTTATTCTAGACTTTTGAATTTTTGACACTTTTCTATTTGCTGCATTGTATGATCTTGACTCCACATTAAGTATTCTGTATAAGCTAAAAAAACAAATAAACTTGCTTACATAGTGGCATCTGCAGTGCAATTCGGGGAGAGTATAGAGCAGCTAGGACCACTGTAGCAGTTATGGCACTTGCACATAGGAGCACCATTAACAGGCATTCCGTCCGAATAAGCTATGTTATGCACAGAACATCATATAACACATAAGCTCGGAGAAAATATATAAGGAGAATTGTATTAACTAAAAAAAAATCTCACCAAGTAACATCATAACATATTAAAATAACACATACTGAATAAAAAAACACCTGCCCTTAATAACATACAAATCTACAATAAAATTTATATCAATCTGTTACAGTATTCAATTAATAATATGTAACAGTTTTCCTTAAACATCTAACTTTACTTGTCATAATTTGTTACACTTTCAGTAATACTATGATTTCCTATGCTACCAATTATCATAATACCGAACATTTTTAATTTTTATATACATATCCAGTTTGTTGATTCTTTGATTCAAATCAATGGTATACTTTTTTCTTTTTCTCATTAAGTTGTTCGCAGCAGTTTGGGTTACCCGCACTAATCACATGCTGCTTCGCAGCAGCTCGAGCATTGTTGCCTTACAGGCTTCCCACCCTTTTTTAATTCACACGCAATTACACTACATACACGGACCAAGTGCACACATCAACTCACAAATCCACATAGGCTTAAACTATTAATTTTAGTCTACTACTAACAAATGCTGACTCGGATTCTTAATCGTTTTCCCACTATCAAACGCAAAATCCATATTGGCAATCAATATAAAGTTGATATACCAATAACTAGACATGAATACTAGATTCCAATGGTTTGCTAAAACAGTCATGTATATCAAGTTTCACTGATTTGCAAACCAAGTCATGATACATTCTGAACGTAACATTATAGTTTAGGCTACCTTGTGTGGAAAGCATACAAATCATTACTATTTATGAAACAGTCGAACTTTCAAAGCAATAAACACTGACCAAAAAATATGCTTGTCTTACATATCTACATTTACTTGTATTTGAAAGAAAAAGAAAAAACATTCACATCCATAATATGCATGTACTCTCTCCCCCTCTCTCTCTCTCATATTATTATTAAAAATAAAATATAAGAGGAAAGAATTTGAAAATTTTGCATTCAATTTAACAGAAAGAGAGAAAAAAGGATGTGTATAACCAAACTAAAAACTGGTACTGCTAATAGAAAATAGAATGTTGTTAACATGTAATAAACATATAGAACAAAAGCGAGTCAAAGATGGAAAAGAGAACAATCAATTCAAATGTTATTTTCTATTTTTCTTAAAAAAATAATAAACCTTTCTGCTATCTTCAAGTTCTTTTTATAAATAAGCCTCATAAAAAAATCAAGTACAAAAATAGACTCGGTTGAGATTCACTATAACATACAAAGGCCTTCCATCCAATTCAAAAAAAAAAAAAATTCAAGAGTCAAGAATTGGACTTTACTGCTCATAATCTACCATCTACGAAACAACCATTATTCCAATGCTTGTTTTTGTAATTAACTCGCTCGTAATTAGTGTGCATCCAATTTTACACAAATGCCTATGTTTCCAATATTGATTGCGTAATATACCTGTATAAGCAATTATTGCCTGTCTAATCTTGTGAAGAATCTTCACATGATACAACCTGGGAAAAAAAGTAGAAAAATTTACAAATAACCTAAGGTTATTCCTCTCCATTTTTAAAAGGCATATTCTCTTAAGTATTGTTGAGTTGTTTCCTTAAGACCTGATATGTCGAGCTAGCTTAAAGGGGAAGAAAAACATACTGATTGATCAACGCCATGAGTATCCAAAAACTACGCCTAGCTCAACTGCTCGTTTACTACTCATCTTTATTCTAGCAATTGTGTGAATGTTTTCAAGTACTTATATCAGACGATTAGAAATAATAATGTCAGTGTTTGCTAGGAGAAAAGGAAGAAAATAAATGATATTAACAGCATATCATTGGCCAACGTCGTACCATTTTGTTGTGTATGAATAATTTTCTTGTAGTGGCATGCACAATAGGTATGAACAATCAAGTTGGAACTAAATAAATAACTTAAGAGAAAATCCAACATATGTAAATAACAACATAGGTAGGAATGGAATACATACGAAGAATCGCAAAAGCTAGGTTGATTCAAGGATATCTGATATTACTTCTCTCCATCCATGCATTGTTAGTTTTGAAAATCTCTTCATAGCATGAACAACTTGGAATAGGTAGAGCCAGACCATAGATGCATGTTGGCATGATAATCTTGGAATAGCTATAACCTGGAATATGAATTCAATGGCATTGACATGGTATGAGCATAAAATTAAAGTAAACTCAAGATTATGGGTAGTTGTAGGAAATAAAGTTCGTAAATTGCAGGAAATAAACTGCAACCTAAGCATTGACCCACCACCCATCAACTGTATTCAACAAATGATAATTGGCAATTTAATAGTGTTGAGTCTATTTGCAGTTTACATTGCCGGACAAAAACATGAAAAATTAAATTTATTTGTGAGACAATTTAAGTGGTAATTGTTTAGAGAACTGTACTAAACATATATTTTAAAAGGGGAAAGTAGCCTCCTATGAATGAACAATGCAAACAATGTACAACTTGCACTATCCAGATGAATAAAATGTCATGCTTAATTAATATCATGCTAATTAAGTACAATTACCATAAATATTTCAAAGAATGAGATTTGCTAAAGAGGTAGCAGCATAAAAGGGCAACATACTACTTTTTCCAGAGTTGGAATCTTTTCATCTTTTCTAAGTTCAATAATACTTGCAGGCCCGGAAACCATGATAGGAAATGTGACAAAATCAATATCCACCGCATGATTTGCACGACCTCCCTATTTTCCAGCAAAATCCCCTATTTTCCAACGTTACATGTTAGATCCGCACAAATTGCCAGGATTTTCTTCGGGCCATGTAGCATATCCCTTCTAAGTTTACCGCCCACTTTATTGCAATATCTTTGATCATTTTTGAACTTTGTTCCAATCAGCATGCCACAATTTCAACAAGTAAATTTTTTTACTAGGAATCTCCAAAAGACCCTTTCTTCTTTTTCTACAGATTTGGTGACCCGTTCACCTTGAAAAAATTCAAACGACAATTATAGCTAACCCTTTTTGTGTCCCCATAAAAAAACACTTTATATATATTTTCAAAATATATGATAACTTTATTAATTTGCCTATATTTCTAATAAAAATATAGATCTAGCTGAACTTCATTTTCTTTTAGGCTAAAACGAATAATGCAAGGAAGACTTGGTGAAATGTCTTGATTTAATTTACATAATATAAAGGTAAGCTTTCATCAGTCAATTATATATATTTATAATAAATTTGGCTCAATTTGGTATTAGAAAAGGGTATTATACAATGAAGTAACAAAATATTCCATTATTAAGTAAAGAGCGTGCAAAGAATATGCTAGTATCAACATTAAATTTCATAAAAATTTCACATAGCATCTTGGCCTAATGCACTTTTACATCCTCACATGCTATAGATATCTCATATGGAGTACTAAATTTATAGAAATGCATTATGTAACTTTCTGTATAGACGTACTATTTTTATACATTTATTGGTGTACATTTAAATATGAAAAAAATGGAATGAAGATTATAAATTTTCGAAAAATGTGCTCAGTACTATGTTAACTTCAATTCATATATATTGGTAAAACGGAAGATATGCTATTTATAAAATTTAGATTATTTGAAATTGTATTACATTAGACTAGAGCATCAGATATATAAACTATGTTCTAATTGAAGTTTAATAGTTCAAATATTGAAATTTTAAATATCTATGATATTCATTTCACAAAAACTTACCAATCCTTGAGAAAAGGATAAAAGTATTCCTTAGTTATCATATTTTCCTAAAAATTAAATAGCAACTTATAACCTACAACCAAAAATACATGTAATTTCGACTCATTTCCTGAAATACAAAGGCAACCCTTTATTGCATAATTATATTTATAATAAAGAGATGGAAGTTTTCACTTTTGTATAAAATGTTACACATGAATTGTCAAAATTTCAGATATAAATAAGATTCTCAGACAAATAAAGCAAAATGAATATTTTCAAGGTCAATAATCCAAAAAAGTACACTCTGGTAATAATTTAATGGGATGAAAATTTAGAGAAAAAAATCAACATAGGTACTGTAAATACAAAAAAAAAGATTCGACGATAATCACTTAGCAGTGAAGTTATAAAGTTATATTGGACTGAGTGGAGTAAAGTGCATTTGTTTGTTGTCTTATGTTCATGTTTTTCACCCTTTTACTTTGCATAAGCTAGTAAACATCATTAACTGAATATGAATACTGAATACATGTTTCTTTTTTACGTTTAAACTACTATTACCATTGTTACTCCAATGTTTAAAATACGATTTTACTTGCTTCCTGAATGAAAAATGTGTTATTTATTCATGTTAACGTGTTTGAGTACGTAAATCAAATACTACCATTAATCATGACTAAAAATATCTCTTATCCATAAAGCAAATAAATCGCATAATATTATGATTGAAAATCTAGTTCTCATGCATTTGCAAATCAAACGTTGAAGTAAGGCAAGGCTGAAGTAACGATACACCTTGAATCTAAAGGAAATATCATTAATATTCCAAATGAAACTTAGTTAAGTAAAATTTTGGAAAACAAAAAAAATCTGAAATTATGTTAATAATATGCCTTGAATAATGGAAACTAAATCTGTTTCCAGCCCGATAAATGTTAATTTTATTGTTGTTTGATAATTAGCCCTTTCTACATGCTTCTTTTATGACCATAGTAAAGGAGGGAATTTTGTTTAGCAAATTATTCATTTACTCAACAATTTTGTCACTATTCACACAAAAATAACCATTTCTATAATTGTAATGTAACCAAAAATGTTTTTCCTACTTTATTACTCATGAATGTTCAATTATTCAAAATAAAGTTAATGAGTTATAAAGAAGAAACGACTGGTCATGATAACATGTAAGCTTACAACAGGAAATGTACACGTAATAATTTCTCTACTGAAAAATTGAACCAAATTTAGTTAGAATTATGTGGTTTACTAGAATTTGGAGTGAATTTCGTATGAAAGAAACAACTTAAATTGTACATTACCAATCAATGGTTAATCAATCTTGTCAGCTAATATATTCCGATCACAAAAGTAGCAGGAATTTCAACATGTTGATGCAATCATTTCCAAAACGATCATTGCCTCTTTTTCTTCCATTTTAACCACCTTAATTTTCTACGCAAACTCTTGATCCTCCAAATCTACATCCAACTTCAAAGAATAAAGAAAAAGATGTTAGTTGAATTAGATGGTGGAAATAATAAGAAAAGAAAGTTTAAATATATTAGAATTTGTTTGATGTCTCTATAAATTATTTTGTTTAGCACTATCTTCCCAACAAAATGCACAACATAGGATATAATCAAAACTGATTAAACGACGTTAGACGATGTTAAACGATGTGCAGTATTGTCCTTGGTGGCAAAGGATTATCCATCTGATGTCTTTTTGAAGGCTAAATCATATCCGTTCTTTGTCTCCTCCCTTATGTCAAAGTCTTTTTATTATATAGATAGATAGATACTAAACTAACTGAAGGAAAAATGAAAAATTTAGGTGTGAAATTGAAAGGTTATAATGGTATATCTGTATATCATGGGAATGTAATTTTTTTAACTCTAAGTGGTTGTGCTGCAAATTTAAATACGGCAGGGACACATCTACATTTGGGTAAACATAGTTATGTACTTACTACTTGCATGGTTTGTACAATATAACGTACTGTCTATGCTATAAATAGAAATAAAATTGATAAAAGAAAATGTAAGAACATAAATGAAATAGGCCTGACCCTACTCTTTGAATATAGATATATGATTCATTAAATTCATGGTGTCTTATAATGTACAACATCTAATAGTAATTGTAACGTACTACATCTGGTGCTAATAAAACAAATAACCATCATCATTCCACTAATTTAAACACCATCCTATTCTAAT